>JALMGA010000022.1:8200000-9510000 GCA_023333525.1 Aspidoscelis tigris stejnegeri
AACTCCGCCTCTCCCTCTTCAGAACACTTAAAAGCATTCTTTCAGTCTTCTTTGCAGCACTCTTTGGGCTGTTCTGCCATGTTCCAGATTTCCCCCCAAGAACCTGAGCTTTCGGATATAGCTGTGATATCCATCATCAGAGCCTGCACGCAACCATTAAAAGGATTCTGGAGAATAAAGAATAATATTGTGCAAAATCCTGCCAAAGCTGCTCTCTTCCTGATTGAATTGCAGGAGTCTTTGAAGGGTTGAACGCTGGCTGAAAATCATTCCAGGTCTTTTTTACTGGATGGGGGAGAGAAATGCTCTCATTGTTGAAAACACAGAAATATTTTCCTTCTAGAATAAATATTTCCCCCTATTTCAGTGATGGCCAACCTTTGACACGCGTGTCACAGGTGACACGCCAAGCCCTTTTAGGTGACACACCTGGTCACCCTGGCACCTGGGCGTGTAGTGCTTGCTTGTTCCTGAAGTGTATGAAATACCAACTTTCAATTGAAGATTTAGCAAACAAAATTCAGCAACAAAAGTCACTAATGTAAGAATTATTTGTTTTTGCTTTTAATAAAATACATATATCAAAAATATAACTTTTTTACTAGAGCTACAAATATCACAAAATTATGGATATTTCTAGAAGTGGCACAGCACCAAGTTAAGCTAGGTTTTCTTGTGAATTTTGACACACCGAGCTCAAAAGGTTCACCATCACTGCCCTATTTGAATGCGTATTGTGCAAAAAAATAACACGTGCTGTGAAGATACTACCTGTATGACAACCAAGGACATGCTAGAGCTCTCTTTCTTCTACTTGGAAGGAACTCAGACTTAATTCAGTCTGAATCTAGTTGAGGGGCAGAAAATGTCTTTGGCTCTCCACCCCTTTGCTATTCTACATTTCTCCTTTCACCAATCGTAAACATGTGTCCTAAAGCCCTGTTTTTGGATGGGGGGCTATTCCTCTTTGGATGGCACTGACCCACAGCTGTTGGGCATTTGGAAAAATGTCTTTTTTTTAACAACCACCAAAAAAATCCAATCAGGCTGTAAGACTTTCTCCGCACTCCCTTCGCGGAAAGTGGAGGTGGTATGTCTTCACGTTCATCATTTAGGTACGGGCAGATCTTTCCAGAATGAGCACTGCAAAACCAGAGGAGACATGAACAGAAGCAGCGGCCAGGTCAGCTCACCTTTTCTCCCTACGGCCATTTCCTGTGTCTCGAAAACCCTTGGCAAAAGGATTGTTGTCAATTTTTAATTGTGTGATCTGTATTCAGAAAAAAAGAGAAAGAAATTGAGGTGAGACAGTGAGAAGAAAGCAGCAGAGAAGGAAAGAAAAGCTGCATGGTGCAGCGGTTAGAGTCAGCCTTCCCCAACCTGGTGCCCTACAGATGCTGTTGAACAAAACGTCCCGTTGCCTCTGACCTTTGGGCACGTTGCTAAGGGAACCATGAGGCACTGGGATAGGAAAGACTCTGATGGAAGGGGTAGAAATTCCAGATCAAAACCCTCACGCTCAGAAGGCACAATCCACATCGCAGAATGTGATAAAAATCAAACAAAAAGGGAACAGACCTGAGCCGCTGGGGGGAAAGGTGGAAGGAAAAGGGCCCCTTGTCACTGATCACCAGGGTCAGTCTAGGGGGGCTGCGCACCAGTTTCCCCAGTTAACCGTTCAGGCTGGGCACCTTCACGATGCCCCAAAGCCTTTCAGGATTCAACACAGAAGTTTCCCAAGGACTTGGTGGTCTCCCCGCCCCCCGAGGCCTGGTCCCACAGCCAGAACAAGTCTGTTACAGCAACTGCTGCCTCCCCCCCCCCCGCCCCCTGCCCCAAAGAATGAATGGAACTCACTGCTTGGCTATCCATTAAAGCTAAGTTTCAGTTTAAACTCTTTACCTGTCATAATTAAACCGCAAAGGAATGGTGGTCACCCGCTTGCTATAATAAAATACTTTATGTAATTACCTTCCACAGGGCCTGTGCTCTCTCTGTGTGTGTGTGTGTGTGTGTGTGTGGAGTGAGGGGAGGAGATTGGTGGGTTAGCTCAGAATGCAGATTGGGCAAACATGCTGCAGACCTTTTGGGGGCTTTTGGGGGGCACGATTCGGGGTCTAAGCACCTGCAGAGTTCAGAGCTCATGTAGGCAAGGCTCCACTTTGCCCGGGCGGAGGCCACCCTCTAAAACGAGCGTGAGAGGGTCCAGCGGGGCTTATCCACTTCTCTTGGACGGCTGTTTATGAATGAAACGAGCAAGGGGCCCTTTCAGGCTGCAGGGTGAGAAGAGGCCACAGCGAGACCCTGGAATAAACGCAGACCGAACCGCTTTCTCCCATGAAGGGCTTTTCCTTCTTTAACAAAAATGCTGTTCTTTTCCTTCATGATGATGATGATGATAAAGAAGACAACAAGACTTCTACCTTCTGATCATTCTCCAAATTTCTCCCCTAGGAACAACCGGGAAGGGCAGGGCTCGGGGGGGGGGGGGGTTCTCTTCAGGTTTACCGCCTTTCTCCTATCACTTTCGAATTGCGCAGAAAGGGGGCACAGGCTCCCCTGACCTTTTCCAAGGGGTCCTTGGAGACAAGGCAAGAAGGTTCCCCTTTTGGAACCACCACAGTGGGCGTCCCCGGGGTCGCCCTTCTCTTCCTCCAGGGACCTTCCCCAGTCCCAGCAATAACCCAACCTTTCTAGCTGCTCCGCTGCCTTCTTTTCCTCCCAGAGAAGGCAAAAGAGGTTTGAAATGTGTGTGTGTGGGGGGGGGTGGAGTTAGAGAAGGGCGAAGGGGCAAAATTAAAATGGTTTCCGTAAGCCAACCAGCCCCGCCAGCTGCTCCCACCCTCAAAGAAAAGGCAGGCCACAGCCACAGCCACAGCCGAGCCCGCACAGGCCACCTCTCCGGCCAGTTCCCGCTCCGCTTCCGAGCGCCGTCGGTTCCAGCGAAGCCAAACTGCGGCACGAAGCTCGGCCGCCAAGTCCTGCGGCCACACGCCGTCAAAGTACACATTGGGGTTTCCATCTGGCACCGCTGCCAAAGGCTCACAGACCGCGGCGCTGGGGCCGCCATCCAGATTCCAAGCCTCGTAATCTACGGTGTGTGTCTTGGGGGAGGGGGGGAGGGAGCAGAGCCGTTTGGAGCCCCCTCCCTCCCTGCCTCCCTCCCTCCCTCCGCCTTGAATTCATTACCGTCCATTTAGGACTCATCCAGCTCTGGCCTCCTGGTCTGGCGGCCTTGAGCAAACA
Source organism: Aspidoscelis tigris stejnegeri (assembly GCA_023333525.1). Classification (NCBI taxonomy): domain Eukaryota; kingdom Metazoa; phylum Chordata; class Lepidosauria; order Squamata; family Teiidae; genus Aspidoscelis; species Aspidoscelis tigris. The sequence goes on from JALMGA010000022.1 coordinate 8,203,247, forward strand.
GGAGTCCCGAGGGGCGCTGGGCTTGTTCTTCCTTCTTTTCAAAGGGAGACGCACGCTTCCAGCCGCCCCTCCCTCCCCAGTCACACCAGTAGCCACAAACCATTGGCTCAATCACGTGCTGGGTTTTCAGGCGCTTTCATGCCCTCAGGACCCGAGGGAAGAGGAAAGCAGGCAAAAACAAGGGTGACTTTGAAGAAACCGCGCAGGGAGGCCGCGCTTCGGGCCTGCTCACCCGCGTCCCTCGAGAAAGCGAAGGAAGGGGAAAGCGGAGGGGCGAAAGGCGCCCTGCGGTTCTTCTGCTCTCTCCTGCTCCCCCCTCCCCCCCACCCCCCAAAGCACTCCGCCGCCGCCCCTTCGGGGCTCTTGCCTTCGGAGGCCCAACAGCCGCCCTCGGGGCGACAGGCCGCCTCGCCTTGTGGCTGCACTTTCGCCAGGGCCCCGGGGCGAGGGAGGGAAAGGTCTCCTAAGCCAATAAAGTCCCATCCGAGCGTGATCTGAACTCATCTCCCCCCCCCCTTAAGCCCCGCGAGCCTTGATGGCTTTACCTTGTCGTTCTGGTAGGCGGTGACGGCGATGAACTCGGTCTCGGGGAAGACGTAAGTGCGGAAGGTGCTGTAAGGCAGTTTCAGGATATCGTTGGCGCGGACGATGTGGAAGCGAGGCTGGTATTTGTGCATGGAATTCAAAATGGTCTGTCGGGGAGGGCGGAAGAGGAGGCTCATGAAATCGGTGCCAGTGGGAGAGGATGCCCCCCCCGCCCGCCCTGCCCTGCAGCTCTGGCCGCCCAGAACGTCCCAGCGCCCCTTTCCCTCCTCCGTAGGTCGACCCCGCGTGCGCTCGGCTGGCAAACGGCTCGCATTTTGGATCCGCGCTCTTCCTCTTTTCTTTTCTTTTCCTATTTCTTTCTTTCTTTCCTCCCCCTCCCTCCACTCACTAGCCAGGTTAGGGAGGAAATGGCAGGGAAGCTTCTCCGGCCCAGAGGAGGTGGATTTGTGGCCTGACTCCGTTTCCGGGCCAGTTCGGAAAGGGGAGCGAACGAAGGCCAGAGAGGGAAACTAGGAAGAGGAGATTCGCCAGGAGCCGCTGCCAAGAGTAAATGACCTCATGTTGGCGCCTGACCGCAGGCTGCTGGCTGAAAAGTTCGCTTTTTCCGCCTTCCCCCTTCTTCTTCTTCCCAGGCGGGCAAAGCGGCGGAAGGGTCGAGGGCGGGAGGGGAAGGGGCCCCGGCGCAGGATTCCCTCGCTGAGCCTTTTGGAAGGGGCGGCGGCGGCGGCGGCGGGCTCGCCCCCTTCCCTTCTGTCCCTGCCTGTTCCCTTCCCCTGGACATTCTGAACGGTCCCCTAATACAGGCCGGATCCGCCGGATTCCTCAAGGCCGCCCTTGCCTTCCAGCTTCACCAAAAATTCGCTCGGAGACACCGACGGTTTCCCTACATTTCCAACCGAGGAAGTCAAGCTGTCCTGTCTCGGGAACCTTCGCGGGATGTTCCGTAGCGCAGACACGAATAAACCAACGAGTACATCTGAACAGATCCCTGCCATTACCACCTTCCTTTTCTCCTTTCTAAAGTATCTGGAATTCGTGCGGCTTCGGCGTCAGATTCCTCGAGCCCTGGCCCACCGCGCAAGGAAGAGGCTTAAACCACCTCCCTCCTCACCTTGCCGAGTTTCAAGCTCAACCATTATTGTTTAGCTGGTTTCCTCGCTACTTTAGGTGTATACAAAGGTTTCAAGAAGGAACACACACACACACACACACACACACAGAGCCCGCCTTGCCTTCTGCAGGTTATGGAATCAAAACTACTTACAAATCCGTGTTTGTCCGAAATGTTATTAGTCAGCTTAAGTTTGTGGAAAGTGACGACTTTGGACATCCACTGCTCTCCCGTCGCCGGGCTGTCCGGATGGATGTACATTCTCTTGGGCATTTCGGGGTCGGCTTTCCCAGCCACCATCCACCGGGAGTTGTGGAATTTGTATCTACAATCGTCTGCGGCCACAATGTCCATCAGCAAAATGTATTTGGCCTTTTTATCCAGCCCTGTGCACCTGACCTTGAAGGGTGGGAACATTCTCCTACAGAGGGAACACAGACAGGGCAGTCCGAGGTTGGAAGTCGGAGGGAAGGAGAGGCGCCCATCGGCCCAGCGCTCCCGCCCCGCCTGAAACTTTGAGACCACATTCTGGGGACAGGGAAGGCCCCCTGGTGAAAACGGACAGGTTCTCTTTTGCAAAAAAAAAACCACCAAACAAATACGGAGAGGTGGTTAAATCAAATAAAATAAAGCGCCTGATGTTGGGGGAGGAAAATCTGCTGTGAAAAGAGAAAACGCAACTGGAATTTGCATGCAAAACAAAACAGAAAAACACCCAAGGCTGCTCCTCTGTTAAATAAGGGGAAATCGCTGGACGAGCACGTTCCCTTAAATTGATTTCCAAACTTCAAAGGGCTCCTGTTTACTTACACGGAGCTGTGGAGGTGCAGAACTTATAAGGAAGCAGAAAACAAACAGCTCTCTTTAAAAACTTTGGCCTCAGATCCAAAGTCTCTTTACTACTTTCCACGCTTTCTGACAACATAGATTTTCAAAAAGTTATTTGCAGCATATTTTGAATGGACAGTACAATCGCCCTAGAACGTGAAGGACACAAAATAAAGGAATATTTTCCTTAAGTGAGCTGCTTATTCCTCCGCCTCAAAATAAAACCATAACAATTATTTCTAATTATAAGTAGAACATTCCTAATTGTAGAGAAGGCTTTAGCGTACAGCATAAAGCGTACAGCATAATACAGTGTGGCCGTTTTTTAAGGAAAGAAGAGTTTTGGCTTGAATATTCTGTGTCACTGCTAATAGCTGCTTACAGTATTTTAAAAGGTTGCAGAAAGCACAGAATTTTCGCTGCGGAAATCACAAGCAGATCATACACAATACAACTGTGTATGAAGTGGAAAGACTCGGGGAGGAAGGAAGAATAGCTGCATGTTGAACATAATTCCCCAAAGATTTGCTCCGTTTTAAAATAATAATCAAGATCTCAGCGGGCACCTAAAAACCATTGGCATTGACAGAATATCCATCTGCCAACTACAAAAAGCCACTTTACTGGGCTCTGCTCGCAGAATTCGCCGCTACATCACGCAGTCCTAGGTGCTTGGGAAGTGCCCGACTAGTGATATAATACGAAATCCAGCATAGTGATCTCGTTTGCTGTGTGTAACTGTTGTTTTACATAATAATAATAATAATAATAATAATAATAATAATAATAATAAAAATAATAATAATAATAATAATAATAATAATAATAATAATGGCCAAAATAAAACAATACAGGAGAGGCACCTCTGCCGTTTACCTAAAAGTAACTAAATCTCCATACATTTCCTTGGGCCTGCAGCTCCCTTGAAGCTTACAGAAAACTACGGAGGCCTGGAGTGTTTGTAATTTGCCCCCCCCCCCCATGAACAATTGGGCGACCGTGCCACAATCTCACACGCCTAAGATTCGGTGCCAAAGGGTGTCTTTTTGCAGACAGACAGTAAGCAACGTGCAGGGCTCTTGGACTCAAAAGGGACCCGAACCCTCGAGTCCCTCCGGTAAACAATACCGCCCTTCCCGTTCAGAAGCTCCGCCAACGCTGGGAAGCCTCGGAGCGTCCACCGGCGAGGGGAGCGTGGGAAGCCCGTTTCCCGTTTCCTTCCGACCCGCCGCCCTCGGGAAGGACGGAGGTCTTCGGAAAGCGGCTCGGGAACACGGTGGGCGGAAGGCACGGGGATGCGGCCGCCGGAGAGCGCACCAGTTCCGCGGCGCTTACCTTCCCGACTTGGTGATCACCATCTCGGTGCCCCGCTTGTGGAACTGCTCCCAGAGGTCCTTGGCTTCCAGGTGGACTTTCGGGTCGTCGTCCACCTCTTCCTCGGGCTCCAGGGTCTTCAGAGGCCTCAGGTGAGCGGCGGCTTGGTGGCCCAGCGACGAGAACGGGATGCCCGAGTCCGCCGCGCCGACCAGCTGGTCCATGATGGGCTTGGCCAGGGCGCCCGGCAGCGAAAGCGCCGCGGCGCCGTTGGGGGGCAGCGCCAAGGCCGGGAAGAAGGGAGGCTGGTGCCCCAGGACGGCGCTCATGGCGAAGTCCGGCGCCCGGTGAGGTAGGAAGGGGTGGTAAGCCATGCTCGTCGCAGCGACCACGGGCTCTCTCATGGAGAGGTTCGTCCGACCCGCCCGGCTCTCTCGGCGGCCTCGGGAGCTCGGGAGGCCTCTAGCAGCTCATCCCCGGGCCGGAGGAAGACGGAGGAAGGAGCGGGCGGGCGGCGCGGAGAGGGCCGCCGGGAGGACGCGGGCGGGTGGCGGGTCACCGGCCGGTCCCCAGTCCGGCGCCTAAGGTCGCGGGCATCGTGCCGGCCCGTCCCGGAGGCGCCGCCTTCGCCTCCCCCGGCTGCCTCGCAAAGGAGAATCTCCTCTCGCGCCTCCGAGGCGGCGGAGCTGGAAGAGCCGATCGTCTGGAGGGCGCGAAGACCGGGCGCAAAGCCGCCACCAGCGCCTCGCCTGAGCAAGGGAGGCGGGGATTTCAGTCGGGCAGGTAGGAGGGAGGGAGGGAGGGAGCTGCTCCTCTTTGTGGCTCTCCGGCGCTGAGACGGGGGTCGCCGGCGCGTCGCCCTCCTCGGGTGTTCCCTTCCTTCCTTCCTCCGACGGCAAAGCTGCTGAAGCAGAGCGGCTGCGTGTGAGTGCGCGCGCGTGTGCGTGAGAGAGAGAGAAGTGCGCGATATATAGGAGGCAGCGGGGGCTGGGGGGGGGGGGAGAAGCTGCAGAACTGCCGATCCGTCTCTCGTTCTAACGAGGCTCCTGAGCAGCAGCGCCGAAGTGGGAGCCAAAGGCCCGTCCGTCTCTCCCCGCTGCTCCGCCTCGGGCCAAACTTTGCGCCTCGGCCACGTCCCTCGGCCGGATCTCTCCCCTCGTTCTTCGCTCTCAGACGAGCGATCGGGCCCGAACGAGCTCCGCGCTCCGACGGCCGCCTTCTCCCTTCTCCGTCCAAGCCTGGGGAGAAGGCGGCGGCGGCGCCGAGGAAAGAGCGAGCTGCGCCGGGCTGCGAGCTTTCCCCCTCGAGCGGGTGCGCGCGCGCGCGCCTGCCTGCCTGCCTGCCCGCCTGCCTGCCTGTGCGTGCGCGCGTGTGTCTGGGGCGGGCGGGCGGTGGCGGCGCCGGCTTGTATGGCTATGTTGTGAGGTTGCGGGGCGGCCGAGGCCTCCTTGATTGGCTCTTTGACGCTTTCGGACCAATGGTGCGACGCCATAGGCGTGGTTCTGACAGGTCGAGCGGAGGGGGACGCGGGCGAGTTATAAAAAGAAGGTGTCGGAAGCTGTAACGCTGGAGCGAAGCGTCCCCGCCGCCCGCCGCCCCGCGAGGATGTCAGCGTGATGGGGGGGAAGGGGCGGGAGGGGGGAAGGAGGGAGGGAGGGAGGGGGGGAAGGAAGGAAGGAAGGAAGGTGGGAGCCAGCCAGCCAGCCAGCCAGCCAGCCAGCCAGCCAGCCAGCCACGGGAGAGCCGGGCCGAGTAAGCGAAGTGGAGTGGAGTGAACCGCCTCTAGGGGGCTTCGCAGAGACGAATTCGGCCCGGGACGCGGCCAGAACACTAAACCGCGGGGGCGGGGACGCGCACTCCCCCCGCCCCCTCTGGCTGACCCGGCTCTGGGACATGTTCAATTTGGGCTAATCAGCGGCTTCTCCGGGAGAGGCGCCCCTTTCATCGCCTTCGCTCCCCCGTCCTGCACGGAGAGAAGGAGCTGCTCTCGTGCCCACCGGGGGAGGGATGCAGCTGGGAAGTGCAGGGCGCGCGGCGGGGCCCGATCCCCCGGCACTTCTACACACACACACAGACTGACCCTCCACGCGCTCTCAGCGCCACCACCGCCCGCCCTGCCCCCGCCCCCTCTACACCCCTGCAAGAAGCGACCTGGACCCCGACGGCGTCTGGCTCCCAAACCCCCCTCTGAGATTCAGGCGCGCACCCACACGCAGCTCGCGCCCTGCACCCGCATCGGCGACGCTCGCCGTCACACTGCACGGCTGCTTCGCTGGGCTGCTCACGACGGAGCAGCCAGGCGCTCGCCGTGGCATCTCCCTCCTGGGGAGGCTACCCTGAGGGTCGGGGGAGTTTCGTGGAAAGTGTCCAGGGGGCGGGGACGTCGTCGTCCGCGCCTTCCTAAGGCCGGGGCTACTGGAGGGACGGAAGAGCGCTCGGGAGGTGAGTGGAAATCGACGGGAGAGATTTCGCCACGGATTGAGGACTCCTCAGCCGGCCTCCGGTGCCTGCCCGCAGCCCAGCTAGCGCTTTCTGTTGCGGACGCCAAAGGCAGCTGGGCGGCAGGGGAGTCTCTACGTGTCGCCTCCTCCCCCCCCTCCACTCGCCCGGCCGGCTCCCTTATCTGCCCGTCTCTCGGCCAGGCCAGGAGGGGGGCGGGTGAGGGGGGGCGGAGTGTTCGCGACTTGCTAGGCGAAGGGCTGTTCGGCAGGCGGTGCGCGGGGACGAGCCAGGATGGGGTTGACGGCCGCCGGCCTGGGGCCTCCTTCTCCTCCCTAGCTCCGAGTCCCCCTCTCCCTTCCTCCGGCGATCCCTCCTGGGGGCGGTGGCTCCCGCCCCGTTTGCTTGCCCGGCTCACTGACGGCGTTTGCAAAGGCCGGGCTTGGGGGGGGGAGCAGGAAGCGAGCGGGCGAGAGAGCGAGGGACCCCGCCGTCGGAAGTGGCAGCCGCGGCGAGCTCAGGAGGCGGCGTGTGCGCCCGCCAGTCTTCGCGCTGCGTTGCGCGGCAGGCTGGCGCCGAATGAGTTACTTTCCACCCTCGCCTCCTCCTCCTCACGCCTCCCGTTTCCTGGGGGTATTGGCGGCGGGAAGCGGAATTGAGGCTTTCGGGGCGCTGACGGTTTGAGGCCCGGTAAGGGAGGGAAAGGAAGGCCCCAAAGAGGCTTCGCTGGTACCGCGCTCCTTTCCCCAGGGCGACCCCCAAATGAGCCTTTGATCTCCACCAACAGCCTAGTGCTCGGCCTCCCTCCCCTCCACCCGCCTGGTTATTTGAGGAAGCCGGACGGGTCGGGTGTGCTCCGAAGTTGGCAGGGTTTTAGGGACGCTTAGCTGGTTTATGGGAGTCGCAGAGAATCTGGGCCAGCTCTGCCTATTCGCACAAACACAAGGCGATGAACCTCAGTCGCCGCCCCCCCCCCCCGACACACGGGCGCGTGCGCCCACTTCCGCCCTGGCCTCCGTCGAAGGAGACCGAGCACCCCCTGTCCTCCGTGTGTGCGCGGGGGGGGGGCGAAGACGGACGTTCGCGTTCTCCCTCCCTCGATGCGCGCGTCCCTGCCGGGGATGCCTTGTCTGGGGAGGCGTCCAGGTTCCCCGAAGCGCAGGCCAGAGGGATTCGCCGCGAGGTCCCCGGGAAGAAAGCAAAACAGAAGGGCGGGCGGGGAGGAGAATTCGAGCCAAGCCACGGCCGGCCCCTACACCTAGGTAGCCTCGGGCCGCTGCCCCAAGCAGCCTCAACGCCTCTTCTTCACCCGGACGCCTAGACCGGTGGACGGGAAGGCGAAGAGTGCCCGGGACCTTCCCTGGGCGTCTTCTCTCCTGCACGGGCGGCCCGCGGTCGGGGGGTTTCGCTGGAGTTTCCTCGGCTCTCTGCAGGGACTGGGTCCTAGGCAGATCCGGGGAGGAGCAGGGGGCGGCGGCTGTCGGCTGGCCGCTCAGGGTGGCTTTGGGGGGCGGCTGTGGAATAAGTCCCCTTTCGTTCGGTGCCCGGGATTCCGCATTTTCCGACAGGGACTTCGCAAGGGGCCGGGCAGAAAGAACGAGGCAATGACCCCCCTCTCGCCCTCCACCCCTCCAGCGCCCGAACCAGATGAAAGGCGCCGTCCTTTGGGCAGGCAGAGCAGCCGTTTGCGCTGGGCTGAGATAGAAGCGGAATATTTTACGAGATTAGCGCTGCGATCACGGCGTTTTGAGAAGCACATGTCTGAGAGCCCTTGGCGCCAGGGGCGTGAAATCCGTGCGGGAATCTGCGTCTGGGATCACTTCGTCCACGAGATCCCGCCTTCTCTCTCGCTCCGGGTCCCTCTAAACAAACCTGGGAATGGCTGGGCGGGGGGGGGGGCGTCACAGGAGTGGGCAGAAAAGACTTGGCTCGCGTTTCCGAGCGTCCCGGGAGCTCCAGGGTGCAGGGAGCGCGCGCGTTTGCTCAGCCCCGTCGAGACCTCGACTCCCGTGGGCCTCGTTTCCGAAGCGAGGGCGGCTTGTATTCCGTACAGACCGAACACGCTCCTCGTTCAAGCCTGGGGAGGAAGGGAACAAGGGAAACCTCCGCCCTGGACCCTCCCGTCTTCGGGTGTCGAAATCGGGAAGGGGAAGCTGGCCTTTCGCCTGTCCGCGTGGAAGCCAAGAGAAAGTTCGTGGACTTTTCTCCAGGTCTTCACGGCCGACACAATTCGTTTTTGATATGCAAGGGGAGCCCTGTGCGCCTGGTCCCTTTTTAGGGACAGAGAGGGCAGAGAATCCATCCGTCCAATAATAAAGATCACGCCTCGACCAGTCCGCTCCAGTAACCCATCCAGTACCTTCTGAATTCCAGAAATTAAGTGCACCTTACAGTCGCAGAGGTTTTAATGGCTAGAAGTGAGGACGGAAATAAAACGCAGGGATTTTAAATTTTATTTTGCAGTGGAAGATTGTCCAGAGAGAGGCAGAGCGTTATAGGGAGCAGGGCGTTTGCAGGTCTAGCTAAGAAACGACGACCAAGGGCGTCCTGTGCACGGGAAAACAGTCCTCCTTCTGGTCCTGGGTCGTTTTCCCTGGAAGGCACAAACGATCCTTCTAGACCAGGTCGCCAAAGCTTGGAGTCCCTGGATCACCGAACCCCCCTTTCAGGGGCTTGGCTTGTGAATTCATGGGCCCTTCCCCGTTTTACGGGCGCTCTTTTCTGGACCTGGGTTGGTTCCTCTATGAAAGCGAACTCCGGCTCACCAGAAAGAGTGGCCTTCCCTGCTGAAGGTGTCAGAGAATAAGCGGTGTGTCCCCCCCCCCCCCGCCAATGTCTCCCTCTCCTTTTCACTTGGTTCTACCTTTCCTCTGAAGGACGCTTAAGGCAGGCTGCATGATGTGCCACCCACACCCACACCGCTGCCATTTTAGTTTCGCCTCAGCTCTGGGCCTGGCAGGGGAACAGCGAGTGAGGACTCGGAGCCCAGGCCCAGTCCAATCAACGGCACCGATTGCTAAGCGGGCCTGCTGGGCTACGGCCCTTGGACTCCGTTTTGCCCTCCGCCAGCCGGACTTGATCTCGCCCAAAGGGGTGTCACGCCGTCCACCTGCCAGGCCTTGTCTCGCCTTCCCCAGAATTGCCTGCTCTGACTTTGCAAGCCTTCGGAACCGGTGGGCAAAATCCGTGGGCCGGCCAGTCCACCAAGTTCGACAGCCGCCCCCTCCCCCCCCGCGCGCGCGTTTTTTCTGTCTCTCCCGGGTTTCAACATCCAGTTCGGGGAGTCTGAGCGAGGCTTACTGGAGCAGAGGCGCCGACCAGCGGGAGGGGACAGAGGGAGGGACAGGCGAGGAATGGAGGAGAGAAATTCGGGAGGGAAGGAAGGAAAAGGATGAGGGAAAGAGGGAGGGAGGAAACAAAGAAGAGGGGAGAAGGGAGGGGAGAAGGGGAAGAGGGCGGGCGGGCGGGCGGCCTTGGAGCCTTACCCTTAGGTTTCCCCTTTCCGATTAGGCACCCAGCCCTCCCCCCGCCCCCTTCCAGCCCAAACTCCCGCGTGCGCCCGCAGTGCCATGGGGAGCCCCTGCGGATGGTGCGCCCGCTTCCGCCCCTCCCGCGTGACCTCCCGACTAAGCCCCCCCCCCACTCGTATGCTGGGGGGACGCGGTGGCCCTAATCCGGCATCAAAAGCGGGAAGGTGCGAACGCTCCTTCTTTGTGTCTCCACGACGCCCGCCGCCCCCGCCCCCCCGCACGCGATAAATCTCCCCTGGCGCCGACCGAGCGCGGGATGATTAATGGGCGGGCGCCCCCGCCTCCCCCCGCGTCCGGAGAAGCCCGAGAGCCGCGGCGGACGGACGGACGGATGGACGGACGGGCCTCTTGGTTCAACATTGCCCGCCGGCGAGCGCTGCCTGGGAACCTTTTGCGGCGGGCGGTGTCTCGTGGTGGCTGCGGGTCGAGACGCACTGAGGGGGTCGAAGAGCAGGGAAGGCCGGGCCGGGCCGGGCCAGGGAAGGAGGGAGGGAGGGAGGCCGGCACAGAGCAGGCCGGCTATGCCCTGGCTGCCTCGAAGGCTTTCCTCCGGACCGGAGCGGCCCGTCAAAGGCTCTCGCTTCCCGTCCTTTGCCAAAGCCGAGGCGAGCAGGGACCTTCGCGTGTCTGGGGAAGGGGGCGACGGCCCACCGCCACGCGACCCCCACATGAGGGGGCAGCGGCAGGGGCAGCCCTTTAGACATAGGCCGCCCTGGGCCCCGTCCAGATGAATGCGGGTCTTCCCCAGATGCCGCACCCCTGGAGGACTTCAGCTCCAGGCCTCCCTTGCTCGTGGCTCGTCCCAACATCTGGAGATGCGCAGCCCCTCCGCTCCCGTCTGCTTAGGTCAGCAGAGGGCCAAGGGCGCTGGCGGGGGGGAGGAAGGTCTGTGAAGAGCCTGCGGGAACGGCGTTTGAGGCTTCGGGCCGCTGTGGCTCTGCCGCCGCTCTTCCCAGTCCCCTTCGTTTCACGGATTAGGGGGGATGGCCTTGGGAGCCCAGTCCCAGGGACCCGAACCGCCCCTCTCCCTGTGGCTTTTCTCAGCTTTGGTGGGAATTCCAAAATACCTTTAGGGAAACCAACTTCAATGTTCCAAAATACCGTCCACAGAACCGCCTCCTTAGACAAAACGCCATGAAGGGAACGGAAAAAGCAAGCAAGAAAAGTACAAAAAACAGTCATTTCCAAGGCGGGGGGAGGCTGAGAAAGAGAGAGAGAAGCCGCCCAATGGAGGGATTTTGCTTATTTTTATTTGCCAATTTTACTTATAGTATTTATATACATACCACTGTCTATCCGGAATAAAATTAGAACATAAAAACAGATCTATGTAAAACATGATTAAAAAGACGTTCTTTGAAAAAGCGCACGAGAGACTCGTTCATGCTATGTGAGTCTTGATGGAAAGAAATGTCTTCAATAGTTGCCTAAAGGATTTAAATGTAAGTGCTCGTGAGGCTCAGATGGAGAACTTTCCACAAAATAGGCGCCACCACTGGGAAGGCCCTGTTGCCATCAGCTGCCTCTGGTCGTTTGTGGAACTCGCAGCAGGATCTCATTGAACGACTCAAGTCTTCCCGGCCCAATTCAAATTCGTACTAAAGTCAGAAAGAGGCTTCCAGGGTCGTGAATCGTGTTTCCTTCCGCTTACATAAAATAGAACGAGTAGACCTGTAGATTAGAGTTGCTCTAAAGGTGCAATCAAATGTGATGAGGGCAATACGGTCTGTTGAGCTGAATCTGTGAAGGTGGAAACCGTGCAGTTTCTTTCTTGGGAAGGAAGATTTAGGAACTAAGGGAAATCTGGTTCCCTGGAAGGGGCATGAAGGTGCCAGAGGCAGCTGCATTGGCGCCTCTGTCTCTCCTTCCCCCACAGCAAGGATCGGGGCCGCCCAAGGGTCAACGACGGATGGACTCCGGAGCGGTCCCTGCTGCCCCCAGCCTGGCCCGTGAGTGAGCTCAGCCCGTGCTGAAACCGTGTTGCGGTGCTCCCTTTGCGGAGCAACGACCACGGCCGTGTTAGGAGGAGCAGGACGATGGGCGAAGGTTCCCTGGAAGTGCAGATCCTAACAGGGCCACAGCGGGTCTTCTGGATAGATCTTCCTCCCCTTTTTATCTCCAGGCAGGGAGTGGGGGGAAGGGAAGGGGACATTCTGGGTGGCAGCGCGAGCTCCGCTGATGGAGCAATTACACGCTGCTTCGAACTTAAACGTTCACACACACACCCAAAACACGTGGGGAGCGGGAGAGAGAAGGCGCCCCTGAGTAGGTGCCTATGCTGACCGCGCGCGCCCTCCTTTGCCGCCTGGAGGGGCTTCAGCTGCTCATCAAAGCGCTTCCTCGGGGGCAAGTTGCACCTCGGGGGGTGGAGACCCCAGGGCACGGGCGCTTCTTCTGCAGACAGGGCTCCCACCCTGCCTGTAGGTGCGATCCTGACTTGTTTCCAGGCCGCGATTGGCGGAAAGCGCCTGGGAGTGAAGAAGCTTCCTCTGGGGGTGGGATTAGGAGGGTGGCCCCCTTTTATCGCAGGCCAAAGCAGCTCTGCTTCGGTGCTCCCCCCGCCCGCCTTTGCGCTCCTCAGTCACCCTCGTTTTCTTAGATTTATTCTCCGTGTTGAGGGGCCTACCTTCTAACCTCACACTTAAACACGTGTATTCAGTTATCCCCTTCAGGAACGTTTCTGAAGGATCGAGGGCCACCGAGGGATCAAAAAGCGGTCTTCCAAGTGGTTGCCCCCCCCCCAAGGACTGCCCTCACTGTCTCGTGTCTCTTGGTCCACCTTGTTGCCAATGCCTCAAGGAGATTATTTCTGGCACCTCCTTCGCTCTCGCCAAATCTGAGCAGCTCCTATGCAAGGCTCCAGCTATCTATCGCTCAGCCTCCCCCAGGCAGCGCCAAGGCGCCTGGGTGATTATCTCGCCCCCGCGCACTGCCTGTGTCCTCACTCGGCCACTTTGATATGCTTTGAGTTGTGAAACAGCCGGTGGGCCCCAGGCCCAGAGTGCGGCTGCGTGGCTCCTGCTAGCCCGCACTCTTATCATGCCCCGGGGCTTCACCTTCAGTCCCTCCCTCTGATAATCAAAGAGAGCACCAGGCTGCCCTAAGGCGCAGGCATTCCAGCTCCTGCAGGACCCTGGACTCTCTGTACGCATTTGAGAAAGGGGCCCCAGCTCGGCGGTAGAGCAAACCGCCTGGAAAGCAGAGGGTCGATCCCTGGTCTCTCCCCAAGAGTAGGAATGGCAAACCACTTCTATATCACGCCAAGAAAGCTGCCTAGAGGGCGTCGTGGAGGTCATCAGCCCGGACCTGACCACAACTCGGTGGTACCCAATAAACAACAACAGCCTTTGAGACCATCACTGCTTCTGCCGAACTGACCCTGCCTGGTGCTTGCAAGGATGAAAGAGGACAGAGGAAAACCAAGTCCTTTCCTGGTTGTCCCCCCCGCCCCATGGGAAGGCCCCTTCCTAGCTACCATGAGGCCAGGACACACGGAGGGAGTCTCCATTCCACGAGAGCCGGCACGCGAGCCTTAGGGGCCGGGACTTGACCCCTGAGACACCCGCCTCTCCTACACCTGCCCCACGAGCAGCACAGGCGGCTCTTCCTTAGCCCGTCCACCTCCCTCCAGCGCGGCTTCCAGGGGCAGCGAAATCACTCAAAGTGCTCTGAATGCACTTTCGCCTGGCGAAGGTCCCGCAGGCAGAGCCGAATTTCATCCGGATGTGAAGGCGAAGTGTTTGGTAACTGCGGCTGATGAGGGAAGGAAGTAAAAAAAAATGAAATGCAATGAATGCCGACTGCATTTTGATGGCCTCCTAAGGTCTCTTCCAGTAAAAGATATATGAACTGTATATGTCTGAAATAGGCTGGGCTCTTTCCAAGTCACCTTTTTATGGACTCTGCTGGTGAGAACAGGTGCTGTTCTTTGGCCTTGGGACAAATCGTAAGCGGAGCTCTTCGGAGGTGAGTCCTGGCGCTGAGCAGATGTTGGTAAGCAGAAAGATCTCGGTGGCTTATATTTCTGCTTCTCCGCCACCTCGTTTTTTCCCGCAGAGCAAGGCAGCGTCTCCAGCAGCTCCTTCAACAGTCACAGGAGGCAGGAAAGTCCGGCTGAAGGAAGGAGGCTTCCAGACCAGAAATACCCAGCGAGCCCATTCTTGGCCGGAGAGGAGGTGGCCCCCTGACTGGCCCTGTCTCCTCTCTTCAGCTTCTCCTGCTGACGTTCAGGGGTGGGGTGGGGGATGTGACCCATTATCTTATCTCAAGTGTTCCTCTCTGTCCAGACTGGCGCCCCAGTTGACGCTAATCAGGAACTTAATGCAATTTCGGGTACAAATCTGGATGGAAAAGGCCGAGGCCAAGGCTTAGGGCAAAATCCTGAGCCACAGCTGAGCATGCGCATGTCTATGTCCCAGCAGCGCCACCCCTTGCGTGTTCAGCCATTCAGAAGATGTCAATGGAGAGGTGGACGGGTTAACTGCAATTCAAGACGTGTTAATAACTGGGCTGCGTGGCGTGAATCAGACTTCTAAGGGATTCTTGTGTGATATTTTAAGATCTTCTCAGGAGGAAAGCTTTTCAACTCCCATTAGGATGGATCACCTAGTCACCAGCTTTTCTTTTCTTCATTACTCTGCTGGTATCCTGAATGCTTTAAGCCATTCCTCTGGCAAGCTGGAACCCTAAATGAAATGGGAAAATAATGTCCCCCCCCAGTCCCAACATTCAGCTACGATTTTTCCTCTGAGTTTGGCTCACCAGCTAGAGTTAGTAGAATTTCTGAAACTCTTTCTCGATGGTTCCCACCCCTCAATGGTTGAAAGATCCACAGACACGCACACTTTCTCATCTGGACCTTGTCACTGATTACACCTCCACGCATGTTTTACCTCCTCTTTGCCCAGAGTCTGCTAGCAGGTTAAGCATAAGCAAGTGAGTTAATCTAGGGACGCTCTCCATTGATTTCATGGGGAGGTCCAGCTCCAAAGACTGAAAAGACTACGGGAAGAAGAGGGCAGTTTTGTATGAAAAGACACTGGCCGAGATGGCGAGCAGATCTAAGTCTGGATGAGTGGCCAGTCCTGGAGGGTGGGGGGGGGGGACGACTAGTCTTGGATTCCATCAAAACCTGAATTTCAGCTTTGGATTCCTTGAAGCCAGGTATGGGGTGGGAGAGGCAAGAGAGAGGTCAGAAAATAATCAATGCATTCTAGCTTGAGAGGCCCTATAGACGTGATGTCTGAACAAGCACCCATTCATTTCATGGAACTACATAAAGTTCACCAGCAGAAATATGACCTGGAAATCTTTTTTTTTTGTACTAATCACACATTCAAAAATGTGGTTTTAATGTCTTTATAGTCTCTTCCCCTTCTTATTGCCCTTCCCACCTGGATAACAAACAAATGGATGATTTCTCAGTAGCTATTTACACTTGGATGGAAATACACGTACACCCACTGTATATAGGAGCCATAAAGCTGGCTTTATCCATAGGGTTGTTTTAAGAGTGGCTGTGATAAGGCGCCTGTGTATATAACTCTGGACCCTTTGAGAGCCGAACTGTAGGAAACCTGGCACACTCCAGCTGTTGTCTTCTTGCCTCCATCTGTCCCATTTAGAAAGATCAGCAGACAGAGGTGTGGATGGGTAAGACAGCTAAACGATCTCTGGGTGGCCACAGCTCCTAAATCCCTGCATTGCACACAAGGTCTTCAGACAACTTTTCTTGGCCTCAGTGGAAACAACTGGATTGGAAGAGAGGAAGAGCCATATCCACGTCTGCTCAGCGCTTCCCTATAGCAATGCAGTTATGGAGAAGAATTATTCCATAGAAGCCCAAACTAGGTGCCGTTCAATATTAGTCCAGAGCAAAGTTGTTTGAATTTGCTATTTTTAAACCTTATTTTTTTAAAAAGTATTTGAAACAGAAAGAAAGAGTGGACAACAGTCGTGTTTTTGTAGACGGCCTGGGTTTATTTATGAGATTCATCTACCACTTTGTCACATGAATGGGAGCCCAGAGTGGTTCATTGACTCTTTGTGTAAGAAACAACACCACTGATTTGACAAAGACTTTCCAAGCTTTCCTTTGTAAACTAGCAGAGATGCTAGAATTCCCTTCTCCTGTGTAATCTGGGACCACTAGGAATCACCTTCCTAGGAGATCTTTAATTGTACCAACTGCACCCTCGGTGGTGCCTCGCAAACTCTTCTCCAGCGCCCTTTTGTTTTCTTTAGACGTCTGCTCTAACCTTTTGCTGTGGCTATTTATGAATTTCTTTGTGGCAAATCTTGGGTGGCAACGGTGTAAGGAGTTTGATATATCCTGAGTCAACCCTAGCAGGGCCTTTGCCAGGAGCTGGTTGCTTCTCTCCCCTTTTCATTTGTAGCATTGTTCATGCTCTCCTTCAATCAGCAGCCCATCTTTCCTGTAAATCCCGTTCGTATGCCCTTTGAATTGTTGGTCGGAGCAGTTTAGGGCCACAGTTTGAAAGACTTTTGAGTCTTTGCGTTCATGTCAGATTTCCAAGCTGTCTTGCTGAGGGTGACATTATTTCCAGCCTCCAGACCTAGTGCTGCTGCCAATGCCTTAGAAAACAGCATAAGACCTGACTCTGCAGATTTTTCTCTCCCCCACCTTCCCCTTCTGAGCAATCTGAATTAGGACATCTCTTTCTCTTCTGGTGGCCTCTTCTCATTCCCTGATGATTAACTTTGGCACTGGACTGCCTCTTGACCATTTTGAACCGCTTGGCTGACCACTCCAGCATTTACTGTGCAGTTATTTAAATCTGAGTTTTGTTGTTGTTGTGGAGTCCAGTTTTCTTAAATGATGAGAGAGTCCAAGAGAAGCCTTTGTTAAGTTCTTTGAATGTCAGTGGTCAGAAGTGGTTTCACGAGACTCATGGTGGTTTTCCTCTGAGTAAACATGCCCAGAAAAAAATTGATCTTACGGTAGATTGGTCCTGGGTTTAGTGGGACAGCATTTTTTTCAGCAGTGATATTTTTGGACATAGAAAGGACAATGGCCATTCAAGAAAGAGCAACTCAGATTAAACCAGTTCTTAACCCCAAGCTAAAGCCGTTTAAGGGAACAAATATCATCTCATGCAATTGTATGATCCTTATACACCTGACTGAAGATTCACTGCTTTGAATTTCAAATTCACTGTTTCCTCCACTGGAATCTGGAGGGCATTAAATATGAACAGGAAGGGTAAGTGAATAATCATATCTGTGGCGTCTTTTCCTCCTTTTTGGTAAGGCAGAATCTTTGCTTTCAAACAGAATGGAATGGAATAATACAGAATACAGTCCCCTGTAATTAACTAATTTATTGTGGTTCTAGGCTGGTATAGTTTCACTGGAAGCCCAGTTTTGAATATTTGAGGGGTAGTATTCAGCCATCATGAGTTGCTAGAAATAATAACATCTGAAGAAAAGCCAACACAATCTGAGATTTCTTAGCGAATAAGGAACTCAACTGTTGTTTGGAGAACAGTTTTCTATCAGTGATTGGTAAAAAGTATTGCCGAGTTCAGCATTAAGACTAAAGGACTTGAGTTCCCCGATTTCTGTCTGTGGTTTCACCTGGACACCTGTGGCCACTTGCAGCAGTGGGGGGGGGGTTCCACAAGTGAAAGTGTATCTCCTGTACTTGAGGAAAGGGGTTTTCTATGTGTGACCAATGACCACTGGGAAAGGCTAGATAAAAAACTCCATTTTCTACCTACCTACTTACCTAAACGCACACCTACACCTGTTGCATGTAGTGATTTTAGAAGTAGTCTCCAAATGGTTGTTTTTTAATTTATTATTTACATTTCTATCCTGCCCCATACCCCAAGTTCTCTGGGTAGGTAACAACAGATTAAGAACAAGAATATGCACTAAAAGCCCTTTTAAAATTCAATAAATCTAAAACAATACACAGCATGTTTAAAATGATGGTATCTGTGCTGGGAGGGGAGATATAATCATCTCAGCCAAAGTAAAGAGGTGTGTTTTCACCGCCTTCCTAAATATATGTAAGGAAGGAGCGTGACACACTTCGAGGGGGAAACTATTCCATAGTCTGGGGGCCATCGCCAAAAAGGCCCTCTCCCAGATGCCCACCAGCCTCACTGCTGAAGGCGGTGGGACAACCAGGAGGGCCTCACCACCAGATCTTAAGGCACGGGCAGGTCGGTATGGGAGAAGGCGTTCCTTTAGATATTTGGGGCCTAAGTCATTTAGGGCCTTGTAGGTCAGAGTCAACACGTTGCCTTTTAAAACCTGTTCCGGTCAGCACCCGGCAGCTGCATTTTGCACTAGCTGCAACTTCCGGACTTTGACTTTGTTTTTCTTGTGGGCATCCTTAGGTAGCAAGACAAGGTCCGAAGGAAATAAAGAACAAATATCTGACCGTTTTACTTGGAAATGAACATGCTTTGTAAAGGCAGCTGGTTTCTCTGTGAAATTGGAAGTACTTGACCTTGTTTGATAGGCGGTTGCAAAATTTTGGTGATGTTCCAATTCATAGTCTTGTGCCTTCTCGGGAAGACGCCCTTCAACTGTGCCAAGCATGTGTGGTGTAGGCTGACTCCCTTCTCGGTGACCGGACCCGGGACTTCCCTCACTGCACGGCGGGAGCAAGTCCGAACGGTCCACCAGAACTCCTAGAGCAGGAGACCAAGTTCACTCATGGGGAGAGGACGCAGCTTTTGGAATCCAGCATTTCGCTGACAAGGCCCCTTTGCTAAGGGCAGCAGCGCCTCCAAACGCCTCTTCCTGCAGACCCGGTACAACAAGGCTGACCAGATTCTGCAGGGGGGGGGGGCAGCGAGGGCGAGGAAGGAATGAAATGGAAAGAAAAAGAAGAAGATTCTGTTTTATCTTCCCTCACCATTAGGCCACGTTTCTCTGCAAGCCTCGTTCCCAATTCCACAGTCTCTCTCTCTCTCTCGCCCTGTCCTGTGGGTGCCAAGGGCCTGAAATGCAATACTCCGCACCCCCACTTTCCGCCCACAACCCAAAGAACTTTGCAGCCTCTGGGAAAGCGAGGAGACCGCTCTCCCTTCCCTTCCCTCCCGTTCACCTGGGGAAGGCAGCGGGCGCTTGACCCGGCGCCCCGCCGGCCCTCACACCTGGCCGGTGCCTCGGAGGGGGCAGCGGCCACGACCCGCTGCGCGGATGTGCGCCTAGGCGGGCAAGAGGAAGCGAGGAGCCCTCTAGGAACGGCTGGCGGGCGGGCGGATGGCGCTGGCCTGGCAGACGAGGAAGTGACAGGCAGGCGCAGGCAGCCGCTCGGCCCAACTAACGCCCTCCTCGGGGCTGCAAACACGTTTTCTCGACTCGAAGGCGCTCTCCATTACCTTACTGGGTTTCAATTAAAAGACAAAAAGCCTGGCTAGAGAGAGAGATGGGAGGCAGAAAGAAAGAAAGAGAGAGAGAGAAAAGAAAGAGAGTCAGGGAAAAAAGGAAAGAAGGAAGAAAGAAAGAAAAGAGAGAAAGAAAGAAAAGAGAGAGAAAGAGATAGAGAAAAAGAAAAGAAAGAGAGTCAGGGAAAGAAGGAAGAGAGAAAGGAGAGAGAGAGAGAAAGAAGGAAAGAAAGCCAGTTCTCAGTGCGGGGCCAGCCAGCGCCTTTCCTTCGCCCAAGACACGCTCAGCGCCTCTTTCCTACGACGGCCTAGTTAGACCCTTCGCTGTGTTTTGAGAAAGTCACGGCGAAACGGCGCCTATGCGTTGCGGGCGCCCATTGAGCCGAAGTTTCCCCATTGCACTTTGGGCTGCAGGCGGCGGGACTTTATCTGGCCCTGTTTGCAGAAGCGGCGCTTCTCCACCTCCCCCCCCCCCGCGCCCGCTCACCGCCCCCCCCCCCGCCCTTCTCTCCGTCCCTCTGTCTTTTTTCCTCCCTGCACGTCGCCGGCGGAGCAGCGGCGATTGCTCTGCCGCTTCCATTGGGAAGTCCTTGGCCCAGTTGGTCCTGCAGCTCCTGGTCCTCTCCGAACCCGTTGGAAAGAGTCTCTCGCCCTCCCTCCCCCCTCCGAGAGACCAGGAGCCCGAATGCTTCGTCTATTCGCGCGCGGGGCGGCGGCGGCGGCGGCGGCGGCGGCCCTGACTGGTCCCAGTAATGCATTCCGCCTGCCCGGCGCGCAGTTTATTCCTCTGAGCTCCGAAACAGCCTTTCGGCTGTTCACGTTCTCAAAGCGCTCCTGTAATTCCTAGAGCCGAGATTTACAGCCGAGCCACAGAAAGCAGATCGTCTGGCCCGAGAGAAATCTAGCCAGGGATAGGAACGGTCTTTAATGAGGGAAGCCCTTGGCTTCACTAAAACGGGCTCCCCCCCCCCCCCGCTTTCCCTTTCCCCTGCACCTACGGTTGGGAACGCAGAACCTCTTGTAGACATGCATTTTATTAGCCCAGGAGCTTTGGCATCTCCGATTCGGCTTAGTTGAAGCTTTGCTTTTTTGTTGGTTTGACTTTCTTTCTTTCTTTCTCTCTCTCTTTCTTTCTCTCTTTCTTTCTTTCTTTCTTTCTGTCTGTCTGTCTGTCTGTCCCTTTCTTTCTTGGCAAGAGCGGAAAGAAACGGTCAGAGCTTTAAATCCGAATTCGTGACCGTGAGCGGAGGGACGAGGAAGAGCCCCACGAGCGCCCAGGGGTCTGGAAACACGATCGAGGTTCCATTTTGCAAAGGCAAGAAGGGAGGTCCAGCTGCGGAGGTCCAGCGCCGCCGCCTCGGGCATCTCTCGGCCCTCTCGGCGAGGGTTTCGCTTCCCCGAGGCCTGCACAGAAATCCCAGGCGATCTGCGGCTCCGCTGCCCGGCACCCCGCAGGCACCTCTGGGGTGCCTCGAGGAGAGGGGGGGACAGAGCGAGCCAGGCGAGGCGGCCGAGCGTTAAAGGCTGCCTCTTTCTCTCCTAAACGCGCTTCGCCGGGCATTCGGTGCCTTGCCGTCTCCGTGGACCACGAAGGGCTCCGAAGCTCTGGGGGCCGTGCGCGCGCGCGCAGGTGAGCCCCGATGCGGGACGCGGCGCTCCCCCCACGTCACCCCCACATCCCCTAGAGAGTTCAGGTGGCGGCGTCGTCCTTCCGGCCCGGCCCGGCTCATCAGCGCGCCCCGGCGCCACTGCACTCCCACGGGCGACGCCACAAAAACGGACAAAAGCCGGAACCAACGCGCGGTAAGTAGCCCTGAGTTGCTGCGCTGCTGCCCGTAGCAGCTCAGCGCCGCCCCGGCCTTTCTCACGAAACCGGCCGGTTGCATTTTTTAAGCTCACACCGAAGTAAGGCATCACGTAGCATCACGTTCTCGGAAGTTCCCTTTGCCCACACACAGACATCTGTCCGTCTTCTCTCTGCTCTCTCTCGCTTTTTTCCGTTTTACCATCCAAGGCCACCAACACATTACCAATGACCAGCCGGGAAAAATGCCCCCTCTGTGATTCCAGCTTGATCTTCAGAATAGAGTTACCGAATGCATTCACAGATCCCTTTGTTGACCAGTGCCTGTCTGGAAGCTTTGGGGCAAATCCCGGAGGCAGATGCTGGGGCAGGGCAGGGAGATTCCGGCCGCGGCCGCTTTGCAGAACCCGGCGCGGATCCGTCTCTTGCCCTGTAGCCCTGTGGGATGAGGGAGGAGGCCACACTTTCCCCAGAGTAGAGTCTGGTGGGCATTCTGGGATTAAAAGTGCCAACCACCAAAGGAATGAAAGGAAGAGTGAGATCTAACGTTTTGCTCACGATCTTGCTTTCAGGGCAGCGTCGTCGCAACCTTTTGTCGCTATTTTTTTCTGGGGAGTTAAAGCGAGACGCCTGTTGTAAAGCCAAGGGGGCAAACTTGGAAGAACACGGGGAACAGGCTTCAAAACTTTCTCTTTCTCTCTGTTTAAAGAAGCAACAATAATAATACCACCACCACCCCAAGACCGCATCCTTCATACTTTGAAAGGAACTGGCTATAGGCTGTTGCTGGAAATTTTGGGTTAAAAACTGTTCTGAAAGCGAATTAACTTTCTTTCAGGTTTGCCTTTTCTTTTTCCCCGTTTCCCTTTTCTCTGTATTGCTATTGCATTCGGCGCTAGATTATTATTATTATTATTATTATTATTATTATTATTATTATTATTATTATTATTATTATTATTATTATTAGTTTCTCCTCTTAGAAAAAAGGAAGCCCAAAGCGGAAAGACGCTCGCAAGTTCCTTCGCGGACATTCAATTTGCAGTGTCCAGAGAACCGAGGGGCTCGGGCGCTGCTCTCGTCCTCATCGCCGTCTGGCTTGGCAGGCGAGGGAAGCGGAGGGGACGGGCCCTCTAATGGGAAGACCTCGGTGCCCTCCGCCTCCCCGTCCCGAGCCGGAGCGGCGCGTCTCAGGCCATTAGGCAGGCGGCCACAATTGGCACCCGGGCAGCGTTCAGCGCGGCAGCAGACCAAGCTCCTGCTTTGGGGGTTATTTATTTATTTATTTATTTACTTATTTTACGAGCTCGCGCGCGTATCTTCCAGGAGGGGCGTTGCGTGAACCTTTATGAACTCCAGATGGTGCGCAAAGTTTGGGCCATAAGGAAACCATTTACCGCGAAGCCAAGTGGAACCCAACGGCGGCCATCTTTTGGCGCGCAGGTGTACATCAAGTCTCATTCGAAGCAAGGGGCTCCGTCAGGTGCCGCCAGCTTTGAAACGCTTTCCCGAGGTTTGGACCTCCTACTCTCGCACCTTCCGCCTTACGGGCGCCTCGCTCAGGGTGCGCAAACCCAAGGGAGGGCTCGTTTCCGCGGGGACCTCCCCCCCCCCCGGTCGTGGCCGTGGCAGCGGGTCATCCGCTTTCCAGGCGCATCCGAAGTTCAAGGCTGACGGTGTCTGTCCTAGGAGGTCGAGTGCCTGATAGGAAACAACCGAAAGATTCTGGGAGGGAAAGGGAAGTGTGGCGAAGGAGGAAAACAAGGATTTATTTTTTTGGGGGGGGGGAGATATGGAATCCCTCATGCCGGGTCAAAGCCCCGGTCCACTGAGTTCTGTCTACCAAGACTGGCAGCTGCTGTTCCGAGGCAGGAAGGGTCTCTGGTGCAGACCCAGATGAGGCCCAACGTTGTCCGGTGAGTCGCAGGACCCCAACCAGATGCCTCCTTCTCCCATGTCCACCTGTAGACGAGGAGGCTAAAGCGTCATTTTGCGCCAGTACAGCCCGTGCTCTAGTCCGTGAGGCGAATACGGCCGGCGGGCTTGGCTAATGTGTCCTGGGCTAAACGCTCCGAATTAACTATAATAAGCACCGCCACCCCTTTCAAAGACTGTGGGTCTATTTCATTTCTCAGCAGCCTAACTTCCAGTAGTAACGGATTGGACCCTGGTCAGAAGCGACCCACGGCTGGGATTGGCGATTCCTTAGCTTGAACATAAACCGCGTCAGGATGTGAAAATGCGGCTCTTGGTTTGGCAGAGTGTCGCATGGATTTCTGTGGGCTGCCTTTGGAAGGATGTGAATTTCTCCATCGCTTTCCTTAACAGCCACAATCAAAGTGGCTCCCTCCAGTCCCCCCTCCCCCACGGCCCTCCGACCGACTCCGTGCTGAGGCTTTCTGGGGAGAGGACCGGCGAGATGCCACGCGGATGCTCCTGGCTCAGCCACGGAAGCAGGGCGAGGCAAAGCTGCCACGCACAGACCGCAAACACCCAGAAAAGACACGCGTTCACTTAGGGGCATAAGACAACTTTGCAGAGAAGGGAAAGCTCAACCCCTCCCCCCTCCCCCTCCCCCTCCCCCGCTCCATAGGGCACCAGTCCTGGTGTCAGACACCAATGCAATGCCCTAGTTTCCACAGAGGAAGAAAGCTCAGGGTTCAAGCTCCCTTGGTCTTCCCTGCTGCGTCAGAGCAGTGGAAAGCTCCCATGGGCTTGGCGAAGAAGCTGGACTGAAATAGGGCCATTTTCCCGGGAAATGGGGAAGTAGGAGAGGAAGCGAAAGCCAGAGATCGCAAGAGAGAAAGAGAACATTGGAAGCCTTAGGAGGCTGAAAGCAAGGGGGGGGGAGGGGGAGGAACATGGGTTATTTTGGAATTTACTCCATAGTGCTTTTTGGCTGGCAAAAAATGTTGTAAAAATATGGAACAAATCATTGCACGCCTATTGAAATTAAAGAAGGACACATCCATTTAGACCCAGAAACTCCAGTTTAATCAGATTACAGAGGAAGCTGGGTCTAGGAGGAGGAGGACTCATTCTGAAGGAAAGAAGGTTATTCGCAGCATCTGGAAGCCCAAGTGTTGCATTGGTCTCCTTTCCACTCTTTGCACAATGTACTGGAAGCCAGGAGAGTTTCAGACTCAGGCAACCTTGGACCCGCTGCATTTTGGCTTGCTTGTTTTTTGTTTGGCCCCCCACCAGTCTGGAGAAGGCGAGGAAGAGCTGTCCTTCCCTTCCTGCTCAGGCCGACTCAGTGCTTTCTTGGGAGGGGCTTCCTTTTCCCTTCCCTTTCTGTAGACGCTTCTTCTGGCCTGTGCTGGTCATGGGAGGCAATGTAAGTGAGGGTGGAACGGTGGGACAAGGAGGGACCTGGGCTACCCAGGAGACGGTCTCTCCCCATAGAAAACCAATTAGTGTGCCGTCCTCTGATGTGTGGCTGGTGCCACTGAGCTTTCCTCAGCGTTTCAGTCCAAGTGTGATTTCGTTCAGGAGAAGATACACCCTTACTTCTAGATGTGAAGAGTAGCCACAAGACATTCCTTCCCTGTCAAGTATGAGGTTTTCTTGTTTGAATAGACTTGCTTGCAATCCAGATGCATTCAGATTAAAAAGAGTTTCCTCTTTCATGCGCAAACTGCTACTCTGGGTCTGGTTCAGGACGAGTCACTGGGGGCCATTGGGACTTCTGCAGCTGGTGGTGCTTGAACCTTTAGGCCATCCCGAGATTCTTTTGCTCAGCCACAAATAGATTCCGCAAGCCTTACAGATGCTTATGGGTGCTGAGGAGGGCAAACCTGTGTTCCTTTTCCTCAGGACAGCTCCAGGTGTCGAGGAGGTCAACGGGCCACCCTGGAGTAAGCAACAAACGAAGACCAGATACTGCATCCTCATAGATTGGTGTGAATAAGTATGTTCCCCACCCCCAGGAGACTTTACACAAATATTTTCCCAAGAGAAGAAAGAAGACAGGAGAGAAAGATCCTTTAGCTAACATGTGGATTTTTACAGTCCACGATCATCACTGAGATTTGCATCAAGCAGCACCCTCATGTTGTTTATGTTATAATTATTATTTACTTTTTACTGATTTTGGAACAACTTCTGCTCTTTTAAACTTTGAATAAATGTTCTGCATTATTTTTCTCCTGGGGCAGCCTGTGTATGCATTTGATTCTTGAACTAATTTTCTGTATGTGTCTGGTACACGTTTAACAAGGGGCCACAGATCCCATAACTCTTGTCCATAGGGTGTGTTGCTTGGGGTCAGGAAGGGTCTAAGGAATCTGGAGTTCAAAGGCAAGGGAAGATCCCAAAATACAGAGCACCATAGAACCTTTTATACAGCCCAGGAAAACAAGGGTATCTGTCCTCTCTCTCTCTCTCTCTCTCATGCATACACGCACGCACACTCACACATCTGCTCACAATGTTTTCATATTACATGGAGGAACATTGCTCTTTTGGACTGCAGAAGCACTGGGGATATTATCTTAGCTAGGGTTGATCACTTACAAACATTCAAACACGCTTTGGAATACTACAAAGCCTTTAAAAAATGTGGAGGAGAGCCACATGAAAGGGGAAACTAAGTAGGATGTGGTATAGAAAATCTTGTTGCAAATTTTCCTACCCTCCCAGATGTTCTGCATGGACCTTCTTTAGTGGGTGGGGAAGTGGACAGTGAACACTGGCTGAACCAGGGATGGAGTGGGTGGGCACAGATGTTGTGGTGCACTGTTGCATTAGCCATAGGATGGCCCCACGGTTGCCAGCCGTGAACACAGTGATAAAACTAAGCACGTTCGCACGTTCAGATACTTGTGAGAAGCTCTACTATCTCTATCCAAGTCTACAGCCCCCGGGATGTGCTCAAACCAAGGTGGAAGTCTTTTCAGAGAAGTGAAATGGCTCTTGAAATGATGGCGAGAGAAAGGAGGAAAAGGGCAAAGCACCAAAAGCCAAACGCTTTGCTAAAGACAACCTGAGCTGCTTCGCAGAGGGTTGAGGTTGGGGAGAGAAGGTTCGAGGACGAAGATCTTTCCACATTATCCAGGTGGTGAGATCTGGGCTGGGAGGTTTAGCTGCAGCCCCTCGTCCCTTCAGAGGTTAAATCACTTTTGAATTTCATCCGGATTTCTGTTTCATTAAGGGAATCCATCCAGTTTAGGGAACAAACAAGCCGTCATTGGCACGGGCGCAGCCTGCTTCCCCAGCAATCTTTTGACTCCAGCGCTGTCAGGTTTCTTGCTCTGTTATTGTGTGTGAACATAGGGAGGAAAGCAAAACTGGCGCGTGGTCCAACTCCGAGGGAGTCTTTGCTTACTTGCTATTTTTGGCGAGGAAGAAACTTGTCCATTCTTGTTAAGCTCATTTCTAATATTGCTATCACCACCAAATTGAACCGAACACTAGCAGATTTTTCAAAACACAATTAAGGATAAAACTCCTTATTTAAAAATGAACCAAAAATCTTCCTCACCAGAGGCGGCCTGCAGGGGCGGGGGCTTGTGGCAGGCAGAAGTCCATTTCCCCAAGCCTCACCCATTCGTTGGCTTCTTTGAACCTCTTGCCTCGGTGAAGGTGGAGAAATCAGGACAGAGATGAACTGTTCAAGACGTTATCTAGAAGGAGGTTTGTTCCTCTGTTTTAGGAGAAACGACAACTAACCCTTTGACACCCTGTCCCCAAATTGCAACATGAAATACCATTTGTCTCCTGCATTTAATTCCCACTGAACTTACTTGCACAAGATAGTTGCGATTGAACTTAGTTCTTCAGTGGAATTTAGTCTGAATGTCGCTCTCTTCCTTTTCTCTCTTCTTTCCAGCTTTAACCAAGGTGAGGGAGATGCTAATAGGCACAAACTGAAGCCACAACTCTTCACGGCTGGGGCAGAAGGACTGGAATTTACTCCTCCAGTTGTACAATAATACCTGAAGTAGCACAGTAATTGTAGACTTAGGAGGAGGCCACAGGTCTTAAGAGTCCAAACATACAACTTGACTACCACTGTGGTGTCCTTTAGATGTTACTGACCTCTCAGACTTCCATCGTCATTGTATCCCTACAATCATCCAAAGGTATTGGTTTGGGAAACGTCTCCTCCCACCAGTTCCACATCTGTAATGCAAAACAGAATGGAAGAATCTAGCTTTGCGGTTCACGCCGGGTTCCAAGGTCCACCACCATCCATTAGCATCGACCTCCTCGGCTGGGGTGGGAGAGAGCGTCAATGCAGCAGCATCTGGATAGCTCTCCAGGAGACTCAAGGAGGGCCCTCAAAGGCCGAGATTCAGGGTTATAATATGCATGAAAGCAGAAGGTGTTAAAACGCCTGGTTTGTGTGAAGACGCTCCCGGGTTGAGTCCCCAGAATCTTCGGATAGTGCTAGGAAGGATTCTCGAAGGGCGCTCTGGGTGATGTAGTCAGGACCAAAGGCCCCATGCAAGACAAGGCAGTCCCTGCCCTGGGCTTTCTGGAGAATCCTTCCTGCTACCTTCTCCCTCTTGCCTAAAACAGATCTCAGGCTTCCCGCCGCCCCGCCCGACGCTTCACTCCACCGAAGGAAACGCAACGAGCGCGGCGGGGTGTGTGTGTGTGTGTGCGGGGGTGCAGATGTCAACATCGGAGCATTTGCTTAACGCCCTTTTAGCCAAATTGAACAGCCGGATCTGAACGCACCAACGGACGAACTGTCGGCGCACAGGACAGAGTCAATGTCAATGAAATGTTCTCATCTCCTGCTTAGGAAAGAATGGCCTACGGATGCAACTGAAAGAACCCTAATAAGGGGTGAGTTTCTTTCTTTCTTTCTTTCTTTCTTTCTTTCTTTCTTTCTTTCTTTCTTTCTTTCTTTCTTTCTTTCTTTCTTTCTTTCTTTCTTTCTTTCTTTCTTTCTTTCTTTCTTTCTTTCTTTCCCTTTCTCTCTCTCTCTCTTTCTAAAACACATTCCTTCCAGCATTCTTTCTTCCTCCCTCTTTCTCACATGGCACAAACCTTTCCAAGTTCATTTTACTTGATCGATGGAAAAGGTCATTTGGCCCGTAATTAGGTCAATGAAATCAATGTTTATTCCTCTGATGGGCCTGAAAGCTAATAAAATCTTCTCCTAGATTTCCTGGCCAGGAGGGCTGGAAAAGCTTCCACTCTTCCCTCTTCCCCCAACCCCGCCTTCCCTGGCCGGCTTTTGGACGAATGCAAAAACAACGCGCCTAATTCCTGCCTGGTTTGCATCGCCCGCTCCGAACTCGTTACTTTGCCCCGTGGACGTATTGAAACCCCAGTGCTGAAACCCCGGGACATGCTCACTGCATTACCCCCCCCCCCCCGTCCAAAGGTCAATTAGTCCATACCGAGCGAAAAATGCAATTATGATGATGATGATGATGATGATGTAAAAACAGCAGTTAGACACAGCAAACAAGATCACTATCATCCTCATCCTCATCCCCAGACAACTCTCTCTCTGTGGCTTCTGATCTTTCCTTCCTTCCGGGGAGAATCGCCGAGGCCTCGCAGCGCCTGTCCACTCAGGGACCAAGACCACAAGTGGGCCTAGAAGTCTGTTTCTGCCCGCTCCCGGCCGGCGTCGCGCACGCGCACGGGCGCTCCTCCTAGGGCATTGATGGTGAACCTTTTGAGCTCGGTGTGTCAAAATTCGCAAGAAAACCTCGCTTAACTCGGGTGCTGTCACATCTGGAAACATCCATAATTTTGTGATATTTGTAGCTCTAGTAAAAAAGTTGTATTTTTGATATATGTGTTTTATTAAAAGCAAAAACAAATAATTCTTTGCATTAGTGACTTTTGTTGCTGAATTTCGTTTGCTAAATCTTCAACTGAACAAGAACAAGCAAGCACTACACGCCCAGGTGCCAGGGTGACCATGTGTGTCACCAAAAGGGCTTGGCGTGTCACAGGTTGGCCATCACTGTCCTAGGGTCACTACGAGGGAAGGGCTGAGAAAGAAGCAGCTGGAGGTTTCGGGCAGGCCGAGGATCTTTGACATCCACGGCAGACTAATGGGCTGAAGGTCTCCGGCGAGCCTCTGCCCCGGCAGTTCGGCTGCCTCGCCTGGCGCCGCGCCCGCTGGAGTGGCTTCCGCACTGGGCGGGCAGACACGGCGGCCTTTGCGCACCGGCAACGCTCCTGGCCCGGGTGCTGCCTGCAAAGAGCCCCGTGGTTGTGAGCAGAGGAACGCCCGGCGCTGTGGGTTCTCGCTCTCGCTGGCACTAACGGGCATCCTCGGCTAACCTCTTGCGGACTCCGCCGTCTTTACCCGTGGGGCACGAAGGGCCTTTGAGGCTCCCTCCCTGCCCCTCAGGCACAGGTGGGTGTGAGTTCAGTTAACCCCCAAAAGTAGCCACGTGTTCGGGGTCCGTAGGTTTTGGGGAGCAGAGCTGGGGGTTACATTCGCTCAGAAGGAGAGTTGGCTTTTCTACCCAGCTTTTCTCATCCATTTAAGGGGACCCAAAGCGGCTGACAAACCTTCTGTTCCTCTCCCCACAACAGAACACCCTGTTAGGTGTGTGGGGCTGTGAGAGCTCAGAAGAGACCCGTGACTAGCCCAAGGTCACCCAGTTGGCTTCATGAGGGAGGGCGGAATCGAACTCGGTATTCTCAGTTAAGAGTCCGGCTCCTTAACCACTAGATTAAACTGGCCCACACACCCTTTCAGCCCTGAGGTTTAATCCAGCTTCAGTCCACTTTCAGCTTCACTTTAAACCTTCTTCAGTCTGTCTTCTGATCTCAACGCTCACACCTTTTCATTTCCATCCACTTTGAGTGGAAAGTCCACAAAGAAATCGGATGGAAAACGGACAGATGGGAGGGAGCGAAGAAGGTTTAAAAGGAAGGTGTGACCACGACTTTGATGACCCCAATGAGTCAACATGGAAAGGGTAGGCAGAGGGAGGTAATGCTGGCTAACTCTCACTTGCATGGGAGGAAACTTGTGCAATGTGTGGATGGCGGAGTTCGTTTGCACCCTGCTTTAGACCAGATTTCTGAAGGCAGGGTTCAAAAACCTGTTAACATGTATGTATGTATGTGTGGAACCGCATATGCAAATCCATCTACTAGGCACAGAGTTGTCCCACCTGGGCTGAGGAAGCCTCAGAGGAATCTCAGGATGACGTTGACAACTGTGTGTGGACACACGTCATGAACAACAAATAAAACATGTAACTCTGAGTGATTTTTGGCTTTCGGAAACTTTGTGCCGCTGAATGGCTTTATGTCACTTGATATCAATTGCTGGGGAATGTTTGAAAAATGGAGCAGGGTTATGGCCTTTGTCCCCTCCCTGTGGCCTTCACCAAGCCCTCCCAGAGAAGAGCAGTGCACTGAAGATGCTCTGGGCACCCATGAGCACCTAAGTGAAGGCTCAGGAATGGAAACATTCAAATTCTTTCAAGCATGAAGGAAAACTGAACTCAGCTCTGAGCGGCCACATGAACAAATCCATGAAGGTTTTTTTGGGTGTGTGTGTGTGAGGAATTGGTTTGACATTGCCATCTTTTGAGCAGAATCATTGTGGGGGGTGAATTTGGGGTCCTTCTGCAAATAAAGCAGATGCTGTTCCACTGAGTTACACACCTCCCTCTGTTACTGATAAGATTGCAGCCTGGGGTGACTTGTGTTGGTTTGTCACAAGGGAGACTGTAGGTCTGATAGAGAAAAAACTGTACATGTTGCAACCAGTCAATGGGTCAAAACATGGTGATAGATTTTTAAAGTTTCCTCTAACCGAACATAAGATTTTTTTTAAAAAATAGTGAAAAGTACAGATACGGGAAAGGAGGGATTTATGCCTGTGAAATTTCAGAGAGGGGAGTTTTTGCTTATTTAGGCCGTTGATCTTTCCTGGGTTCCAGGGAGCCCCAGGCAAAGAATGTTAGCATCCTCCCTCCATCTTATTTTTACAACCTTGTTGGGTAGCTTAGGCAGGATAATGCCAAAGGTAATGCCTCAAGTTAGGGGTTTGTAGGAAGTAACAACATAACCCTGTTCACAGTACCATGCCAGGTTGGTCCAGATCCAGATACATGTGAGCACTAAACTGCTCCGTAGCTTGACAGTAGTAGTCAGTCCAGGGCAATATCTGGTGGAAAACTCAGATGTTCTTATGCTAATCTGGACACTGCATACAACTGCACAGCTGCAAGTCACACCGCCAGGGCCACTTGCTGCACCACGCCTGGAGTGGCTGCAGTGGTGGTACGATGGGGATGTACCTGCCCAGCGAGCAGACAGAATGGCTCTATTAGGTGAGTGCTCCATTCCCTTTGGAGCATTTTCTCTCCCTCAGTGTCCTCAGAGCATGCTGCTCCTAGGTAAGCAGAAATAAGTTTGCAATCTAAATATATTCCTGGGGACATCTATGCTGAAGGATCAGAGGGGGAATTCGCACTCGCTGCCCCAGGGAACTGGAGATCAGGGTGGAGGCCAGTGTTTGCATTTCAAATGCCCGCCCCCATCCAAAACCTATATGGGATTTACCCTGCAGCAGGGTAAGTGGGGCCGCTGCAACCTGGCAGCATCTGCCCCATTGCAGCAGTGGCCATGCAAGGCTCACCGTGGCTAAGGAGACTGGCTGACGTGGTGCTTGACTGGGCAGCTGCAATGCCCCACTCAGCCCCACCCCCAGCCCCCCCAGCCCCCATGCAGCCTTGGCATGGAAGTAGCTGGAGAGGCTTTGCCTGGGTCTGTCGTATAGCTGTGCAGGAATCTTTACTGCTTCACAGCTATAGAAGATGGGGACATCGGGAGCCCTGGGCGCCGCTCTGGAATGGAAGTGGCTCTGGGCTGACCCCATCATCAATGTGCCAAAAGCTCCACAGTCTGTGCTTTTTACATACCTTCTGTGGCTACATGTGCACACAGTAAAAAAGTAAAAAAAAAAAAAAGGCTCAAAAGCAGCTTAGAGGTAGCAGCATCAGATGTGCACAAACTTATATTAAATTGAACTGGTTGGTTGAATGTGAAGCTTCTGGACATCTCTGAACCTTGGATCGAACCGGGTGTTAGGTGTGTTAGGTTTGTTTGACCACTTCTTTTTCTGATTAGAATTCATGCTCTGCTTCCAAACAGGCAGAGTGTTTGTTCTAACAGGATTGAATCTGAACCAGCTCAGCATATCTGTGGTCCTCATGCAAATGGTGCAATCCACAATAAAGCTGGAAAATGGGCTTCCAAAGTGCATTCTCTGACCGATCTTTAATGTGGATTAGAGGCGGGACAGAAGCACTAGAGTTCTCACGCAAACACGGCTAAGCTGCTTTTGAGTTGCTTCTATTTAACATGTATGGATGTGACCTATATGTCACACCCATCCTTTTAAATTCTATCCTTTTTCTGCATCCAACAAGCTTCTTTGCTGTTATTTTTCTTTTTTTTGGGGGGGGGCATAACCTGATACATTATCCAAGAAGAGGACTAACTTTGCCCTTTGAAGCCAGCTTCAACATGGTGCTGGTGCAACGTTGTGATTTGTTATCCGTAACTGAATTCAGCTTCGGCTGAGAATCAACACACATTTTTTGGGAGGATGAAGCACTCTGGAATGCCGTGAGATTTGCCTCAAAGGAGTCGTGCCCAGGAGTGGGTTTTTGTTGTTGGGAAACTGAAAAGAGAAGTGCGTATGTGCGCACTTAGGGGAGCTTGGGCCATCTTGGGCAGGACACATCTTCTTGAAGTGCTTTCAGTTAAGGACCCATCCAGATGAGGGTAATGTAGCGCTATTATGGCCCAGGAGTGGTGGGGTTGCCTCTAGGAATGGGCAAAAAAGGTTTGACACCTTCATATTTGAGTGGAATATGGGCTATATTTGAAAGTGACCTTTTGAAGCTTCGGAGCCAGTTTGGAGTGAGGGCACAACTGGTGTGGCAGGGATTTGAAGCACCTTTGAAGTGGCTCCATTCACTTCAATGTGAGGTGAATGGGGGAAAACATTGTGTACACCCCTAGTTGCCTCAAGTATATGAGTCAAGCCCACCATAGCCCCGCTATTTCCTCCTGAAAGCGCTAGAAATGATGGCTGGAAAATGCAGCACTTGTGGTGAGTTTTCTAGCACCTGCACTTTTTAGTTAACTTCTGGACCGAGGCTCCATTGTCGCTCCATCCACCTTGCATGCGTGGAGGCCGATGCAAGATGCAGGCATAGAATTCCTTGGCACATTCAGTGCGGCTCTAATTAGGCTCAGTATAAACTGGGAAATCTGTGATGTGGAACTAACACTGGGGCTTCTATCGGTAATAGAAGAGGAAGTTTCTAGACAGCAGATAAAGACAAGAGGCAGTAAGGCCGTGTGCTTTAACTGTTTTTGTGTTGTAGCTTAATTCTGAAAATGGGCCGCAACTTCTACGAGCCAAATCTTCTACTTTGTGTTGTGTTTTTCACATGACTCCTGCTGTGCCACACCCAGATTTCAAGTGGATAAAGCCTGCTGATGAAACAGTGATGAGGCTGATAAAGGATCCTTTAAAAAAATCAAATCAAATAAATGCAAATATTCCCACAGTATTGCAAAGTGTACTTAAAACACACACGATATACTGTTAAATTATAAGGCTTGTATACACAAAAGAAGTATTTTTACCTTTCTTTTCTTTAAATGCTGTATTGTTTAGAATATCCTATGTCTGTGCTGGTCCTTAAAACTAAGCAGGGTTATACCTGCTTGGAACATGACTAGGCGTCTCCCCTGGAAGTCAAGTGCTGCAGGCTAAGTGGAGAAGGCAAAAATATCTCAGAAGGTGGAGAACCACTCACTGCAGACCATTGATTAGGCTATGAGGTCAGCAGAAGGAGTGAATTAGGATGTGACACCCTTGCCGTATAACACCCTATAAACCATGCCATGGATTCCAAGCCTAATCATCATCATTCAAAACAAAACAAAACAAAAACCACCGAAGCCCTTTCTGCACTGACTGGTGATCTGGATTAAGGAGCCTCCTGATCCGGACAATGTGCCTCCTGATTCACACTTCAGTGCCTCCACTGGTACAGCTCTGTCTGCACTGGATGGAGCCAGATCTAGGGCCTGCTCACTTTTGGCTTCATTCAGGTGAGGTCTGCCAGAGTCTGCTTTAGCATGTAGACAACAGACCTGTATCCTGAGAGATATTCCAGAATAAGGCTCAGTGCAAGTGGGCCCTTTGATTAAGGATGCCCTTAGTTTTGATCTGTTGTAGCCCCGTCTAAGTGGGTCTAATAGCAGACCAAGGGCTTTGTTTTGGATCACAGGAAGTATGCAGGTAGCATGTTTCTGTACTACTAGGAGTACTTTTTGGTGCCAAAAGCACCCCCACCCCGCAGGACCTTAGGCATGGAGGGATGGGAGGGTGACTTTGAAGCTTGCGTGAGCTTCACAGCTGTGGGGACTCATGCGCCAGATCAGTGCAGTCAGTGTGCCTGGTGCTGCTCTGCCCCATGCCGGATCATATGGTCTCCCTGTCATCCAGTTCAGAGGGACCAATGAAAGGTAAATACAGCTAGAGTCATAGGTAGGATTTGCACAGCACTGTCCACCCATCATCTGTTCATGTCCAGGTAAAGCATGGATGTACCTGTATGCTCTTTCCTCACAATGCTGGTGCAAGTGCTCTCATGGTGTTTCACCGGCAGAGCTCCCAGCTGCAGCTAACGTAGCCCTGCCAGAGATGTGCAAGAGCCTTTTTTGTCCTCTCAGATTGAACTAAATACAGGCTGGCTTGGTTCAGTCTGAACATTTTTGGAGTGTTTTTTTGAACATGTTGAAACAATGTCTGAAAAATTACCCAATCAATGTTTAATTTGGAAAAAAAACCCCTAATAAATGTAAAACAATGACATCCACAAACATTCCTATTCATAAACAGGTCCCTGGTTTGCTTTGAATTGGACTGGCCCCTTTTGAACCAGATCTGCATTTCTCTAATCCTGCAGGGGAATCATCTAAAGCCGGACAGAAGCATTGACTGCCTTTGGGATTCATCTTCAGCTGAATTGGCAGTCATCAGCCATGGATTAATAACATCCTTCCAAGCATCTTCTGCCATTTGAAAGGGTGAATGTTTGGTAGAAACTTCATCACTAACCCTTGGACCAAAAGTGTCAGTGGAGAAGCAATGCATCACATGAATCACCATTCAAAATTATGGAGGAAACCCACAACAGGTCCCACATTGATTTACAGAGAAATTTTGGGTAGTATACAGTTACTATGAGTCCTTTTAACTTGAGCAAGCACTAGTGAACTGAATTGTGATCAGACACGTACACAAAGTTATAGTTACAGCAACAGTGGCAGAAAGTTGGAAGGAAAGTAGATTCGAATGTCAAAATATCTGATTCGGTTCAGATATTTAAGATCCAAATGTCAT
Source organism: Aspidoscelis tigris stejnegeri (assembly GCA_023333525.1). Classification (NCBI taxonomy): domain Eukaryota; kingdom Metazoa; phylum Chordata; class Lepidosauria; order Squamata; family Teiidae; genus Aspidoscelis; species Aspidoscelis tigris. Next base: position 8,238,555 of record JALMGA010000022.1, read on the forward strand.
AAAATCTGATTCGAATCCATACCATTCAAATCCATACATTCAAATGTTAGATTCGTATTTAAAGATGTGAATGCCGACAACATTTGTCTGTGTGCATTTCGTAAAAATCCATATGCTTCCTGCATTATCCTGTATGCATTCCATTTAATCCCTTATTTTAAGTGCAAGGTACGTATAATTTTTGCACAGATTCGTATACACCAGATATGAATCTACACATTTGAATTATTCAAAAATCCGTAGCGGATTTTCAAAAATCCAATTCAAGTTTGAATGTCGACATTAGTGGATTCTAATATTCAATTTTTTGTAATATTCATGCACATCCCTGTTCCTTTTTTAGCCGTAACATTCCATAATCTAGGAGTCATCACTGAGAAGACCCTATCCCAGGTGCCAGCGCTTTTGTTACTGAGACTGGAAGTAAACCTTTCTAGATCTTGAGGCACAGGCAGGTCAATATGGAAGAAGGTGTTCCTTTAGATACTTGGGGCCCGAGTCATTTAGGACCAGAAGAATCAGCATTAACCATAGCACCACCTAAGCAATTATCCACACATGCTTTTCTTCCAGGCCACCATCCCACAGCTTTTACCCTATCCAAAGTGACTTATTTTCTTTCATATCCTTGATTATGAATATACTGTATTAATTCATCCTTAACATTCTTAGGCATAATTCGGTGCAAATTCTTAATCTTCCCTTGTTCTCACCAAACACCATCTTCCTGTACAATAATCAACGTACCAGAGAGATTTCCCCCTACATTAATCAATTCTGCAATTTCTCCATCTCCTGCCTGTAGAGCAGTCAAATCCAAAGTGACAGGATTCTGATCAGATCCCCTAGTTGTCACTGGATTCACAGGCACAGCATCTTTACCCTCACCCCACCTGTTCCGTTAGCTTCCTTTGCAAGCAAATCCAGCTTTTCATTCCACTCTGCTGCAAGCCCTTTCTTTTTAGAATGACCAGGTACAGGAGCTATCCAAGTAGCAGCAGTGTGAGCTGTCAAAAGATCGGTGATCTCTTCTCACTTCTCCGCATCAGCCGTCAGCTGCTGTTGTTTCTCTGTTTAACCAAGCAGGGAGCCGAGTGACGCATGCCCTTGCTGACCTCTCAGAATCCGTCTAAATCACAGCAAGAACACCCTTTCCTTCAAACTGGGAGACTTCTAAAATTGCTGGAATACCTGCTGCCTGAGCTGAATGAGAGCATACCAGTCCTTGAAGAACCAAGCTGCTTTCCCAGTCTTCTGCTTGCCTTTATCATGAAAGGAAGAGCCACGGCAAACCTTTCCACCTCTGCCTCTTCGTGGGCCTTTCCCCATTTCCTCAGCTGGAGGGAGGGAGAGGGCATTTGTGCTCTGCCCCTTCAGTGATTAACCCATAAAGCAAAACCAGCTCTGCTACTTCCCTTTTAAATCGAATCACATCACACCTGAGGGATTTTCGCACTGCAACGCGTTCCAAACGGAACGCGTGCAGGCGGGCAGCTTAAGACACTTCCGGGCGCTTTCACTGTTCACACACAGGCGCGCCGGAACGCGTTCCGGCGCGCCTGTGTGTGAACGGTAAAAGCGCCCGGAACTGTCTTGGCCCGGCAAAGGCCAGCCAGGGGCGGGGATTCGGCCGGCAGCGCTGCCGCCCATTGGGTGAGAGCACCCAATGGGCGGGCAGCGCTGTCAAGCCACCTGCCCCGTGCTTCGTGCCAGCTCTACGGGCCCGGATCGGGCCCGCGGGACCTGGCACGAAGATGCCCGGGCACCCGGGCACCCATCATGGGGCCCGGGGCAAGGCCCCTATGGGGCAGGACCCCTTTGAAGATCAGAGCCCCTGGCTCTGATCTCCAAGGGCTCGCCCCGCGCCCCGATCTCGCCCATCTACGGGCTGCAGGCGCCTGGATCTAGGCGCCTCCAGCCCGCAGATGAGTCCCCCGCCCCCCCCAGTCCCCAAAACCCCCACCTCCAACCACCCTCTGGCCCGGATCAGGCCTACATCCAGGCACCCACAGAGCGAAGATGTTTCCCCCCCTCCCCCAGGGCCCTGGGAGGACGCGCGCGCGAGGAATCACCTACCTCGTGGCCGTCCAGCGTCCGACTGAGGGTGGCATTGTGGGATCGCGCAGGACGCAGCCCACCTAGGCCCCCTATTGGACAAGCAGTTCACGTGAACTGCTTGTCCAATAGGGGGGCTAGGGGGGCTGCGTCCTGCGCGATCCCACAATGCCACCCTCAGTCGGACGCTGGACGGCCACGAGGTAGGTGATTCCTCGCGCGCGCGTCCTCCCAGGGCCCTGGGGGAGGGGGGGAAACATCTTCGCGGTGAAGGTGCCCCGCTGTGGGCACCTTCACCGCGATGATCGGCCCGATTCGGGCCAGAGGGTGGTTGGGGGTGGGGGTTTTGGGGACTGGGGAGGGGGGTGGCTGATCTGCGGGGCCCTCGCGCCCCGCAGATGGCCGCGATGGGGGGGGGGACCCTTGGGGGACTGGAGCGATGCGCTCCGGCCGCCCAAGGCGTTCCTCGCCCCCAGCCAGCCCAACATCGACCTCCTGCCACCCCAGAAAGGGGCGACAGGACGCCGATGCTGGTGGCTCCCCGGCTTCGGCAGCCCCATTGGGGCTGCCGGACCCGGGAAGGAGCCACGTCCCGGCGGCCGTCGGAGACGACAGACGGGACGCACCGAATCGGGGTTCCCCTGTCCCATCTGCCAGGGTCACTGACCCTGGCAGATGGGAAAGGGGAACCCCGATTCGGTGGGTCCCGTCTACCGGCAATCGCCGGCCCGGCAAGTCGGGCCCTGGGGGCGTGCCAACAGCTGTCAGGGAGAGAAGCGTGCGAACGCTTCTCTCCCGGAACGCGCCGGGGCGGCTCGTACGCGTTGGAACGGATGCAGAGCTCTTTAAAGTGCTCTGCATCCGGAACGCGTGGAAGACAGCTCCGGACACGAGGCGGCACAAGCCCCGCTCGGGCAATGCGAATGCCTCGTCCGGAGCTGTCTTCCACGCGTACCAGAAAGGCCTGTGCGAAAAGGCCTCTTGATTCACCAAAGCAAGTGTCCACTGAGTTAACGTGATCATCCTGTACTTTCTCAGACACAGTATACTTCAAATGAGAACGTGCTGGGCGGACAATCGCCTTAGATGCTCCTACGATGTGTTCCCAAAGTCTTAAAAAACAGACTAACACTAAGCAAGCTTTCTCACATAGACCAAAAGTCTGCTCTGAACTGTTGAGCAACTGTGGTGCATGAGCCACTGGTCTTAAGGTCCCTTTTCTCCATGGCAAAATACTTGCAGCCACAGCCAAATCTGAAAATGCAAGTTGTGTTACAAAGGGCGATTTGAGATCAGGAAAAATAAGCTCAGGGGCTTGCACAAAATCTGTTTTCAGAATAGCAAAAGTCCCCACTTCCAAACACATCTCTTCTTTGGCAGACTATACAATGGCTTTGCCTTCTCTACAATTAACTCAAAATCCCTAGAGAAATTCATTGTCCCCAACAAAGACCTCAATGGGTGCAGACCAGCGGGGGCTAGTGGCTTTGCAATCATCTCTGTTCTCTGAGAATCATGAATCTGTCCCTCCTGAGTCAACACAATACCCAGATATTTGACAGATCACTGCACCAACTGTGTTTTCTCACAAAAAGGCTTGAATCCAGTGCTGTCAATGACTGATGACAGCACCTCTATCATGAGACGTTTTCGCACGGGGCTGAACGGGACGCGTGGGAGACAGCTGCGGACACGGCATCCGCATTGCCCGAGCGGGGCTTGCGCTCCGACGTGTCCGCAGCTGTCTTTCTCGCGTTCGAAATGTAGAGCACTTTAAAGTGCTCTACATGCGTTCGAACGCGGACAAGCCGCCCGCAGGCGTTCGGGAGGAGAAGCATTCGCGCCTGCTTCTGTCTCCCGAACAGCTGCGGGCTCGCCTCCGACGCCGGCGCGGCTTCGACAATCAGCTGTTTGACAATCAGCTGATTGCCGATCTGCCTCCGCGGCTGTCTCCACGCCCCTGGCCGGCCTTTGCCGGCTAAGACAGCTCCCGGCGCTTTGAGCATTCGCACACAGACGCGCCGGAACGCGTTTACACGCGTTCTGGCGCGTCTGTGTGTGAAAGGTGAAAGCGCCGGGAGCTGTCTTAAGCTTTCCGCCTGAACGCGTTCCGTTTGGAACGCGTTGCAGTGCGGAAATCCCTATGATCTCTGTCACCTGATCACAGGATTCCCCATGCACCAAAATGTCATCAACACGCATGACTTTGCAACTCATGTGAAAGCCTACCCCACCCTATTCTAGACACATGGCTATGGCAAACTAATGGAGAGCTATGAAAATCCTGTGATATTCTACAAAAAAATGAACTGTGAGCCTTGGAAAGTGAAAGCAAACTTATATTGACACATTAGAGCAATTGGGATCACAAAACAAACCATATCGACCTGCCAGTGCCTCAAGATCTGGAGGGGAGGCCCTCCTGGTGGTATCACTCTCAGTAGCAAAGGGGGGTGGGCACCCAGGAGAAGGCCTTCTCAGCGATGGCCCCTAGGCTAAGGAATGGTCTCCCCCCCGCTTGAGGTGCATTTATCACCTTCACTGTACACATTTAGGAAGGCAGTGAAGATGCATCTTTTTGCCTTGGCCTTCAGTTAAATGGAGATACACTTTCCCTTCCCACTTGTAGACTGTTGTTTTAATGCGTATTATTGTTTTAATATGTTTGATTTTAGTTATAAGGTGGGATACGAGTACAAATACAAACGTAAGTAAGTGAGATCAATTACTTACTCTTCCATCCCTTCCACTCTGCTGCTCTGCTAAAACCACTAGCTGAAATCACTACACTCGCTGAAACCATCCGTGAGCCAAAACCACTAGGCAGGCCTGTCTGCCATTCCTCCAGCAAGGCACAGCTAGCCTTGTGTTCCTGCTGGGCAGCCTAGACCTCCAATCCTGCACAAAGTTTTTCTGCCGAGAGAGGGGGGGGAGGGAGGGAGAGACCTGGACCTTCATCAATCCCGTTCCTGCTGCCCCTATCCTGCTCTGAAGAGGAATCTTTGTGGGTGAGAAACCAGTTAACTATAGCATAGGGTATTCTTAGGATAAGCTCTTTTCCTCCTCCTTCTCTTCTATATCTTTAAATTGCCCAAAGGTGTGTTTTACCAAGCCACTGCCCCTTGTCTGGTTAAAGCACTGTAATGCCCCACTGGGAATCTTCTTCTTTTTTGCTTATGTTTTGGCACTCTGCGCAGTGCACCTTCATTTTTAATTTTTTTAAATACTGATTATTAATAAAATCATTTTTTCTATTGAGGAAGAACAGACTCTTGGGGCTCTCTCCTTGCTGTTAAGCACCAAAACTGCTCTGGTGTTACTGAAACTTCTACGGACATCCCAATAGAGACGTTCTGGTGAGCTATTTCCCCAACACATATCAGAACATCTGCTACTTTTGATACTGCTTTTGAGGTCACACATCAGGACCTTCAATCCATTCACAAGCACCAATCTTTCCACATTCTGTCTTATCCTTGGTCCAAACTGTTGGAAACTCCTGAACCCATAGTTCAGTGGCATCATGCAGCTATGCCATAGGTACTTTCAAAGCTGCACACCAATGTGCTGCTGAGCTCTCCAGTCCAAGGTGACTTACTTGCAACAACCAACCATTTGCAAAATCTACTGTTAAACCATTTTCCCCATGAAAGGAGCTCCAATAATTCCTTCTTCACTTCCTTTACACCTTAACAAAGACCTTAAATTCACCCTCTTGCACAGGTATTTCCCCCAAATAAAGCAGATTGCACTGAACTGACATATACTTCAACCACTTCTCCTCCTGTGACATTTTCAGAGTTGTCTGAAAAAATATACAGGTATGAAGGGAAAATAGAGAATAGGTCTGAGCTCAGTGTCAGGTGGTCTGGAGGGACACCTACACCTTTGACGTGGTGGCTCAGATGTCCCTGCATTAAGCCCATTTAATTAAATCAGTTTCAGTCTTTCCACAGCCACTTCTTTTTGGTGATTTATACAAACGACACTCACTGAGAGGCCTGAACTTGGTTTTCAGGCTGCGTTCATACACAGAGTAACTCTGAGGCAACTTGTTTTATTCCAGAATATCTGAATACAGCAGAAAAAGCTGTATTCATTTGGATGCAGCCTTACAGATGCCCTCCCCCTCTCATATGCATTCCAGGCTACAAAAGGTGGATAAGTGATATATTGTAGAGGCTGAGGGTGTGGGCAGGGAGAGGGATTGGGTAGGGATATCACAATTGTATGGACATGGCATGCTATAATTTGTTAAGTGAAAGGTGTAGTATTGTTTTGAAGGTATTTAATAAAGTTGGATTATTATTATACAATGGTAATACACAGCAAACAAGATCACTGTGCTGGCTTTTGTGTTAAATCACACATCGAGTGCTTCCCAAGCACCTAAGACTGTGTGATGTATCAGCATATGATGCTTGAAGAACCAAGCTGGGTGGCCATTTGCTACCGAGAGATGGTGGTTTTGTCAGCGCCAATGGTGCTAGCCAAGGTACAGCACCCAGTGTGCGGATCACCACTGGGACCACCCCTACCAGTTCATGCCACAGCTATTGAGGTTCAATTTTCAAATTTTGTACTGCATCATTTACAAAGATGATGATGATGATGATTGACATAAAACAACAGTAACTCACAGCAAACAAGATATTTATGCTGGTTTTGGTCATTGTTATCACTAGTTGGGCCCTTCCCAAGCGCCTAGGACTGAGTAATTTATCGGCGAATGATACGAGCAGATCCCAGCAAAGTGGCTTTCTTTAGCTGTCAGATGGATATTTTGTGGATGCCAATGCTTTTCAAGTGCCCACGCGGCCCCCAGTGTGCTGAGAACCACTGGGACCACCTTTGCTGGTTTATGCCAGAGTCGCTGCAGTTCTGTTTCCAGGTCTTTATATCTGGTAAGTTTTTCTGTTTTTCTTCAATCCTGCTGTTGTCTGGAATAGCAATTTCAACGATAAACATTTTGTTTTTCTCTACGATTGTGATGTCTGGCATGTTATGCTCCAGTGTTCAATCAGTCAGAAATCCCATGGTAATTTGGCTTTTACATTTCTGACCACTTTTTCTGGTTTATGGTCCCATCAGTTCTTTGCCACTGGCAGGTGGTAGTTCGGGCATAAGTTCCATTGTATCATTTGTGCCACTACATTGTGCCTCTGTTTACAGTCTGTCTGTCTCCATGCTGAAAACACTCTGAAGTTAAGCTTGTTTTGTCTCGGAGTGTCCCCATGCACAGCTTTACTCCGGGCTACATCAGGGACAAAGGAGGAAAATCTGCAGCAGAAAAAAACCCCTTTCAAACAGTATACATCCGACTTAGGGGGAAACAGTGGATTATCCTGGGAGCATGGGGACGCACACAGATTTCTTTAAAGTGTCTTTCCTGCTACATTAATCTTTCTCACTCTTTAATGCAAGTGTGTGAAACATTCCTTTCCTTGGCCGTCACAGTTAAAAGCATAACCAATGCTTGTAACATAGTTCCAAGCATAACTAAAAGCAGATCACTCCCTGCATCCTATCAGCCAGCCAGCTGTCACATCCAGCCTCCCTCCATTCAGTTTTAGCACACAAACAGACCAGCGATCTCTTTCTTCTTCCACATTATTAGGAGGGGAGGAGATTCCGTGCTTGCTGTCAGGGAAAAGTATATGTGTGAAAATAGATGTTTCCCCCTCCGTTTTTAAGACAATTAGCATCACTTGCCCCTGATAGCAAGCACAGAATTTCTCTCCCCCTCCCAATAATGTGAAAGAAAGAGATCGCTGGACTGCTTCTGTGCTAAAATAGCTGCAGGGAGTGAGCTGCTTTCAGTTATGCTTGTAACTGTCTTTGAGACAATCTGCCAGGTGTTTCATCCATGACTTCATGCTGCTGTTCTTCCTCTTCTTGCAGAACTTCCAGATTTTCATCAGGTTCTAGTTGATCAGTGACTCCTGGTCTTGTTGGAGCTTCTGTTGCTGCCACAATAGGCTGCGGTGCTTCAGTTTCATTAGTTTTTCATATTTCTTCAAGTTCAGCTTCACTGAACACTTTAGTCCCGCTTATGAATCTTCTCTGATCAGCTAGCCGCAGTTCTGTTATCTTTGAATCTGGGTATTCTTGTTTCCATAGCTGGTGCATCCGTTTTTGATAGCCTCGTTTTCCAGGTTCTGATTTGTAGTAGCACTTCATGACTATACGATTCTCTGACCTTGAGAATTTCTGCCGCTTCCTTGTTTGTGAATTTTGTTTCTGTAGCCCATTTGTCGACGATTGCCCAGGTTCCTCAGCAACCGCCGCGGTCCTTTTTATCCTGGGCGACGACCGAGCCAGTATAGACTTCTTTTTTGTTTGTGTCTGCATTGTGATAAATGGGTTGGGTGCACTTAGTCTGGCTCCTCTGCTTCGACCACTCCGGCATGGTTGACCTGGGGTAGTGTATGGGGAAACAGGAGGAATCTTGCTTTTTAATAAGAATAACTATTATTTACAGGAAAATGAGATAAAATTCATAAAAAAAATACCTTACCTGCAGGAAACTATTCAGATGGTAGTACATACATATTTATAATGGACTCATGTTTTTCATCAACAGAAGTTTCTCAGCTGAAGGATAATAAAAGAGCAGGTATTCTGTCTATAGACATGCATGCGCACTAACTGGCCAGCAGGCTCTGATCTGGCCCTGAAGAAGGGATGCATAGGTGAGAACAGATCAAATACCATGAATGAAGGAGCACTTTGCACTTTTGCACAAAACCCGACAGTTCCCTGATAAGCATGCTCACATGTACGTGCATATTTCAAGAGAAATACAGCAGGGAATAATTAAGGCAAGCTGCCCTTCTGGGCACCTCCCACTACAAGCAAATTTATTCCAGGTTTAGCCACTTCCATAGCAGAGCTGGACTGCATTCTTGATACTCCACGTGACTCCACAGCCAACCATTTCTGCACATTCGTATGTTACATGTCTCTGAGAGGCTGACGCTATAATGTTACGTTATTACAGCCGTGTTCATACCTAACATAGGTAGGAAGTTTAGTGAAGGCAGTGCCAGAAGCAGAACTTCTGTGATTATGGAGAACTTTGCAGAACAGGGAGAAAAAATTTACATTTTTTACAAGATCTGTACAAAGAGTAAAGGAAATCAGATGGACAGAACCAAACTATAGAGAGACGTAATGTGAATAGTGCTTGAGGTTTACCTAAACTACATGGAAATATTATGCAAAACTTTGAAATCTGAGCAGAATCCATGCCTCTGTTGTCAGTGAACTCAAGTCCTCCGTTTTTCCTTCTGTAGGTGGGAAAGGTAGTGTAAGACCCACAAGGCATATGTGCCCCAGCCAAACACTTAATTCTTAACATCATATTACTCTTTCGACCCTTGCTTATCATGAAATGCACTGAAAAGAAAAAGAGGGGGAAAGTGGGTCGAGGAGTGAAATGGATTTATATATGGAGAGAGAAGACAAAGACCCAGGGCTGACTCTTATTTGCTTTGCCTTAACAAACAGGTAATAGGGTTAACTTCTAAGGCACGCCATAAAAATCCCTTCACAGGGCTTTTCTTTTTCTTTTTCTTTTTCCAAACAAGACAAAGTGTCCTGTTGGGTTTATTTGCTCAGAGAGTAATAAATGGGAGCCCTTCAGGTGAGGAGGTGCTGGGAGGGTGGAATGTCAAGAGAGATTTACACCTGTCCCTTATAAGCTGAAATTGACAATCTCTTATAGCCTACAGAAATGACCACTGGAGACAAGCAGTCTAGGCTGGAAGGTGCAGGTTAACTGGAAGAGCAACTCCAGGCAAAGGGCGCCATACCTGACCCTAATGCACACATTTTTCCATATCAGAGAGACCGTCCCCACCTCTGGGATCCTTTGAAACATTCTTACTGTGCTGTCTATGCCCTCTTCTGATCAGGACAGCTACCTTTGTTGTAGTTAGAATAACAAAGAGATGTATGGGCTAACACTTCCATGAGAGATAGAGAGGGACGGACAGACGGGTGGGTGGGGAAATGGCATGGGCTTTCATAGATAAGAACCTGTAAGGAATGTCTAAAGGTTTTGCTTACCATCAGATATTTCTCTTGGCAAACAGCTGCACCTGGTGAATCTGTTTGGGACTGCTAGGAAGAAGCACAAGGGATGTGGTGGTGGTTGTGGGGTGACCCTTCACTGCTTCCCTACCCAGACTTGCTGACAGATGTTATCCAGATGCCCCAGGAATCTAGTCCAGTGAAGTTACTTTCTTTGGGGGGGGGGGGCTGCTGAAGAAGATGAATGCCTTCTTGCTTCCCTAAGGGCCTGTTGCCACCCCCTCCAACCTGCTGGAACCTGCTGATCTTGTTACGCCCTCCTGCGATGACTCTTGGAGCCAACGGCCACTCAGTGCGTGGCTGGAAAAGCTCTCATGACTCTATCCAGACTCTGAGACCCAAGAGGGCTCTTGAGTGTTGCAAATGCCAGAGTTGTGATGATGGGATTTGCTGTGATAGCAGGGAAATGTCCTTAGCACCAGGACAATGCTGGAGTTGGCTACGCGTTCTGCCTTCCTTATTTGCTCATCATCTGTGCTTGTCCAATGTTTTTTCATCTGGGGTGCACACTTCCAGTTCTATATTTGTTGCTCTCACCTGGGGTTGTTGGTCACACATTTATGAATGCTGCCCAATTCTGATATCAAAGTAAGATGCACCATTTTCTACATCCCCTGATCCAAGAAGTGTCCATCTGGATTGGGATGTAGAAAGTGTTGCACCTTACAGCAGTAATGATGCAGAGGTTGGGCTTGCAGGTGAGCAGAAGTAAGGTGAGGTAGTGCTTACAAACTTCACTTTCATCTGCTCAAATTTTGACCATGGGCCACATTTCGGGGAGGTCAAAGCAAGCTGATCTTCAACTTCATTTTCAAACCATGTGGGATTTTTCTGAATTACTGCTGCACCTTTTGCCTTGGTGCAAGAGAAGAACGGAGGAGTTGGAGAAAGAATTCCACCTCCAGTTTGAGAGGATTTTGAGGGAGCTATATGAAGACTGCATACAGAGATGGGCTTCTTATTTTACTATGTTTGGATATTCCACGATAAAGCACAGATATTCTAAAATGCAAATATAGTCTGGATGTACTTTAAGATGTCTCAAACCACAGATTCTACATTTGGAAGAGTTTCTGTTCTAGTAGACATGTGTGGATATATTTATGATAGTTCACACAAATATGCATTTTACACACATGCGTAATCTATATGTATGCAAAATGAATACTTCTGAGTTATATCAGAATTAGGGACATTCACTCAGCCTAGGTAATAGGCAGACCATTTAAGTGAGAATCAGATGCCAGTGGGTATGTTCACCCTGATTGAATGCGTCCCTCTGAACAATTGGATACATCTTTTGGATGCAGCTTGTGTAGACAGAGACTCAAAGGCCATGTCTTCACGGCAACCATTATTTCACTTTCCCTAAACCGAGATAACAGAACCGGATGCAAACGCAAATTTGCCTGTTCCCATTACTTTCAGCTTAATCGCGTTCAATCCGGGTTCTGAGGACGTATGTGACTCGAAGGGGGACTCCAGTGGCTACCTTTAAAAGCTGGTTTTCGGGGCTGCCCTGTCTTCTTCCTCCTGGCGTGAATGCGCCACCCATAACAGACCCCTTCACGGAGCCTAGCTGGGTGGCTGCCTTGCCTGGATGGAGGAAAATCGGCAGCAGGCAGACAGCGATTTTTTCCCCTCCTCTCTCGATTGCTTAGGGCGCGCAGCAGAAAATAAACATTCACACATCTCTCCAAACGGCAGCTGCTTTTCTTTCTTTCCCTTTTAAGAAGGCCAGCACTTTCAATAGCAAGATGTTATCAGCCGTGAATTGCTTGTTTGCTACAGTGAATTGCTATTCGGGCTGCTGCTGCGTTTACAGCTTGCTTTGGAAGCAAGCTATTGGGGGAGGGAAACTCTCATCCCTTAACACGGAAGGGTTCCCACAGTAAAAAATGTAAAACGTTTCAAGCGCACAAACCGGAGTGAGACCTGTTGAAATGAGGATTAACATTTACAACGCTTTGGGGCGATTTAACACGCGGAAATCGTGTTAAGCCAAACTGCCGTCTGGACTGCGAGGATTCAAAACATTTTGAATTTGAAATAAGGGTGCCGTGAAGACACACTCAAAAAGACTGCATTCACATGTAGGTAAAAAAAGAAAGAAAGAAAAACACTTCTAAGGTAAATAGACTTAAGCAAGCGTTAAATGCTTTCATAAATGAAGATCAAGCAGGTTTTCTACCTAATAGTCAAATGAAGGATAATATACGAATATTAGAACATAAGAACATAAGAACATAAGAGAAGCCTTGCTGGATCAGGCCACAGCCCATCTAGTCCAGCATCCTGTCGCACACAGTGGCCCACCAAATGCTCATGGGCATCTCAAGCAGAGACAAGGACAAACCTTCTCCTGCTCTCGAGTCCCAGCAGATGGCCTTTGAAGCGCCCCATTTCCTCCCCCCCCCCTCAGCCTGAAAGATGCACCTAGGCATTCGTTCTAGTAGCCATTGATACATCTGTCATCCATAAATTTGTCTAACCCTACCTTAAAGCCATCCAGACTGGTAGCTGTCACCACCTCTTCTGGCAGCACATTCCATAGGCCGATGACCCTCTGTGTGAAGAAATACTTCCCCCTGTCAGACCTTACGCTCCTACCCATCAGCTTCATAGAGTGCCCCCTGGTTCTAGTGTTGTGCGATAGAGAAAAGAAATTTTCTCTATCCACCTTTTCTATGCCGTGCATAATTTTATATACTTCAATCAGGTCCCCTCTCAAACGCCGTCTCTCCAGACTGAAGAGGCCTAGACGTTGCAGCCTGGTTTCGTAAGGGAGGTGTTCCAGACCCTTAATCATTCTGGTTGCCCTTCTCTGCACCTTCTCTATTAGTGGATATCATTGAATATTTGGAAAAACACAATGAAGTACAAGCAGCCATAATTTTCTTGGATGCAGAGAAAGCCTTTGATAATGTGAACTGGTCATTTTTATTCCAGGTATTAGAAAAAATGAATTTTGGAGATAATTTTAGAAAAGGAATTAAGGCAAATTATATGAAACAAGAGGCACAGATTGTAATCAATGGTGACTTAACAGATAAATTTGAGATTCAAAAAGGGACAAGGGAAGGTTGTCCATTATCACCGCTGCTGTTTATACTAACACTAGAAGTTCTGAATTGAGCTATTAGAAAAAATGTGAATATTAAAGGATTGAAAATCAAAAAAGAAGAGTTTAAATTAAGAGCTTTTGCAGATGACTTGGCAATTATACTAACAGAACCTAACCATTCAATGGAAGAATTCAGAAAGGAAATTCAAAGTTATGGAAAAGTTGCAGGTCTGAAAGCGAATGAGATTAAGACGAAGGTCTTAACAAAAAACATGCCGAAGGAACAATAAGACCTCTTTCAAGCTAAATCAAGATAAGCAAATGGAACAGAAACCAAGCCACTATGCAGCCTGCCTTGGCATCCTTGAAACGGGGTTGGAATTACCTCCATGGAAATGGCAGAAAATTTAAAAACCAAGCCATTCTCCAGCCTGCCTTTGCAATCAACATTTTAAAAAGTCAGCGGCTGTGATCTTCAACAGACAGGGCAGGGACAGCAAGCACACCTCATAATGACGTGGGCACCAATCTCCTCCCCATTAGCCTGTGAGTGTCCCCATGTGCCTTCCCGGCTCACTGAGCAATGCGTGCCAGTCCCCCAAACCGTGCCGAGACTTGTTTTTTCTGGTATCAAATTTGGCACTATTCTGGCACGGTTTGGGGGGATTTCATATGCTTTTTGCGGACTAAATCCAAAACTCATGGGTACAAACCTTGCCGATCCCACGCTTGGAACTGCACCAAAGTTGCATGGGGACACAGCCAATGTGTCTGAGATTCTGAGAAATGGATAGAAATTCATACAGACCTTACAGCCTGAAGACAGGGCATACATAGCTGTTCCAACACTTGCGGTTATGACTCTCAAACAAAGTAGAAAAAAAGTCTCACAAGTATGAATAATTAATAAAACCTTAATTGCAGTCTTAGACCAGCAGATAAGCAACAACACAAAGAAATATCTCCTGGTATGCTAACTTTGAAGGTGGTCTGGAAGAGGAATCTGTTATTAAGAACAAAATAGTTGCCAGTTTGTGTGAAGCAGAAGTAAATTCAATTTTGATATGCAAGCAAGCAAGCAAGCAGAGGCTGGACAGACATCTGTCTGGGATGGTTTAAGAAATCCTGTGCTGTGCAGGGATTTGGACTAGATGACCCTGGAGGCCCCTTTCAGCTCTATAATTCTATGATTCTATGAGAACCTTGTCTTCCAAAAGGAGTCTGTCCTGCATAAAATTTATCCAGGCATCCCAGATAAGGCTAATGCAGTGGCAATCATTTGTTCTGCAGGGCTCCATAATAGTCACTGTGGAGAAGAATGTGGGTAACTCAACAGTTGTGACTTTTCCAGTGCCATGAAGAAAGACCCCAGTCTCCTCCTTGTTTTCTGAGGTCCACCTTCCCTTTAAACCTTCTTCAGTCCATCTTCAGATCTGGCTGCTCACACCTTTTCATTCCTACCTATTTTATTTGTGAACTTCCCACCTCTGTTTGGACTGAAACAGATGTTCATGCATATGATTGGAGCTGATGTGTATGTCAGCAGAAAGTGTAAAAATAGCAGGCTAGGAAGGGATTGGGGGGGGATCGATCCCACCTTATCCTTTGCTTCTCATGGGCTGAATTTTACGTACAACAGTAAAGACACAGAATAGAAAGGAAGAGACGGAAGCCCTGTAGATGACAACTTCCAGCTCCGCAGCATGCCAGAGAATCTTTCTCTCTCTCTTTCCAGAAATAACACAGCTGTGGAATTGGTTGTTTCTGCTTTTCCTGGAGGAATGAATGTGTACGAGCGAAACACGTGTCCCATTTAAGTTCTCCCTCCTCCTCCTGCTGCCAATCTCCCTTGCCTGAGAGTTTCCAAGAAAATGAGTGGCAGCTAAATTGCCCAGCAGGCCAATATGCTTTCATTGCAGGTTTGCTCTATGAACAGGTGGTTTTCACACCTAGCAATCTCCTCCCCCCCCCCTTGCCAGAGTGTTAACAGGGGGAATCAGATCATTTTCTTTGAGCCTGGAATTTTGATGGGGGAATGTTAGCCTTTCTTGCTTAGCAGGAGGGCGTGCCTGATCTTTCAGCAGAATCATCCATCATTTCCCAGTTGAGAGGGCAGCCTATAAAATATGTCCCTGTGCCTGTTATTACTCGGTCAATTCAAAGTTGTATTTCTTTTTTTTAAAGGGCCCTTAGCAATCATATACACCTCTCCTCATCTATCACCTCGCTGTGGCATCCCTGCTGAGTGACATGGGTAAATGGAGAGTGACAAAGACAGGTGGAATGAGAAACTGTGTCCGCCCCCGTTCTGCACAAATGCCACATATTGCCAGGACATTTTTGTTTCAAGTTGCTGACATGGGAACACATGCAGGGCCAACTGGCTTGTAGATTAGTATTTTGGCATTTGCAAAGATAATGGAAGTCTTCTAGTGTGTGTTTTTAATTGAATTTAATAAATTTGCAAGCATTTACAAACAAATTACAGTTGCAAGGAAACAGAAGTTGTCTTAGGTACATTGACCACCAATTTACAGATGTAAAAGTAAAGGAGAAGTGAACACGTACGTGGAGATGTTTATATTGGGCCAGTTTGTAAGGAATGGATTAGGGATGGACAAGAAACGTCTGTCACCTGCATGGTTTGTATGAATTGCGAAGCTTCAAGTGTTTGCATTGGAACAGAATATTGACTAGACCTGACAGCAGGCACTGGCACGTGAAGCAAAAGCTTTTGTGTGTTCATTCAAAGCTTTGTTACAGTCATGAAGGTGAATTTGTAGATTCTTAGAGGATTTCGAGTGGCTTCAGAGGTGCAACTGGTGGTGGCCAGAGCACTCAAGGAACGTTCAGAGTGAATTGAAGTCTGGCACATTCAGATTAGTTCCATTTGCATAAATGCAGCTTTCTGTCAAATTTGCTTCGATGCTGTTGCTATGGTGATTTGGATGTTCCAGGATGGACCATCCACACTGCAACAGCCAGGTAGGTAAGTTGGGAACAATGCTGGTGCTTGCAGTGAAAACACCAACCACTGTCCCTGAACTGAACTTCCAGTGGAATTCAAAAAGACCCCGAATATTGTTTTCATTTTGTATGAGCAGATATCCAAATTAGGCTTTTTTGAAACTTTGATATGAGGCATATTTTGCCTATTGAGTCAATTAATGGTTTCCAAATCATAATAAAATTGTTGCTCCCTTTCTTTCCTAGCATTTTAATTTGTTTAAACCAAGCCTATTTAGTGCATTATGGTTCCCAGTTCTGGCCATGGTTCAAAAGGCCTGGCACTGATTTAATTCTCTCCATGGCATGACAGAATTGCCATTTGGCAGACCACTTACTTCTGCAACTACTTGCCACGACTCTTCTGTTCAGTTCCTCCGCTCTTCTCTGTACTCTTTTTAGCGAAGACCTCATTTGGTTAAAGATTAGAGTTTCGCCACAGCTGTGGAGTGATCTGATTTTCTTTTCAACTGTCAGATAACGTGGAAGGTTAGATAATGTGGGAGGAAAGTGGATTGTCATGTGTTTGCTGACATATTCAACTCATTCTGAAGATGGATTAAGACACGAGCAAGATCTGCAGAGGGGAAAGAAAGGCCACAAGCACAGTGTTCTTTCCTTGTGGATTTCTTCGTAGTGCTCCTCTTGTGGTGGCAGTCTGTTCTCTATTCCCACCCATCAAGCTTGAGGCTGGAAGTTCCTTGAATTTGATCTTGATGAGTGAGGGGCTGCCCCTGGATAGTAACCCCAGGGAATCTCCGGCTTCAGTTGCGTTGTGTGTTTGGAGGGGGAGAAGGGGCTGCCCTCAGTTATCAAGTTCAAGCAGGAATTCCTCAGGTGCAGTTTTGCCAGCTGGTGTCTGCCCTTCGCCAACACACCACAAGCCAGCCAGTTGACCGATTAGTCAAAACTGACCATATCAAAACAAACAGACACCAAGTACTTAAAACTAAATATAAAATTAGAAATTTTGTATTTTATATGTCACTATTATGCTATTTGAAATTTCACCATTATATTATTTTAAATCTTACAGTTTTATTATTGTGCAACAAAACCCTCTTTTAAAGTTATTTTTATATGTTGTTTTGAAATATGGTAAGAAATTCTTATGCATTTATACATACTGATTTTGGTCTGTGACTGTAAATAAAATCCATTTCAATTCCTCAAAAGCCAGGGAATTCTCTTGTCCTGATCTTGACATCCAGGGGGATCGTTATCGACGGCCATAGGGCTGCTGGGGAGAAGTACAACAGCGACCACAGGACTGCCAGGGTGTGGAGAAAGAGCACTGGAGAGCTGCTTCTCCCATTGTGCTCGTTAAGTGTTAAA
Source organism: Aspidoscelis tigris stejnegeri (assembly GCA_023333525.1). Taxonomy (NCBI): domain Eukaryota; kingdom Metazoa; phylum Chordata; class Lepidosauria; order Squamata; family Teiidae; genus Aspidoscelis; species Aspidoscelis tigris. The sequence continues at coordinate 8,256,109 of JALMGA010000022.1, forward strand.
AGGGGAGCTTATGGGGAGAAGGTGCCCACTGGAGCTACCGTAAGGGCTGAGGGTCCTGTGGACCTCGCCTGCTCCTGCTGCATTCACGGTATCAGAAGGGCACCAGGTGGACTCTGACTTGGATGCAACGTGGCCTCCAACAACGGTCACAATCTCTGAATTTTTAGTGGTAACACAGAGTGTTAGAAATCAAGAGTAAACTACCCCAATAGTAAAGTGAAGCAGCAGAAAGCTTTATTTTATACATTCTTGCAAGGACGGGTGTCCGAAACAAAAGGAAGGCACACCTTGTTGTAAATACAAGCAACAAATGACACAGAGGTGAGAATGGAAGTGAATTGCTGCTCTACTTTCACAACAGCTTTTATCTCTTTGCACAGGATACACTGTTATGGTAAAAAGCCAGATAGGGAAAGCATTCAGATGCCAGCTGAGCTGGCGCCCGGTATCCTCGTGAACAACCTGCGTAAACCCTGTCCTTTAGCATGGCGCCTGCTTATGCCCCAGAAAGATTAGAAGAATCACATGCCCCTGGGCACCTCCTATGCTGAGGTTTGCTGTCAAAGCATGGAAATTGCCCCCACAGGCATGGTACTTGTTTTGCCTAGAGAAATTAGAAGTGTCAGCACACTCTGGACGCCCTCCGAGGCTGAGGTTTGCCTTCTAAGCCCCGGAAGTCCTTTCTCCTTCACTCAATAGCCAAACCACACCACTTTCATTCCTCTCCCTGGGAAATCTCCTCCCCGTTTCTCTCATTGGCTGAGATACTTTGTCACATTCTCGCCCCTCTGCCTTTCACATATCAGTTCCTTAATTTGTTGTCCCCCCTTGTTCATGCATCCCATGTTTATACGGAAGAAAAAGGCTATAATTCACCATGTGTATAGCTATTCCTTTCTATAACAAGCAGGCATCTGTTTTTACTGTCCTTGGAGTTTGATAACAAAATATGTGGGCCTATGAACAAAGAACCATTAATAAGCAAACTTGAGAGAATCTAAGGCTGTGTCCCCATGGGCTCACTTTATTTCAGTGTTGAATTGGGTCATCCCTAATGTGCATAATAGTTCGAATTAATACGGCCCCATGAGATTGTGGAAAGCACGGGTTCAAGCTGAATACGCCTGTCCCCATGAAAACTGTGGCAAACCCCTGCATCGGGAAACCACATCCTTTTTTCTCCAGCCCCTCTCCCCTGATAGGAAGCCTGGCTGACATCACCATACCCTGTCCCACCTGCTGCAGTGATGGCAGTGGAACCCCTCCTGGCTGCACCTCCAAAAACACCACACACAGCATAGATACGATAAAAAATGATAAAAGGGGGCATAAGAGGAAGGGAAAGTGGCTCAGTGCTCGAAGCCATGGCTAAGTGCTTGAATCAGTTTAGTGGAGGTGCACACCTCTGCATGACAGCGAGCTTCTTCTCATCTTTCTCATCCCAGTGCAGGGAAGCCACGGTCACTTCACCCAATAAGGCAAAGCGGCACTCGTGCACTAAATCAAGCCCTTTACCCACGTGTGCCTTGCCGATCGAGTGATCAGGGAAGGGGTGTGTCATGCTTGTAGCCAGAGAGACACTTGCAGGGCAGATGAGAACCCGTTGACACCCTCATCCCTTCTCTTTCAGCATAATTTCTTTGAAGAAATCCCCCAGGCAGTTGCAATCGCAGCGCACATGGCAGGAACAGCGAGCACAGGTGAAACCATGCCCGCTAATGCTGCGATCGCCAATCTCCACCCCCAATAACCTGGGAGCGTCCCCATGCCTCCAGATAATGAGTGACTGCCTCCTAATTCACAGAGAAAACAGTTGGAAAGGGGGGGTTTGCCACGGATTTGTGCGATTTGTCCCACATGTAGCCTGGATTAGAGGCTTTGCATGGGGACGCTCCTAGGCATACTCAGGTTCACTTCGGAGCATATTCAGCATGGGGACAAGCTCTAACTTACAACCCATGAACAACCCTATAGAATATAATTAATTAAGTCTTTTTATTTACATATTCTCCTTCAAAGTATGGCCTTGCATTTTCCTTTAGTCTATTCCACTTGCTTCGCAGAAACATCAGATTCCTTTCCTCACACAGAGTAAGGGCATGTTTTCATTTGTCAGTCTGGGGCTTTTCTATGGGCCAAAAAAAGTGCCTGCTGCCACCGCCCCACCATGTTTCCATTTTTGGTGATCTGCACCAGCCCCTCCCCCAGTGTAACTGCCAGCAGAGACACCTCCACAAAAGTGTCATTACACAGCACCTCCTTGTTCAAAATGGAGGCAAGGAAGGCATCTTATTCTCTGCAGCGCTTCCCTCACCTGACCACCTCCATTTGGAAGTGGAGGTGAGGCCCACATTTCAAAATATTTCAAGAAACAAGGTATCTTTCTCATATTATGGACTGAAATACAAGAATGTTTTCGGGGGTCTCCTCATGGGTCACCTAATCGCCAATCTCAAATTGCTGGCAAAGGGTTGTATTTTAAATAGGTTTAGGTATATGCTATATCTATTTAACTCTTTATTGTTGTGGCCTGCCCTGGAATCTTTGGTTGAAGGGCAGAATATAAATTCTTGAATAAATAAAATAAAATGAAGTCAGCTTTCCCATAGATCTAAAGAAAGTCACAACATGTACAGTGCTGGGCACATTGCTAAAGGCAAGAATAGCATCACTTAAGATGTGTAGGGGGGAATAATCCATGGATGTTTATTTGTAGGTGTGTTTTCTTTACCTTTCTTATTCAATGCTTTGGGTGGAGGGAAATAGACTGTACCACAGGGGTAGTAATTAACAGAAGAAATGCATGGTTAATGATGAATATTTAGGCTGCACTTATGAAGAAAAGCATTCATTTCATTCTGATTTATGTTGGACATCTTCAAATACCCTGATATCCTGCCAGTTCCAGGAGTTAGACCTATTATGGTGAAACAGAAAGCTAAAGACATGTTTGGTGGTTTATGCTTCATGCTAATTACCATCCACAGAACTTTGATGGTGAGCCAGGTAATTCATAACTACCTCTCCATGAGCAATCCTGTACCTGTGGCTGAGCTAAGTTTCCCCACTTGGTTTCCCAGAATAGCCCCCCGTAGTTGGCAACACTGGTTCTGGCTTTCTTCGGAAAGTGATGCTGGAGAAATTTATTTGAAAAGTGCAAAAAGGTTTTGACAGATTAATATTAAACAACAACAACAATAATAAGAACAAGCAATAAGAACAAAGGCCATCAAAGCCAGAATTGAAAAATCAGGAGAAGATCCAAAGTGCCGACTCTGCAAAGAAGTGGATGAAACACTCGACCATATACTCAGCTGCTGCAAGAAGATCTCACAAACTGATTACAAGCAGAGACACAATGCTGTAGCACAAATGATCCAGTGGAACTTGTGCCAAAAGTATCATCTGCCAGTGGCAAAGAACTGGTGGGATCATAAGCCAGAAAAAGTTGTTGAAAACGAACAGGCAAAACTACTTTGGGACTTCAGGCTTCAGACTGACAGAAAACTGGAGCATAACACCCCTGACATTACAAATGTTGAGAAAGAGAAGGTGTGGATCATCGACGTTGCTATACCAGGTGACAGCAGAATTGAGGAGAAACAGTTGGAGAAGCTCACCAGATACGAAGACCTGAGAATTGAACTTCAGCAACTCTGGCGAAAACCAGTGAAAGTGGTCCCAGTCATCCTTGGCACACTGGGCGCGGTGCCAAAAGATCTCAGCGGGCACCTAAAAACCATTGGCATTGACAAAATATCCATCTGCCAACTACAAAAAGCCACTTTACTGGGGTCTGCTCGCATAATTCGCCGATATATCACGCAGTCCTAGGTGCTTGGGAAGTGCCTGACTAGTGATATAATACGAAATCCAGCATAGTCATCTCGTTTGCTGTGTGTAACTATTGTTTTACATAATAATAATAATAAATACAGACAAGGTCTTAGCACATATCTGATCTGACCATAGTTGAGAATAAAAAGGTGTGGCTCATTGACGTTTCAAAACCTGGTGATAGTAGAGTCAACGGGACACAACATGAAAAAAGAGACAAATATGAACCTGAGGATTGAAATGCAGAGACCCTGGCACAAGCCAGGAAAGGGGATATCAATGGTGATCATCACACTTGGTGCCATCCCAAAAGACCTTGAGCAGCACTTGAAAGAAATCAATGTTGACAATATCCCCATCAGTCAGCTGCAAAAAGCCACACCGCTTGGGTCTGTGCACATTATGGATCAAAACATCCTGATGTCCTAGGTTCTTGGGGAGAACTCAATGTATGATGAAGACCCAGTCCGACTTGCTGTCTGATGGTTATGCTATCCTGTTGTTTTGTGTGTTGTATATTAATAATGATGATAATGATGCTCAGTTTTGTTGTTAATGCCCCTTTCACCCAAAGTGTGGAACAACAAACATATAAAATCAATACAGAGAAAAGAAAAAATATAAAAATTGAACACTACTGTATATTTATAAAACCAATACCCCAATTCCCACTTGAAAATGTGGTTGTTATGCAACAGTAGTGAAAGCATTTGTCCCTAACTTGCTGTTTTCACTCCTGTTTTGATCCAGTTTCAGTCCGCTTTCAGAGTGAGAGAGCACATCAGAAAGTGACTAGTTGTTTTCTTTTGACATTATCTAACCCAAAGGTGGATTTCTGTGTTAGATAATGCTGAATAAAAAATGCTCAACACTGTGCTGATGTGTTTTCTCTCCCTCTAAAGGAGGACTGAAGCTGCATTAAAACTTAGTGTGGATGCAGCCACTGTCAGTAGCCAGGGTTGATTTGATCTCATTGCAGTCCAAGGGACCCCAGAACCACAATGTGAAAACATCGATTCTTGGGTGCCCAGCCTTCCTTATGTCCCAACACTCACAGCTATGCGTCACTGCTGGGGGAAGTGTAGCAAGGTGATGCCTCAGCTTTCTAAGAGACGCTGTCCAGATCTGCCACAGCTCTCCTCCCAAGCAGCAAGTGCTTTTCAATTTTCATGGCTGCGGTCGCCATCCACAGTGTCCTAACTCAGGAGTCAGATAAGGTGGTCTGGTACTCCCATCCCTTTAAGAATTTGCCACAGTTGGTTATGATTGACACAGTCACTCTGGACATGGCACAAGACCGCATAGAAGTGTTCACACCACTGCGCCCTCTTGCAGCACTCCACCTGGAAGAGCGTGTGGACGCTGCTGCCTGGGCATTACCCAGCTTCTCCTGGGGAGGGGCTACTGAGCAGCAGTGAAAACATGCCGGTGGACGTCACTAGTGAGCTGACCACTGCTCACTGGCAGGTAAGTGTGACCTCCTGCATCCAGCATTTCAGGAAAATGTACAAAGTGCCTTGGAAAGAATTCTGTCCCTCAGTCAATTATTTTATCTGCTTTTCTTTGAAAGCCACCCAGGTTAGTAGCCATTACTATATCTGGCAGGACCAAGTCCAACAGATTAATTTATGGGCTGTGCAAGGAAATCAGCTTTTTTGGTCTGTCCAAAACTAAAAGCATAAAATGACAATTCTCCTTCTACAGCCTGAAGTGATGTGTGTCTTTGCAGAACAGCTCTTCAGCAACTTCTTCAAATTTTTCCTGCTCTCAATCCATCCACTACCCTTTTGTGCCTGGACAAGGAAAATAGCTGCCATTGCATCAGCTGAAATCCCTAAAGATCAGCAAGCAAAACTATCCTTTACCTGGAATTTTTCTTTTGAACCATTCTGAATCCAGTTCCTGCTTCCCCATCATTTATAGTCCTGGGTAAATAACTGAATTTTCATTATGTACCAGAGGGAAGGAACAATCTTCAGCTAAATTGCTTCACTTTAGCAAATGCTTGTCTGCTGGCCAGTTCTGATTTATTTCTGTTGTAGATACTTTTGGTTTCTTGAATGTCGATTTCCGTTGTTGAATGATGGATATAATGTTATATGGCCATCAGGAGGATCTCGGAAAGGAAAATACACACAAATAATGGTCCACAGGGTTCTTCACAGCTAACATAAAAGCATAAGAACCTAAGAGGAGCCCTGCTGGATCAGGCCACAGCCCATATAGTCCAGCATTCTGTCACACACAGTGGCCCACCAATTGCTTCTGGGCATCTCAAGCAGAGAAAAGGGCAAACCTTCTTCTGCTCTCAAATCCCAGCAAATGGCCTTAGAAGCATCCTGCTTGTCCCCGCAGCCTGAAAGTTGGACTCAGGGATCCATTCTAGTAGCCATTGATACTTGTCATCCATCCCTTCCCTAAAGCCATCTAGGCTGGTTGCTGTCACCACCTCTTCCGGCAGCAAATTCCATAAACCGATGACCCTCTGGGTGAAGAAATACTTCCCCCTGTCAGACCTCATTCTCCTACCCATCAGCTTCATAAGTGCCCCCTGGTTCTAGTGTTGTGCGATAGAGAAAAGAAATTTTCTCTATCCACCTTTTCTATACCGTGCGTAATTTTATATACTTCAATCAGGTCCCCTCTTAAATGCTGTCTCTGCAGACTGAGGAGGCCTAGACGTTGCAGCCTGGTTTCGTAAGGGAGGTGTTCCAGCCCCTTAATCATTCTGGTTGCCCTTCTCTGCACCTTCTCCAGTTCCACAATATCATTTTTGAGATGTAGTGATCAGAATTGTACACAATATTCCAAGTGTGGCCTCACCATAGATTTATAAAGAGGCAAAATGACACTTGCTGACTTGTTTTCTATTCCCTTCCTCATTATTCCCAGCACTGAACTAGCTTTTTTCACTGCTGCCGCGCACTAGGTTGAGACCTTCATTGAACTGTCCACCAAAACCCTGAGATCCCTTTCCTGGGCCGCATCCCCATTAGAAGCTTAATCCAGTTTCCCTAAACCGAAATAACAGAACCGGATACAAACACGAATTTGCCTGATCCCGTTACTTTCAGCCAGAATCGTGTTCAGTTCGGATTCTGAGGACGTACGTGACTCAAGGGGGGACTCCAGTGGCTACTTTTTAAAAACTGCTTTTTGGGGCTGCCCTGTCCTCTTCCTTCTGGCGTGAATGCACCACTCATAAGGGACCCCTTCATGGAGCCTAGCTGGGTGGCTGGGTGGCTGCCGCTTGCCTGGATGGAAGAAAAACGGCAGCGGACAGCCAGCAATTCTTTCCCTTCCTCTCCTCATTGCTCAGGGCACGCAGCAGCAGCAGCAACAAACAGTCACACATCTCCCCAAACCAGCAGCTGCTTTTCTTTCTTTTCCCTTTCTAGAAGGTCAGCACTTTCAATGGCAAGATCGTTATCAGGTGTGAAGTGGTTTGCTCGCTACAGTGTAGCTTTAAGTGGTGGATTTTACAGCTTGCTTTGGAAGCAAGCTATTGGGGGAGGGAAACTCTCATCCCTTAACACAGAAGGGTTTCCACAGTAAAAAATGTAAAACATTTCAAGCGCACGAACCGGAGTGAGACCTGTTGAAATGAGGATTAACATTTACAACGCTTTGGGGCAATTTAACATGCGGAAAGCATGCTAAGCCAAACTGACGTGGGGTCTGTGAGGATTGAAAACGTTTTGAATTCAAAATAAGCTTGCTGTGGGGATTCACCCTCAAGTGTGTTGTTAAAAAGTCAGGCCCCATCAGTTTATAGACATAATTTGGGTTTTTTGCCCCGATGTGCATTACTTTGCACACTTGTTAAGATTAAAGCACATTTGCCCCTTGGTTGCCCACTCACCCAATGCTAAGAGATCCCTCTGGAGCTCTTGGCAATCTCTTTTGGATTTTATTACCCTAAATAATTTAGTAGCATCAGCAAACTTTGCTATTTTACTATGTACCCTTCTTCTAGATCATTGATGAATGAATTAAAGAGCATTGTTCCCAGCACTGAGCCTTGGAAAGGAGAGGGTTGCTGGTCTGATACCCAGAAATAGGAAATGGCAAACCACTTCTGTATCTCTGCCAAGAAAACTGCCTGGAGCTGCCTATGCAGTGAACCAGGAGTCACCCATGACTCAGGTCGCCAACAATAACAACAAAGATCAGAGAAGCAAAGATCAGATCAGCCCTTCTGGCTCCACTCTGTTTCTCTTGCGTTTTTTCCTGGTTTCTTTGAGTCCATAAAAATCTCCCTCACATGCAAGTGCTGCTGCTGCTACCATGTGCAATTCAATTTAATACAATATAATTGTGTACATTGGGGAGTGGGGAGTGGATGGGGATTACTTAATAGAGTCGTTGCAAGGGAACCAAGAGCCAAAATCACTTGACAAAGAAGTATTTTATCTCCAGCAGCAGCAGCAGCGGCCTGTAGCCTTTCTAGCATTTGTTCCATTCATTATTTTTCCAGTGTATTATGCTCCCCATTTATTCCTCTTATCATTGGCAAATCTTTCTTGCTCTCTTCTTTCCCAGCCTTATCCACTCAAGTTCTCTTCTAATCATGCATCTGTCTCAGAAAAAAACAAAGGAAGGACTCCAGCTTTCTTTCTTTCTTTGATGGAAGAGGGAAGCACTTAGGAAGGCTTAGCCGTGTCCGGACCACCCCTTCCCCATTTTAAGGAAAGCGTGTTTAGTTTGCCTTTCATCTCAGAAAAAACGTCTCATTCAAATAAATGGGATTTTTCCTCCCTGGTTCCTCTCTCTTTCACTCCCCTTTCCTTTTTCCTTTCCTTTCCTTTCGATCGCTTTTCTCCCAAAGATCCTGATCCCATGTAAGTTCTTGAAACCTCTCCTGCCTCCTCAGGAAAACCGCATAAAACTCTTCCACTTGAGGGCATGCCTCTCATTTCTGGAAGAAAATAGTTTTCTGGAAAGATTTTGTTAGTTCCTCCCTTCTTCATTATGTCTTTAAAACAAAACGAGGACCTTCCCTTCCTCTGGCTTTCCTTTGCTTCCCTTGTTCTTTGACACGGACATGATGTCTTCTCTGAGGCCCCTTGGTTAGAGCCTGAGAGTGGCCTGTTCAGACATATTTCACCTGCACTCTGCAGTGGTCCAGGTGGTCTATGAGAAGGCAAAGGCTCCCTCCACCCCACCCTCTCTTTTCCTCCTCCACATTGCTTTTGATTGAATTGCTGCAACTGCTCCCTGCTTTGGCAGTTGCCCTTGGCCTTTTCCTGTGTCCTTGGGAGGCTCATAAATTTTTTCCCCAAAGGCCAGAGCTCCCAAGAGGTAGAAGCCCAAGCTGAGAAGGCTGCCATATTTTACAGATGGATCACTGAGGCTGAGAGACAACCAGCCAATGTCTTAACAGCAGCAAAACCATGAATCACAGTTGTTTCCAGAAACACAGTGCCCTGAAATCAATGGGATTTCTTTCCGACAAATAAACGTAATGGATTTTAGCTTTCTAAAGAGAATCACAAAAGTGGTGGGGGTGGGGTCACGATCAGTGACCATAGCCCTGTGGCAGAACATCTGGTGAAAAATGTTTGAAATTTCACATTTGAATGGAATATTGACTATATTAAAAGACTGACCTTCGCATGTGAAGCAACAGCTTTTATGTCTTGGTTTGAAGCTTTGGAATGGATTCAAAGCAGATTTGGAATGGACTTGGATTGGGTTTGGAATGGATTTGGAGGCGTGACTAGTGGCGGCAGGGATCGGATGCAGATTCAAAGTGAATTTGAAGCGTAGAACATTCAAAGTGGCTCCATTGGCACGAATGCGAAATTCTATCCCATTTGTTTTGATGCCGAGCAAAATGGGAAGCAAAAGAATCAGGGCACATCTGTTGTTTTCTTTTACTCTCAGAAGACTATACTTCAGCAGAGAGTATGTTGATTTGTTCAACATAACTTAACTTGTGAATCTTATAACTTATTTACATCAGATATACACATCCAGAAAGGCTAGAGTCCATCTTTCTACTACTAGCTTGAGCAGAGGGAGGACATGACTTTACAAACTGTTACAGCAGAATTAACCAATGAGCAGTTTCCATACTGCAACTCCAATATATACAAAAAATGAAAGTGATGTACACTTGCAGTAATATACCAACAACATCTCTATCCCATAGAAAGCAATTGCAAGCTGCTTTTGTCTGCAAAGGTAAAAGTGACCTTGGGTGATTTTGCACTTCCCTTCCTGTCTGCTGGATGGGAAAAAAGTGCAATCACCCAGCACTAGTCACTTACGGCCTAAGCCCTGTGTGATGGGTCACTCACCTGTGTCCTCTTCAGGGTGTCGCCATCTTGAGTGTGGCGCCCTGCGTGACTGTGCGTGTGTCAGCACTGTTACCATGATGACACTCATGCTCTGCGCAGTTGCGCCAGGAGGGCAGCAGAGCTTCCGGCGTGCTTGCACGGCAGGTCTGTTGACCTCCTCGTCCAGCAGAAGAGCGAATGCTCCGTGGCTGGATGTGCCAGGTAAGCTTTGGTGGAAGGTTGGGAAAGTTATGGAGCACGATTTCCAGCTCCACACCTAATCAACAATTAGGCACTTTCTGGGAAGGCAGGGGGCACCTGGAGGCAATAACATGTTTGGGGAAAATTACATTCTCCACATCTTTATCTCAATGGAATCTGAGAGGCAGAACATGTTCCTAGAAAGGCAGGAGAAAAACTGTGATTTCTCTTGATTACAAAGCCTATATTTATGTGCATCAACTTTGTCAAAACTGGTCTAGACTTCTTTCTGGCTGGAATAAATTAGATCCAGTTTACGCACCAGCAAAATGAGGCTCCACACTTTGAATTTTAGCTGAATCTATATGCTATGTGAATGGCTTTCATGCTCTGTACACTGGAAACACTCAGGCTACATTCGTACCTAAAGTTTAATCCAGCTTCAGTCCAGCTTCAGAGTGAGAGAACATATCAGCAAAGAGACCAGTCATTTTCTTGCCACATTATCTACCTCAAAGGTGAATTTTCTGATATAGATGATACAAAAAGAAGTTTTTCAGTTTGCTGATGTGTTCTCTCACTCTGGAAGCAGACTGAAGCTGGATTAAACCCTAGGTGTGAATGAAGCCTCAAATAATTTTTTTTTCAGATAAATATTTTTTTTTGAAGATGGCACCCCTTTACAGGAGAGAATGTAAGTGACCCATTGCGTCTTTACTACTCTATCCTGTTTTTTTCCAGGTTGTTGTAAGAATAACAAAGGCAAGCAAGGATACAAGCATTTCACTATATCCCCACAAGAATACAGGTGGACCCTGCTCTGGCCATGAGAACAGTCCTGCAGTACTCAGAAAAAAGTTTGCATGTGTGTGCCACATATATGTGTGAGCAAGTGAGAATGTGGGCTGTCCACAGCCTCCAAGGTACTGAAGTGCTTGCAAAGTTGGCGGAAGGCCAGAACCTGCCAGTGATGTCTGCTGTTAATAAAATGTCCAGGGAGCTCAGCAGACCAAAGGACAGGACAGAACAAAACAAACAAACAAGAATCATAGGAGTATCCAAACCAAAGACAGATGTGTTGTGGGCTTCTAAGAAGATATAAACAAAAGGCCCTGGAAGCAATGGTATTAGCCTGTTACTTAAAAAGCATAAAAGTCATTTTATGTACCATAAAACCCTTCATTCCCCCCTCCCTAAAATTTGTGGGATAGTTACCATTTTGCAATTTATCATCATCATCATCATCATCATCATCATCATCATCATTGACATAACACAGCAGTAACACAGCAAACAAGATATTTATGCTGGCTTTGGTATTGTTATCACTAGTTGGGTCCTTCCCAAGTGCCTAGGACTGAGTGATGTATCGGCAAATGATACGAGCAGATCCCAGCAAAGTGGCTTTCTGTAGCTGGCAGATGGATATTTTGTTGATGCCAATGCTTTTCAAGTGCCCACGCGGCCCCCAGTGTGCTGAGAACCACTGGGACCACCTTTGCTGGTTTATGCCAGAGTCGCTGCAGTTCTATTTTCATGTCTTCATTAAGTTTTTCTAACTGTTTCTCATCAGTTCTCGAACAGCAATGTCAACGAAAAACACTTTGACTTTCTCCACGATTGTGATGTCTGGGCTGGCATGTTATGCACCAGTGTTTGATCAGTCGGAAGTCCCACAGTAGTTTGGCTTGTTTGTTTTTGACCACTTTTTCTGGTTTATGGTCCCACTGGCAGATAGTAGCTCTGGCATAAGTTCCAGGGTATTATTTGCCTCACTAGAGAAGGTGCAGAGAAGGGCAACCAGAATGATTAAGGGACTGGAACAGCTCCTTTATGAAACCAGGCTGCAGCATCTAGGCCTCTTCGGTCTGGAGAGACGGTGTTTAAGAGGGGACCTGATTGGAGTATATAAAATTATGCATGGTATAGAAAAGGTGGATAGAGAAAATTTTTTACTCTATCACACAATACTAGAACCAGGGGGCATCTGTGAAGCTGATGGGTAGGAGAGTTGGATCCAACAAGGGGAAGGATTTCTTCACCCAGAGGGTCATCGGTCCATGTAATGTGCTGCCAGAAGAGGTGGTGACAACTACCAGTCTAGATGGCTTTAAGGTAGGGTTAGAAAAATTTATGGATGACAGATGTATCAATGGCTACTAGAATGAATGCCTAGGTGCATCTTTCAGGCTGGGGGGGGGGGGGCGGGAACCAGGGCGCTTCTAAGTCCATTTGCTGGGATTCAAGAGCAGAAATAGGTTTGTCCTTGTCTCTGCTTGAGATGCCCATGAGCATTTGGTGGGCCACTGTGTGTGACAGGATGCTGCACTAAATGGGCTGTGGCCTGATCCAGCAAGGCTTCTCTTATGTTTTTATGTTCTTATAGTTTATCTGTGCAATCTTTTTGCAGCAGCTCAGAATGTGGTCGATCGTTTCATCAGCTTCTTTACAGAGTCTGCACTTTGGGTCTTCTAACTTTGATGACATTCATTCTGATGGCTTGTTCTTGTGCAGCGAAAATCAGTCCTTCTGTTTCCTTCTTCAGTGTTCTGTTGGTCAGCCACAACCAGGTCTTTTCCTTATCCACTTTGCCTTCATTGCCTTCAGTCTTCTCCAATAACTGTCCATGCAATACCTTGTTGCCCCAGCTATCTGTCTGGCACTGAAGTACAGTTTTTCAGTACTGGTTCTTGGTTTGCTGCACATTTAGAAGCTTCCTGTTATTCACTTCAGTCAGGGCTAATAGTTGGCTTTCTTTCACATAGTCTATCAATGCACGCATCTCTTCTTCTCCTGTCTGCCTCACTTGCAAAAGTCCTCTGCTGCCTGTTTTTCTAGGCAAGTACAACTTGTTGACATTGCTGCGGGGATGTAATCCATGGTGTGTCATCATCCATTTCATTGTTTTTCTGTCCAGGTTGTCAAGCTTCGCCTGTGTCCAGTTCACAATTTCAGCTGTGTATCTGATAACAGCTATGGCCTAAGCATTTGTGGCCTTGATAGTGTTGCCACCATTCAGTTTGCTCTTTAAAAATTTTCTGGTCCTTTGGATGTATTATTTACTGTCCAGCTGCAAGATTTCCAGGTATTTGTAGGCTTCCGTCTGGTGGCACTTAGTGACTTGTCCATTTGGCATTTCAGTGCCTTCACTTTCAGTTAACTTGCCCTTCTTTAGTGCCACTGTGGCACATTTATCCATGCCAAATTCCATAATGATGTCAGTGCTGAAGATCCGGACTGTGTTGGTCAGTGATTGGATTTCAGTTTCTGATTTTCCATAGAGCTTCAGGTCACCGATGTTAACTAGTCCATAACTTTCATTTCCGACAAACAGTTCTGTCTTCCAGTTTTCCTTCACCTTCTCTGTAAACTTCCTGATGTTTTTAACTGATGCCAATTATTTTCAGGCACTGTGTGCCAGTGAATCAAAGGCTTTTTTATAATCAGTCCATTCATGTGCAGTTTAGTTTACTGGCTTTTGCAGTTCTCCAAAATCATTTTATCGATCAGCAGCTGGTCTTTCGTCCCCCTCCTTCTTTGTTTGTTGCCTTTTTGCTCTACTGGCATGATTTTTTTCCCCTGAATTCTGTCTGTTATGATGCCTGCCAGCAACTTGAACATGGTGGGTAGACATGTTATCAGACTGTAGTTTCCTGGTGTTGCCCCTTTTGCTGTATCCTTCTGTATGAGGAACATTTTCCCAGTTGTTAGCCCTGTGATGATGTTTCCTGTCTGCAGCATTTCATTCAACAATTTGGCCATTTGTGCATGCAGACTGGTCAGATATTTAAGCTGGAAGCCACGTAGTTGATCATTACCAGAGGATGTCAAGTTCTTGACTTTTTTTCACTCTGTTTGTGACCATGTCAGGGTTTTTTTTCCAGCTGTCGCATCTTGTTCTTGGGAAATTTCTTCTCAGAATCCTTTATCCATCCGACATCTTTGTTCAGTTTGCCAGAGATCTTTCCAGAACTTTGTTGCTGCATCTTTCTCTGTTTTTTCCACTTTCATGTTTGCTTGCTGATTCAGGCTCCAATAGAACTTCCTCTGGTTGGATTGAAACATTTGATTTTGCCTATATTGGTTAATCCTGACCTCATATCTTTCAATTTTCCTGGCTGTCGCTGTTATTTGCTGTTTCACAATTTCTAAAGCTTCATCAGTTTTCCTTGTGTTCAGCCAGTACTTCTTGGTCAACCGTTCTTTGATCTTTTGGTTTTTCAATTTCTGCTCCTTCATGTTTTTCAGGTTGTTTGCATCAGACATTTTATGTTCAGTTCCAGTCGAACTTTCCACTTAGGTTTTCCAATTGATTTTATGATGGGTTTTGGTTGCAGTAACCCCAGTTCTTCAGCTACTGTGAATTCTGTGCTGTAGGTGAGCTGGTTCATTTCTTCTATTGATGTTATTTGGACAGTTGCAAGGGCAGTGTTGACATCCTTCATTCATGGAGCCAATTGCTTCCTGGTGACATTTTTCAATGTTGGCAGCCATGTCCTTTCTGCATTTGATTCAACATGAGCCAGTATTTTGTCCTTCAGTTCTTGTTGTCTTTGACGCAGTGTGCCAGGCACTTCATTGGTGACTTCATATTCCTGTTCTTCCCAGTTATATTTATAAACTGATGGGATCTGAGCTTTCTGTGACAGATCAGGAAAGGGATCTTCAAGTTCTGGTGGACAGCTCAACCGAGGTGTTGCCTCAGTGTGCAGAGCAGTGAAAAAGGTCATTTCAATGCTAGGGGTAATTAGAAAGCGAATAGAAAAAAAGCCAGTAAGTGTCATTCTACCTGTTTATAAATCTATGGTGAGGCCACATTTGGAATATTGTGTACAATTCTGGTCACCACACCTCAAAAAAGGATATTGTGGAACTGAGAAAGTCAAGGGACTGGAACAATTTCCTAACAAAACAAGGTTGCAACATCTAGGCCTTTTCAGCCTTGAAAGGTAGCATTTAAGAGGTGACCTAATTGAAGTATATAAAATAATGCATACTGTGGAAAAGGGAGATAAAGATACATTATTTTCTCTGTTGCATAACATTAGAACTGGGGCAGGGAAGAGTATTCTACAAAGCTGGTGGGCAGGAGAGTTGGGACAGGCAAGGGGGAATAATATTTCATCTATGGAATTTACTACCAGAAGAGGTGGTGACATCAAGCAGCCTGAATATCTTTAGGAAAGGATTAGATAAATTCATGGAGGACTGTTGGGTCAATAGCTACTAGAATCGATGCACAGGTACCACTTCCAGGTTGGAGAGACAGGCAGGATGCCTCTCAAGGGCATTTTCAGGGAACTGAGAACGAGTGAAGGTTTTGTCTTTATCTTCTGCTTGAGATGCTCATAAGCAATTGGTGGGTCACTGTGTTAGACAGGATGCTGGACTAGAAGCAGAGCTTCTCTCATGTTCTTTAGCAATTAGTATTGTTTCTCAAGGTTTCCAGGGTGCTCTTTGGTGATAAGAACAGGTACACTGATGCAATCAAAAATCTACCCATCTGCTACATAATCCTTTTCATGTATGGCTGATTGTTAGGTCCTCAAAATATTATTGGTCTTCAACTCTGCTGAGGGTAATCACTTCTATTACCTCCATCTATTAATTCCCAGGAGATGAGGAATTAAGGGCCTTGCATATATCCATATCTGGCATACGATGTGGGTCAGATGAGACGGTTGGTATCTAGGCAACGCCCACCGGGCTCTGAACTGTGCTGAACTGCAGAGGAAGCATTTTCTCATTCACGTCTGACTTTGCTGCTGTTCTGACAACATGAGGGACCAGATCATCATATACAATTGGTACCACAGTGCTTTGACAGTGCTTTGGGCATGAGGGAGCTGATTCCAGTCTATGCAAAACCAGTCAGACAACTGCAAATGAGCACTTGGTGAAGAAGTGGAGCATCAACAGCCATCTGTGAAAACACACACATTTCTGGCAGGAGATTTTCCTGCCTTTGGGAGGATCCACACAATGGTAGAGAAAGTGTGATAATCAGAGACCATTGCTTTAATGCCCTCCAGTCACGGTGCTGCCCTTGTTTGCAGCAGCATGCTGCTCCAAATGAACATCAAATTTGGGGACACTGGTGTCAGAATTTGGCTGTTTGTCTGTGGTCTGCAAAATGAAGAGCCCTGTTGAATGGTAAGTGCAGACAACATGGGATACGGAGTAATGGGAAGGGCTGTTGGAACTCTTCCAAGCCTCCCACCATCAAAACACTCTAATAAGTCCTTATGGTGTAGGAAGTGCTCCCAGGGCATGGGAGCATGAGTCACCTGCACTCTGGAAAAGGTTGTGCAAGTTTGGCTTGGGTTTGAAAATTCCGTTGAACAGTTCATGTTTGCAAATGTTCACATGAAACCAAACATGAGGCTGTTTGGATATCTAAAGAGTCAGATCATTCTTCTCCTCACAAACAAGGGCAATTCAACGGAACAGTTCATGTTCACTGTGCTTTTGCCATTGAGGGTGCATTCCCATAGGTGTTGAAATCTGAATAGAATCCAGTGTTCCCATTCAATTTTTTATTCCTGGATTTTATGGGGAATATCCAGCAAATATCCAGAGAAAAAAAGTCCTGAGGAAAACTGAATTCCCCCCCCTCTTGGAGCTGAGTCTGCTCCCCCCCCAAAAAAAAATGGGAATGCTCCTGGACTATTTGAGAAGATCCGGATCTAAGGAATGGGTACATTCCTTAATCTGGATCTAGTAGATCCGGATTAAGGGAAGCACCCAATGTGTTTCCACACCCCTGCTGTGGAAACAGCTTTGCACCCATGTGGGGAATCCAGATCGACCCCCAAGGGGTTGGTCCGTTACCCCAGGTGTTTTGGGGGGGCAGGGGGGGCAGTCTTCGAAGGCACTTCGAATTGACTTGAAGTCATTTTGAAGTCTGTGCAAAATAGCTCCAGAGTGCCTTTGAAGTCTGTGCTGATCTTCAGAGTGAACTTCAAAATGACTTTGGAGTCACTTTGGAGTCACTTCGAAGATCAGCACAGACTTCAAAGGCACTCTGGAGCTATTTTGCACAGACTTCGAAATGACTTTGAAGTGGCTTTGAAGTGGCTTTGAAGTGATTTCAGAGCCTAGGTTTAGGGGAGACCCAATGGGTGCATCCCCTCCCCCAGTGGAAACAGGCTCTCTTTAATCCGGATTTTCTGGCAAAAAAAAACATTGTAGGGGTCTACAGAATTAATGGGGTCTACAGAAAATCTGGATTAAAGGCCAAATTGTACCCATTAGATCCAGATTTTCCCCATGGCAGTGGAAACAATCGGGTCCCAAATGGGTGCCGTAGTGGAAATGGGATCATCCGGCTCACATCCAAATGGGTCCCAAATGGGTGCAAAAATGGGTACTTTTTGACAGTGGAAAAATACCCAATGTAGCTGAAAAATCAAAAAAGCTTTAAAAAGAGAAGGAAGCAAAGGAAAAAGAGAAAGGTGCCAACATTCAAAAATAAAAAAGAGGTAAATCTATGTAAGGAAACTATAGATGCTGTCATGCACAATGAGGATCGCTTGCGTAAAGCATAACTGAGCTCCCCCCAAATCTATGAACACTAACAGGAGCAGCGGCGATTTGGTGGGGGACAGTGGTAAAGCTACACTAATTATCTTATTATTTATTAGAAAGAAAGGGAGTGAGAGGGTAATGCAACACTGTGCACCATGCTATACAAATTCATATTATTGCCAGTAATAATAATAACCTCATCAATACCTCTAACTGAGCCAACTCATAAGACAAAACAAAACCCAACCATCTGTTTTCTTTAAAATAAGGATAATCCACGAATGAAGCACATAACAGAAAGAGGCAACAGTAAGAAACAGATGAATTCTGAGGGTAAAGAAGATGAACAATGACGAGCCACCACCATTCCACATCTTGGGCTTTGTGTCATCCTGAAACTGTTTGTTGGCCAGACGTTGCTGAGTATAACATGACTTTGGATTTATTAACACACACAAATGCGACCATCCCAGGCTCATGTGCGCACACGTTGATCAGAATATTTAGAATATATTTTTCCAAGCATCCCAAAATATCCTAACCATTTTAAATTAATTCAACAGGCCCCTTTTGTGAATATGATCCTTCTTTTGCCAGAATCCAACTTTTGTGAAAATGATCCTTTTGCCAGAATCCAACTTTTGATCTAATTTGTTGCCCCATCCAACTGACTTAAAATGAGGCATTCAGTTGACATCAATCAAAGCTAAGTCTGGGAACGCTGGGGGATAGAATATCAGAGAAGTGACCAAGCATGCCACATGATTCAAATCAACTCAGCATTGATTAATTGGGTTCAGTCAGAGTTTCTGGATCATAACAACTGTTGTTCTCCTTCACATAACATCAACAGGCCCTTTGAAAGAGAGAATATCCATTTCCTTTCTGCCCCCATCCAGGCGTGTGGTTGCATTAAGATAATCATATTGTATTAAAACATAAAGGATGGATGAATTTTAGAGGATTTTTGTTATGTGTGTGTGTGTGTGTGAGAGAGAGAGAGATGTTTTGATGTATAAAAGAAGATGGGTATGGTTAAAATTATTGAAGATGAGTTTTAAAAGTGGAGAAGAGAAAGAAAGAAGGGAAGGTATTTTGGAAGGCTCAGCTATATGTGACACAATGTTGCAATGCAGCATGTTGTTTTATGCAGAGGACAAAAAAAACAAATACTATAGATCAACATGAAGCACAGGAAAGGAAGAGAAGTAGAGATGGATTAAGAGATTGCAAGTTTATATAGAATGATTATCCCCCTTTTTACAAAAAACAGCATTCCCATAAGCAAGACAAGCAAGGTGTCACTTGACAGGTTGTAGCTAATCCTCAGGGAGGAGAAAATGGCTTGGATGACTTGGATATAAAGTTTACTTTTAGTGAAGGTAAAAAGATATCCAGGGAAAATATCAAAATGGGGTGAATTAGCGAAATAGTAGTAGCAACTGGAAGTCTAAGGAAGAATTAATGCTAGCAACATTATCAGTGTTTAAAGACCAAAATATGCATGCCATTTACTCTTGAATTCTTATGTGAGGATGTTTGTGGTTTCCTCACTGCTGTCCTCATTTGCACCTCACCTGTTACATGGCTGAATGTGTTGAGTTGAGCAGAATATGCCATGATCACTTTCCTCATTCAACAACTCAACCTGAACTCTAGAAGGAGATGCAAATTACTAGTTGGATTGGAACAAGGTTCAGGAATGTTGTGCAACTGACCAAATTTTAGTCAATCTGCTTAAGCTATAATCCTGCATTCACATGGACAGAAAAGATCTGAGAGAAGTGAGAAGAAGAAGAAGAAGAAGAAGAAGAAGAAGAAGAAGAAGAAGAAGAAGAAGAAGAAGAAGAGTTGGCTTTTCTACCCTGCTTTTCTCACCCACATTAGCACTACCCTTGAGAAGGCAGCAAGTCCCTGAGGGTTAAAAAATGTCCTTGGAGGTGTCTTTCCTGGGGACGGATGGTGGCTATGCAAGTGACATACTTGTGACCTTGAACAGCCAGTGCAGTATCACCCAAAGAAAGATCAAGGAATGGATGGAATGGGAAGTGAAATAATCTCTGAGAACTCTCAGTCAACTAAATGAGAGCAAGCAGAAGCAAAGGCAAAGAGAAGAAAGGAGGTCTAGGTTTACACCTACCTTGTAGGAATGATCTCTGTAGATCATTTGTGGTCAGTGAAGAACAGGAATGGCTGGGGCCATTTGCATACTGACTGCTGGAACAGGCTATTTTCTGTCCAGCCACTCTAATCAATTTTGTTCCAGCCTTGCTGTTTTGTTCCTGGTGGGACATCCTGATGTTGGACCTACCTCTTGCTTGAACCCAGACTTGTGTTTGATTATCTGCAACGTTTTTAAGTGTGCCTGAATGCTTGCTCAGACAGGTAGACTTCTTTCCAGGACTAACCTGACCTATCCAAATTGGCATTGGCATCATCTTCCAGAGAGTGAAGGAGGGGTTCCTGTTGCAGTTTAGCATTGCTTGGTCCAATATGTTACCCAACTGTTGCACATGTTACTATTAGCATTAGTTCTTCCCATGCTAAGTAGCATATTTGCGAATGAGACTACTCCAGTGAATCTGGCAAGTTTACATCTCCCTGTTTACATCCATCTGTTCAAGATCTTACACAGATGTTCAATACCAGGTGTTATGTGGCCTTCCTCTTTTCCTCCATTCACCTGGTGGTACCCATGTCAGTGCCATTTTGGGGATTTTCCATAGAACCTGGTGTACAAATTGCAGTTGTCTTTCAGTGATGATTTTATGCAGCCTTCACAGGACTCCTTTATTAGTAGAGAAGTGCATAAATATTTGTGTCATTCGAAATATGTACAGACTTGGACATTTGCCCATGAACCAAATGGATCCGGTCATCGTCAAAGCTTAAATGAAGGCTGGGTCAGCCCTGTGTCCCCCTTGCCAGGCCCTTTTATCTCCAAATGCTGCTGTGGCTGCTACTGCACCCACCATTGTCAGGCTTATCTGGAACCAAAGTAGGACTTCCACGTGCAATTTCTGGATGGGGAGATGCACACCCAGCCCTGGAATTCTTACTGCAGCTCTGGATGAGCACAAAAATGGTAGCAGAGAATGTGGAGGATGCAACCATAGCTGCAATGGGAGGAGTAAGGGGGATGGCGGTGCCCTTGCTGCCATTATGCTTGTCTTCCACATGGGGAGGTGCACATACAGCTCTGGAAGGCCTACTTTGGTAGCTGAAAAGCATGGAAAGGGTGGCAGCAGTGGCAGGTGTGTTGAGGGGGCTGAGGTAGAATGAGAAGGGAGGAGTTATGGGTTTCCCTTAATTTGTGAACATTCATTGGTGGTTTGTGCACGAAACCAAAGACCCCACATTCAAGGAAAGGGGATTTGATAGAAGCCAAGTATTTCCCTCATTCAATTGAAACTGAATGGGAAAAATTGGCTTCGTGCACATCCCTATTCATTAGTGGTATGGTCATGATAGATTACTGCAAAGATGCATCTCAGGCACTGTTGATGGAAAATGTTACAGTTGTGTGCTGATTTCACTGACATTTTACATGTTGTGCATGTATATGTAGCCATTGGGAAAATGATAGATGGCTAGAGCCATAGCTTAATGGCCATCGCACAACGTGAACAAATTACCAATGTGACAAACACTTGCCAAGATTCTTCACATCACTGACAACTGTCCCTTCCTGTGTGGATGAATGATCACGTCAGCAGCAGCTTCAGCTAAAAGTTTGTCTCTGGAAAGAAGAATTGAAAAAAAATGCACATGAACACCTGTGTAATGGCAATAATCCAAAGGGTTTTGGATTCTTGGGTCATTATCTAGTTTAATGACTTAGTCCCTAATTTAAGAAGAGGTTTTATCCACACCCATTTTGAACAAATGGACTATATAGCCAACACAGAAAGGTTCTAATACCTCCCATACGGAGAAAGACTCTGTGGGTCTCTTTGCATTTTGCTCACTGGCAGTCAGGGATGGGATGTCCTGAGATGGAGCATCCACACTGCATGGAGACACTTCCATCCTTGAAGCATTTACACATGTTCCTCCCCAGCCCGAGAGAACAGAGGGGGCTACGGGGTTTCACAGGCACACCTGTGTGCCACGCCGTCTGCTTGCCATGGCAACAGCACTGCACATGTGTGTATCTGCCGTTGCTGCTGCACCATGATCGCCTTTGATATATACGCAATAGGGATGTGCATAAATATTTGAAAGATTCATTATTCGTATAAATTTCTATGAATTCGGACGTTCATATACAATTTGAATGTCTGGACATTCAACTTTCCAAATTTAAATGATTCAAATATTTTGAGTTATTTGTACGAATAATTTAGACACTCGTATTTGTACAGTTATATATGCATCTTGTATATACCCCTATGCATTTCACATGCATCCATACACATCCGTTGTATGTGCTTGTAGAAATACAAATTATTTGAATGAGTACATACGAATGTATTTGTATAGAATCAAATGTCCAGACATTTGTTTTTCGTTATTTGTACGAGTTTGAATTTTTCAATATTTGATTTGTTATGAATTGAATGTCAAAAATTGCATTTGTGCATACCCTAATAAGCAATTCACATTTGGAAAGCCTTGTGTAAGTTTGGAATGGGTCTGGCATCCCAAAGTGTGAGCACTAGATCCATCTACAGGGTCCACAGTCGGTACTCTATTAAATTGTAGCTTGTGTACTTCTGCAAGAGTTAAACAGCTCTTCTGGTTTCTAGGGAAAAAGCAACTTGTGGGACTCTAATGCCCAACTTCTCCTTTTGCAGGGATCAAATGCACATGCAACTTAAAAGGCTTGCATTTTTCCTCCCAAAGTCTGTCCAAATCAGAAAGTTCACCTTGAACACAATGGGATGGGTTGTAATCCTAGTGAATTAGTCTTGCTAGCAAACTGCTTTAGGCAGCCTCAACTACTCAAGGCTCTTCCAAACTCTTTTAATTGTGTGTACAATGTTTTGTTTTTCTAGTACCTTTGTGTGTATGTCTATCCATGTTACAATATATGATGATATGAATTTTGGACAAATCAATTCTCTCTCACTCACTTAGGGATATGCATGAAAATTTGCAATATTCAAAATTCATATAAATTCATACGAATTCGGATATTCAAATTTGAATCAAATGTTGGCACATTTGAAGTTTGATTCAGATTTGAATAGAATGTTTCGATACATTCATATAAAGCTTTGTTATGGATTCATATGGGATTCATATGCGAATTTGTATGCAAATTTGTACTGAACATTTGTAGCAAATTCAAATCCTACATTCAAAAGGTATCAATTCGAACAAATACAAATTTTCTTGCATTCAATTTGATACAAACCAAATACAACAACAACAAAAAACCACTGTGGACATGCCTGTTCCCTCTCTAAAAGAGAACCATGGCTAGCTACACTCAGGGCTTTACATTTAGGGTGCTTCCTCAAAGGCCCTTTAACACCCATTAAGCACACATTTGGAAACGCGCGTCCGCATATGCGTTGCTCTTTCGGACACATCCGGTGAGGTGTGTCCGCACAGCAACACAGATTAAGAACGCTTTCAGGATGAAGCATCTGCATTTTTGGACCTATTTAGCACACTTCCGGTGGGGTGCATCCGCACCTATCTGTACCTAAAGTGTGCTAAATGGGTGTTAACTGCACACCACATATAATGTGTGCTTGGTGGGTGTTCTGCCTTGAAAATATATCCTTTTAGGATGCATCCACACAGCAGAACGGTGTCTACCCAGAGCCCTCCCCCAACCTGCCATGATTGGTTCCTTGGAGCCAAGCATGGTGAGCTGGGGGACCTCGCTGCTGCAGCTCACCCTTGCCCCAGAAGCGGCCGATTGCCACTTCTGGAGCCAGGGGGAGCTTCCCTAAACCCCTCTCTAGCCCACCCGGGGAGGAGCCCACGTGATCCCCTCCTTACCTGGTCAGCGTCGCCTCGTTTCTGGAAGGAGGGACCCAGGATGCAGCGTGCCTGCGTCCTGCGCGCCTCGTGATTGGCCAGGGCTGCTCCTGGCAACTCCGGCCTTCAGGAGGCGTTCTGCAGAGTCGCGCTGCCCTGGCTAGACGGTGAGCCTGCGCAGAACGCCTCCTGAAGTGGTGAGGGCGAGCTGCGGCAGCGAGGTCCCCTGGCTTGCCATGCTTGGCTCCCCGGAACACGGATGGGAGGCGGGTGCTGTGCGTCCGCACAGCACCCACCTCCAATCCGGATTTAATCCATCCTCCTGCTGCGTGTGTGGAGGGATGGGGATGGGGTAGATCCACATCTATTAGAGGCAGATCTACCCTGTGAATCCGGATCTACCGGTCATCCGTATTTAGTAAAACCGGGTCTACTGGAACCCGGTTTTACTAAATCCAGGTGTGGTAGATTCGGATTTATTAGCGCCTGTGTGGAAGCACCCTTTAAGCATGGGAGGATCTAGTGAATGTGTGTAAGGATTGACACTTTGTAGCAAGGCCTAGGAGAACAGTGGTAGTGATATATCTTAATCTACTTAATGATAATTAAAGGATAGACCAAAGGATAAAGCTCAATGCATACTAATCTTACTTAAGGGCACCCTTATCCTTTTTATCAGTAGCCGCCTGAATGCATGCTGAGTGCTGGTTTATGGGTTTCTTTTGACTTCCTCATGGTCCCAGCAGATCTTCCTTTGATCCAAAATTATTTGATGGACTTCAGACAAAGCCCATACATGAGCACTTGAGGGAGACAACGGCTCCTGACTCTTGCCACCTATGGGGCATTTTAGGCAGTAGTTTAAGTTGAAACTTGATTTTGCAGACAGGCAAGGAGGCAAATGTTTTGTCCTTTCCCTGTTTCTTGGTACATACAGCCATAAGTCTTCTGTGAACCTTGGGTGAGAGCAATGAATGAATAATTCTACTTTCTTTCCTTTTCTTCTGGTAGTAGGTTTTCTCTGGTGAAAACTGAGTTTTTGAGTTATTGTGCTTTCCCTGGAGGTCTTCTTCATCTTTGATGAGCTGAAATATTGATCCTTCTCACTCTTTGGGGTGTTGAATGTTATCTCTGCTTCGAGTGTTGATAGACAATAGAGAAAGAAAGCCAGGCTTGAGAAGGTAAGAAGTTGGTCTTACCTTGGATAGATTCACGGCTGATCTTCTCTTGGAACTTTTTTGCACTACTGTGCTGTGATTGAGATTAGTGGACCTGAACCAACAAGTCCCACTGGTCTGGACTGTGGCATAGTTTGGTCTGGCCATCTACATAACAGCTGTGGTACTAAGCCCTGGTGAGGCACTAAGGAACATCCACTGTGATAGTGAGACTGACGAAGCCTTTGCAGTCCCTTTGGAACAAAGGCTGCATCGATGGCAATGGTGAGTTCTCATTGCCTGTGAAGCCCCCTTGCATCCACCATCCAGATGCAGTTCTTGATGATGGGGACTTGGGCCAATCACGTTGGGGTTGGGAGATGCTGTCACTGGTAATTTGCATGCACTGATATGGAACAGAGCTTGGACATCCACAATGCATACCTCCTTAAACTGAATTTACTGCTATCTAGCCAGTTCAGTGCAGACAACTCTGCCTGCAGGTGATCTGCAGCAAGCTAATATGGATTCACTAATATGGATTAAGGGTGGTTAGTGCAGAATCGGCCTAAATTCAGCCTCCTGCTGCAATGCTTAAAGCATACAGGAAAGGGACAGGAAAAGAGGCCATTCTGTCTGAACACAACATTGCTTGACCCAGCTCCTTGTTCAGCTTCCCTGTCACAAGGCTGCTCCCCCTTTTTTGCCCACATCTGCCAACATTTTTTTTAGAGGGGACAAGGGTGTTGACAAGCCAGCAACCCATGAAAGGAGAGCAGCTATCATCAGCCCTGTGGGTTATTCTAGCTAAGTTTGAATAGGTAGAGTTGCCTCAGAGGAAACTTTCTTCTGCACTTTGTACAGGGGAATTGGTGGGAAATGGGTGTAGATCTATTAAATGCATCTCATTTAATGGGGTGACCATTCTTTTCATTGGAATACAGGGATTACGAAAATTAGAGGCAAACAAAAAAATAAAAGACAAACGAATGACAACCCAGATCATAGTAAATAACTGAACTCAAAAACAATTTCTTATAACACTCACTCATTCAAATACATATGAATAACAAAACTTT
This sequence comes from Aspidoscelis tigris stejnegeri, assembly GCA_023333525.1. Lineage (NCBI taxonomy): Eukaryota > Metazoa > Chordata > Lepidosauria > Squamata > Teiidae > Aspidoscelis > Aspidoscelis tigris. The sequence continues at coordinate 8,282,125 of JALMGA010000022.1, forward strand.
GCTAATTTGGAGGACTTAACAATCCAGGATTTCCTTAAAATCTAAAATATTCAGAAACCATTGCTTAAATCTGGGTGGATCAAGGCTGTTAATGTACATCAAGGCTCACCATGTTGGTCTTGTGGTTAGAGTGCCAGACTCTTGTTCAGTTCCACTCTCCTCCGCAAAGCCAGCTGGGTGACCTTGGGCTAGTCCCTGCTCTCTTTCTGAGCTCTCACAGCCCCACCTGCCTCACTGGCTGTCTGTTGTGGGGAGAAGAAAAGAAGGTATAAAAGCCACCTTTCTTCTTCTTCTTCTTCTTCTTCTTCTTCTTCTTCCTCCACTGATCCTTGATTAAAGACAGGTAAATGCAGACAGGGTTCTGGATCTCTTTGATACCTGTGTGGAAGGTACATAGTGTATGTGTACCATATGCATACCTATCAGGTGCTTAATGGGGTCTAGAATGCCCATGTAGAAACACCCAGGGGCTCTTTCTGCACCTATTGTTAATCTGGATCAAGGAGTTGCACGGTCTACATCCATACCAGCAGTCTTTAGCACACATTTGCTGTTAAAGCCCACTCTGTGCAGATGCCTCTGCCTGTGGCTGATGCAGATCTAACCCAGGTAAGTGCAGAGAAGGGCGGGGAAGCCTTCCTGATGGTTCTGTCCTTGGGAAGTTTGCACGCCAGGGAACAGCTTTCTAGAGGTTGCCTCCTGGTTTTAGCGCAACCGCCTGATAAACATATGCCAGAAACCTATCCTGAATGCATTTCAACAGCTAGTAAAAATACATCTCATCATTTTTAATCCTTCCATTTCATTTTATTTTTAGCTTATTTTATGTTTTAATTTTTAAAACAAAACCACAAATATATTTATATTAATATTTTTGGTCTTGACCATTTTTTCTTCTTCACTGCACTATGAGTGTGTCCCCATGGGCACTTTAATTTGAATTGGATTCAAATTCAGGAAGGAGTATCCCCATGGCCACTGTAATTAATCCCAATCGAATCTGAACCCAATGCGATTTGGATTTTATGAGGACTATCCTGCCTAAATCCGAAGAAACGAAGTCCTGATGAAAACAGGGCATATGGTGCATCCCCATGTGGGCCCTAGGAGGGATTCTGGTTTTTCCCATTACAGGATTCAATTTGGGGCAAGAGCGGGTTCAATACACATAGGACTGTCCCCGTCTCAACCGTGCTAACCCTGCACCGGGAAACTGCATCTTTTTCACTCCGTCCCTTCTCGTCGCTGATAGGAAGCCGGGGTGACGTCGCCATCCCTGTCCCGCCAGCTGTAGCCATTGTCAGTCCTCAAAAAGCCTCTTCCTGCAAGCCTTAATCCAACCCTGTCCCCCAATCACTGGCAAACAGCAGTTAACCAAAGCCGCTACAATGTTTCTAGGCAGTTTAGCAGAGGTGCACATCTCGGCTTAACTGCCTACCGGTGACGAGAGAGCAGGGTGGGAATAAGGGTTGCGGGAAGACCAGATGATCCCCCTCATTGCCGCAAATTTCGGTGGTTTCGGTGATTTTATAATTTTAAAAAATGCCCAAACAATTCCCAGGGCACAGTGGTCCCAGGGCATGAAACCCCACTCGCTAATGACGCGAGGGCCAATCTCCCCCCCCCAATAGCCTAGGAGCATCCCCATGCTCCCCAAATAATCCAGGCTTGCCTCCTGAATCGCAGCAAGAACAGTTGTAACAGGAGTAAATTTACTGCACATTTCCGTGATTTGCATTCTGGCCAATGGCAGCCAGCTGTGGGTGGTGTTTTACAGATGTAAAGCTCCCCCCTCCCTTGCCAGATTCACAAAATTACAAAAAAGGCAAGGAGGGGGGGGGGGTAGAAGGAGCTTTCATTGGTCTTTTATTTGAAGGGGCTTTAAAAATATTTTTGCTGGGAATATGTACCTTTTGAAATGTGTTTCTTTTTGAAAAGGACAGAAGCTTAGAAACACTTGAATGGATACATTTGAAATCGCAGAAGGGAGAAGTGTGAAAAAGGAAAGTAATTCCATTCACATTCAAAGTCCCTTTCCTTCTTGTTTGCTTCTTTTAGTGCAGGCATGGTTTGCATGGGGGGAGGGGAGATTTAACCTTATTTGTAACCTTTTGTCCCAAAACCAGAAAGAAAAAACTGCAAGGGGACAGCTATTTTTGGACTGACAAGAACTCAATCCAGATTAAAAACAGTCCCCAAAAATAGTCCAAAAGGGACTGTTTCAAGACTAAAATGCCTGCATGGGGATGCAGCCTATGACTCTGATGAAGAGAGGAATATATATTCATGAAAATACAATAATCTTTAACAGGCAAGTTTTTAGACCACCTATGAAAGGCCGACATGTACTTGTTTAAACTCTCTCTCTCTCTCTCTCTCTCTCTCAATGCTGAGCACCAGCAAGAAATACTCCTAGTTTTACTCAGTCCTGAAGCAGAAATCCGAAGTTTCCCATTCTTCTTTTCCTCCATGGTCCCATCCTCACTTGATCTGAAAAGTTTTCTAATAAAATTGAAAAGTAACTCGATCTCCAATGAGTGCAGTGAATATTCAATGGACAATGTGTAATTAATAACAGAAAGTTTCTCTCTTATTAAACTGGGGCCCTGCTTTTGCCTTTCACCTCCCTGGAAGTGTCTCTGGTTTTATGATGGCAACAGACAAAGTTACCGTGTGAGTCTGAGTATGTATGTGTGTGTGTGTGTGTGTGTGTGTGTGTGTGTGTGTGTGTGTGTGGCAAAAGGGTTCATATAACTTTGGCAGGGATTGGTTTTGTCATCTTTTTCTTTGTATTGCCTCTAGTAGGTTATATGGAAGTTGCCCCCCAGATGAACTCAATCAGTGTATGAAAGTGATACCCTATCCCTTTGAGTCAAGATCCTGTCTATGTAATTCAGTGTAGCTATATCTATTCACACACAAACAGACCATAGGGCGAGGAGGAGGGAAGGGTGCAGGAGTGAGAAATGTGCAGCCGAATGCAATGCCAAGCACATGAGAACCCATCTATACATGTTTATAAGCAGGTACACTATATATGTAAGCAGGTCACACTATCAGTTTACACTGCTGTCAAATCAGGTTTTTAAAGAAAACTTGTATACATCACTGTTTCAGGACACAGATATGATGTGTGTGAGAAAGAGAGGGGAGAAGGAAAAGAGAGGGAAAGAAGAAGCGACATCTTTCTGCTTTGCTACAGTCAACATTCTGCACACCCATTTCTGTAGCAGGAACATTATTTTGTTTATATGCTTCAGGAAAAACATCTACAGGCCCAGCTATACCTACATTTTAATCTGTTTTTAATTCACCTCTGGATTAAGAGGATCTTCTGTGAGGTGATGAATCAATTTTCTTTCATGTCAGCTACCCCAGAAAATCTGCCTTTCAGTTAAATAATCGCCTACACTTAGAACCTCCTTCAGTCCATCTTCAGGTTCGACCGCTTATACCTTTTCATTTCTCTCTGTTTTATTTGTGGACTTTCCACTCTCCCCGCAATTGGACTTTCCTGAATGGAAAGTCAACAAATGCAATGGACAGAAAGGAGATCTGACCTACTTTGGGGGCCATTTATGTGAGCTGCTGAAGTTGGTTCCCCCTGACCCAGACACAAAGGTTGCATCACATTCACACACCTGCGTTTTGTTTATTTGTATTTTTATCCTGCCCTATACCCAAAGGTCTCAGGGGACCTGGTTGAAAAGGTGATATAGAAAAGTCAGATAGAGAAAAATTAAAACCAGAGGGCACTTTATGAATTTGATGGGGCAGGAGAGTTAAGACAGACAAGTATTTTTTAACCCAAAGGGTCATCAGTTTATGGAATTCGCTGCCAGAAGAGATGGTAACAGCAACTAGCTTGGATAGCTTTAAGAAAGGGTTAGACAAATTCATGGATGATAGGTGTATGAATGCCTCTCTTAGACTGCGTTCCCAAGCAATAAAAAGCTCATTAAAAAGCTTCTTTTGCCACAGAGCGTCTCCATGCACGGCTTTTCTCCGAGCTTCCAGTGGCACAAAAAGAGGAAAATGCACGGGGAAAAAAGTGCCCTTTAAACAAGAGTACCAGTGCACTTTTTGGAAACTATGGGTATTCCTAGCAACATTGTGCATGGAGACGCTCCGTGGAAAAAGGGGCGGGGACTGGCGGCCAAGATCTCCGAAAAAAGTACCCTGGCTCTGCTGCTGTCGCCGCCTGCACACACAGCCTTAATTTCACACATCTCCCAGAACAGCAGCACCTTCCCTTCCTTTCCCTTTCTAAATGTCAGAACTTTTAAAGAGCCAGAACTGTGCAGAATTGCAACATTGTTATCAGGTGTGAAGTGCGTGGATTGCTACAGTGTAATGGCTGCTGTACGGGGTGGATTTTTCCAGTGAAATCACTATCTTTGGAAGCAAGCTCTGGATCCCAAAGTGATAAATGGCTCTGGTAGGTAGGGGAGATGAACAGAGAACTTGTAAATATGGCTATTTTTCTTTTGGACTTGTCGGGGGTTGTCTCCCTGGCACCCTATCAAGCAGAGAGGGGGAGGGGAGAAAAAGATGTGGGCAAACAAAACACGGGTCCTTGGGGACGGTAGGTGCGTTTAAAATGCGTGTTTTACCAAACCCCATGGGGATGCTTATTCCGGAATTGAGCGGCACAAAATAATGTTCCTACTACAGACAATAGAGGGACAATAGAGAAGCAAATAAGTTGCTTGGGGATACAGCCCTAGAATGGATGCTCAGGTTGGTGAGACAGGCAGGATGCCTCTGAAGGCCATTTGCAGGAATTCAAGAGCAGGTAAAGGTTTCGCTTTTGTCTTCTGCTTGAAGTGCCCAGAAGCAATTGGCGGGTCACTGTGGGACACAGAATGCCGAACTAGATGGATTGTGGCCTGAACGAGCAGGGCTCCTCTTAGGTTCTTATTGGTAGATCTTTTGTGGATGGAGTGTTTTAGCAGGCATCAGGGCCTCTTTGGGATGCACTGCAACATCACTGTTGCGGAAAAACCCTTTGTCAGACACAAACTCTCTTCACCTACTAAAATTCCATCCATACTGTGACATCAGAAGACTTTTTTCCCCTTTAAGGCTGCATTCCACTGGGAAATTTAATCCGGATTTAAATCAGGGTTTTTTTAATCAGCAATGAATTTGAATTTTTTGAGTTTCCATTGTTAACTTATAATGTGGACTCACTCCCCATTCTTCAGTGTCTGGCAGGGGAGAAACCCCCTCTCCTATCCCACCCTATGCAGTCAGCAATTGGACACCATCATGCCCTGACTTCATTGGGGGTGGGAAATTCAGAACATGCATCAGAACATGAAGTCCCCTGGCAGCACTTTTAATTTCCGGCTTATTCCCACCCCTCCATCTTGTATATACTTTTTCCCACCCCCACCCCCACCCCTGCTAACAGCTGCAACCTTCTGATCTCCAAGCCTTTTCCCTGTTTGCTTCCTTAAGGTGGAATCCATCCCACCCACCCATGATTTTAAAAATGGAATTAAAGGGAAAAGGTGTGAAAGAAAGGGATCTCTTCTTTGTCTCTCTCTCTCTTTCTCTAACACACACACAGTTATCTGAAGAGGAGGGAGGATCTTCTGGGATCTGGGATCTTCTAAAAAAGCTGTGCAGTGGCAATTTGAGGTGGAAGTATGGTAACAGTTTGCAAAGAGTGGATTCCCTCTTTCTAAATCAGACACTTTGTAAAATTTCAACCTCAATACATGTGATCTTTTGTTACAACTTCATTCTTCCCCTTCCTTCCCTCCTCTTTAAGCCAGTGGAGGATTCCCTTAGCTGATAATCACAGCTTCCCATTAGCTCTTCCGTTCTTAAAGCAAAAAAGATAAAGCGTGTTAGCAGCAAAAACGGGAGTGAGACCTGGTTTTTTAAGGGGTTTTTAAATGCGTTTTTGGGCAATTTACTCCTTGGAAAGTGTAGAAAGCCAATCTGTAATGGGGCAAAAAAAGAAAGAAAAGAAAACGTTTTCAAAGCTCAATAAAACCCCAATGAAATATAAAAGTGCAAAGTGGTGGGAAACATTGTGGTTGGCATGTAGAATGATGAAAAATGGAAGATATATTTTCATTCAATGAAGAGGATCTTCTGAGACCTGATAAATTATCCAGAAGGAAGCTTTCCAGTGTGAAGGAATTATTATTCTGTGGGTGGCTATCATTGCTTTCTATTGAACAGGAAAACCACCTCTACCATTAGAGTTGATTTTGTAGCCCACTTTTCTCACCCTTAAGGGGATTCAAAGCAGCTGACAAACCTGTTATTCTCCCCACAACAGACACCCTGTGGGGCAGGTGGGGCTGTAAGGGCTCAGAAAGAGAGCTGTGACTTGCCCAAGGTCACCCAGGTAGCTTCATGGAGGAATGCAGAATTGAACCAGAAATTACCAGATAAGAGTCAGACCTTCTAACCACAAGACCAAACTGGCTCAACACACAGAAGCGTTCTTTAAAATAAATTTGTGATTTTATATTTGCATATGGAAGAAAAATTATACAGAAAATAGTATTTTTCCCCCAAACCTGATAATATATAAAAAGGTCTGAAGTGATGAACAGTAAAATAGATACAAGACTCTAATAATAAAAGCAACTCTTCTCTGTACCAGTAGAATTGCATTCTTTCTAAATCCTGGTTGCTCTATACACCGGGCCCTAGCTCTTTTTGGAATACTCAGCCAGGAGCCTTTCTACACTTGGCTCCGTAGGCTGCATGAAGTACACTCCCAGATGGAGCATCAGCACTAGAAGGAACCATTTCTAGCTCAGAAACGGCCCCTTCAGTAGAGGAGCGCACTGTGCACAAACTACATGTGGAGCACACGTTGACTTTCCTTGACCAAAGATGGACTTTCTCATCTCTGGTAAAGCCCATTGCACTTCTATGGTGCTGGGTGGGTCATCTGAGGTGCCGTGCAAGTGAGATGGCACCTCAAATGATTCCACGTGCAAGTATACATGTGTGGCATTGTCCTGGTGATAGTGCCAGTACATGAGCAGCCACACTAATGTCCAAGACAAAGATGATGGTGCCTGGCATGCGTGACAGGTAAATTTGTGGGAGGGATGGGACAGGAAGTGCAAACTTCTCCAGATCTTTGGCCAACCACTGACAACCAAGTCTCACCCAACACTCTGACGTCTCCTTCTCTCTTGAAACACTCTTCCCCTTATATATGTCAGCATTTGCATAACTCTTCCCATTTGGTGAGGATGACACAGCCAGATGACACTAAGGGTGTTTCCACACAGGGGCTTTAACACCCATTAAGCACAGATTGGGAAACGCGTGTCCGCATTTGTGTGCATTTTTAGCACACTTCCGGCCACGCATGTCTGCATTTAGCGTCTCTCTTTAATGCGGATTTCGGCGGCAAAACCGGTTTGGCACCGCCGCGTCCACATTAGAGGGAGCTATTAAGCACACTTCCGGGAGGTGCGTCCGCACCTACCCGTGCTTAATCTGTGCTTAATGGGTGTTAGTTACACATCACTTCCCAAGTGGTTTTACCCGGCCAGATCACTGGGAGGGAGGGGCATGGGGCTCCCTGCCACCTGCTCCTGAGAGGCCTCGAGGGTTCCCACCTGGAGGAGGGGGCCGCCCCACCCCACCCCTCCATGCCTGCGATCTGGCAGGGAGAAGGAAAACTTTTACTCTTGGTTCCACGTTGGAACGTGGAGTAAAAGCTTCTGATGCCGGGATGGGGAGGGGGAGGGGGAGAGGGAGGGGAAAAGGGAGGGGGAGGGGCCCACCCACCCACACCCGATCGCCCCCACCCCCCGATCGCCCTCACCCCCACCCTGGGCATTGGGGACACTGCATGCGTGCAGGGGACCTACCTTCCCGGCGTCCAAGCTTGCAATGAGCAAGGGACGCCGGGAACGCACACACGTGGGGCACGCTCTCCGCGTTCCTCGCTCATTGCAAGCCTGGACACTGGGAAGGTAGGTCCCCTGCACACACGCGCGCGTGCAGCGTTTCAATGCCCGGCGTGGGTGAGGGGTGAGGGGTGGGTGCAGGGTGAGTGAGGGGTGGGGGTTGGATGCGGCGGGGTGAGGGTCAGGGTGGGAATTATATGCGAGGTGTAGGCGCCTAGATCCAGGCGCCTACACCCCGCAGAGGGCCGTGATCAGGGTGGCGGGGAAGCGTTCGGAGACCGGAGCCATGTGCTCCAATCTCCAAAGGGGTCCTGCCCCATAGGCAGCTGCCCCAGGGTGGGTGCCCGGATGCCCGGGCACCTTTGTGCCAGCTGCACGGGGCTCGATCGGGGCCGATCGGGGCCATAGAGCCTGCACCAAGCCGGGCAAGCAGCCTGACAGCGCTGCCCGCCCCTTAGGTGCTCGCACCCAATGGGAAGCAGCCTTGCAGGCTGTATCCCCACCCCTGGCCAGCCTTTGCCAGCTAAGCAACTTCCGAACGCTTTTAGCATTCACACACAGGCATGCGTTCCTGCCTTCCTGTGTGTGAATGGTGAAAGCGTTCCGAAGTTACTTAGGCCACCTGTACTACACCTGTTCCAAATGGAAGGGGTGTAGTGCGAAAAGGCCTCGGATCTCCTGTGCACCCGGAGCTATTAAAACCGGTTCCCCTGGGAACCAGTTTTAATAAATCCGGGTGCCAGAGATCCAGTTTTATTTGCCCCTGTGCGGAAACACCCTAACTTATTCTGCCCACCCCAGTTAGCCAAATTACTAGCCTACGCCAACAGCTCCATAAGCTGCTTCTATTCCAGGGTTTTCTGATAAAGTTCGCTTGGGCAAAATTATGTACAGTACAAACGTTTTTTGCCTGTGAATTATACTTACAAACCTTCTAGATGTGTGAGCTGTGAGTTGTATCTACAGGAACTAAAAATCCAGGAGCATTTTTTTCCAGTCCTTGTAGATTATTATTATTAGTAGTTTATTTCTATAGCACTGTACGTGTACTCAGCGCTTTACAGATTAAAAAAAAAAAGATCTAGAAGACTGGTGAAAATGCATGATCTCCAACTCACATCCCTGACTTCGGCCGTGCAGATTTAACTAAGGGCCTTTTCTATCCAACACACACATAATAAATGCAAGTAAAGTAATGACAAAAACGGTATATTAATGACTAAAAAAAATTGGTTTGCTTCGGTTCAAACCAAGTCTAACCAAACCGTAAGTTGTTTAGTTCAAATTTGAACAGGCTCCGGCAAACTCAGCCTACACCCTGCTCACATTTTGCTCTTAAGAATTATTATACCATTCCAGTGCATTGAAGTACTGGTGTACTACCCAACCACATCACCAGCACTTCAAGTGTAGATGACCTAGCCCACCCTGACCAGATCGCCACGGCAAAGGCCACGGCAACATCCAGCATGCAGTGGGATGCGTCCACGAGATTGGCCCACATCACGCAACTGCTCAGTTGCACAGCTGCACCTGCCCCTTGTGAGCGCACCTGAAGCATCTGCACCCGGAAGAGAGTGAGAACACTGTGGCCAGGAGCTCACCAGATGCGAGGAGTAACTATGATTTAAAAGATCAATGGAGTGTGTGATGCAGCAGTGGGCAACATACAAGTTCCCCATCGGTCTATCACGATACTACTGTGGTTAGAAGATACTTTCCAACAACCCAGAATAGGATGCGCAGGTCTGCTTCATCTACCAGCGAGTGGCATTATATATTTATTCATTTTTAACAAACAGTTTGCTGGTTGGAAGGGAGAGTTATTATCCTATGACTCTTGCACTTAACTTCTGTGGGATACTATTATTTGGTAACAAATTATTTGGTAATAAAATATTCTTCCTGGGCTAGTTTGGTCTAGTGGTTGGGGAGTCGGACTCTTATCTGGGAGTACTGGGTTTGATTCCACCCTCCTCCACAAAGCCAGCTGGGTGACCTTGGGCTAGTCACAGGTCTCTTTTGAGCTCTTACAGCCCCACCCGTCTCACAGGGTGTCTGTTGTGGGGAGAAGAATAGAAGGTTTGTCAGCAGCTTTGGGTCCCCTTAAATGGGTGAGAAAAGCGGGGTAGAAAAGCCAACTCTTCTTCTTTTTCTTCTCCTCCTCCTCCTCCGCTTCCTTCTCCTCCTCCTTCTCTCAACAATGAAACCAGCCTGACAAAAGAAAAGGAAAAAAAAGACAGATCATTTATTTCACGGTGGCTGTGATCCCCTCCAGAGACATCAGCTGGAAAAGAATCTGCACCCTGAATGAACTTTTGAACTTTACCCTTCAGTTCCGGCAGATTCGTTTTTCTCAACACTCCATCAAGTGGTTGTTGCTCATATGAAAAACAGATTAAAAAAAGAAAGAAAGGAAGGAACTTTTTTTTTGAATTGGAGTGTTTCTCACAGCTTCATTAGACCAAGCAGAAACTACTCCTAGGAGAGAGAAAGTATTCAGCGGCAGCTTCTTTTTAGGTAGTCATTTTTGACCAATGATAACTAGAGGGCGGATAGTAGTTTGCTATAAAAGAAGAAGAACCAGTTTTTATACCCCACTTTTCTCACCCATTTAAAGGGACTCATAGTAGCTGACAAACCTTCGGTTCTTCTCCCCACATCAGACACCCTGTGAAGCAGGTGGTGCCGTGAGATCTAAGAAAGAGAGCTGTGACTACCCCAAGGCCATGCAGGAGGAGTGCAGAATTGAACTAAGAGATCTTCAGAAAAGAATCCAACACTTTAACCTCAAGACCCAGAAGAAGAAGAGTTGGCTTTTCTACCCTGCTTTTCTCACCCATTTCAGGGGACCCAAAGTGGCTGACAAATCTTCTGCCTACAACAGACACCCTGTGAGGTCGGTGGGCCTGTGAATGCTCAGAGAGAGAGCTGGGATGAGCCCAAAGGCCACCCAAATTTGAAATAGAGAAGCAAGTTAGGTCCTGACATACTTTTAAAGGTATCAAGGAAGAGAAGGAAGAGAGAAGTAAGGATGGTGTCCCACTTCTGCTTAGAAGTCCTCTCTTTTTGCTTCCATTTATTGTAACCTTCAGCACTCCCTTCCTCCTAGTCTTCAGGACATCTTTATTACACTAGCAGATAGACACCGCACAATTTTAACCCATTGAAGAGATTTCTCTTGTTATTTTTCCTAACGTGCTTAAATTCCACATGGTGTCACAGTCACCTGGGCCATAGCCACACCTTGCTGAAATAGTCCGTCTTCTTAAGAAACAGAACTAAAATGCACAAACTCTGAGCACACCCAATACCTGATCATCCTTCCTTAGTTCATCCTCAGTTTGGGCTGCTCTGCTCACACCGGTCTGTTCCCATCCTGAGACTCCTTTATGAGACTTTTTTAAAGATCTCCACCCCTCTCCACCATGCGCTCTGGTAGGATAAAAGTTCTGACATCCAGCAGTGTGTCATCACCCATTGGGCAAAACGGAAGGCAAATTCATGCAACATCCCCCTTTAACCCTTTTCCCCAATCACAGCCCCAAAAGAAAATGGATTAATGGCTTGAGACATGTAAAACTCAGGACTGAGAAAAGTATGACTCAAGGGGGGAAAGTCCACAAATAAAGAGGCTTGAGCAGTGCTGCCCGGAACCTCCTGAAGAAGAATTAAAGTGAAGGTGTGACCACAGCCCTGGATGCTCTCCTTGGCCAGGTGTTGGGACCACCCCACTCCACAGGACCTGATCTGCTTGGTCTTGTCTCTGCCTCGATATCAGTGCACTGGTTCCTGATAATGTTGCAATCATGGAGTTTTAAGGGCAGAGAGGAAATTGTGCCCAGCAACAGAAGATGCCTGGCTACCACAGTGATCACAAGACTTGGCAGCCACCTATATGAACTGGTTTCCAGTATGCACCCCCTCCCCCGACTGCCAACCTGGCTGGTTGGAACAGGTAGAGCCTTCAGACCGCTCTGCCACACTCCCTCCCTGCCAACAGCTTCACAAAACGCTTTGGAAGAGTGCTTTTGATAATGGATGTGTCCAGCGTGCAGTCGGCGCTTGGGTGTCACACCTGATACTTCGTAGTGGTGGCACATTATGCCGCCACTAGTGCAGATTTAACTGCTGCAGAAAGATCAACATTCACTCTGCAGTATTAGGTAAATTCAAAGTTTCCCACCGTCGCGACAGGATGGTAGGAAACAGCCAATGACAGCTGAGCTCCCATTCCATGTGACGCACACCTCACCGCGTGCGCCACGGAAGTCTCGCAGCTGCTGACTTGCAATTGGGCGATTCTTGTAGGGGTTCAAGTCCAGTGTTGGAGGAGCCCCGTCAGGAGTCCAGAGCAGGCAAACTGAGGGGCAAGGTCAGCATCCCCTCACCGTCTCATTATGCATCTTCTACTCCTGCATACCCAGGAGTGATCCAGTGGTCTCTGGGCAGGCTTTGGACCGCTTTTTAGCAGCCCACAGCAGGATCACTTACCTACTCTTGGGCGACTGTGGCAGCGGAGCAGTGCCGACACACCTGACTATTGAGTGAATAGGGCTTGCTGAAGCCATCCATCTTATTAAGAAGCCAGACTCAAAATGTGCTGATTCTGATCACACCCAATTCATGATAATCCTTCCTCAGTTTGCCCTCAGGTGGGATCCTATGTCCACACCTTTCTGTTCTCACCTTAAGACTTCTTTAGGGGACTCTTTTAGATCTCCGCCCCTCTCCACCGTCACAGCACCTCCTGTGCTTCAATATGATCAAAGTTCTGTGATTCAACAGTGTGTGATTAGACATTGGTTGAAAGGGAAGGCAAATGCGTGCAGTCTCCGTCCATTATAGGCCGGTTCAGCCCTCTTTAGTCCTCTTCCCTGATCACACTAAAAAAATTAACAGATTATAATTGCTCAAGACTTGTAAAAATCAGGACTCAAGAAAGTTCTCTAGGCTGCATTCCCACTAGGGTTTTATTGCACATTGAAAACTGTTTGAAAATTCTTTGTCCACACTAGAAATTGGCTTCCTGCACTTTCGGAGGAGTAAATCAGAAAAAAAACACATTAAAAAACCACTTGTTTAAACAACTATCACTTCCATTTTTGTTGCTAAAATGTTTTATTTTTCCTTTGGGAACAGTATCCTGCCCGCTAGCCTGCCTGGCTGCCCTTTCAGCAGCCACTGCCTTGCCCGTCAGGCTGCCCTTTCAGGCTGTGCCAATGCTTCGCTCACCCACCTGGCTGCCCTTTCAGGCTGCGCCAATGCCGAAGGCTCACTCACCTGCCTGGGCGCTTGCCTGGCTGGCTGCCCCCCCCCTTTGCCTGCTGCCACTGCTGCCTCACTGCACCACCGCCGCCACCGCCGCCACCGCCTCAATCACCCACCCGACTGCTTGGCCGCTGATGCTGTTGCAGCGCTCCCAGGACATGGCGAGTAGGAACGCCAGGCAGCAAGCAAATTCTGCTGCTGCCCTCAACTTTAAAGCAGAATTAACAAAAAATGGGAACGGGCAGAATGTGTGTTCGCCTCTTTTTTTTTTGTTAATTCTGCTTTTAAAAAGTCAAGTGAGATCGCGGCCCCAAAGGGAGAAAAATGGGTTGGACGAAAAAGGTGTGACTGGTGGGGACCAAAGACAGACTGATGAAGGATTAAAGTGAAGGTCTGACCAACTACAACTCCTCCAGGTGGTAGGAGTGAAAAGGCTCACCCTTTCCCTGCCACCACATTTATTTTGATCCATGGACCAAAAGCAGCTTGGAGGTGGCATCATTTCCATGCCAGTGTCCTAATATACATTAAAGACTAGAAAATGCACTTTCACAGTAGTGCCTGGTATCACTCACTAGACCCATTTTAATACTCCAGAGGCAGCTAGACCGGCCCAGGCAAGCATGCAGAGAGGTGCACACACCCCTGTTATGGTGTAGTTGGGGACCCATTAGGTGGCGCACCAAACAGCCCTGCTGAAATGTGTCCCTCTAAGCCTCAGGCCTGTGTGAGCTTCACGGTGGTGAGAGGCAGCACGGAGCCTGTCCCAGAAGAGGACATCCCAGATGCAGACGGCCTTTTCTCAGGCCAGTGGGACGGTTCCACCTGGGAATGGTTCCATCTGGACAGCTCCACCCCCTCAAGTGTGGAAATGGCCCTAGTCTTTATTTTTTGACTCTCCCTCCCTCCCTCCTTTCTTTTAAACAAGAACAAACAGCCAGCATTTGGCTTTCACTCTCTCTCCCTTCCTGTTTCTGATACCTGGCTAAGAATGTTTGGGAGTCAACTTGGACTTGGGAGCCCAGGTGAAGTCAGAGAAGCCTGCAACGTTCTTCTTTTCAAAGCAAACTCCCTGTGGCTGCTGAGGGAGCGATTAAGAGGAAATGCCTGTAAAGCCTCCAAGCCTCCTTCTCAGCTGGTCAACGTTTCAGAGGTGGGAGACATCTGGCTGATGACGGGGGAAGGAGGGGGAAAGCTTGCAAAGTGTTTCATCCCACGTGAAGAAGTGCCTTGTGGCGTGGCAGGCCACCCATTGGTCAAGGCTCCGGGATGGCATCCTGTCCCAGCATCCTCCCTGCCCCCACCTCTCTGTAAAACTTTCCAGGTTCTATAGCCAGCCCTGCAGATTTATGATGTGCTGTGAATTCTGAACACTCTTGGATCACATTTGGGTGATGAAAGCCCTGATAGGTCTGTAGATAGAAGTGGGAGTGGGTTTTTGCATTTTTGTTCCTGTTCAGAACAGCATAATGAATAAAATATTACATTTTCCCTCCCCTTTTCTATCCCCCACAGAACTTTTCCCTTTATTGTTCAGCTTTAGTCTGTAATCATAAAACACATTCAGAAATGCAGCACCAGAGACCGTAGCTTTACCTCAGCCCCGTGCTTAACTAGACCACAAGGAATATGAAAAACTAATCAAGGTGCTCATAAGCAGGGCCTGGTAACAGGATCTGCCGGCCTCGCTAAGAACAGCAAACGCACGGCCTGCTCCATAGCCTTGGCTTTCCCTTAATGGCCACTCTAATAAATTTCTGAGGAAGTTTTAGCCTCGTGTGTGCGTGTTTGCATGGACATTTGGGCACACACGCACACAGCAAATCTCTAGTCATTCAGACTTTGGAGACGGTGTTGAAAGTCACCATATTTATATCCCACAGGAACCACTGGCTGAACCGTCAAGATGTCATAGGCACTTTCTGCTTGGGATGTTACCCATGCTAGGAAAGGGCCCTTCGGCATGCCAGTGTGGGATAAGGGAGCCTCCTCTCTTAGCAGACTCTTCCCACACAGGTCAGAGCATAGAAGAATCATTAGGCCTGGATGACTTGTCCATCAAAATGGATTGCTGTGATATACTGGGACTGTGCCATCTGCATGCTTCTGACGTCCAGTGTACCATCTCTAGCACCCTGGTTGACCTCACTGTTGAGGTCTACCTGCAAACTGGACTATGGTACCATTGTGGGCACACTGCAACAAGTCTGCATGTCTTTAAGTAAGGATTAGGGAAATTCATGGAGGACAGGTGTATCAATGGCTACTAAAATGTATGGCTAGCACTGCTTCTGGGTGGAGAGACAGGCAGGATACCCCTGCCTACCTCATAGGGTGTTCTGTTGTGGGGAGAACAGAAAGCTTTGTCAGCTGCTTTGAGTCCCCTTAAATGGGTCAGAAAAGTGGAGTGGAAAAGCCATCGCTGCTTCTTCTTCTTCTTCTTCTTCTTCTTCTTCTTCTTCTTCTTCTTCTTCTTCTTCTTCTTCTTCTTCTTCTTCTTCTTCTTCTTCTTCTTCAAGGCCATTAATAGAGAAGTGAGAACAAGTAATGGGTTTCCCTTTGTCTTCTACTTGAAAAAGTCTAGAAGCAATTGGTGGGCTGGACGGGAAGCTGGACTAGATGGGCTGTGGCCCAGTCCAGCAGGGCTCTTCTTAATTTCTTAAAGAAGAGGTGGTGACCCTAGCCCAGTTCATACCCCATCTTGTGCATGTGAGGCATGCTAGATGGGCACGGGCCTTCCATAATACATACCAGCATACAGGGAGGCCTTCCTATCACAGAACACTGTCTTGTTTAAAAGGGCCCCAGTGTGGCCATAGGGGACAGAAGTTGATTTTGAAGGGGACCAGAGGGCAGTCCTCTCCCTGATGATACCTTTGATCTGAGAGTCTATCCAATCCAAATCTAAGCCTGAAAAACTCCAAGAAGGAAAAGAAGAGTCAGAAGCCACAGAATGTTCAACTGTCACCTGTCCGCAATCTTTCCTAAGGCTAGGCCATGCAGGGACGCATTCCCCATTCACACGTAGGTAGGTAAGGAACGTGCGGGGATGCGTTCCTTCCGGCCTAGGTGCGAAAGGGGAATCTATCCCCACATGGCGTAGCCCGGAAAGGCCGACACGGGGGTGGGACGCTCCTCCCAGGCCTGCCGCCATTGGGTCGAATTCGACCCAGGGGTGGGCAGGCCGGTCCCGTCCCTTCCCCAGGTTCCTGCGGGCTTGAGCTGACCCAATCAGGTTACCTAGAACCCACAGGGACCCACCCCGGGCACCACCCACCCCAGGCTGGGGCGTAGCAGGGAGACGGCTGCGTGCATACAACTTACCTCATCGCTGCTGGGTTCGAAGTGGTGGGCTCAGCTGGCAGCGCTGTGCTTCTGCGTGCGCCAGCGGCTCTGATTGGCCGGTTACCCACGCCTGCACAGAACAGGCATTCTGCGTAGATGTGGGTAACTGGCCAATCAGAGCCGGTGGCGCACGCAGATGCACAGTGCCGCCAGCCGGGGCCACCACTTCAAACCCAGTGGCGATGGGAAGTCATGTGTGCATCCCTGCGATGCCCCAGCCGGGGGTGGGGTGGGGGGTGCCCAGCATGGGTTCCTGCGGCCTCTAGGTGACCCGATCGGGTCATCTAGAGTCAGCGGAGGCCGAAGACCCATATAGGTGCACTGGCAGCTGGGGTGCCCCAGATCGGGCTGTCCCAGCTGCCAGGGCCCCCCTTGGTGCCCAGTAGCACCCAGGGGGGTGGCGCCCTCTGCCCAGCAGCACCACCACTCACCTTGTCATGGTGTTCGTGTGGTCAGCTGGGGTGATGTGTCACTCTGTGTGGTACACCACCCCCATGCTCTCAGTGCCTCTGGTCTGAAGCGCTGACGGCTTGAGCCCCGTTTACCAAGAGTGGCAGCTGGGGTCAGGGCCCACAGCTGTTTGGGAAAGAGAGTGCAAATGCTCCCCCTCCTGTACAGCTGTGGAACAGCCCAGGATGGCAGGAACGCCCTGGGTTGGGTGTAGGGCGCAATTTCATGCTCTACACCCAGAATGCGAGTGGGCACCCTGGGATGGGCTGGGCTGGTTCCAAACAGAACCCCGGGACCAGCAGAGCGAATGCTCCATCCCAGGGTATCGTACTTGCTTTCCATCGGCCCTCATGCAAACAGGCCTCTAGTCTAGCAAGGTGCAGTTCTACTCAATTTATTATCATACTTGCTAAGATCAGCATGAACCAAGTTTTTACAAAACCATATCTTTCATTACGCTTTTGAGGAATACATTTTCCTCTTTTTGGTAATGTGAAAGTGGTCACCCTGACACTCTCTATCCCCATACAACATGAGGCAACATGACCTATAAGTGGGAACCTGGCATTGCTCCTTGCCAAGGCCTGAGAGACACATGCCACAAAATATGGCAAGGATTTGCTAACCTGCACATTTGGGAAGGTCCATACTGCATCACCTTTCTGGGGACTTCTGGATGATCACCTCTAAGTCCCTAGTAAGACAATATTTTATGTACCTTGCATAGGCAAGCAAAACTATTCTGGGAAACCTGGTTTTCCTGCTTTCTATGTGTTGCAACTGGCATCATGTCAGGAAGGCTCTGGGGGGTGCTTAGGAAGCCCAAAACAATGCTAATAGGACCCCACAGTTTTCCCATCATCTGAAAATCAGACCAAAGCATTTCCTTGTTGTTGCATCAGTGAGCAAATACAGTTTAGCAATCTTCTGTCCATTTTAAGTTGAAATAGGGAAATCCAGGCCCAGAGCCTCGAATGCAAACCGAACCCGGGACTTCCATCCTCCCCCTTGGAAATCTGGCAGGTCTACACTGCCAGTGAATGCATCTCTCTGTGTGTGCGTGTGCACGTGTTTATGCATGTTTGTATCCTTTCTTAACAACATATGGCCCTTGCTGCCACCTAAGAACCTAAAAGGAGCCTTGCTGGATCAGGCCACAGCCCATCTAGTCCAGGATCCAACTGCTTCTGGGCATCTCAAGCAGAAGAAAGGGCAAACCTTCTCCTGCTCTCAAATCCCAGCAAATGGCCTTAGGGACGCCCTGCTTGTCTGGCTGAAGATCTTATTGTATCTCCTTCCCAAGTCCTGAAGACCCCATTCCTTCCTGAATAGCAACACCTCTTAGTTCTCAGCGGCTCTGTTCACTCCTACGCTTGCAAGAGCTGGAATTTCCTGCCTGCACAGCAGTGTGGTTTCAACTGCTTTGGGGCTACAGACACACTCTTTCATCTCCTGCCAGCTGGGCTCATGCAGGCACATGGAAGGCAATAAGGCAGCTTCTTTTGCCAGAAGTCTCACCACTAGACAGAACACTGCTCCCTCTTCCTCTCTCTGCTCATTCTCTTCCTAGAGACCAGGGCCACACTAAATAAAAATAGAACCTGACTGTTTCTTCTTGCCCTCCAAAAGTGAGAGAAGCAGTTCGGTTCTATGTTCTTATTTTTCCAGCAGGGCAGCTGCAGCTAAAAGGGTTTCCAGCTCATACACGGAGCCTTATAAACACACTGTGGCCAGGAGATACAGCTTTAACCTGATGGCACATGGAGCATTGAACTGGATGAGTAAATGTACAAAGGCAGCAATGGACCCCATGGCTCTTACAGGTCAGAAGAGAAGAAGGGCTTTTGCACATTCATCCTAGTTGCTCTGCTATGACTTCTATATCACAGCACTTTGGCACCTTTTAGTCCAGACACAGTTCAAGCATGAGCGCGTGCACTACTTGGCCATAGTGAGTGATGTTGTGTTGTGCCTGGATTAAAGCCTGTCGGGGTCTAAGGCAATTCCCCATGAACCAGTTTGGTCTAGTGGCTCGGCAGCCTGACTCTTTTCTGAGCATACTGGGTTCAGTTCCGCACTCCTCCATGAAGCCAGTTGGGTGACCCTGGGCTAGTTGCAGCTCTCCTTCTAAGTTCTCATGGCCCCACCTACTTCACAGGGTGTCTGTTGTGGGGAGAATAGAAAATTTGTCAGCCGCTTTGAGTACCATTAAGGGTGAGAAAAGCAGGGTAGGAAAGCCAGCTCTTATTACTACTATTATTGCTATCACCTAATGGGTGACACCAACCTTAATTCAATGATTGCTACAATGACTCTTCTACAGCACCGAACTACCAGTGGAAAGTGAGTAGAGACCCATGAAGCAGGGTCAAGGGACAGTAAGGGTGGGGCAAAACACCAATTGGAAGCTTCACTTTGATCTTCCTACGCTGTATTGGGAGGGGTTTTTTTTAGTCCAGCTCAGTTTTGGGAGATCAAAATAATGCTTCATATCACCATTTCAATCTGCTCCCACCAATCTGCAAACCTTTTAAGCAGGCCATCATGTCCTAAAGGATTGGACAAGGTTTGCTCTGAATTTGCAGTTTTGAGTCTCCTGAAGTCATCTGCCAGGTCACTGTGAGAACTGGTTGCAGGTTCCTCTGAACACCTATCTGTACACTTGCTCTTCAGTTTATCTATTACTGCCTGCAGCCTAGTTCAACTCTCACAAAATCTGATGGGGAAACTTGAGGACTTTCCGCACTACAGCCGAATGGCTGTAGTGCAGTAAGGCTAGGACACATCGGGACGTGTTCCTACTTGCCTACGTGTGAAAGGGTAACCCATCCCTGCGTGTCCTAGCCTGAAAAGGCTGGTGTAGGCGCAGGACACCCCTCCCAAGTCTCCTGCATTCCTTCCCTGGTTCCCACAAGCACTAGCAGACCAGATCGGGTCCCCTAGAGCACGCGGGGAACCCCCACACACACACATGGGCCTATGCAGGGACACATGTGTACGAGGCACTTACCTCGTGCTCACCAGGTTCCTAAGTAGCCGGCGCAGCGCTGTGGGTCTGCACACGCTGCCAGCTCTGATTGGCTAGCTACCCATGTGTGCGCAGCTAGCCAATCAGAGAAGGCAGCGTGCGCAGATGCACAGCGCCGCTGGCCACGCCAGCCACTTCGGAACCTGGCAAGCACAAGGTAAGTGCCATGTGCAGGCTCCCATGTAGGCCCGTGCCAGGGTGGGTGGGTGCCCAGGGGTGTTCCTGGAGGCCCTAGGGGACCTCATCCAGTCCCCTAGAGCCTGCGGGAACCAGGGAAGGAATCCAACAGGCCTGTCCAATGGGTGCAGCCAGAGGTGGGGCCCACGGCTGTCAGGGAGAGAGCATGCAAATGCACTCCCTCCAGAACAGCTGTGGGACAGTCGGGGATGGCCGCAAACACCCTGGGCTGGGTGTAGAGTACAATTTTGTGCTCTACACTTGGAACGCGAGTGGGCACCCAGGATGGGCTGGGGCGCTTCCGAATGGAACTGCCAGCCCAGCGGAGCAAATACTCCCTCCCAGGGCATCATACACATGTTCCATTTGCTCTCGTGCGAAAAGGCCTTTGGTATCCTAGATGAGTGACGATGTAAATTCAGTTTTTGTATACAGTTTGACAGTTTTAGAACATCCTCTAGTCAACCCCTCCCACCCAGAAAATCAGGCCTACAGCATATACGGTGCAGGCATTCAAAACAAGCGAAATACAAAACAACTCCAGGGTCCTCAAATGATCTGCGTTTTCATGCGTAGTGATGAGAATCTTGTGTTTTCATGTGCTCTCTGTTATTATATCTCTTAATTGGCAGGTTGGAATCACTAAAACATGCCTTTGTGTGGGCAGTACTCTATTACCTTCACCTACTACCTTTTTCTGTATGTTGGACAGATGACCTCAGAGTAGTTTCACAGGATTGAGTCTAAAATTAGGTGAAAGTTTGAACTCAGGCAGGTTGTGTAAAAGTCAATATTTTGTATTTTACAAAATGTCAAATTTCAGAGGCTGACTTATTAGGCAGCAATTTGATTGAATTTTGAATGTCACTGATACTTTGCAGTCTTGAAATATTTGATTTAATGGTTTTATTTTCGAATCTTTGACTTTGCTTACCAACCAAGAGCAGTGGTCTTTCAATCCATACAGGTTTACTGTCCAATCTGGTATTTTCTATTGCTCCACTTCACTTCAGAAGATACTTTTCTCACACACTTTCCCAATATAAAAAGAACAATGATGCAAAGGAACAAAAAAATCTATCATTGCCTCTCACCCCTTCTGAATCTCCCCCCCCCTTTTTCTTATAGAAGCAACTAGGTTATGTTTGCAAACCAGCTGCCACCAAGCCTAAAAGAAATGTGTAAATGATGGGACAATGGCTGTCTTTACACCCGTATTTATTGTAGTGATCTGTGTGTTTTCCACCACATTAGCCGATTACGCCATGCAACCTGGGGCACTGGAAAATAATTGAGTTCTACAAAAACCCCTTCTCTCCAGCTTGCACATATGGCTGGGACTCCAGATTTCCATGGGGCTGAGAAAGCTGAGGAAGTATTTTAGCTTTTCTGGGAGGAGAAGGAGGAAGAAGTAGTTTCCTAACACCAAAGTTAAGAATGATGTTCAAAAATTCTTGCAGAAAAGAAAAAGGTGAGCACACGAAGATTCCCATACAAGATTAAATGTGAATCCAGTCCGTTTTGGGATCATCTGATCCCATTTAAATTTTTATTCCCAGACTTTATGAGGACTAACCTGCTAAAATCTGCAGAAAAACAGTCCTCAGAAAATCTGTTCTTGGTCCTGTTTTGGCTCCCAGCCCGCATTTTTCCCCACCTATGGGAATGCTACTGGACTATTTGGGGAGGAGATCTGCCTTTTGGGCTGTCCCCCCATATCCTTCTGGCCAATGGCTGCTGCAGATGGGTGGGATTTCATATCTGGGAAGGTCTGCCCCTTCCCCTTCCTACACCTGCAATGCTAGAGTCCTGGAGATTAAAAAAAGGCTTGAATCTTTGAACACAAATTTCCCCTTTCTTTGAATGCCACTGCAATTACAAGAAATACATTTGTAGCAGCTAACAATCACAGAGGGGAACTTTTTTTAGCCCCGCTAAAACCCACAAACCTCTGTTCTCCTCCCACTCCTTGCTGATTTGAGAGGGAGAGATTGCTTTGCGCTATCTGTTCTTTTGCTCAGCTGCTTCTGTTCAAAGTTGCTGCCTTCCTGGTAACAAGAATGGAGGGAGCATCCAGTTAGAAAGGGAGAGTGATTGCTTTGCCCTGTGTCTGCTCTTTCACTCAGCTGATTCTGAGCTGTGCAGGCTTACGGGGTTTGGACAAGGGGCGGAGATGAAAAGATCCTGTTTCACCATGCTGGCGATTTGGGCAGTTTGAATGGGAACTGCAGTATTCGAATTCAGCGCATGTTATCATCAAGAAAATGGGAACAGCAAGAATGTGCACTTGGTCCTTAATCTGAATTAAAATAGTCCAATCCAGATTAAAATAGTCAAGTGGGGACACAGCCTAAGAAAAAAAATACAGTAGCAGTCTTATCAAGAGGTGAAGTGTCAATGGCTAAACTAACGTCCAAAGCATGAAATGGGGATCATGCAACAGTTGTGAGGAAAGACATGGTAGTGTGATGGGACAATAAAAATAGCAAACAAATTCACTGCGAAGTTTTACTCATTCGTCTGCTAACGGATGAATATTTCATATTAATAGAGTGGTTTTAAATGCATGAAGAACCTCCCATACATATTACACCGTATTTGGAAGATGCCAAACTGCTTTTCCAGTCCAGAAGTGTGAGCTTATGATGTGAAACAGAGGTCTCTAGGAAAAGCTCCATTGTGACCAGAATTAGAGTCAAACAAAACACGATTAACACTTTGGGACTCGTCACCAATTTCTTCCATTCTATTTCTGTCCAGCCCTATATCCAGAGGTTTTAGGGTGGGTTACAAAAGAACCAATATAAAAACATAATTAAGAATGAACTCTAAAACAAAAAGTAACAGGGCCTGAAAGCAGAAGGGAAGCTGGGGGGGGGGGGGTCAGCCAAATGTCTTTTAGCAAGATCTGTGACATGTTGCCTCTCCTCCTCCCAGAAAATTAAGTTAAAATACTTCCTCAATCCTATCGAAGTCATTTTAAAAGTCGTAAGGGAACGTTTAGTAAAGGTGTGCCGTTGTTTAGGTAATAAACTACTCTTCTTCAGCACATTACTTCAGATGTAATAAAGTTTTCATGACTACCAATCTCTGAAAGAATAATCTTCAGTTTTGGGCACAGAGATGCTTTATTGGGAACCGAGAGATTTCTCCAGATAAAGCAGCACCTCATCCCTGATTGCTGCTGTCCTCTGTGCCTCCCAGAGTAAGGTTTGCTAGGCCTAACAAAAATGCCTTGTTTGCCACATCGTAGGGCACCTCTGTCACAGTGGACTGCGTATAAGGAGACTGCCATGGAGAGGACATGGTGCCATTTTGAGATGTTATTGTGCCCCACAGCCTGGTCCAGTGTGAAGGGGCCAGAAATCTCTCTCTCTCTCTCTCATTCCATGTGTGTCCTCCTAGTAAACGAGTCCACCATGCAGACCAAGTATATTACAGGGCACAGTAGGCCAGAAATTTAAGATCCGAAATGTCATTAAATCTGATTCGAATCTGCAACATTCGAATCCGTGTGTTTGAATGTTAGGTTTGTATTTAAAGATACGAATTTCGACAACATTCATATCTGTTATACGTATCTGTGTGCATTCTGTAAAAATCCGTATGCATCCCATTTAAATCCCATATTTTAAGCACAAGATACATATAATTTTCGCGCAGATTTGAAATGACAGATACAAAATAAACATTCAAATTATTCAAAAATCCGTCTTGGATTTTCAAAAATCCAATTCAAGTTTGAATGTTGACATTTGCTGGATTTGAATGGAATATTCGGATTTTTGAATATTTGTGCACATCCCTGTATAAAAGTCGGTGTAAATGCTATTTTGGAGGTCCAACACATTAAACACAAAACCAACCTGTGAGCCAGTTTGGTCCTGTGGTTAGTGCTGGACTCTTAGTTCGGAGACTCACGGTTGATTCCGCACTCCTGCACAGAGCCAGCGGGGTGACCTTAGACTAGTCACAGCTCCCACAGCCCCAACAGGTGCCTGTTGTGGGGAGAAGAAGATTTGTTAGCCACTCTGAGTCTCTTTAAGAGTGAGAAAAGTGGGGTATAAAAGCCAACTCTTCCTCTCCTCCTCCCCCTCCCCCCACCTCTTAATATATAGACTGTGTGCTTCTCAGCCCAATCCAATATTTTACAGTGACTCCATTTTTCTTTTCGGGTTAATTGCCGCAGACAATCGCCGCAGATGTCCCAGAGCCAAACCCAACAAACACCTCTGCTCTCCAGCTCTCAAGGCCATGATTCTTTGGCCTCTGAAAGGCAACAGTTCCACAATTTCACAACCTTTGCATTCATTTCAAATGTGTTTTTTAAGGGAGTCGGGATGAGCTCAGAAGCAACAACAAAAATTGTCTAGCTCAGGCATAGCTTCCTGGAACTTTGCTCCCTGTTTTTCACCCTGAGATGAGATAAAGTTGCTCCTTGTTTGGCTTGGCTGTCTATAAACACACACTGCCGAGAGCAGGCTTTGATCACAGGGCTGTTAGGATGCTCACCTTTGACAACCAGCCACCCCCTCCTTTTTTCACAGAATTGCAAGGTTTAATCTTCCTTATGCAATCTGGGTTGTTTTTTGGGTGGTTGCCCTAAAGGAAGGGGACCAAACTGAAATTCCACTACCCTTAATCAGCATTTAAGCTCCCTTTCTAATTAGTCTGGAAACTTGATTTGAGGTCTCAGCTGTTCAGTTTCTTTCTGTGGGTGAGTATAAAGAACAGGATTTGGCAAGGCTTGCTGTCATGGACATAACTCTATTTTGTGTCAGCCTGGAAAGGTGTCCTGTTCATTTTCAAGGCTCAGACCAAAGAGCGTGGGTGAGCTTTCCCCAGTTTTGGAACATCTCTAGGCTGTGGCTCCATTTATCCTGGAGGCTGTGAGGAAACATGTCTTTGGCCCTTTCTGCACTTACCTTGGTTAATCCACATTAGCCAGATCTGAAGCCTTTTCGCACTAAAGCCGGACAGGTCCCTTACTGGCCAAGGTGCGAAGGAAGCTTCCTTCCCTTCCCCTACTAGCCCAAAAAGGCCACCGCCATTGGGCCACTATCGACCCGCAGGCCGGCAGTCCCTTTTGGGGCGGGGTGACACCGGGCCTGGCTGTCCTGATGTCCTGCTGGCGATCTGGCTGGCAGTATCCAGCAGAGACCCCCTGGTGCCCATCCCCACCCAGAGGTCTGTGCCACCCGCCAACCCCTCACACCAGGACTTACCTCATCATAGGTCCTGGATTGATCTCCGGCCGTGTGGCCTGCTGGAGTGATCTGTTGCTCTGCGCAAACGCGTGTGCGATGGGACACCACTCCCATGCTAACCTGACAGAGCTGGAAAGGGTTCTTCCGTGTCCCTACAGCGCCCTGCTCAGCACTTCGTGGGGGTGCGAGGGGTCTTCCTGGAGATCCAGATCTTGAGGAAGACCCCATCTCAAAGTTCCGGACCTTGAAGATTCAGATCTTTGACTTCATGTTGAAAAAGGGGGCAAGCATTTCCTGGCCCTATTAGATGTGTTCCTACAAAGAAAAGAGAGGCAACTGTTTTATGGAATTGTCTGTAGTTTTTCTTTTCCTGGCTTTGGACATCCAAACTGCAGGTTTGATTATTTTATCAGAACCTTTTGAAAATACAGTAATTTCATTAGCCCGAGTCCTTTACTTTTGTTTAATTGCATGCTGAATTTTAAACAGTTTGCAAGGTTTATTATGGTTATATAAAATCATATTTTATTTATTATTTATTAACTGTTTACATTTTTATCCTGCCCTATACCCAAAGGTCTTTGGGAAGGTAACAACAAATTAAAAACAGAATATACATTTAAAAGCCTTTAAAAATCCAACAAATACACATCATCTTTAAAATGATGTATATTTTTTAGACTGCTGAACTGAGAATCTCCCAAGTTGCAAAGTGATTTTTTCTAGTTTAAAGATACATGAATAAAGCACATATATTGCACACTTGATTTCATGAAAAGCAGAGTTTCCTTTCCTTTCTTTTGCTTGCCCCATTTCTGCCTCGTCTTTACACCTGCTTGCACATTAAACTTCCTGAGCAGCTCATAGAGAGATCTGATTTAGGGACGTGTGTGAATGAAAAATTCACATTTGCTTTGCAACCACAAGGAACATCTGAACATTTGTTTCATTGTGTTCAAATGTTTGAACATTTGCATTTGTAGACAAACATTTCACAGCTTTTTTTCTCATTGAAAAAGCCTGTTTTCACCAGTAAGACACTCCAAACAGTATAAAAATTCAATTGGATTGTCATGTTTGTGAGGTGGGAGCACTCTTTGCTTCATTTGAGGGTCCAGATGTTTGAATGGCCACTCATTTGCTTTGATGTGAAAATTTGTGAATTTGAAAATTCAGTTCAGTTTGAAAATGTGAAGTTGTTTGTGCACATCTCTAATCTATTCCATACACAAGTTACTCATGTATTTCTCCTTTTTTCTTTCTAAGCCTCATGGTCCCCCCTTCCTCCTCTAAGCCTGCTTTCTTTACCCCTGAATAGTGATAGGTTGGTTGGCCACCTGCAAATCCTGGCCCTGGGTGACAGCCTGGAAGTATCATGCTCTTTTCCCCACAGGTGAACTTTTGGCTTTTCCACCCTAGAAACCAGAAAGCCAAACACAATCTTAATTGTTACCTTTATTCATAACATGATATCCATGCTCGTTATTCAAATACTTGCATTCCTGATGGCTTCGACCTGCTCCTTCACTTTCAGAGGAGCCCAGTCATTAGCCCTGGGCCCTTTGTCCTGCTCGTCTAAATGGCTCCTTTCTCAGACCCTCAGCTTCTCTCTCAGACGTAAGCAACTTATATCATGGAAGAGCCTTTTGGTTGTCCCCATGCTGCTAGTTTCCCCACACATAGGGGTGTGCACAAATGAAATTTGCTTCACCATCAATTCAACACCCATTTGTTCATTTCATCATTGAACCATATTTTGCACTAGATTTCACACTGGCTCAGAAAGAAGAGTATACTCTGCTTTTATCCCTGTAACAGACAGCCTGTGAAGTAGGTTGTGCTGTGGGAGCTGAGAAGATGGTTGTGACTCATCCCAAGTCATCCAGCTGGCTTTGTGGAAGAGTAAGGAATCAAACTGGGAGACCTCCAGATAAGAGTCCAGCACTCTAATCATAAGACCAAACTGGCTCACAAGAAAAAAAAATCCATTGAAAAAAGCCCTTTTCGGGGGCAAAAACACAGAGAAACACTGATGTTTGATTAAATTATTTGTGTTTCCAACTGGGAAGTTGGTTCGGTTCAACTGAATTTTTGGATATGTAAATATCCACAAACACAACTGAAATACTTGATTGAACTTTCAGACGCAAATCAAAATTTGCACATTTTAAAGATGTGGCCAAAGAGTCATTTTTTCTGCCACATTTTGGACTCCAAAGAAGCCAGTGCAAACCAGTATGGCACCTGGGACTTCCAGTCTGTATGATGATGCTGTCTACTACATACTGACCAAAGCCATGGGCCCAACCAGTCTTGCCTCTTGCTGACACAGTTTGAGTTCTCTTGGTGGGTTACCCTGGCTGCAAGTTATGATCAGATAATGGAGTCCAAAGTGAAATTTGATTGGAAAGGCTTTTTTCTCCCTTCCCCTATGATTAGCAACAAGAAGCCAATGGAGAAGAACGTGATCTTGGGTGAGCAGGAGACAACCTGGCCAAGGAGGAACCATTGCTTGATAACCCCATAAGGCTTTTAAACTGTACGACAGCTCCTTTCGACAGCTTGGAGCTCATCAAGTTTTAGACGGCATTTTCCATAAGCCCCAACCAAACACAATCACATGAGTAAAGAGAGATAACAAGCCAAAGTATTGACACACAGGTTGTACACAGGAAAGCACAAAACCATTTGCCCTTGTTTTCTTAAGACCGAATGGAGAAAGAAATGTTTCTCTGAGGAAGAAAACATCCTGGAATAATCTGTCAGAAGAAGTTTGCGAAATGAATTAGAACATGGGCATGCATTATCAGTGATTATGGTAAGCACATGTTTTTCTCATTAAGAGCGTTTCTCTGAATATGAAACAGCCCAGGGAAACCGTAAATAAGGCTGCAAAAGCAACTTCAGGTTGATGTTGACATTTCAGATCATTCCTCTATTCCACCCCCATGCTCCATGTGGTCAGTAGGGCTTTTATTTGCACACATCTCACTATGTTGTGCTTAGAACCACAATTAATGGTCTCTAGTTTCCATCTTTACCAAGCAAAAGATAGAAGAGTTGCATTTCCATTGGTTACTGAGAAAAATGCTTTACAGTCTGAAATGGTAAGAGAGTATTAAATTTAGGGGAAATAATATTTATTCAGAAGTAAGGAAGACACCAGAAGGATGACAAAGGGGCCTGATGAACCTCAACCAGGAATGATTAAACACAGTCCTAAGTGGCAAATTCCAAAATGATATTATTTTCTCCAACTTTCTGCCTCCTCCAATGGCTTCCATAACAGAGACGTCTCAGTACTCAGCTATTGTTTTATGGTCTAATCAGTCTAAATTGAAGCACCCCATTCCCCTCAAGATTCTTCTAATATTCTCTGAGGACTCTTTGTTTGCTTGGATCTTAGATTTGACTGTGAGCTGGTCATATCTGATTTTTGCCCTGCTTGGCTCTGTTCAACTGCCTCTGAAATGTCATCCATGATACCATGTGGTCCTTTGACCAAAAAAAAGGAAAGACGCCACAGTTCAAAAGAGCCATTTTCCTTATGAAAATACCGGCAAGAAGGGTTGAATAAGAACACTAAGGGTACATTCCCATACAAGTTTATATCTGAATTGAATCCATTTTAGGATTCAGAGATCCCTTAAAAAAATAAATAAATTCCCAGACTTTATGAGGACTAGCCTGCAAAAATCCACAGAAAAAAAGTCCTCACAAAAACTGTTCTCGGTCCCTTTTTGGAGCCCAGCCTGCTTTTTTTTTTTTTTTTTGCCTTTGGGAATGCTATGGGACTATTTGGGCTGGGGATCATCCTTCTGGCCAATGCCTGCCAGGTGTGGGTGGGATTTCACAGCTGCAAAGGTCTCCCCTCTCCCCTCGCCATACCTGTTCTGAACATCATCGTAAGAGGAGAAAGAAAAAAAAAATTAAAGCACCAGCCAGTCTCAAATGATACAATTGGAGCAAGGAAATTCTTGTGATTAGAAGAGATTCAGCAGCAGAATTTTTTTTAAAGAATCTCAAGATTCTTAAGAACAGCAGAGGAAGAGGAGAGATGTGGAGCATCATCTGAGCGCTGTGGCCAGACACCTCCCTCCCCTGCAACTTCTTAAGAACAGCAGAGGAAGAGAGGAGGAAAGATGGTGTGCATGAGCATATGTGACTTTTTAAAAATAGCACTGTTTTTACATTTTTTTTCACAGTTTAATATTCTTTTAAACTTTGTGTGTGTGCATGTGCATGTGTGGGGGTGTGCGTGATTGTGGTTGTTTTACATTAACTTTCTGGTGGTGTGGGTGTGTTTGTTGTGGGAGGAACTATGTGCCAAGGCCAAGTAAGAGGGGGAGGACTACAGACCACTATCCCTGTTCAGGCAGGCAGGGGGAGATATGGCGCTGGAAGGCAGAAGAGACAGATAAGGAGAAGGGGTGTTAGATACCTTCTGTTCTCCCTTCCAGTCAGCAGAATCTGGGGAGACCTGCCAACCAAGAACCCACTACTCTAGCAGTGTGGCTTTTAAATGCCAGATCAGTCTGGAATAAAACATCAATAATCCAGGATCCAATTCTTGAGGAAAGGGCCAACCTGGCATGTATAACTGAGACCTGGGTGGATGAACTGGGCAGGCCTGGCCACACCCTTGATTTGGTTTTTGCCTCAGAGCAAATTGATGAGTATCTGTTGATAGGAGGGCTGAGTGTCAGCCCATTGTCATGGACAGATCACTCACTGCTGAGGTTTGGACTTACAACGGCGGTCCCCCTCTGTGGGGGCAGAGGACCTATTGAAAGGGTCCGCCCCCAGAGACTCATGGAATCTCAACAATTCCTGAATGCCCTGGGGGATTTTCCAGTTGGCATGTCTGGTGCTCCTGTTGAAGCTCTGGCCTCTCTCTGGAATTGTGAGATGACCAGGGCTATCGACACGATTGCTCCCAAGTGCCCTTGGCATCCTTGTAGAGCCCAGAAAGCTCCTTGGTATTCCATGGAGCTACAGGCCATGAAACAGGAAGGTCGATGGCTAGAGTGCAAGTGGCGTAAATCTGGCTATGAATCTGACCAAACAAGAGTTAGACCACACTATCGTGCCTACCACGTGACGGTGATGGCAGCAAAAAGTAGCTTTTTCTCCACCGCCATTGTGTCCTCAAGTAGCTGTCCAGCAGAGCTCTTTAGAGTAGTAAATGGCCTTATACTGTAAAACCTGGCTCAAAGTGTGAGCCTCAGCCATCTAATATCTGCTGCAACAGTTTTGCAAAGCACTTTGAGGACAAAGCTGTTCAGATTCGTAGGGGATTAGATGTCACAATTGGACTTAGTCCAGGTGAGGCTTCCGGAGAACTGTCTGGTCCAATTATTTTGGATCAGTTCCAATTATTGTGGCCTGAGGACGTGGACAATCTGCTTGCAGGGGTGCGGCCGACAACATGCTCTCTGGATCCCTGCCCTTCCTGGCTGATTAAAGCTAGCCGGCAAGATATGACTGGGTGGATCCAGGAAGTGGTAAATGCCTCTCTGAGGGAAGGGGTGGTTCCATTGGCCCTTAAACAGGCTGTGGTATGCCCCCTCCTGAAGAAGGCCTCCCTGGATCCAGAAGATTTAAACAACTATCGCCCAGTGACTAAAATACCTTTCCTAGGCAAGGTGCTAGAGAGGGTTGGTGCTGTTCTGCTGCAGGCATGCTTGGAAGAAACTGATTATCTAGACCCATTTCAATCTGTCTTCAGGCCCGGTCATGGCACGGAAACTCACTATTCCCAGATAACAGACCGTCACTCTAACCATGAGACCAAGCTGACTCACTTCCCACAGAGACACTGCCATTGTTTTAGACACACTTTTTTACCTGTTTTTATTGTGATATTATTGTAACCAACCCTGAGACCTTTGCGTATAGGGGGAGAGAGAATTATAAACAAACTCCTTTAAACTCTGTGCAGCCAATGTAGCAGATAAGGTGTGGAGAGTCAGCACATGTTTAGCTAGGGGCTGCCCAGCTTAAGGTAGCTGATCGGTGACCAGGGCCCCCCAATACTTCCTCACACTGATGGACACAACCCATAACAGCCACATCATTTCCATTTTGGAAGCATCCCTGTGCATCCTGGACCATCCCCAATCTGGGATAGCAGTGGAGCATGAAATCATGCAGCTAGTAGGCTGCCTCATGAACCCCTTCACACCTCTTCAAGGCAAAGGGGGTAGGGGTGGGGGCATACAGCCACAGCTGTACCCCTCATTGCCTGCTCACCGTGGCAATGGCATTGTGCATGTCTGTTGCTGTGGTGAAGGGATCGAGGCAGGGGCTGATAGTTAAACAGCAATCACACTTACCAGGTGCCAGGGGAAGTGCCAGATAACTTTCAGATATATTAGGCATCACAAGGTGTGGATGGTCATTGTATCCTGTGGGTTACCTGGCCTTCACACCTAATCAAGGTGTGAAAAGGCCCTAAGTGTGATATCTGACTCCAGGCTGGCTGTAGAAGCTGCTGGGAACATGATCCTTGGTCAATGCAATTGCCATAAAGCTCAATTCCAGATTTTCTGTTGTGCAGTGTGGTTGGTGGGAACTATGGGCTGATCATGCACCAGTGAGCCAGATTTAGGGAGAAAACATCCTCCAAGATCCTTGCAGTGCCCAGCTGATTTCTGTCAACACGTGGAGACACTGGAGGCCAGTGTAGGAGGTGCTTATGGACTTGGCTTTCTATTCACCAATGCTCTATTCAGCAGGACTACCTGGCGGTGAAAGCCAGAAGCAAAAGAAAATTCACGGAGACGCTTTGCCAGCATACTAGGTGAGTCAAATAGCCTTTGAGCGACAGAGAAGGTGGGTTATAAATAACGTTTTTAAAAAGAAGCAGCCACCATTGACCAGTTTCAGATCAATGCATTGCCTTAGAGATTATACCAGATATAAAGAGTTTAGCCATCCGCATTATCTGAAGAAGTTCAGTATACGAAGCACTCTCCATGGTCCCAGGGCCGCCGAGTTCTATTTACACAGCTCTTGGATAGGAACTCTTCACAAATGGCCTTTGATCTCTAAAAATCCCTGCTCTGTTTCTATGGCAATGGCTGAAGGCAGCACAATTATGAATGAACTCCATTGTGCACAGCCTTTTCTTTTACACACACACACACACACACTAATACTGGCATTTATTTATAACAGCAGAGTCAGGCTGTTGACTATCTTGACAGAGACCCTTGCAAGTGTCAATTCTTCCTGCATCTCTGTGGTTTTTTTAGTGTGTTTGCTCAAAAGCAATTGTTCCTCTGTTCCAATAATAGTTGGCAGACAAGAGCCTGCAGGGAGTCAGGGGCCAATTGACTCCATTAGTGACCCTCCCGTTCACCTGGCCGAATCAGTTCCAGGGCTGCTCCCACCATAGGAACTTATTCAGCCAAAGACGTTGGGGGGGGGGGGCATGCTGCACAAAGGAAAATGAGGCACTGCTCGACTTCCAAGTTCCATTTCAACTCAAGCTCTACAGTTCTGTAAAAAAACACACAACGGCAACAGGAGTTAAGTGACCAGTTTGGTCTTGTGGTTAGAGGGTCTTCCTCTTATCCGCTAGTCTCCTGCTTAAATTCTGCACTAAAGCCAGCTGGGTAGCCTTGGGCTAGCTCTCCTAGCCCCACGTACCTCACAGGGTGTCTGTGGCAGAGAGAAGAACAGAAGGTTTGTCAGCCGCTTTGAGTCCCCTCGAGGGTGAGAAAAGCTGGGTATAAAAGCCAACTCTTCTCTTCCTCTTTGGAATAAAGGAGCATGAGCTGTCTTAAGAAAGGAAGCAGAAAGGTGATGAGCCACAGAATTCCAAGGGCCATGACAGAAGGCTTGGTGCCCCCAGACTGGATTGGGGACACAGGGCAGCTAGAGACAGGATGGCTGCAAAGTTCAGCATATGCCAATCCTTGTTAAACCGGCAGCTCACAAATCTTAAGGAATACGCTGGCAGGTTGCAGGAGAAGTGATCCTTCACAGCCGTGGACAAAGATTTATATTACAGTCAGAATCAGAATTAATCATTTTAGTTACAACTAAAAATATAGGATCATGTAAAACAGACAATCATAAGTCTAAAGGAAGATAACACTGTAGCTATCTATCCCCATTCCTCTTAAAAGGCACCACACTCGGTTCAATAAATAATTTCCTGGGTCAAGTGGCCTTAGCAAAAATGTCTCAATTTGCATTCTGCAATTCACATTTTAAAAGGGGTCCCAGAAAAGTTATCCTAGTTGGGGAATGCAACTGGGAAACAAACCCCAAAATGACAAAGATCTCCACCTCTGGCACACCAGAGAGCCCCAGTCTTTCTTTGCGAGGCACCTGGTGGCATCTCCCATGTGTCACCGGAGTCAATTTGTTCAAAACCTGCCTGGGGGCACTTGAAGATCCATTGAGGGGGAAAGCCGGCTGTTTCCAAGACTTCCCTCTCACAGCAGTGCTTTGTCTCTCCAGGCCAATTTTTCAAGGCCCAGGAAGTGACTAGAGAAGTTGGCCATTTTTTGTCCCATTGGAAACAGGTCAATTGGACATATATGTGGATTGGCACCAGAAAGCAGCACCAGAATCCTTTTTAAGAAGAAAGTCTGTGGGGGGAAATGCTTCTTGTGGCACTGAATGGTGGCCTGATGGGCGCTGCAGATTTTGTGGATCCCAAGCCCTTTGGGGTGTCATTACTATGCTGCGTGGGTCCTGCCTTAACCTGGGATCAGCATCAGCAACAACATTATCTAGACCCATTTCAATCTGGCTTCAGGCCCGGTCATGGCACAGAAACCATCTTGGTCGTCCTGGTTGATGACCTACTTGGGGAAAGAGACAAGGGGAATGCCACCTTGTTGGTTCTCCTGGACCTCTCAGCAGCTTTTGATACGATTGACAGTGATATCCTCCTGGAAAGGCTACAGAGTTTAGGAGTTGGAGGCAATGCTTGGCATTGGTTCCGCTCTTATCTCCAAAGCTGATCCCAGATAGTGTCTGTGGGAAATGTGGATTCGACACCCTGGGAGCTCACCTGTGGGGTTCCTCAGAGGTCGATTTTATCTCCCATGCTTTTTAAAATCTACATGAAGCCACTGGGAGAGGTCATCAGGAGTTTTGGAGTGAGGTGTCATCAGTATGCAGATGATACCCACCTCTATCTCTCTGTGCCATCTGAATCAGGAGAGGCGGTGGAAGTGCTTGACAGGTGTCTGGAGGCAACAATGAGCTGGATGAGGGCCAATAAATTGAAGCTGAATCCAGACAAGACGGAGGTGCTGTGTGTCACAGGGTCTTGGGTCCTTGATGGGGTTGCTATGCCCTGGAAGGGACAGGTGCATAATTTGGGGGTACTCCTGGACTCCACACTAACACTTGAAGCTCAAGTGGAGGCTGTGGCCAGGAGTGCCTACTCCCATCTACGGCTGGTGCGCCAACTGAAGCCTTTTTTGGATAGAGATGACTTGGCCACAGTTACCCATGCTCTGGTAACCTCTAGATTGGACTATTGTAATGTGCTCTACATGGGGCTGCCCTTGAAGACCGTCCGGGAGTTGCAGTTAGTGCAAAATGCAGCAGCCAGAGTGCTGACTGGTACAGCTAATTGGTTACACACTACACCAGTTTTAAAAGAATTGCACTGGCTGCCAATTCACTACTGGGCCGAATTCAAGGTGTTAACTCTGACTTATAAGGCCCTAAATGACTTGGGCCCCAAATATCTAAAGGAACGCCTTCTCCCATACCCACCTGCCCATACCTTAAGATCCAACAATGAGGCCCTCCTGGTTGTCCCGCCACCTTCAGTAGTGAGGTCGGTGGGCACCCGGGAGAGAGCTTTTTTGGCAGTGGCCCCGAGACTGGGGAATGGCCTCCCCCTCCTTGTATTCATTTAGGAGGGCCGTAAAGACATACCTGTTTGCCTCTGCCCTTGGCTGAGGTTTTATTCTCCCCCTCCACTTACTTACAATGACACCACTATTAATGCACCAGGGAGTGCACGGTTTAAAATTTGTTGAATTTTTAAGGTGTTTTTAAATGTGCATCTTGTTTTAATCTGTATTTCATTTTAATCTGTATGTGTTTTAATTTGTATCCTGTTTTAATCTGTTGTTACCCGCCCAGAGACCTTCGGGTATGGGGTGGGATAGAAATGTAAATTAAATAAGTAAATAAACATCTACACTGCCTTCAGGAGCATCTCCTCATAGAACACTGAGAAATGAGAAATATAGGTAGAGTATTACCGTTGCTAAATTAACTGGGTCCGGAGCCCTTTCTGCCCCGGGCCTTATTCCAGATTACACCCCAGCACGGGAGCCTCCCATCTGCACCAGGGCAGGTCCAGGGTGCTGCCTGCCATTGTCTGCACCAACCTGTGCAGATGTTGAGATATATTCCAGAATAAAGGCCAAGACAGAGGATTGTCCGTTGCTACGCTCAAGAGATCTCCGCATCTGTCAAAAGCCCAGGCTGCCCACCGTCAGCTTTTTTTCCAAGAAAGAAGTTACTGTCATTATGTCTTTCTCTTCAGTTGTAATTTCTGGCGGTATAAATAACACTTCCTTAACTTGACATTCCCAGTGAGTTTGGGAGCACCACTTGACCACATTCCGTGGCCAGGGCAGGAATCAGACTTATCAAAGTGAGGAGAGGGAGAGAGAAGAGGGAACGGACGCTGCTCCGCAGGTTGCATCCAATGCTGACTGTGGGCACTGCAGAGTTTGGGTTTTTCCACCCTGAAAACTATATTGATTGATGGATTGTTACCCCACCTTGTACCGGAAGGTCTCAGGACAGGTAACAACATTTAAAATCAAATATATTAAAAGAATAAGAGTATATATTAAAACAAATCTCTCTCTCTCTCTCTCTCTCTCTGAGACAGCTGTCTATGGCCATCGTGGCCCTTGTCATTCTTCTGAGCGGGGATGTGGACAGCCAAGAGGCTTGGACACGGACTGGACGCGCGCCCACGAGCCTCCCTCATTTTCGCCGGATGATCCTGCGCAGCCAAATGGAGATAAGTGAGGACTTCAGAAGGGAAGCTGGGGGTGCCGAGGGGAGGGAGGGGTTGGAGAGCTGTCCCCCCCCCCGTGCAATCCTAGCTTACGACCTGCCCAGCCAAGCCCCCCCGGATGGGAACAGAGGGACCACTGGGAATAAACCTGGGCTGTAAACTGGGGCACCGGGGACGGACCAAGAGGAGAGTTTGGCCGGTGCGGCGGCCTTCCCGACGTAGCGCCTCGTCTTCGCTTCGCTCGCCTGTAACGCGATCTGCGCCCCCTCCTCGGGTGCTCCGGCTCGCTTCGCCCCCTCGCCTCTTCCTCTTCCTCCTCCTCCTCGGACTCAGACCGAGAGAGACGGGGCCATCGATCCTCCCGTCCGCCCCGTCGGTCTGCGCGGCGCTTTTGTCCCTCGAGAGGCCAAAGGAAGCCCCCCTGCCCCTCCCTCGCCCGTAATGGAGCGATTCGGCCTGTTCCTCGATGAACCATCGGACACAAACGTCAATAGCAATTAGATTGGCCGGAGGAGCCGCTCACTGAGGACTCCGCGCGGCTGTCCGACTCTCATCTGCAAATCACGTTTGGCATCTACAATGAAAAGGCATCCAATATAATGGCATTAAGCGGCTGATGGGAGAACGAGGGGAAGGCAGGAGCCCCCTCCCCAAAACAGCGGGCTTGGTGCCGGCGTGTGCGAGGGAGGGAGGGAGGGAGGGAGGGAGGGAGAACTCTGGCAGACTTCAGCCCAGTGCAAAGCGCTTGCTGATAATCGCTGGGTACCAGCATCATGAGTTGACTGCCTGGAGAGCTCCATGGGCGCCTCTGTGCAGTTTTCTTGGCAGATACGCGGAAGTGCTTTGCTATTGCCTACTTCTGGGGAGAGGCTGGGACTGAACTGGCAAGTTTCTGCTTTTCCGACCGCTCCAAAGGGATGCTCCTGGCTGCAGAGGAAGCGGAGACTCCAGAACGATCTCGCTTGCGCTGCTGTCATATGGACGTCCAGCTATTTCAATGGTGCAAAATACTCAGAGTGCACGCAACACTTGACCTTCACATTTTCACTTTATGTTTAGTTTTATTGGCACGTTGCGATTGTAAATATTTTAATGAACTTTTTATACATTTTGATTCTGGTCTGTGGCCATGCAGATCAATTGGGAAGTGCACATACTGTATGCTGGCCCTCGCACATGTGCAGCAGCCATTCTTTTTATTCAGCAAGGGTTGTGCTGCAGACAAGTAGGTTTTTACGCTACTCCGAGAAAACTCTGGGATACGAAAAAACAAGATTTTACCCCATATAGCTGCGCATTATTTATGCATGGGGATCCCAGCATAGCCAAACATAATCATTCTTTTTAGTCTGTCTGGCTGCAACCAAAGAGACAAGCAGTTTTCCTTTGTGGTGGCAGAGCTTGCGTGCTCTTGTGAAGCTGTGAACTGTGCTGGCAGTGGTGTACAACCTCAGTAGTGTCTCCCACACCAGGTCTCAGCCGAAGGGTCAGACAAAGCGTGGCCATGGGCAGGACGGGCTCATTAGCCTTGGACAACCAACCGAGGAGGACAACTCTAATTTCAAACCCAGGCAGATGGAGCTCATTTAGTCCTGTAAGGCCATCAATCTAAGAGAAGGAAACTCTAACCAAACCTACAACCTGGGGACTTCGCTGCCACCATCCAATCTTGCTAGGCCCTGGCAGATGAACCTTAGGTGTAAAGGGTGCGGCTGGTTTTGTGCACACTGTACCTCACTTTAAAAAGCCACTACGCAGGCCCGAGGGCCACCCACCCACGCTTGCAAAAAGCCCTGTAGCAACAGGCGAGGAATGAAATGGCAGGTGAAAGATGCACTGGAAGCCGCAGACCCAACACTGGTCGCTCGAGACTGACCCAGGAGATGACAGTCTAGTTCGGCAGCATCCTGGATGACCAAGCAGCCTTTTGAGGAGAGCACTGCTTGCTCCATATGGAGAGGGACCTAGAAATGGTGGCCCAACCAAAGCTTATCTCCACTGTCCACCCGGTTTGCTAACCATGGCCAACGGGCATCTTCGATTGCAGTCCAACAAAGACAAAGAGACAAAGACATACACCTGCCTCTAAAGGTGTGCTCAGATCAACACTTGCATGTTGGAACATCAGAACCATGCTTGACACAGCAGACAGTGGGCGACCTGAACATCGTTCTACTCTGATTGCCCAAGAACTGTCATGACTGAACATAGATATTGCTGCTCTCAGCGAAGTTCATTTTCATGAAGAAGGCAGCCTTAAGGGACATGGTGCAGGTTACACACTCTGTTGGTCAGGCAAATCCAAAAGCGAAAGACACATTTCAGGAGTTGGCTTTATGATAAAAACTCCCTTGCCTCCAAACTTGAAAATCTGCCAGTAGCGCATTCTGATCATATTATCTCCTTGCGCCTCCTGCTCCACATTAAGTAACATGTTGTTCTCCTCAGTATATACGCCCCAACTCTTACACCGATTTGCGCCACCTCATCTAAAAGGTTCCCACAGAGGATAAGATCATAAATCTTGGGGACTTCAATGCCAGAGTAAGAAAGAACTCTGAAGCCCGGAAAGCAAGCATGTTGTTGGAAATTGCAACAACAATGGACACCTTCTGCTAGTTTTGTGCAGAGCAGCAATTTACCATCACCAATACCATTTTCCAGCAGAAAGATAGTCTGAGGACAACCTGGACGCATCCTTGATCCAAGCACTGGCACCTCATTGGTCATGTTTCCACAGGGACTAAAATCTGGACTGGATTCGGACTTGGCATCCAGGGTTCCCATTACATTCACCAGTAGTTTGAATCTGGGAAGGGCCATTCCCATGCCAGTTCTTATCTCCCAGATTTTCTGCAGAAACCCCTGCAGAAATCCGAGGGGGGGGGAATCCCCTGGTGAAAAGACGACTTTCCAATCCAGTCCAGATTTTAGTGCTGGGGAAGGCGAGTGAAGGAAGGGAGCCAGTGGCCGGGGCAAGCGAACGGGGTGTGTGGGGAGAGGAAGCTGCCCCTTGGATGTGGTGGCATCGGGCAGCAGGCAGGCATGCAATGGAGTGGGGGGGGGAGAAGCAAGGAGGGAAAAGGAAGGAAGGTAGCCTAGGATGGGGCTTTGTTGACCTCATTGGTTGCAGGATTGGAGGAAGAAGAGGCCGGCAGCAGCGGCGGTGGCTCCTGTCCTAAAAAAACACCTTGCCATTCACATGTGTGCTTCTGTGCACTTGTGGGTTTGGCTTGGGAACAGCCTGATGCATTCCTGGCCTCCAACTAAACCCGCAGTGGAACCTGGATTACTCCAGACCAGAGTAATCCTGCCTTGCAGTAGGTGGGAATGCACCCATTGACTATTTTTAGTGCACCAGAGGAATTTTTGTGATGTTCATCATACTCGAGTAATTCCTAGTGCTGAATTCCATACAGACCACCGTCTTGTGCAGTGTAAACTTAGCCTCCACTTTAAGCCCAAAACTAGGAGGGGTGGTGTGGTACCTTATGCTTGTTTAATGCATTTATTGTGTGTTGAATTGCATAACTATTGTAAAATGCTTGCAATGTGTTTAAAGTATTTAATATAATGTATTTAAGGTAATGTATTTATTGTAGATAAAGTGACAGTAAGGTAAGCAGTGGGCAGAGCACCCTAATTAGCATAGCAAAGGGGGGAGAAATCGCCCACAGACTCTTATCTGGGAATACCGGGTTTGATTCTGCCCTCCTCCACAAACCCAGCTTTGTGCCCTTGGGCTAGTCGCAGCTCTCTTTTGAGCTCTCACAGGTTGTTCTGTTGTGGGGAGAAGAACAGAAGCTTTGTCAGCCACTTTGATTCCCCTTAAGTGGGTGAGAAAAGCAGGGTAGAAAAGCCAACTCTTCTTCTTCTCCTCCTCCTCCTCCTCCTCCTCAGCCTGCACCACAGGACGATTACCATCCTCCTTGTATTACCATAGGAGAATCAGAGCTTCAGACTATCCAACAGTTCAGCCATCTGGGGAGCATCATCTCCTTGGATGCCAAGATCGACAAAGAAATAGACAACAGACTAGCAAAGGCATATAGTGCATTCGGAAGCAGTGGCGGCTGGTGGACTTCAGGGCTGGGTGTTCACAGGCATGGGAGGGGAAGGGTCATGGGGGGGTGAGGTCATGTGGGAGGGGCCAAGGTCATGTGGGAGGGGCTGCCAAGGTCACATGGGAGGGGTCCAGGGCCAGAAAGATACAGAACCAGAATTGAACTCATGGAATCAATAACAATATCAACCTGCTTTTTCTGCATGCATGTCCACACTCTAAGTGCCATAGGATTTGCAGCAGAAAAATTGGTAGTGAAAGAATCCTCCTAAGTAGAACTGATACATTCCCTTCTTTCAAAGAGTATTTGGATTTTGCAGCTTTATGCATGGAACTGCTCTTAGTACACTGGCATTACAGCCAGGGAACTTTCTTTCCCCAGTTTCAATTGCTTCCAGTTGGGGAAGTTTTCATATAGGAAACAGCCCCAGAAGTCAGTTATGCCTGAGCTTGGGAAAACATACAGGACTCCAGATATATGGAATTCAGGTCCGAACCACTTTAGACTGCAAGTCAGTAATCAGAAATTATGTCAGTAGGCCATAAATACAAAGAGTGCCACTTGCTAGGACCTCAAGCAATGCAGAAGTAAGATACATCGTCCCACCAACTTTAACATACACTGCTTCAGACT
The DNA here is from genome assembly GCA_023333525.1 of Aspidoscelis tigris stejnegeri. Lineage (NCBI taxonomy): Eukaryota > Metazoa > Chordata > Lepidosauria > Squamata > Teiidae > Aspidoscelis > Aspidoscelis tigris. The sequence continues at coordinate 8,323,215 of JALMGA010000022.1, forward strand.
GGAACTTTTATCTTTGGAAAATAAATAACAGTGGTAGCAAGGAAACTCTAATTGGGGGGGAATGGGCAGCAGCAATATAGAGGTAGGTAATGCTTGCTTCCCCCACCTTAACTATATATCACTGAAAAACAGTAATGTTCTTGCAGATTATGGCCTATACAAACAGGATGGACACAAGCAATGTAGTGAAATTCAAGGAACCTCAGATTCAAACTTGGTCTACTCTAAAATCCAGACAAATCTCATTATAATCTTCAAGTCATTGCTTCCCATGCCTGTCTTCCTGACACTGAAATCTCTGCAGAAGCAACAGAAGAGTTGGCTTTTCACCCTGCTTTTCTCACACATTTAAGGGACTCAAAGCAGCTGACAAACCTTCTGTTCTCCTCCCCACACCTTCCCCTGTGAGGAAGGTGGAGCTGTGAGAGCTCCAAAGAGAGCTGTGACTAGCCCAAGGTCACCCAGCTGGCTTTATGGAGGAAGAAGAGTTGGCTTTTCTACCCTACTTTTCTCACCCATTTAAGGGGTCTTAAAGTGGCTGACAGAGCTTCCTATTCTTCTTCCCACAACAGAATATCCTGCAATGTGGATGAAGCTGTGAGAGCTCAGAAGAGAGCTGTGACTAGCTCAAGGTCACCCAGCTGGCTCCATAGAGGAGGGCAGAATCAAACCCTGGTACTCCCAGATAAGAGTCCAGCTCCTTAACCACTTGATCAAATAGACCAAATAGTCCATTACTATTTAAATTTCAGGGCATTAATCCTAGCATCTTCACAGTATGCATACATACACTGGTTCTAGGAATAAAGAAACATCAAGACAAGATCTAAACTGAAAATAAGGAGGTTTTTTCCTCATAAGAGCAGACAGAAAACACTAGTTGTACAGTCAGACTTCGAGAAACAATCTGCCTTCATAAGGAAGAAGAGAAGTTGGCTTTCTACCTGCTTTAAGGGGGCTCAAAGTGACTGACAAAGGTTCTGTTCTTCTCCCCACAACAGAACATCCTGTGAGGTAGGGCTGTGGAAGCTCTGGAAAGAGCTGTGAAGGAAGGAGACAAAGGAGGGAAAGAGGGAAGGGGAGAGGGAAGGAACGGAGGGATCAAAATAACAGAAAAGACAGCTCAGAATAGACTTTCAAAAACACGCCTGTGTCAGAAAAGCACCTTTATAGGCAGAATAGATGGAAGGAAGGAAAAGAGAAGAGAGGAAAGAGGAAAGAAAAAGAGTGAAACAAAGGGAGGGGAGAGCAAGTTGGCTTTTTTCTAGTTCTAAGCTTTCAATTCAAAGTTCCAAATAAACAGAAGTAACTGAGGCTTGTGAGCTTGAGTATGATATTAAAAATCTCCAATAAATATACTGATAGACCTGCATTGAGCTTATTAAGTGCAACATTGGGGAGGGATTAACATTTCAACTTCCAGAAGCAAGGCTGACAAAACAGACAAGAGAGAAGGAAAAATCCAACAATGGAACATACCATTAATGAAAAAACAAAATCCCAACTGATCTCAAATCCAGTTATAAAGAATCATCAGACTGTTTATAAGCAAGCAAAGCATCTTCCAATATTAACTTGATTTTCTACCCCCTCCTGCGTAGAAAAGCCAATTCTTATTCTTATTCCTACTTTCTCACTCTCCTTCTTTCTGTCTTTCCTGCTTCCTTCGCTCTCCTTCTTTCTGCCCGTCTCTTTCCCTTTGTTTTTCTCTTTTTCTTTCTTTCTTTCTTTCCTTCCTTCTCTTCTCATCTCCCTCTTGTTCTTTCTTTCCTCCCTTCCTTTTTCTCTCTCCTCCTTTCCTCTTTGCTGAAACATCTACCGGCACCTGTACCTCTGCTCATATGTTGCTGAGAGAATTACTGCTGGTTCTCTTAGCAGCAGGAGCAGAGCGCCGGCAGCAGCGGCTGTAGAAACTCGCTCTCTCGGGCGGCTGCCTGCGCGCCTCGTCCTCCGTGAAGCCGAGGAGAATTTCTACAGCCGGCCGCCGAGAGAACCAGCCTTAATTCTCTAAGCAGGAGCAGAGCGCCGCGGCGGCGGCCGGCTGTAGAAATTCTCCTCGGCTTCACGGAGGACGAGGCGCGGAGCTTCTCCTTGGCTTCACGGAGGCCGAAGCGTGCAGGCTGCCCCCGGGGGAGTGGATTTGTACAGGCGCTGCCGCCGGCCCGCGCCTCCTCCTGCTGCTGAGAGAACCCAGCATTAATTATCTAAGCACCTGTGTAGAAGTATGCTCTCTCTCTCGTCACACTGAGAGGCGAGCCCCGAGCATGAGGGAATGAGGAGGGAGGGGGAAAGGGAGCCAACTCAGCCAAGTGGACCCGACGCCGGGGAGTCGACGGAAGGAGAATGGAATGAGGGGGCCCATGGTTGCCCAGGACGTGGGGAGCTACAGGCAAGGGAAGAGCACACTCACATTACTCGGTCAGACCAGTAAGAAAATGGCGGCAGCAATACACAGCCTGCAAGGAAACTTGTGGGTGGAGCATATCTTCCACCAATCAGCTTCCTTGGGGCGACGCTCTCAGGCTGCGCCCTTCCAGTGTAAAAAACAAAGGGCCCTGAACCAATAGAGACAAGCAAATGAATCCCAAGGCTGGGATTTTTTTTATAGAGGTCATGTGAATTCTTTTTGCCTCTGACGCGGTTGGGTGTTTGTGCGCCGAGCGCTCATATACAGGAACCGCCCATGTTCGGAAGACTACATAAAAGAGTCTTGAGTAAGAAACGTATAAAGAAAAGTATAAAGATCAACATCTACAGAGCCATTGTACTGTCTACTCTCTCATACGGGTCTGAATCATGGGTCATCTATCATCACCATCTACGACTCCTCAAACGTTTCTATCAGCGTTGCCTCCACACAATCTTAAACATCCACTGGTCCGACTATGTGACAAAAGTTGCTCTCCTTGAACTAGCAAAAGTCACCAGTATCAAGGCCATGTGGTTTGGGACACAGCTGCACTGGACAGGGCACATCTCTAGGATGAAGGATCATCACCTTCCTAAGATGGTGCTTTATGGTGAACTCACCACCGGCTCCTGAAACAGAGGAGCCCCAAGAAGGAGATACAAGAATTCTGAAACAATCCCTCAGCCTTGGCCATATTGATCACAGTCAGTGGTCCACTCTGGCCTCAAACTGAGAGGCATGGAGATGCACCATCCATAAGGCTGCTGCCTCCTTTGAGAGTGCATGTAGAACTAGTGTCGAGGAGAAAAGACAATGCAGGAAGAACCGTGCCTTTACAGTATCACCTAAGGAGATCTTTCTCTGTACCTTCTGCAATCAGATATGTCTATCCCACATTGGCCTTCTTAGCCATCAGAGTGCATACAACAAGCATGGGTTGAGCCCTTCCTAAATCTTTGTTTGTGAAGCCAAGCCATGATGATGATGATGATGATCTAACCCAGAAAATCCACCTTTGGATTGTATTTACCTTTTTGTTTTTCATGTTTTCCCCTACTCTCAACTGTAGCTCAGATTCTCCCATTTCTACACTGTTTCCTACACTTGTCTATGAGTTCCCTTCCTCCAAAAAATAATATAATAAAATCATCTCCCTTAATTTCTTATATTTGTGTATTGGTATATATTGCACCTAACACAGAGATGTTCACAAGTAATGCATATTTCTTATATTCATATGTGTTTCAATGATGGTTTTATTTTGTCAAAAACAGCAAGGCAAAATTCAAATAAGTAAGAATTTCAGAAGATAGTTGCAGTTCTGTTCAAGTAAAAATAGTATTAGCCCACTTTTATAAGGAGCAGTAAATAAATTTATCTGCCTCGGCTTAAGAAACCTATTAGCATACATCTCATGTTTATCTGTATTTCACACTACAGCCAGAAAGACTGTAGTACAATTAGCCTACGACACTCTGGGACACTTACCCCATTCACATGCAGGCAGGAAAGCAGCCTACGTGCAGATGGGGAAAGCGCCCCGAAGTGTCCTAGCCTGAATAGGCTGGACGGGGGTGGGAACGCTCCTCCCAGGCCTGCTCGCCATTGGGTGAGAGAAGACCCAGGGATGGGCAGTCCTGGCAGGGCCCTTCCCTGGTCCCTGTGAGTTCTAGGGGACAGGATCGTGTCCCCTAGGGCCTGTAGGGAAACCACCACCACCCCGGCACCCAACCACTCACTCTCATGGCTTGGGCACATGCATGTGCACACAGGCACCTACTGCTGGTTGCCCTGGGTCCAATAGACGCGGCTCAGCTGGCGCCATGCTGGGTCCCATTTATCAGAGTGCGCACGGCTGCACAGACCATGGCAGGCTGCACCCTGGACACAGTAAGGTGGGTGAGTGATTTGTGTGTGTCTGCCAGCCGTTGGCTCTTTTTCATTTCCTGTTCCTGGTTGAAATAACCTCCCGCTCATTTCCTTCCACATTTTCTCCACACTTGGCTTGCATCCAGCTATTTTGACCAGTAACACAAAGAGATGCCAGACATAGATGTAAGAAATCGGTATTATAGGAACCTAGCATTGGTGCTGGATTTTCTGTAATATCGATGTTCCAGATTTTTTATTAACTAACCCAGGAGTATATTGGAAATGCCAGTATAGTCCTGGAAGAATAACAGCTTTTTTTTACCAACATCTGGAGAAACCCTAAGTACCTATCTGCGCTTGTGCCTGCTAAAGGTAATCTCTTGGCTATCTGTGCAGGACGGATAAATTTGGCACAAGCTAGACACAGTTGCATGGACAACTAATGTTGGCATCTCTCTGTTCTGTTCCATGTAGAACGCATTCTTCTTCTTTGATCTTTTTGAATTGATGGGGGAAAGAGAAGGCAGATACAAATTTGTGGGGCATGTTTTAATGTTTATGCTTTTTACATTTTTCTCTCTCTTATAGCTTAAAAGTCCATCAACTGCTTTGTGGGGAGAAATGGAACTCAGAAACCCTCTTGGGAAGGTCACCACATTTTATCAGTGTGTTCCTTAAATAAAATAGAGAAGATAAAAATCACTGCTCACCTGGGAAGCATCGTCTCTAGTTTCTACAGTAAAACTGCTTTTTGTTTCTGAAAGGAAAAGAATAACCAAAGTTAACCACGCACCACTTCATTAGCTCTGTCAGAAATGTAGATTCCAGAATATGTTTTGAACCACAAAATGGTTTGGTGTTTGCAGATCATATGGTTTTGCTCACCCAGGCCCATCTCTTCAGTGGATGACTTCTATTGTACCCTTTTCCTGGGAGATATAACACTTCATCCTTAATCTATAGCGAGCTACTACATGAAACAAAGAAACAAAAAATGAATAAGTTCTGGTAACTGTTTGTTTATTTGCTAGTTCCATGAAAACACCATCAATCAGATTTTGCTATTTATTGCAAAAAGGAGTAGATTTTGCATGTTATGTGTCTGGAATGCTGTTCAAAGTGCAAAGGCATGTTAGAAAAGAAAGAAGTAGCGATGCATGTAAGAGTGGAAAGAAAACACAGAACACAAATTGCAAAATATATAGTTCCGATACCAGCTATTGATTATTTTAAACATGCTGCCTTTGTTTCTAAATATCTCTCTTAGCAGGAGAACATGGATATACAATATCAATTATTTTGTTTTAAAGTGACAAAAGATCAGACATCATTGACTTTTCAATTTGTACCGCAAAATACTACAGTAATTGTGCAGATCTGACAACTAGATAGACATAAAAACAAAATCTCAGATCAAAAGAATTCTATTTGAAAGGCTGTGTGAGATCAGAAAGTGTTCAGGTGATCCGAGTTAAAAAAATGCAGCGCAGCTGATTGTGTTAATTAATGGCTCCCCTCACAATATTCACAATATTCAGATTGCTCAAAGGAGATTCTCATTATTTTGTTACAATCTATCGTTTCTTCTCTTTCTGAGAACAGCTGAAACGGTTTATCTTTCTTATGTTCAGACGTAACAAAAAGGGCAGCTTGACAGTAAACAGAGCCAAGGATGCTAAACCACCTCAGTTATCTTGAAGTTCAGCCAAAAATGTTTTTGCTATTTCCTAAGGCTTTTCGGAGGTGTGAGAAAGCGCATCATCCTTTCATTACCCACTGATCTGGGCACATCTGGGTCTTTTTCACTTTCTTCTTCAAGTCTAGTGGTGACCAGTATGGGCAGAATATTCTTCTTCTCCCTTTCTCTCCCTCGCCACGTCTCCACTTACTATGTATGGTGTCCACAGGCATATCTTTGCCCACTGCATTTCTATTAGAGATAGCAAGAAGGGCCCCACAACTTGTGTGCCAGCCCAGCGAAGGGTGCAGTCACCATCGGAGGCCCCTCTCCTGTTCTCAGCAAAAACTCCTCATCAGACACACCCTCCCTCAAGGCATTTTTGTCAAGAAGCACCATCTCTGGCCCTCTCTGCCTCCACGGGGAGACACAGCATCCCTCTTTCTCTTTCTCTCCCTCTTTGCCTTTTCCGTCTCCCTCTTCTTTGTGTCTGCTGGTGCAACTGCTAGTGCTGCAAAGGGACATAGATCTGCTCTTGACAACCCATGTTCTGCCACCATCTCAAAGCTGTGGGCTGACTTTCACTTTTAAAATGCCATGCTTATACAATCCTGCACTGTTGTTTATTGAATAGAGGAAGGATTAAAAAGCCATGTGTGTCTTTCTGTGTATCTCTCCTGGGACGGGTGCATCATCATCATCATCATCATCATCATCATCATCATCATCATGTTAAAGAGAAGAGTTTACCTGTGGATGACAGAGAGCAAATGAAACTTTTTGGAAAAGCTGTCTTCAAATTGCTTCAAAGCCTTAGGTGTTATCAAAATATCCTTTTCAATCCTTTTCCAGCTTCATAAAGATTTATTCAGAAGAAAGTCAGACTGGCTTCTTCGGAGCACAAATTTCAGATGAATTTGCATATTTGTGCAGTCTTGTGCCCAATTCTAAATGTGCATGTTCAGAACTTTGTTATCCACAAAATCTACCCCTTCAATAGGTGGGTATGTGCAGGTATTTGGCTTTCTGTGTATATACGGATAATTCATCAACCCCATTTGCATTTTGGGACAGCGGGAGTTTTAAAAAAGGTACCCGCAACAGCTGTAAACATGAACGGATTTGTGATCTGACTATTACATATAAAAAACAGCTGTACTGTATGTAGGACTGTATCCAAATTGCAATATGAATACTATTCTCTTTTAAGCATCTTCACATAATGTCTTGTTTTATTTGAACATTTCAGATAAACAAATACATAAGCAAGGTGGAGGGTGGGCCTTAAAATGCAAGAAATCTCTGCTTGCCTCTCCCTCACACACACTGCATCTCCCCACTCCTAAATTGTAAATATGCAGAGGAAGAAAATTGCCCAATCTAATTAAGACCAGTTGAGAAGCATGGAGACAAGACTCTCCCGGTGGGAATGCTCTGGGTTGAAGAGGTTAAGAAGAGGAATGTTCCGCCCGATAGGAGAAGCTCCGTGCTGTGGACACACTTTCTCCATTCGGCCTTTGAGGAAAATTCCTTGATGGGGTTAAAGAGGGGCAGGAGGGAAGGTAGATGCCGTCTTGGTAAGGCACAGGGAGCACTGAGCTTGTGTCTCTCTTCCCATTTCTGCACCCCGAAAGAGGGAGCAAGAAAACAATTCACTTAGAAAAGAAGTTTTAAAACAACACTTGCCATGATCTCCGGAAGGAATTTATCTGGAGAATGGCATGAATGAAAAAAAACAAAACTATTTCCCTGAAGAATTCCAGAATACTGGGACAACGTAACACTTCCGCTTCCCTCTCTGTGAATGGGTTGTGTGTCTGGAAGGGAGAAAGGGAGAGGGGAAGGAGGGCAGGAGAAAATGCTCAAGATGTACGCTGCATCTTTGTGACCATAGAAAAGGCTGCCATTGCTGTGCAAACACTGGCCTGGGAGGTGCAGCATGTGCAAGGCCAATGATTTTAGCCTTGCAGGATGTAGAGGGAAGCTCATTGGTGCCCTTGCCTGTTATCTTGGAACAAGCAGATTCTAGGGTCATTTCTGCACCAGAAGGCAGAAAATCCAGATCTGTAATTTGGATTAATCCACATCCTGAGGAGGTAAGGGCTAGATCCATACCATCTGCACAGCCAGTGCCTAGACAAATCTATCCTCCCCCTGTGGCTGCAGTGCTGGTGTGGGGTGTGCTTCACAGCCCCCCCCCCCAAGCAGTTAGGAATGACAGCTCCGAGCCATGTGGCTTTGGTGGGGGAAATTTTGGTGCTGTGCTATGGTCTGCCATGACAGAAATCACTTCCAGAAAATCTGGATCATGGCAGCGTGCAACCTCCATGTCTCTGTGATCCAGATTAAGGCCATCAGTCTGGACTGTAGAGCCCATTCATAGGGTCTACGGTAGATTTGGATCTAGAGCCTCTTGATCCAGACCTATCTCCATCTCATGTGAATGGATCTGGTCTATGGAAGGGTGGGGCCTCCGTGGGCCACATCAGAATACAGATGCAGAGGATCTGGATCAGAAGCCCTCATTTTCTTTCACACAGGACCAGTGCAAGTCTGGCTCAGAACTGTCCCAAATAGTCCCTATTCCAGGTTAGCTATAGAGCTCCTTTAATCTACAGGTGTCCTCATGCCATCAATTCCGGTCAATGCACCAGCACTTCTGCAGCTGTTCTGGAACAAGGAGAATGGGGTGAAATGTTATGGAATCTCCGTGTCACCATTGCTGCCCCACCTTTGCAGCAGCCCATGCACCTCATCCAAGGATTTGGAACCATGGTGTGGAGACGGGCGTGTTGCCTTCAAAGACAGCCCTCTTCATCTCAGCACTTGTGCTTCAAACATAGAATATGAGTGATGGAACCTGCCTGGTGCCTTGGGTAGGACATTGCTTGTGTGGGGTGGGGCATCTGTTTTGTGGACTGGAATACCTGGAACATCTATGGTGCCTCGCCGGGCTGCTGGCAATGAAGATGGCACCTGGTGTGCTTGGTCTGGAACAGGCTGGGGCAGAACAGTTAGGCCACTCCAAGTGAGATAAGTGTGGAAACAGTCAAAGATTCTGCAGTCTCACTGTTTTTGCAGAGTGCAGATAAGTGCAAGGGGGAAAAGGCTCTGGGACTTAATCAAGCCAAGTGGAAAACAGTTAAGGTAAGTTTCCTCCACCTCCAGCATCACTCCAGGGTTTACTGGCAGGCCACCTCTGAGGTCAGATTTCATGCCTCAGAGGAGGGCTGCAGGTGTGATGGGGGGGGATATGTGGAGTTGCTGAACCCGGTGTGGCTTTTTAATTTTTTTATTAAACATTTTTATTAAAGTAACAGCAATATAACACCAACAACAAAACCATCAGGCAATAATCCAACAAGGACACAGTCATATCAAAATTGGTGGCAAAGGGCATTTACGTAATAAATTATCATTACATACGTAAAGGGTGAAAACTATATTCAGCTGTATATAAAGGGAAAAACTGTGATTGTGGGGTCCACACACCAGAATGCTTCCCAGGAGGCCACAGAGACCCCAAGTCCTGTCCTTTTATACTCTCAACGGGGTTCCCTCCCCTTCTGGTTCTCAAAACAGATAATGGTACACCTGTTTCCCTGGTAGCAGAACATAAACAAACCAAAGTACTCATTGAAACTTGCATCACCCAATTGCAAAAGCCAACACAATAACCAATAGGTGAAGATTTATAGAAAAAATTGATGAGAGACTGAGAGCAGAGTAATAGACAGTAGAATTGTTCATCAAACACACTTTGAACACAAACACTTTAGTGTGAACAACTGCACTGGTTGTTGCTTCAATTGCAAACATTCAGACAATCCTTGTTTCCTGAAAACTGCAGACAAGCAAAACCGGTTTGGCACAAACCAGTCTGGAAACCAGAGCAGGGAAGTCACCCTGTTATATATTTTGTGGTTGGTTAGCATGCTGATGCTTTTCAGTTTTCTTTTTGAATGTGGTCTTCCACTGAATTTGTTTACTGATTAATTGGACAATTAAAAAAAAGGAGAATTACTTTAGACAGAGAGAGAGACAGATATAGATATAGAGAGATTATTATATATAGGATGCTGTCATTACTACGAAGGGAAGAAACTTCATAATACATTTCTGTTACTGTCCCAAATTTCCGCCAGGAGAAGGGTGCTTCCTTTCATTTAGCTTTGTCTATTGTTGTTGCTGTTGTTGTTTATCCATAGTCAATAGGACTGTCATTTTACATAGTCCATGGAGCATTGACAGTTGAAGGGTCACCTAGGGGTTGCATTCAATGTTCCTTCTGAGGCTCCATCTGCACCTATATAAGAAATAGTGACTTAAAAAAGACTCAGATGTGGTTTCATATAGAAACTAATGTTCCCATCTCACTTCTAATCATGGAAGGTTTCTTAAAGTGCATTTTGCTGGCCTTTAATGTGGATTAGAGGCACTAGCATGTGGATGCTACCATCTCTAAGCCACTTTCACCATCATTTTCTAAAAAAACTTGTCCTTTCTGCTCTAACCTGCCCTAAATCTAGATTAATGGGTCGTGAATAACTGGGACCACTAATCCAGATCTCATGGAGCAGAGGGCCAGATCAGTGCCATCTGCACTGATGATGCTGATCCAGCCCATGCCCCTCCATGGCTGCAAAACCCCCATGATCTTTGCAGCACCCTCCCCCCCCCACACACACATCTCCGAAGGCTAGGAACGAAAGGACTGCTCTTCCACTGTTCCATTCTCCCTAAGGCAAATAGCAGCTGTAGCCCAACAATTCTGGAAGTTAGGGATGTGCACAAATATTTTTTCTTTGTATTCAATCCGTATCGAATCGAAAGCAAGAAAATTCAGATTCATTTGAATAAATCCCTTTGAATGTGGTAGGATTTGAATTCAGTATGAATGTTCCATACAAAGCTTCATATGAATGTATCAAAATATTCCATTTGAATTTGAATGTCAATCTTCGATTTGAAAAAGAATGTCTGAATTTGGATGAATTTTGAATTTGATGACTATCTGTGCACATCCCTACTGGAGGGTACTTATTCAGGCAAGGCTGATATAGATGCTAGCCTGGGTGTTTAAAAGCAATGGAAGCATCATGATCTAAAGGAAAGGCCATTTCCATTTGCCAAGTGGAGGTTATCGTCTATACAAATGTGGCCAGGCCATTTCCTAAAATCAAGTCCATCTGGTTGTAACACAAAAGGACATGGATGGCTCCCATTTCTACAGCAGATTCATGCCAGCGATGTGCCTTTTGGAAGCTGTCAGTATAATCAGTCAGGGTGATCAGAACTTTCCATTCATCTGGATAACTGCTCTTGCCCAGGGAAGCAAATTAGCTCAAACTGCCTCTTCCCCATTGCTACGAAATAATGTACTCATTATTGCAAGGGAGAGAGAAAAAACATTTCTCTCCCTCTCTTTCCCCATCTTTGAGGGGGGGAAATGCAAACCACATGACTTCCAAAGAGGAGCTGAGCCAGTTTACAAATTCAGTCTGTTAATAGCTTTGTAAACATTTATTCAGGGTGACAGCTGACAGCAACATGTGGCATTAATTAGAAGGCTCAGCAATGTCACATATTAAGAGCAAACTTAAATCTGAATTAGCTGGCCTTGCTGAGACTAAACACCCATGGGGGCAGCACTTGAATCTAATACATTATGATTCGTTTGATGCTGGGGGCCCATGGGACTCTTACTCAATGCATTTGGATCATTCCATCAGTGTACAAGATGTGCTACAGCCCCAAAGGGTGCAGTGGTAGAGACTATGGAAGCTGACATGAGAATGGGGCACAAATAGATTTCCTGGCACCTTGGGGAAAGGAGAACCTCAGGCCAAGGACCGAAAGAAGACTGAGAATTCCCAACAGCAGGCTGGAAAGAGGTTCTTGCGATCCTCTCACTAACAAACCATATCATATCAAAAGGAGCATAATCACAAGAATTATTCCTCTTTACCTTGGTCAGACCTCATCTAGAGTGCTGTGTCCAATATAAAAAGGACATTGACAAACTAGAGCAAGGCCAAAGGAGGGCTACCAAAATGGTTATGATGGGTGTGGAAAGCATGTCCTACAAAGAAAGGCTGAAGAATCTAGGAGTGTTTAGCCTGCAGAAAAGACTGAGAGGAGACATGATCACAGTCTTCAAGTATCTGAAGAGGGATCTGTCACAGTGCAGAGGGATCATCCCTGTTCTCACTTGCAGAAGATGGGAGGACTAGAAACAATGGGATGAAACTTCAAGGGAGTCAATACTTCCTGACAGTGAGGGCAATCAGTCAATGGAATAGGTTGGCACGGGAGGTCTTCAAGCAGAGGCTGGACCTACATTTGTCTGGGATGGTTTAGAAATTCCTTCATTGAGACGGAGGTAGGACTCGATAAGCCTAGAGGACCCTTCCAACTCTATGATTCTAAATGCAGGTAGAGAAAAAAGTGTGTGCTTGAGGAAGATTCAATCCAGTATGTGGCAGGTGTGAGGACTGAAGGTTTTCACTCTCCTTGAAGACAAAGTGGGGTGAACCAGGATGCCTTCACATTTCAAGTGCTGGGGCAGTCCCAAAACTGACCACCTGAATTTGGAGTGTGAATGGTCAGTTTCAACCAGGCTGGATCACTATGGCAATAGACCCGGCAACTTCTGGGACACGCCAGGACATTGCCAAGGTAACTATGAAGCAGGACACATATGAGCAGCTGTTACCCCACCTGACCTTGCTCACAAACAGTGTGAACATTACATCAGGAAGCTTACCAAAACTCGGGAGTTCCCCAGCAGCTCCTAGTGAAGCTGCGGAGGAGTAAACAGTGACGGATGCTCCCATATGCTCCAGAACATTCTGGGATGAAGCAGCACCACAGATTGCAGATTGAACATCTTGGAGCATTCCATCGCCTGGCCTTTGGAGGCAGACCACCTTCTACTGCTGTCAGGTCATTGACAGTCTTGTCTCCTATGAATTGATCCAACCCCCACTGAACAGCAGGTGGGAAGATTCCCAGTTTGTAATTTTTGATGGAATGTCTGTTTGCTGTTCACTCTGTTTTTCTTTTTGTTTTACTTGGGTGTGTGTGTGTGTGTGATTCCCCTCTAAATAAACAACATCTTTTGAGGTTCCTCAATTACACAAATCCCTTTCAAACCTTGACAGGTGCTCAGAGAATGGTGTGATTTCCAACTTGCCTCTTGTGAACTGGCCAATATATAGTAGTAGCTGTTTTGTTTTTTAAAGCATATAGGCATAGAAATCAGCTCATTTAAATGTTGGAGGAATTCGGTCTCTACTTTTAGCTATGCATTTCCTTATGTGAAGGTCTTCTCTTCCTGTGGATAGAATCCACAAGTAAAATTATTTTACCGATTCCAGTAAAATGCTAAGAAGGCTCTGGCAGCATGTCTCTTTCTATGGCATGGACCTCATATCATGTCCTATGGTGACAAACCCCGACACCAACACAATCTTATCCCCAGTGTTATCTTGACATAGTTGTGTTGCTCTGATAATATATTATTTGATGGAAACCCAATATCTCCATACCACAGCATGTGATTGGGTGGTCCTCTTAACACTGTCCATCCCAAAGACCATTTTTATCATTGTGTTTGGCAGAAAAGATGAAAACGTTCAGGATATCCTTTGAAGAAGAAAAATGAGGAAGTAAAGGATAACTGTGCCATGAATGTTCTCTCATTCTTAAACAAACCACCTGCCTTTTAAGATCTTCAGAATCCCATTAAGTGCTTTTGATCCTTGATGTGCAGGAAGTATTTCTTTCTTTCTTTTTTCCAGGGGTGGGGAGTCTCAGAGAAAGTGCTGTGTGCATGTGTTTGAAGAAGGGAAGGTAATGGACTCTGGGAAGCCCTGATTTCTCCATCTCCAACAGGCCTCTTGCACCATTAATGGTGGTGAATGTAAACAGGGTTCTAGTGTATGCCAAAGAGAGAGATTATGTGACTCCACTGGGGGAAAGGGGGGCACTGAAAACATAAGATGAGAAGTGATTTTTGCCCCTCTTTTTGTAAACATGAAAATTACCCAGGGGGCAATCCGTTAAATGATTTAATGCAAAGAAAGCTTGGCAGGTTTTCGCTCTCACTGGGATATATGATCACATCCCTAATGGGCTTTTAGCTGTGGTCTGGGGAGTTTGCCTTCCTTCCAGCCAAGTTGTCTTAGGCTCTCAGATGGTAAAAAGGAGGCCCAGCTAAAAAGAAGCCATGATGTTTTTCAGGTATGGTTCAAATGGAAGAGGTTTATGCTATAGGTGGAAAGATCAATAGAAACACTACTGCGTACCAGTTTCAAACACACTCTGTAAGTGTAAATATAGGAACTAAGATAAACCAAGTAAACTGACTTACTAACAGTATATATTAAAACAACAGTGCCTGCAAGTGGGAAGGGAGAGTGTGTCCGCCTTTAACTGAAGGCCAGGGCAAAGAGGTGCATCTTCACTGCCTTCCTAAATGTGTACAGTGAAGATGACAGATGCATCTCAAGGGGGAGACCATTATACAGCCTAGGGGCCATCACTGAGAAGGCCGTCTCCTGGATGACCATCCCCTTTGCTGAGAGGAAATCTCTCTCAGGTCCAATAAATTCTTATCCCCTCTTGAAGATAACTTCATCTGCTAAAGGAATGAGGAAAATACAAGGGGATGTACTATCTTGGATCTAATTCTTACCAACAGGAGAGAAATAGTGGAGGAAGTAAGGGCAAACTGGGATGTTGGGAGACAGCGACCATAATATCATTGCATTTTGGATAACAAAGGGAGGGAGACTTATATCTCAAACTTCAGAAGGGCAGATTTTGATGGACTCAGGAGGGTACAAAGGATAAATTGGCTGGATGTCCTGTGAGTTAATAAGTAAGTTAATATTCAGTAGTTTAGTCTTCAATATATATGTGCTGGAAGATGGCTAGTGGGAGTGGCTGGTTGCAGCTCCGGGGGAGCGGGAAGAGTGCACCTTCGTAGAGCCAATCAGAGTGTGCCAGCATCCCAGGAGGAGACTATAAAGGGCCATCCAGTGGGGATTTGTGGTTCTCCCCTGCGTTAATTCATGGAGGGTGGGCAGGGAGAAATGGGCTCAAGCTAAACACTTACCTGAAGGAAGTGTAGTTAGAGAGGGTCCTGAGTTTAGGGCTTATTGAGAGACTTAATTAGTAAATAGAAACCTTCATACCACATGACTATACATATTATGTGTGAGTGTTTTGAGATTCTTGTACGCATGATCGCTACCTCAGTTTATCAACATTGAAGTTCCTGACTGTTGCCTATCAATAAATCCTTTAATATTCTGTTCTCCTTAAAGTGTGTCTGAGTGCCAAAACTTTTTCTAAGTAACCAGTAGAAGGGCACTGTGACTTTAAGAGGGAAAGACACAATATTGGTGGCGTTCCAGCAGCTAGCTGGGAGAAAGGCTTCTTGTTTATAGCCAAGATACAAGAAGGGGGAGGGTGTGTGGGTGATCTCTGCCAATACTGGGACTGATACCCTGTGGCTGGACAGGATTGGGCAGTGGGTCACCACATATATTTGGTAGCAGAGTTTTTTGAGATCAACATAGAGGTCCAGCAGTTTGATACACATTTTTGGGCAACAGAGAAAGAAGATTGCTTGTAGGTACTTCTATTTGATGAAAGAGTATGTTAATCTCTGTGAGGAAAGTGATCCATGTGATTATCAAGAATTGTAAAAAACAATCTTGTTAAAGTGTAGACCAGAGTCTTGAGGTATTGGCTTTGGGTAAAGTAGAGACTCTTGCCTGGAGCATGGAGTTTTGGTTGAGTGGTGTGACTTATCAAATACAAACTTGGAACTGAGCTCAGATCTCATAAACATGGATTGAAGTGTGGAAGGAAATATATAATAGCAGAAAATTGTCCTTTTTGGAAAATGGAGACTAGGAGCAAGAAAGGGGATGCAGCTTTAAGGGATGGAGTTAACTCTGTTCAAGTGCCAGAGGCACCTGGGTCTCCCAATTCAGTGGACAAAGAATTGGCTTTGCTAAAATTGAAATTACAATTTGAGGAAGAAATGAAAAAATTGGAAATGGAGGAAAGAGAAAGAGCAAGGGCTTATGAAAGAGATGAGAGAAAAAGAGAAGAGAGGACTCAGGCTGCAGTGGAGAAGGAGAAAATGAGAGCCCATGACCTGTCATTATTACAATTAAAAATGCAGGAAAAACACAGTGTGTCCAAAACATCTAACATAAGTAGCATAAGGGATATTTGTCCATTAGGGGTAGAATTGAGAAGGTTCCCTCAGTTTATGAAAGGCGGCAATGTGGAGTCTTTTTTGTGTGCTTTTGAACATGTATGGCAAGAACTTGAGATAGCCCCTGAGCACCAAATGGAGTATTTAAGACCAAGGTTGAGTAGAGAGCTATTGGATTTATATGCTTCCTTGGCAGATCATGACGCAAGATCTATCCAATATTTAAGGAACATGTAATGCAAAGATTCAATTTAAATGCTGAACACCACAGGAATGCTTTTAGAGGCATGATTAAGAAAGATGGGGAAACATACACAAATGGGTACAAGGCTTAGTAGAAATTTGAAAGATTGGATTAGAGAGGCTAAAGTCATCTCGATTGAGCAATTGGAGGAACTAGTAGCTTTGGAAGAATTTTATGAGTGATTGCCCTCTCACATCAGGTGGATTGTAACAGATAAGAAATTCAAAAGTGTGAATGCGGCAGCACAATACATGGATGAATTAGCTACGATGAGAAATGATGTGATTAGGAAGCCCAATAATCAAAATCAGAATTTAAAAACAAAATATGTACAGACTATAAAATTATCACAGTTGGGGATTAAAAGGAGGTGGCAAACATCTTTAGAAAATATTTTTTTTAAAAACCCGAGTTTCAAAAAATTAAAAGTGGAGATGTTCCCCAAGAGAAAGTATGTTATTTTTGTTCAAAACCTTGTCATTTTAAGGCTCAGTGTCTTAAAATAAAAGAAAATGCTAAAGATAGAAAGGTTGAGACACACACCAGTTTTTTTATCCAGCAACAGAACAGTCAGCTGGGGGGTGGGGTGAGCCATTTTACCCCAGACAATGTAGCCACTGAACAACGAACTGGCCACTGTATTGAGCCAATTCAAACCAGAGCATTGCAGAAGGGAGGCACAGTAGATTCAGGAGGTGGTGCTGTGTTGGCTGCCATGGAAACCCAGCCAGATAATGAATTCCTTTGGGAGGTGAATGTAGAGAAACATTGTTTCAGGCCATTGAGAGTCACTGGGTCTCTTGTTGGTATTATAAAATCAAACTTGGTGGAAGAGACAGATTACATTCTGAACAAACATGTTATTTTAAAGGGCCGGGGGGGGGGGGTCCACCATTTGAAACATCGATGGCAAGATTGTTTATTATCTCTGGACAGTGGGCTAGTGACTATGAATTTGCTATTTGTGATGCCTTTGCTGATAGGAAATTACCTGGGTAGCCTTGTACATCAAGGAAGAGTTAATATCTCAGGATATTTCAACAGTGGGGGTCAGTGTACTTGATGATGGAACTGGCTCAGTGGAGGAACATAAGTCCCAGCTTTCTATGCCAGTTACAGATAGCGATTTAAGCAAGACTAATAAGCAGTGATTTGCTGATGAACAAAGGGAAGATGAAGCATTAAGGCCACTGTTCGACAAAGTGACTGATGCAGGCCTGCCTGGTGAGCCTGAGGCACAGGAGAAATTTGTATTAGAGGCACAAAATAAGCAGAGAACATTGTATGACAAAAATGCTAAGGAAATAAAGTTTATACCCGGCAATGAAGTCTTGTTTATGAGATACACAAAGGGAAATAAATTACAGACCTTATGAGAAGGGCCCTATGAGGTTATCAGACAAACGTTGGCAGTCAATTATATAATAAAAGACCTTGAAAGTCATGTGGAGCAAGTAGTTAATTTGAACTCTTTAAAACTGTATTGGTGGCAGAAAAACTTAGTACTATTGCTGGAGATGAGTTACAAGACAATTTCCTACCTATGGGTAATACAGAACCAAATGAAGACAGTTCTATAAATGATATAACAATTGATGGCCAATTGAAAGAATATCAGAGGTGGCAAGTGAGAGAAGTGCTAGAAGAGTTTAGAACTATATTTACTGATATACCTGGAAAAGTGAAAGGAGTTACTCATCATATTGTAGCTGGTGAACATGAGCTGATTGCCACCCCTCCATATAGAATAAACGGATGGTTTTCTGACATCATAGATAAGGAGGTAAAACAAATGTTAGCACCGAGAGTTATTGAACCCTCTAGTAGTGATTGGGCTTCACCCATAGTATTGGCCAAGAAAAACGACCAAATGATTAGATTTTGCCTAGATTTTAAAGGATGAAAATGGAAAATTTGTCAAAAGTGACATAGAGAAGGTAGAACTTCTGAATTCCTATTTTGTATTTGTTTTCTCTCAGAAAGGAAATAAAAAAACTAGCTGGTCCTTATTTTGCTATTGAAGGAACAAGAGAATCAAGGCTCTGTGTGGACAAAGAAAAGGTGAGGGAACACTTGGCTAACATAAATGAATTCAAGTCTCCAGGCCCAGATGAATTACATCCTAGAGTGCCGAAGGAATTAGCAGATATACTGTAATTGCTGAACCACTTTCTGTGATCTTTGAAAATTCCTGGAGAATAGGGGAAATCCCAGAAAATTGGAGAAGCACAAATGTTGGAGGCTTCCAGTGGAGGAAGACGGTGGGCTAGACATGCTCAGCAGAGCTCAGCAGGCTCTTCAATGAATTTATCACATGAGGAGGAAAAGTTGAAAATCCCCTTTGGTTGATTTATCTTCCTGAGACACCAGAAGACAATCTTCTCAATGGGGGCTGTTTGAACAGTCCACCCCTGACAGGAGGAATCCACTCTTGCTGGAGGTAGAAGAATGATCCATCATCTCAACATTGAAGAACACCAACTGAGGTCTGACCTTTCCTCTTTTAAAAATTCTTTAACTAATTTTGGAATCAATTAGAAGTTTGGATAACATCTTAAGATAAATGGATCTGCCTTGGTAATCTTGGCAAGTGGCCAAAAATTAATGCAATATACCAAAACCATAAGAAAGAAAAAGAAAGTAAAAGACATCTGGAATTTACCTTTAAAGCCCTTAACGAGCAGGGGAAGCAAAGATAATGCAATTTTAAACAAATCTTATCAGTGGAAATTATTCAAGAAGGAAATGATGAAAGACCAGAGAGACTGATAGTAAAGAGAGGTGCTGAACAGTAAAGAGCGGCGCTAAAAGAGAGAAGTAAATTTTGGCAATGAGGTGGCAGTAAAAGTCAACAAAAGAAAGTGTTGCCCAAAAGAATTCATATACAATGGATAGAAAGCAGTATCAGGATGAGAAAATGATGGACATCTTGCTAAGATTAGAAGAAAAAATTCAGGGCCTGGAGACAGAACTGGATAGAATTCAAAACATTACAATCAAATCTGATCAAAATAGATGAGAGGAATCTCAAGAAACGGCCTTCCAGGAGGAAGAGAGGCCTACAGAGATTCAACAAAAGATGATGAAAAGGATAAAGAGAAGCCTGGCAGACAGTAAGAGGTGACACTCTTGCACAAGAAACAACAGTATGAAACTTCAAGGGAGTCAGTACAGATTTGATATTAGGAAAAACCCTGACAGTGAGGGCAATCAGTCAATGGAATAGGTTGGCAGGGGAGGTAGTGAGTTCTCCTTCTCTGGAGGTCTTCAAGCAGAGGTTTGACCTACATCTGTCTGGGATGGTTGAGGAAATCCAGCATTGAGCAGGGGGTGGACTTGATGACCCTAGAGATCCCTTCCAACTCTATGGTTCTATGATTCTGCAGGTCAAAGATGGTTCAATGAGATAATGCATTTCTCTCCGGATGCCACTATGTAAACTACTTATAGTTTAGCTCTAAAATGCTATCACCACCATGACTGGCATCACCATTGCCTCCTTACCATCTTTATGATAGGCAAATAGAAGCTTCTAGAGATGAAGATGTGACTTTGGCCATTGTCACTGTGAGTTTTATGTTGACTTGAGTCACTCCCCCCCCCCCCGCCCTGTAACTCACATTACTTTAATCTAAGCCATATTCCAAGCTGCCATGCACCTGTTAGACCATCCTAACATGTAGGATGTTTTTACAGGACTGACATAGACTCAGGCCAACCTGGAATTCCAGTCCGTCTTCTCCTTCCTCATGTGTGAGTGGGGGGATGGCCTACAGGAGGCAAAACTGTGCTCTGGTGGGTGGCACCCAGCATTTCCTTTTGGCCAATCGGCACACATGGAGTTAATGAGGCACCTCCCCCTCTCTTCAGTTTATGTGCATGATTCCTCTCTCTAGCATTTTTACACAAATTTATTTTCATTATTTTTTTAAAAAATAATAATAATTGCAAGAAGAAAAGCACATAAAAAAGAAAGGGAGTGTGTGGAGGTGGGAGAGCAGGCTTTAAAAAGAAGTACAAACACACACCCTCACCTCCCTTGAGTGACATGAATGGCATCCAATAGGAAATGAGATATATGTGATGTAGCAAAAGGGGTGGGGAGCCAAGAACTCCATGTAGGAACCTCAGGCCAATCTTTGCAGAAGTGCACGACCAAGGCGGGGACGGCCTCAGGATGGCCGATATCGATCCATGTACGACCAGCACTGGTATGATCTCCATTTGAACTCCTGAATATGCTGACCTGTTTCAGACTTGTCTGACCTTTTGTGACTCCCTGGCCTCATCTAGTATGGCTCTGCTTGAAAGCATCAAAAGACATAGAAGCACTTTAGCTGTTTTAGCTGGTTTAGACTTCTTCCCAAATACTCCTATGCAACAGCATTAAGGTACCATTATGCCACGATGCAATTATACTGGAGGGATCCCATTAAAATGGTGTTTTCAAACCACACATGCTAATGCAAAGGAAATAATTACAAGCAAAGATGCTACTTGATCTCTTTTACGATTCTATGAGTCAGCCCTTGTAATGCACTGCTGGAAAGTAGGTAACACAAACTTCTGCTTTGTTGATGAAGCTCAATGTGTTATGCCCCAGATCACAGGTTCTTTAACCTCAAATGGCTTCTTAAGTGTGATTTATGATAAAGTGAGAAGCATATCGCATATCTTTTTCAAGCCACTTCTGTCCTCTTGTTTCTTTTTTTACACAGAAGAGGGGTCAGTTGAAAAATAGAAAGTTGCAAAAAGGTTTCTGAAGGTACCAAATGTCATGGGTTTGATTTAGCTGCGGTCAGACCTTTCTCCAATGGAAGACACAGATGCTGCTCATACTCAAGGCAACTCACATTTTACAAGGTTTTACTGCCTATCTGACCCCTAAAATTTCCACTCACACAGACTTCTATTTCCATCTTGTTCAGATATAACACCTTAACACTACTATACATATTACAATACTACACCAGTTTATCCCCTTCCTTCCTTCCTCATCAGCGCAGGACCTCTTGTTATCTCCCTTTAATAACTTTTTCTGTAGAACTTAGAGACTCAGTTCATAGCTTCTTTCTTTAGACTCTGCTCTGGTGGATACTTATAGGAGCTTTATTTTTCCATCCAACCATGGTTAGTCAGTTTGATGTTGTGTGAAACACAGACTTGGAACTTCATTCTCAGCAGCTTCTTTTACTCACTCACTCAATTCTCTGCTGTCTTTGAGAATTTACTGCTTTGCCACCATTGTTCAAACAGCCACCCACCTTCCAAAGTATTCTTCATATTAGGCTTTTTATGACTTTTTGACTTCATCTCAATTCTTCTTCATCTTTTTACCTCAGCCCTCTATCTCTCTCTTCCCTAGGGATGTGCACAAAGCCAATTTCCTACATTTGATTCAATGCAAATTGAATGTGGGAATGTTCGGTTTTGTGGCCGAATATTCAAGCAAATATTCACGAATGAAACAAATTGAACTCCTCCCTTCCTGAACCCCCCCCCCCCGACTGCTGCCACCATGTACCGCACTTCCAGTTCCGTGCATGCAGATCTCTGTCTGGGGCTCGCAATCCCTGGATGGATTGCTAGTGTCATGCCCTGTTCAGCCTCATCGGAAGAGGAGGATATGCCTGCAATGTGACCACAGGCTAAGGAGCAGCCACAGCAGGGCATTGCAGGCATGGAAGAGCTAAGGCCGGGTCCAGGTGAGCAGCCAGACAGCTCTGGTGATGAATCCACCAGCAGTGAGCCTAATCATTGTCTGCCATCATTTCAGCACTCTCTGGACACCAAAACAGCACTTCTGGGTATGAGTGCACAGCCCTCCATCTGAGGATTGTCCGATGGGGGTGGGAGATCCATGCACAGAACTGGAAGGCCAATTTTGGCCTACAGAGAGGGAGAGCGGCAGTGGGTGAGCAAAGGTAAGGGGGGCAGGGGGGCATGGGGGGATGGGAGGCCACAGGGGGATCTGGCTTTGGCCAAAGCTTCAAACAATGCTTTGACAAATGCCGGATAAATCCGATTCGCCGACGAATAGGGCCTATGAATGCCTATTCAGCTTGTTTGTGAACATCAGTATTGGTACCAATTTGTACGTATAATGAATGGCATGAGTATTCATGCACATCCCAACTCTTCCCAGCTGTCTTAACTGTCCCCTCCCTTTCCCGGCACATTCCGGCTCACATGATCTCTTCTCCCACAGTCACCCAAGAAATCCTGTAAAGCACAAAGCAGCCTGTCACACCAAAGAAGAAGAGAAACAGAAATCAGTGACAATCCATCAAGCCTTAACCCAGAGTCTCAAATTGATAATGGAGAATCTATCCTATTATAAATAACAGAAAAAATACTCAAGAGCATTGATCAGAAGTTGTGTTGATATGATCTGCTATAGGTGGTGTGGTGTGCACTCCTTTTAAAAGAAGAGTTGGTTTTTATACCATTTTTCTCACCCTTAAGGGGAATCAGAGTAGCTGATCAACCTTCTGTTCTTCTCCCCACAGTAGACACCCTGTGAGGTAGGTGGAGCTGAAAGAGTCTAAGGTTGTCCAGCTGACCTCATAGAGGAGTGCAGAATCAAACAAAATTGAATCGGGAGACCACCAGATAAGAGTCCAACACTCTAACCACAGGACCAAACTTTAAAACAGTGATGGCGAACCTTTTGAGCTCGGTGTGTCAAAATTCGCAAGAAAACCTAGCTTAACTCGGGTGCTGTGTCACATCTAGAAATATCCATAATTTTGTGATATTTGTAGCTCTAGTAAAAAAGTTATATTTTTGATATATGTATTTTATTAAAAAGCAAAAACAAATAATTCGTTACATTTGCTAAATCTTCAAATGAAAGTTGGTATTTCATACACTTCAAAGACAAGCAAGCACTACATTCCCAGGTGCCAGGATGACCATGCGTGTCACCCAAAAGGGCTTGGTGTGTCACCTGTGACACGCGTGTCATAGGTTGGCCATCACCGCTTTAAGATGACCTTTGAAGTCCACCTTGGATACTTGGATCAGGTTCATATAAGGGAAGAATGATAATAGTAGATAAAGGCAAGAAGAGGAATATGGCAAAAGGAGGCTGAAAGGAAGAGTGATGGTAGGTGGTGGATGACTGTCTACAGGAAGGAAGGGAAAGAAATAACATAGCGGGAGAGGAAGAAAAGTGTCTAGTGTTTGTACTTTCCAAAAGATTGCTGAAGGGGATTCACAACAGAAGAATACAGGGGGGAAATCAAATCCAATACAAACATCAAATAGACAATATACAGACTTTTGATCATAAGCTGCATAAGAAATTACAGTATATAGTCCAGTGTGGAAAGAAAGTAAAACAATAATAAGGCCAGTTAGTATAAAAATACTACTCAAAACTGCCAAAAGAAAAACTAAAACAAAAATTGCAGCAAAATCAGCAGCAGTAGCAGCCAATTCAGAGGATACCCTGCTTCCCCATCTCCAGGCAGAACATGCACATGGAGACGGTCATGGCAGAGGCTCTGTGCTCTAGAAAGAGAAGGAAGGGGCAGAAAGAGCAAGGGTGCTGGTGGTGCTGATAGTGGCCAGGAAGGATTAGGGATGTGCACGAATGTTTTTTGCATTTGAATCTGAGTCAAATGTCTAGAATCCAAACGCAGCAAAAAACAATTCAAATCCAATACATTTGAATCTATTAGTTTGAGTTAGATTTGAGTTTGAAGATATGAATGTTGACAACATTCATACAGTATGGGCAAATCCCCACAGCAAGCTTATTTTGGATTCAATACAGGTTCAGTCCTTGCAGACCCCATGTCAGTTTGGCTTAACACGCTTTCCGCGTGTTAAATTGCCCCAAAGCATTGTAAATGTTAACCCTCATTTCAACAGGTCTCACTCCAGATCGTGCGCTTGACACTTGTTACATTTTTTACTGGGGGGACCCTACTGTTTTAAAGGATGACACATATACACGAAATGTATATATACTGAAGTATCTATTAACATTATTTAACTATTTTGTATAATGTAAAATAATACTTTGAGGGGGCATTCCCACTGAACAATTTAGTCTGGGTTTAAATCCAGATTTATTTAATCAGCATTCACCCCCATTTTTTCGCGTTCCCAGTTACCTTATAATGCGGAACGACACTCTGTTCCTCAGAGTCTGGCAGGGGAAAAACCAGGCAGAATCCCCTCCCCACACAGTTAGCAATTGGGCATCGTCATACCGAGACTTCATGGGGGGGGGGGGAATTCTAGCCCCACCCTCCGTATAAACTTTCCCCCACATCAGATCATGGGGCCTTTTATTCATGGCAATCCTGGAAGGAAGGAGTGTCGAGCGCCTTCTCCTCGCTTTCTCCTTGCCAGGAAGCACACACTGGAGGTGCCTCTTTTGCCTTGCTGAGCCCCACCAATGACTGAGTAAGCTCTCTCTCTGCTGCCCTTTTTCACTTTTCTGCATTTGCAGAAAAGTGAAAAGGCACCAGTCCTGAGTTTACAGGTGTGTGTGTGTGCATGTATGCCAGCCAGTGTTGCTGCTGATGGGGAGGGAAGGAGAGGGAAGGGGAGGAAGAGGCATTTGTATGCACAGGACTCACAGGACATCTTTTGCAAATGCATGCAGGGAGGGGAGAGGAGAGGAGAGGGGGGAGCTGCAATTCCCCACCCTCCACCACATCATTGTGGGATCCAATCGGCAGGCAAGGGGTGGAGCCCCGGTTGGTAACAGGGGGGAAGAAAAGATTCCCTTTCCCTAATGCAATTCCAAGCCATTTTGGGTGGGGACAGCAGAGGGGTTGATAGCAATTTAAAGCGATTTAAAGCCACTGAAGTGGGGACTGCCAGAATCCGTGTTTGAATTGCTTTAAAAAAAAAATCATTTTAAAACCGTTTTAAGAGGCATGAGTGGAAACAGGGCCTTAGTCTTCAGGAAAGATTAGAAGACAAGAAAAGGACTTTGAAGGATAAATTGCTCACTGCATTTATTTCTTGGGATATTGCTACCAAAAGGAAGAGAACACATTCTAATTCTAAAGCATATTTGGTTCTTCTTTTATAACATTGGAATGAATTATTTCAAAAATATTAATCATATCAGGTGAAACCCTAATTCCAGACAATGGCTACATGCACACACATTTAAAAAGTAGTCCTAAAGTGGTCTAGCGGTGGTAGCTTATGGCAGCTAATATTCCCATCCCACCTCTAATCCAAATTAAAGGGGGGGAAAGTACTTTGGTAAATCATTTCTGATCTTTAAGATGGGTTAGAGGTGGGTTGGGGGCACAGGTGTGGCAGCTACCACCTCTAAGAAACTTTTGAGTTGCTGCAGATGTTCAGGGACAGCCCATCTTGGAAACAGAATTTCTTTCTTGCTGAAGCCTCAGGCAACTTCTGCACAAGGGACCCTGGCACCACCACTGGAGACCAGTCCTTGGCCACTGGAACCGTAATTGAGAGGGACAATGCAAAGCATGCCAGGGGCCATATTTGTACTCCTGCAGCTCTGTACCAGCCTACCTCCAGGTCAGGGGACCATTTCAACTTTGCCGTCTGTGGTGAGTTCCATGGAACACTCAGAAAGGTCCCAGAAAGAGGACATTTTGGGATCCCATCAAAAGGGGTTACCAGGCTCCAGAATTCTGGGTGATCTGCTGTAGCTGCTGCCACATGTCCACATGGTTTTCATACCTGGGAGCACTCCAGGTAACAGACAATGTGTTCCTTGGAAGGCCATGCCTCCTGGGGAATGCACTAGTGTACAGACCAAGCGTTCTTGGCTGTAAAGGGCCATGCAGATGTTGCCTTAGAGTTCCATCAAGAACCATGTGGATAGTCAGGCATCCTTGGTCAGTTTCCATTTCTATTCACACTTGAAAACAAATTTTTGCCAAGTAGATCAGCCAGAAAACCATTATGTCTTAAAAGCTACTCAATAAAACCTTACTTTGATATTAGATGCAGACTTTCTTCTCATTTTGAATTACTGCTCAGCATTTGTTGGGTGTTTGGAATTCATGTCACATAAAAGAGAGGTTTTAAAAGCTGAGCACTGCAATGATAATAATAAAACAAAAAAGATGGGAGCAAAACCCCTCTCCACAGCACACCACCACTCATCCATGTAGCCAATATTCTGTGGGTGAATTATTTAATGTCTTGATTATTTACCTAATCAAATGTAAGTGACCTGTCTAATTCTAGATTTTAGAGCTTGGTCATTCCTTACTCTTTCCTCCCAGTTTTCACAGTTGGAATGTAAAACAGGAAAATGGTTTTTGGCAGGAGGAACAAAAGCAAGCAAGAGGCTTTATTGGCTGTTTTGTTGGAATACTTTTATAGTTCAAACTCATATATTTACTAATGCATATAGCACTATGGATGAACTCAGAGGAGGGCAGGCCAAGATGAAATTCTACCCTGGGTTCCTTAGTGCCTCACTTTTATATGTCAGCTGATAACAAATGGTGCCAGTTAGAAATGCTTTTTAAATTGTCTAGAGAACAGGGAAGAAATTGTAAAATATGAATAGGTAAATGAAGGACTCAAATATGTTCTAGCACAAGAATGAAGTGCTTGGGCCCATCACCCATTCCCCCAAAGCTCAAATCTGATGAGAGTTGTAGTTTGTAGGCTTTTGTTGTTTTTAATGGAGAATCACAGAGCATCCTACTGTTACCTAAATTGGCATGTTTCAAACATAATAATTTTTAAGGTACAGAACAGTCAAACATGCCCAGGGGGCTTGAAAACAAAAGCAAAATCGTAATAAATATAAGACTTTGAATGATCCAGCTAGACCACCAAATCCAGCTGCCATTATTTTTGCAAATGCCTGTCCAGGCTCTACTCAAGCACATCCAATGAGTGAACGGCCACTGCTTCTCTAGGTATTTGGTTCCACTGTTGAGTAGCTCTTACCATAAAGAAGAACCATACACCCCCAAAAGTGCCCTGAGATGAGGGTGCAAACCTGCAGTCTCCACTCAAATACCTTGGTTGAGTGCATGCATTGCCAGGCTTAGGACCTAGCAAAGTGGGGCGAATGGGGGCTTATAGAAGGACGTGGCCACCCTCTTGCGCCTTGCACTGCAAATCTGGAGCTGTGTCCTGAGAGACAGGTGAAACCTGCTTTTGTTTTAGCTTCATAATAGTAATAATCATGTCTTGGTAGCCTGCTGTTTTCTTCAAAATCACTGATAAAGCTTTCAGAAATATAAATAGTAATGGTGATAGTAAGTCACCCTGAAATATATCTCTATGGATGGTAACCTCACCAATCTTCTTACCATTCACCATCAGCTTAGTCTTCCATATTTTAAATGTTTTAAATGCTTTTCTAGTAAACATTTTGATTTTGTTGCTCCTACCTAGGGATGTGCAAGAATATTAGAAACATTTGAAATTCAATTGAATTCGGACATTTGAATTCGAATAGAACGTCTATACATTCTTTTTTTAAAACATTCCAACAAATTTGAATGTTTCAAATCATTCATGGGAATTATTCAGACATTGGTACGTGTGCAGATATGTAAGCATTACAGATGTATCCGTACACATCTTATTTGTATCCATATGCATTTATACAGATATGTATGGGATGAAAACAGGGTGCATACAGGATAAAAATTGGATGTGTGCGAATGTGTATGGATGTGCCCAGATGTGTATGGATGCTCACAGATGCTTATGGACACATATGAATGTTGTCAACATTGATATCATCAGATACAAATTGACTAGTCGTACAAATAAATACAAATGTATTCAAATTGGTTCAAATTTGAATACATTAGTTTTTTTCTCTATTCGTATGAATTTGAACATTCAAATATTTGATCTGAATCGAACTGAATGTCAAAAATTGCATTTGTGCACACCCCTACTAGTGTCATTACTATTTAAGATCCTTCTACATAAGGACATAAGAAAAGCCTTGCTGGATCAGGCCACAGCCCATCTAGTCCAGCATCCTGTCGCACACAGTGGCCCACCAAATGCTCATGGGCATCTCAAACAGAGACAAGGACAAACCTTCTCCTGCTCTCAAGTCCCAGCAGATGGCCTTAGAAGCGCCCCGGTTCCTCCCCCACCCCCAGCCTGAAAGACACACCCAGGCATTCGTTCTAGTAGCCATGGATACATCTGTCGTCCATAAATTTGTCTAACCCTTTCTTGAAGCCATCTAGATCGGCCGCTTCTGGGGTGAGGGCAAGCCTAAAGTTAGGAGCCCCCCTGCTCGCCATGCTTGGCTCCGGGGAGCCAATCATGGCGAGCCGGGGATGGGTCATTTCTTAGCAAACTTGTGCTGTGTGGCCGCATCCGAAACAGATGCGGATTCACAGTGCAAGACCACTAAAAATGTGGTGTGCAAGAAACACCCATTAAGCACAGACTAAGCATGGATAGGTGTGGATGCACCTGCCGGAAGTGTGCTTAATTGCCCCTGCTAATGCGGACGCGGCGGAACCGAAGTGGTTTTGCCGCTGAAATCCGGATTAGAAACAGGGTTGCTGTGCGGACACGCCTCGCCAGAAGTGTCCTACATAGCAAGCCGTGTGCGGAGGCGCACTTTGGAATCCGTGCTTAATGGGTGTTAAAGGGCCTGTGCGGAAGCAACCTCCTTCAGCCAATTGGCACATGTGGAGTTCATTAGGGCTTTTCTTTTTGCAAATTATTATTTTAAATTCATGGAAGAAAAGCCCATAAAAAAGAAAGGGGGCACAGAGGTGGGGGAGCAGGCTTTAAAAAGGACCACAAATACACACCCTCAACCCCCTTGAGTGACACAACAGCATCCAATAAGAAAGGAGATAGATATGATGCAGCAAGAGGGGTGGAGCCAAGAGTTCCATGGAGGAGGCTCAGGTCGATTTCCGGGAGAGGCGTGAGTGATGAGGCTCAAGCAAGGATGGCCTGAGGATGACCAATGATCTAGGTGTGAACAGAGCTGGTACGACCTCAGCTCAAAGTATGAAACCACTTCCTGTGTCTCATAGGTGTGACCAGGGCCTATGTCAGTCTTCTTACTGTTTATTCTGGTTGTGTTTCATTGCTTACGGTGTTGCAATTCAGTTATTTTATTCTTTGATTCTACATAGCAGCCAGTACCCAGCGTTGTGATGAAAGGGCTGAACAACAAACGGACACTTTACCAAGCCTTCTGCCATCTGCTCCAGCATTGTTGCTGTTGTGGAACAGTTGTGCACTGGTTATATAGTCCACCAGATAAAATAACTGGAAGTTTTGCCTCATCATTAATCTGAATCCTAACAAACAATTTAGAAACAAGTGAGGTAACTTTGAAGAATATAGTTAGTCCCAGGCAGTGTTGCTTTTCGCCATTGTGGACTTATCTTTTGATTTACATTGATGTCCTCCAGATATTTCTTGTGTTTTGGGTACTTCATCCAGAATGCCAGTGTGAACTGAAATGACAGTTGTCTCTTTCCCTGAGAAGTTAGAGTGCCACAGACACAAACTAGTTTCATTCCCATACAGATGTCTTTGCAACATACAAACTGCTCCAAAATAAATAAATAAAATAAAATGAGTGATGTCTGATAGGTTTAAAATTTCCAGATTTAAAATCCATTTGCTGTTGCCTCAAAAGCTCCAGTCACAATTAATATAATTATTGATTTCTTCTTCTATAAACCTTTAACTTAAGTGTGCCAATCCCAGGACTTTTTTAAAAATGGTTTTTCATCTGCAGGTATCGCCACAGTACCATATCTTTTCCTTTCCCTTTTTCTCCTCCTTCTCTCCTTCCCTATTCCACCGTTTCCTGTCCAGGGAAAAACTCTGAAAACTCTGAAGTCCTGTGGATTTTCAAGGCCCTTCTGGTAGTTTCTACTATGGCTGTGTCCCCATGCGAGTTGGAAAATTTTAAATCTGTGTGCAGAGCCAAATTTGAATTGAGCTGTCCCCATGTGTTTGCTGATAACACGGGCTCAATTTGACTATGGGTGTCCCATGCAAACCTCGCTAAACCCCTGCACGGGGGAACAGCATCTTTTTCTCTCCGCCCCTTGCTCTCCCGATTGGAAGCCAAGCTGATGTTGCCAACCTCTGCACCACCCGCTGTAGTGATGGCAGGGAAATGCCACCCAACACTCCCTTCCCCACCTCCTTTGGCACATAGGGCCGAAAGGCAATAAAAATATAATATTTTTTAAAAATGAAAAAGCCACCTCTGCTCTACCCAGCACAGCAGTTTACTGCTTGTATGCTAAATTAAGCCATTTAAATTAAATTATCATGCCTGGCTTGGTGATCAGAGAGTGAGGGTAGAATAATGGTCATGGAAAGAGACCCGTGGGATGTCGATTGCATCGTTCACCGTAAAACTGGGGCACTGAAGCTTCTATTTGTCTTGCTTACTTGGCATTCAGGGAAAGGGGGTGGAATAATTGTCGTGGAAAGAAACTCATTTCTGTTCAGTCACCATTTATTGCCAAAAATGCCCAGTTGCGATCTCCAACACACAGGAGCGCAAGATGTGAAACCTACCTGCTAATGACACAAGTGTCAATCTCCTCCTCTAATAACCCGGGAGCATCCCCATGCATGGACTCAGCCTGCAAAATAATGCGGGCTTGCCTCCTGAATTATAGCAAGAACAGTTTTCTTCAGGACTAAATTTACCACAGATTTGGGCAATTTGGTCCATGAGTAGCCCAATTTGGGGGCTTTGCAGGGGGACACTTCTTGCCAAATTCAGATTCAATTTGGGCTATAGAGTGCATGGGGACACAACCTACATGGTGACAATAAATGAGCATATTCAATCATCTTTGTCCTTTTGCCCTGCCAGTGCTCTGAGGGGGTTTTCTGAGCACCCACTCCACAGAGAGGGTTCTGTGTGGCATCCTGCATTTTTAGCTCCTCCCCACCTTTTCTGTGTTTCCTTGGCAGGATGTT
Organism: Aspidoscelis tigris stejnegeri; assembly: GCA_023333525.1. Lineage (NCBI taxonomy): Eukaryota > Metazoa > Chordata > Lepidosauria > Squamata > Teiidae > Aspidoscelis > Aspidoscelis tigris. The sequence continues at coordinate 8,354,578 of JALMGA010000022.1, forward strand.
GGCCTTGCTATGGGGTACATCAAGCCATCTGTCAAAAATATGGAAATGGTTAACAACACAGTCACAAACCAGGCACTGGGGGTGGGAAAGGGAGAAAAGAGGTCTGGAACAATGTGCTATTTTGAAATGTTTTGCTAGAGGAGAAGGGGCCAGGGAGATTAACTGTGTCCCAAAGCTCTGTTTATTTCAGCCAGAAAAAGAAAAAAAAATCAAGAAAAAGAGAAGTTTAATTCCAAAGAATCCAGAAGGCAGAAGATGCTTCAGTTCTTTGGGCAATAACTGTGATACATGGGGTGGGGAAAACGCTTTGAAATAAAGTAGAATGGGGACATATAAGGTTACCACATACAGCATTTTAATGGCAGAGTGGAATAATGAGACCTGAGAAAGATTGCAGGAGGAATCTGGTGTCGATCTGGTGGAAGTTAATCCATAGGTCAACAAGAGTAGACTGATGTCATTTAGTCACACAAACAAGCAAGCTCTTTGGCCCTTTCTGCACTAGACCTTATTCCAGATGCTATCCTGGAACAGAACCTGCTGTAGTCTGCACCAGCATAGAGATGACAGGTCCCTGTTCTGCGATATCATCTGGGATAAATCCTAGTGCAGAAGGGGCCTTTGTCCTGCTCTTGCCCACGGGCGGTGGCCCTGATGCCTTCATATTGCTGCAGCACCTCAAGAGACTTATTAGTTTCCTTGAAGGCTTTCAGGATGTACTCAGCACACAGGAAATGGGCCTTGGGGAATGTAGGCCTTTCTTGACAATACTGTTTTGTCTACAAACCAGTAACTATGGGTCTCGCATCTGCACAGTAGACTGGTCTATGGGAATCTCACCCACTGCTGGTTAAACAGGCTTACTGGTGAACCAGAGGGCCCTGGTCTAGAATGCAGAGGTATGAGGAAGACATGCCTCCATTTTCTGGGCTAATGGGTGGCCGTTTCTGCAGCACGCCAACGTTCATCACCAAAATGAGTCCCCTTGGTCTTAGGCCAAGAAGCTTCATTCCTAGCCCTTTAGAGACATTGGAAGCTATTTCTGAAGCTCATGCAAGCTTCAGGGATGGTGCAGGGGCTGGCCTGGGCCAGCAAAATTCTGCAGATGGCATTGTTCCAGACCACTGTGTGCTATGATCTAGATCACAGCTTTTGACTGTAGAAAGCCCTTTAGTTTCAGAACTCTTTTGACACATTTTGGATACCTTATTGGGGAGATCAGGAAAGTATTTTGAAGTATTTTGGAAACTTTGGGTCACCTGGAATGTTTCTGACCAGAGGCCTTTTCACACACTGCCTTTTGGAACGCGCGGAAGACAGCCCGGAACGTGGCATTCGCATTGCCGTGGCCGGGTTTCCGTCCCAGCCCGTTCTGGGATGTCTTCCGCGCGTTCGAGATGTAGAGCACTTTAAAGTGCTCTACATCCATTCCCACGTGTACGAAGCATCCCTGGCCATTCCGGGAAGGGAAACATTCGCACATCCTTCCCTCCCTGACAGCCGCGGGCACGCCCCCCTCCGGCAGCATTGGCTGAAAATCGGCCGAACAGCTGACTGAGGTCACGCTAATGACCTACCTTGCCAGGCTCCAGCCCAGCAAGGTAAGTGACGGCCTCGCGCGGGGGGAAGTGGGGCTCTCCCAGCCTTGGCAGCCCATTGGGCTCCCAGGGTAGGGGGGCACTGAGATCGGCTTCCCCTTGCCCCTTTCCGGGGCAGGGGCTATGAGACCCCTGGTAGACCGGACCCGGTGGGTCCGATGTGCCAAGGAATCCCCCCCCACCCCCATTCGCCCCACCCCGGGCATCAGGCACGCACGGAGGCGTCTTACCTTGTCGATGTCTGGGCTCAGAATGAGGCGAGGATGTCGGAAGCGCGCCCACGTGGGTACTCCTCTGCTCCCGATTGGACAAGCAGTTCATGTGAACTGCTTGTCCAATCAGGAGCATGCTGCGCGCTCCCGGCTACCCCGGACATGTGGAGGCATCCCCTGGTAGATGGGAGAGGGGACCCATGAATTGGTGGGTCCCTCTGCCATCTACCAGCCACGGCGACTCTGGTAGACAGCAGAGGGGATCCACCGGCTCGTAGGTCCCCTCTGCTGTCTACCAGCGTCGATCTGGCCAGAAGAAGCCTTTACTTCGGTTCCAAAGTGGAACCAGGAGTAAAGTGGCCCCTTCTCCCTGCCAGATTGCAGGCTTGGAGGGGGGGCGCCCTCCCCCTGCTCCAGGTGGGCATCGGGGGTGCCCATCTGGAGCGGGAGGGGTGGCCCCACCCCTCCAATCCTGCAATCTGGCAGGGAGAAGGAAAGCTTTTACTCATGGTTCAACCCTGGAACTGGGAGCAAAAGCTTCTGACGCTGGGATCAGGTGGGGGAGGGGGAGAGGGAGGGGAGGGGGAGAGGCCCACCCCCCACCTGATCGCCCCCACCCCACCCCGGGCGCGCAGGGTACCTACCTTCCTGGCATCCAAGCTTGCCATGAGCGAGGGACGCCGGGATTGCGAGGGACACCAATCAGGAGCCACTGCCCGCACATGTGGGGCGCGCTCCTGGAATCCCTCGCTCATTGCAAGCTTGGACACCGGGAAGGTAGGTCCCCTGCGTGCATGTGCAGTGTCCAGATGCCTGGGGTGGGGTTGGGTGTGGGTGTGGTGGGTTGGGTTGGGTGTGGGTGTGGTGGGTGGGTGGGTGGTTTGGGGGTGGCTGCGGTGGGTGGGGGTGGTGTGGGGGTGGCTGCGGTGGGTGGGTGGGTGGTGGTGTGGTGTGGTGGGTGATCTGCACGGCGTAGGCGCCTAGATCCATGTGCCTACATCCCACAGATGGGCGCGATTGGGGTCAGGGGGAATCCTTCGGAGACCGGAGCCATGTGCTCCGATCTCCAAAGGGGTCCTGCCCCATAGGGAGCTTGCCCTGGGCCCCGCGATGGGTGCCCGGGTACCTTCGTGCCAGCTGCACAGGGCTCAATCGAGCCCCGTACAGCCGGCACGAAGTGGGGCAAGTATCCCCGCCCCTGGCCAGCCTTTCCCGGCCACTTCTGTAGCCAGGGGGAGCTTCCCTAAAGCCCACCCGGGGGGGGGAGGGAGCCCGCACAATCTCCTCCTTACCTGCTCGGCGTCAACCCGATTCTGGAAGGAGGGACCCAGGATGCAGTGCACCTGCGTCCTGCACACCTCCTGAATGGCCGGGGCTGCTGCTGGCAGCCCCTGCCTTCAGGAGGCGTTCTGTGCAGGCGTGCTGCCCTGGCTAGGGTGGGCTTTAGGGAAGCTTCCCCCGGCTCCAGGAGTGGCGATCTGCCGCTTCTGGGGCGAGGGCGAGTTGCGGCAGCAAGGTCTCCCAGCTCGCCATGCTTGGCTCCAAGGAGCCAATCATGGTGGGCCGGGGGAGGGCCCCGGGTAGGTACACTTTCGCTGTGCGGACGCATCCTAAAAGGATGCGTTTTCACAGCGAAAGACACATTCACCACATCATATGTGGTGTGTAATTAACACCCATTAGGCACACTTTAGGCACGGATAGGTGCGGACGCCCCTAACCGGAAGTGTGCCTAATAGGCCCGCAAATGCGGACGCGTCATCCTGAAAGTGTGTTTAATCCGTGTTGCTGTGCGGACACACCTCACCAGACGCGCGTTTCCAGATGTGTGCCTAATGGGTGTTAAAGGGCCTGTGCGGAAGCACCCTTAGTTGCTTCTTGGTCATACTTGCTCCGAGTCCTGAGCCACCTGCCGTCTAGCCATCATCCTGAATGCTTCACTGCCTGGAAATCTTCTGTGAACCAAGGTGAGTTGGGGCTCTGCGACACTGGGTTTGGCAGTTAGGAGCGACTGTGTCAATAGCCCTTTCCACAAGGAAACCAGGGAATCAACAGAATCACCAGCTCAGGGCTGCTTGGACTTCCAAAGCAACATCTGGATGAGCATCTGGTGCATGGTTGGCCATTCCCATGGTGTACACCCAAAAGAGAATGCAGAACTTGCCACCCAAGAGTAATCCACAGCTGAATCGCTTTGAGGAAGACTGTGGCATCTCAGATCCCACCTATGAATTATCTCAAAAGTGTTAGCTGCTTTGGAGATGCTTTAAAAAACACACACACCTGTGTGTGTATGCAGCACAAGAACAGGGAACCACAACCTTCCAGTCTCTGTACTGATGCACCTCACAGGATGATGAAAAATTGAATCTATTTTTTGAACACCTTGGAGAAATTTTTTTGATGATTAGGTTTATGTATAGATTACATATGCACGTATGTGTCCATACATGCCGCCTTTTGCATTGACCACAGAAGATTGCTTCTGTGAAACAAAAGAACAGAGGGGAAAAACCTAGATGTTACAAAAGATACAATTTAAAAAGAGTGGGTAAGCATTTTAATTGCTCTGGTTTTGAAATGAACTTGGAAGTTACCCTGCTTAACAAAAAGGCTCAGGGCAGAGACTGAATGTCAAGCTGATTAATTGGGATTTATTTGTAGATTTGATGTTATCATTGGGCATAATTGGGCCTGGGAGTGGCTTTCTCACTTTTGAAAGATGCCTCTTCAGTCAATCCTTCATTTTGCTTTTCCAATCCATCATTTTATGGGAGAGGCTCACGCCAACTTGGACTGAACCTTCTTTTTCTTTTCTTTTCTGTTTTCACTAAGAATGTATCTGCTTCTTAGATTATTCAGCCTTCTGACTACAATAGCAACTCGAAAACCACACAAAGAAAATAAAAACATCAGTGATCCACTTATTAGAGATCAGTCAATTTAACATCAGTTCCAGGTAAGGTGATGGACAGCATAATTAAGGATATAATTAGTACACGCATCGTGGGAGCAGACATTGCTCCAAGAAAAGCAGCAAAGGTAAATCATGCCAAACTAACTTATTAGAATTCATCAAGAATACCAATAAGCAAGGGGATGACGGTGATCCAACTGGCATTGTCTGTCTAGACTTTCAGAAGGGGTTTGACAAAGTTCTTCATCAAAAGCTTCTGAACAAATTCATCAGTCATGGAATAAGAGGACAGGTCCTGTCCCAGACTGGTAACTTGCTAAATGACAGGGAACAAAGAATACTGATAAATGGGAGAAGGAAAAATTGGGGTCCCTCCAGTTTCAGTGTTGGGACCTGTGGTTTTTAACGAATTCATAAATTATATAGAAGCAAGAGTAAGTAGTAAGATAGCAAACCAATGAGTGCCAGAACCCCAAACCATGTTGAGACTTGTTTTTTCAGGTGCCAGATTTGGTCCTGGCCGGGAACGGTTTGGGGGGATTTGGTCTGCCTCCCACGGACCAAATCCAAAATAGATGGGGATGCCCCTTGCCGATCCCACGTTCGGTACTGTACCAAATGTGCATGGGAATGCAGCCAAGGATTGTCTCCAATTCCACGTATAAACAACAAGGGATTCAAAAGCAAAGGGCAGAGAAAAGGCACAGTGGGCAGTTTCATCCACCCCCTAAAGTCACCTTTAGATTGTAGTTAGATGGGATTTAGTTGAATTTACATCCCATGTTGTACTAATGCTGTAAGGAGAGATTATAGTTAATTAAAAGTCATGAACATTTATGTTAAACAAAGAACCATTGCAAAACTTTCTATGCAAATATGGTATCATCAAAGAGGAGGTGGGGGACACCGGAATTTAGGCAAAGGCCTGGGCTTGCTTTCATGGAATGGGGCTTCCCCCAAACAGCTCAGCATGAACTAAGTTGCTTCTAAACGCTTGGAAGATGTAGAGTCAGGTAAGTCAGACAAGCTCCTGGAAGAAAGTGAATTTATTCTCCACCTTCTCTGTAAACAGCAGGAAACGGTAAAAAGTCCATGGGAGAAAAAAGGAAAAACATGAAGTGAACCATAGCTGCCAACATGATTCTTTGGGGCTCCCTGGGCTTTTTGATTTGAAGACTGGGGGAATGGTGGACTTCCTGAGTTCAGAGGTCTTCCTGAGTTCAGTCCAAGTTGGTGGTGCAATTCCAAAAGAGCAGACACTTCAATTTGCTGACAAATCAAGGTGTGCAGACAAATTGCAGTTTACGTATAGTACTGAGGCCTTTTCGCACTACATCTGGAACGGATGTAGTGCACATGGCCTAAGTAACTTCAGGACGCATTCAGCATTCACACACAGGAACGCATAAACCTAGGGGAGGTCCCCGGAGCACGGATGGGAGGCGGGTGCTGTGCGTCCACACAACACCCACCTCCAATCCAGATTTATTCCGTCCTCCTGCTGTGTGTGTGGAGGGATGGGGAGGGGGTAGATGCGGATTAGATGCGGATCTACCCTGTAAATCCGGATGTACCTGGCATCCGGATTTAGTAAAACCGGGTCTACTGGAACCCAGTTTTACTAAATCCGGGTGTGGTAGATCCGGATTTATTAGTGCCTGTGCGGAAGCACCCTAAGGCTCTTCGTTGTGTGTCTTATGAAGCAGTCAGGCGAGCCAAAGAATCTTATTTTACTACTAGGATTGCTGCCACTCAGCTCCTGGCCAGTAGAACTCCTCTGAGTGGTGAAGAACCTTCTAGATACTGGGACAGACAGGTCAGGCATGCAACCCACAGCTGCCTCCTGTGGAAAATTTGCTAGGCCCTTTGAGGAGAAAGTCGCTCACATTCCCTTGGAACTTGACACCATACTTAGAACAGAGTCTAGGAAGGTGCATCTGTCCAGTACACTGGCGGCTGTTTGGTTTTCATGGGATCAGTTCCAGAGTCACAACCAAAATTTGCTGTTGCAACATGTCTTCACTGATGCCATTCATTAAGTTGGTCCACCAAGGAAGCAAAACATTTTTGGCCAGTCAAAGGGACAGACACTGGGTGTCATGGAGCTGGGGCTTAGTGCCTTCCATGAGGGCACATAGAGGGGTATTGGCATTAAGAAAAAAGAAAATCATCTACACCATAATTAGACCTCAAAATTGATTAGAAGGGGTTAGTAACAAATTGGGGTTCACATATTTCTAGGCTTACATTTTGTTAAGGGAAAAGATGGGGCATGTGGGAGTGCGAGAGCCAAAGCCCTGCTAATGGAAAACCTTAGAGGTAGTTTTGGTTTTGGAGCATACCCTTTGCCCTAGTCTTCCTTAAGCTTCAGCACGCATCACAGTCAAGGACTCATCCGTTAGTTGTTTATGAATTGCTCATGGAGACACTGTGCCCCAGACTGGATGGCACTTCAGTTCCCCCTTGCTGGCAGAGTGAGCTACAGGAATTACCTTATTTGTCTTATCAGGTTGTAGCAAGCTCGCTCTATCCAGTTCTCCCTCGGTTATGCCAAATATGGGCACCCCGGGGAAAATTTTTCCATTAAGAAATGTGTTCTGTAACTGGGCATAAACAATATGGACAAGATGCTTGAAGCAGTTCGACCTACTACAAGTAAGCTCAGCCCTTGCGCTTCTTGGCTGATTAAAGCCAGCAAGGGTGGTCTGACTGAATGGGTCAAGGAGCTGGTGAAATCCTCCTTATATCACGGGGAGATACCTGCTGGCTTGAAGGAGGCAGTGGTGTACCCCTTGTTGAAAAGGACCTCCCTACATCCAGATGTGCTTGACAACTACCGCCTAATTGCAAACGCAACATTTTTGGGCAAGGTGCTTGAGCATGTGGTGGCAGGGCAACTTCAGGCATTCTTGGAGGAGACAGACTATCTGGACCCATTCCAGTGTGGGTTCAGGCCAGGGCATGGCGCTGAAACAACCCTAGTTACCCTGAAGGATGACCTACTCTGGGAGAAAGACAGAGGGAGCGCTACTCTGTTGATCTTCCTGGACCTCTCAGCAGCTTTTGACACCATTGATCACAGTATCCTACTGGACCGGCTCTCTGGGATGGGGGTAGGAGGCACTATGTTTCAGTGATTCTGCTCCTACCTGGAAGGTCGGTTCCAGAGAGAGACCTTGGGGGATTTCTGCTCAGCCCCATGGCAACTAAGCTACTGGGTACTGCAGGGTTCTATTCTATCCCCCATGTTGTTCAACATCTATATGAAACTGCTGGAAGAGGTCAGAAGGAGGTTTGGTGTTGGGTGTCACCAGCATGCTGACAACACTCGGCTCTATTTCTCCTTGTCATTGGAATTGGCAGAGGCTTTGCAGGTGCTGGACCTATGTCTGGAGGCTGTAATGGGCTGGATCAGGGCCAATAAACTGAAACTGAACCCTGATAAGATGGAGACTCTGTGGACTGGTGGTTCTCGGGTCGGAGAACTAGGTAAACAACCTGTTCTGGGTGAGGTTGCGCTCCCCTTGAAGGAACAGGTGAGGAGTTTGGGTGTAGTCCTCTCATTAGAGGCCCAACTGGACTCGGTGGCACAGAGTGCTTGGTGCCAGCTATGGCTAGTGCCCCAGCTATGACCTTTCTTGGACAGGGATGACCTAGCCACAGTAGTCCATGCACTGGTAACCTCCCGGTTAGACTACTGCAATGTGGGGCTGCCCTTGAAGAAGACTTGGAAGCTGCAGTTACTTCATAAACGTGGCAGCCCAACTACTGGCTAGTATGTAACACCTGTTTTGAAAGAGCTGCACTGGCTGCCTGTCTGCTTCTGATCTGAATTTAAGGTGTTGGTAATGACATTTAAAGCCCCAAATGGCTTGGGACCTCAGTACTTGAGGAAACGCCTCCTCTCATACAGACCTGCCTGAGATTTAAGATCGGCTAGAGGGGGGCTTCTCTGTGTCCACCAATTAGAGAAATCCACTGTGTTGAGACATGGGGGAGGGACTTCTCAGCTGTGGCACCCCACTTATGGAATGCCCTACCTCTGGAGGCCCGATTAGCATTTACCCTTGTAAATTTTAGGCAACAAGTAAAGACTTGGCTTTTTATTAAGGCCTTTGGGCACTAATTAATTAATTAATTAAAAAGAGCTGCTGGCCTGGTATGGGTCTGGTTTAGAGCTTGTAGTGTGAATGTTCATACTGTTTGCTTCCAGATATCTTCCAAATTTTAAGTTTCAAGTTGTACAATTCATATGTTCACAAAATTATTAATATTTCATTTGGTCTATTATTTTTAGCTAATTATTATGTTTTAAAGAAAAATCTAAGTTTTATTTTTAAAAAGCAAAATAATAATGAACAGATTTTAAGGAAGAAAATATCTTTTTACTGCAGCCTCCACAATCTTTAACAGTAGTGATCAATTAGAGTTTTTAAAATGTGCTTTTCCTATACATTCTTATACATGTACTTTTGTACACATATTTTGCTGTTCATACAGAATTTTTAAACAATTTTTCCCAATGTAGCACATTTTAGGATTTGTCTTTACTGATAGGAAATGTACATTTTTATTTAGTTTCCCCCCCTAAAACATACCTTTGTATACACAGTTTTGTTGCAGAGAGATGTAAATTTCTAAGCACTCTCTTATTAGTTCAATAAGTTCATTTAATTGTTTTCATTCCTGATCTCTAGTTTACACCAATAAATCTGAGTAAGGCCCACCTGCCAAGCTGAAAAGGATTAATCTGTCAATGATGATTTCTCTCAGTTTCACATTTCTCAGTCTTAAGTTCAGTTCAGTACAACAGTTAATTTTTTAAAAATAGTTATTCATGATTTATTTCCATACACCATTTGAGTTAAAAATTTACTTTGAACCATTATTGCAAGAAATATCCTCTGATACAGTGTATTTGAACTTCAGTAGTGCACTTACTTTTGTACACAGTTTCACCAAATACGAATTGGCTTGTCTTTTCTAAAAAATCTAGTAGAAAACAAAGGGAAGTTCAGGGCATCCAGTATCCATAAAAGCTTTGAATGAAGCTTCTAAGGATACTGGATTATCTGATTCATGGACAGAAGGAGCCCTGCAAATAGGGCCCTATTCAATCCGTCCACGAATCTCGGTATCCAGGCACATTTGTCCCAATTCCAAATGTGCTGAATTATTTGTGTACAATCCTACTGAACACAGCCACAGTTTGTGTGAACTGGAGTCAATTTGCAACAGTTGCTGTGGTCGCACCTAAGGCTTAATCCATCTTCTGTCCACTTTCAGAGTGAGAGAACACATCAGCAAAATGACCAATAACTTACTTTCCACATTATCTATTCCAAATTTTCTGAGTTATTTAACACTGAAAGAAAACAGCTTGCTACTTTGCTCATATGTTTTCTTCACTCTGAAAGTGGACTGAAGCTGGATTAAGCCTTAAGTGTGACCACAGCCAGTAAAAGGTACTCTGAACTGGGAAATGATGGGAAAATTCCTTGACTCTGTTGGTGGATTTCTCCTCTTCCTCTTCCACCTTCTCAGACGTAGATGGAGGAGGAAGCAGAAAAGGAGGGTTCTAGAGGAAGAATTAATTTGTCTGTTTATCCCTCAGTCTTTGGAAAAGTTTCTTTTTTGGATAACAGCTTTCAGTGATCAGTAGCCAAATCTGCAAATAACTAAGGGGGGGCAGGGGGGCAAGAAGAGGGGCCACTTCTTTGAACTCTGACCATTTGACCTTGCAAAACTGAATGAGCTGTTCTGTGCTTCTCAGCACCCAGGAGATAAAGCAGAGCGGATGGTAAGGAAAGTCGGGGGGGGGGGGCAAAAGATGACAGACGTTAAACACACCTTCACATTTTGAAGTTAATTACTTCCTGGTTTGAGAGGTTCATTCCAGCAACTGATGCCCTTTAAAAAATTGCCATCTGAGGAACATCTATCTATATATCTTTATCTATATCTAGATATATCTATATAGACAGGATTTTGTTATGAAAAAAACCAAGCTCATCATTCTAATACTTAAAAAAAGGTAAACAACTAATCCCATTCTGTGCACAAATTCAAAAGCATATTCCAATGGGTTTGAATTGACAAAAAGTGAAAGAAACAGCTTTCCAGTGTCAAGGCTGGGCAAATGATGTGCTGCCATTTTGAAAGCTGAACACCTGCAGTGATCATTCTGTCAGCTTTGTACTAAAGCTAATGGGTGCTACATGATTGAATAAATTTATATAAAAGATTTAATTTTTTTTAAAAAAACCTTTGTACTAAACCTGCAGGTGCTTCATGTTCCGATATAGCATAGTTAGAAGGTCTAGTAATGAGTCCACAATAATTGTGTTTGTGAAAAACAAGCATTCACCCAAGTTACTGGGGGAATTCGCAGTTGGCTTCCCATCTGTGGCGGACACTTACTGCACACAAACCTTCTCCCCACGTCTGGACACTTACCTCAAGTGTAGATGGTGTCTGGGTGCTGCCATCTTCTTTCCTTGATGGTGATGTCAGCATGTGTGCACCAACGCTGTCACCGGGGCAATTGTGACGTACCGGGCACGGGTGCTTGCACAGTCCATCATGTGATGATCCTGCACATCTTCCAGACCTGGAAGATTTGCAAATGGTCAAGGCGGAGCCTTTCCAGCTCCAGCCATGGTGCAGGGAAGTGCCTGTGTGGACCACAATTCTGTACCACACGAGGCTGCCTCACAGGAAGCTCCAGCCTGGAATGCTCTGCCTCAGAGCTCACCACGAGGCAACTACTGGGCCAAGTGTGGAAAGGCCAACCATTCAAGTGCTCTCTGACCCAGACCAAGAATGGTTTGAGAGTGTTTTGCATTGCTCCTCCCTGCTGCAAGTATATCTAAGGGAAGGGATGAGGGAGGAAGAAGAGCTACCCTCCAGCCAGCCTCCTAGTGTGAGCATTTTGTGACGTCCCTCCCTGCTGCAAGTATATCTGAGGGAAGGGATGAAAGACTAGCCAGCCTCCAGCCATTTTTTTAAAAAAACTATATAATATTTTATTTGTTATAATATGCTATATATTTTTGACTTACGCAAACTGCCATCGGGAAAAATTGTCTTTGACTTAAGTTGTTGATTATATTTGCTATATTGTTTTTGTTTTGTTTTGTTTTGGATGTAATGATTGTATTTTGCTTTGTATTTGGTTTCCATTTGTTGTAAACCGCCTTGGGCAAATGTTTCTTTTTGAAAGGCGGTATATAAATAAAAATGGGATGGAATGGAATGGATATCCCCCTGTAGAATGGAACTAGAAAAATTGTGTGCACGGCAGCAAGAAAAATGCACTGTAATGGTGAGTCTATGAAGACACCTTTAGAATCCCTTCAGAACAACAGCCATGTTGGTGGGAATTGTCACTTCACATTGCCTGCAAAGCAGTTGCATCTGCTCTCCAGATGCAGAATTTGATCAATGGAGATGTGGGTGAACCGTATTGAGTTTGGAGGCATTGTCGCCAGTAATATGGAACAGGCAGGGCTTAGACATCTGCACTACGTCTCTCCTTAGACTGCATTTGCTGCTGTCCCACCCACTTAATGCAGATACCTCTGCCTACAATTGATCCAGATCCAGATAATCCAGATTCACTAATTTGGATTAGGGCCAGTATGTGCAGAAAAGGCCTATAGCAGAATGTGGAGGCCAGGCTCCTGTTCCTAGAGATAATCCAGAATATGGCCCAATGCAGAAAGGGCCAAAGGCTAGCTAGTCTCATTTGCCTTCCCAAGGTCACTGAGATAATTGCACAGTGTGGTTCATTTAATACTTTAGGTACAATCAGCTGAGGAAGCTGTGCCAGGGGTGAGAATGGAAGGGAAATTGCACCATTGCTAGTTCTGATCTTCCCAAAGAAGGACTGGTACAGCCAACACACAGGCCTGGTTCAGTCAGGTAAAACTGAGGCTTTCTAGCCTATGTTCTTGGTCCACCAAATTCTATATGAAGGCTCCACAGACTGGATAAGGTTTCACTTTGTGGCTGTGTTTCCACTCACATTTTTAAATGATTTGGAAATTGTCCCCATTACAGACTGGGTTCCCATGTTTTCCAAGGAGTAAATTGCTAAAACACGCAATAAAAAAAACCCTGAAAAAACAGCTCTCACTCAGGTTTTTGCTGCTAAAACACTTTATCTTTATTCACTTGGGAATGGTACTGCTGTACTGGGGCAGATGCGTCATGTCGGTGACAGTGGAGGGCAAATGAGTGTGACCAGGGAGCAGATGGAACCAGTAAGTGCAAACAGGCCCCCAAACTATTTTTCTCCCATGATTTCAAAGGGTCCTAATGATGTGGAATTTCTTATGCAGGTGGGATGCTGAAGAGGCAGCCCTATGTATTGCAGGAACGGAAGTGTGGTGGATAAAGGCTTGTGTGTTGAGGTGAAGCTGTAGTTATAAGCTTCCACCACTACGAAGTCTCAGTCCACGGGCCTTTTTAGACCTTCACCTCTATGAAACTCTGTCCCAGGGAAGTGAAAATCAAGGATGGAGTGGGTGTTTACATTTTGAATGTTCACCCCATCCCAAAGCTAAGTACCAGGTAAGTGCAAACATTGCTGTCCTAGAGGTGATTCCTTCCCATGGTGCATGCTGGAGTGAGTTGGCAGCATTCTAGATGCTGCTACTATAGCTGTGGAGCATATTTTAGTGCTCCGCCACTATCCAGGGGTGGTGGTGGCCCCGTACGCTCAGAGCCACTCCCAGAACAGAAATGGCCCTGCATGATGCAGATGCTCCAGACAGGAGAAGCCTCAGACGTCCCCTTTTGCCCGAGTGTAAAAAGGGCCCATGTGCAGTAATGGGAAGAACAGAAAGCCGAGTTTCAACAGTCTGAACAGAACGTGCCTTGTGTCTTACTTGGAAAATCCCCAATCGAGATTCCAGCTCCTGATGGACTAGATTTATTGTCAGCAGCACCTACTGGCCTAGTGATGCTGCCAAGACAAAAGCGCATGCCAGAGCACAGCAAACACATTCTCACTCCCACCTGTGCTGCAACGATGAGACTTTGGCAATTCTTGTGCTCAGACATGAATTTGCCCACACTTAGTAATGAATTTAATTTCTCCCAAGTGGTTCCTCCAATTGTACAACGGTTACCACACTGGTGGAGAACTTAAGGTTTTCAGGCCAGAGGTAACCCATCAAGTCTTTCTATTTCGTCTTGGGAGTCTCGTCTTAGGCCATACTTTTCAGTCCTCCTTCAGAACATATCTGGATCGTGTTCTAGAATTGTATTCATCTTCATCTTGTATAGTTGCTTTAACATGGCCACTAGAAAGGCATGCAGTTTAACAAGTTATGAAGATTTCTAGTTTAACAACTTATGGAGTACCTCCAGTCAACACTATCTGCTTTAAAGTTAATTCCTGAGATGAAGAAAATGAATTCAGAGATGGCTGCTATGACTGGTGGATTGATTGCATATATTTGTGGTTTAGGATTGGATTATATGCTTTACACCCATTTAAAACAAAATAAAAACATTAAAAATCTAATCATCAGTAGAGGTGTGCACGAATGCAATTTTCAGGATTCAATTTGAATCAAATATCTGAAAATTCGATTCAATTTGAATATTTAAAATTTGAATTTACCTAAATTCAGTTCAAATGCTGTAACAGATTGGATGAAAATGAACAAGATGAAACTTAATGCAGATAAAACAGAGGTGCTCCTGGTCAGTGCTGGATGGGACTCCCCTTCCTCTGAAAGCACAGGATTGTAGTTTGGGGGTACTCCTAGATTCATTGCTGAGCATGGAAGCTCAGGTTTCAGCAGCTTCCAAGAGTGCTTTAGCACAACTTAAACTAGTGTGGCAAATATGTCCATTTTTGGATAAGCCAGATTTGGCCACAGTGATTCACACCCTAGTAACATCTTGGTTTGATTACTATAGTGCCCTTTACGAGGGGCTGCCAGTGAAAACTGTTCAGAAGCTTAGGCTAGTTCAAAGAACAGCAGCCAGGCTGATAACTGGGACTGGTTATAGGGAACGCACAACTCCTTTATTGAAAGAGCTCTGCTGGCTACCTACTCCTTTCTGGGCACAATTTAAACTGTTATGACCTATAAAGCACTAAATGGCCTGAGACCAGGATACCTATAAGATCAAGATTGTCTTGCTCTTTATGAGCCTATAAGGCCACTGAGATCAGCCTCCAGGGCCTCTCTTCTTCTTCCACCTTCCTCCCAGGTTAGGTTGGCTGAAACTGGAGTGAGGGCCTTTTCAGCGGCTGCCCCCAGGTTTTGGAATCCCCTCCCCGTAGATGCCAAGTTGGCCCCATCACTTCCTGGCTTCCGTTGTTATATTTCATTGTGTTTTAATATTTTTAATATGACACTGTTTTACTTGTGTGTATGTATGGATAGTTTTTAATTTTGTATACTGTTGTATTGCTGTCTAACTCTGAACACCACCTTGAGTCCCTTTTTGGGAAAATGGTGGGATATAAACAAACAAACAAACACAATTGTGGTAAAGTGATTTCTAAAAGGAACGTCCACTGGCTATAGCAGTATCTTTAAGTGACAAACAAAAGAAATTATGGAGATTTGCCAAACCATATATTGCAGGTTTCAGAAGTAGTACCTGCCTCCAAAAGTACCAGACTGTAGAGGAATAATGAAAAGAAGTTCTGGTTCGTGGGTTGGTTGGTTTTCCTTGTGAAATTATGGTGGGATCTTAGAGACTTTTCACAGAGACAAGATGACTTGATCCAGTGGAGGAATTCCCACGTTCTTAACAATCGGATAAAATATTTACTGTTCCTTTTCAATTTGTAATGTTGGAAAATTCCATTAGAATCCAATAAAATAAAATAAAAACCAAGTGGATAGTTGGACTTGATATTTGGAGGGCTTAATTTTGCCTCTATTGGAGAAGATCTTCTGATACTGTACATACACATGTTGATTTTCTTATTCTCTGAGTGCTTGAAAGAGCAGAATAGCATTTTACAAATCTGTGAATCCCAGGCATGGTAAAATGATGTCTAAAAAAAAGGAGAGAGAGAAAATTAGAGAGAAATATACATATATGACACCTATCCTGCTAAAGTTCTGTGTTCTGGAAGCTCTGTTTATGCCCCTAAAGCTGAGGGAAGCTAAAAATGGGGTTGCTACGATACACATTTGTCAGAATTCAAGGTGCCAGCTTGTTCTGTTTACTCCTTATAATCTATGTTTATTTAATTTATGAGTTCCCCATGCCAGAGGCATACAGATGATATTCAATTAAAAGGTAGACCGAATCAATCCATTGTAACAATGGAATTCAATGACGTAATTAACATAACTTCACTCCAATCAATAATAGTTACTCCTTTCAATAACTGCAACTGAACAAATAGCAATCCAGACATTATTATAACCCAATGTAAAACAATAACAAAATAAATTTGGTATCAAAAAATTATTCACAAGAGGTGCTGTAAAACGTCCTAGGCAGAACTTCCCCAACAACAAAATTATGATTTTTCCACATAAACAGTGTGTATTGTCAGACTTTAAATCCTGAAATCTAATTCAGTTAGACTCATAATATAGTGGCCTTAGTAAATTTTGCTACTATAGGATCATGGGGTGGTACCAGAAGGACCAGACCTCCATAGGCTTTTACAGGGAGATAAGACAGTTCTCCCCGTTCAACATTCCTCTTTACTAGTGCACTTTCTGCACTAGGGTGTTGATCCTAATCAGAGGACCTCTTATCCAGACCCAGGGCCTCTGCATTCACATGTTAATCCAGATCACAGAGCTGCCCTTCCCCATGGGGCTGGGTTTGTCCACATGGGCCAGAGTTAGCACTGGATCGAGAGGTTCTTGATCTGGGGCTAGCAGGGGTCTACAGTCTGGCCTCAGGGCCTCAATCTGGATCATGGAGGCATGCAGAGGCATGATTTTCAGCCCCCCCCCCCCCACATGTATCCTGGAGCTAGTATCTGCCATTCCTAGCTTTTGGTGCATGGAGTAGCAGATCTGGATTTATGGCTGGTGCAGTGCAAAAAGGGCCTAGCAGTTTAAGACAATGATATCCCATCATTGATAATAAATTGTACAGGAAAAGAAAAGAAGAAGAAGAAAAGAAAACAGGGCCTGTTTGCAATTGCCTCATTGGAATGGGAGGAGCCCTCTGCACTTCAAAGTGTTCTACATCCGTTCCGGCGCGGACGAAGCGCCCGCAGCCGTTCGGGGAGAGAAGCATTCGCTCATGTTTCTCTCTCCCTGACAGCCGCGGGCTCGCCTCCCCCACCGGCGCTGGCTGACAATCAGCTGATTGCCTGCCTTGCCGGCTGCGGGAGCCTCGGGAGCCATCTCCTGCGCTCCTATGTGTGAATGGTCAAAGCGTCCTGAAGTGTCTTAGGCTTCCCAAATGGAACGAGTGTAGTGCGAAAATCATCTACAACTAGAGTGATGTTTAGGAACCACTCTACTAGGGCAAGTGTGAACAGGATGTTAATTCTGTTTTGATCAACCATCAGATTTTCCTTATGTTCTCCAACATCACGTCCTCTTTGGAAGAGGATGGCAAAAATGATTTAGTACTTGTTTGTTTGTTTGTTTGTTTGTTTCCTTTCCCCACTTTTCTTTTGCCTTATCCCTAGCCAGAGTCACATGGAAGTTTTAGGTCAATCTGAGTGCCCCTCCCCCCAGCCCTGTAACTCACGTTAATTTAATCTAATCCATATTCCAAGCTGGCCTATCCCCGTTAGACCATCCTAAAATGTAGTCCTGTTTATACAGGACTGACAGGGGCTCAGGCCGGCCTGAAATTCCAGTCTGTCCTTTGCTTCCTCACACGTGAGTCCAAAGGAGGCAGAACCGTGCTGTGGTGGATGGCGCCCAGTATTTCCTTTCATTAAATCGTTGTGCGTGGAGTTCGTGAGGCGCCTCCTCCTCTCCTCGGGTTATCTGTATGATTCCTCTCTCTAGCATTTTTACACAAATTTATTTTTATTATTTTTTAAAAAATTAATTGGAAGGAGGGAAGCAGCCCTGGCCAATGAGGAGGCACGCAGCACGCAGGCGCTCAGCCTCCTGGGACCCCATGACCACAATCGGGGCGACGCCAAAGAGGTGAGGGGATCACTCGCCCCCCCCCCGGGGGTGCTAGGGAGAGCCTCGTAGAAGCTCCCCCTGGCTCCAGAAGTGGCCATCCACCGCTTCTGGGGCAAGGGCGAGCCCTGACAGCAGAGTCCCCCGGCTCACCATGCTTGGCTCCGGCGGAGCTAATCATGGCGGGCTGGGGAGGGCCCCGGGTAGGCACAGTTTCACTGTGCAGACGCATCCTAAAAGGATGCGTTTTCACAGTGAAGCACCCATTAAGACTACCTTGGATGTAGTCCTTTTTTAGCACTCATTAAGCACACATTAGAGACAGATAGGTGCAGACGCGGATGCCCCTATCTGTCTCTAATGGGTACCGCTGTGCAGACGCGGTCCACCCATTCCATTCTTAATGGGTGCCACTGTGCGGATGCGGTTTCCCACATGTGTGCTTAATGGGTGTTACTGTGTGGATGCTCCGTACTGAAAGCGGCTTAAAAAGGTGCCGCTGTGCGGTTGCGTGCTTCCACATGTTTCCTTAATGGGTGTTTAAGGGCATGTGCAGAAGCACCCTAAGAGGACGCTAAACCCGGAAGTGCAGCTCTAAAAATGACTGGCTTTCTGAACCAGGCGACGGAATGCGGGGTCTAAACTCTCGTCTCCTTAAACAGGAAACTGCGGGTTTGATTTTAGTCAGGACAACCGATTTCCCCTTCACTGTAAGTATACTTTGGTTTATCATTAAACTGTGGATTTAAGCAGTGTCCGGAAGCAGCTGTGTTATGTTTGCACCTCTTCCACCTGGAGCGTGCAGGGCTATCCCAGCCCTGCTGCTAGTATAGAGCTAGAGTAGTTAAAACTTTTCTATCTCTGTACGTGTAGGGAGGACCCCTGTAGGTGGGGTGCCACTTCTAGAACAGAAGTGGTTTTGCAAAGTGCAGATGGCCTGTGCTGGGATTCCCCACCAAACCAAATTTTAAAAAGGCTGAAAGACTGAGGACCGTATCCAGTCATTGAAGCAGGGTTCTGCCACTGGTGCTGCCTCCAAAACTTTGCCTGCTCCTGGCCCATGCTTTACATGACATAATGGAGAGAAATTCAGCTAGGAACACGAGGCCTGTTCCAAGAAATCATGCAATTATGCAACAAAGTGACAGCAGGAAGATCTCTTTGTGTGGAAGGAGTTGGCGACAGTAGTGTTCAGTCACATGGGATGAAAGGAAGGGTCTAAATTACCTCTGATCCATGCAATCCACAGCAAATCAGGTGTTAATGTAAAGTCCCTTCCCTGCTCTTTGCATGCCACCTACCACTGGTATTATGCATGGATGTTCAGGGGGAATATCTTGTCCTCTTCTGGCTTAGGGGTGCTGTCATGGGATTGATCCTTGCATTAAGTGAGGGGCTGGGCTGTGGTTTCCACAAGGTCTCATCCATCTATAAGTGATATTACATTGATATTACAGAATTGCATTCCTCTTAATTACGGTGCTCAAGCCAGAACAAAATTACCCAGGGTAGGATCTAATGTCCTCCCCCTGAATATCCTTCTACACTGTACACCCATTCAGGGCTTTCAGTTGGTTGTGCCTTCAGACTGCAAGCTGGCACAAGCAGTTGGCATTGTGCAGTTCACATCCGCCTAGCAACTGAAGGCATCCGTCCAGATCCATACCATGCCAACTGCTAGCCTGAGAAAATGAGGATCCAGCAAACAACGGAAGAGCCAGTCTACCTATTGCGCCTGGAACCAATTCCAGCCAAGAACCCTCCCTCCCTCCCTCCCTCCAGCAATCAACTGCCACCAGAGGACAAAGTGGCATGACCCCTTCACTCCAAAATCCTTCTACCATGCTAAGAATGAGTTGCCAGCCACATTCCGTAAGGTATTCAAACGGCTATGGCTGGCTTAAATGATCAGTTATTGAGAAAGGAGGGAGTGAGGGAGTAAGTAAGAATGAACCAACGCTTGCATAAAACCTAAGTTGCTTGGCTTTGAGGAATTACAGTAAGTTCAGATCGCCACTGAACAAATTGCCGAGTGTTCCTGCCGGCAGCAGTAGGATGTGATTGTGTGTCATGCTTTTATCTGTTAGAATTGAGAACTTTTTGCATAAGGGCCTATGGAACACATGGAGGATGCTCTGGGATGGAGCACTCATGTTCTGGGTGTAGAGCATGATTTCGTGCCTCCATTGCCTGCATGGATTTTCTTAATCCGGCTTTCAGGAGGTAAGTGCGAAAACACTCTCACTATTCTAAAAAGTTGCCTTCATATAGGAGTAGCAGCTGGCAGTGTGGGCTGCAACCAGAAGTGCCCAGAACTGGATAGCCAGTTGTGGGGTTAGCAAGGGGCGAGTTCTAGGAATGTGCTAAATATTGTCTCAGATGAGATTAAAACATATCAAATGGTAAAAAAATTAAAAAATATAATCCTCTTCCTCTCACTCCCACCCATATAAAGAGCATTCTAGTAGAAAATTTGTAGTTTTGGTTCCTTATATGAGAATGCTGGGAGTGAGCAGTTCCAATTCTGAACAGCAATCACATCTGACAATTTTGTAGCAAATTGTGGGGTGGGGTGGGAAAGGTGGTAATTTTGTTTTTTTATTCCATTTTTGAAAAAACAGTATTTTCTGGGATGCTGTCATTCTGGGCCTTTTTCCAGTGTAGTGGTATTATTTTTGGCTGTATTTTGTGCAGTGAGGAGTAAGATATGCTCTCATGTTTAGTGAGATAATCTATACCTCCAGAGCTCCGGAGGGACACTAGGGCTGTTAGCCCGTTTAATTATGTTTTATATTTTTGATACTGTATTTTAACTTGTCATATTGTTTAATACTTTTTAGGGGGGGGAGGGACCATAATGTTTTATTCTTATATGATGTTTTTTATATTTATTGTTGTTAACCGCCCGGATTGGTTCGCCACAGGGCGGTATACAAATAAATATTATTATTATTATTATTATTATTATTATTATTATTATTATTATTATTATTATTATTATTATTATTATTATTATTATTATTATTATTATTATTATTATTATTATTTTCAAAACATTGGAGTGGCATTGGTCCTGTATGTTGTGCCTCAGTTGGACAGAGGCTATAAAGGATCGGGGAGGTCCTGGAAGGCCTGAAATTTGTTGAAGGATGGGATATAAATTTATTAAATAAATAAATTTGGTATCTGCTAGAAATCTGCTTGAAATAAATGATATCAGCATATGACACACTATAGTGATGGACAGTCTGTCCCGTCCCCGCCCTTGGGGCTAGGAGAAGATGGGAGGGGCAGCTCAGGAGCAAGATGTGTTCAGGTGAGTGTTCACTTTACCCCTAGGGTAGAATTAGCTGAGTTCCTACCTAGCAATGTAGAATGGCAACACTAGAATGGCTGCTTCAATGGATCCTTAGGATGCTTCCAGGCTGGAGAAACAGGCAAGTTGCCTCTAAATTCTGAGTCGCTCAGATTCGTAGGGGATTAGATGTCACAATTGGGTATAGCCCAAGTGAGCTCTGGTCCAGTTTGCTTGGATCAGT
Organism: Aspidoscelis tigris stejnegeri; assembly: GCA_023333525.1. Taxonomy (NCBI): domain Eukaryota; kingdom Metazoa; phylum Chordata; class Lepidosauria; order Squamata; family Teiidae; genus Aspidoscelis; species Aspidoscelis tigris. Next base: position 8,375,935 of record JALMGA010000022.1, read on the forward strand.
TTCAATTATTGCAGCCTGAGGATGTAGACAAACTACTTGTGGGGGTGAGGCTGATGATGTGCTCTCTGGATCCTTGCCTCTCCTGGCTGATAAAAACCAGCTGGCAAGGTATGACTGGGTGGATCCAGGGAGTAGTGAATGCCTCCCTGAGGGATGGGGTGGTTCCACTAGCTCTGAAACAGGCTGTGGTGCACCCCCTCCTGAAGAGGGCCTCCCTGGATCCAGAAGATTTGAACAACTATCGCCCAGTGGCTAACATACCTTTTCTAGGCAAGGTTCTAGAGAAGGCTGTCGCTGTTCAACTGCAGGCATGCTTGGAAGAAGCTGATTATCTAGACACATTTCAATCTGGCTTCAGACCCGGTCATGGCACAGAAACCGTCTTGGTCGCCCTGGTTGATGACCTACTCCGGGAGAGAGACAAGGGAAATGCCACCCTGTTGGTTCTCCTGGACCTCTCAGCAGCTTTTGATACCATTGACCATGGTATCCTCCTGGAAAGGCTATGGAGTTTACGAGTTGGAGGCAATCCCAGATAGTGTCTGTGGGAGATGTGGATTCAACACCCTGGGAGCTCACCTGTGGGGTTCCTCAGGGGTTGATCTTATCTTCAATGCTTTTTAACATCTACATGAAGCCACTGGGAGAGGTCAGCAGGAGTTTTGGAGTGAGGTGTCATCAGTATGCAGATGGTACCCAGCTCTATCTCTCTGTACCATCTGAATCAGGAGAGGCGGTGGAAGTGCTTGACAGGTGTCTGGAGCAGTAATGGGCTCGATGAGGGCCAATAAATTGAAGCTGAATCCAGACAAGACAGGGATGCTGTGTGTCACAGGGTCTCAGGTCCGTTTGGTTGGGAGATATCCTGTCCTTGATGGGGTTGCTATGCCCTGGAAGGGACAGGTGCATAATTTGGGAGTACTCCTGGACTCCACACTAACACTTGAAGCTCAGGTGGAGGCTGTGGCCAATAGTGCCTATTCCCATCTACGGCTGGTGCGCCAACTGAAGCCTTTTTTGGATAGAGACAACCTGGCCACAGTTACCCATGCTCTGGTAACCTCTAGATTGGACTATTGTAATGCACTCTACATGGGGCTGCCCTTGAAGATGGTCCGGAAGTTGCAGTTAATGCAAAATGCAGCAGCCAGAGTGCTGACTGGTACAGCTAACTGGATACACATTACACCAGTTTAAAAAGAATTGCACTGGCTGCCAATTCACTACCGGGCCCAATTCAAGGCGTTAACTCTGACTTATAAGGCCCTAAATGACTTGGGCCCCAAATATCTAAGGAACACCTCCCATACCAACCTGCCCTTACCTTAAGATCCAACAATGAGGCCATCTTGGTCATCTTGCTACCTTCAGTAGTGAGGTCGGTGGGCACCCAGGAGAGAGCTTCTTTGGCGGTGGCCCCGAGACTGTGGAATGGCCTCCCCCTCGAGGTGTGTCATGCCCCCTCCTTGTATTTATTTAGGAGGGCCGTAAAGACATACCTGTTTGCCTCGGCCTTTGGCTGAGGTTTTATTCTCCCCCTCCACTTACTTACAATGACACCACTATTAATGCACCAGGGAGTGCATGGTTTTAAATTTGTTGAATTTGTTGAATTTTTAAGGTGTTTTTAAATGTGCATCTTGTTTTAATCTGTATTTCATTTTAATCTGTATCTGTTTTAATTTGTATCCTGTTTTAATCTGTTGTTACCTGCCCAGAGACCTTCAGGTATGGGGTGGGATAGAAATGTAAATAAATAAAATAAATAAAGGCCATTTGCAGGGAGTGGACAGCGAGTCTTCTGCTTTGAAGGTTCTGCCTTTGACTTCCGCTTGAGGTGCCCACAAACAATTTGTGGGTCACTGTGTGAGACAGGATGTGGACTAGATGGGCTAAGGCCCGATCCAGCTGGGTCCTCTTATGTTTTTATAAGAGTCACAATCACAGATTTCAATTCGTGGACAAAAAAAAAAAATCACCCCTGATTTACACTTCTGGCATGGGATAAATGAATACTCCGGCATTTTAGGTCTTTTCGTACAGATATGGGTATCAGATTGTTCTGTTGATATTAAATTTCCTTGGCTGCCATTAAGCAAAGAGAAAAGGGAAGGGGTGGGGAGGGGGGAGAGACTAATCTAACTAGTGTCCTGATCTCAGGCGTATTATTTACCCAGAATCAAATCCCACCAAGTTCAATGAAACTGAAACTCAAGTAAAGCTGCCTAGAAATTGCTGCTTCAGCACCGAAAAACCCACAAGTCCATGTTTCATAGGGGCGTGTGTGCACATCCATGAATGAATGGAGGCTGGTGGACAGGGCTTTCTTTTTTTCAAGGTGGCACATTATTGCAGTAAGTTCTGACAAGCTGAGCCCTCTGGTCCTGATCAATAGTACACCATTGTTGTGTATCCATTTCTGTTTTTCCAGCCCAGCTGAGTTGAAAAAACAAAGGTGTCTTCATGTCGGACAATGGAGAACTGTTTTCCCTAATGAGGAACAGTTGAGAGCTATGGAGAAAGCACCCTCTCGGCCGAGGGCTGAAGGCCGTGAGCCTCAGCAAGGCACACCGGCTAATGAAGGCCAGTTGAGAGGCGCCGCCAGTGCCTAACAGGAGCTTTTTTATTGTGAGGGAAGGAGGGGAAGGGGGGGCGGCCTTTTGAGATGTGGGTTTCACCTTCTCAACGAGGGACACTGACAGAAGCAGGAGAGTGTTTAGGTTCATCTGTCACCGTGATGGCTCCTAAACCTGACAACCCCTTGAGTCGTGCCCTTTGACCCCAAGGGTCAACCTCTCCAACAAAACACTGATGCTTGGCCAGAAGTTCTCTATTGACTACCTGTCAGAGGGCACCTGCTTAAAGAATCCCCGAGGAATTCATCGCCAAATGGGCAATGGAGGGCTCTTTTACTAGGGGGACACCAGAGGCTCCACCTGGTAAGCTAATCCCTCTAATTATTTGACTGGCGAAGCTTCCATTTGAGAAGCGTCGTTCTTCTTTTCCCCTTGTTGAGGTCCCACGACTCCTCAATTTACAGTGAGTCTCAAGCTTAAAAAACAAAAGGAAGGAAGGAATAGGGAAGGAGGTTGGAGAAAGAGTCGGATTCAGAACATTGATTGATATTAAATATTGACGAAGATAATAAAGTTGTCTTTGAAAAGGAGGCTCAACAGAACTGTTTCAAAAGCAATAATGACAAGAAATGCAAACTCACAGGGATTGAAATGCCAACACCTCTGCCCATATTTCCAAAATGCCTTCTTAAAAGGGAAGTTTTGTTCATTTATTTTGTTTAATGTTCCACCACTTAAACAACCACCATCCACCTCTGGCGTGGCCAAGGAAATGTCCAGGTATACAGATTACTGAGTAATGGCAGATTCAGTTGAGAAGGTGGCTCCCCAATTAGTAGCATGACACTTTTGTTGGTTCCTTTGCTATGGATCCAATCTGCTATGGATTATAAGGAGAAGAAGCTAGTTTTTACACCCTGTGTCACGTTCCCCAGCGATCCTGTAAGTGCCTGCCCTCCCTAGGAGTAGCTTGGCCCTGTTAGGTTGCTGAGTTCGTGCAACGGCCAAGTGAATACTACAGTGTGGACACAAAACACTGGTAGCAAGCGTTTCAACAGTAAACTAAAACAAGTTTATTATTATACACAAGCAATACAAGAAAGGAGAATAAGGTTTAGGTATTTGTTAGCTTAACTCAGTAAGTCTCTTAAGGTTAGGAGCTACCCCTTTCCCTAAAGGAAAATAGTTCCTTTTTTAAAAGACAGACCTCTCCACATTCCTCCCCCTCTGACTTGCTCTGCCACAGCTCAAGCCAAGCTAGTGTACCAGAACGTGGCTCTAGATCGGTGATGGCCAACCTATGACACGCGTGTCACAGGTGACACACCAAGCCCTTTTGGGTGACACACCTGGTCACCCTGGCACCTGGGCATGTAGTGCTTGCTTGTTCTTGAAGTGTATGAAATATCAACTTTCAATTGAAGATTGAGCAAATGTAAAGAATTATTTGTTTTTGCTTTTAATAAAATACATATATCAAAAATATAACTTTTTTACTAGAGCTAGATGTGACACAGCACCTGAGTTAAGCGAGGTTTTCTTGCGAATTTTGACACACTCAGCTCAAAAGGTTCACCATCACTGGACTATCTGATGTTCCTTCAGTGGGACAGCATGCAGAACAATAAGCACACATTTGTTGCCAGTAGGACATTTGCCACTTGTGTGAAGGAAGATGATACAACCATAAATAGTGATACACCTTCCTTCTTAGGGATCTGTGAGGACAGCATAGCACACTCAAACAATGGAACTCTTTGTACTTATTGTTTTCCCCATGCACCATAATTTATCAGTCCCAGCCATGAGTTGCCATAAGCATGGAGAGGTTCTTAACCATCTCATCCACACCAGATGCCTTCTGTTTATCAAGGCATTTGAGAGATCCACAGTTCCTATAGCTTTTGGAAAATTTCTTCCAAGATGGCCTCCAGATGGAGGGTTGGAATGGATGAAAAAAGCCTAATTCTTTCCTATTTGTGTTGAACTTCCATTCATTGCTAAGTTCATTCTGTCCTCATTTAAATTCATAAACTCTGCTTACATGAAATGCATATGTTTTCCCTATGCACTTTACAACACCAAAAATTAAAATGCAACATCCTCAGATGTGCATAAGCGAAGAATTGTATTGAAGTCTGGATGTCTGGGACCATTTAAATGGAGCAGTCCACTTCCAAGGGTAAACCATACGTTTCTTCGCCACCCCAAATAGACACCAGCTGTCCTTTGTATTAAACACTAATATTAACAACAACAAACAGTAAAATTAAAAGTGCCACATAAACCTTTTGCTTGGAAACAGGGTATACAGAAAAGCAGTCAAGTTTCCAAAAGAAGAAGGAAATAAAATTGGTGCTAAATAAACCATAGACAAAACTATGTGGCAGCAGCAGGTAAGGCCAATAAGCCACATTTGTTATAGCTATATGCATTTAGCCCTTAAACCATCTGTCATGCAACTGTTAACTGTTGTGGGTATTGGGAGGGAAATGCATTGGAAAAACCACTGGTATTACCCAATAAGCATCCCCCATGTTGGAGTTCAAGCAGCAGTCAAACAGCAAAATCTGAGTATTAAAAGTTCTGTTCTTTGCAGGCTAAAGGCAGTTATGTACAAGCAGGAAGCCAGACAACAGTCAGAGCTGAGTTTAATTAAGGAGAAGAGTTGTCTTTTATCTCCTGCTTTTCTTACCCTTCTGCTCTTCTCACCACCGCAGGCATCCTGTGAGGTCGGTGGAGCTGTGAGAGCTCAGAAAGTGACCTGGGACTTGCCCGAAGTGTGGAATCAAACCAGGAAACTACCAGATAACTGTCCAACACTCTAACCACAAGACCAATAATTGGACTTGACTTCATCCCCATTGCTGGCTTGAAGCAGAGGATAGGTGGTTCTGTTGGATGCCACAATCTGAGGCATGGAACTTCCCATCTTTGGAAATGGTACAGTCAGTCATCCTGATGGAATACCACTTTAAAACCTTGGTCTGTCAATCTAGACACAGAAATCAAACAGTATTTCAATTGATCAGCATAGATCAGACCAAAGGTTCAAGAAACACTGATCCAGCCAAAGAGGCAGAAGAGGCAAATCCGTCTGCCAGAGAAATGTTCCTAGCTGGCATTTGGTGCAGATCCTGCAGCAGAACCCGGGAAGGGCAAAATGATCTCACGGCCCAGAATTAGTGATGAAAGGAAAAGTCTTGTGCCTGCTGTCTCTCTGTCTCTGTTGCGGACAGGGATTTCTCACTCTCAAGTCTTGTCAATTCAGATCATATTAGACACATATCAGTGCAGACCAAATCGACCTGACTAGCCTGGGCTTGCAAGTGATATGAAAGGGGCAGTTGCTATTTGAATGATGCCCGAGAATCACCAAGGTGCACAAAGGTCGCCTGTCTTCAGGGTCACTCAAAACTCAAGTCCACATGGCCCAGTGCTGCACCGACCCCACCGATACGTGTGTATTGCTTTTGTGTGCTGCATTATTGCTTTGCATGTTGCTTTGGCCAGGCAAAGCAGAACCAAAAAGAAAAACAGAACTGGGGATGTGCATGAATATTCGCAACATTCAAAATTCATCTGAATTGAGCTGAATTCAGACATTCAAATTCGAATCAAATGTTGGCACATTCAAAGACTGACATTCGAATTTGAATCAAATATTTTGATACATTCGTATGAAGCTTCGTATGGGATTTGTATATGGGATCTGTATGGTTTTCGTATGCATTTGTGTGGGATTCATATGGGATTGAACATTTGTATTGAATACAAATCCTACCACAGTCAGTGGAGATCAATTTGAAATGAATCAAACACCCCCCAAACAACAACAACAACAAAAATCTGTGCAGATCCCTAGACATAATACATTTGGAGAGGTGACCGTATACCAGGAACCTTGAATTCATAACTGGTGTGAGATTTGGATTATCAGAAGGAATTCTGAATCTCCTATCCCCCAAACTTTAAAGTGTGACCCATAACTGAAAATGGTCATAATTATAAGGTATTGCTGAAGAACAAGCTGGCAGAAGAATTTCCACCACGTTCCGCCCTGAGGCTCAGGCACGTAGAGCTCCTGCAGTCGACTGAGCTTCTAGTAAAATGCCAAGTGCGCGTTCACTCATCTCTTTTCATCCAGGAAATCGCAGCATTGCACCTGGCTGCTTGCTTTACTGATGGAAGAAATGTTCCAAGAACACTGGCAAAAGTGTGGCTGCAGGTGGGAGGCTGGGCTGCGTTACCAGGCCTCATCATCCACGTTTGCCTGTTCCACCTTCCTTGTTTTTTCCCTCAGAAGGACAACTCAAGCGAGCAATGAGGAAAACAGAAGCAACTGCCCATTCAGAGATGGTTCAGCCACAAGGGGGAATTAAGCAATGTTGTCAGGTAGCAAATGCTACTGGGTGCTGCCCTTGGATTCTGAAGTGTTTTTTACAATAACATCACAAAATGTATAGAAGGTGCGATGAAACACTGGAAGACTGAGCTTTTTGTCGGAAATGAAAGCTACGGACTGATCAACAGTGTCCCCACTGCTTTTCATCATCGCTATGATCCCGCTGTCACTCATCCTACAGAAAACAAACCTGGGCTATCAAACTGCCAGGAATTCACAGAAAATTTCACATCTACTGTACATGGATGACTTGAAGCTTTATGGAAAATCTGAAATCGAGATCCAGTCATTGACCAACACAGTGTGAATATTCAGCAGTGACATCAGTATGGAGTTTGGCCTGGACAAATGTGCCACAGTGGCACTGAAGAAGGGGAAGATTACTGAAAGTGAAGGCACTGAAATACCTAGTGGCCGAGCCATCAGGTCACACCAGCCAGAAGCCTACAAATACCTGGGCATCTTGCAACTGGATAACATTAAGCATGGCCATGTGAAATCTGTGGTCAGTAAAGAGAACATCCAAAGGACTAGGAATATCTTGAAAAGTAAATTGAATGGTGGTAACACCATTAAGGCCATAAACACCTGGGCCATACCAGTCATTAAATACACTGTGGGAATTGTGAACTGGACTCAGTTGGAATTGGACAACTTAGACAGAAAAACCAGAAAACTGATGATGATCCACCATGCACTACATCCTGGGAGTGATGTCGACAGGTTGTACTTGCCCAGGAAAGCAGGCGGTAGAGGACTTTTGCAAGTGAAGCAAACAGTAGAAGAAGAGAAGCATGCATTAGCAGATTACGTGGCAGAAAGCAAAGAATCAGCTTTGATTGAAGTCAACAACCAGAAGCTTCTCAAGGTGCAGCAAACCAAGAACCAGTACCAGAAAACTGCAGTTCAATGCTGAATGGACAGCTGGCACAATAAAGCACTGCATGGACAGTTCTTGGAGAAAATCGAAGGCAAAGTGGACATGGAAAAAACCTGGTCTTGGCTTACGAATGGAACACTGAAAAAGGAAACAGAAGGACTGATTCTTGCTGCACAAGAACAAGCAATAAGAACAAATGCCATCAAAGCCAGAATTGAAAAATCAGGAGAAGATCCAAAGTGCCAACTCTGCAAAGAAATGGATGAAACAATCAACCATATACTCAGCTGCTGCAAGAAGATTGCACAAACTGATTTCAAGGAGAGACACAATGCTATAGCACAAATGATCCACTGGAACCTGTGCCAAAACTATCATCTGCCAGTGGCAAAGAACTGGTGGGATCACAAGCCAGAAAAAGTTGTTGAAAATGAACAGGCAAAACTGCCTTGGGACTTCAGGCTTCAGACTGACTGAAAATTGGAGCATAACACCCCTGATATTACAATTGCTGAGAGAGAGAGAAGGTGTGGATCATCAACGTTGCTATTCCAGGTGACAGCAGAATTGAGGAGAAACAGTTGGAGAAGCTCACCAGATATGAAGATCTGAGAACTACAGCGACTCTGGCGAAAACCAGTGAAAGTGGTCCCAGTCATCCTTGGCACAGTGGATGCGGTGCCAAAAGATCGCAGCGGGCACCTAAAAACCATTGGCATTGACAAAATATTCATCTGCCAGCTACAAAAAGCCACTTTACTGGGGTCTGCTCGCATACTTCGCCAATATATCACGCAGTCCTAGGTGCTTGGGAAGTGCCCGACTAGTGATATAAAACAAAATCCAGCATAGTGATCTTGTTTGCTGTGTGTAATTGCTGTTTTTACATAATAAATAGATAAATAAATAAAAAATAAATACATAAATTTCTATCCCCCTATACCCAAAGGTCTCAGGGCATGTAACAACCTTTAAAATCCAGCATATCAAGCAAACAATATACACTGAAACAATAAAAACCACCACAACATAAAAATCCATCATATTAAGGACAAAACAATATTAAATAAAACAGTAGTGTTTGTAGTAGGGGAAATGTAACTGACATTTAGCCAAGGGCCTAAGCAAAGAGGTGAGTCTTCACCACCTTCCTGAACATGAACAGAAAAGGAGCCAGACTATTCCATAGCCTGGGGGCCATAACTGAGAAGGCCCTCTCCTGAGACCCCACCCGTTTCACTACTGGGGGCAGTGGGACAGCCAGGGCAGCCTCACATCCAGATCTTAAGGCACAGGCAGGTCGATATGGGAAAAGGCATTCCTGTATATATTTGGGCCCAAGTCATTTAAGGCCCTATAAGTCAGAGTTAACACCTTGAATTGGGCTCGGTAGTGAATTGGCATCCAATGCAGCCCTTCTAAAAACAGCGTGATGTGCATCTGGCTAGCTGTTCCAGTCAGCACTCTAGCGGCTGCATTTTGCACTAGGTGCAACTTCTGAACCGTCTTCAAGGGCAGCCCCATGTAGAGTGCATTACAATAGTCCAACCTAGAGGTTACCAGAGCATGGGTAACTGTGGCCAAGTTGTCTCTGTTCAAAAAAGGCTTCAGTTGTCCTACCAGCTGTAGTTGGGAATAGGCACTCCTGGCCAAGGCATCCACCTGACCTTCCAGTGTCAGCGCGGAGTCCAAGAATACCCCCAAGTTACACACCTGTCCCTTCCAGGGCATAGTGACCCCATCAAGAACAGGGTATTTCCCAACTACACGGACTCAAGACCCTGTGACACACAGCACTTCTGTCTTGTCTGGATTCAGCTTCAGTTTATTGGCCCTCATCCAGCCCATTACTGCCTCCAGGCACATTTCAAGCACTTCAACCGCCTCTCCTGATTCAGATGGCACAGAGAGATAGAGCTGGCTATCATCTGCCTACTGATGACACCTCACTCCGAATCTCCTGATGTCCTCTCCCAGTGAGGGAGATCCAGGGTGTCAAATCAGTATCTCTCATGACCCCTGTCTGAGATCGGTTCTGGAGATAGAAGCAGAACCAATGCCAAGCAGTGCCTCCCACTCCTAAACTCCGTAGCCTCTCAAATAGGATACCATGGTAAATGATACCAAAAGCTGCTGAGAGGTCCAGGAGAACCATTCCGCCTGTGTCTTTCCCGGAGGAGGTCATCAACCAGGATGACCAAGGTGCTTTCTATGCCATATTGCTGGAGGGGGCTGCAGCTTTGCTGCAATGCTGCAAAGAAATCTTGGGTGTTTTTCCACTGTTCCTAGAAGTACCCATTAAGTACCCATTAATGGGTACTTAATGGGTACTTCTAGTGACAGTGGCAAAACACCCCTTGGCTTGTCCTGATTCCTTGTACTTCCTGCTCTGAGCGCTAGTGTGCTTCATGGTTAGGGGCAGGATCCTCACAACACCTTTGTGGCATTTTGAATGTATGATGAAGGCTCAATGTCTGCATGATCCTGCTTTCTCTGGCTCCTGCATGGACACCACTCTCTTCCCTCACCAGGCCCACACCAATGCTGTTCCAGCGCTTCACTGGCAGAGCAGTGTAGAGAGTTCTCAGAGCCCCTCACCTGTCTCTCCCTTTGCAGGAATGGTCCTGGAGCCACCTTCAAAACTGCTTGGAGGACTTGCAGAGCTCCTCAGCAGCCTTCCTCACATCCAAATACTCATGGGGCCATTCCATGTGTTTGAAAAAAACTAGCTTGAGATCAGTAAAAAAGTGGGGGATTCCCACCCTGTCAAGCTTCCTTCCTACCACTTATGATCCATCCATGTTGGGCTATCCTCTGTGTTGATCTTGCCAGGATGGGCAGTAGAAACAGCAGCACCCTTATCCTAGGGTGGAAGACGGGACATGAAAAAGTGCTCCACCCACTCCCTGTGTGGGTCCTGTGAAAGGATGGCTGGATTTATCTTGCAAATAAGTCTCTGAACACCAGAGGCAAGTTCTTCTGAGCCTCTCCTCTTTATTCGCCGCTTCCTCATTTCTCCAATTTTTGCTTTCATTCCTACTTTCTTTGCAGATGCTGCTACTTTCTTGGCTCTTCCTGTTTGCCTAGGTAGGAAAGCATTGCTGGAGCTGTATGTGGAGACAGAGTGCAGGAACATGACGTCCATGCTCAGCCCAGAACCCTGGGAGTCCTCTGCTTTGGCTGATGATCAAAGACCTTTCCCCCACCACCCACCCTGCTTCCATTTTTATCCCTGGCCTTGCCCCACCTTAAGGCTGCATTGCATCCAAGCATGTGTTCCCATCACTTCATTGTGTGCCAAAGGATAAACAAAAGCCACCCTCCCTCCCTGTCAGAAGGAAGGCAAACCATCCTAGCGAGATAAGTCACATTCCCACTGTACATGACTATAAACCTTGATGGAGCCAGCCGGCTTTCCTGCGCTTGCATGACATCACTGGTGCCAAAAGGAGACGGATGGCTCTATTTTGTTCTAAATGAGCTTACAGATGTGGCTGCTGATGGGGAAAAGCCTGTGTGTTTTGCATATAGGAAAAGAAAGGGAAGAGATTGGGCATCATCACAAAGGAAAAGAGTGAATGGAAGGCACGTAGCTGCACAAACGTACAGAAGCGCCCAAGTCAAATACACACAGACTATATTTAGCACCCCTTGAAAGTGCTTTGCCTCCCTGTGCAGCCTTTGCATGTTTACTTGGAAGCAAGTTCCTTGGGTCCAGTGGAGAGCATTGTCTTGGGTGCAAAGCTCACTTGAAAGGTCTCTGTGTTGGGCACAGTGAACCGAAAGTCAACCAAAAGTGAATGCAGCCAGTGGTGGTACATCAGGGCACCAATGATGCTGAGGGCTCACTAATCTGGATTAATCTGGGTTCCAGAAGCCTATTTGAATGTCAGCCAATAGTTAACAATTAGGCAACCTCTGGGGAAGAGAATCTGCACTTTGAGGAGGCTGTTACAGCCGCCAGGTGTGCCCTGCCTCTCAGAGGTTCACTAATTGTTGATTGGGTGTGGACCATAAAATCATGCTCCACACCTTTGCCAATGTTAAATACAGCTTACCTGGAGTGTCCAGCGGCATGACCATTTGCTCTATTTCTGTTTCCCCTGTGGTCGGTGGGTGGGGGAGGCGGTGCCTGTGCAGGCACGGCTGTGTTCAATCATGGGCTTCTGCAAGGGGGAATTTGATCAGCGATGGAGTAGTGGGCATTGCACATTTGAAGATGGCTGCATTCAGTCATGCCCCCCAGGTGCCGGCGTGATTGGCCACAGCACATCCCTGTGCTCAAACATGCCCCTCTGCAACAGCATCCAAGCACATCATGGAACGTGATGTCATGGTCAGCCAGGAGGAGGACTCAGAGGATGAGGAGGATTCACTTCCTCAGGTACCAGAGGAACCTGAGGTGGTGCCAGGACCCAGTTCTGACCCCCCAGCCCCATTGGAGCTGGGGTTCAGCAGCCCAGCCTTACCACAGCAGAAGTGCAGGATGTGGGAGACATGGAGCAGCAGAGCCCAGAGATCCCTTGCTTTAAGCAAAGGAGAGCAGAGAAGGAAGGGTTAAGACAATCAAAAAGACTTGCAGAGAGACACGCAGATCACCTACAGCTGTGAACTGAATCTGTAAAGATAAAACACTGGGCAGACGCCCAAGCCCTTTGTCAGAAACTATTGGTTTTCCTTTAGAGAAGGCTGCTGTACCTGACCCGTAGACCTTGAATACTTTGCTACCTTGACCTCGGACCGGACTGTTGGATTGCTCTCGTAAACTCTGGACTTTGGACTGTATCCTGACTACTTCTCTGTGGACCTCGTTTGACTGTGTTTCTGAAGGAGCTGCCTAGGCAAGTGAGCTGTCTCTTATCAGCTGTGTGTTTGTGTGGGTGCTGGCAGCTTTCCCGGACACATGATGCTGTAGCTGATGGTGGCCAATTGCGGCAGTGAGGAGGTGGAACTTCCGTCCTCAAACTCAGTGGTGTGGACTGGCCAACGAGAGGACCATTCACACTTCTGACCTGTAATGGGCACTTTGGGGAAGCTTTCCTTGTGCAAATGCAAATGGTTTTCCTTTACCAGCTGTAGTTCATGGCGAACTAAATGTGGTCTACATCCATGCTAGCACTCTTTATCACACATTTACTGTTCTAAACCTCACTCAATGAAAGATGCCTCTGCCTGTGGTTGATCTGGCCAATGGGTCCCCAATATTTGTGAACATGGAGGTGTTCCTTGTGCACGCTTTCATGATATCACCCAGGGCCCACTAGCATGCTGTTTAATCAGGGAAATGCTGTAGATATAGTGTAGCTTGACTTCAGCAAAGCATTTGATAAAATGTCTCATGCCATACTTACGATCAATTATGGGATAGACAGGACAACTGTTAAGTGGATTCATAACTTAGTGATCGCACTCAAAGGGTGGCAGTAAATGGCTTCCCATCCAATTGGAAGAATGTTTCAAGTGGTTCCACAGGGGTGTGCTATTCAGCATCTTTATAAATGATCTGGATGAAGGAGTTGAAGAGATGGTGATCAAATCTGCAGATGACCCAAAGCTAGGAGGGGTTGCTAACACTAGGGAGGAGAAGGAGAAGCTTGAACAGTGGGCTGAAACTAACAGAATGATATTTAACGGGGAGAAATGCAAAGTCCTACATCTTGGTAAGACAACTGGTAAAAATGAATACAGAATGGGTGGAATTAGGCTGAGTAGAAGCACAGGTGAAAAGGATCTGGGTATACTGGTTTATCACAGGATGAACATGAGTCAACAATGTGATGCAGCTGCAAAAAATGCCATCCTAGGATGCATCAAGAGAAGTATTGAGTTAGATCACAAGAAGTAATTATTCCTCTTTACTTTACCTTGGTGAGACTGCATCTAGAGTCCTGTGCCCAGTTCTGGGGGCCCCAATATAAAAAATAAATTGACAAATGAGAACTTGTCCAAAGGAGGGCTACCAAAATGGTTAGTATTCCAGAAGGAATAGTTGAAGGATCTAGGAATGTTTATCCCACAGAAGACTGAGAGGAGACATGATCGTGGCCTTCAAGTATCTGAAGGGCTGTCTCAGTGCAGAGGGATTGTCCTTATTCTCACTTGCACAGGATGGGAGGACTAGAAACAACGGGATGAAACTTCAAGGGAGTGAATAGAGATTAGATATTAGGAAAAACTTGCTGATAGTGAGGGCAATCAGTCAGTGGAATAGGTGCCACGGGAGGTCGTGGGTTCTCCTTCGCTGGAGGTCTTCAAGCAGAAGCGGGACCTACATCTGTCTGGGATAGTTTAGGTAATCCTTCCTTGAGCAGGGGGTTGGACTGGATGACCCTAGAGGTCCCTTCCAACTCTAAGATTCTATGATTCTAATCATTGGTGATCTAGATCAAGGGCCCCTTCATCTGGATCAACTCCATTCTTCATGGATATCAGTGGCTGTGCCTTCCCATATTCCACACTAAGGGCCACTGCAGAAAGGTCCCAGGACTTCTGTTCCACTTGTTGACAAATAGTGCTATAGCTTGGTCTATTTACATGTTTGGGGCAGTTCTGTTTATAGCTGTTCTCATAAATATCCACAAGTATTCAAAATCTCAACCAATTACAAACCAACGAACCTTCTTTCTATCTGTCCCTCCTGGTTTCTTTTGTTTTGAACATGGTTACCTTCTTCAAGATCCAGTCTCCACCCTAAATACTACTACAATCCTAACACCTGCTACAGCATGTTGTAGATCCGAATTCACCTTGCAATGCCAACAGTGTTCACCCGTGGTCTATTTACTGTAGCTGGCAAGCAGCCAGGCTCTATGGTTCACTTGCACCAGAGAATCAATTGATGTGGGGCAGTGAAAGCCGGGAGGAGAGAGGCCTGACAACCAGGAAATGGAGCTAGGCCTCCAGCTCATTACCAGTAAGCCCTTCAATCCCATCAGATGGTAACCGCTTTCCGTCATTTGTATCGACTTGAATGGGAGTTGAAAAGGCAATGTTGAGATGAAAGTCTCCAGATCTTGTTACTAATCCCTTGAGCGGCTCAGTCCCCTAAATTTTGGGGAAGTTTTAGGTTTCACCATGAAATGTTTGGAAAATGAAATGCACATTTGTTGCTGAACCTTTTAGAGTGACGGGAGCAATTCAATGGTTCCTCAGCTCCTTGGATGGAACGCACACAGGGGATGGACCCTAAACACGGCTTCCACCATCAATACCCATCATCCCTCCACCAGCTGCATTATTTGCAGAATGGCCCCTGTCATTTCCTTAGACATCACACTCTCTTAGTTATAACCCTGACGCAGAACATTTCGGCCCAAGATTTTAGGCTCTAGCTGCATGTAACTTGAATAATGTGATTAGACATCATGTTGTGGTTTCTTAAAAACTAAATGCCAGGTGTGTGTGGAGATTTTCTTCAGGGACATCACATTTGGCAAGGGGAGCTGATCTTTTCCCTCTCTCTGCCCAGTATCAGTGAACACCAGCTCTTTGAATAACATTTAACTCTCCCCCCACACCAATTTATTTACAGTCCTTACACAAAATCCAGACCACTGCGCCCTATACTTTAGACAACAGCAGCAACACAAAGAAGACCAAGATAAGAGGCCTATTTGCACTTAGGCCTCTGGATGGAATTAGGGCAGCCCTGGGACAGAGCATTTCCTCTGAGGGCTGTGCGGTTCTGTCTGGAACCATCTCAGCCTGTCCCAGCGCTGCCCCAATTGCAGCCAGAGTGTGGAGCATAAAATTGTGCCCCACATCGGGCCCAACCTGGCCCTGGCTGTCCCAGAGCTGTCTGGTAGGGAGAGCATTCACACTCTCCCTGCTGGACAGCTCAGGAGTCCAGCCCTGGGCTACCTGGTCAGGCTGGTGGCAGCCAGCGAGGGCCTCCTTGGTACCCACCCCCACCCAGGGGTGCTTGCCACCCACCAGCACTCCATGACCCACTTACCTCATTGGATCTGTGGCCCAATGTGATGGGTCCAGGGCTTGCTGGAGTGGTCTGCCGCTCTCTGTGCATGCAAGCATGACAGAAGACCACCCCCACGCTGACCTGAACGTCTTGTAGGTCAGTGTGGGGGCTGTCTGCTTCCGTGCATGCCCTGGGACCTATCCAGACTGAGGTAAGTGGGTCATGGGGGACTGGGGGGTTGCACACACCCCTGGGTGGAGGTAGGCACCCAAGAGACCCCTGCTGGCTGCTGCCAGTGTGATCAGGGTGGTGGCAGCCCACAGAACCCCAGGACAGCCACAGCCTGGTCTTGCCCCACCCCTAAAAGGGGCTGCCAGCCAGCAGGCCAGTATGGCCCAATGGCAGTAGCGCGGGGTGGGACATCCACCCCCTGTGGAAGCCTTTTCGGGCTGGTACAAGCGGGGAACAGATCCACCATTCGCACATTGGCTGGTAAGGGACACGTAGAGAACGCATCCCTTACCGGCCAGTGCGAATAGAGGATCTGTCTCCCACGTGTAAAGACCTCGGTTCAGGTTCAAACTGATTTCGATTGAAGAAGGGTGTTCAAAAAGTTCAAATTCAAACTGACACAGCCTGGCAAATTGTGGTTTAAAGGTGTTTGACTCAAACCAAACGTGCTTCTGTTTGAGGGGAAAAGTCTGAAAGCGAATCAAACAGACCCTGCGCAGTTTGATTCAAATCACACACGCATGAACTTTGCGCACATCTCTACCTAGGAGTGAAGAACCCTTCTGCCCAGGATTCAAAACGGGGAGGTAGCAAATGGGGGCGGCTCAGCCCAAGTCGTGGGAACTCGATCTGCACTCCTCCAGAGGTTCCTGAGCGACATCTCTCAAGATGCTTTTCTCAGCATTCTGTAGTAGGAAACCCAAATGTTTTGCTGGAATTCAAACGAGACACATTCCGTCCCCATTTGTGTGTGAATTTTATGGATCACTCTGTAGAAATCTTGAAGATTTAATCTGCATTGAAACATTAATTCAGTTTTAAGTGATCTGGAGATGCCTTGGTCAGGGGAATTCCACCGCTAGCACCACCGACAGCAGGAAGGAAGGGACGACCACAGAATGGGGGCTTCGCAGTGAAGACCCTCTCGTATAGTCCCTTGCACCCTTAACTGTTGATAGTGGCAACACTATTAAGAAGGCTTCTCCCGCCAACCTAAACTAACAAGTTTATATAGGAAGGGGTGAGGGATTTGCATCTGAAGCCGTTGAGAGCTTTACCTGTCAGGCTGTCAGCGTCACACCTTGAACTGAATGGCAGTGAGTGCTGTTTCTTCAGGATCAGCCTGAAATGTACATGGCCAAAACTATCTCTCAGCAGCCTTGCTGATGCGTTGTGCACCAGGTACAGTTTCCAAATTGTCTTCAACGTAGAGCACGTTGTCCAGAGTGGAGATGAATGGGAGAGCTATCTCTGTTCACACAGGAAACATTTGGCAAATAAGTTTAAATTGCAAGTAGGTACTCTGGCCATTAAGATTACCTGAGCCTCCAGTGACAACAATGGGTCCAGGACTATCCCCAAATTCCATCCAGGGCCGAGCATCTCCTCCAAAAACGGGACATCCCTACACTTTTTCACTACTGGAAATGTATCATTTTCTGCCACGTGGCCTCAGCCACATGGCTGAGACTTGCTTGCCCTGTGATGGCTCTTGCACTCCACGCTGAAGGGGCACCAGATGGTCCCTGGAACAGCCTCCTCCTTGATGCTCGCCAGGTGCCTACATAGTGTAGTTTTCACCTAGGTTTTTGCTTTTTAAACAGCTTCCTCAAGGTGCTGCTCTGTTAGGAAAAGATGGTGACTATTTGATATTTTTTCATTTCATTGTAACCTACCCTTGGACCATTTGGTGAAGGGTGGGATATAAGCAAACAAACAAATAAATAAAATATATCAGTCTAAAATCAGAGTGCATTTGCCTTCACTGCTGATTAGTTCTGCTGAGGTCTTTTCGCACGAGGGGTTTTGGAACTCGTCTGCAACACACCGGATGCTGCGTTCGCTCTTGTGGGGTGTCCGGATGCGTTCCAGGCCACTCTTAAGTTTCCTGATGGGTCGTAGATGCGTTCCAAAAGCAGAGCACTAAAAAGTGCTCAACACACATTCCAAGTGTTCTGGAACGCCGCCAGCTGCCACAGAGAGAAAGCACTGGCATGCTCTCCCTCTCTGACAGCTGGGCCCCTCCCCCAGCCTCCCCCAATTGGCTGCCTTGCAGCCAGGGGTGGGGAGGCATGTCAGGGCCCTTCTCTGGGGTCCTGCCACCTGTATCAGCCTGGATCAGGCCCATGCAGGTGGCGAGGCCCCCACCCAGCACCCCCCACCCCACCCCGGGGTTGCGTGCATGAACAGCGCTTACCTGCTGCGGCTGGCTTGATTCTGGCTGGAATAGGAAAGTGACGTTCTGTGCATGCTCGCGGGGAGGCCCCTCATTGGCCAGGCACCCACCTAGCCTCAACTGGCCATCTGTGCAAGTGCAGGTGCTCGGCCAATGAGGGGCTGCCCCACAAGCATGTGCAGAACGTCGCCGACCTATTCCAGCAAGAATCGAGCCAGCAGCAGCAGGTAAGCGCTGTTCGTCCGCATGCGTGACCCTGGGGTGGGTTGGGGGGTGCTGGTGGGGGGGCCATCACTTGTGTGGGTCTGATCCAGGCCGATGCACCTCACAGGAACCCAAGGAAGAGACCCTACTGGTCTCCCCACCCCTGGCTGCAAGGAAGCCAAAAGGGAGAGGCCAGGGGAAGGTCTTCGGCCAGAACACGTTGAGTACAGTTCCCCATTTGCATGGAGGCAGGGAAAGGATGCATTCAGAATGAGTCCTTTACTTGCCAGTGCAGATGGGGAATTGTACTCAATGCCTTTGGGCCGAAGTGTCACGAGGTGTCTTCGCCATAGTGCGAAACTGCCTCTTCTAAATCAGCAGCGGTAACGTTGATGCAGCATTGTTGCTTGTGACCCAAGGAAAGTCACCTGAATAATGCAACAAAACCAAGTGATGCTGCATGTTGTAGCACTAGCAAAGAACTTTCTTCAAATCTATCCTCTCCTTACTACAAATTCTACAGGACCTAAAGGAGACAGTTATGGCTGGTGTCCATTATAGCTAATAGGGAGGTGCAAAATGGCATTTGACTTCACTTTTTTTTTTTTCAGATGTGTGGGCATTTGCATTGAATTGAAAATCCAGTGGTTCAAACATCCAAACATTTGATCACAAAGTTCCTGCTTGCAAAAATGAACATTTTGACTGAACATTCATGTTTTACTATGTTTTTAATGTTAACGGCGACTTTTTTGATAGGGAAAAATTTGTGAGAAGTGCATGAAAACATTCAAAAACAGTTACCGATTTAATTAATAAAGTGAAATTTTGGATCTTCAATTTGATAGCAAAATTAGTTTGAGCTTTTTGTGCACATCCCTATGTTCAGGAGCTGAGACAGGTCTATGCAAAGCCAGGGGGGAAGTGGCTTCACTGAATATACCAGGCCATGCACAGGTTAGCTAACTCTGGATTGGAGCAGGCAGTAAAGAAAAGGGGGAAATGGACTCGGTCTTCAAACTACTGTGTGGTGGTGGGTCACTGCCTACTTGGGTTCCCTAAGGGCCAGCCGTGCCTGGGTAAAGGACAATGTCACTTTGAAGTCCAGATGAGCATCACTGGATACTTTCAAAGTTCCTTATGAGTAAAACAAGAAAGCAAATGCAATTATGAAAGCAAGATAGAAAATACCCAGAACTCTTTTGATAACCAGCCAGTTCCCTTTTTGCAATGAGCTTGGAGTGTTTGTGTATCGGTTCAGTGGATGCATTCAAACACGAGTTTCCCCTGGCCTGTTTTCCCCAGTACCACCTGGTGAAGTGGATCTGGCAGGGAACTGAGAGAGGCGCTCTACAGGAGTTAGAGAGTCTAAATCCACTGTGGCAAGCAGGGCTTTATTCCTGCCTTGAGACCTATGGGTGAAATTCAGGATTTTTTTATTTTTTTATTTTTTATGCATGCATGCATAGGGCTGTGCCTGAATGAATTCCCATGCAGAAGTCTGATTGAATTTTTGCATTTGCCAATTTTTGCATTGAAATAAAAGTAGGGGCATTCAAATGTTCAGACTTTTGAATGAAATGAACAATGCCCATGGCTTGTGAATATGAAAATTTAATAGAATTTTTGCATTTTCACAGTATTTTACTGTTGAAAAGAGGCTTTTTCAGTGTAAAGGGGAAAAGCTGCAAAAATATTTGGCTGTGAATGCAAAAGTCCAAACCTTCTAACGAGTGATTCAATGCCAAAATGAATTTCTGAATGTTCATTTCGGTTGTGAAACAAATGTGATTTTGTTCATTTGTGCATATGTCTATGGATGTACATACGCATGCGTGAATGAATGAATCCAAATTCAGTGCGGTGGGATAAGCCAAATGTGCCATTCCACTACTGCTGCTCCCCTCCCCTCGTGTTGCTGGATTCCTGCTTTGCAATTGAAAGCAATGCCAGATAGTTCTCTTGCTCATCTATTGGTGGCCTCTAAAAATGGAGAACTAATGAAAGCAAAGCAAGCTCACAACAGTGTGGAGGAGGAAGGATTTTGAGATGGGGCTGCTCCAAAAGAGGGAAGGGAAGTTTTAGGAGCCACAAGGGGAAAGCCATTGCAAATGAGAACCATTCCAGAAGGCAGGGATTATGAATTGGAATTCCCCCTGTTATTAAGTGCGTATCTAAGGCTCCTGTTTTGCTTCGTGTACATGATTATTTCATACAGGGAAGCTTGGAAAGAATTATAGACTTGCGTATGGGGCCAAGCCAAGATGCAAGATGAACAGCAGCTAGAAAGGCAAGCTGGCAGGAGAAGCGAAGCCTTTTGCCAAGGGAGAACCACTCAGCTTAACTTCGCAGACCTGTAACTGCTGAGGAATGGAATGGCTGCCAATGTGGGCTACGTGGGTGAATAAGGTAGCTTCTTAAGTTTCTAATAAGTGGAGAAGAGTTCTTGTTTCAGCAGGAGAGCTTTAGCCTCTGCTCTGCATGCAGAAGGCCACAGGTTGCAAAGGTGCTTCTCAAACTGACCTTCCTAGGGGTCAGAATGCTGTCAAGTTGTCCAGGGCCACAGTTTGAAAACTACTGGGCGGAAGGATGTTCCTGACCGGAACCTCTAAGAGTTGCTGCCTAGCAAGTTGACATCATTTACTGCTGGATTCTGCGTAGGAGAACGTCAACATCCTGTATTGTACACACATTTTTGCCACCAGATATTGAACCCATTCCAGATGTTTTAGGCTACAGATTTCACCAGTTCTATCTAAATACATAGATGCATAAACACACACACACACACAAGTAAAGCCATGGAATTTCCCCTTGCCTTTCCCTCACATGGCTATCGTGGACAACAGGACTGGGAATGGCTTGTCAGAACTTCTCATCCTTAGCATTGTCACAGCCCAAGTCTCCGAGTCTTCTTGGTGGCCATGGAAGCCATTTCAGTATGGACGGACGGACGGATGGATGGATTTTTATTTACCGTCAGAGACAAAAATAAAAATACAGAAAAATTCCTTACTATTTCAGTATAAACGCCAGTTAAGAATTTGCAATTTAAATTTTTTAAAAAGGAAAGGAAAAAGAAGGGAAAGTAAAGAAGGGAAAATGTGTTTGATTTCCTCACCTTTCCAGCTTAAGAATCCTTAGCTGGCCAAAAGGATTTGGGTGACATCATACATTTGCACAAGACATCAAAGCTGTCCAAGGTCTCAGGGACAGGAAAAGTAGTCTGGAGAACATCTTATACAGGTTGTTTATTTATTTTGTGACATTGTGGCACATATTTGACATGTGGACTGCAACCGGGGACTTCTGAAGAGATAGCCAAATCCCTTAAAAAAGATAAAGAAAGAAGCAGAGGTACCTGGAAGCTCTGTTCCAATTGGTCATACATACCAATGGTGTGGTGATCATCTTCCATTTTGGGGTGGCATCTTCCCATGACTGTAGAAGCTTGACATATGTGTATATGGCAAGAGACCCCCAGGACATTATCATTATTATTTTATTATTAGTTTTAAGATTGTTTGGTACAAAAAGGGAAACAAGAGCCCAGTGACCCAAATCCACAATATCCAATCAACAAGCAAACAAATTTCCACACCCACCACACCAGATACTGAAAGAACAGCCCTAGGTGTGCTGCCATCATCCAGTCACAGCCCTGGTCTGTTTGCCAAACCGAGGGTGGATTTGATAGGGAACCTGCCTGCTGTGCGCATAGTAACGGCACCCACATTTCACACCCCTTCTCTGTAGGCAGAAGAGCCGCAATGTGCAAAGGGACAGGCTGTTCCCGTGTACGTGTAACTGAACCCACCGAGTTGCTTTTTCCTCCTCATATCAAAAATCCCCCTTTCCTTTCCTGTCTTTTTCTTAGTGGCCTGCTTCATATTACTGCCAGGAGGCTTCCCACCCATTCACCTTTGGTGAGGCAAGGTTAGTGTTAGGTTAGCTTTGTGATAAAGCCTGCATGTTCTGTGTGTCTTTTCATTTATCAGGAGAGATAAGTTCTGATTGATGAGGTTCCAGTGATTGGGAAAATCCCAAGTCGTGGCTGCCCCCTCCCCAAAAAAACCTGGCTATTGTTAAGGGTTTAATGATCCCAGGATCATTTGGACAGGACGGGGAGAAACTATGAACAGATAATCCAAAAAGAAATCAGAACAAAACAACAAATCTATGCCCATGCCTTAAGATCTGGAGGGGAGGCCCTCCTGGTTGTCCCACCATCCTCAGCAGCAGAAGGGGTGAGCACCCGGGAGAGGGCCTTCTCAGTGATGGCCACTGGGCTTTGGGAGAGCCTCCCCCTTGAGATGTGTCAATCACCTTCATTGTACACATTTCGGAAGGCAGTGAAGACGCACCTCTTTGCCCTGGCCTTTGCTTAAAAGAGGATACTCTTTCCCTTCCCACTTGCAGAAACTGTTATTGTTTTAGTAATGTTTGGTTTTAAATGTTGTTACCCACCCAGAGAGCTCCGGGTAGAGGGTGAGAGTAAGTGAGTGAGCGAGCGAGTGAGTGAGTAAGTAAATCTGCTCTGTGACTGTGGCTAAGAATTTGCAAAGTCAAAAATGCATCTGATACCAACAGCTGGAG
Organism: Aspidoscelis tigris stejnegeri; assembly: GCA_023333525.1. Lineage (NCBI taxonomy): Eukaryota > Metazoa > Chordata > Lepidosauria > Squamata > Teiidae > Aspidoscelis > Aspidoscelis tigris. Next base: position 8,398,918 of record JALMGA010000022.1, read on the forward strand.
CTAAGGAGTTGGATTTACCTTTGTGTGAACAGGTCGAAAGCATGAATGCATTTTTTGCATTTAAATTCGAGCCAATTTGAATATTCAATTTGATTCGAAATTCAAAAATCTGGATTTTCAAAAATCTGATTGGAATCCGTATTTTTGAAAATTTGATTTGAATGTGAAAATATGGACACCACATTCTTTTCAGCTGAATTATTCGAAAATCTGTATTGGATTTTCAAAAATCCAAAATTCATTTGAATTCATGGTGGAGCATCTGGATGGGCCTCCCCAGGATTAGCTAGATTAATGCAAACAGGCCCAGAGAGTAAGTACATACCTTGTCCTACTGACAGTTATGCCTGCTAAGCCCTTTCTGCACTTCTTCTGGGATGAAAAGGTGCTGGGGTGCACTGATGCTGGCATGCAAGCACGTTGGTGGCCAGCACCAGGGAGGAGGATCGCTGCCCAAATGGCATCCACATTGAACATAGGTTTTGGACAGCTGGAATGCACTAAACATCTGTAAGTGCAGATGCTTAATCTATTTGAGGCCATTTTGCCCAAAGCTTCCAACAGCCAGGAAGCCAAGGGTGAAAAGGCCCAAAGTAGAGGCAAGCTGTCTCAGGTGTTCTTGAACTCCAACTCCCGTTACCTCTGTTGACTAGGCTGTTCTCTGTCCCCACTGTTCTGCAAGCATTCCTTTTGATTCACGCATGGAGATGGAAGAACATCAATCAATGAACTCCAAAACACATATAAAAATATTGTGTTCTTCAGTGTAGAAACTGTAGCTCATCAAATCTCAGAAGTCACATATTCAAGTATCTCTGGCACTCAAGGTCCAGGTGCCCTTAAATATCAAATCCAGGTGTTTGCTGAGAAACAATGATGTGTGCTGAATATCAAACATTCATCAGATAATTGAGGGCAGGATTCAGAGTGAGTGGGGAGGTGAGGAAAATTTATTGGAGGCAAATTCTTGTCAGCCAATTTATCTTGGACAGCTTTGGTCCAAAGAGAGGCGAGTAAAGAATCAGAAGCTTGGCTTATGAAGCTCTGAGCAAGGAAACACAAGTCTCAATGAAAGAGCAAGTTAGAAGTTTTGAGTTATGGCCAAATCCAAAAGATAGGAATGAAAGACATTCATGAAAAACACAAGGCACCAGGAGATCCTGGTTAGGAAATTCTCACTCAAACAGAATGAGGCCCTGTCCCCAAGCAATTTAAAGCCCTCTAAAAATCTTATTTTGCCTCTGAGCGCCCCCATCCCTGGCTTTTCAATGAGCTTCCAGCACTACAAAAGAAGGAAAATCCGTGACAAAAAAGTGCACTTTAAGGAAGAGTTCCAGTGCTCTTTTTTGAAGTCACGGGTTTTCCTGGCAGCATTTACCATGGGGACGCTCCGTGGCAAAAGGGGCAGGGATTGCTGCCTGCACACACAGCCATAAAACATTCACACATCTCCCAGAAGTGCAGCAGCTTCCCTTCCTTTCCCTTTCTAAAGCTCAGAACTTTCTAAGAGCCAGAATTGTTGCAACTGTTATCAGGTGTGAAGTGGTGGATTGCTACAGTCACCGCTGCTCTACCAGGTGGATTTTGACAGTGATCTGTGAAAGTGTTGAGAGTGAATGAGCGAACGATTGTGCAGCCAATGGCTGCAGCCGCTGCCTTTGCTGGCATAGGAAGCCATTTCAGGGGGCGGAGATCTGGGAGATGAACAGAGAACCGATGGCTATTTTTCCTTTGAACTTGTCAGGGGTTTCTTCCTGGTTGTGGCCGCGCAGAGTGCAGTCCCTCCCTGTTCCTGCCGGCACCCTATCAACAAGAGAGGAGGCGGGGAGAAAAAGATGCGGGCAAGCAAAACACGTTTCCACGGGAATGGAAGGTGCATTTTAAATGCGTGTTTTGCTGAGCCTCATGCGGACGCTTATTCCGGAATTGCACAGCACTTTTAAAGTCCGCTTGAATAGAGTGATGGTAGAGGGAAACTAGAGAGGCAAGTAAGTCGTTTGGGGATGCAGCCTGAGTGTCTCACTTCGAAAGGTTTGTGAGTAAACATTGGAAGAGTTACTTTTGCTCCTACTGGCTGGTCTTAAAATTTGCAAGAAACTGTCCATTGGCACCTTTGTTGCCCAGAGCAAGCTCTTTGTTGCAGTGCCCTGTGTTTAGGTATTAGACAAAAAGCAAAATTTCTACCAGAACTAAGGGAATATTTGCACTTCTACCCCCTCCCCCAGACCAATTCTTGTTTTCTTTAGTATATCACTTTCAGTTATTTCTGTGTTTACCTTTAATCTCAATCAGGAGCCTTCACGGTCACCTTCTGGGCCTCATCAATCCACAGGGATGTGCAAAATGGCATTTGTAAATTTGATCAAGTATTTGGAATTAATGAACATTCACACTGAATCAAAAGTCCAGACATTTGAATGTCCAGATGGGATCGAAATGGAAAAGTCATTCATTCATGAATACAAAATCTTCAATTGCATATTTATATTTTGCTATGCTTTGGTGGCAAAAATGGACTTTTTATTGGGGAAAAAATAGCAAGAGCTTCACAAAAATGTTCATATGTGAATGTGAAAGTCCAGATGTTGAATTTTGGGCCTGTCCCCAAGCAATTTAAAGTCTGCTAAAAATCTTCTTTCGCCTCTGAGCGTCTCCATGCCAGGGTTTTTAACAAGCTTCCAGTGCTACAAAAGCAGGAAAACCTGTGACAAAATACGTGCCCTTTAAAGAAGAGTTTCTGCGCTCTTTCTGGAAGTCGTGGGTTTTCCTCGCAATATTTACCTTGGGGATGCTCCATGTCAAAAGGGGTGGGGATTGCTGCCTGCACACACAGCCATAAAGCATTCACAGATCTCCCAGAAATGCTGCAGCTTCCCTTCCTTTCCTTTGTAAAGGTCAGAACTTTCAAAGAGCCAGAATTGCTCAGAATTGCAACATTGTTATCAAGTGTGCAGTGGGTGATCTGTGAAAGTGTTAAGAGTAAATGAGTGCACGGTCATTTCGAACAGAAAACAGAGTGAAAGTAAGTGCTGAGAGTGAATGAGCGAGCGATCACTCCCTTTGCCAGCACAGGAAGCCATTTCGGGGGACGGAGATCTGGCTATTTTTCCTTTGAACAAGAGAGGGGGCGGGGAGAAAAAGATGCAGGAAAAGAAAACATGCTTCTGTGGGGATGGAAGGTGCGTTTTAAACGTGCATTTTGCTGAGCCTCATGCGGATGCTTATTCCAGAAGTGCAGGGCACTTTTAAAGTCTGCTTGAATACAGTGACAGAAGAGGGAGACTAGAGAGGCAAATAAGTCTTTTGGGGACTCAGCCTTTATGCATCTGCAATGAAACAAATTTTCAGATGTTTGATTCAATAGTGAAATGATTTTTTTTCACGCACATCTCTAGTATGGCTCTGGGAGAGGCCATCCCCAATGATACACCCCCATTTACATTAGGTGGTGCATGATCCAGAACAGGGAAGTCCTGATCAGGATCACCATTAGACCCATTCATCAGAAGATCAGCAGGAAGCTTGCAGAAGACTAGCATGGAATGCATTTTTGGGGTGCACCAAAGCATCCCCCAGAGGCTCCAAAACTAGAAAACTTTGTTCCTAGACTCAGAACACATGAAGTTCAGGCAAGAGGGTGACCGAGACCAGTTGTTGGAAAATAAAGATATGCATGTGCAGAGTTTTTCTAGTTCCAGAGCTGTACTTCTGTGTCAGAGTACAATAGCAATCAGAGGCCTTTTCGCACATGCGGTTTTCGAACGTGTGGAGAGCAGTTGGAAACGCAGGATACGCACTGCCGGGACGGCTAAGCCAGCCCAGCGCGCCTCCAACTGCTCTCCGCACATTCAAGATCTAGAGCACTTAAAAGCGCTCTACATCCGTCCATGCGGGTTCAAAGCATCCCCAGCTGTTCAGGGAGGGAAGCATTTGCACACGCTTCCCTCCCTGACAGCTGCGGACACGCGCCCCCCACCACCATTGGCTGAAAATTGGCCAAACAAGTGATGGGGGCCCGCGTTGATCACTCACCTTGCCGGGCCGGGGTTCCCATCGTGCAGGCACATCAACTCTGGTAGATGGCAGAAAGGACCCACAGGCCCCGTCTACCAGCAGCGCATGCGCATGCGCGATGACGACCCAACCCGGCAAAGTGAGTGACGGCCTCATACGGCGGGAGGTGGCTCCTTCCTGGCTCTTGCAGGCCCAATGTCTAGACTGGTAGCCGTTACCACCTCTTCCGGCAGCAAATCTCTGCACATGTATAGAGTGCTAGAGCACATTTGGTAACAGTTCCAAATCATGCCTTTCTGTGGTCCAACCAGCGTTCTGGCTGGTCCAGACCTACTGCTTTGGTCCATAGACATCTATGTGCAGAAAGTGTCCTCCTTTGGTCTCAAAACATTGTTCAGTAACTCGGTAACATTTCAGCTGATAGGTCGAACAGAAACAAAAAACACTTTAAGATCTTGATGGAATCCAGTTCTGAAACCATTTATTTATAGTTTGCAGTGCCAAATTTTCTGCTATAATTAATTGATTTTAGTTTCAGTCTTTTGTGGCAACGTTTTATTTCATTTTTTCCTCAGTGCTTGAATCACAGTTGCTGTCAGTTGTTGGCATCCTTCTGTTTCAAAAGACAATGGAAAGAGCCTAGGCATGAAAATATGGAAACTCTGAGTTGCTCAGGCAGCAGAGTTTCCCACTCAGTCTCCCCGATGTGATCCAAGGGAGTATAAACACGACATTTAGACATTCAAAGGAGTGTAAACAGGACGCATCAGTAACATTACTGATAACATTACTGTGGATGTCATTTTTAGATCAGCATTTTTCATCTTGAAGTAATATTGGTTTTAAATAATAGAATGGATGGGGTGCTGTTAGAAAGTAAAATTAGACAGAATGAACTGTCACAGCTCTCTGGAGTAAACTGTCCATAATCTGTGGCTTTAAGTATGTCAGGTTTTCAGATGAAAATCTAAACTGTTCAGTTTTCTATGTTGTGCATGGAATACATAGAGAATGTAGGGAGTGGGGTGAGGATGGAACAGCATCTTTCTAACCAAGGAAATGTGGATGAAATTTCCAAACTAGAGCAAAAAAAGTTTCCAGGGGTCCCCATAATACTTAAAGCTATTGTAATGAGCCAGTTTGGGAGACACCAAGGAGGAGGAGGAGATGTTGGTGGTACAGTCCACCAGATGTACAGTCCACTGGCTCATTGAAGATTTGGCTGATCAGTAATTTGAATTCTAGCCCAAATCTAGGAGACAATGGCTATGGTCACACCTTCAATTTAAATCTTCTTCAGTCCATGTTCTGATTGCAACACTCACATATTTCCATTTCTGTTTTATTTTTGGACTTTCCACCCTCCATTGGGATTGGGATTCTTCATGGCGGAAAGTCTACAAATAAAATGGATGGAAATGAAAAGGTGCAATCAGAAGATGGACTGAAGAAGGTTTAAAATGAAGCAATGACCATGCCCAATGTGTTCTTTCAAAGACTGTGACTCAGTGTTGTTTTTTGCTGTTGTGAATTTTTTTATATATATTGCTCCTAATGGGTCAATAACTACTGCAGGTTCTGCAGTCTTTTTCTCCCAGAATCACAGGATATAATTTTGTCACTCTTGATATTTTTTGATCTTGAGCTGCTGGCTTCACATTGCTCTGGTGGGACGTGCGTATGTTTTAATGGGGCATGAGATAGGATGCCAGCAGCGTATCTACTAGAAAGATAGACGTCTCTTGACAAGTCAGATTAAATGACCTCAAAACTTACTCTAACATGTATTAAAAGAAACAAAAGGGCTCCATCCTAGCTCAGTCAGCTCCTGGTTCCATAAAGACCATGAGGTTTTGGGCACTGAAGGGAAATAGGCCACAACACAACTGGGGTAGACTTCAGTAGACCGGAAATGTAATGGCATAGGGTATAGCATGAACGGGATGGGCCATGATAAGCTAGGAAAGTGAGGAGGAAGGCAGTGAAGTGATTGGAGTGGAAGACAGAAGTTCAGGAGCATGATGGGATTGGCTGATGGAAAAGTGATGGAGGCTTGTGAAACACTGGACCAGTTTATAGAACTAGGTTTGGCAGTTCAGTTTGAATTGTTTGGAACCAGTGGGTACAACTAAGTCAAAAAAAGGTGAGCAAGTGGCCACATCACCATTATCCTACTACTGCAGTTTCACTGACCGCTAGTAAACTCTTGCAATGAATGCTTTCAACAGAACATGAAATATAAGTAAATGGCAATTATGTATTTTACTACTGCTAGTAAGATTATTATTCCTTTTTCTTTTCTTTTTTGTAACTGAAACTGTGTAATACTTTTAAAAAGATTGTTGAAAAAGAATAATATTCTTCTAGTAGGCCTTCTAGATAAAATTCCTCTCTCTAATTAACACAGGGGTTATCTTGGGTCTAAACCTACAAATCATTGACTATGTATGACCACCCATGTCATCTCTTACTTCCAAGGTTTTCCTCCTTTCTCAAAAACAGAAAGACAGTGCAGAAGATTTTGTAAGGGCATCTTTTATCAGAAATTGTTCCTTGAACCGCAACGTCAGGCAAATGACTGTGTCTGGGAGGGCCCAGAAAATGAAAGAGTTCTGCTTGTGTTTAAATATATGGCAGAGAAAACCTGGAGATGGTAGGAGACTGGGAAAAAAGTGAGCACATGACTTATAAAATGCTGTACAGAAAATTGCATAGCAATTTAGAAGTTTCAGGTTTTCTGTTTGATCATTGTTTTGATTCCAGGAAGGGTCAAAGATTTGCAATGCACAAGTTCCAATGGAAAGAAGCAGGAATTGTTGCTGTTTTCTCACTCACTCATACACATGCACGTATTTTCTTTTCCTTTGAATTGTGATTGTTAGAGATAGGCTACTCCAGGCTATTTGTTTCCATCTTTATAAGCTGTTTCAAATATTAAGGAGGAGGAGGAGAACCCTCTTAGGGATAGTCAAGCCCTTTCAGCACTTACCTGTTAATCTGGATCAAGGAGCTGCCAAGAACACATTGTCTGCACAGGAGTAGAGTAGATCTGGATCAGAATTGGGCTGAGGGCTCACTAATCCAGATTACTGTTGTTACATCCATGCTGGCATTCATTAGCATTTGTTTGCTAATACAGATTTACCTAACATGGATTAAACAGGTAAGTGCAGATAGAGCTTCAGTTTCCTGGAACTCACTTGCAGAATTGATGACCTCTCTGTAGGAGTCCATGGGCCTTTCTGCACTTGGCCTTATTTTGGAATATATCCCAGAATAGGGACCTGCTATCTGCATCCTAGTGCAGACTATGGAAGGCCCTACAGTAGGTGAGGCCTGCCATGGTTTGCATTAGCTTGTGGCCAGCAGACTACTGTCTCAAGAAATATTCCACAATAAGGCCAAATGCAGCAGGGGTCCATGTGTTGTTTTCTTTTACACTCAGAACACTATACAGAGAGCATACTGAAGAACAGACTTGAAGCGTACACCTTCTTGATTAGTTCAACATAACTTTACTTATCTATAACTTGTGAGGGCGCATCCCCATTATAAGCTTAATCGAGTTTCCTTAAACCGAAAAAATAGAACCGGATGCAAACACGAATTTGCTTGTTCCCATTACTTTCAGCTTAATCGCGTTCGATCCGGATTCAGAGGATCGTACGTGGCGTACGTGACTCAAGGGGGGACTCAAGTGGCTACTTTTTAAAAGCTGCTTTTCGGGGCTGCCCTGCCCTCTTTCTCTTGGCATGAATGTGCTACCCATAAGGGACCCCTTCAGGGAGCCTAGCTGGGTGGCTGGGTGGCTGCTGCTTGCCTGGATGGAAGAAAAACGGCAGCGGACAGCCAGCAATTCTTTCCCCTCCTCTCCTCATTGCTCAGGGCACGCAGCAGCAACTCAAACCCCCTTCACAACCACAGCCTTTAAAACAGAACCTCCCGCTGCTTTACTTTCTTTTCCCTTTCTAAAGGTCAGAACTTTCAGAATTGTGCAAATTTGCAACATTGTTATAAGGTGTGAAGTGGCTAGATCGCTACAGTGTAGCTTTAAGGAGTAGATTTTTACAGTGGCTGTTTTGAGGGGTGGATTTTTTTCAATGAAATCACTATCTTTGGAAGGAAGCTATTGGGTGAGGGAAACCCTAAACACAGATTCTCATCCCTTAACACCGTACGGTCCCCACAGTAAAAAATGTAAAACGTTTCAAGCGCACAAACCGGAGTGAGACCTATTGAAATGAGGATTAACATTTACAACGCTTTGGGGCGATTTAACACGCAGAAGGTATGTTAAGCCAAACTGACGTGGGGTCGGCCAGGATTGAAAATGGTTTGAAATCGAAATAAGGTGGTAATGGGGATGCCGCCTGAGTCTCATAACCTATTTACATCGTACATGTCTAGAGATTCTACAGTCCATCTTTCTACCTGAAGAGAGAGAGAGAGAGTATGTGACAGACAAACCCTTACAGCAGAGTTAGTCAATCCATAGTTCCCATACTGCAACTCTAATATACACAGAAAATTAACCCCTTTTACGCTGAAGTGATGTATACTTGCAATAAAATACCATCACCATGGACAACTAAGCTTTAATCCATCTTTCAATTGTTCAGCTGAATTGTTTGTGTTGACAAGTCGCAGACTGGTGATGTTAAACCAAATTTCCAGATATCAGAGCAACCATGTGTTTGGCTCAATGCGAACAGTCATGAGCACTAGCTGTTTTGACCAAATTTTTGAACATGAACCAAATTTTTCACACCCCCAACTACAGTATGATCACCTCTGGATATACCCTCCAGTCAGGCTTATGATAGGACACTTAAGAGTGGATGGGTTGCCAAACTTTTACTAAGTTATGGCATATACCAACAGTGTACTCGAGTACGTGGGGGCTGTTCTAGAAAAATGGAAAGAAAATGCACAGTAGGGCTCTTTTAAAAGAACCACAACAAGATTTTATGTTTATATACATAGATTACCAAGGGCATTTTAAAAAAATCTGAAAATTGTGCCAGGGCTAAATCCTAATACATATTTAAAAATATGACGTGAACAATAATATATACATATAAGTTTCTAATAATGAATTTTCCTCCTCACTGTACCAGTTGAATTACTGCCTGTCTTCCAGCCAAATTCCTTGGCTGGCTTTACTACCTAAAAGTAGGCGACTTATTACTTTTGTCTAGCCACAGACAAAAATAGCAAGCACTCTACAGGATTATCTCTTTGCCTGATGTATTACCCACTATTTCTCCATTTCTGGGGCCACACATGCTCCCAACAGTAGCTAGATACCTAAATCTCAACATTAGAGATGTACATGAATTCTTTTTTGTATTTGATTAGTATTAAATTAAGAACATAAGAACATCCCGTCGCATACAGTGGCCAACAAATGCTCATGGGCATCTCAAGCAGAGACAAGGACAAACTTTCTCCTGCCCTTGAATCCCAGCAAATGGCCTTAGAAGTGCCCCAGTCCCCCCCCCACCCCACCCAGCCTGAAAGATGCACCTAGGCATTCAATTTTAGTGGCCATTGATACATCTGTCATCCATACATTTGTCTAACCCTACCTTAAAGCCATCTAGACTGGTAGCTGTCACCACCTCTTCCGGCAGCAAATTCCATAAACCGATGACCCTCTTCCCCTCGTCAGATCCAACTCTCCTACCCATTTCTATACCATGCATAATTTCATATACTTCAATTGGGTCTCTCCAGACTGAAGAGGCCTAGAAATTGTAGTCTGATTTCGTAAGGGATTTTGTTCCTGCCCCTTAATCATTTTGGTTGCCCTTTTCTGCACCTTTTCCAGTTCCACAATATCCTTTATGAGATATGGTGACCAAAATTGAATGCAAGAAAATTCGTATTCATTTGAACAGATCCCCTTCGAATGTAATAGGATTCATATTCGACAGAAATGTTCAACCCCATAAGAATGCGTACAAATAGCATATGAATCCCATGTATGAATCCCATACGAAGTGTCATATAAATATATCAAAACATTCGATTCAAAGGTGAATGTCAATTGTTAAATGTGCCAACATTCAATTTGAATTTGAATGTCCAAATTCGGCTGAATTTAGCTGAATTTCGTATGTTACGAATATTGGTCCACATCCCTACTCAACGTAGGAAGAAGAAGAAGAAGAGTAGTTGGCTTTTCTACCCCACTTTTCTCACCCATTTAAGGGGACTCAAAGTGGCTGACAAAACTTTCTATTCTTCTCCCCACAACAGAACACCCTGCGGGGTGGGTGGGGCTGTGGAGCTCAGAAGAGAGCTGTGACTAGCCCAAGGTTGTCACGATCCCCAGCGATCCTGTAAGTGCCTGCCCTCTCTAGGAGTAGCTTGGCCCTGTTAGGATGCTGAGTTCGTGCAACGGCCAAGTGAGTACTACAGTGTAAAACACAGACACGGGTAGCAAGCGGTCTGAACAGTAAACAGGTTTATTATTATACACAAGCAATACTAGAAAGGAAAATAAGGTTCAGGTATTTGTTGGTTTAAGTCTATGAGTCTCTTAAGGTTACCAGCTTCCCAGCCTGTCAGCTCCCCTTCCTCTAAAGGAAAATAGTTCACCTTTAAAGACAAACCTCTCCACGTTCCACCCTCCTCACCAGCTCCGCTTCAGCCCGAGCCTAGCCAGTGAACTAGACGTAGCTCTGGATGATCACAAGGCTTCTTCCGTCCTTGCTTGCCCGATCACCCCCTGGTCAGTTGCCTGCAAAGTCTTCCTCCAAGATCTCCCAGTCAAAAGACCCCTGGTCAACTACTGGTCCGGCTCCTTCAGGATTCAGCTCTTCTGCTCCTTTCAGCTTTTGTCCCAGCACGAAGACCTAGTCTGCAGTAATCTGTGTTCCTTTATACCTTTTTCCCTGTGGCCCTGATTGACTGTCACCTCCTAGGGAAAATTGTTGCAATAAAATGCTGCTGGAGACTCCTGATAGAGGTGCCTGTTCCACACGCCTGATTGGTGGGAACTCCTTCTCTAGCCCCTCCAGCCCTCAGTTCCCTGGACAGCTTTTCCCTCCAAAAATCAGCTGTAGCCAATCCTTGCACTCAGGCCCGCACAGGATTTCCCGCCTTTTTGCAGCCCAAAACCCAGGGCTTGCAAAAAGCTGGTTGCAAAGAGGCTGGCTACTGCAGCTTGCTAGAAGCCTGAAAGGCCAGAAAGCAAAACAGTTTGCAGCGTGTGCCCTGAAACCATCACAAAGGTCACCCAGCTGGCTTTGTGGAGGAGTATGGAATCAAACCCGGTATTCCAAGATAAGAGTCCAGCTCCCTAACCACTAGACCAAACTGAGTCTTAATCAACATGGTGTAAGCACAGTATCAGACAGTTTTGACCCAAGAGATGATTATTTATTTATTTATTACATAAACTAAATCACCCTGCTCAAATAACAATATCTCAGTACTGGAAAATTTTGGAGAATACAAGGGAAACATGGTGTCAGATGGTGTGGGACTCACATTCTTAGAAAATATTCAGATGATGCAAGAAGAAAATAGTAAAAATCCTGCAAAGTTATGGTTACCAGTATACGACAGAATCTCATAATTATAGGAGATCCTCTTACTGCATAATTTTTAATACAGTTTTGGATATAACAGACGCCAGGTAACATAAGACAGCAATGAATTAAATTCAATAGTAACTTGTAAAATTTCTGCATTGCCACGGGAGGGTGGGATAGAATGTGATTCCTCCCCCCTGTATAGTTGTTTGTGTCTTTGTTATGTCTTTCTAGTTCCTCTTTATCACATTCTTTTTCAAATATGGAAAATCTAAAATTAAAAATAAAAATGTTAGGAAATGACAGCAGGCAAGGGAAGAATGAAACATCTGTGTGGATGTTGTGTTTTGCCTTCACATTGGAAGGTGTTTTGCACTTTGCCTCCTCTCCTAGGGAGGTAAAGTTGTAGAATGTAGGGATGTGCATGAATTTTTTAAAAATTCGATTTGTATTGAATGAAATGCAAGAAAATTTGTATTTGTTCAAACAGATCCTCTTCAAATGTGGTAGGATTTGGATCCAATATGAATGTTCGATACAAATTCAATACGAAGGTTCAATACGAATTGCATATAAGTCCCACGTGTATCCACTCTGAACGTGTCAAATCTGTCCTGAATCCACTTTGAATCCACTCTCAATCCATTTCAAATCCATTCTGGATCCATTGCAGACATGACTGGGGCAGCCGCTTTACCACCTCCCCAAGTTCACAAATGTAACAAAGCTTCAGACAAATGTTCCAAAGCATTTGAATGTCAGTCTTTGAATGTGCCCACATTAAATTTGAATTAGAATGTCCAAATTTGGCCCAATTCATATGAATTTCGATTGCTACTAAAATTTATGCCCATCCCTAGTAGAATGCTTTAGGTGCTTGCAGACATCCAAAGCACTAAAAACTGCAGAGCAGTGGCAGTGGTGCCAGCATGTCTGTGTGGTGCCATTACCGGGGTGACCGGGCGATGCATCACACAATCGCGCCAGCGCTGATGGTCCTGTGCAACCCCTGCACTCACTGGAAGAGGTGCAGATACAGCATGCATGACTACACTAGCCCTGCCACTAATATAAACGTAGAACAGTTTTAACTGCCGCACACCTTTATGCACAGGGGGAATGCCGACACCCGCGGAGCTGTTTCTAGTAAAGAACTGGCTGCATGTGGTGTGGGTGCACCATGTAGGAGTTCCTCCAGCTTTACTAATAAGGTAAATGCGAATGAGCCTAAATGTGCTGGTGGACAGTGGCAGCCTCCTCATAGCGCATTCAAGGCACCATACGAGGGTTGTACAGATCCTGCCTCGGAGACACTGAGAGTTGAATGTGGGACCTTTTGCGTGCAAAGTCTATGGAACTGTGGCTCTTTCTGCACTTACCCCTTTAGAACCAAATCAGTGGGCCTGGCATACTAGGCCCTCTGATCCAGGCTGCCTCCTGCTGGCTTGGGCTGGATCAGCACTGTCTGCACTGATGGCGCTGATCTTTCCCAGCCTTGGGTCCTGGAGGGATACTGTGGCATGCAACTGAAAAGCAGCCCCTGGTAGTCTGGAACAAGAAGGTGTGCCCTCCGCATACCTCCTGTGTTCGAGGTCTAGAGCCTCCCATTTTCTGGATCAAGGCCCTCGATAGGGATGTGCACAAATCTTTTTTTCATTTTTGCACCATCCGTATTCATCCAATGCAGCCGCTTCAAATATGGTGCGATTTGAATCTGCTGGGAATGCTCTTCAAATTCCTGCTGCCAGTTGCACCTCCAAATCCATTCTGAATCTGGTTTGAATCCGCTCTGAATCCACTGCAGATGTGACTAGGCAGCCATTTTAGTGCTTCGCAAGTGTAACGAAGCATCAGACGAATAAACAAAAGCATTTGCTTCGCATCTAAATGTTGATCTTCGAATGCAGGAAATATTCGATCCGACAAATTCGCAAACCTGATGAATAATTTGTGCATATCCTTGGAATCCAGAATCCAGACTAAAGGCTCCTTATACTGGATCACAGGTAAGTTCGGAAAGAGTCTGTGGCTTTTTCAGTTGCAGAAGAAGCATTTTGGGAAACAGAAATACACAGAAATAAATATAGCAAAGTAATGAAAACAAAATGCATATTAAGGAGACAATGAAAGCAGCAGCCAGTCATAAGAAATCCAAGCATAGTACAACCAGAGCTTGGGATGCAGTTGGCCTTGGTCCCCAAAATCAAAAGCCTGCTAGAACTGTGTTTGTCCTCCAGTGGAGGCAATAGAGACAGGAAGCAGAGATATTATGGAAGAAATTCAGAGGCCTGAATACCAGCACTAAGAAGCTCTACCACGGAGGTATGGCAAAATGGCAAAGTTCCTTTCAGGAATTCAAAAAATATTGCCTGGGGAGAAATTAGCTCTTGCAAAATCTGTTGATATAAATTCGCCCCATACTTGTGAATACATAACAAAGATTCAAAATTGTCTAAGAGCCGGGAACCTCTCCAAAACGTTTCAGAAACTGTTGTCTCTCCGATTGGCTGCCGCCACCCTCCAGAAATGCATAGTGACCTCTTTCCCCTTTCCAGCATAGGGGTTACATCATAATATAACTGCAGCACTCATAAACAACATTGACCATTAAAGGATTCTTTTAATGAGAAACAGAACGGCGAAGGAGAAGCATCAAAGTGGCTGATGGAAGGAAACTGCCTGGAACAGAATCCTGCTTGATGGCCCAATTAATATGTCCACTAATTCTATTTCCTGCATTTGTTGTCCAGCAGCCGCCTTTTCTCTAATTTCTTTGGGAGGAAGGAACTTGGAAATGGAGTAGCCTTCGTGCCCAGCTTGATGTGCAGGGCAGCAAGCAGATTAGAACAAATTAGGGAATTAGAAAAAAGACAACTGATGACAGGCAGAGGAAATGTCCTCCAGCAATTATAAAATTAAAGGAGACCTGGGTTTATAATACAGGTTGGCTTAGAAAAAGAAGAAGAAGAAGAAGAAGGAAAGAGAAGTGGTGAAACAGCAGATTTGGCACATATAGGAAGATCTTGTTTTGCTTGGCTTTCTGACTTCCTCTGGAAATGAGATTATTTTCTGCTAATGCGTGGACGTGGAGTATATTCAGGAATGTTTTTCTCCCCTCTTAGCCGCCCTTCTCCCACCCCACAGCTGCCACATTTTTTGAAGAATCACACCATCAATGGAAACTAAGGGCCTGTTCGCACTTAAGGGCGCGCCAGGATGCTCCATCTGCAAGTGAGGATGCTGCCTCCATCCCAGAATGTTCAAAAGTTTCCTGGAGTGACTCAATCCTCTGTAGCTGTGGAGTGAAGTAAAAACTTCCCCACAGCTTGATCTGTCCCCTCTAGAACACTCCCAGTTAGGGATGCGCATGAATATTTTTCGCATTTGAAATTCATACGAATTCAGGCTGACATTCAAATTCAAATCAAATGCTTTGGAACGATCATATGAAGCGTTGCTGCATTTGTGAACCTGGAGAGATGGGGGAGCAGATGCACCAGTCACATCTGCAGTGGATCCAGAGTGGATCCAAAGTAGGTTGAGAGCAAATTCAAAGTGAATTTTGTTCCTGTAGCCCATTTGTCGACGGTTGCCCAGGTTCCTCAGCAACCACCCTGGTCCTTTTTATCCTGGGCGACGACTGAGCCAGTATAGACTTCTTTTTTGTGTGTGTCTCCATTGTGATAAATGGGTTGGGTGCACTTAGTCTGGCTCCTCTGCTTCGACCTCTCTGGCATGGTTGAACCTGCCAGTAGTTTGCACTACCGCCAGCCCAGCTCTCAGCTTCACATTTGATCAGATTTAAATCTTCTGACTGTCTCTGCAGCCATACCCCCTCTGTCTCCTTCAGTGAAAACAGAGACGAATAATTCATTTTTGTCTCTCAGCAATTTCTATATCCTCTCTAATCATCTATCTATCTATTGTCATCTAATGGTCCAACTACTTTCCGTATTGGATTCCTACTGATATGCTTTTGATATTTTTGCAATGTGGTCTTCAAAATCCTTTTCAGCATTCTTCATTCCTATTTTGCATTTGTACTGCTAGAATTGAAGTGTCTTCCTGTTTTCCTCATTAGGGCAAACCTTCCATTTTTCAAATGACTTGCCAAACTGCATTTATAAGTCTCACTGATGTCCTCTTGGATTTGGCAGTGCTCTTTCTTCTTCTAACTGACCTTCCATTACTGTATTTGTAAATAGTTCCCATGGATTTTGGCATGATTGGACTCTTTTAGCTATCCCTTTCAATTCCTTTTTACTAGTTGCTCCATTTTTTGGAACTTTCCTTTATGAAAGTCTCTGTGTTAGGTTTTATTGATTACTGTCCACATTTAAGTTGAAGGTTATCAAATATAAATAAATAAATTACTGATTTGTCCAAGCACCATTGAAGGTTATCACATTGTGGCCACTGTTCTGTATTGGATAACTGTTCTCTGCTAGATCAGCCACAGTATCCCCTATTGGATCAGCCACAGTGATGTCTTGTACCAGATTCTGAGCATTACATAGGATCATGTCCAGCATCCTGTTCCCCCTTGTTGATTCTATAACCATTTGCTCATGAACCCTCATGTAGCATGTCTAAGTGGTCCCTGGAAGTCCTTCACACAGATTCATCAGTCTTCCTTGAAAACGGTTTATAAGAGGCATCTGCCACACTTCAGACTACAAAGAGGCCTCATTAATCTGCATGTAGCCTTTCCAGGGGCCATGGTTGCTGGCCACTGCTGTGGCTGCAGTGAAAAGGGCAGCCTTCAGTTACCCATGGTCAAGCCAGGCAAATAACCATGCCTCGGCAGTGAACATCTATGAATAGTACTCAGTAACATATAGGAAGCCAGTGCAAGTATTTTAAGATTCATGAAGCACACCTCTGGCCAGGTATACCCATCACCCGTCAAGCTGCTCTTGTCGGCCTCCATGTCCTGTTATTGGGGGTGTGGACGAATACAATTTTTGACATCTGACTTGTAACAAATCAAATATTTCAAAATCCAAATTCATACAAATAATGAAAAACATTGGAACTAATATGTTTGTACCTCATATGTACCTGCATGCACTTGTACGCATCTCTACGCATCCCATTTCCATCCTATACATATCTGTATGGATAAAGGATGTGCATGAATATTTGCAACATTCAAAATTCAGCCGTATTTGGCCAAATTCAGACATTCGAACTCAAATTGAAGTTACCATATTCGTATGCTAACATTCAAACAAATACAAATGTTTCCAGACATTCATACGAATAGTTTGGACATTCTTTACACTGGGGAAACAGATACGCATCTATTCGTATTGGATATGTATTTGTTTTTATGAGATACATATCTGCTTGTATCAGATACATATTTGTTCATATCAGACACGTATCTGTTAATATCAGATATGTATTCATTCATACCCAAGACGTAGCGAATGTTCATAGGAATACGTACGAATAAATTTGTGTTGAATAGAATTTTACCCATTTGAATGCAGTTTATTGGTATGAATACAGATTTTCAAACATTTGATTAATTTTGAATTGAATGCCAAAAGAACATTTGTGTACAGATGTGTACAGATGTGTATATGTACACATAGAATGTCCTAATTTTTCATATGAATAACTCAAAATATTTGGATTCATATGAATACTAAAGCATGAATGTCTGGACATTCAGTTAGTATACGAATGTCTGAATTCACCGAAATTCATATGAATAACAGATATTTCAAATATTCATGCCATTTCTATCTGTTATCAAAACCACCATCGAGCCAGATGTGAAAGAAAGCAGGAGAAATGGTGGTGGTTGGCATCATGTTTGCTGGCTCAAGCCAGCAAGTTGCTTCAGACCTCTTTTAGAAAGATACCACCTTTTAGCCCACATAGCTTAGAATTCTGGGATCTAGAAAGGAAAGAAGAGAAAATTTCAACCATACTTGAAACCGAAGATTGGTTGACTTACATCTAGCCTCCCTTGTATTTTCCTTGGCAAAAACATGGAAGTGATACTTGCATTTTCTTTGTTTTTTCTTTGGTTTTTTGTCTGTTTGTTTTTAAGCAGTCTGGTTGAAGCGGAACATCTTTTCAATCCGTCCTCCCCACAACTAATTTGCTGCTGATCATCTGATTATTATTCTTTGAAAAGCAATGGAGATGGCCACAGCAGAGGAGAACACAGTAATTCTATTAGCAGGATGCAGGTTTTCATCTGTGTGGCATCCTCGGCATAAGATTACAGTTTGTTCTTTGTTAAGCACCATAATCTCTATTCTTAAAGAGGGTGCGTGTACTGAACTCCATGTCTGCACACACTGTACATATTCATTCCTCTTTGCCTCCTGTAATTTTGCAAAAGTTCATGACAAGTTGAAAGGGTCAAAAAGTCATGGGGTGTTTTAGAAGTTTAGCAGACAGGCAGTTCGTTGGTTAAAAAAAAAAGTATACGAGGGAAGTGTGTTGATTGTGGTGATGGTAAGATCTGGTATACATTACTTTGAAGGTTTTCCAGGCACCCCTCCCCCATAGACCTTCATTCCTTTCATCTTCTTCTTCTTCTTTCTTGCTCACTCTCTTTTTGACATGGGTCTGCATTTATATATGTGTATTTCTATGGCCCGGCAAATCTATAATAAAAGACAACATTTATTAAAGTCACCAACAAGCACGGTAGTTACAGACTTGCAAGAATAACTGACTAACCTGGAGCAAGGATCTTAAAATCTGGATTTTGAATGAAGGATTGGTGCATAAAGCAGATGTGGTACTAAATTTCTCCCTCTTATGAGGGATACCAGTAAGTCTATTTATTACAGATCTGCTGTGTTGAAATCAGGAAAAGGATTATTCATTTCTCAAGATGCTTCCTGCAAACCTGAGATTTTTTATTTTCTTGAGCTGATGGTTCAGAATTCTATGACAGCTTTGGAAATCATGTATAAGAAAACTGTACAGATATGAGTGTCCTTGCTTGCTATTTAGCATTCTAGATCTTTTCATTTTAATTCTCAGTTTTATCTCAACTGTTAGCCTGCATCCCCATTTAAGATTTAAAGAGCTTTGAATTTGTTTTCAACACTGAATGTTCCTAAAGGATCAGACAAATCCACAGTTTCTGAGGATTAAAGGTCCCAGTACGTGAATTATCCATATTCAAATCAAAAGAACTCTTGCTGCGGGATTTAGAAATAATCCTCCTTATTTGTCAATGGAAACACAAGCAGTTTTTTGGAGGTGTGGAAGCATGATTTAGGGGCGTTCTCCTCAGTTCCCCCTCAGCCAATGATAAACCAGGATCCCCCCTCCATTCCCCCAGCTGTTTGCTAATGAGATCTGGCTGCATTGTGTGCTGCCTCCCCTTTCAGCTGTAGAAGAGAATACGAAGCAGGATAGGAGGAACCCTATTGCCTTTTGGCTCCCACCCAAAGCTCAGATTGGCAGCTTCCCACCTGGGAGGTGCAAAAGTGTGTCAGCTCTTCAAAGGCTGCAATTTCCTCCTCTTTTCCCTGCTCCCCATTAAGTTCAGGCTTGGCTGAAAGTGTGAGTGAAATGTATCGAGAGATCAGACAATACAGTGTTATGAGCTATTTGTCAGGCCGGCAAAGAATAACCATGAGACTGTTTCTTTAAAAAGATGAACAGTGATTTATTTCAGCTCAGCTATAAGGCATTTCTTGTTGGGAGCAACTTGGAACACAAAGCCCAGCATATTTATATGTTTCATAGCTGGGCGGGGTTTGGCCTTCAACCAATGAACAATAACTATTTTTCAAAACCCAGTTTAAACTTGGAGCCAAAATGTATCACTCAACCCCAGCAGGGAGGGGGGAGTCAACTGTCACTTCCAAAACAACAGGGAACTACTATATACATATATACATAATCACATAGGTGGCAGAGATCTTACATTCAAATATTATGGCAGGCAGCTAGCCCTGCCTGACATCCCTCCCCCGCATGCTACTCACCCCCCATGAAAGACCAGGCCTGGCTTGACCAGGTAAGTAGCATGGAACCTTTTTACTAGCTGCAGAGCACAAACATCCGCCGCATCTACCCATTCACTCAGGGAGTCAGGCAAGTTCTTCCACTGTACTGGAGGTGGTGGTGAACCACCCGGGAATTGAGGATGGCTTTAACTTCAAGTTGTGAACCAGTATCTGTGGCCGCTGGAGGCAGTTCCATCTCAGACTGATGGAATGTCAAAGTTTTAACTGGCTTCAGTAAACTAATGTGAAAAACCGGGTGCACTGCGTAAGAACTGGAGAGTTTCAGCTGTACCGAAACCTCATTGATCACTTTGACGATACGGAAAGGTCCTACAAATAGAGGGCCGAGCTTACGTGATGGTTGCCCACACTTTAGATTCTTGGTAGATAAGTACACCCATTCTTCTACCACCGGGACCCAGGAACCATCCCTCCTTCGGTCAGCATACTTTTTGTAGGTGTCTTTGGCCTCCTCCAGCGTCTGGGTGAGCTGTGGCCAAGCAGCAGAGACCTTGGAGCACCAGTCCCGTAAACGCACAGGGTCATCTTGGTTGGGTAACGGGTTAGGCAATGGTACAAAGCTCTGCCTATTCACTACATGCACAGCATTATTATAAGCATATTCAGCAAATGGGAGGAGGTCAACCCAGTCATTTTGTTCATAAGTCAGAAAACACCGTAGGTACTGCTCGAGCACCTGATTCACACGCTCAGTTTGTCCATCAGTCTCAGGGTGGTGGGCCAAGGAAAGCCCCTGTTCCACCCCCAACAAACATTGGAAAGCCTTCCAAAATCGTGAGGTAAATTGTGAGCCTCGGTCACTAATTACCTGGTCAGGTGCACTGTGTAGCCTATACACATGCATTAAGAACAATTGGGCCAGTTCGTTAGCTGAGGGCAACGATCTGCAGGGAATGAAGTGTGCCTGCTTGGAAAACAGGTCCGTTATCACCCAAATGACTGTGCGGCCCCTACTAGGGGGCAGGTCTGTAATGAAATCCATCCCTATGGTGGACCAGGGTCTGGCAGGGGTGGGCAGAGGATGCAAGAGGCCCTTACGTTTACCCATGGATCTTTTTGCGGTGGGGCAGGTGGGGCAGGCCTGAGTAAAGGCCTCTACGTCGGCCCGAAGGCCAGGCCACCAGAACTCTTTCCTGATCAGATGCAATGTTTTCAGGAAGCCAAAGTGGCCAGCTGATTTACTAGCATGACATAAAGTGAGAATTGACTCTCTACACTTCTCAGGAACATATACCTTGTTGTTCCTCAAAGCAACCCCATTGTTCAGTACACACTCCCTCTTGTTTTCCATGAACGCTGAGTCAGTATTACAGGTCTGAAAATGCCTTTTAGAAGTGTGTTTTTGACCATTAATGTGTTTTAAGGTACTAGAGTGTGAACACTACCACCTCTAAGCTGCTCTTGAGCCATTTCTTTGTTGTTGCTAAATATCTGCAGATGTGGCCGTAATTTCAGAAAAAGAAT
Source organism: Aspidoscelis tigris stejnegeri (assembly GCA_023333525.1). Lineage (NCBI taxonomy): Eukaryota > Metazoa > Chordata > Lepidosauria > Squamata > Teiidae > Aspidoscelis > Aspidoscelis tigris. The sequence goes on from JALMGA010000022.1 coordinate 8,419,949, forward strand.
ACTGAGCAGTGTTGGAAAAGTGTTTCCTCCTGATAGATTTAGCTGATCCTCTGTCATTTGATTGAAATGGGCAAGTCTCTGCAGAAAAAAAACCAATTCAAATTCCAAGAACCCTGCAGTCTTACTGGAAGTCTTTCTCTCTCTTTTTTAGGCTGAGCGCTATAACTGGAGCAATCTGTAATAAAAGGGTAATTATGCTGATCTGCCTTAAACACTATGGATAGCATGAGAACACTTTTGAGGAGCAGTTTCTGAACAAAGAAAAATTACTATCTACAGAGTTGTTAAAGCTCAACATTAGTAACTTCCATCCCTGACGACTTCATTCCAGAATTGCTTCCCTGACCCATTTTGCTAATTGTTTGGCTAAAGGCTAGTTGTCTTGGAAACAACCGTCTGTGAAATTTGATGCCATCATCATCATCATTGTGATGCTTCTTGGCATTATGGGCTGGTTTCCCAGAAGCCACTGCTTTGCCCCTTAGCCAGTTATTAACATCTCAGGTTGGGGGTTTGCCTGGCTTCTTTCAGCTTATGAACTAATTTCCAAGTCAGTTTGAGTTTGAGAAGGAACTCAGTGGAAGAAGGAGCTCTCCCCTAAGACTAAACAGAAAATAACTGGGATTTTGATAAAATAATCTGGAAAAAATGCTGCTGCACTGTGGTAAGTTTGGGAGGTAAGTCTTCTGGTTTTTGGACAGAGTTTGGAGGACCATGCGCCATTAGCCAGTTCAGATAAAATCTAGGTCAGTTTGGGGGTAGCTAGTTCAGGTTACTCTAGTTCAGGTTACTCTAGGTCAATTGCTGGGAGACTACATTTCCTTGTTTATATTATTTACTGCTTGCTGCTCAGGCAAGGAATAACAATAGGACAAATAAACTATTAGCATAGGCCATTATAGGATTAGCCATTCCTGAGCTAGAAGGAGTGGCTTGAGCTCAGTTTGAGAAGGAACTCAGTGGAAGAAGGAGCTCTCTCCTAAGACTAAACAGAAAATGACTGGGATTTTGATAAAATAATCTGGAAAAACTGCTGCTGCACTGTGGTAAGTTTGGGAGGTAAGTCTTCTGGTTTTTGGACAGAGTTTGGAGGACCATGCGCCATTAGCCAGTTCAGATAAAATCTAGGTCAGTTTGGGGGTAGCTAGTTCAGGTTACTCTAGTTCAGGTTACTCTAGGTCAATTGCTGGGAGACTACATTTCCTTGTTTATATTATTTACTGCTTGCTGCTCAGGCAAGGAATAACAATAGGACAAATAAACTATTAGCATAGGCCATTATAGGATTAGCCATTCCTGAGCTAGAAGGAGTGGCTTGAGCTCAGTTTGAGAAGGAACTCAGTGGAAGAAGGAGCTCTCTCCTAAGAATAAACAGAAAATAACTGGGATTTTGATAAAATAATCTAGAAAACTGCTGCTGTGCTGTGGTAAGTTTGGGGGTGTAAGTCCTCTGGTTTTTGACAGAGTTTGGGGGACCGCACGCCAAAATAAATATACTATATCATAACATAAAATATTAATTCAGAAAAGTTTATCTTTAAGAAAAATTATTTAATACTTAAGTTAATTTTTCAAAAATAACACAAGTCCATTAAATAAAATGAAGGTAGAATGCCAGCAGGGTGAGGGGGGCTTCCCAGTGTTTTGCACTGAGTGTCATAAGTATGACTACCTGCCCACTGGGCGGAAGTTTTGGGCCTGTGCTCTGTGCAGTGAGCTCCGGGCTCTCAGGGAATGTGTGTCTTCCCTTGAAGCCACGGTAGCAGACCTGGAGAAGGAGACAGAGAGTAACAGGGCTGAGGGTGAGGCCTACAGGGATGCTATAGGAGCATCCCACTCCGTGACAAGCAGCTCTTCAGCTGCCTCAGAGAGTCGAAGCCTCAGGCAGGGACGACATCAAGCCGAGGAAGAGGGGCAGGCTCCCTTAGTTGGGACCCCTTCCTTAGTGGATGTGCCTGTATCCTCTTGCACCGATGATACTCCTCCACGGGTAGTGGGAGGGAGGCTTCTTGTACTGGGCGATTCAGTTATCAGGAATATAGAGAGCCGGGTTTGTGATGGGCGTGTTAACCACATGGTGACTTGCTTGCCGTGTGCAAAGGTTGCAGACATCACGCGGCATCTAGATAGGTTAGTAGGCAGTGCAGGGGAGGAGCCAGTGGTCATTGTACATGTCAGTGCCAATGAGGTTGGGAAAGCAAAATGGAATGTCCTGGAAGCCAAATTTAGGTTGTTAGGTAGAAGACTAAAGTCCAGGACCTCCAGGGTTGCATTCTCAGAAATGCTACCTGTTCCATGTGCAGGACCAGCCAGACAGGTAAGAGCTCAGGAGCCTCAATCCGTGGATGAGGCAGTGATGTCAGGAGGAGGGGTTTAGATTTGTAAGGAACTGGGGAACGTTTTGGGACAAGCCAAACCTGCACAAGAGGGATGGATTACACTTGAACCAAGATGGAACCAGATTGCTGGTGATTAATATTAAAAAGGTTGCAGAGCAGTTTTTGAACTGATCCCTGGGGGAAAGCCGACAGGAGCTGGGCAGCACCTGGTTCAGGGGAGTGCACCCTCAAGTGAAGAGGGCTGGAAATATGCAGATAATGCTGAGCTAAGCGGGGGATTAGTTTCACATGTTCCTTGACAGTGGAATTTGGACAAAAGGAGTGAATATAAATGTATATATGCAAACACCAGGAGCCTTCGAGCCAAAATAGGGGAGTTAGAAAGCTTAGTTATGGAAAATAGGATTGATATTATTGGCATAACTGAAACCTGGTGGACCAGTGAAAACTAATGGGATACAGTCATCCCAGGTTACAAACTGTACAGGAAAGACAGGGAAGGGCGACATGGAGGTGGTGTAGCCTTGTATATTAAAGAAGAGATAGAATCTTATGAACTGGAATGTCCAGGTGAGTCTGACTCTTTCACAGAAGCAATGTGGGTAAAAATACCAAGCCAAAAAGGAAGTCTAACAACTGGGACATGCTATTGTCCTCCCAACCAAACACCCGAAGGAGATCAACAATTGGAAAAGGAGGCAAAGGAGATATCCCAAAAAGATAGGGTAGTTATAATGGGGGACTTCAACTAGCCTCATGTAGACTGGGTGAACTCTTGTTCAACTCAGGAAAGAGAGAGAAAATTCCTAGACCTTCTAAATGACTGTTCCATGGAGCAAATGGTCATGGAACCAAGCAGGGGAAAGGCAGTCCTGGACTTGATCCTAAATAATGCTCAGGGCCTGGTAAAGGACATTACTGTGGCTGATCCAATTGGGACAGTGACCACAATGCAATAACCTTCAACTTAAATACAGGGAGTAAGTTCTTAATAAAGTCTAACACAGAGACCTTAAACTTTCATAAGGGAAACTTCCCCAAAATGAGGAAATTAGTGAAAAGGAAATTGAAAGGGAAAGTCAAAAGAGTTAAATCACTTCAAAATGCATGGAGACTACTTAAAAACACAATAATGGAAGTGCATCTGGAATGCATACCTAAAAGAAGAAAGGGGACTTCTAGGTCCAAGAAGAAACCAGTGTGGCTCACAAGTGCAGTAGATGAAGTCATTAAAAACAAGAGTTCATTTAGAAAATGGAAGGCTTGTCCTAATGAAGAGAACAGGAGAGAGCACAGACACTGGCAACACTATCACACAACACTAGAACCAGGGGGTACTCTATGAAGCTGATGGGTAGGAGAGTCTGATCCGACAAGGGGAAGTATTTCTTCACCCAGAGGGTCATCAGTCTAGGGAAGTGGCTGCCAGAAGAGGTGGTGACAGTTACCAGTCTAGATGGCTTCAAGGTAGGTTTAGACAAATTTATGTATGACACATGTAGCAATGGCTACTAGAATGAATGCTTAGGTACATCTTTTAGGCTGGGGGTGGTGGTGGAGCAGGACACTTCTAAGGCCATTTGCTGGGATTCAAGAGCAGGAACAGAGGCATTTCCGCACTGAATCGCGTTCGAAACGGAACGCGTTCAGGCGGAAAGCTTAAGCCAGCTTCGGGCGCTTTCCCCGTTCACACACAGACGCGCCAGAACGCGTGTAAACACGTTCCGGAGCGTCTGGGTGCGAATGCTCAAAGCGCCCGAAGCTGGCTTAGCTGGCAAACGCCGGCAAGGGGCGCGATGACAGCCGCGGAGGCAGATCGACAATCAGCTGTTTGACAAACAGCTGATTGTCAAAGCCGCGCGGCGTCGGAGGCGCGCCGGCAGCCGTTCGGGAGACAGAAGAAGCGCGAACGCTTCTTCTCCCGAACGGCTGCGGGCGGCTCGTCCGCGTTGGAACGCGTGTAGAGCACTTCGAAGTGCTCTACATTTCGAACGCGGAAAAGACAGCTGCGGACACGTCGGAACGCAAGCCGCGCGCGGCCAATGCGGATGACGTGTCCTCAGCTGTCTTTTCCGCGTTCCGTTCAGCCCCGTGCGAAAACGTCTCAGGTTTGTCCATGTCTCTGCTTGAGATGCCCATGGGCAATTGGTGGGTGACTGCATGCGACGAGATGCTGGACTAAATGGGCTGTGACCTGATCCAGCAGGGCTTCTCTTATGTTCTATGTTCGACTCATAGTTGGTCCTGGGAGTGGGTGGGATTGAAGGTTAATTCTCCCTAAAACTAGTGGCGGATCCTGTTGTTTTCTTTTACACTCAGAAAACTATACTTTAGCAGATAACTTGTTGAAGAACAAACACTTCCCACTTTTTAAAAATTTTATTGAATAATATACAATAACAACAAAAAGTAACATCACATAAGACCTCTCAATTGTTCATCACTTAAGAGAATACAACAGACCAACACAAAGCTGTACCCTCCCCCTCCCGTGCATGAAATAGCAGAACATTAATAACCCTTAATTAATATTATTTAAATGGCAAGTCAAAATTATTCTTCCTCTCAACGCCTGGCTTCCCTCAATGCCCAAACCATATGTTATGAATTTTTCCCAATTGCTGACTCAGTCAGTTTCAGTTTTTTTCCTCTCAGAACAAACTTCTCTGTTTGATTAGGTCATATAGCACTAAGGCCACATCCCCATGCATCCCATTTGGTGCAGAATGGGCATCCATGGGGCCAGCAGTGAGACTGAGTTCGATCCTAGCCCATCCCCATGCTGTTCCCGGTGATGCAGGCTGGTGGAAGTTGGGCGTGGATTCACCTGTCCCCATGCAAACTGCACCAAACCCTGGCACGGGGGAGCAGCACCCCTCCTCTCTGCCCCCTCTCTCCTCATTGGAAGCCGGATTGGCGTCAGCCCGTCCCTGTGCTGCCAGCTGCAAATGCCCCTGTGCCACCAGCTGCAAATGCCGCATCCCCGCTTCCCTTAGTGACACAGAAAGCCAGAACTGGGCTGGGAGGCACAGAAAAAAAAAAGTTAAAATAAAGCTTACTAACAATAAATTTATAAATAATTTTAAAAGACCAAAAGCCGCTATGAGGTTTAGTGGTTTTGTGCACCTCTGTTCTACCAGGAACCATGAGAACGCCCGCCAAGTTTAAAAGGGAGAAAATCAAGCCATTTTCATGATTGTCTTGGCGATTGGGAAATGGGGCTTGAAAATTCTTGGAAATGGAACAAAAATCAAGCCTTTATACTACCTGCCTTTGCAATCGGGAAATGAGGGTGGAATATTTTCCATGGAAAATGTACAAAAATTAAGCCATTATCCTGCCTGCCTTGGCAATCAGGATTTTTCCGCTCCCAAATGTCAGCGGCTGTGATCTCCAATGCACAGAGCAGGAACACCCCACCTCTAAATGACATGAGCGCCAATCTCCTCCCCGAATAGCCCTGGACCGGCCCCATGCGCAGTCTCGGCTCTGTAACCAATACGTGCCAGGACCCCAAACTGTGCTCAGACTTGTTTTTTTGGGTACCAAATTTGGTCATGGTCTGGCACAGTTTTGGGTACTTGGTCCGCGGAAACCGGACCAAATAAAAAATGCATGGGGGCACCTCTTGCCGAGCCCAGTTTCAGTACTGGACCAAACGTGCTTGAGGTTGTGCCCAAATTCTGACATATAAGCCTCCCAGTTGTTTAATGCCCATAGGCTGGAGTCTTTCCATGCCTTTGCTAACACCATTTGGGCAGTACAATTAGCCATATTCATTTGATGTGTGATACACATCTCTTTATTCTGGTTATTATTAATTTTTTCTGTTTCTGTATTAATCTGTTGCCAAAAGGCCTATGTTCTTGGTCACTCCCACCACATATGTATATAAGTTCTTTGCCTTCATCCATGCTAACAATTTGAAGATAAATTTGGTATCATATAAGCCAGTCTCGTCAGGGTTCAGTACCATCTAGTCATCACTTTTCTTTGTTGTTCTTTAATATTAATATTCTTAATAAGCATTAGTTCCTGCACCCAGTTATTCCAGTCTATCACATTTATATTCATGTCAGTGGCCCATAGCCTCCTGAAGTTGCTGATTAATATTCCTTTATAAACTCCCTATCATTCCTCCAATCTCCATTTTTTGTGCTATATTTGCTTTTACTATCTTTTCCAGCTCTGTTTTTGAATCCTGGATGCTGCTTTTGAACTCTTGTTTATTTATATAATTACTCAGTGACGATACCTCCAACCAACTTCTCACCCCCATTATTGTTCGAACTTGATTTAGGTCCACTGGCCTGTTTGATGAGTCAAACAAATCCAATGAGATGTGTCAGCCTGCTTCTTTCATTTTGTGCAATGCCTTTGCATAAGTGGACTGGCCTGCTGGATTTGCTGCATCGATAGATGATATTCTATTACAGTCCATATTCATTCTATTCTTCCATTTTCCCCAAATCTCCCTTGTTGCTTTATTTGTCCATATAGACCATTTTTATGTATTCTGTCCAAGTTGTTTTGCATTAGCGCAGTGGTTCTCAAAGTGGGTGATAACGCCCCCTTGTGGGCACTAGAGGCCTACAGGGGGTGTTAAAGGGCCCAGAGAAAATTGGGGGGTGTTGAAGCAGTTTAGGGGGGCTATGGCTGATTTGTGTTTTTCTAAAATTTTAAACTGAAATCTTCCCTAACCCTAACCCTGCCCCCTGTATATTAAATGAAAAATAGAGCATAGTTACACAGCCAATAGGAAATGGCTTTCAACTATCCTCTCTGTGATTTGTTAGCACTGCCTTGGTATGATGGTCAAGCCAATGAAGTGCTAACGTAATCACAGGCTCCTACTCCCTCCAGAACTTTGCTGCCGCCTATTTTGTGACCCTCCTGTCAGCCAGTCAACCGGCTGCCGTGACAACACGAGGGACAAAGGTAAATCTCCCTCCGCCTCCCTCTTTTAACTTATTTACATCATATATATGCATGTCTAGAGATGCTAGAGTCCATCTTTCTCCTACTAGCTTGAGCAGAGGGAGCATGTGACTTTACGAACTGTTGCAGCAGATTTAACCAATCAGCAGTTCCCATACTGCAACTCCAATATACACAGAAAATTAAAGTGATGTCCACTTGCCCTGATATACCAACCGTTCCCACCAGTCCATGTGCCTGACCTCTGCCCTGTGAATTTGACCTCTGATTATCCCGAAGTGAGCCATCCGTAATTCCAGAGAGATTTGTGACTCTGCCTACCAGAGTCTGTTCTCAGCCATCTTACAGGAAGAACTAAAACAAACAAACTGAAGTCCAAGCACCACCACCACCCCTTTAGCAGGTTAAGCGGAGCTTCTCTCTCACCCACACACACACCTGATATGCTGTATTTCCAACAGAAAGAGACAGGTAAATCGCCCCAGCTATGGTTGCAGGCTGATAGGCGACCCGGGTGCAGTCTGATAGACGCGTCTCCCAGCTGTGGAGGGGAGTTACATTCTGGTCCAGAAAAGGTGATGGCCTCCAAATGGAGCTGCTAGGGAGTCAGAGCTCTCCCTCTGTTTGTGTGCTCAGGAGTAACAGATGAGATTAGAACGGCTGTGGAATTTTGTGAGTGGCAGAATATGATTTGGCATTTTCAGGCCCTTCTCATCATGGGACAAGTTAGCTGCCCCCCCCCCTAAAGAATGAGTTAAGACCAAGGAATTCAGCTGGTTTCTTGCTGCCTGTGTTATTGAATATCCATGAAATGGTAAATTGCCCTTGTATAGTAAATAGGTATTAACCTTGCATTATTTTTACATCTAAACCATGAAAATGGACCATTGTAATGGGGATATTGCAAGGGGATTTATGAAATATTCAGGGATAAGGTGGGGATTGCTCAAAATCAGAAAGCCTCTAATGGATTTATAGGAGGGAGGGAAAATAGTTCTTTCTCAAGGAAGGCACCTCCTTTGGCCACCCAGCTCTATGGGAGGAAACCACTTTGCATGAGATGGTTCATATTGCAGGGAGGGGGGACTTTATTATCGCTTTGCCTTGCGTTCCCCTTTCTACAGGGTCAGCTCTAGACATGTTCATGCACAGAGGTCAATTCAGGTTGTCACCCATCCTCCTGTTGTACAAAAGCCAAGTGGATTTGCAAATTAATCATACATCAGGACTGGACATGAAGAAGAAGAGTTGGTTTTTATACCACACTTTTCTCACCTGTTTAACAGGACTCAAAGCAGCTGACAAACCTTCTGTTCTTCTCTGCACAACAGATTCCCTGTGAGGTAGGTGGGTCTGTGAGAGCCAAGAAAGAAAGCTGTGACTAGCCCAAGGACATCCAGCTGGCTTTGTGGAGAAGTGCAGACTAGCACAAAAGAGTCCTACACTCTGACCACAAGACCAGCCTGAGACAGCATCCTCCCCTTCATCTAAAGCCATGTCTACATGCTGCTTCCATAACATGGGGTTAAACATCTCCCACTGCTGTCTAGAACAAGGTTCACTAACCTAAAGGTGGGTTTCCCGCTGCCTGTCCCTGAATGATGATGCTGGCTGAGGTGGGGGCTGAAAAATCCTCCATAGGCAGAGGTCACGTAAACAGTTTTCCTAGGCTGTATTTGAGTTAGCTCTCCCGTCCATTCCTGACTAGCATCTCCTCCCGTGAGCACATGGCCACCATCTGTCTTCCTTCTCAGAAACTGAGCTCTAGCCGGCACCTCACTCCACTGATTATTGTATTCACACCCTCTAAACCCCTTGTGGCTTGTCTAGGAAGGAGAAAACAGGTGTCAGCATAGGCCAGAAACAGCAAAAAGAGGACAAAACTTAAAAGCTGCCCAGGACACAATGAAAGCTAAAAATAAAAATAAAAAAATTGAACGTTGCCTTTCTTCCCCTTCCGTAGCCTTTACCTTGCTAGGCACACAAGGCTGCTTTAGAAGATGACAATGTAATCTGGCCAGAGCCACAGAATCAAACTTTATAGACTGGTCATTTGGCCATATCAACTCGTAATATACAGAACAAAAATATAAAATATGGAATATAACCTTCTGTAAAATCATGATAAAATCATTACATAAGCTCATCTCCATAGCCACCAGCCCCTACATGCTCCCAGAAAGCAGCTCAGATGCTACTGGCTTTCAAATATATGAAGCTACTCCAGTGGCTGTGCATTGGTCTTGCCTTGGAGGAGCATATGGACTTTGGCTCTGGTGTTGAGTGTGTTGGCATTGTTTAAAGGAGGGTTAGATAGTGGTCCCTTATGCAATCATATAGGAGGCATTCCAGTAAACAGTGTGAAGTAGCTTCCAAGACAAAGTCCCCACAAACACAAAGCCTCCGTGGCGTGGGGTTCTCTTATAACGCCCACATTTTATAATGGTTTCCAACTGGTCAAATCTGGCTTTTCTGATTGCTTTATGCAGGGGTATGGGGTGATGCCTTTCAAGATTTACCTGCTGCCTGGAAATAGGTAGATGTGACATGGCTCTCGCTTGAGAGATCATAGTCAAATCGTTTACTGGCTGGTGAATCTGATTAGGTCTCCACAGACCAGACATTTGAGCCACGCAATCAGGGACACATCACACCAGTGTTAACTCAGTCATCTGTTTCCATTATTTTCTACCTGCACCACCCCCTCAAAAGCCAAAACAGATGAGATCTGGCTTGCAGGTGTAATATCCTGTGGCCCAAAAGTGTATCAGTTACTTGTGAATGGCAATCAGCATTGGGAACCTAAGAAGAAAACTCGTTTAATGAATTTCTTTCTTTCTTTTTCTCCCTCCCTCCCTCCCTCCCTCGTGGAAATGGGGAAAAGAGCAGAAAATGACCAGAGTGATGAAGGGGGTAGAGCACCTCCCTTGTGAGATTAGGCTGCAATGTCTAGGCCTCTTCAGCCTTGAAAGGTGACCTGACTTAAGTGTATAGAATAATACATGGTGTGGGAAATGAGGATAGAGGCAAATTATTTTCTCGATCCCACATTAGAACCAGGGGGCTCTCTAAGAGGCTGATAGGCAGGAGAGTTAGGACCGAGTGGAAGTATTTTTTAAATCAGAAACATGTAGCCTTGATAGCTTTAAGAAAGGGTTAGACAGATTCATGGAGGACAGAACTAGTGCCTAGGTACTTCAGACTGGAGAGACCAGGCAAGCTGCCATTTGTAGGGATTTTGCCTTTGTCTTCTCTTTGAGATGCCACTGGTTGAGATGGGATGTAGGACTAGATGGGCTGTGCCCTAGTCCATCAGGGCTTCTCTTACACTCCTCCTTTCTTTGGAGGTAAAACAAAACTCATTACACACCTGAAATATATTTTTAAATGTCAGTTTTAAATGTTGAATTTAACCAGTGAAAGGACCTAGGACAGATAATGGTGAATGCAGGTCCAAACAGCCATTGTCTAATATTTATATTCCATCTTCTTTCTTTTATGAATCTCAGCAGATAGTCCCGCTGATTTTTAATTTCCTACTTCATGAATCTCTCTACAGTTCAAATCATGCTATTTTAAGGGGATGTATGTGGAAAAAAAAACTTTTATTGTGCTGCTGAATCATTAAATTAAAAAAAAACAGATTTTCTCACTCGTTTTTGAACATTTTTGCAAAGAAAATGACCTTTTCAAAATCAAAAGAGCGAAATAAGAATGTTCTATCAAATTGTCCATTTTTGGAAGCAGGAAATTGGTTCATTTCAATTGATTGAGACTCGATTCAATGCAAATGTCTGCAAATTGAAATATTTGGTTGAATTTGTGAATACGAATTCTACTTTGCACATCCCTATGGTGGAACAACAAGTGGTGGCTGGTGTCTTCAGGGGCAATTGGAAATTTTATGTGCTGGTTTGTTGGCCCTCTTTGAAGCTGGTAGCAGTCCCAATAAAGCAGCTCTTAGCACTTGTGGGCGCCTTTGCTCTGCCTTGGATAAGCAGCTGTTAGACCTAGGAGAGGCAGGGGATGGGATAGCTTCTGCTGTTGCCCACCTCCATTGTGTAAGTCCCCACTATAACCTGTGAAGACCATGCGACTGTTCTGGTTCCCCACCTCTCCCCCCTGAACAATGGTAGACAAAAGAAAGAGGAAATGCCTAAAACTTTGTTCACAAATGTCATCTAGAACCCCACTTCTGGCCTCGTGACTGCAATGCCTGGGGCCTTCCCCAGCATGAAAACCATGCCAGGGAGTGTGTCAGGAGGAGATCACTTTATAGGTGTCTTTATCAAGTTCCAGTCATTTGCCCTTTGGATAGGCTGGAGTGGTCCATGTGATGTGTGGAGAGCAGCAACATTTTGCCAGGCTCTGGAAACAGCCCAGATGTGAGCCATTTGCAATGTGTGCCAGCCATTCAGAGGCTGGGATTGGAACAATTCATGGAAGTTAGGACTGTCAATGGCTATTGGCTCCGATGGCAGTTCTGAAGGCCCGCTGCTGAAAGACTGCAAGCAGAGCAAAATGTGTGTTCATGGACTGCTGATGGGCTTCTCGGGGGCTGCTGGAGAGGTTAGGCCATGGGCCTGACCTAGTGGTGCATTTCTGATGTTCCGGTGGCTTCCAGGCAAACTGAGACAGGACCATGGGAATTGAGGCAGCTGCTGCCATGTTCTGCCTGGCCCCACTCTCTTCTTGGACTAGATCAAGTGGCCAGGTCAGGAATGGCCTCTGTGTTGGGTGCTGATGCACACAGTGTGGAAGCCATCTAAGGGTGTTTCCATACTTTCCTCCTGAAAGCCAGATTAAGGAAATCCGATTTTCTGAAATCCGTCTCTGGGAAGATCTGTCTGAAATAGGGACGGATCCAAATGAGGCCCCACACTTCCACACACGCATGGGAAGGATGGATACTGAGGCACACACCATGTGTTCGCTGTGCGGATGCCGCAGCACCGATTTCCAGAAGCATCTGGCCTCCCTGAGGCCCCGCCACCCCAGGACCTGCATGATTGGAGCATTCAGCCGTCAATCATCGCTCAGTTCCCCTCATGCGTGGATGTGTCAGGGACAGACTGCCCACCGATCAGCGGCGTGCCTGAGGTCCCATAGCTGCCGTGGTGCTGCTGCCTCACTCGACATGGTGACTTCCTGTCCCACCCACATCCATTCCCTCTCCTGTCCATGGGCGGAAGCATCCTCCTTTGATGAGGAGTTTCCACGCAGGAACGGGTTGAAAACCTAATTTTTCAGGTCTTTCTGGAAACTGGATTTAGTGGCACCTAGAACCCATTAGCGATGGACGTCGTGCGAGGCTGTGCGGAAGCGGCATCCTTGAAGGGACCCTAATGTGCTCCACTGTGTGGAAGGTACCTTGCACATGTGTCCCACATCTGTCCTTATTGTGTGCTAAATGGGGTTTTAGGGGCCAGTGCAGAAACACCCTGTGGCACTCTAGGTTTAAAGCACTGGATATAATATCTTCTGTCTTAAAAGTGTTTGCAAAGGGTCTTTACCTCTGTCTAGCTAGAATGTAGTCGGCATCTGCCCTTTGCACCCATAGATCCAACTGACAAGTAACCAGAAGGCCTGTGTGCTGGCAAACGAGAGTGTTGGTGTTAATGTCTTACTGCAAACTCAAATTCTACCTAGAAGAAATGGCGGAAAATCAGTTGTATGGCATTTACTCAAAGGAGGGTGTGTCTGTAGCTATCCTTGACCCTTTTTCTACACCACAGGTCCCTTTTGCTGCTCTGCTGTATTCTCAGCATCCTTCCAGGACTCAGTTCTCCACTGCCTCGGCCATCTTACCTCCAGGTAGCATGCAGCTCTGCGCTGATGCTAGTTCCTTTCTGTGAATGGATCTTTCCCTTGTGCTCAACAGCATCACAGGGTTGGGAGCAACAGCCAGAGAGCTTGGAGTCTGAGGAGTGATAACAGCAAGACTTTGTTTGTTTTAGCCTGTGCTAAGCCTGGATAGCTAGCGAGTGGGACTGGCCTGAATCCTGCCCAGTTTGCCCTGAAATGATACAGCTAAATCATGGAAATGCCTGGGAAATGAAAATCAGATGTTTGCAACACAGCAGCCTGATAATAATACGTGAAGACAGCAATTCCCCAGCTCCGGCCTTCCTCCAGGCTTCTCCTCATCCTGTAGACATTGCATCTGTTCATTAGGTTGGCCCATTTCATACACAAGGCAGGTCTCTCCTGCAATGTCCTCTGTTGACCTGAAGCCTTTGGCCTATGTCTGCCCCTGAGGCAGACCAGCTTCCTGCTGGGGGATGGGAAGACCTGTGTGGCTGATCCCCCGAAAGCAACAGATGGTGGCTTTGTAACTCTAGCCCTGATCGGTTTCCCACCCCCCACCTCCACTCTTCCTCTGTCCTCAGGCGCCTGGAGCTTACATGCCGTCCAATTTGTTACCTACAACAGGAAGGTCAAGGTCTTGCTGGCTGCTGGTCTTCTCTTCTCAGCTTGAGGCATTTGGCTTGAATTGTTTCCTCTTGGAAGGAAAGTGGGGGGAGGCCGAGGAGAAGGAAGGGGAGAGCATCGGATGGAGAGTGCCTCCGACTTATAACAGCACTTCTCCACAGCACAAGAACATGGGTTGTGTTCACAGGTAGCCGCTGCTCCAAACTCTCTGCCATTGCACAGACAAAATGCCTTTTCTGTATCTAGGAGCAAGCCTATAAGAAGGACTCTTAGGTTCTAAGCAGCTCAAAAGCATGTAGACAGTAGTGTTCCCATTCCACCTCTAATCTGCATCGAATGACAGAAAGTGTACATTACAAGTGCATATTCTGACCCTTAATGGTGATTAAAGCAATTGTGTGTGGGTGCTGTCATCTCTAGGACGCTTTTCAGCCACTAAACACCTACAACCCCCTACCCCCACCCCTGTGTAGATGCAGCCTTTGTCTGGTTTACTGCCAGGAAACACACCTGTCCTATTCTTTCATGAATGAGCTGGCGGTCATTAGCTCATTTGCACCTGCACAGTGTTGTTGACTGACTCTTTGCAGAGGGGGGCATTTGTGGAGAAAATGATGTGCATACCACAAGAAGATGGAGTGTACTCTTGATAAGTGTAAAATAATTGAGAAAGGAGCATCTGAGATATGGAACATGTGATAGCAGAAGAAAACCTAAGTTTCTGTCTCCCATTACCCTGTCTCCATCCTGACCGTAACTGGTTTCGAGTTGGGTCTGGCATGGATAGGTGCAGCTAAACATTCCTCCCTCTCCTGATCTTCATTTTGTGGGTTTCATTTGAAGCCCATAAGGTGCCAGCAAATTTTCCCCTCATCAAGCTCATTTCAGGAACTTCCTCTGATCCAGCTTCTTTCCGGCTGGATCAAAGGAAGGTTTGCCAGTTCCACATGGACCTCAAACAAGCCCACGAGTCGGCGCTTCTGAATGTGTTCAGCATTTGTTGCTACTGCTGGTCTCTTCTCTTCCCCTTCTATACCACTCGGGTGCATTCCCCTGCCAGACCGTCTAAACCAGAAAAGTCCATTCAAAGTCTGCTCACTCTTGAAAGCCCACTGTGCCCAACAGAAGTAACTCAACTGTTTTCACCTCAAGAGAACTCTAAGGGCACCCAAAGCCTTACTTCATGGCACAGCTAGGCTATCAGGGACCAGACCCAAACCACTTTGGCCGCATCCGCGTTACAAGCTTAATCCAGTTTCCCTAAACTAAAATAATAGAACTGGATGCAAACGTGAATTTGCCTGATCTCATTACTTTCAGCTTAATCGTGTTCGATCCGGATTCTGAGGATCCTGGAAGAGGTCCAGGGTGCCAGCAGAGCACTCTCACCTGCCTCCCCGGTGTCAGCAGCCTTGAGTGCCCTTAAAGGTGAGAAAAGCAGGGTATAAAAATCAACGCTTCTTATTCTGATGACCCGTGCTGATTTCACACACACACATACACCTTTTCAAATCTTGCTCTCTCCGCCTTCCAGTCTAACTCAATCCCTCCTCCTCCCACCTAGCTAAATTCCCACTTGGAAGTCCAAGAAATGAGATAAAATCATTGGCGACAGCCAACAACGGGAAGGTCGTGGTTTTTATGTCAGCTTCTGCTTGCAGATGGGTGAAAATTCTTGACTTGAAAGTGGAGGGCAAAGCGTGGGAGGAAGAAAAACAAATGGTGAGGAGGGATGATGGACAGTCGGACTTGTTGAGGGTGAAATCAATTAAAGGGCATCAAATCTTGCATTCATGCTTTTTGAAAGTGACAAATCTATGTTGGAAACTGAGAAAGATGGAAGGAGAATAATGTGATTGACCTCCAGAAGACCGGCTGCTCCTTCCATCAGAGGAGCCAAGAATGAAGTAAGATGCGCTCATGATAAATTATAACAGCCAGGCAGCCACCTAAAAAAGAAGGGAAAGAAAGTAACGAGGTGAAAAGGTTACCGAAGGGGACCCAAAATGAACGGAATTTAACCAGACATCAAGATAAATCAAGTCAGGACCTCAATATTTGCGTGCCAAGCCTGCCTTGAATGGCTGTGGCTAATCTCAATTTGTTTGCTTTGTTATTGAAAGGGTAATCAGCTTGCATACATCTTGTTTATGGAGACAGATCCTTCAGAAACATTGTCAAACAGAATGGGCTACTCCAAGTCCATTGAAGTAATCACCCAGATGGCAAAGATCTTGGTCATCACGTTGGTGGGATGGCTAGAAGTAGTCAACTTCTCGGTTTACTTATCTGCCTTGTCATTTGATCACTTAATACGGCCAAACAAAAAAACACAGTTAAACCCCTGAGAACTTCTCTGCTGGATTGTCTCTGCACAGTTCCTACACAGCGTACATTCAGTACCTTATCTTGCAGAGACCTTTTAACATGCTTTGAAAATTAATCCTTGGTGGAGGTTAGGATTGGTTTGATGAATCCCACAGTGGTGGCCAGCACCCAGGGGCATAGCAGAAGGGCTGGGTGGCAAAAGATAATTGATCTTTGATCTGGCATGGAAACACTTGCTCCTGTTTGGAATCAAAGAGTATGTTTCAGGGCCTCATAATCCAAATCTGCCTCCATCCACTGGAGGCAGACCTGGCCCAGCTGTGGATGGGGACTCCTTGATTCATATTCATATGTGGATGAGGGGGCACAAGATCTGGACCAGGGGGTCCCTAGATCTGGTCAAAGGTGAGCAGCACAAGAGAATACAGTTGCTTTTTCAGAGTCATACAAGAAACATCTGAACTTCCCAAGGCCTGGTCCACCATGCCCGGCCTCCAAGGCCTATGCCTTGCATTTGCCTGACGCCCACAGCATTTTAACCTCTCCAAAGAGCTCTTAACTCAATTTTCCAAAGTCAACCACTTGCTGCCATTCAAGGAAAAACACAGGATTTTTACCAACAGCAGCCTTCCAGGCTTCTTGATAAGGAGGCACATGGTATTAAGGCCAGATGTCCCCCTGCCTTCGGGTTTTAAGTCCAGAATGTTCTCAGACTGGTTTTGTGCAAACTGAAACATCGGCCAGGAAATCTGCCTTCCAGGGATCCTCTCTAGATTTCCCAGAAGGAGCACTGCCATTACATATTTGGGTACATTTCTTTGGCTGAGAATTGTGGAATACAATGGATACCATTGATAATTTCAAAATCCAGCAGGGATCAGCTCACACATCCTGGAGTCGACTAATGACTTTCCTGAGATTTGTATCTACAGTTTCTTCTTAGTAGAATTGAAGACATACATGGATGAGGCAGGTACCATCTATTGGAAAATTAATAGTATTTTGAAGGGAGGAATTCTTTCATTACAAAAGCACTTGAGTCATGGTCACATCTTTACTTTAAACTTTCTTCAGTCCATCTTCAGGTCTGACTCTTTTTCACTGTGCACTTTCCACTCAGGAAAGTCCAACTGGAGGGTGGAAAGTCCACAAATAGGTAGAAATGAAAAGGTGTAAGCAGTCAGGTTTGAAGATGGACTGAAGAAGGTTTAAAGTGAAGGTGTGACCATGGCCTCAAAGAGCTAGGAGAGCCTCCTGTTGCCCCTGCGCAAAGCAGAGGGCTATTCACGCTTAGGCCTCAGGTAAGCACCTGCTCCTGAATCCGGGAACTTAAGAGGCGCCTGATTCTGGATTTCCCCCCCAGAAAGGACAGGTGCTTGACTTGGGTTTTTCTTGTCATTTGAGACACATGTGGCAGCAGGAATCTCAAATGCCTACCTTCATCTCCAACTGGCTTATTGGTGTAGGTCTTCCTTTCTTAGGAATAATGGCCATGATGAGCCATGCTTTGGTAACCTCCAGACTAATGTGCACCCCTCATGGGGCTATGCTTGAAAGTGGTCTGGAAGCTAAATGCAGTAGCTTGGTTGCTGCCCAGATGCACATTATGGCAGTCTTGAAAGGTCTGCACTAGCTACCTACTTACTACTGAGCCAAATTCAATGTTGATCCTAAATTGCTTGGGTTCTGGTTATCTGAGGGCACATCTCCCATATGGATCTGCCCAAGTAATAAGATCACAAGGAAAGCGTTTTCTTGTAGTTTTCTCTTTCTCAGAGGTGCAAGGGGCACAGAAAAGGGCCTTTTCTGTGGAGGATCCCAGACTCTGGAATGGCTTCCCTATGGAGGTTCACCGGGTGGCTACATTACATGGTTTTCAGCATCTGGTTAAAACATACTTCTTCTCCCAGACCTTTGATGTTTAGCTTCTCCTGACTGTTGCCCTGTCAGGAAGAGGAGGGGGGTATAAATTAAATATGATTTAGGTGGGTTTTTTTTAATTTTTATTGTTCTGACCTTTGGGTGAAGGATGGGATATAAGTAAGTCAGTAAGTAAACAAATAGGTAAAATGTTGTGCTGCCGTTTTCTTATCACAAAGGCATCAAGGGGACTCGAAGTGGCTGACAAACCTTCTGTTCTCCCCATAGCAGATACTCCTGCAAGAAAGAGAGCCATGACCTATCGAAGGTTGCTCATCTGGCATCGCTTGGGAGTGCAGAATCAAACTGGGAGACTACCAGGTAAGAGTCCAACGCTCCAACCACAAGACCAAACTGGTTCTCTAGAAATATACATATTAATGCAAGATATTTCCAAAAATGTGTATATATAGCAAAACTGCATAAAGCCCCAATCTATTAAAACATCCCCCTATTATAAAACATCTATTAAAATATCCCATACGTATCCCATACGTACCGATAGGTATCCGATACGTATTCCGTAACATATCTGCTCTGAAAGCGTCAAATACACTCTGAATCCAATTTGAATCTGTTCTCAATCCACATCGAATGCACTCTGGATCCATTGCAGATGTGGCTGGCGCAGCCGCTTCCCCACCTCCCAGATTCACGAATGTTCCGAAACATTTGTATGCATATGAATGTCAATGTAAGAACATCGTAACGTTTGATTCCTATGAATGTCTGAATCTGCAGAAATATTGAATATTATGAATATTCTTGCACATCCCAAAAGCACAACGTCTTAGATGTTACAAACAGACAGGAACGTGGAATGAAGTTTAGACAGATGGAGAAACCTTTGAAATACGGACACTGGTAGATTCATCCATCTTTATCTGGAAGTCAGTGAACACTCGTCTCACTCACACATGCGCGATGCGCGCCCTGACTGCTTCACGCTTCTGAGCTGCAGCCTTTCTGGGTGGTCTGTCAACGCCTGAAACAGAACGATTCTCTCATGGAGACACAAGCTCACACATGGACAAATTGCTGTCGACACTGCCCCACGGCACTCCGGTTATGATGGGCACACTAGTTAGGTCTCTGCACGTTTATCCATCCCTCTCAGACACTTTGCTGTGACCATCCATCACTCCCACTTCGGTCTGTGTAGCACCAACTGTGTTCTCCTGACCCTTCGGAGGTGCTGCCTTGCCCTGTGCCCCCCCCCCACTTTAGAAAGGTTAATATTGTCATCAGAACAAAAAGCCAACCAGCCATTCTCTTGGGAATCACAAGCTTTCCTTCCAAAGGGCCTTTCCAAATAGGGATAAAATGCACAGAAGAGACTTCCTACACCTGTTTTGTCACACCCGTCTGCGCTGCTGGCTTAGGTAGGATTAGACACGGGGCTACAGGCCCTCCTTCCATACATTAATGTGCAATATGGGAGGCCCCACCCTGCTCACTGCTGAAACGCTCTGTCCACAAAAGACAGAGCAGGATTCGTATCAAGGGCGCTCGTTCTGGATCACCAGTAGACCTAGTCCAGAGCACAGAGGCTTGTAGAAGGCATGCCTCCATGTTCCAGACTCCAGGGAATCAATTTCAGTGACACACCAAGGTACACCACTGAAATGGGTTCTCTTTGGAACTCCCATGTGAGCTTCAGAGCCAGAGTGGGAGCCAGTCTGAATGCTGTTCGAGCCAATGCCAGATCACACATTGGTCCAGAGTCACTTTCCAGTTCTTAGGCCCCTTTCTTCTCTTGCCTCAGTTGATCCATATTAGCTAGATCTGGATTAACTAGATCTGGATCAACCACAGACAGAGGCACCTGCACTGAGTGGGGTTTAGAACAGCCAATGTGTGCCAGCAAGGATGTAGACCACATTTATGTGGTCTACCACTAATCCAGATTAGTGAGCCCTTAGCACAGTTCCAATTAGATCTACTCTACTCCCCTGCAGACAATGAAGTCTTAGCAGGTCTTTGATCTGGATTAGCAAGTAAGTACAGAAACAGTCTTAAATTGGAATCTGTGAGGTCTTAGTAAATCAGTAGTAGGACATAAGAATTGTTTGCACTCCATGAGCTCTGACATCTCCAGATATGGCTGGGAACATTTTGGAAATCCAACAAAACCTTCTAGATCTAGGTCAGTCTGTGTGGGAGGGGATAATAATTGAGGTCTTGTCCAGGTGCCTCAGGGCAGAAGTTGAGAGGGGGGCTAAGAAATTCTTGGTAGCACATTTGATAGCCCTGGTTCGGTTCATCTGGACAAAATCCCGGATGGATGAAACCATTTCAATTGCCTAGTTCTTCTGCCTTCCATAAGTCATCCTGAACTCTTCAAAGTTTTGAAAAGCAATACTGATAGCTTGAATTGGGTCTGGAATCTCCAGGGCAGTAGAAAACCGGTGCCACAGAAAAAGGAAAGAAACAGACTTGGAAAATGAGAAGATTCAAAAGGTTTTGAAATCTTTCATTTTGCATTTCAGCTTCCTTATTTCAGCTGTCCAAGTCTTTCTTCTTTGACTCTCAAAGTCCCAAGTGCCTCCCCTTCTTCTTCCCTTCCTCCCCCATCTAGTTTCCTATTCTGCCGCTATGGGGCATTAAATCTTCTCAGTTGCCGTTCCCCCACAGTCCAGGAGGACACGGATTTTGTAATTCTTCCATTGAGCTGCCACTAGGAGACAAGAAATACGACAGGAAAAAAAGACAAAGTGGTCCTGTGCGTTCTCTCCGTGCACTTTGTAACACAAGAGACGGAAATGGACAAGCCATTATAAACCCAAAGAAGCCATTTGGATGCTGGGTATCAGGACTCAAAGTGAGAGCAGCGCAGATGCCTAGCCAGGTACTTGTGTGACAAAAGAAGAATGGATTTCAAGAAATAAATACGGTGCCGCCAGCTGGATTTTGGCCTCGTAACATCTTGGACCCAAGATGTTGGGATGCAGCAAGTTACAACGTGCAAGATGGAGTCTAAACTGCAGGATCAGACAATAGCATCTTGTTACACTGGGATTTGCAGAGGTTGGGGCTGACGGTGTGAGCAGAGTGAGATAATTTTTACTGTGGTGCTGGAAAGGGTGGTGAGGACATTGATGGAAGCCATACCTCCACTTGCCCCTGTGGGGACTCATGGCTATAGCTTTGGATGGTCCATTTTAGTTCCTTCAGTGATGTTCACTTGATGAGACATCAATCATCAGGCCAGAGGTATGCTGCTTGCACATTGGCATTGCTACAGATGAGGGGAACACTGGACCAGAGGACTATTGTTGCTTCAACCTGAGAACTTCTTCAGAGAGCCCAGAAAGTGGTCGTAGAAGTTGGCCGTTTTCCTGTGCTATCTGAAGAAGGCCAGATCAGGTATGCACACATGTCATGACCCAGGTATGCACACATGCCATGACCCAGGTAAACCACCAGGGAAGCCCTGCCCAGAGTTGTTTTCTTATTACTCATTACCCAAATGAGTAATAAGAGTTGATTGGGTACACTTCTATCAGGTGCCCTGGGAGGATTCTTTGACTTCACAGATATACAGCCAGGACACCTCTGGTGTGATCCCATGGTGACGTTAAGCTCCCATATGGATCTTGCCCCCACTTTTTGTTTCCAGGTGCAGGTGAGTATTTCTCATGGAAGTTTTTTGTTAATTGCTGACATGAAACTATTTTGGGTTTTTTTTCCACTTACCTCCCTTAATCTGGATCTAAGAAGATCTGGATCTAAGAAATGGGTCCTTCAACTAATCCAGATCTAGTAGATCCAGATTAAGGGAGGTACCCAATGCATCCCCACGGGTGGTGCAGCATCCAATCACAATGGGTGCTAGCCTGCTCGCAGTGGAAATGTTAGAGCACCCATGTGGCGAATCCAACTCAACCCACATGAAGCCCGCCTATCACCCCAGGTTTTTGGGGGGACAGAGGGTGCAATCTCTCTAGATGCTCCAGAGATTCTTTGAAGATTCTCTGGAGCAGCTCCAGAGATTCTCTAGAGCAATCTGCTGCAAACTTTGAAGATTCTCTGGAGCCTCTGACAACAGTCTGTAGGACTGGCATTGCTCTCGCGTGGGGTCCTCTTTGGAGCCTGTGCTATTCTTCGGAGCTGGCTTTGGAGATTATGCACAGGCTTTGGAGCTTTGGGTATTGAGGTGCCCCCCATTGGGGCACCCCCTGCGGAGCCTCCCCCTAGACCCCATTGCCCTATTGCGGTGGAAACATGCTCCGTATAATCTAGATTTGATGCCTGAAGACCTCATTGTAGACCCCTTTAATGGGGTCTACAGGAAATCCTGATTATAGGTCTTGAAGGACCCATTCAAGCCAGATTTCCCTAGAACTAGCGGGAACAAATGTGGTTCTAATGGGGTCTGCAGTGGAAATGAGGTCTTCTTGCTCTGAGCCTAATTGGTACTTAATGGGTCCCTAATGGGTACTTAATGGGTATTTAGTGCTAGTAGAACACACACACCCCATTTTCTTGCACTTTTATAGTTCTTGTGATTCTGAATTCTGACATTCTTGGGACCTCTAAGCAGTGTTCCTATTGAATTTTGTCAGCTGCAAGTTTTTGCAAGGCTCTTTTTGACTCTTCCAACAGAGTTTTCATCATTCTGAAGTCAATTGCATTTATTTGGTAATAACTTCAGCATCTCTGATGGTCTTGGGAATGATTAAGAGCATCTACACTCCCACCCCCAATTCTTTCCTATCTATTTTTCAGGAATGCCCACCCACTGCCATTCTCCCATGTGATTTTCAAATTTAACCTAGGAATCTAACCCTTGCTTCTAATGAGAAATTATTATATTGCTTGATGCACACGGAACCAGAAACAAAAAAAAATCAACTCTTATTTGGCAACTCTTCTTTCTCCTCCTCCCAGAAAAGGTGCATCTTTGTCCAAGAAGGCTGTCCTGGCGCCTCAGAAACCAGGGTCCACATCCCTATCTATCCTGGCTTGGAGCCAGATATAAGTGGTAGAAAATTTATTTGACTAGTCATGTGACCATTTCAAAGTATAGTACGGTTAACCAGATATAGACTTTCACTCTTGTTGGCTCCTCAGGCTTTTGGTGAAGATAAAGCAGGGAGGACACCACTTTGTGCACCATGGTGAATAATTCTATGATCTTATTTTCTGGCAAGTCATTTCTAATCATGCCCATGAATGATCTGGGGAAGCCTAGGAGAACCAACATGGTGTATCATTCTGTTCTTTCTGGAGGTCGCTCATTCTTGCCCTAACAAGGATATAAAGAACCTTCTCTAATGCTAGAAAGAAAGTTCCAGAAATGATCTTCCTACATTAAGGGTGCATCCCCATGGGCTGTCATTACTTCAGGGTGGGTTCGGAGCAGCCTTAATGTGAATTGTAGTTCGCATTAAGAAGTCCCCATGGTAATCAAGGACAGCGTGGGTTCAAGCCAAACCCCCCTGTTCCCATGAAAACTGCGGTAAACCCCTGCATCAGGAAGCCACGATTTTCTCCACCCTCTGACTGCAAGCATAACCCCCCCCTTGCCTGATTGCGCATTCCAGCAGACACGCCTGGGTAAGGGCTTGATTTAGCACATGGGCACCTGACAGCTTCCCTGCACTCAGCTGATCAGCTGTCAGACAGAGGTATAGGGGCTGTCAAGCGCACGAGCGGAGCTCCGGTAAAATAATTAATACACAATCATGGCCCCCCTGTTATGCAGTGTGTGGCTTTTGGAGGCACAGAAGGGAACCCGGCTCATTGATTGAAGCCACGGCTGTTTCAATTGTGATTGCAGTGCACATGGCGGGGACAGCAAAATCCTGCCCGCTAATGCTGCAATTTGCAATAACCTGGGAGCATCCCCAAGCCCCCAGGATAACCCATTCTTGCCTCCTAATTCACGGTGAGAATAGTTACCTGTAGAAAGGGGGGGGGATTTGCTCCGGATTTTTAGTTTTTGTGGTGCACATAGCCCAGATTAAGGGCTGCTCATGGGGACCCTCCGAGGTGAGCTCAGATTCACCTCAGAGTATTCTAGCCATGGGGATGCACCCTACTAGATATAAAATAATAAATAACCAATATACTAAATATATCAAATTTTAAAAGCAATATATTACTGCACTGGTAAACCTAAATGACAAGGAGTGAATTAAGAATACATGGGAATAATATCCAATTCGAAACTACGTAAACGAAAATCCAGTGACCTGGGTTTTCGTTTGCACATTTCCTACTTGGGTATCATTCCCATCCCGTGTTACAAGACAGAAACATTTTTTCCTAGAATTCGGTTAATTTTGCTTCAGGGAACCTACCCTAGTCGTCCCTCTGAACATGTTGAAGAATCTGAAGATCCTTTTTGAGACAAAATAAAACAAAGTTCTCAGAAACACACAGGACATCAAGCCAGACCTCATCTAAGCCTGTTAAATCTGAACACATACAGCCATTTCAGAAACAAGGCTAAGTTAGTAATGTTACACAATCTGCTTTCAGTAATAATGAACAATACATGTAAGGTTAAATGAAGCAACATAATTTATAATGGAAACGAGTCTAATCTTAATCGTGTATCAAAAATCTGTCAAAGTGCATTTTGCTTTTTCAAAATGGAAAATGCAATTACATGGGGGATGAGGGGCAGAACAGAACAGCTCCATATGTCTCTATCACAAATTAAGGGACTATTTGCCCACAGCTCCAACCCACTCATAATTTCCACTAACTTCAGTTCTTATGTGCCAAAATAATAATATGCCTGTAATTAAAACTAAGATTTATCACAAGTTATTTTCTGGCTCATGCCTGGAAAGAAAACCTGCATTTTCCCTTTGATAGCTTTTGCTCTGGTTCCAGCTCCATAATAAATTATTAACTTTTTAAAGAGAAAATACATTGGTGGTAATGGCCAATTGGAGATCATTATTTTTTTCATAATGTGGTGATGCATGCTAACAGGAGTCACTTTACATCAGAAGCATCAAAGGGGGCATCCCCGTGGTATCTTTTTGTCTCGCTATTGTCCCTCTATTGCCCCGGACTTTAAAAATGTGTGTTCTATTCTGCAATAAGCGTCCCCATGAAGCTCATTAAAACACGCATTTAAAACGTACATTCTGTCCCCATGGGAGCCATGTTTTCTTTGCCTGCATCTTTATCTCCCTGCCCCCTCTCTGGTTGATAGGGTGCCGGCGGGAATGGGGAGGGACTGCGATCTGCGCAGCCACAACCAGAAAGCCTTTAATGTTGTGCATCATCCTTCATGTGCCTACCTCCTTGTGCAATTCACTCAGTAGAAAATAAATGCCTTCCTTTAACCCTTGCTCTACCTCTTCTGCTGGTATGAAGAAGGAAGACAAACAGAGTTGCTTTGCTGGGAGTCAGCCGGCCAACCAGTGTGACAGTCCCCGACATGACCAAGCAAGTTCTCCATCCACCGAAACGTCTCCCACGCTGGCAAGGCAGCCGGGCTGCAGCACCCACATGATTGTGCACTCATGTGCACGATCAGCTCAGCACATTGACTTGTTATCTTTCTGCCTTTCACACTTTCAATTGCGGAGGCAACAAAGTATCTTATGTGATGTCCAGCTACTGTTTCCTTGAATTCTGTTAGATGTCAGTGGTTTTATTTGAAGAGAAAACGAGGGAGGGAGAAGGCAGGAAAAAAGAGGAAAGTTGTGACAGGAAGAAAGCAAAGAATTGCAGGTACTAATACCGTGGCCGGCAATCCCCGCCCCCAATATCTCGGGAGCGTCTCCATGTTCAGAAAACCCACAGCTTCCAAAAGTGTGCTGGTAGACTTGTTTAAAGGGGGGGCTTTTCTTCCGCGGATTTTCCTCCTTTGTGGTGCTTGAAGCCCAGAGAAAAGCTCTGCATGGAGGCACTCCGTGGCAGAAGAAGCTTTTTAGCGGACTTTTTATTGCATGTAGATGGGGCCAAACTGTGCCTGTCCAGATGTCTCTCAGAATTCCATTTTCAGTGGGAAAGGAACATTGTGAGCTGTAGTCCAGGGACATCTTGGGGGCTGCTCTAAATAAATAATGGGTGACCTTCTGGAGGCTAAACAAATGGTGGCACTGGAATTGCAGTGGCCTATCCACCGTGACCAGTTCTCAAGATAGACAACTGTGAAATAGGCATTTGGGAGACATCAAAACTAGTGCATAATTTTGAAGCTATAGGATAACCTTTCTCTAAGACTGTGGTCACAACTTCACTTTAATCCTTCTTCTGTCCATCTACAGACCCCAAAGCTCACAACTTTTTCATCCAGTCCACTTTATTTGTGAACTTTCCTCCCTGCATCTGTTCTTTCCTGAATCCTGATTTTTATGGGCCTCAAGCTGTTACAAAAGTCTTGTAAAGGAGTCTCAGGACAAAACAAATAAGGCAAATGTTTAAAATAAACATCCCATTTACACCAAATATTTACCTATTACATGACATTACTGAACTAAATTTAGATATAAATGCACAAACAAGATTACACTATTTGATAGCTGCAGCTCAACAAATATTGGTGAAAAATTGGAAATATGCTGACAATCTATCAATAAGGGAGTGGCAAAATGAATTATGGAAAATCACAATAAATGAATTTATCACATGTAAACAGCATCAAATGGAAGATAACAACACTAATCAGTATTTTTGCCAAATATGGGAACCATGTATAGAAAAATTGTTAGCACAAACAAATACATGTATCCCAGAAAATAGTTTTCTATTAAAGTGGCTGAATGCCCAGATAGAAGCCACAATTAAGTCAGCTGAATTGGTCTATCACAGGGGAGGGGGGGGATGTATAGGTACATTTTGTGTTTATTTATTTATTGCTGTTTTTACTTGATGTATATATGTATATAAATTAAGTACGTTGCTGTCTAACAGATTTTTGAAATTAAAAAATATTTTTTAAAAATATAAAGGAGTCTAAGGACAGCAACAGAAAGGTGGGGGTAGAGCGACCCAAACTGAGGATGAACTCAGAGTGTCCCCAAATGCAGTTTTCAACATACAATTCATAACAAATTAAATACTCAAAGAGTTGAATTATGCAGGTGTTTTATCAAGAACTATACATAAAGAATGAAGAAAATTTAAATGACATCCAAAGATATTTAAATGAACAAAATCTATCTAGGATCTCTCAGCAACACAAGGAATCTGCTGAATGCACCTATAACACCCAGAGAAGTAGAAGAATCTAATAGAAGGGCAAAGACAGGAAAGGCACCAGGACCAGATGGCCTCTCTATGATCTTTTATAAAACGGTAAAAGAAGAAATTCTCAATGTCCTGACGGAATTAATGATATATCACAAAGGGGCCCAGTACCTAAATCTTGGGAAGCGGCAACCATTTCTCTGATACCTAAGGAGGGACAGGATCACCAGCATCCAAAAAATTACAGACCTATTTCGCTGTTGAATAATGACTATAAAATATTTGCAAACATAATGGTGAATAGGCTGAAGCAAGTATTGAAGGATGTTATACATGAGGATCAAACGGGATATTTACCCAATAGACAAATGAAAGACTATGAGAATAATACTAGATGTAAAAGAATATTTGGAAAAACATAATAAAGTGTAAGACACAATTGTTTTCCTGGATGCAGAGAAAGCATTTGACAATGTGAACTGGAATTTTCTTTTTCAGCTCTTAGAAAAAATGAACTTTGGAGATGCTTTTAGCAATGGAATTAAAGCAATTTATACAAAACAACAGGCACAGCTGGTGATTAATGGCGATTTGACCAACAAATTTGAAATACAAAAAGGGACTAGACAAGGATGTCCACTATCACCGTTGCTATTTATATTAACTTTAGAAGTCCTGAATAGAGCTATTAGAAGAAATGTGGATATCAAAGGACTAAACTTAAAGAAAGAAGAATATAAACTAAGAGCTTTTGCTGATGATTTAGCAATAATTTTAACAGACCCAAACAACTCAATAGAAGAACTTAAAAAGGAGATCCAAAACTATGGGAAAGGGGCTGGATGGAAAGTGAATGAAACAAATTGATGGAGATGGCAGAAATGGACAAACTAATGAACTTATTAAAAGATAAAACATTATAGAAGATTGGGGACTTTTTATACAATTTCTTCAGGGGTTGGGTATTCCGATGGAAGGCATTGGCCTCTAGGAGAAAAGCAACAAGCTGATGTATGGAGCACAATATAATGGACTGGAAGAAGAAGAATCTGGAGAACGGAGGAAGTCACATGGAAAAGTTATTGAAATTATTGTAATGGTATATAATTATACATGAATTGTATTAATGAAAATAAATTAAAAAATGGAAAAAAAGATTTGAATTTGTCCGAATAATAAAAAATGAATGTCCAGACATTTGATCCAATATGAATCCATTCACATCACTTTGTTCAAATATTTGATACTTATCCAATGATCCGCATCCTGTACACATCCCGTTTTCAGCCTGTACATATCCGTACGGATGCGTACAGATATGCACAGGACGTGTATGGGTGCGTAGGTGACACATACATACCCATACAGGTACGAGTCCAAATTTGTATTTGTATTTGTTCGAATTCGGAAATGTCTGGACATCCAATTCGTATGCAAATATACGAATTCCTACGAGTTCAAATGAATAATGAATATTTTGAATATTCATGCACATCCCTGGGACGAACCGAGGAAGGATTATTGGCTATTGGGTGTGATCAGAGTTGAGCCCTGTTTCTTAATAAGATGGACTGTTTCAGCAAGGCGTGACCATAACCTAAGGGCTTTTTTACACCGCGTGTGCTGGGGAACCCCTGGAATCCTCTGGCACGGGGTTTTCACACTATGCGGAGCTGCTTTTTCACCAGGAGCTGCTCCATGTGTGCAGGAGTCCCCCTTATGTGTATAGACGTAACGGCCTCTTCACGTATCCTAATTATCAAGCTCTCCCAGCCTGGTGCGGCTCTTTTTACATTTCTTTCAGATGGAAGTGAGTGAGTGAGTAGTATTTCAGCACTAGAAGTACAGTATTGCCCCATTAGAAATGCCAACATTGTAGTTTAGCTACAAGTACAGACGGTTTGACTAAGTGACTTCTTAATGGTATTCATTTGGGCTCAATTGGAATTTGCCTCCCCGCTCCCGTCCTCATCACCTTCCAGTAAACTTAGTTGTAGAGCAGAAAAGAAGAAGAACCTACTGTTTCTCTGCAGAGGGGAAGGATTTTGCTTTGGTAGGAGCTGCGGTTTTACTTTCTTTGAAAACCTCTCTGTTCATTTGCTCTGGTCCACCAGTTGGAGTTGGCCGCCACGCTAATGCAGTGGGCTGAGGACTCCTGGCATGGCTGGTGGGAAACAGGTCAGCTAAGTGTCGGGAGATTTATTTAATTGTCCGACTATTAGCGAAAGGCATGATGCAAGCAGACAGTCTCTCGAGCAGAAGCTTTTAGGCTTTTAACAGAGGTGTTAGTGCAGCCCACTACTGATTAGAATTTAAATAGCAGCAATTTCTGCAAACATGCCTTGGAAATCATTGCGGGTTTGTTCAACGGCCCAACTGACTGTTCATCATCACACTGTCAAGAAATGCATCAGCACCATCAATTAATATTACTGCTGTGGCTCTACCCCTCCCCCATTTCAGCCAAATCTATTTGTTATGATGCAGAATTAATGGAAAGGAAACATCTTAATTAGGAATCTGGAAGCTGTTCTAAGGACCACCACAGGATCTTCACAAGGCTTTGCTTTAAGCTGCAGAAAAGGTAAAGAAAACAAGAAGGAAAGTGCTGCTATGATGGTGATGATGCAACACAAAACGGTGGACATGTGCATGCAATTTTTGGACTCCATTTGATTCGAATCAAATATTCAAATGTTCAAATCCAAACAAACAGAGAAAAAAACAATTTTTTTTTACGAAAGGGATAATTGAAGAAGACACGGAGCCTGCAAAGAGACTAAGGCCGCATCCCCATTAGAAGCTTAATCCAGTTTCCCTAAACTGAAATAACAGAACCGGATGCAAACACGAATTTGCCTGATCCCATTACTTTCAGCCAGAATCACATTCAATCCGGATTCTGAGGATGTACGTGATTCAAGGGGGGGACTCCAGTGGCTACTTTTTAAAAACCGCTATTCGGGGCTGCCCTGTCCTCTTCCTCCTGGCGTGAATGCGCCACCCATAAGGGACCCCTTTACGGAGCCTAGCTGGGTGGCTGCTGCTTGCCTGGATGGAGGAAAAATGGCAGCGGGCAGCCAGCAATTCTTTCCCCTCCTCTCCTCCTTGCTCAGGGCACGCAGCAGCAGCAGCAACTCAAGCCCCCTTCGTTAAACATTCACACATCTCCCCAAACCTGCAGCTGCTTTCCTTTCTTTTGCCCTTTTTAAAGGTCAGAACTTTCAAAATGGCAAGATTGTTATCAGGTGTAAAGTGCTTGGATTGCTGCAGTGGATTGCTTGGATTGCTACTAGGGCTGCTGCTTTAAGGGGTGGATTTTACTGGGGGAGGGAAACTCATCTGTTAACATGGAAGGGTTCCCACAGTAAAAAATGTAAAACGTTTCAAGCGCACGAACCAGAGTGAGACCTGTTGAAATGAGGATTAACATTTACAACGCTTTGGGGCGATTTAACATGCGGAAAGCGTGTCAAGCCAAACTGACGTGGAGTCTGCGAGGATTGAAAACGGTTTGAAACCGAAATAAGGTTGTAATGGGGATGCAGCCAGTATGAATTCTTTGTCTCCATAGTCACTGAGGAAGACATGGGATACATGCCAGTAGCTGAGCCTGTATTTTCTGAAGAATTAAACTGGACAGAGATAACCAAGGAAGAGGTCCTTGCATGTCTTAATAAACTAAATGTTAACAACTCACCGGGACCAGACGGTATTCATCCAAGAGTCCTTAAGAAACTCAAATGTGAAATTGCTGACCTTCTAGCAAAAATAATCTTTCCCTAACATCAGGCTCTGTACCTGAGGACTAGAGGGTACCAAATGTAACACCAATCTTCAGAAAAGGATTCAGGGGAGATCCAGGCAATTACAGACCAGTTAGCTTAATGTTGGTTCCATGTAAGGTGATGGAAACTATCATTAAAGACAAAATTAGGGTGCATATGGAGGAGCAAGCATTGTTGAGCAAAAGCCAGCATGGCTTCTGCAAAGGTAAATCATTCCTCACCAACTTGTTGGAATTCTTTGAGAGTGTCAATAAACACGTGGATAAAGATGAACCATTAGACATTGTCTATCTGGACTTCCAGAAGGCTTATGACAAAGTCCCACATCAAAGGCTACTGAGTGAACTCATCAGCCATGGAATAAAAGGACAAGTTCTGTCCTGGATTTGTGACTGGCTTAAGGGCAGAAAGCAGAGAATATCAATAAATGGCCAATTCTCAGGGTGGAAAGAGGTAAAAAGTGGGGTCCCTCAAGGCTCAGTTTCGAGACCAATGCTTTTTAATTTATTCATCAATGATCTAGAAGAAGGGTACATAGTAAAATAGCAAAGTTCACTGATGATACTAAATTATTTAGAGTAGTAAAATCTGAAAGAGATTGCCAGGAGCTCCAGAGGGATCTCTTCGCATTGGGTGAGTGGGCAACAAAGTGGGCAAATGTGCTTTAATCTTAACAAGTGCAAAGTAATGCACCTTGGGGCCAAGAATCCAAATTACGTCTATAAACTGATGGGGTCTGAGCTTTCTGCAACACACCAGGAAAGGGATCTCGGGGTTTTGGTGGACAGTTCAATGAAGGTGTCAACCCAGTGCATGGCAGCAGCGAAAAAAGCAAATTCAATGCTGGGAATAATCAGGAAGGGAATAGAAAACAAGTCAGCAAGTGTCATTTTGCCTCTTTATAAATCTATGGGCAGGAGAATTGGATCAGACAAGGGGAAGGATTTCTTCACCCAGAGGCTCATCGGTCTATGGAATTTGATCCCAGAAATGGTGGTCACAGCTCTAGGTGGCTTTAAGGAAGGGTTATTTTTTTATTTGTTTGTTTACATTTGTTTGGTTAGACAAATATATGGATGACAGATGTACCACTAGCTATGAGCATGGATGCCTAAGTACATATTTCAGGCTGGGGGACAAGCAGGAGGCCTCTAAGTCCATTTTCTGGGATTCTGGCTTAGTGATCACACTCAAAGGGTGGCAGTAAATGGCTTCACGTCCAATTGGAGAGATGTTTCAAGTGGTTCCACAGGGTCTGTCCTGGGTCCAGTGCTGTTCAACATCTTTATAAATGATCTGGATGAGGGAGTTGAAAGGATGCTGATCAAAGCTGCAGACGACACAAAGCTAGGAGGGGCTGCTAGCACTAGGGAGGAGAAGGAGAGGATTCAAAAAGATCTAGATAAGCTTGAACACGGGGCTGAAACTCACAGGATATTTAATGGGGAGAAATGCAAAGTCCTACATCTTGGTAAGAAAAATGGTAAAAATGAATACAGAAAGAGAGGAATCTGGCTGAATAGTAGTACTGGTTGATCACAGGATGAACATGAGTCAACAATGTGACGTAGCAGCAAAAATGGCAAATGCCACCCTAGGATGCATTAAGAGGAGTATTGAGTCTAGATCACGAGAACTAATTATTTCTCTTTACCTCATCTAGAATACTGCGTCCAGTTCTGGGCACCCTGGTTTAAAAAAGACATTAAGAAACTAGAGCTTGTCCAAAGGAGGGCTACCGAAAAGGGTAGTAATCTGGAAATCATGTCCTACAAGGAATGGTTGAAGGATCTAGGAATGTTTAGTCTACAGAAGAGAAGACTGAGAGGAGACATGATCACAATCTTCGAGTATCTGAAGGGCTGTCACAGTGCAGAGGGATCATCCCTCTTCCCACTTGCACAAGAAGGAAGGACTAGAAACAACGGGATGAAACTTCAAGGGAGTCAATACAGGTGAGGTATTAGGAAAAACTCTTGACATTGAGGACAGTCAGACAGTGGAATAGGTTGCCACAGGAGGTATTGAGCTCTCCTTTGCTGGAGGTTTTCAAACAGAGGTTGGACCTACATCTGTCTGGGATGGTTTAGAAAATCCTACATTGAGCAGGGGGTTGGACTGGATGACCCTAGAGGTCCCTTCCAACTCTATGATTCTGCTTGAGATGCCCATGAGCATTTGGTAGGCCACTGTGTGCGACAGGATGCTGGACTAGATGGGCTGTGGCCTGATCCAGCAGGGCTCCTCTTATGTTCTTATGTACTTATAGTATCAAATAGTCTTCCCCCTGGAGTGTGTCGGGCACTTTCACTTCCTAGGTTCAGGAATCTGTGCACCTATTTATCCTATTTATCCTGGCCTTTGGCTGAGGA
Source organism: Aspidoscelis tigris stejnegeri (assembly GCA_023333525.1). Classification (NCBI taxonomy): domain Eukaryota; kingdom Metazoa; phylum Chordata; class Lepidosauria; order Squamata; family Teiidae; genus Aspidoscelis; species Aspidoscelis tigris. Next base: position 8,453,225 of record JALMGA010000022.1, read on the forward strand.
GCAGCTTCCTCTCTCCCCTTTCAGGTACTGTTATTGTTTTTAATGTGCCCAGTTTATACTTTGCTTGTAACCCAGCACCTTTACATCCTTTGGCACTGCTTTTTTCACCTTTCCTTTTTAAAAAGCCTTGTGATGGAGCACGTGTGCACATTCCTTGCCTTTCTGCTAGGCTACTCCTATATCTTCCTGCCCTGTCTGTATTTGCCCTCTTCGATCTCTTGCGATGGCCATTTATTTATCTCTGTGCTCTGTTTGCTCATTTGCAGTGTCTCTTGCTCTTGTTTGTAGTTTGCTGTCCACGGTCCCCTCTCTGCTCACCTTTATGCCTGGCATAGCCAACTCAGACCGTTATCAAAGTCTGATTTATTCCCACTTTCCTCTATGAGCTTGGATTGGCTCCATTTCTCTTCTTGACCAATAGCCCTTATTGACAACTAGAATGGCATGTTCTCTGCTTTGATGGACAGTCGCCTGGCATGACCTGGAGAGGCTGCCAGGGTCACTACAGCCTGGAATGAAAATAAGAACCAGTTCTCTGTGTAGGTGTATGGGAAGGAGAAGGCCCTTAAAAGATATGAAGCCCTCACTACAATGGCAGTGAGAATAGCTGGGTGGTTATGCACAAATACTTTGTGAATTTCAGCACAAGGCCTAGTGCACTTTGGGGGCTCTCTTGTCCACACACCCTGCTAGGTTACTTAGTCTAGGCAGCCAAACGGGCTGTTGGAATGGAACAGGAAGGTATGCTGAAAGGTGCAGGCCTCCTTGTTTCAGTTTCAACAATGCAACCATTGTGTTCCTAGTTGTCGGACCCCAGCCACTTAGCGCCATGGTCTGGTAGACTACCTCAAGCACTAGGTCATTTGGGACAACTGATCCTGGTCTATGCTTTATTCTGTGTGGACAAAGGGTGCTGGGGAATCATGTAATCCACACCAGCATGCAGAAGGGAGGTCTCTAGGCCTCTTCCTTCCTTCCTTCCTTCCTTCCTTCCTTCCTTCCTTCCTTCCTTCCTTCCTTCCTTCCTTCCTTCCTTCCTTCCTTCCTTCCTTCCTTCCTTCCTTCCTTCCTTCCTCTGCAAGTTGATGTGGAATACAGAAGGCCTCGCTCACCACTGGTATGGACCAGGATATGGAGTTGCGTAGAAAGCACGTCTCCATGTTCTGGACTACAGCAGGCCCTGGGGCTGTACAATTCAGAATAAGGCCTAGTGCTGGAAAGGCCAATGTGGCATATGCCCAAAGAATGCCTTGTGTAAAATTATCTGCTCAGGGTAAATATACCTATTGATTTCCAGTGTTTCCTCACTGTCTCTGTAATGGACCAGGAGCCAATTGCCACGGTCCTGCTGCTCTGATCTCACACCCTGTCCTTCTCCGGTGCTGCGTCCTCCTTCCATGTGCCGTGGCTCACATTTAGAGAGCCAGAGGTTGGTGTGGTGCAAATATTTGGACGTTCTCTGAGGTGCACCGTCCTGCGGGTGCAAGAGTCAGGTGAAAGTTTATCCTTTGATAACAAAGAACTTGAAAAGCAAAGGGGAAAAAGGGCAGATAAGAAGTGTGGGTGTGTTAAGGAGGTTAAAGGATACCAGGGGCAGGAAAACAGACAGACGATGTCAGATACAGTGAGAGTCAGCACTGAGCAGGCATACTGTAAAGCTGTTGGCTGCTACATGGAGATCAGGCCAGGGATCCTCAAGAGTAGCTGAGGCCCTTTCTCCACTGGGCCTTATTCTGGATTATATTCTGCAGTAGAGGCCTGCCATCCACATGTTAGTGCAGACTATGGGCAGGTTTGCAGTTCCTTTCCCGTCCCATGGACAGGAAAGGTTTGTGACAGCCCAACGTAGATTAACGCTCACTCTTGCAAGCACTGGTCAACTACAGCTAGGCCGACGCTGACGCTCTGCCCATGTGCAGCCACGTCTAGGGTCGCCTGAGGTGCCACCATGCTTGCGTGTTACATTTTTTACTGTGGGGACCCTACCGTTTTAAGGGATGAGAATCCATGTTTAGGGTTTCCCTCTCCCAATAGCTTGCTTCCAACGACATTGATTTCAGTGTAAAAATCCACCCCTAACAGCAGCGCTACACTGTAGCGATGGAACCACTTCACACCTGATTAACAATGTTGCAATTTTGCACAATTCTAAAAGTTCTGACCTTTAGAAAGGGAAAGGAAGGGAGGGAAGCAGCTGAGGTTCTATGTGAATGTTTAAAGCAAAGGGGCTTTAGTTGCCACTGCTGCTGTGTACCCTGAGCAATGGGGAGAGGAGGTGAAAGAATCACTGGCTGGCTGCCCACTGCCATTTTTGCATCCGGTTCTATTATTTCGTTTTAGGGAAAGCGAAATAAGCTTGCTGTGGGGATTCACCCATTGACTCCTGTGTGCCACATATTAGAGCTTTGTATGCAGACGCTCCCGAGGTGGACACGGAATCCTTTCGGATTATTTTTAGCATGTGGATGGGCCCCTAGTCCAGCATTCTGTCACACACAGTGGCCCACCAATTGCCCATGGGCACCTCAAACAAAGACAAGATCAAACCTTCTCCTGTTCTTGAATCCCAGCAAATGGCCTTGGAATCGTCCTGCTTCCGCCCCCACCCCCCACCCCTGCCTGAAAGATGTACCTAGGCATTCATTCTAGTAGCCATTGATACATCTGTCATTCATCATGGGGGTTCCCATTATAGAAAGGCCCTCTGATTTTTTTTCCTGAACAAAGATTACTCTAGAATCAATACATTAGCAGTTTGAAGAGATTCAGTGTGAAGCTCCAATCACAGCCTAATCCATCCCTGTTTGATTCTGCTGCATCTCCTACCTCTGTTTCTCCTGTGCCCAAACCCACAGCCCAATAAGAAAAAGACCCCACCCTGCACCCCCACAAACACACACGAAAAATGTTACGGTCCTGAGATGTACTGCTCGTTTCTGCGCTTGATTTATTCTTTCCCAGTGATTTTAGTCAAGTCTTTAGCTTTTACTCGGCTTTTAAAAAAACACTTCCATTCATCCAAAGGTTCTGCAAACAAACTGTTAAAGAAAGGAAAAACTGGTTCAGCGAGGAAGGTATCCAGAATCACCGGATCAGTGACAACCTCGCATCTAGACCACCCAGGCCCTTGTGGAGCTATGAGGCTGCTGCTCTGCCCTTTTGCTTCTTGCTTGGCTTTGTGGCCTGAACACTCCTTGGACTTCCTGCCTCAAGTGACCCAGTAGGGTAAATCATCCCAGCCACCCTGTCTTGTCCTCCTTCGTTTTTGTCCACATCCTGCTCTTTCCTTGAAAGAGACTCCTACTTTCCATTCCAAGATCTGAATCTTAAAACAAACACGTCCCTGGAATTATTCCATGCATTGCCTTATCTCCTGTCTGCTGAAAAAGCAAAGGCAAGTCTCTTTTTATTTCTATTTTTAAATCTCCTCATTATACACATGCACAGTGCCTTTTAGCCTGCTGTTAAAACACTCTGCATGACGTTTAGAGGCACTGCTAGAACTGTACCCTCTTTCTGAAATAATGATGATGATAAGGATATAATTATTAATATTAATATTAATATTAATATTAATATTAATATTAATATTAATATTAATAATAATAATAATAATAATAATAATAATAATAATAATAATAATAATAATAATAATAATAATAATAATAATAATAATAATAATAATAATAATAATAATAAATACTAGGCACATCACATCCCTCCCCACTGATATATCTGATGGGGAGGAGTAAATGTTGGTGACTGTCTTTGCAATATTAGTGAAAAGAATAAATGATGAAAAGGCAAAAAGTATATTTGTCAAAAAAGAAATAACCGATGTCTCAAAATATAACAGTCTGGTTCCATATCAAAGGATTTAGATAAACCCCTCAGCACATTTGGAATTGGGAGAACCTTGCAGCTGGCCCACATAAGCCCCTACACCCACAGGACATTCTGCAGACTTCCGTCTTCTGGACTGAACCCTCTAGGACACCAGCAGATCTCAGGGCTGACATCTACTAGTGATCCATATCAGGGGCTTCTCCTCTGGCTCACGCTCTGTCCTGTGTGGACGGAGTCTACGAGGGGGGCACAAAGACTCTTCTATGTGCAGATGGGTGGCCCTACAATATGGGATGGGGGAAAAATGGATAGGAACACGAGTTAGGAAAAAATGTCAAGAACAACGAAGTTAAAATGTTTTAGGATTTTAAAATTCATACAGATAATCAGTTGTCCTCACACAGAGAGCCAGTTGAATCAGGTGGCGATACTATGGTGAAGAAGAAGAAGAAGAAGAAAAACTACCGACATTGTTGCTCTTCAGCCACTAAGCCAAGTGTGACTCTTCATGATCCCTTGGATGGCGTGCCAGGCCCTTTTGCTTCTGCTGTCTCCCAAGCTCACATTCCTTGCCTCCATGACACTATCTGTCTTATCTTCAGCTGCCTCTTCTCCTTTTGCCTCCAGTCCTTCCCCACATCACGGCCTTTTCAATGAGTCCTGTCTTCTCATTCCCTGGGCAAAGCATTAATGGGAAACTGGGACCAGATACCATGATCTTAGGTTGGTTGGTCTGTAATGTTGAGCTTCAAGCAAACAGAGCCTACAGTTTCTAAGCTGCTTTTAATCCTTTTCTTTTTCATTGCCCGTGGTTGCAGCCTGCATTTATTAGGTCCTACCTGAAGATTAAGGGCCTTGCTGCATTCACCTCTCCACAGTCTGAACCAGTGGGTTTGGACCAGTTAGTCTCTATTCTGGAATAGAGACCTGCTGTCCAGATGCTAGTGTAGGGTATGGTCGGCACCAGGTGATGCCCGTTATAGTATGCATTAGCATGCGGAAACACACCTCTGTCCTGAGATATATTCCAAAAAGAGGCCAAGTGCAGAAAAGGCCGCGTTCCTGCCCTGACCCTGAAGCTCTCGTGACCTCCAGGGCTGGGCAATGAGTGCTCCAAAAGACTAGGAATGAATTCCCTTAGCCTCAGAGCCACCATGGAACCCATTTCAGTGGTGTAATTTGGTACACCACCAAACTGGATCCCCTGATAGTCCAGAAGATGGAGGTGTGTCTTCCGGATACCTCTGTGTTCTGGACTAGGTTGCCCAGTGTTGAGGTCTATCGGTGACACTGCTTGGGATTTCTCCGATTGGAATTACATTCCAGCCAGTGTGGACAGAGTGTACCAGTGGTGGGTGGGGCTTCACAGTCCTGCATTCATATTGGACCGATGTGACACACCAGCAACTACAGGCGCTTCTACTCTGGATCACAGGTAAGCACAGAAAGAACCACAGTTCCTAATTCAGTCGCCATCCTATGTTTAAGAAGAAATTAATTATTTGTTGCTGTGGGATCAGTTCTTTCAGGGAGATCAGGTCATTCACAAGGCTGGTGAAAAGAAAGGAGGTGGAAGCCAGAGACTTATGCTCATGAAGATAAGGGAAGGGTGAGTGTAAGGACGTGCCATCTTCTAAAAATGCCCTCTGAGTTCATGAACTTATCTTCTCCATCATGCAGCACCTCTGTCATTTTATCACCTGGATCATTTGACTATGTTTCTGACATACGCACTTAGCAGCAATTATCATCGGGGGAAAGAAATAAGTGCCGGCTATCAAAGAAGCTAAGCTGGCAGCTCTGCGTGCATACTGCAGGGTGGAGTGGCAAGGCACGGAGGACCCAACTTCCCCAGTGCCTTGGATTCCTAGTGGAATCTGCAGGGAAGCCAGATATGATAAGCAAGCAAATGCATCTCCGTGAACACATGATAGCTGGGTCCCTTCTTGGTTTGGCCGTCACATGAATGCAGCTCATCTCTCGGTGATCCTACATATGTTACAAGACAATCTGTCAGAGTTTCCCTAAATCCGAATAGATGTTATGTATCTCCACTGTATAATGTGCAAATGCTGAGCAGCTGGCAAGAGAGCAGTGGTGATTTAATGCAACACTCAACCCCCACCGCCTCATCAGCATTGCCACCGCCACCATTTGGCTGAAGGGGCTACATGAGGGATACAGCAAGAAGTGCTTTGACATAGGTGAGGAAAGGCAGCTTTTTCACACACTTTATATGTGGGTCAGATTAACCTCTGCTAGGCAGGATTCCCTTAAACTACTGCTGCTCTGGCTGCTTTACGTACAAGTCAACCAAACACAGTGGACTGTGTTTTCCTTTTACTTGCTGCTTCTATGGATTGGCAAAAACATTAAAATTACTAAGTGACCACATGTTGCCTTCTGGGGCTCCTGTAAGATGTAGTTTTGTAAGAAGAGATGAGAAGATGACCAGGAGTAAATTTTCAGCCCCTCTGAGGGCCAAGCAACTCCACCTGCTCAGGTATTCCACCTCTTCCTGAAGACTGCATTATGTGTATGTGCATATGCATATAAGAACATAAAACATAAGAGGAGCCCTGCTGGATTAGACCACAGGCCACTTAGTCCAGCATCCTGTCCTACACAATGGCCCACCAACTGCTTCTGGGCATCTCAAGCAGAAGACAAGGGCAAACCTTCTTCTGCTCTTAAATACCAGCAAATGGCCTTAGAGGCATCCTGCTTGTCCCTGCAGCCTGAAAGATGGACTTAGGCATCCATTCTAGTAGCCACTGATAGACCTGTCATCCATGAATGTTTCTAACCTTTTCTTAAAGCCATCGATGCCGGTTGTTGTCACCACCTCTTCTAGCAGCCAATTCCATAGACTAATGACCCTCTGTGTGAACTAGTACTTTCCCTTGTCTGATCTGACTCTCCTACCCATCAGCTTCATGGAGTGCCCTCTGGTTCTAGTGCTGCATGATAGAGAAAAGAATTGTTCACAATCCCAGGCTCTTCCCAGGACCTTTATGTAACTCATGATTAGGTGAGACACATCCAAATGATATGAGGAAGTAACCCACATAAGAACATAAGAGAGGAACCCTAGTGAATCAGGCCACAGTCCATCTAGTCCAACATCCTGTCTCACACAGTGGCCCACCAATTGCTTCTGGGTATTCTTAACAAGAAGACAAAGACAAATGACCTTTAGTAGTATCCTGCCCAATTGGGATGGGTGAAAAATATTCATGACCTTCACAATTCTTATGAATTTCAAAGCTTTAAACATTCACATTCAGATGGAACACTGGTTGTCTTCAAAAACTGAACAACCCAAACAATCGTATAGCAAAAAAAAGGGGGGGGGATCTTAAGCCAGACGCGTTTCGACTGATAGTCTTCTTCAGTGGCTCTTCCGATCTTCCCAAATGAAGATAACTCTTTTCAAATCTATATGATTATACAAAGTAAAACGTGTTACATAAGACCATACTCTCAAATACTAAAGCAATTTACGTATATAAATACATATAACCATCTCCTGTTTCTCAAAGTGGACATAAAATGAACAGTACTTACATGCCAAAAGGGGGGCTCTAACACATACACCAAATGTAAAACTTTTATAAAACGCAACTAGAAAACAATAATAAAATACAAAAGTTACATAGAATCCAAAAACAAATAATAAGTCAATAAGAACATAAGTGTAAGTAATATACACAGAAAAAACAAAAATATACTCACATAAAACACTTCTTTCACTCTAAAACAATGTAAAACTATCTCTCTTGGAACTATAATGAAATGAGGAAACAAAACTCAAAGAACTAATATACACAGGGCAAATCTTGTAGGACTGTCATGGTCCTAGTTCTGCAGATACTCACGGACCATCTTGATACAGAGGAGATGGCAAGTTAAATGTACCAATTTACTTCCTCATTCAGACCAAAGGGTTCAAGAGTCTTTAATTTGCGATGAAAACTTTTGTGCCTTTGTTCAAAACTTTGGAGCGGATTTGGAGCAGATTCAGAATGGATTTGGAGGTGCAACTGGTGGCAGCCAGGATACAAAATGAATTCATAGACTAACACGTCTGAAGTGGCTCCATTTGCACAAATGGGAAGTTTCATCCCATTCACTTTGACTCGAAACAAACAAGAAAAAGAAATTGTGTATATCCCTACAACACAGATGCAATTATTAGACAACAGTTCTAGATGAGAACATCAGGGAAGCCCTGCTGGATCAGGCCACAGCTCATCTACTCCAGCATTTTGTCTCACACAGTGGCTGCACGTGGCCTTTAGAGGTATTCCTGCTGTCTCCCCAACCCGGAGGCAGCACCCAGAAATCCATCCTAGCGACCATTGAATTTTTATGCAGAAATGTGACAACACTGCAAAGACACAGAAGGCTCTGTGCACATCTATGTCTGAGGGTGACATCGCTCACATGCATAATGGTGGGCAGCTAAGGGAGACATGCCCTGTCTGCAGAGGCAGTTATAATGCCAGTGTCTGCATTTCAGAGAAAGGGTGACTTCTCCTCGTTGTTTGGATGTGCCTCACCTATGTGTGAATCGTGTACAGATGCTGAGGAAAGCCTGGTAATTGTCAGGTCAAGCACCCAATAGGGTCTGGCATCTAAAAGCAATTCAGCACATCTCTACAACAGGCCATAGAAAGACTCATATTGCACAACTCCTGGGTAAGATTTGAACAGGGAGAGGTTGAAACAAGTGGAATGACCTTCCTCACACATTCCCTTCCCTGTCATGCTGTGTCCTGTTCAGCATCAGCTATAGGCACATGGGAGGCCTGCTGCTTGCAGTGTAGACCCCATAGAAGAGCCTGAAAATGCTAGCTGAAGAAAGAATATCTTGAGCTGCTCCTGAAAAAAAGCAATGCTGGATACAATCTGGATCTCAAGGGAGGTTTCTGTGTAGCTAGGACCTAAAACTCAACACTTTGGGAAACCATCAATTTATCTGCATGGTTATGATACTAGATTAGGGTGGTGCAGAGAATTTTGCCAAAGGATTATCAGTGTGCGTGTGGGAAGAGTTTCACTTGAATTTTGTATCAAAAGAGAACAACAACAGCAACAAAAACACCTCATAAAACACGCATGTCTGATTTCCCGAAACACCAAGGAAATATTGGCTGCGTTCCCATTATAAGCTTAATTCGGTTTCCCTAAACCGAAATAATACAACCGGATGCAAATGCAAATTTGCCTGATCCCATTACTTTCAACTCGATCCGGATTCTGAGGATCGTAGGTGGCTTATGTGACTCAAGGGGGGACTCAAGTGGCTACTTTCTAAAAGCCATTTTTCGGGGCTGCCTTGCCCTGTTCCCCCTGGCGTGAACGTGCCACCCATAAGAAACCCCTTCAGGGAGCCTAGCTGGGTGGCTAGGTGGCTGCCGCTTGCCTGGATGGAGGAAAAACAGCAGTGAGCAGCCAGTGATTCTTTCCCCTCCTCTCCCTATTGCCCAGGGCACACAGCAGGAGCGGCAACTCAAGCCTCCTTCACCCACTCACATACACAGCCACAGCCTTAAAAATGGAACCTGCAGCTGCTTTCCTTTCCTTTCCCTTTTTTAAAGGTCAGAATTTTCAAAATTGCAGAGAATTGCAACATTGTTATCAGATGTGAAGTGGGTGGATTGCTACAGTGTAGCAGCTGCTTTAAGGGGTGGATTTTTACACTGAAATCACTATCTTTGGAAGCAAGCTATTGGGGGAGGGAAACCCTACACACACATTCTCATCCCTTAACACGGTACCATTCCCACAGTAAAAAATGTAAAACGTTTCAAGCGCATGAACCGGAGTGAGACCTGTTGAAATGAGGATTAACATTCACAACGCTTAGGGGCGATTTAACATGCAGGAATGTTTCTGTTTCTGTCTATTTTTAGTCCCACCCACTCAGCTGTGTAATTCCTTTCTATGAAGCTATCGATGGGTTTTCTTCCCTGAAATCAGCTGTGATAGCAGGGCTCTGTAGGTTGGTTGCACTCCTGTGTAAAACTGCAAACTAAGGGGGGGAATAACCACCTATATCCACTGTGCTGTTTCTTTCACATGCGGAAAAAAGGATGAACACCCTCTCAATATCCCATAATGCCCATGTCCAGCCTCTATAAATTAATGATATGGTTTGATTCTACCCAACTACACAAGGCCAGCTGGGTGACCTTGAGCTAGTTACAGCTTTCTTTCTGAGCTCTCAGCCCCACCTACCTCACAGGGTACCTGTTGTGGGCAGAAGAATAGGAGGCTTATTAGCTGTTTGAAGTCCCCTTAATGGTGAGAAAAGTGCGGTATAAAAGCCAACAACTCTTCCTCCTCTAGGACAGACATCCTATGCAGTGCACAACAATAACTGTAAAATGACCCACAATCTGTATTTCCTCCTGAGCCAAATGCACATTAAATTCAAGCTCCTGTGACTCCTTACTGCCAGAAGACCCTTCTGCTCCCAGGGACCCTAGTATGAGAGACTGACTGGGGTTTAACTTGGCTTTACTTGATTTTGCTTGTGCTGCTGCAGCTGCTGTTCTGGACTGTACATCATCAAGGGACAGTGTCTGAGGCTGTCCAAGGGCCCTAGCAGTAGGAAGTGCCTGCAGGGCTCTGTCCAAGGCTGCCAGGGCACCATGCAAGGGCCTGCTTCTGTTTGTTGTTGGGGGTAGGTGAAAGTGGGGATTTTTAGAATTATTTTAAAGCATCTTTGTTTAATATTGTTTTAACTTGTTTATAGTGTTCTATTTGGTGGGGAGGACATAATGTGCTGAGGTGGGGCAGGAGGGGGAGGCATGCCTCAGAGATCCACCATCACAGTGTTGACAGACAGGGGGCGATATGGCATCGGAAGGCAGAAGAGACAGATTAGGAGAAGGGGTGTTAGATGCCTTCTGTTCTGCTTCCCGGCTGGCAGAGTTTGGGGGAGGCATGCCAATCAGCCCTCTGCTCTGGCAGTGCTGCTTGTGAATGCTCAGTCAGTCCAGAATAAAGATCTGGCATTCATGACTTGCTTGTGGATGAAGGGGCTGATCTGGCATGCATTACTGAGACCTGGGTGGGCTTAGTCTAACCCAGCTTCGTCCCCCAGGATACTCTGTGCAGGACTGCTCCAGACCAGAGGGGAGGGGTGTTGCTGTAGTCCATCAGACTTCCATCTCTCTTACCAGGTGGTCAGTTCACTCTGTTATGGGGTTCAAGGGGCTGTTTTTGTTGTTGGGCCAGAGAGACAGAATAGGAATTTGCTTGTGTACTGCTCACCCTATTGGAGCTGGCTGAGGTGGTCTTGGACATGGTGTTGGAAGCCCCTGCCACAGTGGTGTTGGGGGATTTCAGCATCCATACTGAAGCTGTTCTCAGTTGGCCGGCTCAGCTCTTCTTGGCCTCCATGACAACCATGGGGCTGTCTCAACATGTAACAGATCCTAACGATTCAATAGAAACATTCAATTAAGTAATGCAAGCACATGGAAAGGTTGCAGGCTTGAAAGACAAAGACCAAAGTTTTAGCAAAAAATATGACAAATGAGGAACAAGAACTTTTTTAAAAATATATATATATATCAAGATTTGTTGTGGAAATGAAAGTTAAATATCTAGAAGTTATACTGACCAACCAGAATATTGCACTATACCAGAACAATTATCTGAAGATCTGGTCAGGAATAAAACAAGATCTTTTGAGATGGTCCAAACTGAACTTATCAATAATTGGAAGGATATCAGTGATAAAGATGAACCTACTTCCAAGAATGTTGTTTCTATTTCTAGTTTTACTTATTGTGATTAATGAAAAGGACCTTAACAAAATGGTAAAAAGTTATCTTGACATTTATATGGCAAGGGAAAAAACCAAGGATAAGATTTAAATTGATGCAAGACTCAAAGGAAAGAGGACTAGGACTACCAAAAGATCATGCAGCAGGTTGTTTAGGTTGGGTTACAAAATGGTGTTGGCTTGAAAGAGAAGGAAGGAGAAGGAGAAGGTTTAAGATATGGGTGGCATGGATATTTATGGTATGAAAAAGTGAAAGTTAACTTGGATTTTAAAAATAATGTTGTGAGAAATGCTCCGTTTAAGGTCTGTCTGAAACAAAAAAAAATTTATACAGGAAAATGCCCTTATGGGTGTCACTACATGAAGGATTATTAAAAGAATTTTGGGAAAGAGGGACTTGAAGATCTATTGTATAAAAAGGAAGGGATTAATTAATTAGATCTAAAAACAAGGGAACAATTAAATCAAGAGGGTAAAATATACAGTGGTTTACATATGCACAACCTGTGGATATATATAGAAGAGATAAAATAGACTAAGTTTTCAATGGGAAAAGCAAATTTGGGAACTACAATTAAAGAAGTCAGAAAGGCATAATAATTGGTATTATGTATAAACTGTTATTGCAGATTAAAATGGAACATGAACAGGTTAAAGAACGTATGATCACATTTTGGATATAATATTCAAATGGGAGAATAGGAGAAACTCTGAACAAAAGATACAAATTTTACTACTTGTAAACTTTTTTTTTTCTACCATCGCATCCCCGACTAGTTGTTCAGCAGAGCTCTTCCGGTGACAAATGTCCTTATAAGATCCAACCCAAGAAAGAGTGGACAAGGGTCATGTAATATCTGCTGCAATAAATTTGCAAGGCACTTCGAGGGCAAAATTGCTCAGATTCGTGGGGGATTAGATGACACAATTGGGAATAGTCCAGAGAAGGTGTCCAAAGAATTGTCTAGTCCAGTTCTCTTGGATTAGTGTCTGTTGCTGAGGCCTGAGGATGCGGACAAGCTGCTTGCAGGGGTTTGACCACCAACGTGCTCTCTGAACCCTTGCCCTTCCAGGCTGATAAAAGCTAGTCCACAAGGTATGGCCAGGTGGATCCAGGGAATAGTGAATGCTGACTTGATACCCTGGGAACTCACTTTTGGGTTTCTGCAGGGGTAGATCTTGTCTCCCATGCTCTTTAATATCTATCAGGAGATTTGGAGTGAGGTGTCATCGATACGCAGATGATACCCAGCTCAATCTCTCTGTACCATCTGAATCAGGAGAGGTGGTTGAAGTGCTTGACAGGTGCCTAGAGGAGGTAATGGGTTGAATGGGGGCCAATAAACTGAAGCTGAATCCAGACAAGACAGAGGTACTGTGCGTCACAGGTTCTCAGGTCCATGTAGTTGGGAGATACCTTGTCCTCGATGGGGTTGCAATGACCTGGAAGGAACAGGTTTGAAATTTCGGAGTGCTCCTTGACTCTGGGCTGAAGCTCAGATGGACACTGGGGCCAAGAGTGCTTATTCCTAACTGTGGCTGGTGTAGGGCATGAGTTGAAGCCTTTCTTGGACAGAGATGACTTGGCCACAGTTTACCATGCTCTGTTAACCTCTAGATTGGGCTACTGTAATGAACTCTATGTGGAGCTGCCCTTGAAGATGGTTCAGAAGCTGCAGCTAGTGCAGAATGCAGCAGCTGCAGCTAGATTGCTAACTGGGACAGCTGGCCAGATGCACATCACACTGGTCTTACAAGAGTTGCACTGGCTACATATTTGCTACTGAGACTAATTTAAGGTGTTAACTTTAACTTATAAGGCCCTAAATGACTTGGGCTCCAAATTATTGGAAGCAACGTCTACTCCTATATCAACCTGCCCATGCCTGAAGATTCGAAGGGGAGGCCCTCCTGGTTGTACCACCACTCTCAGCAGCAAAAAGGTTGGGCACCCAGGAGAGGGCCTTCTCAATGATGGCCCCTAGGCTATGGAATAGTCACCCCCTTGAGATGCGTCTATCACCTTCACTGCACACATTTAGGAAGGCAGTGAAGATGCACCTCTTTGCCCTGGCCTTTGGTTAAATGGGGATATAGTTTCCCTTCCCATTTGCAGAAGGTATTGTTTCAATACATACTGTCATTGTCTTCATAATGTTTCATTTTAGATGTTCATTTTAGATGTTGTCAGGAAAATAAACTGGAGGTGGTTGGTATTAAAGTCATTTCACAAAATGTGTGGCACAGAGGCCTGGCTTATGTTATCAAATTGTTTGGTATGTTGTTCTCAACATTTGCATTTAATTTTAGTTGCCAGGTTTTCCTCAGAGGCAAGGACAAATGGGGGAAAGCAGCACAGGAAAATGGATAGGGTTCATCTGCCCTTGAAGCTGGTAGGATCCCTCCCATTCCAATATAATCAAAGTACACAAACCCAACGTGCTGTTCTTTGGGATAGGGGAATCACTCAGCGAATACTCCGCTAAGCAAAAACAAATGGCTGCAAAGTAAAGTTTTCTTCAGGGGGTCCCATTGTTTCACGAAACAGGCCCCGAAAATACATTAATCTCATAGCTCGAAGAGGGGAAAACGTGTGACCACAGAAGATCAACTTTACATGACATTTTCCCTCCCACTGTGGTGCTCTAAAAGTTTGTTCTTCTAATTGATTTATTCTGTCAGTAGGTGGTGTGTTACATTTGTTTGAAATGCCTCTAGTGGGCTCATCCAGAGCGTCTAGTGTGACATAAACCAGATGCATTTGCTGGCCTTGTTTTGTGGAAATGGGTTTAGGTTCTGCCGGCAAACTCACTGTTTTTTAAAGGAGAAAAACAAGATTTCTGAACGCAAGGAGTGTTGTGCCAACTCACTGAACAGCAGATATATAGTGCATGGTTAGCAGCAATGCCACTGGGAATTATTTTTGTGCATAGTTCTCCCTCCTTGGGACAGTGTATCTAATTACCATGTAATATTTGCAAGCACACAAAAGCAATGTAAGGGCTACTTATGCTTAGAAGATGCTTTTCTGCGATTCCCTTCCATTTTGCTTTGGGTTATCACTGAAATGCATAATAACCCAGTGCCAGAATAGCAATAAAATCTCCCACCAATAATCCATCCAGAACGGGGTACCCCAAATGTTTTGGTATGTATCACCAAACCTTCACGCGTCTGCCTCTCCCTTTAACTCTTATACCCAAGTTCACCTCATTGGACCTGCACACTTTATTTTGTACTTTATTTTAGTATATGTTTTGAAAGTTGTTAGTATTATGACTACAGTATATCAGTCTCCACCATCAACTATCTATAATCGTTTTTTCGTTTGTTAGTTGTTCAGCTGCAGTTTAAACAAACACTTCCTCCCTCCACAGCCCCCACCATGGAATGCTCTCGTGCCCCCTAGGGGAAATCACAACACCTCGTGAAAAATTAATATATGTCTGGATGGCTGCAGATTCCTTGCAAGTAAGATGGGGGTTAGAGGAGACCTCAAGGAATAAGGGCAGGAGACATGTTTCCATTACTGGTTTCTTCTTGTCCTTTTTAAAAGATGCTGTTGAATGTCTGAGCCTCTGAAACATCAGGTCCACTAGTGATACAGATCAGGAGCTTCAGCGAGCCAGTTTGGTCTTGTGGTTAGAGTGCCGGAATCATATCTCACACTCACCAGGTTCGGTTCTGCACTTTTCCGCAAAGCCAACTGGGCGGCCTTCAACTAGACGGGGCTGTTTCTGAGCTCTCGCAGCCCCACCTGCCTCACAGGGTGTCTGTTATGTGGGAAAGAGCAGAAGGTTTGTCAGCTGCTTTGAGTCCTCTTTGACATCTGAGAAAAGTGGAGTTGAAAAGTCAGCTCTTCTTCTTCCTCAACAAAGGCAGCTGAATGACCTTGGGCTAGTCACAGCTCTCCTTCCAAGGTCTCACAGCCCCATCTAGCTTCACAGGGTGTCTGCTGTGGGGGGAAGAGCAGAAGGTTTGTCAGCTGCTTTTAAGTCCCCTTTAACGTGTGAGAAAAGTGGGGTATAAAAGCAAACTCTCCTTCTTTCTGATGCTCTGTCCTGTGTGGACAGAGTGCACGAGCAGTATTTTGCATGAATGGCTGCTGCAGTACACCAGGAAGTGCAGAAGGGTCCTTAGGGCCTTTCTACATGGACCCTTCATCTGGATTCACCGCTCATGTTGTAAGGTTCTGATCCAGATAGATCGGTACATTCATGTGAATCTATGAGGCACTGGGCCCATCTGGTCCGCTCTGTGTGCCTTAGATGGAGTGCGATTCTGATCAGGAAGACCCTAATCTGGATTACTGGTAGATCAGTGGCCCTCATCCAGAACACCAGAGGTACCACAGTGCACTCCCAAAATGTTTCCACAGAGGTCGGGAACCTAAGAATCTAAGAGTTGCTCTGCTGGATCAGGCCACAACCCATCTAGTCCAGCATCCTGTTCCATGCAGTGGTCCACCAGTTGCTTCTCGGCATCTCAAGCAGAAGACGAAGGAAAAACCTTCACTGGCTCTTAACTCCCTGTAAATGGCCTTTAGAGGCAGCCAGTTTGGTCTAGTGGTTAGGGAGCCGAACTCATATCTGGGAATACTGAGTTCAATTCCACCTTCTTCCATGAAGCCAGCTGGGTGACCTTGGGCTAGTCACAGCTCTCTTCTGAGCTCTCACAGCCCCACCCACCTCACGGTGTTCTGTTGTGGGGAGAAGAACTGAAGGTTTGTCAGCCGCTTTGAGTCCCCTTAAATGGGTGAGAAAAGTGGGGTAGAAAAGCCAACTCTTCTTCTTCTGTGTCTCCAACCTAGGGATGTGCACTTGGATGCAACAAAATCCGATTCAAATCGAGTACATTTGAACCTATTCATCTGAATGTTAGATTCAAATCTGAAGATACGAACATCAACAACATTCGCATGTGTTATACATAACTTACACATTTCGTACACATCCTGTTTTATCCTGTATACCTCCCATTTTCATCCAGTACTTTCTGTGCAAATGAGTACAGATACATAGGAGATTCGTACAGATACGTATCTAATACATACGTATCTATACATTTGAATGAATGTTTTGGAACATTTGAAATTCGATTGAATGTTTAAATTCAAATGTGTAGACATTCTATTTGAATTTGTATGTCCACATTCAATCAAATTCAATCGAATTTTGAATGTTTAGAACAGGAGTCCCCATCCACCGGTCTGTGGACCAGGACTAGTTGGGGGCTTTTTGCCGGTCAGTGGCGCCTTCATATGACCAAATCCCCATCCCTGACCCATCCCCACCCCCACCCCCACCCCACCCTGCCAGTCCATGGGAAATGATCTTGCTTGAAGCCAGTCCCTGGTGCAAAAAAGGTTGGGGACCACTGGTTTAGAACATCCATGCAAGTCCTTACTCCAACCCTGACATGGTACTTAGGCATCCCATTTTAGTAGCCATTGATACACCTGTCATCTAGGCTGGTTGTTGCCAACTCGTCTAGCAGCAAATTCCCTCAGCAAAACAAAACCCTCCTTCCCTCCTTCCACCATTTTGCTGGGGAAACTTCCAAGTTGGTTCTTACGACCAGTGGAACAGGGTGGGTGTTGTTCCTTTCCATAACTTGGCCATCTTCTGGGGTTCCGTTTCTCTTTAATTTCCTTCCTTAGTCTTGTTCATCCAGTCATCCTGATGGCCCTCCAAACATAAGCCTCAAAGTCCTGCCTCACTCACTTCTGCTTACTCCCAGTCCTCCCACATTCTCCACCGTCCTTCACTTTGGCCTTCAAATTTACCTGACAATACCAGGGAACGGTTGCCCTCTAGCCAAAGGGAAACAGTGGCCCAGAGCGATCACATTGGCTGCCCAAGTTAGTCCTCACAAAAGCCTCAGGCAGACAACCAGCATCCAGCCACATGCTGGTTCCAAAGTCTCTTCTAGCCACTTCCAAAACCAAAGCCTTTAAAATCCCAAAGCCTTCCTTATTTTTTACTTAATCAAGTGAAATGACAGGTAATGAGCCTGCAAGCCAGGAAGTATTACTTCCCTCCTGACACTAATAACAGATGATACCACGCCTGGGTCCTTGCTCCCAGCTCAGAGAAGCATCTCCCCACGGACCACAAAGCCAAGAGAAGAAGTGAGAATCCTCCCTCTAAAAGGCAGCAGAGAAGGGAGGGGGGACGGAAGCATTTAGGGGCAAAGTTGGCAAATGCCGCCTCTCTTGCAGATTCCGTTCAGGGCCCACGTGTTCCTTCCATTTCCCCAGTGGGGTCCTGGGGGCTATCAGAGGTGCCGTGGGCTGTGTGGAGAAATGGAGCAAACCGGCTCTGATCTGTGCCCAGCGGCATCAGTGTCACACTGGTTGTGATGTCAGCTCCAGAAAATGTCAAGGCAGGAGTCAGGGTGTGCTGTCACAAAAAGTAATAGATATCATTTCAAGCACAACGCTCTTGAGAGAAGGAGAGAAGGGGGAACCATATTCCCACAATGCATAGCCCCCTTATTCTTTCTGATCCACCACCTCCCAAGTCTTCCAGATTTGTTTGCTTGCCTGCGCGCCTAATTCTCCTTTGACTTCATAATTAAAATGACAGAAACTAAAAGGACAGCATAAGAAACTATTTCACTCCATCACGGGAAACGCTATCCCAGGCCACTGCCCTGCTCTCTAGTAGGGATCTGCACAAATGAATTGAACCTAAGAGAGTTCGTATTTGTCCGAATAGATCCCCTTCGGATGTCGTGGGATTCTATCTGATACGAATTCCTACGAGCATCCAATACAAATATATATATGTATCCTGGATACGTATCCTGCCAATCCTATACAAAGACATACCTATCAGATATATATCCTATACCAATGCATACATATCGATACATATCCAATGCATAGCCCCAGTTTAACAAGTGTACAAACTATTCATTCAAATGTTCTGAAAAATTCGTATTCATACAAATGTTACTATAGGAATGTCATAACATTCCATTTCTGGCCAAATGAGTCCAAATTCGTACGAATAACGAACGTTACGAATATTTCTGCCCATCCCCACTCTGTAGACATATTCAGCTACTTCAGAGTGACAATTTATTGATTTGTTCACCCGCTTAATATGAGACCTGCCACTCTGAGTGCTGTTAGCAGTGGGAAGATTCTCTTTAAAGCACAAGTCCAGCTGCAGCTTCCTGGTGTAGTGGACAGTGGAAGAGACCTTCAAACGTCTCTGCTGGAAGCTGCATTTTGTTCCAGGGTCTTGCCTATATTCTTTCCATTTTGTTAGGCCATTTTGCCAGCTCAGCCACAGTTGTTACTGTTGCTGCAGATACGAAACCAAGGACTCACAACTGCATCAGAAAGTGTGCTGGTGTCATGCCCTGTTCAGCCTCCTCAGAAGAGGGAAGTCTGTCTGCAAGCAACCACAGGCTGAGGAGCAGCGACAGCAGGACATTGCAGGCATGGAAGAGCTAAGGCCAGGCCCAGGTGAGCAGCCAGACAGCTCTGGTGATGAATCCACCAGCAGTGAGCCTCTCCCATCGCCTGCTTAGGCAGCAGAAGCAGGTGAGATGGAGATCAGAGCAATAAGCCCAGCTGCACTGTGGGCATGGCTCTGACTCCTCTATTTAAGAATAAGCTCACGTTGCCTCAAGTTTCTGCAGACAACGTCTTAGCAGCCTCGTGTTACCTGAGCTTGAAATCCTGGACTCCTTGTGACCTGCTGACCCTTTGGACTGCCTGACCCTTGCTGACTTTCTGGACTCCTAGACCCCGGACCGGAACTGACCTCAAGAATGCCTGGAACCCTCTGGACTGAGTAGCTGTGCAAGTGTTTGCCTGTTGCCTGACCGGCCTGCGACGTGACACTCGGTCACAGACTTCATTCTCATGGGAACTATCAGTGATTCTGCACTAGCCAGCAAGTGTCCTTGGAACCTCCCTTCCACGTGCCGATGCAAGATAAAGGAGAACCAAAGGCGAAGCCTTCCTTTGGCCACGGTGCATTTTCTCACTTCTAAGGTGGAGTGCTTGCTCCACCTTTTAAAGTTGCATCTGTCCACTGCCAACCCATAGCACTTCCAATATGGAACCCTGGGAACTTTTAAGAAGATAAGAGGAGTTCTGCAGGATGCTTTCGCCTCCTCTGAAGGAAAAGGGAGACTGATCATACTTTCCATGCACAAATGGTTTTTAAAAAATTTGGTTCTTATGGAATTGAATGCAGGAAAATTTGTGTTTGTTCACATAAACCCCTTCAAACGTGGTAGGATTCAAATTCAATATGAATCATATACAAATCCGTAATGAAGCTTTAAATTATTGAATCTAAACATACTATTCCAATTCAAATGTCAGTCTCCAAAAGTGCCAACACTTGATTCAAATTCTAATGCCCGAATTCGGCATCCCTATTCCACCCTTCTATTGTAGTATATTAACCCCACAACCTTTAAGTTGCCACCTGATGGTAGAGAGCACAGGGATGTGGCTCTTTCCATTTTTTTGTGGGGGGATCCCAGATTGGACAGTGAATTGGTGTGTGGCAAGATAAATTCATTCATGTTTCTGGATTTTGTAATTTTAATCCTGAGAATAAATTTAAGGGCTAAGGGTGCAATCACACTGGGCTTTTTGGAGCACCTGTTTACTAAGGATTGCTCGTTGTGGTCACAAGGAAAACCTGCATCTGGGCAAGTTTTAAAATAAGCACCTGAAAGCCTCCTTGTTGCACCTTCTGTGCTTATCTCCTATTAACATAGATACCCATCTGTGACCCTTTCCTGTACACCACTATTTAATAGTTTTTGACCAACACTTTTTATTTTCTAGAATAACTCTGTGAAGAATTAAAAATCTGTGATTTCTTTTAAAATGCCAGCTTAAATGTAGAGTAAATTCTTGCTTGGAGAAAGATTTTTCTGCTAGTATCTTGCTTCAGAGACAGGTTGGATGCAAGGCGGTTGCATTTTAAAACTCATTTCATGTAATTTTAACTACCGATCATGTTAATTGGTGGGTTGGCATAAGGATGAACCCAGGTTTGCAAAAAAGAATTCAGCTATTTTGCAGTAAAATAAAATGAGAGGAAAGAAAGAAAATTTATTTATATTCCTATACCCAAAGGTTACAGTAAAATATCTAGCACGGGAAGCTGCTGAGACCCTTATGAAAGCTGGCTATTGAGCTTCCTCTGAAATCCATGCTGCAATACTCCAAAGCCCTAGATCTTATTCTGAGGTGGTAGGCAGGGTGTCTTGATGGCAGACCCCAAACCACCTATGGCAATGTCTAGAAATATGCCTGTTTGGGCGCATGCCCCCCCCTTGCCATGACTGTGATATTCAAGAGAACTGGGCAGCTCTTTATTTACTATATACACTGTACAGTACGATCCATGATAATGGCTGGGTTAAAGGTCCTTTCTGCATGGGCCCTTAATCCAGATTAAGGGCCCATGTAGTAAGGTTCCAGTCCAGATACATCCCCAATGGTACCCTACTCCATTTAATTGGGTTTACCCATGAGCCTGCAGCCATGATTCAGAACACAGGAAGTCTCCCGTGTTCAGGACTACCAAGGGATGCATTTCAATATCATCAAATGCATCTCCCAGAGGTCCCAAGACTTGGAACATTTGTTCCTAGTGCTCAGAGAAATGGGAGTTTGGTGATGATGTTCGCATGAGCTTTGGGGCTGCAGCATGGACTATTCTGGACATGTACCATTGTGCAGATGGTGCTGGTCCCATCCAACTTTCTAGAATCAGAAGGTCTGGCTGTTGCAGGCCCACTGGCTCAAAACATGGTACAGATAAGAGAAGACCCAAAGGTGCTCAGGAGATGGCCATGAACTACAAGAATAGCTTCTGACCCATCCTGTCCTAGTAATTGCCTTAGATACTTCCTTGCACTTATGAACCTACTTCCAGAAGTATATTTCCCAAGTCCCTTAGGCCCTAACCCATCTCACACTGGAGTCAGAGACATTGGTTATTCCTTTTCATGACACCGTCTCAAATAGCCTTAGACCAGCTCAGTTCATTATTTGCGGAAGATGTTTTTCTCTGTCCAAATGCTTCATCCTCCCTTTCTCTCAGCACATAGAGATCTATCATCCTTCTTGAATCACTAGGACTCCCCAAAGGCATTGCCTTATTGTTCCATGCCCTTGACATTTGCTTTTGCACCCTTTTAACAAGAAAGAAAGCTAACCTGCGTGCTCCATGTACAGCAGCTGTAGAAATGAGAGAGATTTATGAATGTGACCTCTGGAAAGTGAGATGTTCCATTCTGGGGATTCTGCAACATCTGCTCCAATTCCAGAGGAAAGGAAAGTGAGTGTTGCATGAAGGACAGTGGGCGATACCTAAAAAGGGAAATGAAAAGGTGTGTTTTCTCACACACACACACACACACACACACACACACACTTCTTTTCAATGAAGATGGGAGTCTTACGAGAAGACAATGAGAATTTAAAGGAGGGCAAATTTGGTGTTCTCAGTTCCCTTTCTGTTTGCACCCTTTAATCACAATGATTTGGCACAGCTTATATGCAATTTGCCCTGAATGAGGATGCATAGTAATCTCCAGATTTTAGAACTCCTTAACTCTGAGGACCACCCAGCAAGTAGACAAAAAAAGGCAGAAAAAGGCAAGGAGCAGGATTCCACTCGGGGTGAAGTTCCAGCAAGAGGGCATTTCCTTGTTACACTTTGTTAACACAGAGCCACATCTCAGTTTTGGGTACAATTGTCCAAAGTGGCCTGTTAAAGCTTTTGGCTATAGAATGGGGCAGTGAAACATCAAGGGACAACACTGAAGATGTGGTGCAGCCACACTGTGCAGAACCATTTCTTCCACAGAAATGGCTCTGTGCATGCTTGAGCAGCCCCTGTGTGTAGGTGTGGAGCAGTTTTATACAAGTGGAACTGCATGCTGCATCTGCACCTCTTCTGAGCCAGTTTGGTCTAGTGGTTAGGGAGTCGGACCCTTATCTGGGAATACTGGGTTCGATTCCACCCTCCCCCATGAAGCCAGCTCTGAGCTCTCACTGCCCCACCCACCTCACAGGGTGTTCTGTTGTGGGGAGAAGAATAGAAAAGCTTTGTCAGCCGCTTTGAGTCCCCTTAAATGGGTGAGAAAAGCGGGGTAGAAAAGCCAGCTCCTCCTTCTTCCTCCTCTTCCTCTTCCTCTTCCTCTTCTGGGTGGAAGAAGTGCAGGGGGGGCATGTGACTGGTGGCACAGGCATGATCATTTGCTGCATCACCTGGTCACCCAAGCAGCCATGCTGCATAGTTTATGGCTGCCTCCTGGCAGGTGGGCTTTCTTACACATAACTTTCCTGAGAGAAATGGGTACAAATGCTGGCCCTAACCCAAAGCTTCCCTGCACTTAACTAAGTGCCATAGAAGTGCAGTCACTCCTGTCTGAGAGTGATTACTCACTGCAGCCATGGCCATGCATGGCAGACTGTTGCTGCAGCAACCAGGTGATGCTGTGTATAACTGTGCAGCCATGGCTCCATGAAGAAGTTTACTGGGACCACAGGAGACACTCCTGGTATAGCTGTGGAGCACCAAAAAGTGTTCCACAGCTAGCAGTAATCCAGGATGGCACCACACACTCAGGGCTGCCTCAAGATGTAACTGACCCCAGTGAAGCATCCCTGCATGCAACCAGTCCTGGGGTGTATCCTAGGGCTATGCTGGGACTGCTACCTGCTTTTCCCACTATAGTAATGCTGACTTAACCGTGTGCTCCCAGGAGCTACCACCTTGGAGATGGCCACCATGCATGTATGAGGCCCCAAAATGGTGGCCACTAGGGATGTGCATGAATGGGGGGGGGGTTGCATTCAATTCGTATTGAATCAAATGTAAGAAATTTTGTATTTGTCTGACTAGATCCTGTTCAGATGTGATAGGAGTCTATTTGATATGAATTTATTCATACAACTTCGTACAAATATCCAATATGAACATATACATATCCAATACATATCTGATATGTATCCCATAACATATCTGCTATGAAAGTGTCAAATCCACCCTGAATCCACTTTGAACCCACTCTTAATCCATGTCGAATGCACTCTGGATCCATCACACATGTGACTGGCGCAGCTGCTTTCCCACCTCCCCGTTTCACAAATGTTCCAAAATATTTGTACAAATATAAATTTCCATGTACAAATGTCGTAACATTTTATTTTTTTACGAATGCCAGAATTGGTACGAATTCATACAGATATAAAATGTTATGAATATTTTGCACATTCCTAGTGGCCACACCTGCCCACAGGTGGTGACCACATATTTGTGGTTATTTTGGACTTTGAAGTACCCAGATATGTGCAGGGACTGATGGCAGGGACATGACATCCAGACAGATAAAATCCATCTGGGTGGCTAGTAATTACTCCAGGTTAGGTTGATTCTGGACTATTCTTTAGGAGCGTGTTGCTTGGCTAATGCCTGAAGGCAACACAGAATGTCCCCCTTTGCTATCATACAAAGTGCTGCTCCTTTAATACTGATCTGCAGCAAAGCCCATGTCTTTAAAAGAAAAAAGAGAGAAAGAAATAGAAACAGAACTTAACAATAGCATTATAGCTGTTGCGGTTGGTAGTTTACCACTTAATTCAATAAAACTGCACATCCCCTAAGCCCTTTTCTCCCTCTGGGTTATTTTTCCACAAGTTTCCAGGAATAGTTAATAAGGGACAGACTTTGAAGGAGCCCAAGTAAGACCAGATGCTTCAGCAATTGCAGAGTTTATAAAATGTAACCACTTTTTGAAGAGGTGGGGGCATGTGAAAGGGTGTGGGCATAAACATTGTTTATGGAGTGTTAACACATAGCCTGGGAGATGATAGGGCTGGGTTGGCGGACGTATTGCCCCATGTTTATTAAGGTGTGTGAAAGATCACTGCCCTCATGGATCTCCGTACGGCCTCTACTGAAACATCAGAGGGAAAGGACCACCTTGTCTGCCTGAAAGAACTGGTCACTAGGGGTGTGCACATTTATTTATTTATTGTATTCAGTTGGTATCACATTGAATGCAAGAAAATTCGTATTAGTTCGCATAGATCTCCTTTAAATGTTCAATACGAATCGCATACAAATCCTCTACGTATCCCACACGAATCCCACATGAAGCTACATATGAAGCTTCACGCAAATGTATCAAACATTCAGTTTGAATTCAAAAGCCCAAATTTGGCCAAAATTGAACTGATTTCTAATGTTACACATATCTGTGCACATCCCTACATTGTCCTTCAGTTTTCAAAGCCTAGAGGAATGAGTCTGGCAGATCTCTTTTTTGGGGTGTGTGCGTGTGTGTGTGTGCTCATGTTGCCAAAGCTAGCTGTGTGGCTTCAGCTCCAGTGTGCCAGGTCGCAAGGGAGAGCCCCACTTTGCTGTTGAAAGAGAGGGGTGAAGTGGGAGAGAAAGAGAGGAACTATAAGAGGACAGAAAAGCAGACACCCTGTAAACTGCAGAACTCACATGGTGTTTATTGGGTGTCTCAGCCTCACCCCTGCCACTTGCCTGGATCAGCTACAGATTTTCAGGATTCATGCTAGAGAAAAACCCACATCAAACGGTGCGGAAGATTGTCTCTGAGTAGAAATATGCAAGTGGCAGGAACGCTGCAAAGTGAGGGTGTCAGCTGCGCAGTTTATGAGAACTTTCAAGTTTGCAGGCAGAACTGAAATACACAAGCAGGGCTCGCCAATGGGCCAGGGCCAATGAATACTTGAAAGGCCACCTAGCACAAGCAAGCGCGTGGCTGCAGGCAGATGAATAATTCAAGTTACGATGCAAATTTGGATTATTATATGCAGAAGGTGACAGGGCAGGGTTTGCATCGCCCTGGGCAATCTTTCTTTCTACGCTCTTTATTAAAATGTAGCTTAAAAAAATGATTTTTATATTGCTCTAAATTCAAAGGACTCTTGGCTAGGGAACTGCACGAATATTCAATTATTCGTTATTCATACGAGTTCACATGAATTCGGACATTCATATCCAAATCGAAGGTCTAGACATTCATACTTTAGTATTTGTATGAATGTTTTGGACATTTGAACAAATAGGTTGGGTATTCGTATGATGGTACAGATAGGTACAGGGAGAAAACTGGATGTATACGGGATGCATATGAATGCTTATGGCATGCATATCATCGGTACATATAGAATCAAATGTCCAGACATTTGAAATTGTACATTTGTAGGAATACAGATATTCGAACATTTGACTCGCTATGAATCGAAATTGCATTCGTCCACACGCCACTCTTGGCTGTCCAAGGCAACACCAGTATGAAAACAGGCAAGATAGATCAGCTGAAACAGCAAAAGTAACAGTGTGGGGAAGGGACATTCCCTCCACCAAAGGCCAAGCTGAACACTCCTTCCTGCCACCGCCCACTTCCATGTCCATTTTTGAAGGTGTCACAAGATGCAGCCATCCTTCAACTCAAAGGCTGAGGAGGGCTCCCAGCACGCTCCATGTGCTCTGCCATATTCTTGACCCAAGATGCTTTTCCCTGGCACAAACGAGAGATGAGATCATAGAATCATAGCGTTGGAAGGGACCTCTAGGTTCATCCAGGCCTGATTTCCTAAAACCATCCTAGACAGATGTAAATCCAGCCTATGCTTGAAGACCTCCAGCAAAGGTGAGGTCCCTAGGGATGGGCACAAATATTCTACACATTCGCTGTTCCTACCAATTTGGACGAATTTGGACATTCGGATACGAATCGAATATCCAGACATTTGGATTTCCAAATTTTGATGAATACAAATATTTTGAGTTATTCATGCAAATAATTTGGACGAGATACATATGTACCCATAGAGATATGAATGTCTCAATTATTCAAACGAATACATACAAATGTATTTGTACAGGGGCCCATTCGCACTTGGCTTTATTCTGGAATATATCTTGGAATAGGCGTATGCTGTCCACACGCTAGTGCAGGCTGTAGGATGCCCCAGATGAGGCCTGTCAGAGTCTGCATTAGCAGGTGGACAAGAACCCCCCGTCCTGAGATATATTCCAAAATACAGCCAAGTGTGAATAGGCCTTAGGTCTGAATGTCCAGACATTCATTTTTCCCTATTCTTATGAATTTGGATTTTCAAATATTCATTACAAATTGAATGTTGAAAATTTCAATTCTGCACACTCCTACTGTCTATTTATTTCATGTGAGTCGGTTTGTAAGGGGGGAATAAATAAGCAGCATTCCTTCACATGCCTGTATCATAAAGCTCTTGGCAATTACTCACAGCACTCCTCTTTTCTTCTCCTCCCATTGTAGTTTTTCTTCCCTATTCCAACATCCCACACTTCCTGAGTGGTTTGATTTAGGGATCACACTTGAAACACACTAGAAGGTAGGGATGGTTACCTTTGGGGTGCTTCCCCATTGACCTTTTAACACCCATTAAGACCACATTGGGAAAACCGCATCCGCACAGCAGCACCCATTAGACACACATCAGGAAAGCTGCTTCTGCATTGATATGTGTCTAATGGGTGCTAAACGGCCCTTAAACCGGTTTCCTGGAAGACCACATACAATGTGGTCTTAATGGGTGTTTTCGCTGTTAGGACACATCCTGCGCGCATCCTGAATGGCCAGGGCAGTGCCTGGCTCCAAGAAGCTCTCTGTGCAGGTGTGCAGCCCTGGCCAAAGTGCACCTCCCGGTTGGCCGGGTCGGTGCCTGCGCAAAGAGCCTCCTGAAGCCAGCCGCTGCTCTGACCATTCAGGAGGCGCGCAGGACGCAGGCGCAAAGGAAACTGGGTCCTCGCAGCCAGAATCGGGCTGGCTGCATTAAGGTAAGGAGGGATTTGTGGTCAGTCTCCCCAGGGTGGGTTAGGGGGGGCTTAGATGAAGCCCTCCCTGGCTCCAGAAGCAGCAATCCAGTGCTGCTGGGGTGAGGGGCAACCTCGAAATTAGAGTCCCCCAGCTGGCCATTCTCGGCTCTGGAGGAACCAATTATGGTGGGCCGGGGGAGGGTCTCCTTAGATCCAGATTCCACACAGCACCCACCTCAAATCTGGATCTAAATCTGCCCTTCCGCCATGTGTGCGGATGGAAGGACTACCTTAACACAGATCTCTGAAATCCGGATCTATTAGATCTGGATTTCAGAGGTAAGTGCGGAAGCACCCCTGCAATTCATCCAAATTGTGAAGCTTCAGATGATCACATGTAAAGTAAAAGTTTTTGTGCTTCGTAAGTTTTCCAAAGGATTCTTAGTGGATTTGGAAAGGATTTGGGGCATATGTGGATCAGATTCTGAGGCATGTCTAGTGGTGACAGGGATTCAAAAAGAATTTGAAGCTAATTTGAAGCCTAGCGGATTGAGGCGGATAGGGGGGAATTTCATGCGTATCCCCACTAGAAGGGGTTCAGGGGTGGGTTTTTTGTTTCTTTTGACACAACTATCAGTGAAACAGTCTCTTCTCTTATGCCTAGCAAAACTGTTTCTTGCCTTTCTGGCAAGATGGTGAATTTCTGTTCCTAAACTGCTAATCATGTTTCTAATTCACTGTCGTAAACTTTGGCTGATATTTTTGTGGTGATAGCTAATCAGGGAACAATATAATGAAGGCCTCACAGTAGGATCTATTCAGCAAACTCATCTCCAGCAAACTCCTTCACCGTTGCCTCAGTTGGGGCTTAACAATGAAATAGTCTTATTTACTTAACAGGAATTGACCCAATTGGCCCCCTCCTTCTCCATACCCTCCTCCTCTTTTTCTCTCTTATGCAATAACTTCAGCTTTTCACAATTGACCCAAAGGCTTTCAAAAAACCTTTTTACTTAAACATATATTGACCCCCAGGCTTCCTGCCTGGTAAATTATTTTTTTGCTGGCAATCTAAAAGCCATAAATCAGGGCATAACATTGTGCGACTGTCTGCTAATGATGGAAATCCAAGATGGTATCAACAGGGGGCAGCTGAAGCACCTCTAAAATCTGAGCCAAAGAGAGATTTTAAAAGGGGCTTCCTTATTAAATTGCAATCAGTTTGGAACCAACATTCATTCATTTGTTGATCCTGCCATACACAAAAAGCTATGATCTGGTTTAACCTGTAAAAATCCCTACTTTTTATAGGAGTCTAAGGTAGCATCCGGATTAGTGGAATAAAATCCACTGTTATAGAGAAAAGCGCAGGTTACCTGCTGCGAACACGTGATGCACTGTCCAGGCCTTAGCAACCTCCCTGTGGCTTTCTCAGAGAAAGCTGTGCTACTTCTGTGGCACGCACGGTGAGGGGCACATCACGTGGCATGGAGCAGCCACTGGGAGCTGAGCTGCAGGCTCAGCTCTCATTCACTGTTCTCGCCATCCTGTTCAGACTGGCAGAAACATTCACATTCACCTGGTACTGCCAAGTGAGTGCTCATCGTTCCACAGGAGGTACGTTTGAAGTAGCAGCAGCGTAACACGCCACTGCTACACAGTATCGGGCATCAGGCGTAACGCTCATGCTGGAATGTGGAGTATCTGTAAGTCTGGACACACCTTAGCTGTTTGGTTAAGGAAACAGTTCTGCACAACATCTGACCCACAAGCCATTTGTGTGTCTTGACGGAATGGGCATTTCATCTCCCTTCAGCGCATTCAAAAGCATACTTGGGAAAAAACCCTTGGCAGCAGCCCCAACTGCCCCAAAATTCTCAAGAGTCTTTCTAACACACCGGTCACAACCATTGGCTATCAATAACTGCCTTAAAATACCCTCTTGCTTAGGAAGGACAACTGTTAAGTTAAAACCAGTGAATAAAACCATCTCCGTTGATATTGTCTAGATTTTGATCCTCTTTTTAAACAGCTTAAACAAATTTGCAAATAACCAAGCATAACACACTAGGTTTGGTTTTTTTCCAATTCGATTCATATCAAATCAAATGCAAGAAAATGTGTATTCATTCGAATAGATCTCTTTCAAGTGTGGTAGGATTCTATTCAATACGAATGTATTTGTAGGAATTCATATGAATATCCAATACGAATGCATACATATCCAATATGTGTCCTGTAACATATCTGCTCTGAAAGCATCAAATCTGCCTTAAATCCACTTTGAATTGCTCTCAAACCATGTCAGTTGAATTGCTCTCAACCCATGTCAGTTGAGAGAAATCGCCGTGGAAGTAACAGCTCTCTGCTATTACTAACCAGAAAATAAGTGGGAGTTTGATAAAATAACCTGGGAAAACTGCTGCTGTGCTGTGGTAAGTTTGGGAGGTAAGTCCTCTGGTTTTTGGACAGTTTTGGGGGACCGCTTTTAGAAGCCAGCTCAAATAAAACCTAGGTCAGTTTAGGTGTGGTCAGCTCAGGTTACTCTAGGCAGATTCCTAGGAGATCACATCAAAATAACAAAAGGGACAAAGCATTAGCATTAGCAAAGAGGACTAGCCACTCCTGAGCTTGTGGGAGTGTCTTAGTTTCAGTTTGAACTTCAGTTGAGAGAAATCCATTAAATAAAATGAAGGTAGAATGCCAGCAGGGGAAGGGGGGCTTCCCAGTGTTTTGCACTGTCATATGTATGACTATCTGCCCATGGGGCAGCAGTCGTGGGTATGTGTTCGGTGCAATGAGCTCCGGGCTCTCAAATCCAAGGTAGCGGACCTGGAGAAGGAGATAGAGAGTAACAGGACTGAGGGTGAGGTCTTCAGGGATGCAGTAGGATCATCCCACTCCATGACAAGCAGCTCTCCAGCTGCCTCAGAGGGTCGAAGTAAACTCATCAGCCAAAAGGACAAGTTCTGTCCTGGATTTGTGACTGGCTTAAGGGCAGAAAGCAGAGAGTAGTAATAAACGGCAAATTCTCAGGGTGGAAAGAAGTAAAAAGTGGGGTCCCTCAAGGCTCAGTACTGGGACCAATGCTTTTTAATTTATTCATCAATGATCTAGAAGAAGGGGTACATAGTAAAATAGCAAAGTTTGCTGATGATACTAAATTATTTAGGGTAGTAAAATCTGAAAGAGATTGCCAAGAGCTCCAGAGGGATCTCTTAGCATTGGGTGAGTGGGCAACCAAGTGGCAAATGTGCTTTAATCTTAACAAGTGCAAAGTAATGCACATCGGGGCCAAGAATCCAAATTACGTCTATAAACTGATGGGGTCTGAGCTTTCTGCAACACGCCAGGAAAGGGATCTCGGGGTTTTGGTGGACAGTTCAATGAAGGTGTCAACCCAGTGCGCGGCAGCAGCAAAAAAAGCAAATTCAATGCTGGGAATAATTAGGAAGGGAATAGAAAATAAGACAGCAAGTGTCATTTTGCCCCTTTATAAATCTATGATGAGGCCACATTTGGAGTACTGTGTACAATTCTGGTCACCACACCTCAAAAAGGATATGGTGGAACTAGAGAAGGTGCAGAGAAGGGCAACCAGAATGATTAAGCGTCTGGAACACCTCCCTTACGAAACCAGGCTGCAACGTCTAGGCCTCTTCAGTCTGGAGAGACGGCATTTAAGAGGGGACCTGATTGAAGTATATAAAATTATGCATGGTATAGAAAGGGTGGATAGAGAAAATTTATTTTCTCTGTCGCACAACACTAGAACCAGGGGGCACTCTATGAAGCTGATGGGTAGGAGAATAAGGTCTGACAGGGGGAAGTATTTCTTCACCCAGAGGGTCATCGGCTTATGGAATGTGCTGCCGGAAGAGGTGGTGACAGCTACCAGTCTGGATGGCTTTAAGGTAGGGTTAGACAAATTTATGGATGACAGATGTATCAATGGCTACTAGAACAAATGCCTAGGTGCATCCTTCAGGCTGAGGGGGGGGGGAGGAACTGGGGCGCTCTAAGGCCATCTGCTGGGACTCGAGAGCAGGAGAAGGTTTGTCCTTGTCTCTGCTTGAGATGCCCATGAGCATTTGGTGGGCCACTGTGTGCGACAGGATGCTGGACTAGATGGGCTGTGGCCTGATCCAGCAAGGCTTATGTTCTTATGTTCATGTCAAGTTCATTCCTGACCCATTGCCAATGTGGCTGGCACAGCCTCTTTCTCACTTCCCCGTTTCATTAATGTTCCAAAGCTTCATATGAATATTCATATGAATGTCAACATACGAAAGATGTTAACAATTAGCCAATTCAATTGAACCCCTCCCCGTCCACTGGAATCAGTTGAACTGCTATAAGACCAAGGATTAACCCAGAATAACTGAGTTCTGAAAAGAGTGTCACTTAAAGGCTCATTGAAAAGGAAGAGCTTGAGCTAGAACCCTCTAATCAAGATATGTGGGGCATCACTCGATCATGATATATCTTTATCCCTTCAAAAGTGGTCAGTAATCCACCTATCCTTAGTGAGGTTGAGGCTCTCAACCATTGGCCAGCTGCAACTTTGGTTCGTCATCTTGTAGCAGCTGAATTGGAGGTAATAGCAGGAAGCTCAGATAATAGCAGGAAGCTCAGATAAGGAAGAGACTGTTTCTTCAGTTGCGGAGGATGTAGCTGCTGCAAAATTAAGGAGGCCCCATATTTGCTCTGCTTCTTCAGGTGTTCCACTCTGTTCCACAACAGTCCATTCTTTCCCATGATCCAAAGAAAACAGAGATAACCCCATCTATATCTATATATTGTTTTTGTAAGGTTTCAGTAATCAAGCAGAATGTCTTTCTTCGGTCAAGAACTTCTGGGGCGATCTTGATATAACGCTATTTGTTGACCTTCGAACAGCAAAGGATTGTTGGCCGCAGTAAGGGCCTGCATTACTTTTGTATTTGTGGTAAATGATTTGAAGGTAACCATCATGTCAGCAGGGGGGTGAGCACACCGATTCCTGTAGGCTTGAGTGATGTCAGATTTCTGTATATTAAGATTAGGGCATGAGCTGGACCACCGTGATATTAAAAAGTCATTTGCGTTGCAGCCCTCAGTGCCCTCGCATAGCTCGCAAACTCTCAGGTTGTTTCATCTCAAATGGCATTGGAGGTCCAGCACCTGATCCTGAAGTTTTTCTGCCTCCCCCACAAGGTCATTAACGTCAAGGTGAAGCTCTGTGGCCCTATCAAAGGCCACAGATGTGGCCAATCAGGAGGTGCGCAGGACGCAGGCACGCTGCATCCTGGGTCCCTCCTTCCAGAAACGAGGCAACGCCGAGCAGGTAAGGAGGGGATCGCGCTGGCTCCCCCCCAGGTGGGCTAGAGAGGGGTTTAGGGAAGCTCCCCCTGGCTCCAGAAGCGGCGGCCCACCGTTTCTGGGGCGAGGACGAGCCATGGCAGCGAGGTCCCCCGGCTCGCCATGCTTGGCTCTGAGAAGCCAAACATGGCGGGCCGGGGGAGGGGCCCCGGAGCACAGATGGGAGGCGGGTGCTGTGCGTCCGCACTGCACCCGCCTCCAATCCGGATTTAATCCGTCCTCCTGCTGCATGTGCGGAGGGACGGGGAGGGGGTAGATCCGGGTCTACTGGGTGTGGTAGATCCAGATTTATTAGCACCTGTGTGGAAGCACCCTTACTGTGATCCCACCTTCAAGTGCTCTGTCCCCACCCAAGCTTTCAGGGGATGCAATGCTCAGTGTAATCAACATTTGCGTGCAAAGGGGTCAAAGAAGCAAAAGAAGGTTTTTGAGACAGAAGACACACTTTTTAAATGAGGTTCTATTACACCCACCCACATACAAGGAGGAGTAGACACGGAGGTTCGATGCTGATGCAGACTTGGCATCTAACACAGGTGTAGATGTGGCTTCACGATTCTACATAATGATTTCCCTTACAAATCTGTAACGGAGCTTCGTACAAATGTATTGAAACACTCTATTTGAATTTGAATGTCAATCTTCGAATGAGGCAACATTTGATTCAAATGTGAATGTCCGAATTTGTACAAATTTTGAATGTTACAAATATTTGTGCACAACCCAAGTAGAAGGATCTTTTTTACACACACTCACATGTTGTAACTGTTTCCACAGAGCAGAGCCAGGCAAGGGTCACCTGGCACCATATGCCTGCCACAACTATCGTTAGTGCCATGGCGGCAGGTGTGGAGAGTTGCTAATAGAAACGTATTGAACCCGTTTGAATTCAAACTGAATGCCCTGCCTGTCTGAAAACAGAGTCTGAATTGGAACCAAAGAAAGGGCATCCAAACAGATGTGTTCAGTCCAAGATTTGAAGACGTTCAAAAGGTTTGTGTTCAAACCAAACATTCATAAACTTAAACAAAACCAGTGGCTAGAGGAAAAGGTATATTGGGTTCAGCTTGAACCAAACCACGAAGTGAACTTCGTGCACGTCTCCCGCTGCCAGTGCGCCAGGCAAGGAGTTTTACTGCTTTCTTCAGAATTCATGGCAACTTGCCTGCAACAGCAATATAATGAGAGTTGCTGTATATGTTGTGGGGACAACCAGGAAGGGCACCATCACACGTTTGCTTGCTTTGCTTGCCTTGCTTATCATTTGCATTTTTTCCACCCTATACACGAAGGTCTCGAGGCAGGTTACAACAATTAACCAAATATAAGAATAAACATTAAAACAATAACAGTGCCTGAAAGTGTGGGGACCTGTTTCCCCATTTAGCCAAAGCCAGGGGCAAAGGTATGTACCTTCACAGCCTTCCTAGACATGTAAAGTGAATGCCACATTGCATTCATTGTTGCAGACTTCGATGTGAACACAGTCTGGTGATCATTCTGAACTGAAAAAGGTCTTGAGTTCTTTGATTGGAAGTAGGGATGTGCCGAAACGTTCATCACACTCAAAATTCATACAAATTCATACGCGCACATTCAAATCAAAGACTGACATTCAAATATGCATTTGTCCAAAGTGTTGTTATATTTGCAAACGTGGGGATCCCAGTTTCATCTGAAGCGATTTCAAAGTGGATTCAAAATGGATTCTGAGAGGATTCAAAGGGGACTCAGAGGCACAACTGGTGGCAGGGATTCGAATCCATCCACTTTTGATGTGGCTCTATTTGTGGGAATGCAATTCTTGTTTGCATTTGCCTCACTGTGAATTGAACACGAAAAAAATTGTGCACGTCTCTAATTAAAAGGCAAAATGCATCCTTGTGAACCAGGGAATTTATTTGCATTCTTATCCTGCCCTTTATCTGAAGGTCTCAGGGTGGGTTACAACCATAAAAAATATATAAAATTGAGCACTCTAAACCCAATAACAGTGTCTGAAAAAGGGGAGAGGGATGTTGCTTCCTCAGGCAAAGGTCAGAGTAAATAGCTTTAAAAATAGTGAAAGATATAAAAGCTAGAATGGGCACATGGTTGCTGTTTTTTCTTTTTCTTCAAATTCTTTCTGTGTTTAAGGTAATTTTATTACTTTAATTTTCTTCTTTTCCTTTGGTGTAAGATTTCAAGCTGATACTACTGTCCTTAAGAGAAATAGTTGATCATAAATGTTTTAAGATTAGAGATACTGAGATCCATATATAGTAATGGTCCTGGGCTAATGGCATTATCATGCTGTACAATATAAGATGTTCTGAGGGGGAGAGAGAGAGATCAAAGGGTGTCAAACCCTTTCAGGATGCTCTCAAAATTACTCAAAGACATGTGCTGCTGTCTTGTTAAAGTTAAATGGGTTCCTTTAGACAGCTGAAGATGTGTCCAAGTCTTGGCCTTTGGTGATGGTGGTGAAACCTTCACTTTCTCCCTAACTTGCCCTTGCCTGCTGTCGGATTTCCGATTGCCCACCTGATCTAAGATTACGCAGGACAATTTATTGATGTACGTTTTTATTTCTTCCACCCATCTGCTGTGTGGGTAGCACCTTGGTTTTTTCTGATACCTTGATATTCACTTGAGTATTTATGCTGTCCATTGTTCACCATTTCTTCTAGCAACAAGTCCAGCCCATTGCCATTTCAGAATTGGCATTTCTTTGATCCATTACCAAAATGAAAGCACAACTCAGACCCAGGACAACAATTCCACCCAAGTGGAATGAAGCTAGGATCATCTACAGGCTTGAGGAACATCTCACTATGGTGTCATCCAGCTCCACCTTAGGTTTCATTCTAGATGGAAACAAGTAGGACATGCCTTGGACAGAAGAGATACCATCCCCTTATTTGCTTGGAGTGTTCCAGTGCTAGATAGATGGCATGCCTTGAGTCACCCCTCCCTCCTCCAAGGCATAACTGAGGGAAGAGAGAGGAAGACCAGCCAGCCTTCAATGCCGGTCTGTAAGTGTGTTTGTGGCACACTTTTCTTTTTTTACTATTTTAAGTTTGTTAGTGTTTAATATTGTTTTAGCTGTGTGCATAAGTATTTATGCATTTGTTGGTGTGTTGCAGGTGGGTGAGTGGGAAGAAACCATTTGTCAAGGCTGGGCAAGAGGAGGAGGAGCAGGGGGAGGGTGCCCCCCCACCCCACAATCTGGCTGGGAGAAGGTATGATAGCTACTCCCTTGAAACGTGCAGCACTGTCTAAGAAGCACCAATTTTCTCAAGAAGCTGAATTGATCCTGGATCTCAAATGCTTGCAGTCTATTGAAGGTCAAGGATTTATAGTCTGCACAGAGAGTGAAGTATTCTATCCCATGGAGGTGTTTTCAAAGCCTCTCACAAGCCTGTACCGCTTCCAATCACCCTTTATAGTTGGAGAGCAATGGATCTCTGGTTCTTTTAATGTTTACGAGCAGAATTTTGCTGGCTTTGGCTGTTTGGTTGTACCTCTGTGTGGGCCATCAGATGCTCCTTGGAGGTACATCAAAGTCACTCTACTGAATGCCCTTCAAGGCTCAAAAGGTGCGGTGCAGAAGGATTGATTCTAAGCCCAACTCTAACTCGCCAAACACAACTACCAGTGCGCAAGCATGTCAACTTGAATAATATGGCCTGAACAACAACAGTGGAACAGGGATTTCCACAAATATTCATCACATTTGAAATTCATACAGATTTGTCTGAATTCGGACATTTTTATTTGAATTGAAATTTTGGTACATTCGAAGGCTGACGTTTGTATATGAACCAAATGCTTTAATACAGTTGGACAAAGGTTTGTTACATTTGTAAACTTGGGGAGGTGGGAAAGTGGCTGCCCCAGTCACATCTGCAACAGATCCAGAGTGGATTCAAGGCAGATTCAGAGTGGATTAAAAGTGGATTGAGAGTGGATTTGTAGCTGATACGTAGGGATTCATAGGCGATCTGTAGGAGGGATTTGGATCAGAGTCCTACCACATTTGAAGGGGATCTATTCAAACAAATATGGTTTTTGTGTGTGGGGTTGTTTTTTTTTTTTTTTGCATTTGATTCGATACAAATAAACACAAAAAAGACATTCATACACATCTGTATAGTGGAACAGTCAACCTTGTTGCTGAGCCTGTCTGAGGCAGCAAAGGGGAACCACAATGCCAGATGTGCTACCAAGTCTTCCATGACAGCAAAATGGAGACACATCCTTTGTGTTCTGGAAGCCACACCTAACAATCCAACTGGCAGAGATAGCTGCTAGCACCGGCTTTTGTTAAAAGCTGATTTATTGAGAAGAAGGTGGAATCCTGTTTTGGACTTCAGCACTAGGCAGTGCCAATTTGGATGAACATCTACCCACAAAACAGTTTTACTATACCATATCTGTTCCAAGAACCTTTAACTGGAGGGTGGGATTCTTCCTCTGAAAAAGCTTCTGCCTTCTCAGGTCAGGGTGGCTTGCAACTTGTTTATCAGTGAAATGGCCCATAGATAGTTACTTTGTTGTGTAGAAGACATTGAATTTCATTAATTTTGCATCTGCAGTTTTTATAGTGTCTACAAGCCACAGGGTTCTGTTCTGGGTCCAGTGCTGTTCAACATTTTTATAAATCATCTGGATGAGGGAGTCAAAGGGACGCTGATCAACTTTGCAGATGACACGAGGCTTGGTCACACAAGAGAGGAAGTGGAGAGGATTCAAAAAGATTTAGACAAGCTTGAACAGTGGGCTGAAAGTAATAGGATGATATTAAGTCAACTCCTCCTCCTCTTCTTTGGTGTGGATGTAATATCAACCAAGTGGCTGTATTTCATATGCAATAAAGAAATAAATATACAAAATTCTGTGTTCTGTATGCAGATGGTTTAGAAATGGGAGGGATTTCATTGAATATATATAGGGAGAGCGGGCCCCAAAACTGAAACACCCTCAGTCTATAATCTTCTGGGAATTTCTTCCTGGCCTCTCTGGAGACTGAGAAGTCAAACAAAGAAAGTAAGAAGCCATACAAAATCCCACACAATATGGATGGCTAACATGTGGTTCTCCAGATGTTAACATACCACAACAAGCGAGTCCTATCATCCCTACCCTCATGGCAAGGGCTAATGACAGTTGCCATTCCACAACATCTGGAGGGCATATGCTACCTACCCCACAGCAAAGAATTTTCCATTCTGTTGCTCCACACAGTGTCCGTTGGTACTTGCTGTGGTTAAGAATTCCTTTTTCGAGCATTCACCATGGATATGTGAGCAGAGCAACATATTTGTGTGATGTAGTCCATTAATTCATACACCTGGGGGAATATACAGCAGTTCCATATGTAGGCAAATGCTGTATATTCTCAGTTAAACTAATGAAGATGCACTTAGTTCTTTATAGGTTAAAGTTAACACCTTCAATTCAGTTTGGTAGTGAATTGCCAGCCAGTGTGGCTCTTTTAAGTTTGGCATGGTAGTCACCTAGACGTATTAGTAACCTCAACAATCTGATGGCAATTTGAAATCAGTAGGAGCAAAAAAAGTATTTGTCCCCTTGAAATAACAAAGTCAAAATCAGTTTCAGCCAGGCCAACTTTACATGAAGGTTTCAGAAGAGACCCAGATCCAACCAACCAACCAACCAACCAACCAACCACATCTAATTTCATTGGTCCTCAGTGGGAGGAGGGAAGTAACACCCTAAAATGTCCCCATTACTGAGCTCTCCTTTTCGTCTTTGCCAGAAGACATAGAAGGCAAAAACCATCTGTGCATCTGCAGCAGTGTAGAGCAAGATCTGAAGCGTAGCCTCAGCATTTCTCTGGAGCCCATAAATGGCTTCTCTGAGCTTTCAGCTTCTAACTTGCGGGAAAGCTAGTTACCATGCCACACTTTTTCAAAGAGCAACCTAAAGCATTAATTTTAATATTTAATGTCTTCTTTGGGCTCTAGGAGAGTAAAGTGAGAAAAATCCCATAAAAATCTATTAGTGTTAATCAAATGTTCCAGTGCTGCCAGACTGGGTTATTGGGGGGGGGGGAGTGATTTGTTTTCATCCCTCTCCAAAGCTCAAATGACTCCCAGGAACAATTTGTGTTCCATCTCATCCCTTTTAGAATACTACATCGTCTCCTGAATTCCCCTCTCCATCCACAGAAGATCCCTTGCCCTGGCCAGTGAATTATGACACTAATGAGGTGTTTATGCCCCCTATTCATCAGTCACAAATGTGTTTGAATGAAAGTGTTGAACAATTACTGGAAAGAGGCAGAAGGTTTGCTGTATGATGGACAATGGAAGAATCTTCCTGGCTGGCCCCTTATAATTGCACTGACAGGAGCTAAGCAGGTGAAGCCTGGCCGCTGGCACTTGAACCCCTTCTTGCTTCTCTGATGGGAGATTTCCCATCAGTGAGGATCCAGTTCCTCATTCCACCCATCTCCTTTGTCCCAGCATTTTGCACATTTCATCACCTGCTAGAAACTGACTCCCTCAGCTACTCAGGTGTCAAGTAACATAGGGCAGCATCTGATGCTCACGGTGTATGCAAACATAAATGTGCAGACAGGAGGAAGGTGGGAAGGACCACCTAGAGTGGTTGGTTTGATTCCATGCGCCCTTCTGTCTTCACGAACTCCCCTCCCTCTTGTCCTGTTGTGTATCTACTTGTGTGGCAAGTTAGATAAGGGCTACTGTATGCTATTGTCCCTGCTAGGGTAGGACAGCTACTCCCTAGCAATAGATGGTAGAGATATCCACGGATAACATTCATAACATTCAAAATTCATATGAATTTGGCCAAATTCAGACAATCAAATTCGAATCAGATGTTTTGGGACATTCGTATATGGGTGTTTTTCCACTGAGCTCCCTTAATCCGAATCCAAGAAGATCCAGATCTAAGGAATGGGTACTTCCCTTAATCCGGATCTACTAAAATCTCCGGAGCGATCTGCCGCTAACTTCAAAGATCCTCCAAAGCCTTTGACAGCTGCATAGCTCTCACAAGGTTTTTTTCTTCGGAGCCTGCACTAATCTCCAAAGATAACTTTGGAGGGTCTTTGAATTCTTGAGTTTGGGGCACACACACCCATGGGTGCCTCCCCCCCCCCGAGCCTCCTCTAGACCCCATTGCCCAATTGTAGTGGAAACTGGCCCCCTATAATCCGGATTTGATGGCTGAAGACCCCATTGTAGAACCCTTTAATGGGGTCTACAGGAAATCCGGATTATATGTCCTGAAGGACCCATATGATCCTGATTTTCATAGCTGTGGTGGAAACAGATGTGTCTCTAATGGGGTCTGTAGTGGAAATGGGGTCTAGCCAAGCCCCCCTGTGTGATGCCCTGCATGGGCAGGTCGACAGGGGGCTTGACCCAGGGGTGGGGAGGTGATATCATGGGACTTTCCCCCCTCCCC
This sequence comes from Aspidoscelis tigris stejnegeri, assembly GCA_023333525.1. Taxonomy (NCBI): domain Eukaryota; kingdom Metazoa; phylum Chordata; class Lepidosauria; order Squamata; family Teiidae; genus Aspidoscelis; species Aspidoscelis tigris. The sequence continues at coordinate 8,493,503 of JALMGA010000022.1, forward strand.
TCTGGGATCAAAAGAAAAACCGCTCATTGCCAAGGGAAGGATGGAAAAGCCCCACGAACTCACCCCCACCTCCACCCCTGGATCAACCCTCCTGTCCACCTGCCCATGCAGGGCACCACCTGGGTGTGTGGGACTGGACACCCCCTCCCTCCCTTCCTCCCCTTCCATGATTTGCTGGCTGTTTCCTCCTTCCTCTCTGCAATATCACAACTCTGTTCAATCCAGCCCTGTGATATCATTGAAAGGAGGCAGGAAGAAACCCCGTGGATCTCCAATGGGGGCACAAAGGATGACGGGGGGAGCCAGGCAAATGCACCCCACTGCGATGCCATGGGGTGGGGAGGCACCCTGCTCGTTGGGATCACTACCGTCCTTCCCTGGACCGATGGGGACCGGGCACCTGTCAGCAGCTGGTGCACCACAGAATGTGTGACATGCCAGCAGCAGCCAATAGCAGCAGCTGGGAGGCGGAACTCCTGAGCAGCCTGGGAGAAAATGCGAATGCTCTCCCTGCCGCATGGTTCAAGGTAAGCCCGGGGTTAAGGTTGGGGAAGTACAATTTTGTACTCCAGAACTCAGACACAACTAGGACAGCTCTGTTACAGTCTGGGATTCTTCTGGGCGGAAATGACCTCCTGTAAATGCGTATGGTCTACCAGGGCAGTCCTAATTGTGTCCCAGAGGCCTAAGTGCGAATGGGCCTCTAGTCTTCATTCTGGGTCAGGATTCCACTGTAGATCCTTCAACTGAGGCTCGGCCCACTTCTTATGGTCGTACTAGTATCGCTCGGGTATTACAGCATTTTAATTACATGCCACGGAGCTGGAGTGAGAGCCTCATAGGCCACATTGATAATGCAGCATAAGTACTGCTCATTCTGACTCAGCAGCATGTGCATGCTTGTGCTTTTGTCATGCCTGGACAAAAGGTTGTCAACACAGTGTAACACTACAGTCCCACTAGTTATTGACACCTATGCATTGGAAGGGTCCAATCCTCCCTCCCTCCTTCCCTATCCTTCCTTCCTTCCTTCCTCCCACTCATTACTGTAAAAAATATCAGAAGAAAGTAAGTCCAGGCAGCCAAAAGCTCATTAACATTCCTGACCTTAGAGAAGAAAATTAATTCTAACTTCGCACGTACCGGCTGTGCCGCTTGGTTGTGTCAAAGCGGTGGCATCATTAGAGAAAGGCAGACAAAGCTCTGGGGGACAGGGCGTCTGCCACCTCAGTGGAACTTGCATTGAGTTACTGAGTGCTGGCACAAATAAAGCAATGACATGGGCCATTCTGTCAGCTTTTCACATGAAATTAATCTTCGTTCTGTTGGCTGTGTAAATTTTTATCACCACAGAGCAGGGGATGATGAATATAGCAAGGCGTCCTGACAGCTATGGCCTGAAAACTCTTGATTGTCTCTGCATTTCAACCATGGCGTTGTGCTTTTCAGAAGCTGCCTCTCTCTGAATGTGTGAGCACCCGTGTGGGTGAGGGAGCAGGAGATCTCTTGACACGCTCCCTTTCCCCCGAGTAGAATGTGTCACAGCCTTGAAAATTTGTCAAGCTCAGGCCTTCATGCTTTGAGGGGAACAGTCCAAGAATCCACAACTTTTTCTGCTTCTCATACATCTCTTGAGATAATAAAAAAGCAAACTTCACTTGCACACCAAATGCTTAAGTGTGGCTGGTTTGTACAAAGCAGGTGTTCTCCAGAACATGCATTTAAGGAGACAGTAAAAAGGCCCAAGGGCAACCCAGTGCCTTCAGGTAAAAGACAATATGGCCACACATATTGATTTCTCATGTAAAGTCAAAACAAGAGTCTGCTGACCCTTAGTTTAACTCTGGAAACAGGATTAGCTCCTCCACACCTCCAAAGAAAATTTATACATGGCACATGCAATTTGTTTTACTAGAGATGTGCCAAACTGAGGCGTTTTTGCACTACAGCATGGGGACATGTTCCTACCTCCCTAGGTGGGACTGCGGAACCTGTCCCCGCGTGGCCTAGGCCAAAAAGGCCAGTGCGGGGGCAGGACGCCCCTCCCAGGCCTTCCGCCGCTCAGTCAGGTTCGACCCAGGGGTGGACAGGCCTGTCCCGTCCCTTCCCTGGTTCCTGTGGGCTCTAGGTGATGTGATTGGGCTCTCTAGAGCCCACAGGAAACACATACCCCGGGCAACCCCCCAGGCACGGGTCTACCTGGGGATGTGCGGGCACATACCCGCCACTTACCTCCTCATCACTGGGTTCGAAGTGGTGGGCCCGGACGATGGCATTGTGCATCTGTGCTCGCCACTGGCTCTGATTGGCCAGCTACCCATACTGACTAGAGTGCTGACTGGAACAGCCAGCTGGATACACATCACACCAGTTTTAGAAGGGCTGCATTGGCTGCCAATTCATTACCAAGCCCAATTCAAGGTTTTGACTCTGATTTATAAGGCCCCAGATATCTAAAGGAAAGCCTTCTCCCATACCAACCTGCCCGTACCTTAAGATCTAATGGTGAGGCCCTCCTGGTTGTCACATTGCCTTCAGTAGTGAGGCTGGTGGGCACTCGGGAGAGATCCTTTTCTGTGATGGGCCCCAGACTATGGAATAGCCTCCCTCTTGAGGTGCGCCTTGCCCCTTCCTTATATATATTTAGGAAGGCGTTGAAGACGCACCTCTTTGCCCTTGTCACGTCTCAGGCCTGTCAGGCAACAGGCAAACACTTGCACAGCTACTCAGTCCCAAGGGTTCCAGGCATTCTCAAGGTCAGTTCCGGTCTAGGAGTCCAGGAAGTCAGCAAAGGTCAGGCAGTCCAAAGGGTCAGCAAGTCACAAGGAGTCCAGGATTTCAAACTCAGGTAACACAAGACTGCAAAGAAGTTGTCTGCAGCAACTTGAGGCAAGCTGAACTTGTTCTTAAATAGAGGAGTCAATGCCACGCCCATGGTGCAGCTGGGCTAATCACTCTGGTCTGTGTCTCACCTGCTTCTGCTGCCTAAGCAGGTGATGAGAGAGCCTTTGATTAGGCTTACTGCTGGTAGATTCATCATCAGAGCTGTCTGGCTGCTTACCTGGAACTGGCCTTAACCCTTCAATGTCTGCAGTGCCATGCTGTGGCTGTTCCTCAGCCTGTGGAGGCATTGCAGGCAGGCTTCCCTCCTCTGAGGAGGCTGAACAGGGCATGACAGCCCTGGCCTTTAGCTGAGCTGATTATATTTCCCTCCCAGTACAGACACTATTATTTTAAACATGTTGTGTATTGTTTTGGATTGGTTGAATTTTTTAAATCTTTTAATGTATAATCTGTTTTTAATCTGTTGTTTTAAGGTTGTTACCCGCCCAGAGACCCTCGGGTATGGGACGGGATAGAAATGTAAATAATAAATAAAATAAAATGCCGCGAATGGCCGTTCTGTGACATGCTCAGATACCATCACAGAGGGATGTGTTTGACCAGAGGGACATATTGCAGACAATCACATCAGCGCCCATGATTGAGCACCCCTCTTGCATGTTTGTGACCAGACACCACTCCCAGGGATCAGTGGTCCTGTCATGTCAGAGGTCAGCAACCAATCACAGCCACTAATGCCACTGTGCCTGCGTGGACACCGCCTCCCCTACCCACAGATTGCAAGGAATCAGAAGAAGAACAAATGGTCGTGCCGTTCAATGCTTCAGGTAAGCTTTTGGTCAATGTTGGTAAAGGTGTGGACCATGGTTTAGTGCTCAACACACCTAATCAGCAATTAGTGAACTTCTGGGGAGGCAGGGTGTGCCTGGAGGCATTAACAGCCTACTCAGAGTGCCAAGGCTATTTGCCAAAAGTACACTAATTGTTGGTTACCAGCCTAAGTGCAATGGGCCTCTGGTTTTACCCTTTAAAAGCAGCAGCAGTCAGTGGCCAAGCTGTAGTGAATGAAGGCTAGGACACGCAGGGGCAGGTTCCCCTTTCCTATCCAGGCAGGTAAGGAACATGTGGGGATGCGTTCCTTCCTGCCTTGGTGCAAAAAGGGAATCCGTCCCCCCATGGCCTAGCCCAAAAAGGCTGGTGCAGGGGCAGGGCACTCCTCCCAGGCCTGCCACCATTGGGTTGAATTCAATCCAGGGGTGGGCAGGCTGGTCGTGTTTATTCCCTGGGTCCCTGCGGGCTCTAGGTGACCTTGGGTCACCTAGAGCCTGCAGGGACCCACCCTGGGCAACCCCCACCCTGGCAGGGGCCTACCAGGGATGCACGCATGCACAGATGACTTACCTTGTCACCGCCGGGTTGAAAGTGGTGGGCCTGGCTGGTGGCGTTGTGTGTCTGTGCTTGCTGCCGGCTCTGACTGGCCAGTTATCTGCCCCTATTATGAAGCAAGTTGCATGCATGTCCGCGCATCCCCAGGTAGGCTCTGGCCTGGGGTGGAGAGGTCACAGGGGGTGTCCATGGAGGCTCAGCCACGGAGGCCAAAGATCCTATGAAATGGAGTGGAAGTTGTGCTGCTCCTTGTGGGCCCACGTGAGCCTGGTCTACCGCATCGAGCAGCACATTGCCCTGGCTGAAGATATCGCTAGTCCAGTCTCGTCCTGCCCTCAAAAGGGGGGGGGAGTGACCAAACTGCAGTGGCCGGCATTGAACCCCTAAGTATGTGCACAAATATCTGTCACATTTGAAATTCATACAAATTTGTCCAAATTCAGACATTTGAATTTACACTGAATGTTGGTACATTTGGAGAATGTGAATCCAATGCTTCTATACATTCATATGAAGCTTCAATTTCCATTTGTGAACCTGGAGAGATGGGAAAGCGGCTGCCCGTTCACATCAGCGGTGGATTCAAAGTAGATTCAGGCAGATCTGACTTGTTCAGAGTGGATTTGTAGGGGATTTGTAGGCGTGACCTGCAGCAGGGATTCAAATCAGATTCGAATAGCATTCAAAGAACATTTGTATTGAATCTGAATCCTAACAGATTTGAAGGGGCTTATTCGAACAAATGTGGAGTTCCTCTCATTTGATTTGATTTGAATTGAACAGGAAAAAAATATTCATGCACTTCCCTGGAGGCAACCCATCCCAGTTTGGGATGGGTTACTTCTTCTGGGACTGGGCAGACTGCCCTGACCTGAAACAATGGATGCAATTATGGAAAGATCCTCAGAAGGAAGGCAACTTCTTTTAGGAACTGCAAAGCCCAGTGTCTTTATTTCAGTAGTGAAATAACAGAGACCACAGGATGGATGGACGGACGGACGGGCGGACAGACAACACAATGCTCAATTACTCAAAAGGGAATTACTGGAGTCTAATTCCCCTTCAAAGCAAGATCCGACCTGGATGACAGAAGGCAGGTTAGGGTTCCTCAAGGAAACAAATAGGCTCCCCCCCCCTCCCCTCCATGATTAGGGCTTTGCTTTCACTGGAGTAAAGAAAGCTTAATTAAGCATATGGGTTTTAGGCAATTAAAAGATTAAATCTTCAAGAATGCATATATACAGGGTGCATGTATGTGTCAAACCAATAATTTGGAAGCGTGTTTCTTCCGTAGTTGGCAGCCAACTTTTTGGAAGCGTTTCAAGCTGCTAACGTGTGGTTCTTGGAATTCTTGTCAGTTACTCACTGAACAGCTCAGCCTTCCCCAAGCTGGTGCTCTTCACAACTTTTGGAAGACCTCTGTGTGTGTGTGTGTGTGTGTCCGTCCGTCCGTCCGTCCTATTTGAATGTCACCACATGCTATGCCATTTCATGTCAATATTGTTGACAAAACAGGGAGGTTTTGTGACATGGCTCCGTATTTCAAGCTCTTACACAGTCTAAAAAGAAGAGGGAGATTTTTTTAAAAAAAAGGTTAAAAAGAAAGGGAATGGGGGCAATTCATAGAATCATAGAGTTGGAAGGGACTGAGAGGAGACATGATCACAGTCTTCAAGTATCTGAAGGGCTGTCAAAGTGCAGAGGGATGGTCCCTATTTTCGCTTACACGAGATGGGAGGACTAGAAACAACGGGATGAAACTTCAAGGGAGTCAATACTGATCAGATATTAGGAAAAACGTCCTGCCAGAGATGGCGACCAGTCAGTGGAATAGGTTGCCATGGGAGGTGGTGGGTTCTCCTTCTCTGGAGGTCTTAAAGCAGAGGCTGGATCTACATCTGCCTGGGATGGGTTAGGGAATCCTGCATTGATCAAGGGCTTGGACTCGATGACCCTGGAAGTCCCATCTAACTTTATCATTCTATGATTCTAAAATATTACTATTCAGTAAAATAGGAAGTTAGAAACTAAATGGATGATGAAGGAGAATGTTGAGCCCCTTGCAATTCTGCTTAAAGTAATAAGCTTATAATTCCCCTGTCCCAATATATTTTAAAAGAGGGGAAAGATTTGGGCTGGATGCTGTGGACCTCTGCCTTGCCTTCCTTCGGGTTGGCTATAAGAGCTTTGGTTCCAACTGCCTGGGGTGAGGAACAGAAATAAGCTGGGCTGGATGCTGCCACCTCTTCTTTTACTGAAACTTTACCTTGTGTTGAATTGGACTTCTTTATTTGTTGTGTGCTTGTTCTGCTGTGAACCACGCTGAGCATTTCTTTCTTGAAGCTTGATATATAATTTTTTTAAAAAGTCACAAAGCACTGTTTTTAATTATTTTGCATTGAGTGTCTCTTGCCCAATGCATGCTCTTTAAGGAAGCCCTGTGCTTTGATCTGCCACTGTATGAGAAGAACAGTCTAGTGACTTCTCTTAGACATTTTTGTGGTGTCACCTGAAATCCAGCCCCCTCCCCCAGCAGAGATGGAGGGGCTTCCAGTTCTTCTTCTCCTTTCTCCTGTTAACACTCCCATAAACAAAGCAGATTCACTGGTGGTGAATTGCAGTGGTTGTTTTTTGAATTGTTCCACTAACACTTTTGCTCATATAGGAGTCACCTTCCCCCCCCCTTCCTGTTCATTTTGTCTTCTGTGCAAATTACACCAACAACATGGGCCACCTGCATACAACAGTGTTGCAGCGGTGTTATGAGTGGGCCTTATGGGGATTCAGTGTGAGGACCTACAGTGCACATGATCATTAAGGAGGCAAGGGTCAGGTTACAGATTCAAAATACATTAGAAGGGATGTGCACGGATGTTTTTTTTGTGTGTGTGTAAACAGAAAGCAAGAAAATTCATATTTGTTCGACTCGATCCCTTTCGAATGTGGTAAAATTCAAATTCTATATGAATGTTCAATACGAATTCCATTAGAATCCCCACTACAAACTGCATACAGGTCACCTGTGCATCCATAACGAGGCTTCGCACAAATGTATAGAAACATTTGATTCAAATTGGGATGTGAATCTTTGAATGTACCAACCTTCCAGTCGAATTTTAATGTCCAACTGGGCTGAATTCGAGTGAATTTTGAATGTTACAAATATTCATGCACATCCCCACAATTATAAGGATTTTTTTTTAAAGAAAGAATTAGTTTGCATTATGTGTGGAATTATGTGCCCTGAATCTCTTGGATAAGCCTGAGAATCTCTGAGAATCAGATCTTGGAATTCTGCAAGGAGCTTTAGATCAGGTCGCTCTGCTTTTGATCATTGCATGGACTTGCACAATCTAGCTGAGAAATCTTCTAGTGGCCTAAAACACAGAATTTTTGTTGCTTCTATAGAGTCAAACGCTGATTTAAAAATCCATGTTCATACATTTATGAGGGGAAAAAACTTGAAGAAAATCAATTAATAGGAAATCGCTATTTTTAATATTTCAGCTTTGTTACAGTTCTCCTTTGCGGATTAAGAATACCACAAATGGAGCATCAGGAGATCAAGTGGGATCAAGTCAGGATGCTTCCCGGCCCCTAATTTTTTCACCTTTTTATTAATGATTTGGCACAGTGAATAGATTTGTCGCACACCTCAGCTACCCAACAACTGTGTGATAGTTTTGTTAAATGCTGATGAATTGTTTAAACTATCCCAGGCTAGATTAGTTATGCAAAGTTTGTTAAATGCCTTTGCCTGTTACTGTACTAATAACAAGTTAGCTATTAACTATAAGAAAGAAATGCTTCTGCTTTATTTCAAAATCTAAGAAAATATACAACTGGGTAGTGAATCAGTGTATAAATCAGTCTAAATATTTAGGCATATTTCTTCAGTATAGTCTCAATTCCAGCATTGGGATCTTTTTTGCATGGAGCGTTGTACCATGATGGGGAGGGTCCAGAGCCTCCATCTTGCACACAAGCGTTGTGGTGGGCCCCGCCCTCCTAGCAGTCTTCCCCGGTGCAGGATGGAGCTCAGACCAGGTAGTGTGCCCAAAATGGTGCCCTTCTCCAGTTTCCTGGTAGAACGTATCCCTGAGGTCTACAGCCATGCTAAGGAAAGCATATTAGACCGTGGACACATTCAAATGGCAGGCTTCTGCAGTTCGGTTCTGCAAGAGGATGCCTAAAGGCACCCCAAGGAACTTCAAGGGTCCCTGCACTGGTTCCAATATCGTTGGGGCTTTGGAGCCAGCATGAGGGCATGCTCAGGACAGGACATGCTAGCATGAGCAACCTTGTCCATTGCCTTGCCCCATCTTGGGACTGGTTGCTAATCCCACAGCAGGGTGACCTACCCTGTCCTGGGTTAAAAGCTGTTAGGTTCCTTTTTATTATTCTAAAAGGGTTGTTCTATGGCAGGTCTTTCAGGCCACAGTTGTTGCTCAATTACTTTTAGAAGTTTCTGTATGGATATGAAGAGTAAAAGCAGAACTGGGGCAAGTTAAAAGATTGGAATTTGTAGATGTGTGGATGCCCCTTCTTTGGCCAAAACCCGGCCTAACAGGTGGCAGGGACCGCGCTAATCACTTACCTTGCCAGGCTGGGGTTCCCATTGCACAGGTGCGCTGAGCCTGGTAGATGGGACCCACAGGGCCAGTCTACTGGGATCACGCATGCCTGCGTGATGGGAAACCTGGCACGGCAAGGTGAGTGAAGGCCTTGTGTGTGGGGGGGAGGTGGCTCACTCCCAGCTCCTGGAGTCCCATCAGGACTGCAGGAGTCAGGGTGACATCGAGATCGGCTTCCCATCACCCCTTTCTGGGGCGGAGAGAGGCCGATCTGCAGCTGCCTATGGGCCAGGGGCTGTGGGACCCCTTGGTAGACCAGACCCCTGTGTGCAGCCTGACCAATCAGAAGCCGCACTGTGTGCCCATGGTGCACGCTCCCAGCGGCCCTGGCTCATGCTGAGCCAGGACAGTGAGGAGGCAGGTGTTGCGTGCATGCAGGCTTGCGCATCCCTGGGTGCGCCCCAGGGTGGGGGTGGGGTGCCAGGGGGCGTCTGTGGGGCTTAGCCGCCTTGATTGAGGTGATTCACCCCCGCAGACACTTGCCATCTGCCGCGTTTGGCCAGGGGAGGTGGGACACCAGTAAACTGGACCCACATGGGTTCGGTCTACCAAGGGGTCCCACAGCCCGACCCATAGGGAGCCGGCTGCAGGCCCCAGGGTGGGCGGGTGCCCGGATGGTTTCCTGCCAGCTGTACAGAACCCGATCCTGTACAGCTGGCAGAAACCGGGGGAAGCCGCCTGGCAGGGGTCCCACCCAATGGCGGGCAGGCCTGGGGGAGGTGTCCCCGCCCTTGGCCGGCCTTTCCCAGCTAAGTCACTTCGGGATGCTTTCCCCATTCGCACATAGGCAGGTAGGAACGTGTGTAAATGCATTCTTTCCTGCCTATGTGTGAATGGGGAAAGCATCCCGAAGTGACTTAGCTGAAGTGCATTACAGCCGTTCCAGCTGTAATGTGAAAAGGCCTCAGATCTAGCTAATACAAATTAACCAAGGTTAATAGCAGAAAGGGCCAAAATCAGTAGCAAAAATGAGTGAGAGAGAGAACTTAAGGGTTTAGGTGGAGTAAATGGTAAATCTTTTTTAAATATAGTGTTTCTTTTTTATGCTATTTTGCTAGCACTATTAGCTTAGCTTACCTTCTTTTGAAGAAAATCTATGGCCAATAGCTGTAGTAAAAATTACAATTGCTAAGTAGGATCTGCAGCAATTATTTCATAAGCTACAACAACCTTGATGAAACTTTTGCAGCTTTCCAGGCATCTTTGCCTTACTTTCCTGCACTGGACGACACATCACAGGTTCTCATCTGTTGATGAAAGCAGTAGGAAAATTTGGTGCCCCAACAACATATCCTATGACCTATTTTAAAACCTGTTATCCACAAAAGTAATAAATAAATGGTGTTGCTTTGCTCTTCAGCATATCGGGTAAGACACCTGGCACTGCTTATTTATCTCCAGTGGCTTATTTACCACTACCATGGAAAATGTGAATTAATATGGAAGAACGGGGTACCTTGGAGCCAGCTTTGGCTGTGCTTTTCAGCCTTTTCGCCTTTCTCAGTGTGTGTCCTGACTTTGCCTGACCTATCCCACAACAACACTATGACCTGCTGCTGAACTGTTGCAAGTCCTGGTGCTTGTTCTCTACCCAGGCCCTCCGCTCTCACACAACACCTGCTTCAAGATCCACCTTCTCTCTTTAGACATTTGTCAGTTTCTGGGTTACAGGCATGTTCAAATTTGGATGGAAGAGGGTGAGTGGCTGCACCTGGGAGCCCTTCGCCCTACTGAAACCCAGACTGTGAACTTCCTTTGTCCCTATGGCATTTAATGTGAAGTAGAGGCAGGATGAGAACACAGGTGTCCACCCGCTACCACCTCTAAGCATCTTTTGCTGGCTCTGCTAGATGGCAAGAGGTAATCCTGGGGTCTTACCTCCATCTTCTGGTTTCTTACATCATTGTTCTAAATACCAGGATGTTAGTGAAGAAGGAGGAGGAGAGTTGGATTTTTATACCCCGTTATTCTCACCCTTAAGAAGACTCCAAGCAGCTGACAATCCTTCTGTTCTTCTCCCCACAAGAGACACCCTGTGATGTAGGTGGGGCTGTAAGAGCTTAGAAAGAAACCTGTAACTAGCCCAAGGACCCCCAAATGCTTCAGGTAGGAGGGCAGAATTTAGGAACTGACAAACGGAGGTTTCTCATAATACTAGCAATATTGTGGATTTTCCATCAACTAATCCAGGACTACACTGGGAATGCGACAGATATGAGTGGAGTTCCCAGTATAGTTCCTGGAGAATCATGGGTTTAAGCCCACGTATGGAGGCACTCTAAGCCAAATTTGAGATTTTTTAAAAATGTGTGTGGATGTAGCTTTGGAAATAATAGTTTTCCCCCATAAGAAGTTCAAATAATGGACTGAACAGATCTTTATTTTACTCACCAAGTTCTTCTGCTGTTCCTCAGCTGGAACCATCAAACTTATCAATCAGACAGGAGAAACAGAAACAGAGTGGCTTTCAGCACTGATGAATCAGCCTCATTAATATGCACCTCTTTTGTTACCTCCAGGCATGGAAAGAGGTGCATATTAAATGAGGCTGACTCATCAGTGCTCACAGGAGAGACTCAAGCAAGGAACTAATTAACATGCACCTCTCTCTTAAGGGGCTTGTCTTCGGAACCTGTGCTGATCAAAGTTGCCTTTGGAGGGACTTCAGAGTCTTTGCTAATCTGGAAAGGCAACTTCAGAGGGATTTCGGAGCTGCCTTTGAAGGGACTCAGAAGTCTTGACTTTGGGGCAACTCTTCCCCCCACCCCCTCCGAGCCTCCTCTAGACTCCATTGCTGGATTGTAGTGGAAACAGGCTCCCTACAATCTGGATTTTAAGGCTGAAGACCCCACTGTAGACCCCTTTAATGGAGTCTACACGAAATCCGGATTATAGGTCCTGAAGGACCCATAATGATCCAGATTTACCTAGCTGTGGTGGAAACAGATGTGTCCCTAATGGGGTCTGTGGTGGAAATAGGGTCATCCGGCTCTCAGCCAAATGGATCCTTAATGGGTGCTTCAGTGGGTACTTAGTGACAATGGGAAAACACCCCTTATGATATCACTGGCTTCCTCTCCTATTGTCCCTGAACGCTGGCCGGATTGATTGGAGTCCAAGAATATTTGGAGAACCAGAGGTCCCACTTCCCTGCCTTTAGAGCCGATTATTCTCCCATCTAGCACATAGACCTTCTTCAGCTGACTTCCTGGAGGTTGCTTGAGGACGCCCACTCCCCCCCCCCCCCCGTGTGTACATGCAACTCCAGCTCTTAGGTGTTCATCTTTCAGGTACAGAGAGATGCCAGCCTCCCCCACGTGCTCACCTAACTGTCATTGGGAAGCAGTGTGCAGAAGAATTTGGAGTGCCTTTCCCCTCCTCCCCCTCCTGGCCTGTTGAAGCCATGAAGTTGTTGAAAGGGAAAGTTTGATATCCTGTGACAAAGCATATCGCTGCAGGGTGTGCAGCCACCCTCGAAAAGAGAGGAAGTGAGACAAGAGAGCAGTCTGTGTCTAAGCAAGGTGTCAGCATGTGCACAATAAAGACAGAGATGCAGGGCTGGAGAGAAGGGAAGAGGCGAGAAAAGAAACAAGGAAAGGAAGGGAGAAAAAGGGATCTGGTGTTTTGCTCCGGAATGGACTGAGCTATCTGGTTCTACTTTAAATCCTGCTATACGTGCCCCCGCAAAGACAATGCACTCCCCCACCCCCAGACACACACCACGCTGCATGCATTTTAGAATGCAGTTTGTGACAACCTAACAGCCTCATAAAATGCTTCCTCATTCCTTAAGGGCAGCTAGTGTGTCTACCTTCATCTAGGGTCTTCTACCAAAGACCTGGGAGTTTGAGTGCCCTGGCTAGTACCTTAGCTGTTGCTAGGGGACTTTCTGTGCCTACATTTAATCTGTAATAGGGGCCCCCATGGTCAGCTTCTGAGCCTCATCAGTTTGCACATTAGTGTGCAATCTGTGCGCCCTTACCCTTCCCCACTGAACTGAGTTGCCACACTGCCTTGACTTCCATAGCTTGACCAAACCTTTCCTTGTTTTTTGGGGGGAATCATTCTGACTATCCTTATATTCCCAGGATGCAGCTTCATTGGATGACCCACTTGCTCAGGTATTTGGGGAAAGACACCATGCAAAATTTTTAACACTACTATTATGTTCCCTTTCACTAATCACAGTTCTACACTAAAAAGCCCAAATGTTTCAAACTTTTCCTGTAGGAAATGTCCTCTAGCTGCCCTCTTATCTATATTACCCTCCTCTGAACCTTTTGCTCTGTCCTCTTTGAAAAGTTGTCACCAACACTGTACATAGTGGTTGTATCTCCACTTACTGGGCAAAGTGCCCAGAGAAGTGTCTTCTGCAATCATATCCTTTGGCAGCAGGAAGCATCTTGTGATAACCCCACTGCCCGAGGGACCATTCTGTGAAGCACAATTTTGCCACATGAGTAGAAGTGCCTCCAAAGAATGTCTCCTCATGCTGAACTGCAAATGAGGATCTACCATGTTGGGTGATGATGCTGGCACCTCCCTCAACTTCACGGGATGCAGCCATGTCCGTTTTCATATGGAGATGTGAGTGACCAGTATTCCAGATGCAATTGCATCACAGGCATTATGATAGCAGTTTTCAAATTCATTGTTTTCAAATTCATGTTCTTATTATCCCTAAAATGTTACTGGACTTTTAAACAGCTTTTGTGTGCACCTTAACAATAATAGATAACTGAGATGACCTCAGAAAATGTGAATAGTTAGGATTTCAGCACCAATGTGCATCACCTTGCACTAAGAGCATAAGGGGAGCCTTCCTGAATCGAGTCACAGCCAATCTAATCCACTATGCTGTCTCACAGAGTGGTCTCAAGCAGGGGACCAGAGGCCTATTCACACTAGGCCTCGGGAAGACATTTAGGGCAGCCTGGAACAGAGATTCACTCTGCTGGGCCGGCGGTTCTGTCTGGAACTGTCCCAGCCCATCCCAGGGTGGCCTAATTGCATTCCGGTGTAGAGCACAAAATCATGGTCTATGCCCAGCATTGGTCGTCCCAGGCCAACCTCGGCCGTTCCACAGCTGTATGGCAGGGAGAGCATTCACACTCTCATTCAAACTGCGAGCCAGTTTGGTTAGTGGTTAGGGAGACAGACTCTTATCTGGGAACACTGGGTTTGATTCTGCCCTCCCCCGCGAAGCAATCTGAGTGACCTTGGGCTAGTCACAGCTCTCTTCTGAGCTCTCACAGCCCCACCTATTTCACAAGGTGTTCTGTTATGGGGAGAAAAACAGAAGCTTTGTCAGCTGCTTTGAGTCCCCATAAATGGGTGAGAAAAGCAGGGTAGAAAAGCCAACTCTTCTTCTCCCTCCTGGACAGCTGTGGCCCCCGCACCCCAATTGCCGCCATTGGGATTAAACCAGATGTTCTGAGCAGGCACACGCCGCTGACCAATCACAGGCCGCAGCGCACACAGACTCAGAACACCACTGACCGGATCAGCAAGCCACATCCCCCCCCCAGCCATGTCCCCCCCCCCAGCTTGCCAATTGAAACTCCGGTGCCAACCAGGTAAGCTGTGCACACGCATCTGGAGGGGGGAGGGGGCTTGCAAGCCGTAGCCAACTCAATTGGGTCAGCTACAGCCTGAAGGAACCCAGGACGGAACCAGCCTGTCTGCCACTGGGCCGACATGGCCAAATGGCAGCAGGCCTGGGAGGGGCGTCCCACCCCCGTGCCAGCCTTTCCATTCCCACGCGTCCCTTACCTGCCTAGGTGTGGGAGGGGAATCTGTCCCCGCATGGCCTAGCCTTCCTGCACTACAGCCATTTAGCTATAGTGCAAAAAGGCCTTAAGACAAAACCTTCGCCCGTTCTCAACTCCCTACAAATGGTCTTTAGAAGCATCCTGTCTGTCACTTCACCCTGCAGATGGTACATAATCATCCCTTTTTGATACACCTGTGCTCCGTGAATTCATCTAACCCTTTCTTGAAGTTATTCAGACTAACTGCTGCCACACCCCTCTTCTGGAAGCAATTCCTTAGACCAGGGTTTCCCAAACTGTGGGTCGGGATCCACCTCTAGGTAATTTAACCTTATTTGAAATAACTTTTTTGATGTAATTATTTAATTAAGTAATAAAGAAATTGTATTAAAACTTTGTTTGTTATTTGAAAAGTCCTTTATTCATATTGGTAACGGTTAAATTTCCTAGAGGTGGGTCCCGAGTTGGTAAACTTATATTAGATGGGTCGTAGCCCAGACAACTTTGGGAACCACTGCCTTAGACTAATGACCCAATGAGTGAAAAAGAGATCTCTTTGGAGCTCCTCCTAGTTCTTTCTTTCTTTCTTTCTTTCTTTCTTTCTTTCTTTCTTCCACTCTGTGCAATTTGGCATCTTCACCAAGTTTGCCTACTCCACCTGTTATGCCTGCCTCCAGATCATTTTAAATATGTTTTCAAGTAGCAGTCCCTGGACAGAACCTTGATGACTCACAATTTAACAGCTGTGAAGAACGAGTTTACTCCTTTAATTTATTTTCTATTCCTTCTATTCATTTTGCTCTCTTGCTGTCTCCTTACATTTATTTTGCTAAACATCATTGGGAGAAGCCTTCCACGTTCTGAAGGATGTTTACTTCCTCCTATTAGCTCCTTTGACAATGTTGGCCAACCATGAAGGCCTCATCCTGGCACGGGGGTCTTTTCTTAATGCTAGGAATGTGTTGTAATTGAGCCTCTGTTATTGTGGTTTTTAAACAACAGCCAAGCTCTCTGGAGAAATTTCCAATCTGAGTTTCATTTTTAACACTCCCCAATTTTTAGAACCAAATGTAACCAAACTGAACTTGGGTTGCACATTTTCGCTGCTATGAACATTAGGTCTTATTGCATTAGGGTCACTATTTCCAATCTGCTAATTTTAAATTATAGATAGTACATGAATGTTGTCACCACATCATACCGTACCCAAAAACCAGCATCTGCACCACCCAGCCTTGTGCTGTCTACATTGGTAGACAGTCATGCATCCAGAGCATTTTAAATTACTTTCTGCAGCTCATATTAAATACCTTAATCAATAACTTTATACTTTAAGATCAGTAAGCAAACCTAAGTTTTTTTAAAATAAAATAAAATAAAACCCCTAATTTAGCAGGTATAATAACGTTTGTTAACTTTTGAAGAGCATCAGTAATGATTTGCCATGTAAAGTAAAGACTGCTTTCTGAGCCCTCTCCTTCTGTACAGTTTTGCGTAGAATTGTGAAGTTGTTAATTGTTGGTTCCCAACCCATATTGCACCATTCTGGGGAACCTGCGATATCTATGTACCAGTGCTTCCAATTTTGGGTGATAGTATACTGGGCTGAAAGTGGCTTCTTTTCTCTTTATTAAGCTGGATCCAGAATAACCAGATCCGCTGATCTGAGGCCTTTTCGCACTACAGCCAAACGGCTATAATGCAGTAAGGCTAGGACATGCGGGGACAGATTCCGCATTCACACTTAGGCAGGTAAGGACGTGTTCCCATGAGTCCTTACCTGCCTAGGTGTGAATGGGGAATCCATCCTCGTGTGTCCTAGCTCAAAATGGCTGACACGTCCCTGCCCTCGGCAGCTGCCATTGGGTTGCGCTAGAGGTGGCTGTGCCCCGAGGAGGCCCCCTGGGCCCCCTGATTATGTAGACCCATTTCAATCTGGCTTCAGGCCTGGTTATGGCATGGAAACCGCCTTGGTCACCCTGGTTGATGACCTTCTCCAGAAGACTTAAACAACTATCGCCCGGTGGCCAAAAACCATTTTCAAGGTACTAGAGAGAGCTGTCACTGTTCAACTGCAGACATGCTTGGAAGAAGCTGATTATCTAGACCCATTTCAATCTGGCTTCTAGCTCACCTTGGTTGCTCTGGTTGAAAACCTCCTTCAGGACAGGGACAAGGGGAATGCTACCCTGTTGGTTCTCCTGGACCTCTAAACGGCTTTTGATGCCATTGTCCATGATATCCTTTTGAAGAGACTTCAGAGCTTAGGAGTGGGAGGCAGTGCTTGGCAATGGTTCCGCTCCTATCTTCAGAACAGATCCCAGATAGTGGCTGTGAGAGACACTGATTCGACACCCTGGGAACTCACTTGTGGGGTTCCTCAGGGGTCAGTCTTATCTCCCATGCTATTTAACATCTATATGAAGCCGTTGGGAGAGGTCATCAGGAGATTTGGAGTGAGGTGTCACCATGTGAATCAGGAGAGGCAGTGGAAGTGCTTGACAGGTGTCTGGAAGTGGTGATGAACTGGATGAGGGCCAATAAATTGAACCTGAATCCAGACAAGACAGAGGTGCCGTGTGTCACAAGGTCTCGGGTCCAGGTAGTTGGGAGATACCCTGTCCTTGAAGGGGTTGCAATGCCCTGGAAGGGACAGGTGCGTTATTTGGGGGTACTCCTGGACTCCGCACTAACACTTGAAGCTCAAGTGGAGGCCGTGGCCAGGAGTGCCTACTCCCAGCTATGGCCAGTCCATCAACTGAAGCCTCTTGTTGGTAGAGATGACTTGGCCACAGTTATCCATGCTCGAGTAGCCTCTAGATTGGACTACTGCAATGCACTCTACATGGGACTGCCCTTGAAGACGGTTCAGAAGTTGCAGCTAGTGCAAAATGCAGCTGCTAGAGTGCTGACCGGAACATCTAGCTGGATGCACATCACACCGGTCTTAAAAGAATTGCACTGGCTGCCAATTCGCTACTGAGCCCAATTCAAGGTTTTGACTCTGACTTATAAGGCCCTAAATGACTTGGGCCCCAAATATCTAAAGGAACGCCTTCTCCCATATCGACCTGCCCGTGCCTTAAGATCAAGCTGTCAGGCCCTCCTGGTTGTCCCACCATCTTCAGCAGTGAGGTTGGTGGGCACCCGGGAGAGAGCCTTCTCTGTGATGGCCCCCAGTGCGTCTTGCCCCTTTCTTATATATATTTAGGAAGGCGGTGAAGATGCACCTCTTTACCCTGGCCTTTGGCTGAGCTGCTTATGTTTCCCCCCGGCACAGACACTATTATTTTAAACATACTGTGTATTGTTTTATACTTGTTGAATTTTTTAAGAAAGTCTTTTAATGTATACTTTGTTTTAATCTGTTTAAAGGTTGTTACCTGCCCAGAGATCTTTGGGTATGGGGCGGGATAGAAATGTAAATAATAAAAATAATAATAAAAATCTTATACGCGTCCCATACGCATCCTGTATGCATCCTGTTTTCATGCCGTACCTGTCCATACAGATGCGTATGGTTACGTACACATATGAATGTCCGAATTATTTGTACGAATAACTGAAAATATTAGTATTTGTACAAATACTAAAGTATGAATGGCTAGACATTTGCTTCATATATGAGAATCCAAATTTGTACAAATTTGTACGAATAATGAATATTTGAAACATTCATGCCCGTCCCTAGTCAGGAGGCTTTTACAGCCTAGAAACTCCCTCTCCTGCCCAGAGGTTGACCAATTTCATGCTAGCCTTCCCCAGACACTTACCTGAAGCATCCAACCTGTGAGCATCTGCACCTCTGCTGGCTGGGACGGCGCTGATGCCTGTGCAGCCATGGAGGGCGCCACACTCAAGATGGCGGTGCCCAGAAGAGGATTGGCCCAGCTATCAAGCACAGGTAAGTGATCGATCGCACAGGGGTTAGGCTAACATTGACTAGCATTTGCAAGTGCAAGTGCTAGTCAGCATTAGTTGATTGCACTCCTTTCCATCCCCAAGGCCCTTAGTCCACTTGTGGACCCAGTTTAACAGATGCACAAGAGATCCAGATTAAGGGCCTCTTAATCCGCGTCTAGCTCCATCTTGTGCAGTTGGAGCAGGAATATCAGGAGGTAAGGCCTCCTTGATCCACATTAAGGGAGGCAAGCAATCCAGATCTAAAACAAGTGCAGAAAGGGCCTCAAAGAAGTTATGGAGGAGAAATACCTGCGGTGGGAGCATGATTTTAGTGTTAATCAGACTCTCTAACTCTTTCCCAATTAAACTGCAGTAGCTTTGCACTTTTGAACATTCCCACCGAAGATGGAAATAGGTGGGGCAACCACAGCATCCCTTCCAACAGCTCGGCCCAGTTGAGCCAGTCATACTAGCCAATTATATTAATGTGATGCACCATCTAAGAATTACTTTTGTAGACTGTTCTTTAATTTGTGTGGAGGAGTGCCAATTCTGTTTCTTCTCAACAACTGCGTACCAGGAATTTGGAGTAACGCTAAGTCGCAGATCGTCCTCCCAGATTCCTTTGACCTGCTTAATTGCAAGGCTATTAGGCGTTTCAAAGGGTGTAAATCATCGTCGTTATTCCTTTCATTGACATTTTAGCTTTCGTGACAATTTGTTCAGAGGGGCTTAATGCTCTTTTAATTGTATTTTTAGTTTCTGTGCCATTTAAATAATTAATGAAAGATGCCCATCCCAGCCAATTCTTGCCTAAGGAAATACTATATTTTTTATCTCCTCAATCCAGAGGTTGTATGTTGTACTGAAGAAATCCCTTTTCTTGAAGGGCTCGCCACTGTCATTTGCCTTACACTCTGCACCACATCTGGGATAGAGCTTACATGGACTAAGGAGGAGATACCCACGACAAGCTTTTTCTGCCATTGTTTCCAGGTGAGCCATTGTGTAGATATTATTGGTTTACCTGAAACAGGCTTATTCAAATAAGGGATGAGTTTAATACTTGGTCCAACTTTATAACTCTAATTTTATTCCTCTGTTAGCCACCATTTTGTGATTTGTTCTCTTGAGCCATGAAGCACTTCTGATAGTACACACGCGTGGAAATAAAAGTATAAACTAGATACATTCCACCTGCTTGTGCTAGATTTCCACATGGTTCTATTCTTTATCAAAGCGAATCCCTTCCTTCATGATTTTTTGAGTGAGATGTATTGGAAGGGTTTGAAAAAAATAATGAAAAAATTTGTAATTCATTTTTATGACCACAATCTGCCCTAGCAACGAAAAATGATTACTTCTCCAATGTTTTATATTTTATGTATTATTATTATTATTATTATTATTATTATTATTATTATTATTATTATTATTATTATTATTATTATTATTATTATTATTATTATTATTATACAATACACAAAACAATACTGGTCACGTCCCCATGCATTCTATAGTCTGAATCGAATCTGAATTCGGCAAGGAGTGTCCCCATGCAAAGCCCCCATACTGGGCTACACGCAAACCAAATTGCCCAAATCCACAGTACATTTAGTCCTGACAAAACTGTTCTCGCTGCAGTTTGGGAGGCAAGCTCACATTACTTTGGAGGCTTTGGGATGCTCCCGGGTTATTAGGGGAGGAGATTGACACTCACGTCATTAGCAGACAAGTTTCACGTCCTGTGCTCACCATTCCTGTCCTGTGCATTGCAGATCACAACTGTTTGGGCATTTTTGGCAATAAATGGTGATTGAACAGAAATGAGTCTCTTTCCACAACCATTATTCCACCCCCCCTCCCCCAATTGCCAAGTCAGCAAGACAAAATAGAAGCTTCAGCATCCCAGTTTTACAGGAAAAGATGTGATTGCCATCCCACAAGTCTCTTTCCGTGACCATTATTCCACCACCCCTCCCCGATCACCAAGCCAGGCATGATAATTTAATTTAAATGGCTTAATTTAGTGCACAAGCAATAAACTGCTGTGCTGGGTGGAGCGGAGGTGGGCACCTCCAGTAAACTGCTGCCAAAACCCATAGCGGCTTTGCAGAACGATCTGGCTTATTCATTTTTTAAAAAAAAAAAAATTATATTTTTATTGCCTTTCAGCCCTATGTGCCAAGATCGGGGAAGGATGTGTTATGTGGCGTTTCCCTGCCATCACTACAGCGGGCAGCACAGGGGTTGGCGACATCAGCCCGGCTTCCAATCGGGAGAGCTGGGGGTGGAGAGAAAAAGATGCTGTTCCCCCATGCAGGGATTTAGCATGGTTTGCACGGGGATATCCATAGTCGAATTGAGCCTGCATTATCAGCTAATGCATGGGGACAGCTCAATTAGAATTCAGCCCTGCACCCGGATTAACAAATGGAGTGCGTGGGAACATGGCCACTATAACACAGCCACCAGATCACGAGTTGGAGTTGGTCTTCATCACACACTGAGTTCTGCCCAAGATGAACTCTGCATATAAAGTGTGCAGATCCAAGCAGTGTGGCTTTTTGTAGCTGACTGGTGGTGATTTTGTCAACATTGATTTCTTTCAAGTGCTGCTCAAGGTCTTTTGGGATGGCGCCCAGTGTCCCAATCACCACTGGTCCCACCATTGCTGGCTTGTGCCAGGGTCTCTGCACTTCTATCCCCAGGTCTTCATATTCTTCATGTTGTGTCTCATTGACTCTATTATCACCAGGTATTGCAACATCAATGAGCCACACCTGTTTCTTCTCAACAGTGGTCAGATCAGGTGTGTTATGCAGTAAGACCTTGTCCGTTTGAATACAAAAGTCCTATTTTCTAACATTTTTTCTAACTGGATCCCACCAGTTCCTCCTCTTCCTCCTCCTCCTCTGGTGAATGACTGGACTACATAACTCAAGCATGTCAAAATGTTGTTCAATTCTGAATCCTAATGAAGGCTCAAAAACAAAGGTGACCACTGTTCAAAGGCTCTGCGCTGATGTTGCTTTCTGGATGGCATCCTGTATAAGTGGGCATAAGTTTCTGGGGGCTGTGTTTTGAGATTATTTTATCTGATAAGTTATCAGCATCAATGATTAACCAGAGCCATAAAAGATCAAAGTGCTGCAGAAATAGCATCTCTGGTGTATCTAAAACACTGCAAGGTGCCGAGTTTGTAGTGTGCCTTCGGGCAGACTCGCCTGAAAAGCCTTTCTGCAGCAGGGAATTGTCCTACATCCAATTAACCCCCAAAAGGTGTCAAACCTGTTCAAACAGCTTTAGTGCCTTTGAAATTTGCAGAGATAGCATCTTCTTGGCTCATTTATATGTCAAACTCCACCCAAGCAGTGTGTTATTCATAAACATAGAATAACAAGCGTATTTAGTAAGCTGACGTAGTTGAGAATTTCTCTAGAGATAAACCAACTGGCTAGAAGGGGTGGTCTGTATTTAAGATCTTGTCTATATAGTTTAAATACAGCAACATCTCAGGCATTTGAATTATTTTATACATTTCAGAAGAATTACGGTACTTGATACCAGCACACACATGGATGCCCATGTGTACCAGTAAAGTAGAAAAGATTTTGTGGTGTTTTGGAAAGTAGAACTTCAAGGCTGTGGTTGCACCTTCACTTCAGATCTTCAGTCCATCTTCCGAGGGCAGTGCTCACAACTTTTCATTTCTGCTTTGTCTGTGGACTTTCCATCCTCTATTTGGACTTTCCACAAATAAAATGGATTAGAAATGAAAATGTGTGAGCAGTCAGATCTGAAGGTTTAAAGGAGTGAGCCTGACTCAAAGTAGATAATCTACTGTTTTTACTACTCATTTTTTTCTGTGGGTTTGTGCAAAACACAGGAATCTAATCCAGAATAAATACCAACAGATGCTTAACATTTCTAGAGCACTCATAAGAAGATTCCCAAAAGAAGTTCCTCTCCATCTGTCGATCGATCGATTGATCTGTTTCAGTCTGGCTTCATTCCTCAACGTTGCATCCCGACTGCTCTTGAGCACCCCAGCTGACGGGTGGGTATTTTAGGGCAGTAAAGGGGAGAATGCAAACATTATGCTCCTCTGAATTCAGCACAGACATTCACACCAACGTCCTTCAGGGCGCCTTCTTGGTGGGGCTTTGGGAGCAGCGCACAATGATGGCCCCTTTTGTTTTACAGTCCGTGCCCCAAACCCCGAGATGGCTTTTGCTTGACCCCTTGGGAGCTCACTCCAGGGAGTCTTCAAGGCTGACCATGGCAGAATCTGCACGTGAAGTGGTGAATCTCCACGGCCCGCGCACCTTAACAGCGTAGTGCCGCAATGGTAATGCTGCTGTCCATAAAGCAGAGGCTGCCGCCTGCTCGCTTCTGCTCCCTGCTGCCAATACCCAAGACGGGCCTTTGAAACTGAGAGTGAGGAGAGTGCTTTGAAGAGACTGGAGAGCTCTTTGAATCGCATTGACTCTAAGTGATCACACCTAAGGATTAATCCAGCTTCAGTCCGCTTTCAGAGCGAGAGAACACATCAGCAAAGAGGGCAGGAATTTTTTCCCACTTGATCTATCCCAAATTTACATTTTCTGTGTCTCTGCACTTAGCTTCCCATCTGTTTGATAGGAGAAGTGCATAACAGACTAATGTGTGCTAGCGTTCGCACTTAGGAATGCCGGTACACAGTAGCCTAGCCCCCACGTGCCCGGACACTGCCGTTGTCTGGTCACGTGTCCAATCGCTGGCAGGGTGCCATCATTTTCATGGTGGCACCTGGTGTGACTGCACATGACGTCATGGCGATGATGATGCTCTGTGCACGCGCAGTTGTGTTTGGGGTCATTTGAGGCACCAGCGCTCTCGTGCTGCACCTCAGATGACCCCTCACTCCAGAAATGGTGCAAATGGTCGCTGGATGGGCGCATCAGCTAAGTTTCAGGTAAGGGTTAGTGTGTGTGCAATGCAGGATTGTTTGCAAGAGGTTAACATCTGGGCAGGCCGAGGGTGTTCCTAGGCTGTAAATGCCTCCTGCAAGTACAGATGCAGCTGCCCAGATGCTAACCTATTGCAAACTATGGGGCCAAGTGCGAACTGGCCTCAGCTTGTCACTTTCCTGATGTATTGTCTCACTCTGAAAGTGGACTGAAGCTGGATTAAATGTTAAGTGACTACAGCCTAAAACATCATAATGATGCTTATGGTGGCATGGTGGTGGAACAACATGGCATCTACACAGCCTGCACACTCTTCCTCCAAACTGAGCGCTGCAATACAGACACTGATCCCACATGGCTCATCCTACATTTCCCTGCTTGTCTGCATTAACGTGAAGGTTTTAGGAACTGTCACCAGGGGACTTGGACAGAAGGGCTGTCAATCTACTGCTGACAGCCAGTTCTATCTCTCCATTTCACCTCAGTTCTTGACCTTTATCTGGAGGTAGTAATAAGCTGGATGTAGATGAATGAATTGAAATTCCGTCCGGACATGTGGAAGGTACTCTGTGATTAAGGCTTTCAAGTGTAGGAAAAAGAGAAACAGTTCTAGATGAAGTTGCAGTCTGGTGGGAAAAGCAACTTTGGATAGTCCCACACTTTGTGATGTCTGATGCCTATTCCGTCTATGGCTGGTTCTGCTGGCTCTTCCTGGTTGTATGTAGTAGAACAAAGGGATTCAAGCACTTATAAGTTCTATTATGGTCCACATGGGACTGTCTTTGGAGAAAGCCTAGAGTCTGGAACTACAGCGAGAGTAGAACAGCATGTCTGCTAATGGGCACTCTTGAATATTCATGCCATTTGCAAAATCTTCGCTTGAGCTTGAGCTTCAGTTATCTGAAGAAGTTCTGCTTCCTATAAAGTTGCTTTAAGGTATCCAGAAAATCCCTGCCCTTAATGCTAAGTTCCTCTGAGGCTCTGTTCCGTACATCTGCACAAATTAAGCATGTGGCATGGTGACATATTTTGCAAGTGGGGGGAGGGGCAGAACAAGATGGTGGTGGGGGGGGGGGCTCCACAACCCAGACTGAGAAAATGTCATCAGATATTGAATGTGATCAGGCTTAGCATGTTTTGAGTCTGGCTTGCCAATGGGACAACTAATTTAGTGAGGTGTGAGTGTAGCCTAAGTGTGATAGGAACAGTTCTGCTCTTTGGACGTATAGCTTTATACCCTACTTTTCTCATGCTTAAGGAGACTCAGAGTCGCTGAATAACCTTCTGTTCTTCTCCCCACAACAGATACCCTGTGAGGTAGGAGCTCAGAAAGAGAGTTGTGACTTATTAAAAGATAAAACAGTGAACAAGTTTATCGAAGATTGGGGACTTTTTATACAATTTCTTCGGGAATTGGGTATTCCGGTGGAAGGCATTGGCCTCTAGGAGGAAAAGCAACAAGTAGATGTAGGGAGCTAAATGTAAAAGATTAGAAGAAGAAGAGTCTGAAGAACGGAGGAAGTCACATGGAAAATTTATTGAATTTATTGTAATGGTATATAACTATGTATGAATTATATTAATGAAAATAAATAAAAAATGGATGGTTAAAAAAAGAAAGAAAGAAAGAGAGCTGTGACTAGCCCAAGGTCGCCCAGCTGCCATTGTGAAGGAGTGTGGACTCGAACCCAGAGACTACGGGGTAAGACTCTGGCGCTCTAACCTCAAGACAAAACTGAAGAGTCTTGCTGGGTTGGATTCATAGACTTGATGTTCTCAGAGTATCTGTAAGCTCCAGTGGGAAGCCCATGAGTAGGACAAACATCTCAGCACATGGTTGCCAGAGGAATTTTCACTTACGGTATTGGAAGTAATATAAAGTCATCTTAGCTTAGAAGCCATGGAGACTAATAGCCGTGATAACAAGACAGCCTGCCCTCTAGACCCAAGTATAGGAAAGTTTGAACTTCGGGTTCGTTTTTCCAGGTAGTGATGAAATCTTGGTGGTTGGAAGACCTCCGAGGTTTGTTGCTTACCCATATCCTTTTTTCAATACAGTTTAACTGGCAGACCAGACATGACCCCATTAAACAGATGGGAGGCTCCTCTACCCGCCCCAACCAAAAAAAAGTGTCCATCAAGCCACCATTAAAATCTGTCTTTTGATTCCTCAGTGACAACCACCATCTCCTCTCCTGATTTTGGAATGAAATAAACTTCCCCCAGATTCTTTCATCATCATTTGCAAAGACAGTGAAATGGAAAAATGTGCCTCTAATTATTACCCCTCTGTCTTTAAAAACCTCTCTCTGAACTTTTAAGTCTCCTCAAGTTTCAAGTCCCTCTGTCTCTCTTTTTTTATTTAAACTCATCTAAAAAAGCTATAAAAAGCCTCTGACACTATAAATTCCCTTGTAAACCTGGGTTTTATAGGTTTAATTGCCTGCTTTTATTGCCTGGCAAGCTTTGTTCCTGCAGCATTTTTAGAGAGCGCTTTCATTATTTTAGCATGAAGGAGGAAGGGTGGAAAAGAGGTTTGCCTGGGAGGTTTGCCTCTTCTGGCACCCTGGGCTTGGCTAGAGGCAGGCAGAAAGTGCTGCTAACCCAGCATAAGGGCCTTTGCACACTCTCCCTGCCTCGAGAAATGTTCCCAGGGAAGGGAAGATGGGAAATAGATGCAAAGATGTCAAACCTATCCTAAACCTTGCTAGCACTTCCCTACACAGGGAAGAGGTGCAGATCACCTCCATTAGGGAGGCAGCCATGGAACTGTGGCAACAGCACCATGCACATGCGCAGCACGTTGCTGTAGCAACCAGAGGCTGATCCACACTTTGGTGAACATCTGGGCAAGTGCATTTGCACTTGCAGGAGGCGCTTACAGCCTACAAGCACTCCCTATCTCCCCAGATGTTCACCTATCGTGAACTAGCTGCGATGCATGAAACAGTGCACCACAATCTCACCAACCTTTACCCCACACAACCAAAACTGACCTGACAGTGTCCAGCTGGTGACCATTCACACTCTGAGGCAACCGAAAATCCCTAATAGAACCCAAAAATGCCAAAAGCAAAAAACCAAACAAGGGTACTAGATCAAAAATATAAAGAAATATAATAATTACTAAAAGGGTATGGTGACCCCACTAATAGAAAAATATAAATGGTAAAATGCAACAGTACTCAAAGGAAATAAGGTGCAAAACCATCAAAGATAATAAACTGTAAATGCACCAGGTTAAAAATACGCACCAAAGTAAAAATCAAGCTTAAAATATAAAACAGCTGATAAAAACAAAGAGTTTAGGGCCATACGCGTTTCGACTAAAAAGTCTTCCTCGGTGGCCTGTTAGGTAAAGTATAACTAAAATGCTGTGTGTGAAAAATTTCCCGTACAAGAGCAATTCTCAGCCGCACAAGCGCACTGGCAGGTCTGATGACCCTTGCTGCAACTGCGCAGAGCAATGGCACGGACAGAAGCGCAGTCGCGGAGGGTGCCACACTCAAGATGGCGGCCGGGGTGCGCACAAATGCAGTTTTCAGATTTGATTCGAATTCAATATTCAAATGTTCCAATTTGAACGAATAGAGAAAAAATGAATGTATTCAAATTCAAACGTTTGTTCATACAAATATTTGAGTCGTATTTGAAGATACAAATGTCGACATCATTTGTATGTGTCCATACACATCTGTATGCACTCGTATGCATCCCATTTTCATCCCATACGCATCCGTACAAGTGCGCACAGATACAAATAAGATGCTTACAGATATGTATGTCATGCGTATGTAATGTACACATACAGATGTCCAAATAATTCATATGAATGATTCAAACATTTGAATCCATTCAAATGTTAAAAAATGAATGTATAGACATTCGATTCGGATGTGAGTGTCTGAATTCAAATGAATTCAAACAAATTTCAACTGTTTCAAATATTCTTGGATATCCCTTCTGGCGGCACCCTGAAGAGCCCGGCGATAGAACATAGGTAAGGGACTTATCATGAAGGGGCAGGTTAATGTTGACCAGTGATCACAAGTGCAAGTGCTAGTGCTAGTGCTAGCAAACCTTTGCTCATTGCACACTTTTCCCGTCCATGGGAAGGGAAGGGAAGTGCGCAATCACCCCAGGTGGCTTGGTGCGCAACCACACCTGCATTGCCTGATCATGTGCTCCGTTTCCATCTCTTCTACCCAGAGACGGTGCAAATGGAGTGCGCAGGGCCGCCTCAACCTTCCCACCTAGAGCCACTTCTATTCCAGAAGTGGCTCCATGAACTGCACATGTTCTGTGCATAAGAAGAGGGTTGCCAACTGGATCAGAAGCCCATTCATCCCAGCAACCTTTTTCACAGTGACAAAACACATATCTATGAGGACCCCATAAAGAAGACATAAGCACAAGAGCTGTAGCTCTAGCCATGGGCCTTTTCTAGGGATGTACATGAATGTGTTTTTTTAATTTGATCCACATCAAATCAAAGGCAAGAAAGTCGGTATTCATTCAAATAGATCCCCTCAAAATGTAGTAGGATTCCTATTTGATACAAATATTCAGTCCCATATGAATGCATACGAATAGCAAACAGATCCTATATAGGAATGCATACAAATAGCATTCAGATCCCACACAAATGCATACAACTAGTATACGAATACCATATACCAATCCCATATGAAGGGGATGTGTGCAGATCTATGATCCCAGATCAGCGTTATGGAGCCCTTGACTCCAGATTAAGGGTCCATGAAGAAAGGGCCATAGAGTCATCCAATTTGAACTTCCAGCTTGTGTTGTGCAAGTTGTTTGAAACTGTAAAGTATCTTTTCCCTTTCAAAATACTTCTGGCTCAACACCAACTATTTCTGTTCTTTAGCAATTTTGTTTTTAAATACCCATGAATGACAACCAGGAGAGACATTCAGCTTTTTAAAAAAATGCTGTTTGGTTCTGTGATGTTCCTTATTAAAGCCTTTCTGTTCAGTATACATAATGTTATTTGATTCTACTCAGTTTTTAAAACAACATGTGCACAAACAGTTTGGCAGTTTAATGGAGAAAACCCAGGTCAATAGTTTTGAAGACCATGTTTGTGTCTCGGTATTTGTGAATGAGAACAATATCTGTGACCTCCGTCCCTCTGGAAATTTTGATGTTACTCATTGAACTTGCAAGGGAGCAGATGCATATTTTGAGCGCTCAAGCCCTTTATCTTTATCACTGAGATGGGATTTGAATTGTAGGGGACTAGATCCCATCACAGTGGTCCGACCCCTACACCACACGGTCTCACTGTGTTGTCATTTTCATAGCTATCTATCAATTTAAAAGCTTAGAATGAAAGATTCACATAGTAGCTCCATCCCTGCTAATGTCCTTACTCATTGGGCAGGAAACCCCACGCTCGTCCTGGCTCATCACAGAAAGCCTTCTCAGGCCATGGTCTTGCACACAGCACCATCATCGGCTCAAGAACACCTCCAGAGGGTGGGATTTTCCTGCCAGTAACAGGCAAAAGAACATCAAAAGGCCACTCCAAGGCTGCAGAAATCTAGAATGCTTACACTCAAGGGAGACATTTTAAAAATAGGGTATTTGGAAATACCACATAAACTAGGAATGAAATCGGTCCCTGGAAAAGAGTGGAGTGGGAAAGCAAGATGTTCCCCAATAATGCAGCAGGCCTTGAGTGAGTCCCACCAAAGTCTGCACTAGCATGCAGATGGCATGTCTCCTAATCTATGGTACAATCTCATCAGGCCCTTTGCAGAAAGGACCTTCATCTTTTGGCCTTCATCAGTCTACAGGTTCATTTCTTGACCCCCACAGGTCCGATTCATCTGCATTAAACAGGCCATGATCACAATCAGCAGTGGAGAGCTGCACAAATATTCAACATACCCGTATATTCCGGCATATAAGACGACTGGGCATATATACTTGCTGTATAAGAAGACGACACCCGGCGTATAATACGACCCATGACTTTTGAGAAGATCTTCCTGGGTTAAATAGTAGTCTTATATGCCAGAATATGCTGTATCCATTATTCAGATGAATACGAATATTTTGAGTTATTAGTACGAATAATTCTGACATTCCTATGTGCATCCATATAGATATTTATGGGATAAAAATGGGAAGTGTACAGATGCATACGAGAGGCACATCATTGGATACATATCAAACATTTGAACGAATAAATATGAATGTATTCATATCCGTTTGAATATCCATTCATTTTTCTTTATTTGTACATATTTGAATATTCAATTTGAATCGATTATAATGTCAAAAATTGCATTTGTGCACAACTCTAATCCCCAGTAGTCCCAAGGAAATGTGCCATGCAGAGGTGTGACTTTGTGTTCAGGACTATCAGGAGAGCAATTTGGTGGCACATGGAAGCGTTACTCCAAAATCCATCCCCCAGGGGCTCTGAGTTTAGACCCAGTGTCTGGCTTCAAAGGGCACATATGCTTTGAGGCCACCGCATGGGCCAGTCTGGGCCCGCACCACCATGCAGACGGCACTGATCCTACCCATCCCTTTCCCTGGCCAGAATCCGTGAATCTGGTTGTTCCAGACCCACAGATTTCAACCAGTCCTTTCAGTGCAGAAAGGCCTTGAGACAAGAAAGCACCCAGAGGGCAGTCATAATAAATGCCAAGCTCAGTCATCACCCGGGCAGCAAATCTGAGCCTTTGGTGAAGAGCAGATTTTAGCTGATGGTGGTTATACATGTGCCTGGGGCCTCATCAAGAAGAGTTCTTTTAATCTAAATTTGCCCATATGGAATGAGAGCAAGGTTCTTGCACCATTAATGGTTGTACAAAAAAGGAAATTCCAACAAGGAGAACCTGTTTTGCAAGTTGCAAGTGCTACAAAGCTATGATTAAAGATGCCCCTTTGCCATAAGGCGAGGTTGGCTTATCATGTTTTGAAGAAGCGAATCAACACCTAAAGGAGGCCGTCTTCCAAGAATCACAGAGCCCAGAACTTCAAATTGCTTGACAACATCCCTGCAGGTATTTGAAAATATCAACAGACTTACGTCATCCGTGTGTGAGACACACGCTGTACGAGGACACCGTAAATCACCTGCACACTGCAAAAGACGGGCGATCTCACCAGCTTAGGTGTCAGTCCTTTTTGTCCAGTGGCCTCCATTCTCTGCCCCTTGTGTGGCAGCAGAAGCAGTTATCAGTGGATCCCAGGGATCTGCATGTCCCTCAGAAGTACCAGCTCCAAGCATCTATATGTGTGTGAGTCACAGGCAAATCTCTTCACCCCTCCTCTGCACAAATGGTCAAAAAGGGGATTACTTTAATTTATTCTCCCTTTATAGTGGAAAAGTTTTAGGTTGTAAGATGCATGGCTTTTCAACAAGGAGCATTCAGTGAAAGGGTGGCACACTATTTTGCAAGGAGAGGAAGTGTGTAAATGTAAGTGAGCCAGTTTGGTCCCGTGGTTAGAGTGCTGGGTTCTTATCTGCTAGTCCCCCGGTTCGGTTCTGCACTCCCCCACGAAGCTTGGGCTCTGAGCTCTCACAGCCCCATGTACCTTACAGGGTGTCTGTAGTGGGGAAAAGAACAGGTTTGTCAGCTGCTTTGAGTCCCCTTAAGAGTGAGAAAAATGGGGTATAAAAACCAGCTACTTTTCTTTTACCGTAGAAACAGATCATCTAAATGTATCGACAGAAGGTCAGCAGGAAAGAAGACCAACCAAAGAGAGTCGCTTCAATTCGATTACTAAATAAAGCTAGAAATGGGGCTGAGTTCTCCGACCATCTTTGATAGAAGTTGATTTGCCCTCTTTTCATACTAGCATTAGTATGCTTATTCCGCTCTGATTTGATAGCAGAAAGAAAGAGTAATTTTTTAAACACACACATATACACAGGTACACAAGCTTAGTGTCTTACTGTTGCTCCTATTTAAAGTTTGACTGCAAAATAAGGCTCTGTCTACACAGCCACTTCATGTCCTCCCTCGTTGCTCCAAGGCTATGACGGACAAGGATCCAGGCCCTTAGCGGACTGAGCAGCTGTATGGCCGCATTCTTATCCTGTCCCTGAGCCAATGCAACTACCCTGTGGGAGTCCCCAGGAATCCTCACTGGACAGCTCTCAGGGTGGTTGTGGGAGATCATCTTCTACCACCCAGGTAGATGCACAGAGAAGGGAAGAGGCTTATGGGCTGCTTTCCACCCACACCACTTTTGTGAAGGAACAAAAGATGGGGAGCTTCCTTGACCGTTTCAAGAGGCCTTTTTGCACTTAGGCAATTAGGCTGCCATGCACTAAGTCTGGTACGCTCCGGGTACAGGAGGACCGTATGCATTTCTAGCAGGGAGGGACATTCCTCACCAGCCAGAAATGCAAATGGTTCTCCTGTACCCAGAGCATATCGCCCCATCACCTCATACACCAGGAGTCCTGTGTCCTCACTGCCGTGATTGGCTGCCACTGGCCACATGGAACACGTTACATGTCCAGCAGCAGCCAATCGCAGCACCAAGGAGGTGGGACTCCTAATTGCATATCAGAGGCCGTAGTGTGAAGATGTGAGGTGTGAGCATTTCTTTGTTTGTTTGTTTGTTTGTTTGTTTGTTTGTTTGTTTTTCTGAGCAAATGAAGAAGAAAGTATTGGTTGGCTGTACTGTTTGTGATGGGGAGGTCTGGTCTAGCAAGAAAATGAGAGCTAAGGGGAGGTTCTGCTATTGGATAGAGCTGTCTCTCTGTGCAATCCCAGTATCTTGTAAATGTGATTTTATTTGGCTGTTTGTGGGTGTCCCAGGAGGAAGCAATTAAAGGAACAAGCTTCAGGCAGTTTGCAGGACTCGGGTGGCGGCAGTCCATGAGGCCCACCCGCCCACCTCCTTGCCCTCTCGCTCTCCTTTTACACAGTCCGGCTGGGTCACAGAGTCAAAGCCAAGGGGGGCTTCTTGTCTGTTGTAGGGATATTTTTTACAAAGTGTAAAGGATCAAAGTAATTAGCTAAGTGTAAAAGCCCAAGACTGACAGAGAAGAAATCCAGCCCCTTGCCTGGACAATGCAATGGAAGGTGGCCTGTCACAGGTGTGGTAATCCACAGCCCCCAGCAAGGCGAGACCTCGGAGATGCGAAAGGAGGTGTTTTGACAGAGGGATTCTCTTTAATCCCCTCCGTGCTCTGGAAGTTGAGATGTCTCCTCCCAAGGTGATTCCTACATGCCTCTCACTCAGACTGTCCAGATGATCTCTTTGATTTTTGAATGCTGAATTGCCAGCTCTTCTTTTCAAAGTGAGAGCAGATCAAGAGAGGAAAGAAGTAGGGATGGGCAGGAATATTCGAGATTCAATTGAATTTGGCCGAATTTAGACACTCAAACTCAAATGAATGCAATGTTTTGAATTATTCATAAGAATAATTCAGATATTCGTATGTGTACGGATACGTATGCATCTTATTTGTATCTGTTTGCATCCATCCGGATACATACGGAATGAAATCAGGATCCGTATGGGATAAAAATGGGAAATAAAAATTTGTATCATCAAATCCATACTGAATATTCGTACAAATAGATATGAATGTATTTGAATTGATTCAAATTTCAATACATTCGTTTTTTCTCTATTCATACAAATTTGGATATTTGAATATTCTATTCAAATGCCAAAAAAAAAGAAAAATCATGCACATCCCTAGAAGAAGGCTTGAAAAAAAAATTATGCATTTGGCCAATTTACTTACTTACTTACTTACTTATTTGTGTTCTGTTCCACTCTAAGGGTACCGTAATGTCTGAGGACAACTTATGACAAATCTCAGGTATGCCATGTTCATACTTGAAACTCTTGATCCAACAGGCTGATCTGGGGCGTTTCTGCCCAGGCCCTTAATCAGATCGAGCACTCACATAGTAATTATCTGGCCTTGTGGATCCACATGTTAATATGAACCTATGTGACCATGCCCCTGTTGCTTTAGACAGAGTACAATGCTGAGTAGTGAGACCTTGACCCTTTCTGCAGTGTGGAGCAGTAGATCCAGATTTACCAGATCTACTGATCTGGATCATGGACAGACAAGGGCCAGATCCATGCCATCTACACTGATGGCACAAATCTAGTTCAAGCCCATCTGAAGCTGAGGAGGTTTCATGAGCTTCACAGTGGTTCTCCATCCCCTGATGGCTAGGAGTGAAAGTTCCTAGACTTAGGGTTTGTGGGCGGTGATTTTTGTTGGTGGGCTATAGTATACCACTGAATGAGAGCTCCCAGTAATTCTGGATCACAGAGGCATGCCACATACATGCCTCCCAGATCCGGAATACAGCCCTTGGTCCAGTTTGTAGAAATGATGTATCAATAGACCCACATCAAGGGCCTCTTGATCCAGATCTGGCTCTGTGTTGTGTAGAAAGACTTGGCCTAATGGGGGCAGGGCCTCCTTGATCCAAATTAACATGTGAATCAGGAAGCCTAGGATCTGGATCAGAGGTCCTTTGATCTGGATCTAAGGGCTAACGCAGAAAGGGCCCTGTTCAGTATTGCTGGTAGACGTAATTAATTGTGTGTACCAGCATACCAGTAGCCCAGATCCAGAACACGAGAAGCATGTAGACAGCATGGATCCCATGTTCAGGGCCACTGGGAGGTACATGTCAGTGAGGTGCCATAGCCAGCCATTGAAATGAGTCCCCCAACATAGGAATTTCTCCCTAGCCCTCAGAGGTGAGGGAGTGCTGCTGCAAAGGCCCAGGATCCAGTTCAGAGGTCCTTTGATCTGGATCAAGAGGTTAGTGCTCAAAGGGCGCTAGTCTGCTTTAGTAACGCCTTATGTTCTTATGTTCTTATTTTGTGGGGGAGTGCGGAATCAAAGCAGGAGACCAAGGCTGCTTCCACACTTACCGTTTTAAATCCAAATCTTTTACATCCGGATTTACTAAAACTGGTTCAGAATATATCTGGATTTAGTTTAAGGTAGATCCAGATTTACTAAAACTGGTTTAAGGTAGATCCGGATTTACTAAAACTGGTTTAAGGTAGATACGGATCTAGTAGATACGGATCTACCAACACCCCTTCCGTCCGCACATGCGTGGGAAGGACAGATTGCAAGGAACAGATTCTGCCTTTGCTGTGCGGACGCAGTAGCACAGATTTCAAGACGGCTGCCCCAGGAGCCACGTGATTGGAGCCTTCAGCCGTCAGTCACTGCTCCTTTCCTGCCGTTTGCGGACCAATCAGCAGCATGTCTAAGATTCAGTGCCCGGCTGGAGCTGAAGCCGGCTTTTTGTGCATGGAATCGCTATATTCAGACTTGCTGTCCCTCTGGACCATAGCTGATGCAAAGCCCATGTGAGAGGGACTTTGTGGCTGGACTGTGCTTCTCCTGCCTCTCTCAACATGGTGACTTCCTGTCCCGCCCCATGTGTTCTCTCTCCCGTCCCTGTGCGGACATGTCCTCCGTTAATGCAGATTTAGAGCAAAACACCCATTAAGACCGCCTTCAATGTGGTGTTCAGTTAAACCCCATTAAGCACACATTAGAGACAGATATGTGCGGACACGCCTTGCTGGAAGTGTGCTAAATAGGTCTGCCTGTGCGGACACGGTTTTCCAAATGTGTGCTTAATGGGTGTTACTGTGCGGACGCCCCTCACCAGAAGTGTGCTAAATAGGTACGTGCGTGCGGACGCGGGTTTCCCAATGTGTGCTTAATGGGTGTTAAAAGGCCTGTGCGGAAGCACCCCTACAGTTAAGAGTCCAACACTCTAACTACAACACCAAACTGTCTCAGAAAAGGAATGCCTGAACTCGTAGGATGCGGTCAGTTTCTCCCTTATAAGCTATCTACTTCTGTTGATTGAGCATAATGTGCCCTGATAGGTTTGGAAAGTTGGTGGCCATGTTAAAGTGAGGAGATAAACTGGCCTAGAGGGGCCCTCAGTCCCTGGTGCTGCTTTCAAAATGAAATTGCACCCATTCTTTGCAGAGTTGGCTTTCCTGGGTGTTTCCTCCATCCTTTGCTCTGAACTCGTATCTGCAGAATAAACAGCTGGAACACCACCCACAACCCCCCCCCCACACACACACACACAGCTGTCACTAGCGCTTCCCTGCGCAAGGGAACTGGCTTTGTAACAGGCTGCTTACAGAATTTCTTACCTCACGTGAAAGTGAGGGAGCATGAAACAGCATTAGCCACGCTGCGCTGAGCTTGCTCACTTAAGTATCCTGCTGCAGATTTACATTTTTACACTTGCTCCTTTCCAGTCTGCCCATTTTAACTTCTCCAAGCTGTCACAGCAGGATACTGGTGCACAAGGAAAGACCAGCCGCTCGCTCCGCCTAAGAGCATCACGGCCGAATGCAGCCCTCTCAAGAGCCACACAGGCTCAGCCTCATCAGACTCTTCCAGCTTAACCGTTGTTGACTCCCAAAGGAACAAATAACAGGCTGTTGTCCAGAAAAGGTGCAGGAGGGTCACATGCCTGGCAGCACATGTGTGTCACCCGGTTGTCCTAGTGATGGCGCCACGCAAGCAAACTAGCACTGGCACCAGGGAGTGAAAATGGCCGTATCCAAGCAGCCATCCACACTTGACGTTTGTGTGGGTCTGGTATGAACTAAGCGTCCACCAGGGCAGTTTTGTCCTTTGCTTCACAGAAACAGGAGGCAAAGGCCCTGGCTCTCCCGCTCATGTTCGTCCAGAACTGACTTTCTGGAAACAGGGCCCATCCCTCATGCGTAGAAACTTCTCCTCTATGGTGTTCCCTATAGCCCTTTCTGCACCAGGCCTTACACTGATGGAGACTACGGCAGACCCCACCCAGGACCTACAGTAGTCCACACCAGGGTGCAGAAGGCAAGACCCTATTCCGAGAGATAATCTGGAATAAGGCCCAGTGCAGAAATGGCCTATATCTCCTTTTTAAAGCCAACTCAATGGTGTCCACCTTGGAAGCTATCGCCATATCCGTACTGAATGCAACAGTTTAAAAGAGCGCTGTGTGGAGACATAGACACTGTGACGGAGATTGCAGTGTGCCAAGGAAAGCATTGACTTGTGCTTTTAAAACAGGAGCTGAAAGAAACCGCGTCTCTTGTGAGATGTGCAACAGGAAAAGTGGAAGAGACAGGTTTCTCATTGATGGCTACCACATGCTTACAATCAGTTTGATAAACGTATTTACATTCTCTCCCCTTTTAATTCTGAACAAAAAAAGTAAATGAGCACTCCACCCACCTCTCATTGAGGCACTTCTTGCTTGCCTCCTTGCAGGTCTCAGAGGAGCTGCTTCTCTGCAGGGCAGGGCCCTTTGGTCAGCTGCTCTGGACCATCCCAGGGCTTAACCCACCAGAGGCTTATGGCTTCAGGTGCTGGGAGCTCTGGCCCTCTGGCTGCCTCCCTTGCCTGGCTTGGCACTGACATTTTGGAGGGGCTACTCCTTTGCAGGATTATCCCTTTTTGACAGCTGCTCTGGATTCCACCTGGGTCTCAGCTGCTTTAGGTTTTGTTCTGTTTTTGCTTTGTGTTACTTTGCAGTGTACTATGCTATGTAAAGTGTGGTTTTATAAAGTATTTTTATTACAGTGTTTGGATGCTTTTTTTCTATTGTATATTTTTTGTTTCTTCAAAACCACCTTGGGCAATCTTTTCTTTCCTTTTTGAAAGGCGACACATGCATAAAACGGAAGCCACAAGAAAGAGCAGGCCCAGGGCTTGCCACATTGGCTGAGGGGAGGGCCCCAACACATGCCCAATCCATCAGCTTCCGGTTCCTCTTATTCCTCAGGGCTATCAATGGACCCAATAGGCTGTCCTTCTTCTGGCCACCATCAGATCTAAGTGCCCTACGTTCAGTAGACCTTTTCTGTCAGCTTTGGAGCTGGCAACAACGACGAAAGTGGATTTCTCAGCTCTGGGCTGAGGTCAGAACAAAGCCTCTGCTTGGCCACTCTAGCGTCACTTGAGAGCTTAAAATAGGCCTCAAGTGGGATCTAAGTGCTGCACAGACCTTGTCTTGAACTTCTGGGAAAGTTGCCATGTCCTCCTCTTCAACCTCAGGCCTATCCATTATCTCTGTATTATCACAGGAGAGTGTTGACTGTGGTGAGGGCTTCCAGAGCTGTCCCTGATTCCACTCCCAACCTCTCCATGGTCAAACTGAGCTCTTCTTCTATACGCCGCTTCTATGCAACAAGATGCCCAGAGTAGCTCACAGTGATACCTTTTAATATCAGAAATACCGTGCTGCACTTGAGAGTTCTAAGTGCATTGTGGCTCCTTTCTCAAGGGCCCGATTAGGGACTGACCTTTGTAAACAAGAGTTGATCCTTTGGTCTTCTTTGCAGCTGCAAGAGGCAGTCCTTGGACCCGAACTTCAGACAGAGGATCAAAGCACAGTTGAGAGAGATAAAGGCAGGACTTCGAAACATCACCTCTTTCCTCTCCTACCCTCCTTGTCACGCTGTCCCTGGCTACAGTCCTCTGGATCCTTAATCATAGGAGCTTTGATCTTTGCCCACTCCCATGACTCTGCTAGTCTTATTAAAGACTGCAATCCCCCGTTGCTTCCCCCATTAAATTAAGCCACTTGCAGAATGGGGAGAGAAAATCACCTGCTCAACAACAGCTCTGGCTTTGGGCACCTGCCATTTCCAATTCTATCCAGAATGAGTTAATGTTTTGTAGATGGCATTGATTAGCCAACGGAATTCTGTCTGAGTAGCCGCCACTCCTGCTCGTCTCCTTCTTCTCCATTTGTCTCCCCATCTGGGCTGAGCTGATAGGTGGAGTCCATAAGGCGTGGATCTTCCATCACCCAACTCCACCCCAGTCATCCATCAAGTCCCTCTCAATAAGCTAATAGCTCTAATGTGTGAAAATTGATTTCTGGGGTGAATACAAATGATTTACACTCTATTTCCTATTGATGAGGTGCAATGATTTCAACAAGTACTAAAATATTTACAGGGGTAGCAGGGGAAGAGAAGGCAGGAGGGGTCAAAGAACGAAATCTCACAGGCTCTATTAAATAATACATTGGATATTTCTTCTTCTCCAAGTATTAAAATGTGGCAAAGATGCCCAGAATGAAGCCAGGGAGGGCCAAAACCGATGTCCATGTGCTCATTGGTGAAACAACAGCTGGAACCACATCCTCCCAAGGACAAAAGCAAATCCATGGAAGGTTGCTGCAGAAATGAAACCTGGGGGTTCAGAACATCTGGTGAATTTTCTTCTATAATTCTATCTTCCAAAGCAAGCTAGATTTAGGAAATCCAGAAAGTGGAGCTGACAGTAAGGCTGCATTCTCATCCTTTTTTGTTTTTTTTAAAAAGTTGCTCAAATGAAGCAGAGAGGAGAAGGAGGAAGAGAAGAAAAAGAAGCAGAGCTGGCTTTTCTACCCCGCCTTTCTCACCCATTTAAGGGGACTCAAAGCGGCTGACAAACTTTCTGTTATTCTCCCCACAACAGACGCCCTGTGAGGTAGGCGGGGCTGTGAGAGCTCAAAAAAAGAGCTGTGACTAGCACAAGAACAGCTAGTTTTATAGGGGAGGGCAGAATCAAACCCAGGGCCAATCCCCACAGCAAGCTTATTTCGCTTTCCCTAAACCGAAATAATAGAACCGGATGCAAACGCGAATTTGCCTGTTTCCATTACTTTTAACTTAATTGCGTTGGATCCAGATTCTGAAGATCGTACGTGGAGTACGTGACTCAAGGTGGGACTCAAGTGGCTACTTTTTAAAAGCTGCTTTTCAGGGCTGCCCTGCCCTCTTCCTCCTGGCATGGATGCGCCACCCATAAGGGACCCCTTCACCGAGCCTAACTGGGTGGCTGGGTGGCTGCCGCTTCCATGGATGGAGGGAAAATGGCAGCGGGCAGCCAGCCAGCGATTCTTTCCCTTCCTCTCCCCATTGCTCAGGACACACAGCAGCAGTGGCACCTAAAGCCCCTTTGCTTTAAGCATTCACATTCAGCTGCTTTCCTCCCTTCCTTTCCCTTTCTAATGTCAGAACTTTTGGAATTGTGCAAAATTGCAACATTGATATCAGGTTGAAGTGATTCCATCGCTACAGCGTAGCGCTGCTGTTAAGGGTGGATTTTTAACACTGAAATCACTGTCTTTGGAAGCAAGCTATTGGGAGAGGGAAACCCTAAACATGGATTCTCATCCCTTAAAACGGTACTGTCCACACAGGAAAAAATGTAAAACGTTTCAAGTGCACGATCTGGAGTGAGACCTGTTGAAATCAGGATTGAGATTCACCACGCTTTGGGGTGGTTTAACATGGGGAAAGCGTGTTAAGCCAAACTGCCGTGCGGACTCCGAGGATTGAAAACGTTTTGAATCCGAGATAAGGTTGCCTTGAAGACACGGCCCCAGTATTCCCAGATAAGAGTCCTGCTCCCTAACTACTAGACCAAACTGGCTCACAGCGGTGGTAGTGTCCAGATATTAGGTCATTGATTCAAATTAAGGGCTAGAAAATCCACTTCCAGGGTGCATTCACTGGACCTGAATGTGGAGTAAAGTTGATGAGAACACTAACAGATGTGGGACCTATTGAGATGGTCTATACCCCCGGAGACTTATGGAATCTGAGCAATTCCTGAATGCCCTGGGGGATTTTCTGGTTGGCATGACTGGTGCACCTGTTGAAGCCTTGGTTTCTCTATTGACATGATCACTCCCAAGTGTCCTCAACATGCTTGTAGAGCCCAGAAAGCTCCTTGGTATTCCATGTAGCTATTGGCCATGAAACAGGA
The DNA here is from genome assembly GCA_023333525.1 of Aspidoscelis tigris stejnegeri. Taxonomy (NCBI): domain Eukaryota; kingdom Metazoa; phylum Chordata; class Lepidosauria; order Squamata; family Teiidae; genus Aspidoscelis; species Aspidoscelis tigris. Next base: position 8,533,773 of record JALMGA010000022.1, read on the forward strand.
AGGTCGATGGCTAGAGTGCAGGTGGCGTAAATCCGGATGTGAATCCAGCCAGACACCGGTCAGAGCACACTATCGTGACTACCACGTGGTGGTGAAAGCAGTGAAAGGTAGTTGTTTTCTTCACCCCCATTGCGTCCTCGAGTAGCCGTCCAGCCGAGCCCTTTAGAGCAGTAAATGGCCTTATGAAACCCAGCTCGAAGAAGCGCAAGCCAGGGCCACACAATAGCTGCTGTGACAGTTTTGCAAAGCACTTTGAGGACAAACTTGCTCAGATTTGTAGCGGATTAGATGTCACAACTGGACATAGTCCAGGGGAGGCCTCCAAAGAACTGTCTGGTCCAATTCTTTTGGACCAGTTTCAATTATTGCGGCCTGAGGACATGGACAAGCTACTTGTGGGGGTGCAGCTGATGACGTGCTCTCTGGACCCTTGCCCCTCCTGGCTGATAAAAGTTAGCTGGCAAGGTATAACTGGGTGGATTCAGGAAGTGGTGAATGCTTCTCTGATCGATGGGGGTGGTTCCATTGGCCCTTAAACAGGCTGTGGTATGTCCCCTCATGAAGACGGCTTCCCTGGATCCAGAAGACTTAAACAACTATCGCCCGGTGGCCTAAAACCATTTTCAAGGTACTAGAGAGAGCTGTCACTGTTCAACTGCAGACATGCTTGGAAGAAGCTGATTATCTAGACCCATTTCAATCTGGCTTCTAGCTCACCTTGGTTGCTCTGGTTGAAAACCTCCTTCAGGACAGGGACAAGGGGAATGCTACCCTGTTGGTTCTCCTGGACCTCTCAGAAGCTTTTGATACCATTGACCATGATATCCTTTTAGAGAGACTACAGAGTTTAGAGTGGGAGGCAGTGCTTGGAATTGGTTCTGCTCCTATCTCCAGAACTGATCTCAGATAGTGGTCACGGGAGATATTAATTCAACACCCTAGCAACTCACTTGTGGGGTTCCCCAGGGGTCAATCCTATCTCCCATGCACTTTAATATCTATATGAAGCTGCTGGGAGAGGTCATCAGGAGATTTGAAGTGAGTTGTCACCAATATGCAGATCATACCCAGCTCTATCTCTCTGTGCCATCTGAATCAGGAGAGGCAGTTGAAGTGCTTGACAGGTGCCTGGAGGCAGTAATGGGCTGGATGGGGAGCAATAAACTGAAGCTGAATCCAGACAAGACAGAGGTGCTGTTTTGGGTCCATGCAGTAGGGAGATACTCTGTCCTTGACAGGGTTACAATGCCCTAGAAGGGACAGGTGCATAACTTGGGGGTACTCCTGGACTCCGTGCTGACAGTGGATGCCGTGGCTAGGAGAGTGTACTCCCAACTAAAGCTGGTGTGTCAACTGAAGACTTTTTGGGACAGCGACGACACAGCCACAGTTATCCACGCTCTGGTAACCTCTAGACTGGACTACTGTAATGTATTGTACACGGGGCTGCCCTTGAAGATGGTTTGGAAGTTGCAGCTAGTGTAAAATGCAGCTGCCAGAGTGCTGACCGGAACAGCTAGCCGAATGCACATCATGCCGGTCTTAAAAGAGTTGCATTGGCTGCCAATTCACTACCAAGCCCAATTCAAGGTGCTAACTCTGACTTATAAGGCCCTAAATGGCTTGGGCCCTAAATATCTAAAGGAACGTCTTCTCCCATATCAACCTGCCCATGCCTTAAGACCTGGAGGCCCTCTTGGTTGTCCCACCGCCTTCAGCAGTGAGACAGGGGGGCACTCAGGAGAGGGCCTTTTCGGTAATGGCCCCCAGGTTTGGAATACTCACCCCCTTGAGGTGCGTCAGGCTCCTTCTCTGCTTATGTTCAGGAAGGCGGTGAAGACGCACCTCTTTGCTCAGGCCTTTGGCTAAATGTTGGTTATGTTTCTCCCATTGTAGACACTACTGTTTTAATTGATATTGTTTTGTTTTTAACGTGCTGGATTTTTAACGTTGTGGTGTTTTTATTGTTTTAATATATATTGTTTCTTTCATATGCAGGATTTTAAAGGTTGTTACCTGCCCTGAGGTATTTGTGTATAGGGTGGAATAGAAATATAAATAATAAATAAAATAATACAAAACATCAGCATGTGGTCACCTATTAGGTGCTTTGGAAATTTTTTGTGGATGCAGCCTGGGTCTGTCTCGTGATCCGTCCCCTAGTCTTGTATACCTAATATATATTTCCATTTAACCAAACACCCAAACTTTAGACTAATATGGTCAAAGATAAGGCACTAATCCTACACCTTCTTTCAGGACATCTTCTTTAGTCTATGAACATAAGCGAAGTCCTGCTGGATTAGGCCACAGCCCATCTAGTCCTGCATCCCATCTCACAGTGGCCCATTGCACTTCTAGCAGAAGACAGGGCAAAACCTTCATTTACTCTCATTCCCTTCAAATGGCCCTGGGAGGGCACTGTTTCTTCAACCCGGAGTACCTGGGCACCCATTTTAGTAGCCATGGATATCCCTGCCCTCTATGAATGTATCCAATCCTTTCTAAAACCCCTTTGGACTCGGAAGCCCACAAGCTGCCTTTCAGCAGAGAGAGGGGCTTCTTGGCTGTATTCACTCTCCTCTCTGGATGGGCTAGTGGTCAGATCAATCCTTCAGTGTCTCCCAAGTGGCTGACCAAGTAAGCAGCCTTAGACTGAAAACACACATCGTTTCAGGAGAATCCGCCCAGAACAGAGCAGATTTCATGTCCGAGAGGTATTTGCAGGGAAGAGAGCAGGGAAGGTTTTGCCTTTGGCTTCTGCTTGAGGTGCCCGTAAGCAATTGATGGCTCCTCGGATGATCTTATCTGTATTTAGGAAGAAAAGAGATAAGAACCAGTCATGTTTAAGTGCAGCCGGGTTGGAATTGGTCTGAGTAGTTGGCCGGAGCCCTCCAAGGATTTCCCATGCTTGTTCCTTCACCTTCAGCCTCACTGACTGGTGGCATATTTGGAAAAGAAGGACTATGGAGCAGCACATCTCTGGATTTTCTGCTTAGTAGGAACAATGCCATTCTCCACAGGAGCTCTTGGACAATATCCAGGATGTACTTACTTGCCACTGTCAGGCACCTGGGAGACCTGCATTACTAGTCAATCTGTCTTCATTCATCTACTTGCCAAAAACCTTTAAAGAGGTGTGTATTCCTAAGATTAGGAAGATAAATGTAGATTCCTAAGATTTGTCTGTCCCATAAAAATCCAGTATTAAATGTTGTAGGAAAGCTGTTGTAATAAGTCTGATGGCCTTCTGAGAATCCAGCCGTGCCTCTCCTTACTGTTCCAAGACACCTCCATGGATCTAAAGAGATGCTTGATGCCATCCTGTTTCCAATGTGGGGGCAGGGGGCACCTTATGGAGATGGTGCCAACCCCTTTTCTCCAACCCTGGTCAGAGGCAGAGCACTCTTCAATGGTGCCTCTTCACCTTGAAACTGAATTGAGAAGGGTCCCTTTTCTCTGTAGCACCTCCCTTGTAGGATCTGCCCCCACCTGGAAGGAGGGATGCAGGCAAGAACTACTTGCCTTCATATTGCTCTGAATGTCACCATCTGGTCCAATAATTTTGGGGATCCAAATTGGACAAGATTCCTGCAGCTGCCCAGTTTACAACATGCTCCTTCAACCATTGACCCTCTTGATTCGTTGGAAGATGTCTTGATGGATCCAAGAAGTAACAGATACATATCAGTGGAATGACTAGATATTACTGACATCAAGGAAGCAGTGATTTGTCATCCTTGGAACCAGAGATTCTTTCTGCATGGGCCTTTAATTTATATTAACTCATCTGTGCCTGTGTATCCGCACCTTGTGAAGACCACAGGCTTTTTCACAGCCCAGCAAGGACTAAACTGTGCTGATTTTTCTTTTGTTACCAAGCTTCCAGGACAAACAGGAGGGTCAGCTGATTTTTCTGCCCTATCAAGAGCTGGGGGGGGGGGAACCCATATAAAAAGGAGAGACACACCGAGGGCAGAGGGGGTGGTTTTAGAGCAGAGGAGAAGGCAGGAGCCAGCTAACTCCTTGCAGCCATTCACCACATGCTCTCTGCCAATGCAGCAGGGGGAGAAGGTTTGGGAACTCTCAGAGGGGAGAGCAGAGAACCTCAGGAGAGAGGCAAGAGGTTTCTCTCTGTTCTTGCTCTGTTTCCTAGCTGGAAGCTAAGCAAGGGAGTGAGCTGCAGACAAGTTTGTCTTGCAAGCTGACAAGGGCTGAAGCCTAGAGAGGCAGCCAGTTGCTTGCGTTGGAAAGCAGAGATTTCTTAACTTAGGCAAGGAGCTGCTTTTGAGGAGGAACAGAGGTTTGGTTTTGGCTAGTGGAACTCAGTTCGCTTTGCAACAGGAACTTATTAAGATTGTACTAGGAACCTTGCAGCCAAACAGGCTGACAAGAGAGGCCAATGCTACATTTATTCTTTTTTCTTGATCTGAAGCTGAATTAAGCTATTTACTTTGGTTTTTGCTATTTGCTTACTTTCTATTATTCATTGCTGTATTTAATAAATACTTTCTAGTTTACATCTACAGCTGAGAGAAGTGATAATTCCGGATAGCAGTTCAAGTGGGGTGCAATTAGAAGTCAGCTTTGCACCAGAGTGCCCTGTACAACTCGGCATTTGGATACCCCTTGCCACTGGGATATTGGTGCGCTGCACTTAGGCTAGTGGCCAGTGTCCCTAGTGACAAGTGGGTTATCAAACACCTGCATGAGAAAGGTGAGATTTGGATTAAGGGAGGGCTTAATCCAGTTATGGCATGGACTCGTGTTCTTGGGCCCACGAGAGGGTCTGGCGCAGCCTGATCCAGGGCACAGGAGGCATGCATACTTCTTGTGTGGGGCTACTCGGGAGTGATTTTCAGCAATGTGCCATAGCACACTACTGAAAGGCACCCTCCACAGGTCCCAAGGATAGGAAATTTCATTGCTAGCCTTCAGAGGTGTGAGAGAGAGACCTCAAAGCTCACAGATGCTTCAGAGTCATGTGGCCTGGACAATCTGGATCAATGGTGTCAGTGCAGACAGCGCTGATCCAGACTCCACCATCCCACAAACTGAATCGGTGGGACGATCCAGACCCACTGCTCCAGATCTCCTGCCGGTACGCACAGGTGTATTCCAACTACTGTTGATATACTTTTTTTCTGAGGAAGGTATTAGAGACAGAGTCTGCTACGCAGTTGAAGGCACTTAATGATCTCAACTGAGTTTAGTCAGGGTTCAGAGGGATTTGGCCACCCTGATGGAACAACCTTTTGTGGGAGAGAGTGAGAGGTTGCCTCCAGACGAATTAGATAAATCCGCACTTAAAACAAAAAGTGCAGTAAACTCACTCCATAGGGAAGACAGATCGTCCATACTTGACATCAGCTCCCTAGTTCCCTCTATTGGAGCAGCGAGAGTTGGAGTGGTGTGTGACGTCATGTGGACTGAGGCAGCCAATCAAATTTTGAGCCCTACTTCCTCATTAGCTGGTGTCTTGTTGATGCTTCTTGTCCCTCTGCCTGCATTGGATTGATACTTTGATTTATCTACATACTGCACAGTGAGGGTTCTTCATCCCACAGTAAAGTAAATGCGCACTACAGGGTGTATAATGTGACTCAACTACTACAGGTCAGTCGGCCTGCATGACAGGACAATTGGGAAAAGGAAGTAAGCAAGCCTCTCCCATCCCCATGCGAGGTCTCCACACGCTAAGCAATGCATGCCAGGACCCCAAACGGTGCCCAGACTTCTTTTTTCAGATACCAAATTTGGTCCTGGTCTGGCACAGGTTTGGGCAATTTGATCCGTGGAAATCGGACCAAACCTAAAACACATGGGGACTCCCCTTGCCAAACCTGATTTCGGATCTGGACCAAACATGCATGGGGACATGCCCTCAGATTTGGAAGTGGGAGGTACCATGGAACAAAGATTCTGTTCCTATCTGCAGGGAAGATCCTAGAGACCCATAATCAGTAACTGTGGCTCTGTTCTCCAAAAGCCAGGCCAGAAAGCACCCCATAGTGCTACTCGGTCGCCAGTAATATTCAACATCTGTCTGGAACAGTTGTGAGTGGTCATAAGAAGTTTTTGACCAAGGTGTCCTCAATACTCCGATGAAACTCAACTCTATTTTTTTCATACCCTACACTTCAAAATGTTTCATAAGAGCTGATCTAGGACTATTTAAAATAAATAAGACTATATTAATAAAATCCTGGAAAGCTACTTGTTTTGTAAGGAGATAGGTTAGTGAGGGGCACTTACCATCCTCTCCTTGTGCATACATTAAACAATGACAGTAACTAAATTTTGGCTCAGCTGCAATAGAATCACTTCAGCAATAAAAAAGTAATTAATTAATTGATTGATTTTTAAACTGAAGTTCAGCAGTGATAAGCCTCATTTTTGAATTTAGATCCTCTCCACTTTCCAAGGCAGCTGATTATTTTAAACTAGAGTATTTCTCCATTGTTTTCAACAAACATTTTTGTACTCTTATGTAGTTTTGTACATAATTTTATTTAATATACTATATTTAGTTTTGCAAATTATTGAGTGCAGATCTTGAAACCTTTCAATAAGAAACATTTTATGACACACAAAAAGACCAATATTACTTCACCAAAAAAAGTAGATGCACTTTGTTTGTTTGTTTGTTATTAAGACAGAGTAATGTGTGCTTGCATCCAAATTTCCCTCTCATCCCTCCACGGGGAACATCAATCCCTAATCCTCTTCCGCCTTGCCCTTTTCTAGGCCTCTGTAGGGTAAAGTTCCCATTTACTAGATAAAGGTCAACTCCTGTCAGGCAGAAAGCTTTTGAAATACTCCTTGGCAACTCATCATATTGGAGTTATCAGATGTTCCTGAGATTTTTCTCCCTCATATGGATGCAGATTACAGGTAGTGTGATGCTTCTCTGGAGACTTGAGGTAACACCCAGATTTTACATATGACTAATCCGACTTCATCAGCCTTAGGGCTTGCTGCTCTTCTTTTTCCTTTGCTAAGATACACCAGACCCAATACTCAAATTACAGACTAATCAAACTCACCTGTTTTATTGATTTATATATATATATATATTGGGTTTCAGATCAGACAAAGGATGGTGTAGCAGCTTTCAAGAAAATAAAAGGAAAAGCTAATCAGTAATAGCACTGGAGCAAAGCGATTTAGAAAGGAAGAAGAGCAGTACTTCCTTCAAGGCCAAATGAAGTCCACATGTCTACTTGAAGGTGCCTGTTGCTGATCAAGAAGGTGCCCTCTTCCATCATGTCTGCATCTGCAGTAGCAGGAGATCCATGATCGCAGTCAGAGACACCTAAGGCCTTTTCGCACTACAGGTGCGAAAGTACAGGTGGCCTAAGTAACTTCGGGACGCTTTCAGCATCCACACACAGGAAGGCAAGAATGCGTGTAAATGCGTTCCTGCGCGCCTGTGTGCGAATGCTGAAAGCGCCCCGAAGTTACTTAGCCGGGAAAGCCTGGCCAGGGGTGGGGATACGGCCGGCAAGGCTGCCTCCGATTGGGTGCGAGCACCCAAGGGGCGGGCAGCGCTGTCAGGCTGCTTGCCCCACTTGCCCCGCTTCGTGCCGGCTCTACGGGCCCCGATCGTGCCCATCTTCGGGGTGTAGGCACCTACACCCCGAAGATGATTCCCACCCACCACACCCTCACCCCCGCATCCACCCCCCACCCTCCCTGCACCCCCACTGCACCCCTTCACCCACCCCTGGCATTGGAATGCTGCACGCGCATGCAGAAGACCTACCTTGCCGGCGTCCAAGCTTGCAATGAGCGAGGAACGCCAGGAGCACACCCCACATGTGCGCATTCCTGGTGTCCCTCGCACATTGCAAGCCTGGATGCCAGGAAGGTAGGTCCCCTGCACGCGCGCAGCGTCCCCAATGCCCAGGGTGGGGGGGGGCGATCGGGTGGGGTAAGCACAGTAAGCAAAGTGGAGGAAAGTCTTACCCGGCCAGATTGCCGGGGGGGAGGGGCGTGGGGCTCCCTCCCACCTGCTCCTGAGAGGCCCCGGGGGTGCCCACCTGGAGCAGGGGGGGCGCCCCACCAGCCCCCCCAACCTGCAATCTGGCAGGGCGAAGGTATGATTTTACACCTGCGTACACTTTGGTAGCAGAGTAAAAGCACCTCCCACCTGGATCTCGTGGCGGGAGGGGAGGGGGGGCCTCTGCGGGACTTCGGCACCCCAATTGGGTGGCTAAGCTCCACAGAGCCCCCTCCCTGGCACCCCCACCCCCCACCCCGGGGGCGGGGCCAGCTCCCTATGGGGCAGGAGCCCTTGGTAGCCCGGACCCCGTGGGTCCGATCGGCCAAGGAATCCCCCCACCCCCCCTGTTCTCCCCCCACCCCACCCCCACCCCAGGCATCGGGCACACACACAGGCGTTATACCTTGTCGATGTCCGGGCTCGGAATGAGCCAGGGATGTCGAGAACGCGACCACGTGGGCACGCCTTGGCTCCCAATTGGACAAGCAGTTTACGTGAATGGCTTGTCCAATCAGGAGCTGAGGCACGCCCACGTGGGCGCATTCCCGACATCCCCGGCTCATTCCGAGCCCGGACATCGGAAAGGTAACACGGCTATGCGTGCGCTGCTCATGCCCAATGCCCAGGCTAGGAGGGTGGGGGTGAACAGGGGGGGTGGGGGGATTCCTTGGCCGATTGGACCCACGGGGTCTGGTCTACCAGGGCTCCCACAGTCCTTGCCCCATGGCCTGCCAGAGATAGGACTCCTCACACCCTGGAAAGGGGCGAGGGGAAGCCGATCTCGGTGCCCCCCGACCCTGGGAGCCTTAATGGGCTGCCAACGCCGGGAGGGCCCCCCCTCCCCCTGCACAAGGCCATCACCTACCTTGCCGGGCTGGAGCCCAGCAAGGTAGGTCATTAGCGTGACCTCGGTCAGCTGTTCGGCCGATTTTTGGCCAATGCTGGCGGGGGGTGCGTGTGCCCACGGCTGTCAGGGAGGGAAGCATGTGCGAATGCTTCCCCTCCCGGAACGGCCAGGGATGCTTCGTACGCGTTGGAATGGATGCAGAGCACTTTAAAGTGCTCTGCATCTGGAACGCGCGGAAGACAGCCCGGAACAGGCTGGGACACAAACCCGGCCACGGCAATGCGAATGCCACGTTCCGTGCTGTCTTTCACACATTCCAAAACTGCATGTGCGAAAAGGCCTCATGTTTGAGGACCCAATTTCACGGTCTGAAAGGAGATACTGAAAACACCTACTGGAAATAATACCCTGTGCTCTAAAAATGGAGAGGTGGAGGCAACTTTTTCAATATTTTTGTGGCACCCTCACAGAGGTCAACATAAGAGGGTGGTAACAGGCAGGAGACCATTCAGGATTTGCCAGTGCTGGGGAATGGGGGTTGCAGAAAATGGGAAGAGCACCCTGAGCTGGGAAGAGGCTAACAAAATGATCATCAGTAAATAGCAATGACAGGATGATGATCTGAGGCAGCGTGGGCTTTCCCGCCTATTTGGTATGAAAATAAATCAGGACTGTTAACTTACCTGTCAGATCAAAGCTCTCAAATGTTTATGGCTCTTCTTGCACTGGGCCTTATTTCATATTGTGTCTCAGAACAGGACCTGCAATCTGCCTGCTGCTGCATGCTATGGCAGGACACAGCCAGGGCCTGCCATAGTTTCCACCAGTACGCAGATGGCAGGCCCCATTCTGGGATATAATCTGGAATAAGTCCCAGTGAAGAAAAAACCTATGTCACATCAATCAATCCAGAGAAGGTGCTCTGTTTCCAAATGATCAGGGCTAGATGGGTTACATTATTTTTAGATCCTTGGGCTTGCTGGGATGGAGGGGACCACAAAATTAAGCTGCATGTGGACCCATCCTAGAGATATAAGCTAACCAGAAAATGAAAAGCTGTGTTCAGATAGGTTCCATGGTGCCAGGTCACATAATTCATTAGTTCTTGAGTTTTATATGGACCAGAATGTTAGAATTAAGTACATATCTTTCAAGGGTGTGAATCTGCTTCAGTTTTAAAACAGGTTTTATGGGGTGGGGGATGCACTGAATGTTATGCAAAAGACCTGTAAGAGAATGGAACCAAACCCATGCAATATTGACATGGTCTGTGTCTGTGAGGCAAATGTACCGTTCCCACAGTAAGGAATGTAAACCATTTCCAATGCAAGAACCGGAGTGAAACCTGTTGAAATGAGTGTTTTATTTACAACGCTTTGGGGTGATTTAACACGCGAAAAGCGTGTTAACCCAACCTGACGTGGGGACCTTGAGGATTGAAACCGTTTTGAAACCGTTTTAAGCTTGTAATGGGAACGGCCTCAAAGTTATGGGACAAAACTATTCTACCAGCGGACCATCCTTTTGACTTGCTTTCCCATCATCTGTAACCTGTTAAACCTGAGAAATTTAGGCTTTGAGCCACTGGTCTCATTCAATATGCCAACATTAATTCAGCCTGCTGCTGCCAGCTGTTAATACTTCAAACATGGGTGCAATGGCCCTCGGGGTTACCAGCTATTTTCCCATTAAGCTTGGCATACCTGGAATCACTTTTTGGCATTGATAATAGCATGCCCAAAGAATGTAGATTGTATTCAGCTTGTAGTATTTTAGTATGTACACAAGTGTCCTCCAGTGGTCAGGGAAATGCACAATTTTTCCTCTGATTGCTTCACTCTGGGTATGTCCCCATGCAGCTTTTTTAGTCTTGGTTTAGTCGTGTTTGGACTATTTCTTTTAGTCCTATTAGGACTATTTTTAATCCAAATAGAGTGCTCATTAATTAATCCAAATATAGCCGTCCCCGTGCAGCGTTTTTAGTCCTGCTTCAACTATTTTTGGGACTATTTTTAAACATAAAAAACAGGACTTTTAACCCCCCCACCACCACCAGGCAAACCCTGCCTGCAATAAAAGGACGCAAAGCTTCCCCTTCCTCTAGCTGAAGGCAGTTTTTAAAAAAATTCTAACTGCAAATACTTTCTTTTTCACACCTCTCCCTTTTGAGATTACCAGCAAATGTGTTCAGTGAAGGACCGAAAGTATTTAAAGTATTTAAAAGCATTGCAAAGCTTCTCAGATGTATCCTTTCTGATAACAATACAAAAAAGATACAAATCTTTCCAGTGAAACTGTTTTAAAAGGAAGCAGTTCTCCCCCATTTTTGCCTTTTTGAATGGAGCTCTAGCAATGTGAGCCTGTCAAGGGAGGAGGGGAGCTTTGCATCTTTAAAAACAACAACAACAACAACAACAACAACACCCGCAGCTGGCTGCCATTGGCCAGAAGGCTGGACCTCCACCCCAAATAGCCCAGTATCATCACCATATAGGGGGAAATAAGCAGACTTGGCTCCAAAAAAGGGACTGAATCCTGTTTTCATCAGGACTTCTAGTTTCTCTATATTTAGGCAGGATAGTCCTCATAAAATCTGAGAATAAGGAATTGCATGGGGATGCCTGGACACCAAGTTCGGATTAATTACTATCATGGGGACGGTCCTTCCCAAATTTGAACTGAATTCAGAAGGGCATTTTAGCAAATGGGACAGGAATTTGCATTCAAGTGAATGGAACCATGTCAAATGTGCTAGGCTTTGGATTCACTTTGAATTCTCTTCAAATACATGCCATTGCCAGTTGCACCTCTGAACCTGATGTGAATCCAAATGAAGGCACAAAAGCTTTTGTTTTGCATGCAAAAGGTCAGTCTTTGAATATAACCAATATTTGACCCAAATGCAAAGTTTTGAACCTTCACAATTTGTACAAAATGCAAAGGTGACAAACATATTTTACTCATCCCTTCCAGTGATAGTTGTCTAAAACCTGTGTGCTGCCTGTAGAGATGGCATCCACCATGGACTAAACCAGAGGTCTCCAACTATGTCCCCTCAGATGTTCCTAATTACAGCTCCTAACATTCCACTCCCAGCTAGGAGAAGAGGGCCATTTGTAGAATGCTGCCAGCTGTAGTCCAGGGGCATCTAGAGGGCAGCAGTTGAGACCCCTGAGACTCAACAGTCTTTGGCATTTGGGCCTGAAACTACCCATAATAACACCCATAACAACTTGCAAACAAAGCATAACTTCTCTGTTCTGGGCCTTTGTTCATACTCTTTATGTTGCAATTCACACTCTAATTGTGGGGGCCCAGTGGTGTTTGGAAAGACCTGCACCAAAGGCCTTTTTGGCAGTGCAGAGTGATATTAATTATTGTTAGTATGATTCCCTCCCTCCCTGACTGTGGTTTTTCAAGGTTTAATTAATGAATGTCTGCAAAGTGCTTTGATCTCTTGAGCTGAAAGATGCCATAAAAGTGCAAAGTATGATGAGCTAATAATGGCCATGTATTGTATAAATAAATAAAGAAGGGAAGCTTTGGTTTTGGAGCATGGACAGATTGGCCAACACAGTTGCTCCCTCTTGTCTTTAAAACACGGAGACATGTATGCACACACACACACGCACACACACGCACACATAGGGATAAAAATGGGCTTCCAGTCTTCACAAGCCCTATTGACACTCCCCTGATTAAAGGTTCCACTTACATCCAAATGGTTAGAGCCAGGGCTTGGAGCCATTCATAAACCTCACAGTGAAGGATTGGCTTTCACAAACTTTGCCTTAATGATTATGTGCTCTATTGATCGGTGGGGAAACTATAAAAATTGACACCAGAATAAACTTTGAAGGACTGCTCTCACTCAGCAGAACTGAGATCAATTGGAATCGACCCGGATGGAAAGAAACAAGGGGAGAGAGCTTGTCTCCATTAGCTAGTCACAGTCCCAGCAAGCTCTTTCCCTGTCCTTGCTATGAGCTCATAACAGCTCAGATTATCAGCAGCAGTTTGAAGCTGAGTTCCAAATAGATCAGTGGTTAGGGTCTGTGGGTATGCTTGAGAAACATTTTGGTGGGGATTCGTGGATTCTTTTCCTTCCCCCCTCGGTGGGGATTCGTGGATTCTTCCCCCCCCCCTTCTCTTTCCCTTGCAGTGCATTAGATCCTTCAGCAGAGAAGAAATCCAAAGACTTGCCCTTGAAATCTCAGTCAGCCTTCAGACGGTGAGGGGCAATGTTTGGATGACAATGGATTGTCGGTGCTGTTCTGCATCGTGCTTCTCTGTGCTGCCAGGGAAGCACAGGGATCCTCTGCGTGTTTGGAACTCAGCAGACATCTAAGTAGGCTCCTCCAAAGTTAAATCAGTAGTAGGGGTGTGCACAAATGGGTCTTTGGCAATTTGTTTTTGTTCGAATAGATCCCCTTGGAATGCGGTATGAATTTGTATGAATATCTGAATGCATCTGTATCCTGGAATACGTATCCTGTGCAAATGCATACATAATGGATACGTATCCCCCTCCTGTCTTACACACACACACACACACACACACCTTGCCTTTCTGTTTCTCCAAACCTGCTTTCCTTCCCCTCCTGTCTTAAAGACAAACCCCTATGATTTTCCGATGGGGTTTCCCCCTCAGGTCCCCCCCCCCCAGTTTAACGAATGTCCGAACTATTTGCACAAATGTTCATGTATGAATGTTGTGACATTCAATTCGGCTAGAAATGTCCAAATTCGTCCAAACAAAGAATGTTACGAACATCCGTGCGCAACTGTAGTAGCATCTCCAGGCTCATTACTCGCCTTCCCTCTTCTGTGCTTTTTTGCCTGCTTGGGGACCTCCCAGAAGTTGCAACGGTTTCCGTGCCAGATGAGCCTCATCTAACATGCCAAAAATATGCTCGGCAGGTAAAAACACAGCCTGGAAGAGGTTAGGTGTAAAGATGTGCAAAGTTTGATTTGCGTTCAAATTCACATTCAATTCACCATCAAATTGACATCCAAATTGCGTTTCTTCATCAAATAATGTGTTCAGATGTTCAGACTTTCACATTTGCGGCTGAACATTTTCATGACTTCCCCTTCCCCCCATTGAAACAGCCTATTTTCACCAGTAAAATACTTCAAAAATGCAACTGAATTTTTGTGTTCATGAGCCAGGAGCATCGTTCGATTCATTCAAATGCCAGGCATCTGAATGTCTGTACTTTTAATTCAACGTGGAAATTTGAAAATTCAATGAAAGTTTGGAATGCAAATTTCTTCATGCACATCCCTTAATGAGCCCTTGTGAATCCAGCCAAAGTGAAGGAGCAAAATATTGCTCAGCTGTATAATTCTTCCAAGTCAAGGAAAGCGCTCTCTCTCCCTTGCTCGCTATCCCTCTTTTTCCAGATCATTCTGCTGGGGTTACAGAAAGTGCATTTGGATCATGGCAAGCTAATAAAGAGCAGTATTTAAATACAGATGTTAACAGTAAAGGCAAATTACAAAGAAATCTTACTGTAAAAAAAAATAATAAAAGGCAGTGCAATAGTATTTTTAGTCTAGCATGCCAAATTATCCTGCAATGAAATACATATTAAACCCGAAAATTGCCTTGAAAATTAGTTTTAAAGCAAGTTCTCATTTCAATGAACAAACATTGGATGAAGGAGTAGAAGGGATAGCAGAAGGAAATAGCAGTGTCCTGGTATCCATTGGTTGTGGACCCTGAATTCAGAGCTACCCGGGGGGATTCAGAGGACCTTTCTGCATGGACCCTTAATTCATATAAAAGGTCCACGTAGTGCACTTGCAGACCTCACAGATATGCACATTAGGTCTACCTCATAGATCTACCCGATCATACTCCCTGCTGGCCTTCACTGTCTGCATGAGACACAACATGGGGAAGCCTGATTAATAGGGGCTACAAGTGGACTGGAGGCCCTGATCTGGAATGTGGGAGACGTGCAGAAGATACGCTCTGAAACTTCTCCATGCCCAGATGCCACAAAGGTCCTCGAGGGAGTGTGGGTTTGACCTCAAGGCCTGTGTGATGCTGTCCTGCGGTCTGGATCAGTGAACCACCACACTGCCCTGGATCTCCTGCAGGTAACCGTAGAAAGGACATATTAGAGAGCTTAGTCACAGTGCTTCAATATGATAAATTTTCACGTGGCTTTGCACGGAACTGCATCCTATCCTTAGATCTTTCTTCTCTGTCCTCACTCCTTCTGTTCCACGAGTTACAATGGGCACTATACACCTCTGTGCACGTGCAAGCTGCATCCGGTGTTATTCATCAAATAAAGTTGGTTCGTGAAGGAAACAGCAAATGTTCTCGATGCTAAATAATCCTGAAAGTATTTTTAAAGGAAGTTACTTGAAATGTCCAAAAACTGAGCAAAGCACTCTCCGCTGCTGATGTGGATTCGCAAATAAAGCCAACAGCTGAAACGCTTAGTGGAGAGACAAAGATCTGGCAAAAGACGCTTTCCTCATATAGGCAGGATTGCCTTGTGGGCAGAGAGAGGCTTGAGAGCGCTTAGCACAGCTGAAGTGTTTACAAGAATACAACCAGATTCTTTTTTCATGTCTATTTTTACACTTATAACCTTCTTTTTCCTGGTAAACACAGACTTGGCAAGAAAGTAGATAAGAAATAAGGGAGAAATATCAAAATATTAGTTAAGCCCCAGGTAAAGAACAGACGCCTGTGCAATTAAACCAGAAAACTTACCATCCACAAAGTGGAGACCTGAGACCAGACACTTAGCACCTCAGCCCAGACTTTCCCAAGGCACCAAGCGTGATCTTGCCATCATTCTGACACCATTCCCAACTGGCTAAGAGTGAAGGCGCGTCCTTCCTTCTATTGTAAAAGTTGCCTCTTTTACCTTATCAGCTTGAATTCACTTAATGGTTTCTCATAATCAGAGCTATCTGGTAAGCTATATTTTTGGCACAATTTTGTTTTGTCATTACCTTGTATCTAATAGACCTCAGCAGTTGCCGACAAAATCTGAGTTATTTTTAATAGATTTCATCCTTTCAAAGAGGATTTGTGATCAAATAGAGTTCAATAACCACAGTTTGGCACTAGCTGAACTGCATATCCAAGTGGACCTTCAGTTTGTTATGTCTGTCTATATTGCACACTCTGTCCATTTCTTTGGGTTCAATCAGATATGCATAATGAGATGACCTCTGGACAGATCTGAAGTTGTAAAGACAGATATAAAATCCCTCATCCTGAAACCTGGGAATGTGTGCTGCTTTTTCACACTCGGTTTTTTTGGTCAGATTGGGTGGGAAGCTTCATAAGCACAGAAGAAGGAAATGTAGCCAATCAGAGTGTGGGGGCAAATGCTGCTAGTGAGTGGTCAATCGGGGCTAGGAAAAGCTGGGCATACACCTAGCCAATCAGAAGTAGAAGAAGAAGAGTTGGCTTTTCTATCCCACTTTTCTCACCCATTTAAGGGGACTCAAAGCAGCTGACAAAGCTTCTATTCTTCTACCCACAACAGAACACCCTGTGAGGTGGGTGGGGCTGTGAGAGCTCAGAAGGGAGCTGTGACTAGCCCAAGGTCACCCAGCTGGCTTCATGGGGGAGGGCAGAATCAAACCCAGTGTTCCCAGATAAGAGTCCGACTCCCTAACCACTAGACCAAACTGGCTCAGTAGTGAGCTTGTAAGGAAGACATTGCTAGACAAAGTAGGGTTATTTAACTCTTTCAATGTCTTGGAGAACTTGTGTGTGTGCATCTACAGAAGAGATGTGTTTTCTAAAAGGGGCAATTAAAAAAAGTCTTGTCTGATTGCACCCTTTGTCTGCCCACTTGTATTATTTTGTATTGGTGGAAAATTTACCACTCGTATAATCTTTTTCGTCCATATGTGCCGTCCTTCTGCAACATCTGTCAACCTGAAGTAATCAAATAAAGAAAAGTGCATCTTCATAACTAATGCACTGAT
This sequence comes from Aspidoscelis tigris stejnegeri, assembly GCA_023333525.1. Taxonomy (NCBI): domain Eukaryota; kingdom Metazoa; phylum Chordata; class Lepidosauria; order Squamata; family Teiidae; genus Aspidoscelis; species Aspidoscelis tigris. The sequence goes on from JALMGA010000022.1 coordinate 8,550,596, forward strand.
TTGGAATCAAGAAGTGACAGTTAATACAAATGACAATTCATATGAATGCAGTCATTTTTTAAAAAGTGTTTAAAAACTGTGCACAGAAATGAAAATGTAACTGCTCCAGTTCTTTAAGGCTAATAATCATTTATTAGACTGAACTTCCTTCTGGGCAGACATGCATATGATATTTGCACTGTAAGTCATCAAACCTTGATTTAAATTCAAGCAAATGTGAAGAAATGTATTTTTAAAAACTGTTTTAAAACCAGCTCTAGTTCATATGACTAGGGGCGCGTCTTCACGGGATGCCTTATATCGTTTCCCCGAAACCAAAATAATTGAACCGGGTCAATTATCAAGTTCCACGGCTTTGAACTTGATCCGGTTCCGTGGCATCCCGAGGGCATTCCGATTGCAGCCTTATCTCGGAATCAATCCGGAGTCCCCACGGCAGCCCATTGCCAGTCAATTGTGCCCACCCCCTCTGATTGGTGTTCCCTCCCTCCCAGGATCAGCCCCTCTCACATAGTTCAAAGTAACAGAGATCAGACCTTTCCCCAGCTGATGAGGCTGGTTGAAAGGGGCGGGGAAGGAGGGAGATTTAACAAGAGATGGGGGGGGGGGAATGTAGCAAAAGTGTCTGATTTTATAGCTGTCATGAAAGCCTGCCTGCTCCCGGTCCTTTAAACAGTAATACAGAATCTCAGCTGCTTCCCCTCCTTTTGCTTTCTAAAGGTCTGAGCCCTCCTTTCCTTTCCTTTCCTTTCCTTCGGCTCGGGCCTCTGTGCTCCCTCCATGCCTGCACACCCTTGCGCCCTCTGCCCCCAGCGAGCCTCGGCCGGTGAAGGTGGATGAAGGCGAGGCGTCTCTTTCTTCGCCATCTTGGAGCTCTGCGCGCGACTTGAAAGGCTCCGCCAGCAGCCAGAGCGGCGAAGGGAAGCGATCCGAAAAAAGTTTGCTTCAGATCAGGCAGGGAAACACCACCACCCCCGCAATGACGTGCCCAGAATACGGACAGCCATTGGATACAGTGCGATTGGGGGAGGGACCCCCTGAACACGGAATCTCATCCCTTAACACGGTACTGTCCACACAGTAAAAAATGAAACACGTATCGAACACACAATTCGGAGTGAGACCTGTTGAAATCAGGTTTGAGATTCAAAATGGGTTGGCGTGGCTTAACACGGAAAAAGCGTGTTAAGCCTAACTGCCGTCTGGACTGGGAGGACTCAAAACATTTTGAATTTGAAATAACGTCGCCGTAAAGACACAGCCCAGGTGTAGGATTGGACCAAAACTGAACAGAAAAACAGGAGTGACAACCTGCTCATCTACTCCAGTCACCTGTCAAGAAGCTGCCTATGGAAGCACCAAAGCAGGGCATGAGTCCACAGCTTGCAGTTCCCACAGGTCTCCCAGCAACTGTTCTTCAGAAGCACTTTGCCTCCTATGTGTATTGAATGAAATACAGTGAAATAAACAATGTCTAGGTCTCTTCAGCCTGGAAAGACAGCACTTAAGAGGGGACCTCATCCAAGTATATAAAAGCATGCATGGTATAGGAAAGGTGGATAGAGAAATTTCTTTTCTCTATCACACAACACTAGAACCAGGGGGCACTCTATGAAGCTGATGGGTAGGAGAGTCAGATCAGACAAGGGGAAGGATTTCTTCACTCTGAAGGTCATCGGTCTATGGAATTGGTTGCCAGAAGAAGTGGTGACAGCTACCAGCCTAGATGGCTTTAAGGAAGGGTTAGACAAATTCATGGATGACAGATGTATCAATGGCTAGTAGCATGGATGCCTAAGTACATCCTTCAGAATGCCTCTAAGGCCATTTGCTGGGATTCAAGAGCAGGAGAAGGTATGCCCTTGTCTCTGTTTGAGATGCCCACGAGCATTTGGTGGATGCTGGACTAGATGGGCTGTGGCCTGATCCTGCAGGGCTCTTCTTAGGTTCTCATGAAGCTGAATCTATGGGAAGAAAAGGTTGCTGTGTATCATAATTTTCAAATACAAGAAATAGAAAGACATCGAGTTACACCTCTTTGGAAGGCAGAGGTGCATAATTTGGTGATGCTCCTGCATTAATCTCTGTCATTTGGGGACCAGGGAGTCTATAGTGTTTGCTTCCAATTTCAGCAGGTTCATCATCTATGGCCTTGAATATGCTTAAATATGCTCTGGTAATTTCTCATTTGGACTATGATACCACACTGTGAGATAGTGGAACAGAATATAATAGCAAGTCAACTTGGAAGAATGCTGACTGGACCCTCAGCACCCTGCCTGGATACTCAGGGCCCAAATAACTAAGTGAGCGTCTCATATAGTTATATAATAATTGAGACCATCTGGTAATGTCACAACTTCAATATTGCAAAGAACGGATATTCAGGACTAGGGCTGTGCACAAATATTCCTCACATTCAAAATTTGTACATTTGCATTCAAATCAAATGTTGGCTTCATTTGAAGGCTGACATCTGGCTGTGAAACAAATGCTTTTGTGCATTTGTTCGATGCTTCATTATATTCACAGAGGTGGCAGAGCGGCTGCCCAGTCACATCTGCAGCAGATTCAGAGCAGACTCAAAATGGATTCAGAATGGATTCAAAGTGGATTCAGAGGGGCTTTGGAGGCATGATTGGTGGCAGGGATTTGAATCGGATTCAAACAGCATTCAAGGAACATTTGCAATGGGTTTGAATCCTACCACACTTGAAGGGTTTCACTTTGTCTTTGCTTTGCTGTGAATCAAACATGAAAGGACAAATTGTGGGCATCCCAACGCGTGACCCAGGCATGATAAAATGACTTCCCTCCTGAGAAGAACCTTCTGTCACTGTCCATCTTCAGGTGACTGGAAAGCCAGATCGTACGCCTTCCCCCCTCGCCTTTGTGTATTTAGTTCTGCTGTTATTTTTACATTTCAGTGTTCTGCATTTGTAATCATATTTGGTATTATACAGTATTACATTCATCTTGATCACACAAGTGACTCTAAGATCGTTCAATAGAGAGGGGGTAGACGGATAAACAAGAAATATCTTTGGTATCAGCAAACAGTACTTTAACACACTGCAGAAGAACAGGCCATTTGCAGACATCAAAACCTTGCAGTGAATTGCCACTTTGTTCCCCCATGGAATCCCGCTGATTAAAAATGCTTTGCATATTTTAATTTCACATGGACAAATACTGAGAGGGATACAGAAATACGTAGTGTACTTTGGATTATACCCAGAAATTTTCTGCTGGCCTCCATTGAAACCAAGTGTACCTCAGTTAGCTCTTGTGGATAACTCTGTACTCCAGTCAAAAGGAAATGTAGGGGCATTTTGTATACCCCTCTAAAAACTGGATGATGTAATATAATTCTTCAGTTTTACCAGTCTTAACCCCCTGGAAAAATCCTTGTCGGGGAATAAAGAAATAGTGTGCAAAACAAGCTGCACCATGTACAGTTTTTTAAAAATCTATACTGATCAAGATTGTATTAGCTAAGGACCTAAAAATAAGGGCCGGATTTTCTGTGTCTGAGCGACAAACCCTGAAGAGGACACATCGAGGATAAGAGCTTCTCTGCTTTTGATGCTTATCCTACTGAAGAGGGACTTGAAGAAAAAACTGGAGCCTCCTGCTTGCCCCCCAAGCAGGTCTAGGCTTTGGTTGCCAGTGTTAATGGATGCTTTGTGAGCTAAACCTCTACCAGTTAAAAGCAGGATTTATTAGCAATCTGTCCCACATCAGCAAATTTATGGCCCTGTCTGCCTCTCAAACGTCAATGCAACGAGCAAAGTATGCACACTAATCTCAACATTGTTCCATCTCAGTGCTGTGTGGGTGGACACACACACTTGCCAGGGAAATGCTCTTTCTCTACACACACAGTCCTTGAGATGCCTGCAAGCCACTAGTGGTCACTCTCTGGAAGTAGCAACCAATATGGATGGACAAAGATGGAAGGGACTGAAGCCCATTTGGTCCTTGCTCATGAGGTCTGAAGTCCAAACCACAGACCCTGCAGAAATGGCTGATTCTGCAGCCTCAGTTTCATACTTCCCTCTCCCCTGCACAAAACATCAGCTATCAGGAGATGACAGGGTTCAAAGAATGTAAGACCCTTTCTCCATTGGGCTTTATTTTCTATTGTATCCTAGTGCAGACGACGGCAGGCTCTGGGTGAGGTCTGCCCATAGACTGCTCTAGCATGCAGGAGAGAGGATCCTATTCTGGAATACAATCTGGATTCAGACCCAATGCAGAAAGGTTCTAGAAATTGAGCAGTTCATGGACCAAGAAGCAGAAAGGGCTTGTTTTGGTTGTCAGAGCTCACTAGAGCAAGTGGTCCATTTGGAACTATCCAAGGTTCTGTAACTGTGATCAGGCACAAGAAGAAGAAGAAGCACCTCTGAGGTAGCTTAAATAAGGCTTTGAGGTGGAATTGTTCCACCTCTCCACCCTCTCCTGAACATTCTGGGCTAGGAAAAGTGGATTAGGGAAGAGTTGGGAATGGGAGGGCCACGCACTGTATCTCTGAGGCATATCTGAGGTGCCCCTTTTGTTATCTCTCAACACAGCCTAAGTTAATTCTGAAAAGCTAAGCAGATGATGAATTAGTCTATGTCCAACTAACTAAGTAGCTAAATAGGCCACCCATTATGGTCCATGGCATGGAAGTCAATGCATTACAGCTCCCATCAGTACTGCCATTGGCCGAAATAGAGTTTTCAAAAACAACTCATGTCTTACTGTGTTGCTTCTTCTGTAGAGGTTGCTTATAACTCCTCTGCTATCACAATATTAGGATTGTTCTCGTTCATTTCGTTTATATTATTGCTTTCCACTTGGCACTATTTTCAGTGCAGCAAAATTGTATTATATTGTCTATAAGGTGACAAAACCCATCTCTTTTGATCTTTCCTTTCCTTTTGATCTTTCAATTAATGCATTGCATATATTTTGCCACTAGGCATACTGTTTGGGGGTGAAAAATTTTCCAATAGAATACCATAACATAAGTTAACCTTCAATGGGGACGCTTGTTAGTAACACCTAATAAGTTGGTTTCTGATTTTCCTTCATATTATTTCCTTCAGATGTGAAGTATAACCTAATATGACAATAACTATGTGGCCAGTTTCGTCTCGTAGGTAGAGTGTTGGACTTTTATCTGGAGATCATAGAATCATAGAATCATAGAATGGTAGAGTTGGAGGGGACCTCCTGGGTCATCGAGTCCAACCCCCTGCTCAAGGCAGGATCTCCTAAACCATCTCAATAGATCACCCAGTTCAGTTCTGTACTCCTAGGTGGCTTTGGCCTAGTCACTGTTCTCCTTCTGAGCTCTCACAGCCTCACCTACCTCACAGGGTGTCTCTTGTGGGGAGAAAAACAGAGGTTTGTGCTTTGAGTCTCCTTAAGGCTGAGAAAAGTGGGACAAAAAAAGGCAGCTCTTCCTCCTCCTCCTCCTCCTCCTTGCCTTAACTGCCTTTCCCTCTGACCCACCATGCCATACATGCTTCGTCTGCTTTGGGCTTTTACTTTGCTTTTGCTTGTTGATTTGAAGGTGGAAAAACGTCAGGGTGGGAAAGTAAGTTAATACCACAGCTTATTTGTTGCAGTTTTGGGGCTCTTGTGACATATTCCAGAGAAGTACTCTGGAACACAGAACAACAGTTCAAAAACTGCTACAGATAAGATTGAATCCGGCCGTGAAATCCTACGTATGACCAATACCGCAGTTGCAACTGGTCACTTTATGTTGGGGGAGAGGCAGTCAACTGCCAAAATGGTTACTTTGTTGAAAGGGAACAGGTACCCACTTCAATCACAGGTGGAAGGAGGAAGCATAAGAACAAAGGTATATTTTGTACAGCATCACAATTGATAGTATTCTCAACAAGGTTTAGTTACCATGAACTGTAATTACTTGAGTCCAGCAAGGTAGTTAGTAGCACTTGGAGACCAACAGGAGAAGGGTTGGTGGTATGAGCTTTCTTGGCACGTCTCCTTCTTCAGATGCTGGGGGGGGGATGGGCACATCTACTTCTTCAGAGGCTTGGGGGGCCTCTGAAGGACGGAGAGTAATCTTGGTTAGGGTGCCTTGATCTAGATTCCCGTTTGGCCTGTTTAAACAGGTCTATCAGTAAACCAGTTCAGACCACAGAGGCATGCAGAAAAGATGCCTCCATGTTCAGGACTACTGGGAGATCCATTTGGGTGGCAAACCAAAATGCACTCCCTTGGTGGTTCCAAGCTTGGGTCTGAATCTCTCTGGGTCTCCTGGATGCCCTAGACCTACTGGCTCAGATCATGGAGACCCTTGCATATTAGCAAGGGGCTCACAGATCTACACCACCAGGCAGACCAATGGGGCCCAGGAGCCGACCACATGGATTCAAGAATGACAGGGAAGTGCAGACAGGGCCTGTGATTGTGTGCCAAACCAAATTAGCAACTAACCAAGCGAGGAAAGAAAAAGCTGCATTTGCAGGGTAGCACTCTTGGCTTCCAGCAGTTCCTGTTTTTCCTTTTCCCTTTTGTTAAATATTGGAAAGATCAAAACTTGCTTCATGTTCCCTTTTGCCTGGCATGGCACATTTCTCCCATGGCTCCATCCCTGCAGACCTACTTCATAAACATTAGCTTTCCAGCAGCTCTCCCCCAGAAGACATATCATAAACATCATGTTAAATATTTAGAGCAGGAAACCACCTCGCTTCTTTGCATACATAAAAGCTCTCTTGGGAGAGAACTTTTTTCTTCCAATTTTTTGTTTCCTTATCATCTTCCATGGCTGTCCGTCTCTTTTGCACAGGGGTTGTTAAACAGCCGGCTACTGCGGGTGTTGGTGAGTCCACTGGAGGCGACAGAGAGGAAGGATGCTGTCTTCAAGCATCTACCCTCATGGCGGTTTGGCAGGACAAATATGGAAAACGCAGTTCAGCTTTAGGCTGTGAACCATCGATCATTATGAACAATACAGGAAGCTCTCATCCACAGAGTCAAGTCATTGGTCCATTCTCTGACAATTTTCTCATTTTTTCTTTTTTTTAAACTGGAGGTGCGCACATTTGAACTTGGGATCTTATGACAGCATGGTGGTGTCCATTTTCATTGAGGCATTAACAATTCTATTGCCCCATGTTGTTTTCCCTGCTGTTTCAGACAAACAAAATAAAACCCTCTCAATAGCACCTTTGCTGTAGGATTCATCTGGATCCAGCAGAGGAGGAAGAAAAAGTGTTGGCTTTTATACCCCACGTTTCTCACCCTTTTAAGGTGACTCAAAGCAGCTGACAAACCTTCTGCTCTTCTCCCCACAATGGATGCCCTGTGAGGTAGGTGGAACTGTGAGAGCTCAGAAAGAGAACTGTGACTATGCCGAGGTAACTCAGCCAGCTTTGGGCAGGAGTGCGGAATCAAACCAGGAGACTACCAGTTAAGAATCTGACACTCTAGCCACAAGTGCAAGCTGGAGCCTTTTGGTGGAAGAAAGCTCAACTATGGAATAACCTCACCCTTGTGATCCATCCCACAGTTTGCAGCCCAAGATTAGGGGTGGTAGACGTCTACACATCCTCTTCACCTTCCCTAAGCAGTTTGTTTGTTTGTTTGTTTGTTTGTTTGTTTGTTTGTTTGTTTGTTTGTTTGTTTGTTTGTTTGTTTGTTTGTTTGTTTGTTTGTTTGTTTGATTGATTGATTGATTGATTGATTGATTGATTGATTGATTGATTGATTGATTGATTGATTGATTGATTGATTGATTGATATTTCTATCCCGCCCTATACCCGAAGGTCTCAGGGCAGGTAACAACATTCAAAGTCTAATACATTAAAACAATAAACAATCTATTTTAAAACAATACTGTCTGCAAATAACTACTACTCAGTGGAAATGCTAGAGCACCCATATGCTGAATCCAGAATGATGGATGTGGGGCCTGCCCATCACCCCAGGGTTTTGGGGGGAGACAGGGGGTGCAATCTCCAGAGATGCTCCAGAGACTCTCTGGAGCGATCTGCTGCAAACTTCGAAGATTCTTCAGAGCCTTTGACAAAGGTCCATAGGATTGGCATTGCTCATGTGTGGGGTCCTCTTTGGAGCCTGTGCTATTCTTCGGAGAATAAAATGGGGTCTTCCTGCACTGAGCCTAATGGGTCCCTAATGGGTCCTTAATGCTGGTGGAAAAAACCCCTTTATCTAGATCTCTTGCTGACCCATTTAAGTAGGTCCACAAGAGGACCAGGGACCTTATTCTGAATCACGGGATGGCACTCAACCAAACTGCCCCCCCCCACCAGGCCCTGAAGCTAGAAATGATCATTCTAAGACATGGTGGGACAGCTGTAAAGCTTGTGGAAACTTCACAGCTGATCCTGCGCACACCTCCAAATAGTCCACTGATCCAAATTCACAGAAGGTGAGCACAGAAGAGGCCTATGAGGAAATATAGACCATGCCTGAATTCTTTCAGCACATTTTTCTCAGCTGAGTTAATAAGGGACATGCACAAATTTTTGCACCATTCGAAATTCTTACAAATTAGTACAAATTTTGACATTTGTGGGTGAATTGAGCCTTCATTCATAGGCTCACATTTGCCCATGAATCAAGTGGATCTGGCCATCAATGAAGTTTCAACAAAGGGCAGACAAGCCCACCCCAGCCTCCTTTCCCCCCTGATGATGCCCCCTTACCCCCAAATGCAGCCATGTCCTCTGCATCCTCCATCACCATTTTTGTGCTCATTTGCCACGGAAGTAGGACTTCCAGAGCTATGCATGCACTTTCCCATCTGGAAGTCATGGCGATTTCCAGATGGGAAGGTGCACACACAAGACTTCGGGGGCAGACAAATGTGAAAATGGCTGCAGAGGCATCCCACCATATGCACAGCCTTACCTCCCATCGCAGCTGCATCCCCCATCACCATTTTCAGGCTCCTCTGGGGCTGAAGTAGGCCTTCCGGAGCTGTGCACAGGCACACCTCCCCATCCAGAAATCACCTACTTCAGCCCCAGAGGAGTGTGAAAATAGCAGTGGCAGCAGTGGCATGGGGCTGAGGTAGGATGGAAAGGGGGTGTCACTTCATTCATGAACGTTTGTTGAATATTTGTGTGTGAAGCGGAAGCCCACCACATTTGAGGGAGGGGGATTTGTCTGAAGCAGAATATTCCCCCATTTGATTTGCATCAGATCGCAAGGGGGAAATTGCCTTCATGCACATTCCTAGTGTTTATGGTCTGTTTGAGATGAATGACACTAGGAGAGAACAAAAACTAGGATGAACTTTCCCAAGCCTAGCCTGGAAGAAGCTCATTTATCCATCCTTAACTTTAAGGACCAAATTCCACAAGGACAATGTTTTTATTTAGAATCATACAATTATGGAGTTGGAAGGGACCCCTAGGGTCATCCGGTCCAATGCCCTGCTCAATGCAGGATTCTCTAAACCATCCCAGTCAGATATTGTCCAGCCTCTGCTTGAAGTCCTCAAGCAAAGGATTGCTCACTACCTCCTGTGGCAACCTGTTCCATTCCAGCTCCCTCACTGTCAAGTAGTTTTTCCTAATATCTAATCTGTATTGATTCCCTTGAAGTTTCATCCCATTGTTTCTAGTCCTCACATCTTGTGCAAGTGAGAATAGGGACAATCCCTCTGCACTGTGACGGCCCTTCAGATACTTGAAGACTGTGATCATGTCTCCTCTCAGTCTTCTCTTCTGTAGGCTAAACGTTCCAAGATCCTTCACCCTTTCCTCGTAGGACATGGTTAGCAGACCACTCACCCTTTTGGTAGCCCTTCTGTGAACTTCCTCCAGTTGGTCAGTTTACTTCCGCAGCTCTTATGGGGTGACCAAACTTTCAGGCTTGCCTCTGGATCTCCAGAAGCCAATAAAAATGTGTTTGCTGTTGCATTTGTGGAATTCCCATAGCAAGCAAGCAAGCTTTCCATCTCTCTTCAAAAACAAACAGTGCATTCTCTTTAAATGGCACAGGCCAGTCAATTAAGAGATGATAAACCATCCAAGTCCCCCAGAAGCCAAAAATTAAAAGGGAGTCTTCTCAATGGATGGCCAGCCACCCTAGGGACTTTTTTCTTTGCCCCCAAGCCTCTGCAGAGTTTACAAAATGCCTTTCAAGAGCCCGGCCAAATATAGTGGGAGCAGGCCTGGCCCAAGCTTTAGGAAACTCTTCAATTATGCATGGGCACCAATAAACAGCCTGCGATTTGCTGGGAATTACGAGATGTAAATAATTGAGCAGCCAGGGAGTTGGATCCAAGGTGCTCTATTCTCCTGCTGATTGGTCTTAATGCATTTCCTTGATGCAACTCCCTACTTGCTTGCATAACACTGTAGGGAGAAAAGAGATAATAGCCCTTCAAGAAGACGCTGACCAGCAGAGAACTATAATGAATATCTATCTTACTTCCCTTGGCAGCAATGAATGGGAGCTGGACGAATTAGATACCTCTCTCCAGACCCCTCCTGGAGAAGTACTGCTTTGGTTTGGCATGGCTACTGTGGACCAAAGGGGAGACAGGTACAGAGAAAGGTCTAAAGCACAATAGGACAGAATGAAGCTGCACCTGCTGGTAGATCCTGGAACAGCTGGCAGGAAGCAACGGCCTAGATACAGGGGGGGGGGGTTTGGGGGGGGGAGTCAGCAGCAGAGAGGCAGCCAGCATGGTTGACCCACCTCCATTGAAAGCCGGTTTCTGAGCTTCCTTGGATGTCCACATGGCAGTGGAATGAAAGAAGGAGAAACAGTAAGTGTAGGAACCCACCTGCTTCATATATCCATCATGTTCTGATGCGTTCCATACTAGGGATGGGTAAAAAATGTCCATCACCTTCACAATTTGTACGAGTTGTGAAGCTCTGAACATTCACATTTTAATTGAATATTGGCTGTATTTGAAAGCAGACTTCTGCATGCAAAGTGGAACCTTTTGTGCATTCAAAGCTTCGTTACATTCACTGAGGTGAATTCATGGATTTGGGTCAGATTTAGATCATATCCGGATTTGGAGCATATTCAGAAGTGCAGCATTCAAAGGAACATTCAAAAAACACTCAAGGCAAATGTGGAGCCTAGCACACTCAAAGTAGCTCCAATTGCACAAACACGAATATCCTTCACATTCGCTTTGATGCAAAGCAAATGGAGGCAAAAACAGTGAACATCTTTATTCCATATGCATCATTCCTCAACTGAAACAGCAAGATGGGTTTTTCCAAAATCCCTGCTTGACACCATAGTGTCCTCCAATTGGCTGAGTTGGAAGTTTTCCTCAAACAAAATCTAGGAGGGCACCAGGCTGATGAAGGTTGTGGAGATTCTGGCCAACACAACTAACACTTATTGGAAGCATCTCCATGAATAAAGGCGAAAAGGCTGAAAATACCTCTTGTTAGGGTTTCACCAGTGAACGCTCAGGATTCCATTCAATACAGGATTCTCTGAACATTGATGTGACCCTGTATTACCTAAAGATGATTTGCAGTTTTATGACATGATAAGAACTCCACAACACGTTTTTACCTAATAAACAGCAAAGGAAGAGGTCACACAACGGATATAGATGGGCGAAATGATTGATTAATGAATTGCTATTTCTATCCTTGCTCTCAGTGACATCATTTAAATAAAGCATCAAACTGTTAAAGTAGCAACTCTTAAAATCCATTGAACCTAAAACCAGCAATCACATTTAGCTGTAGCACCTAACAGGACAGAAGTACAACTCCAGCATCATCACTAGAGCCCCGGTTGGGGAGTTTTTAGCGGCTGTTTCCCATTAATCTGAAGGCCCAAGGGCTCTAAGGCTGAGCTCCTGAATGTGCAATTTGTTTGTACTTTGGGGAGAGTTAAATATTCCTTTTTAAAAAAGGGTTTCAACGTCTGTGACACTTAACTTCTATTCAAATCATTACAATCCTTGGTATTACCTCATTCTTTTCTTCAGAAGAATTATTCTCCCTTGGGGATCATACTCAGAAACAAGGCCCATGTAATATTGATCATATAGCACTTGCCTAAATCCTGTATTTCCACCCACTTTAACTGGCAGCTCTTTTTTCTATCTTGTTTGCTCAAAGTAACAGGGGCACTTGAAGCCAGAATGTTGTAGGAGTGCCAGGGTGCCCCACTGGCAAAGGATAGCGTTGCTCTTCAGAAATCCTAAACCTGGGATGTTAATCATATGAAAGGGTTTCTCAGCCTGACAGTTCTACTTTCATGACTTATGACCATCTGGAATCCTTTCCAGAGGGAGGCCTTCAGTTCAAGGTTTTGAAACATGTGGGGAGACACCATGAGTGGCCAAAGTTTCCAGCTTCAGCCAGTCATATCCAAGGTTGTCTCCAGACAGCAAGAGGCAATCTGAGATATCAAGACCATCCCATGATGACTTCTTACTGAGTCCCACCACACACAAGCTGCAAACTCCAGCTTACCTGGACACCTGGTTAGGTGCATACAAGATCACCAGACTAAGGACTTCCAAAACCCGACCAAGCACTGCTCCCTCCCTCCCTCCCTCCCTCCCTCCCTCCCTCCTTTCTTTCTTTCTTTCTTTCTTTCTTTCCCTTCAGTTTGGTCTAGTGGTTAGGGAGCTGGGCTCTTATCTGGGAATAGCAGGTTCGATTCCGCCCCCGCCCCCCATGAAGCCAGCTGGGTGACCTTGTGCTAGTCACAGCTGTCTTCTGAGCTCTCACAGCCCCACCTGTTCTGTTGTGGGGAGAAGAATAGGAAGCTTTGTCAGCTGCTTTGAGTTCCCTTAAATGGGTGAGCTGCTTTTTTGCACCTTCATTTCTTCGGGAGACCATTCCAGGGAAGGAAAGATCTGGCCTGTATCAGGCAGGCATCCACACTTCAAGGTGCAAAGTGTGTGTGCTGGAGCATATTAGCCATGTCCAAGACACAGCTAGTATAGCTGCAAAGCACTTCCAGAATGGAAGCAACTTCACTCCATGCAGATGCTCTGTGCTGGAGGATCTCCGATCTCCTTAATGGTCCAAGTGTGGAAAAGCCCCTTTTTGGTGTGGGTGCTTGGCTGGCTCCCAGTGAGGTGATCTTCACCAGTGTTGTAGGGGGAATAACAGATGGGCCTGTCATGCTGCGGTCCATGGGTCACAAAGAGTCAGACGTGACTGAGTGATTGAACAACTACCTGCCACAGGATTCAGTTTCAGACAAGTGGTGCTGATTTTGGCTAACCAAACCTATTCTCTGTAAACATCTACTGTGGGTTTTGAATGAAGAAGGAACTTGATGGATTTGCAGTTTTGCATCAGACTAAACTAACCAAATGCTCCTGCAGCCTTTAGTGGTGTAAGATATCCAATGAACGAATGAACATACCCATGGATACAAAGGCAGCGCTCACTTGGATTACAGCGCACAAGCATCCTTTTCCCCTGTAACATCAACTTATCTTTTCGTACCATTTTATTTAAAGGCTTCATTCCAAGATTCAGAGCAGGGCTGATCTGGAAGATGCTTCCGTTTCATTTTCATTTCTACATTGGCTTGAAAAGTGCAAATATTCTAAATGGGCCTTAGTAATAAATTTCTCACCCATCCCTGCCCGATGCTGACAAGACTCCTATAAGAAGCAGAAGACCAACGCTCCCCTCATATCCTTACTGGGGCTTAGGAACATAAGAGGTTCTCCATCTGGTCTAGTTCTCTCTTCCCCAACTGACCAACCAGCTGCATCAGGACGCCCGCTAGCAGAACCCACGCATACAGCTGGCCTCCAGAACCCAGCTTCATCCACAAGGCCATTACTTAATCTGCATTCGTTGGATAATCCTGAGGTAAGCACCTCCAGATACATTTCATTATTCATGCTATATTCCGGCTTAACCAGATAATGTGGACTGAGTAAACACTGTTTGAAAGAAGCTATTTGCCACCTGATAACATATACAGTCACTCTGCCATCTGTGTTAATAGCCATTGATGTCCCCAACATCTGTGAACTAATCCAAAACCTGTTTGAAACTATCTAATCAAGTAAGCTGCTGCATCTCATGATGGCTGTAGTCAGGCCTGGCGTAACTGTGATAGCAAGGTGGACAACTGAAGGACACAAAGTGCCTTGGACCCACCTCTCTAAGTCCACTGTACAAGTTATCTGCTTTGACAACCAACTGGAAATGCTAACTCCACTACCCAGACCTACTTTGGAGGAGGGGGGGATGGCTGCTAGTTCCAGTTGTCTTTGCCAGAGTAGCTCACCTGGGCCAATATTGTGTTCTCAATGTGCATAACCAGGAAAAGTTTATTACGGCACTGGCTTAGTAGGTACAGGTAGCTTGTAGGTAGGCTTGTAGCTTTAAGCAGGCCCACATTGGTGTGTCAGAAAAGTGTTTCCCTTCAGCCAGCGATCATCCTCATTTAAAGCTATGAGTCTATCTTACCTAATAGCATTTAAGAACCTAAGAGGAACCCTGCTGGATCAGGCCACAAACCATCTAGCCCAGCACCGCATCTCACACAGTGGCCCACCAATGGCTTCTGGGCATCTCAGGCAGAAGACAAAGGCAAAACCTTCACCTGCTCTCCAGTCCCTGCAAATGGCCTTGAGAGGGATCCTGCCTGTCTCTCCAGCCTGGAGGAAGCACCTAGGCATCCATTCTAGTAGCCATTTTATTTATTTATTTATTTATTTCAAATATTTATATCCTGACCTTCACTCTAAGCCCCAGGGTGGCTAACAAAATTTAATAAAAACCATTTTAAAAATCTACATGTAAATGTAGATACAGTATGCAAAAAAGCATACTTAAAGTTTTAACCCCCAACTGAGGCAGAATAACATTCTGAAAATAGCATGAATACAATCTTGGTAATAAATACACCATTCAGTTCTATACAGATTAGCTTGAAAGCGCATTCTGCTGACCTTAGTGAGAATTATGTTTGTTTATTTAGAGGTCATTTATGCTGATATCTCCTCGGCAGTTAAGTCCCAACTATGTTTGTCAGTGCATTTTCCCACTAGAATGGAAAATGAGCTGTTGCTTCAGTCTTTTTTTTTTAAATGTATTTAAAAAATGGATGGGGCGTCCACTACAAACAAGAAATCTTCCTGGTCTAATGTGATTGCTGGGAAGAGCGCACGAGCTGGCACTCTCTGTGGGGCCAGCATCAAGGCCAGGATGGGTTGATGAAGTCTGAGTAGATGCCACAGCTCGTAGCTTTGAAGTTCTAAGTAGACAGTGCAAAGGGACACGGAACCCAGGCAGCGTATGCAGATTTTGCTCCATTACATCTCCGAGCTGCTTTCTCTCTTTTCACTCCCAGCGATGGGAGACGCCAGAGCTGTTAAATATCAAGCGCACGCAATAGGAATCCCATAATCTGAGGGAATGGCCTGTATTCAAGGATCTGTCCAGAGAAATGAGAGAGAAATAAGTTCCACGTTCAAGAGGTGGCTGAGCAGAAAGAGAGAGAGAGAGAGATTGAGGACAGAGCCATCAGCTGCTGCTGCTAGCTTCTGGAGGGACCACAAAGGTCTTCTTTTTAACCATTTAATTTATGCTTATTGTTTGTATTCATGATCTTTTCCTTAACTGTTCCACATACTGATAGCACAGCTGTTAAGCACGCTGTCTACTGTCTACCTTGCAGGACCCTGGTGCAAATCCCAACCAGAACACCTTTCCCGCAAGGTTCCTTTGGCAAGACCCTAATGCTCCACCCAGCTACCCTATAATATGAGACAAAGAAAAATAGAGCCATACTAACTCGGACATCGCCCAGAATAACAAGATCCACACCAGATGTTAGGGAAACAGACATGCTGGTGGCAAATAGACTACTGGAACAAGCCACTCATGGGGTACATTCACACCCTTTTAGATGCCCTTGGGGTGATTTTGAGGTGGTGGGGACGAACATAAAATGTTTTTTTAAAGCTTTACATCGTCCATAAGCCTCTGATATTCTGTCCCTTGCACAGACCTGAGTCAGATGGGGTGGGAGACTAGAGGATCCTAAGCCAATCCCAGCTTGCTAACGCCAGCATCCAATGACGGTCCCAGAAAATGGGCTGGCATCAGCCAATGGGAGGAGAGCAGGGAAGGCAAAGACATGGATACGGAAAGAGAAGCAAGCCAGACTTTTTGGTGCTTATTTTAAAAACCATGTGATGCAGTTTTCCCCTTGTGTCCACGCAGTTGGAGTGATCCTGTGAACATAGGCACCCCAAAAATGCACAGTCCGATTGCAGCCACAGATGAGAGAAAAGAATATGGATCTATTGGGATGGTGCTATAATAGCAAACCCAGTGAGAGAAGTTAGATGAAATGGACGGTGGAACTATGGATGTTTAAAGACCAACTTCCACACTAGAAATGTGCACTATAGAAGTGCATGAATGTTTTTTGCGTGTTCAATTTGTATCAAATCAAATGCAAAAAAATTTACACTCTTTGAAACAGATCTCCTCTGAATGTGGTAGGATTCAAATTTGATATGAATGTTAGATACGAATCCATTTTGAATCCCTGCTACGAGTCGCCTATGAATCAGCTACATATCCGCTCTGAATACATCAAATCTGTTCTTAATCTACTTTGAATCCACTCTGAATCCATTGCAATGTGACTGGAGCAGCTGCTTTCCAACCTCCCCAGGTTCATGAATGTTCCTTCAAGCCTCATTCAGACATAACAAAGCATTCCATTCACATTCAAATGTCGATCTTTGAATGTACCAACATTTGATTCAAACTTGAATGTCCAAATGTGGACAAATTCAGATGTGACGAACATCCGTAGATGTGCACGAGTATTCTTAGCAGGTGTCATTCGTACTAATGGGGACAGATTCAGACATTTGTACATGAATTGGCTGTTACGACGTTCGTACACTAACATTTGTACCAATACAAATGTTTTGTAACATTCATACAAATAGTTGCACATTCATTAAACTGGGGATACATATCAGATTCATATCGATACATATGCATTGGTATAGGATACGTATCCAATATGGATGCATTTGTATAGGATCTGTATCCAGGGTCCGTGTCCAGGATCCGTATGCATTCATATGAATTCATATGAATACATTCGGAAGGGATCTATTCGGCTGAATATGAATTTTCTAACTTTCGATTCATTGTGATTCAAATGCCAAAAAAACCATCTGTGTACAACCCTAGCTTCAACAGTGGAATGGATCAAGTCCAGTCCATACCAGGCGCTCACCTGTTTCGGTGCTGAAAGAAGGTGCAGAAAAACCC
This sequence comes from Aspidoscelis tigris stejnegeri, assembly GCA_023333525.1. NCBI lineage: Eukaryota > Metazoa > Chordata > Lepidosauria > Squamata > Teiidae > Aspidoscelis > Aspidoscelis tigris. Next base: position 8,567,864 of record JALMGA010000022.1, read on the forward strand.
ATGATTCCAGGCAGCCTCACATCCACCTGCTCCCATACTGTTTCCTATGTTCTGTATCTCACTCATATAAAAGAGAAAATTGCAGCAGGGAGGTGGCTTAAAAGGCAGCCAGGGGCAAACCATTGTGCATCTTTAAGAGGCCCCGTTCTCTTTTCTTGTCCAGCAATCCTACCTAGAGTACACCAAATGGATAGCTGGCAGCATCTTCCCCCCCCCCCCCCGCCACCTGCCCTTTCTCACTGTCAGCATTTGCAGACCTGTGACTGTAGCTCAGAAGCAGCTCCTACCTAAGGCCGCCAAGCTTGACCACTGCAGACTCTAGGAGGTGGGGCGCTACCTCCCCTGCCTCCCTCATCAGGCTGCCCCTGTGCTCAGCAGCCATGCACAGACTAAGAGGCCAGTCTCGGCCACTTGCTTCTGTGCTGCACTGTTTTGGTTCCCTTTTAGCAGTTCGGTTGCCCTTCCCTCCTGCAAACCTTTTTCTTTCCCTTCCGCCTGATATCAGCCTGCAGCGCCGCGGGAACCGCATCCTCGGCCACATTGGAGTGTCCATCTTTTAAGCATTCTGATAGGAAATGCCCAGCAGGCTGAGTGTTTCCTAGAAAATCCAAGGGAGGTCAGAAGGCGTATGGTCGCTGTCTTCCATGCTCCGGGTGGCAGGGGCAATGTTGCGACTTCCTTCCCAGAAAAGATGGGGAGTGGTGATCCCAGGCCAGGCCCCACAGCGGAACCTCCTCTCTGACCCCATGACACACGCCAGGGCATAGACTCCAGCAGGCTGCCTGCCTGTCAGGGCCACTCTTGTTTTCTTTCTCTAAATTGGGCTGTAAAAGCAAAACAAAGCCCACCACATGGAAATCAAAGTGGAGGCAGGCTGCCCTCCACTCCCCTGCCGAGAAGACGGGCAGACAAAAACAATAAACGAATTTTAAAAGGATCTTTTTCTACTTCATTCATTTCAAGGGTCTCACGGAAAAGGGAAAATGGGTAAGAATTCGCAGGCTTAGTTGCACTGCAACTTGGAGAAACTTTCCCCTCTGTCCTGTAACTTCCTACTGGGTTAGAAGAGTTGTGCATGCTCACTGCAGAAGGAATCCTGCAGGTCGAGAGCTTGGTGAGCCCCATCACTTGTGTTTCACAGGATACTGGATCATGAACCCACTTTCTCTTACAAGCCAGAGTGCGTACACAGTCGTGTCACACCAGGCCCTTCTGTCCTCTACTGTCTCCTAGAGTTTTTCCAAGCTCACATTTGTTGCTTCCCTGACACTATCCATCCATCGCATCCTCTGGTGTCCCCTTCTCCTTTTGCCTTCTATCCTTCCCAGAATCGGGGGCTTTTCCAACAAGTCCTGTCTTCTCATTATGAGGCCAAATGTTTTGATCTTTAGCTCCAGTATTGATCCTTCCAATGAACAACCAGGGATGGTTTCCTTTAATATTGATTGATCTGATCTCCTTGCAGTCCAAGGGACTCTCAAAAGTCTTCTTCAGCACCACAATCCAAAACCATTGATTTTGTCACAGCTATACGTTACTATGGAAACCATAGCTTTGACTATACAGATGGTTGTCAGCAAGGTGTTGTCTCTGCTTTTAGTATACTGTCCAGTAGGGATGTGCACAAATAGTCGTGACCTCCGGAATTCATACAAATATGTGCAAATTGGATATTCAGGCATCTATCAAAGCCTTGGTTGAAGCTTCAGCAGATACTGGATCCCCCCGGGCCTCCTGCCCCCCTGCAAGCCCTTCACACCCCCGCAGGCCCTGTCGCCCAACTTACCTGCTGCAGCCACTGCCACACCTTCTTCCTAGGCCTTCTGCACATGCCAAAATAGGTCTGAGAACACCACCAGAAGCCTCCCACCTGCCTCTCAGGCACCCCTTACCTTTTGGAGTGGGCTCTGGTGGCGTCCTGGGCACAGACCCAGAAGTGCCTCAGAAGGAGGTGTGGCAGCGATGAGTGAGGTGATAGGACTCAAGGGGTTGCATGTTTCATCAGATTTGCTGGTGCCGAATTTTCCACATTCAGTTCATCCTGAACACCCCTACTGTCCAGATTTGCCATAACTTTCCTCTCAAGGAGAAGGCATCTTTTAATTTCATATCTGCACTGATCTTTGAGCCCCAGAAAGTAAAATCTGACACTGTGTCCATTTCTCCCTCTTCCACTTTCAGGGAAATGACTGGAGAGATGTCATAAGCTCAGGTTTTCGTTACCTTGATGGTTTTATATAGGGAAGTGCAGAATTTTTTCCTCCGCTTGCTTCACATCAAAGCAAACGGGACAGAACTTCCCGTTATTGTGAATGGAGCCGCTTCAAACGTGCCAGGCAGCCTCAAATGTGCTTCAGTCCCTGCCACGACTAGTCACACCTCTGAATCCTTTCTGCATCTGCCCCAAAATCTGCTCTGAGGCTTCTAACGGAGGCACAAAAGCTTTCGCTTCCCACGCAAGCTCAGTCTCCTCACAGAGCCAACATTTGATTCCAGTGTGGTTTCAAAACTTCGCCGTCTGAACTGTGAAATAGGGAGGTGCAAGAATATTCCAAATATTTGTGATTCGATCAAATTCAGCCAAATTCAGACTTTTGAATTCGAATGGGATGTGCAGATATTCCTTTTTTAATATTCAAAGGGATATGAATATTTTAATCAATTTGACAATAATTCATATCTGTACGCATATGAACAGATACATACAGGATTAAAAAGGGATCTGTATGGATGTGTGCAGATGCAAAGGGATCCATAGGGATCCATACAAATGTAGTCAACACTCGTACCATCAAATACATACCGAATATCCATGCAAATAGAGACGAATGTATTTGAACTGGTTCAGATTTTAATACATTCATTTTTTTCTCTATTCGTAGGAATTTGGACGTTTGAATATTTGTCAAAAACTGCATTTGTGCACACCCCTAGTGAGCAGGTGGCGAACACTGTTTGCCCACCCCTAGTCCATCCCTGCATGGACCCTTAATATGGAAGCTGTTCACTTCTAGATCTCAAAGAGCTATGAGGCCACACTCCCCACTGTTCCCTTCGGTCTGCACTAAACAAGGCATGAACCAGACTAAGGTATCCTGCCTGTCTCTTGGCATCCATGCTAGTAGCTGGTTTTTGTATGGGTGCATTTGAGATTTTGTGTTTCCCTCTCGGCATGGTAAAGAGAGACGGCCATTGTGCATTTTATATAATAGAAGTCTTCCTTATGCAAATATGTGTTTCTCATGCACCTTGAAATGCAAGATTATTTTTTAAAAGTCTGCCACAGGAGGAACGCAATAGACATAGTAATTCATGCCAGTGACATCCAAGGGGAACCTTTTTTTCTACTCATACTAATATGCCTCCAGGAACAAAGAAGAAGAAGAAGAGTTGGCATTTCTACCCCACTTGTCTCACCCACTGAAGGGGATTCAAAGCGGCTGACAAGCTTTCTGTTCTTCTCCCCACAACGGACATCCTGTGAGGCAAAAGGGGCTGTGAGAGCCCAAAAGAGAGCTGTCACTAGCCCAAGGTCACCCAGCTGGCTTCATGGGGGAGGGTGGAATCAAACCCGGTATTCCAGATAAGAGTCCGGTTCCCTAACCACTAGACCAAACTGATATCAAACCATAGTAAAATTTGGTTTTAATGTTGAATGCATTACAATTCAGGCACTGAAGACACACCTCTTTCCCCTGGCCTTCCCACTTCCAGACAACATTGTTTTAATATATACTGTTTTTGTTTTAATATTTCATTTTAAATGTTGTGGTGTTTTTATTGTTTCAATGTATATTGTTAGTTTGATATGCTGGATTTTAAAGGTTGTTACATGCCCTGAGACCTTTGGGTATAGGGCAGGATAGATAGATAGATAGATAGATAGATAGATAGATAGATAGATAGATAGATAGATAGATAGATAGATAGATAGATAGATAGATAGATAGATAGATAGATAGTACTGTTTTTACTGCAGCTTTAGTGGCACAAACCTAAACAGTGGTTCAGTTCAACTACATGGCATTTGGTCTGGACTCAGACTGTGTCTAACAGGCTCATTCAGGTTTGGGTTTGAACATCGCAATCGGGATCTGCAGAAATTGTTTTCCTGCTCACTTTGCATCAAATTTTGCCTTCGTGGGAATGGAGCTGTTTGAATGTGCCAGGCTTCACATTTGCTTTGGATCCCTGCCACCATCAGTCACACCTCCAAATCCACTCCAAATCTGCTCTGAATCAGTTCAGAAGCTTCACATGAAGACACAAAAGGCTTTTACTTCAAGTGAGATCAGTCTTTGAATATTTGGGGAAAGCCATTATCCTGCCTACCTTGGTGATTGGGATATTTTCACTCCCAAAAAATCTCAGTATTTATGATCTCCAATGCACAAGGCAGGAATGGCAAACACACCCCACCTCCCAAAGATGCGAGTGCCAATCTCCTCCCCAGATAGTCTGGGACCATCCCCATGCACAGACCCTCAACCTCAGTTCTGTCTACAGTGCCTGCAATAGATGTCCAGTTCTTCTGCCAGTTTTATCTGGAGAGGGACTGATAGCATCTCAAGTTCAGGACTCAGTTTATCTTCTTTCTCTCTTAAATGCAAACAAAAACATTTGCTTCTCAAGTTGCCTAAAAACTAAAAAGTGTGGCATCCTGTGAAATTCATTTACAGAAAGCTATTTTTAAAAATGAAAGGTGTGCAGTAGATGGATGGATGGATGGATGGATGGATGGATGGATGGATGGATGGATGGATGGATGGATGGATGGATGGATGGATGGATGGATGGATGGATGGATGGATGGATGGATGGATGGATGGATGGATGGATGGATGGATGAGCCACCAACTGAAAATGGCATCATGTTTGTGGTTTATTTAATGGAGGAGAAGGGGGAAGAGAATGACAGAAGCATTTCCTTTTCCATGGGAATCACCACCCAGCTCCAAGCTCATTGCTTTGGGAGATGCTTCTCAGGGTCCAGTTATCAGGCTGCCAATCTTTCAAGCCATGGTGCCTCCTCCCTGGCCCAAAGAAGACTTCAGCAGCAGCAGCAGCAGCAGCTCCACTGCTTCCTGCAAATGACCTTTCCTTGGCTTCTTGTTTGCTCACTGTGCTCTTGTCTGCCAGTTCCCCAAGCCCTGAGAAACCTAGGGCTACATTTTAACTCATCTCCCCTTATCTGCTTGACTGACTGTCAGCCTGGCACATCCTCCTGCTTTTGATGAAGGGTCTAATTAGTGCCTGTATTTTTATCATCTCTCCCCCCCCCCCCCGCCACCATTGTCACCTCTCAGCTCCCCCATCCAGCCTGCTTTAAAGGAGGGAGGAAGGGGAGGAGGAAAAGGGAGAAAGAGAGAATAAGAGTCACCTGCAAGACTTGCAAAATTAGTTAATCATTATTTATACATAAGGTAGAAATGCTAGACAGAGGTGTAGGTATATCAATATATGGAATAAATCTTTGCATTGACAGTCAAAAAGGGAGGTTTCTTTGTTTGTTTGCCTTAAAAGCCCCAATGCTTCTACTCATTTGTGCCCACCAAATTCATCAGCCTAAAGGACATCAGAATTACCATCATTTTTTTTCTTCATCCACATCAGCATCTGCCCTCAACCTTGCAGTATAAAACACATGGTGCATAAGGAAAGAAAAGGAGGAGGAAGAAACCAGCAAACCCCAAAATTCAGTACTAAGCTAGGATGACCAGTGGCACAGGTTGAATGTAGAAATGCCCAGAATGGGCATAAGTTGGTTTGGAGTGTTCATGGGCCCTGGACACCAGTGGAAGTAAAGCCATGGCTCTTATAACGTTCTACTGAAAGGGATAATAGAAATGAGGTGATTTAAATGCTAAAATCGTCTTATTAAGAAGCCGGACTCAGTGCTCACTAAATCTGATCATACTCAATAACCTGATCACAGTTTGGGTCACTTTGCTCACACCTTTCTGTTCCTGTCCTGAGTCTCCACCCCTCTCCACCATCACAACACCCCCTGCGCTCTGATAGGATAAAAGTTCTGTCATTCAACAGTGTGTCATCACACACTGGGCAAAAGGGAAGGCAAATGCATGCAGCCTTTACCTGTTCAGCCCCCTTTAGTCCTCTTCCCTGATCACACCCAAAAGATGAAATTGGTTTAACACTCTATAACAGCTTGAGACCTGCAAAAACCAGAGGCCTGTTCGCACTTGGCCTTTTTCTGGCGTATATCTCAGGACGGGGGTCTGTGGTCTGCATGCTAATGCAGGCTATGGTAGGCCTCACTTGGGGCCTGCTGTAGCCTGCACTAGAGTGTGGACAGCAGGCCACTACTCTAGGATATATCCCAGAATAAAGTCAAGTGCAAATAGGCCCCAGGACTTGGTCGGGAAATTACAGCTGAAGGGAAGAAAGTTCACAAATAAACGGACTGGACTAAAAAGGTGTGAGTGGTGGGGGCCAAAGATGGACTAAAGAAGGATTGGAGTGAAGGTATGGCCATGGCCCTAATGGAGAGGACAGTGGGAGGTGAGTCAGAAGCAGATAAGCAATAGCTTCCATCCCCAATGTTCTTTCCCACTGAAAAGTGTACAAGAAAATACTACTTTTTTCCCATTGCCTTTGAGACATCAGCCCACCATCTTGGAACTTCTGGTCTCAAACCCTGATACTTTCTAAATGGTCCCTCCAGCAGGTGGGGAAAAGTGAGCTTTCTCTCTGGCAAATGGATGGATGAATGTGCTTTTTCTGCAGAACCCCGAGTGGCCAAATATGCTTATGAAGAGGATCATGAATGCTTTCATGTGCCTGATGCTAAAGTGTGAGGAGATGGGGTTAGAAGTTTATAAATATGAAGAGAAATGGGCACACGTATGAGAACACACCCAGATCAGATGATGGCATGGGCACCAGGACTCATTGTGCAGCTTTGCATACATTTGTCAAACTTAAAATCTGGAATGTGACAATCATGGGAAGCACCCATAAAGTTTCACTGTCTGTATTGCTATCCATATGCAAGGATCTCAGTATAATCACTTTAATGCAGGTAAAGATCCCCAGCTCACTGTCTCTTTTCCACTCCCTTAGGGCAAGACAGCTCAGTTTTCTGGTGGCAGTTAAGAGAGGGATGGAGGAGCCACTGCCAGGAGCAAGGTGACAGAGTAGTGAGGAGAAATAAATACATAAATCCATGTCGATGAATAATTGAGTGTCTGTCATGTGCTTCTCTTGGCCTCAGCACTTACCTGCAGGAGATCCACATAAGTGGGTCTGGATCAGCACCGTCCTCACTGACAACCCTTTTTCACATTGCCCATGCCATGTACTTTTTGTGGTTGCACTCCCATGCCCCTGAGGGCTAGGAACAAACGTTCCTCGTTGCAGGGCCTGTGGGGGGTGGTATTTGGCAGCATGGTTTGGCACATGGAGGCATTCCTGTTCCAGATCAGGTCACATGCTTCCTGTGTTAAGGCCTCCCTTAATCCCGATTCCACTCTGTCTCAGAAATGGACCGGTGGGGGGTGGCTCCATGATCCTCATTAATAATCACATACGGAGGCCCAGATGTGTACTACTAGCGCACGCACAGACTCATGCGGAAGGATTCTTACTGCCAGATGGCACTTCTGAGCACCCGTTCCACACATGGTCAAAACAGTAGAAAAGGGGCTGGCCAGGGTTCTGAGGTCCCTGAAGTTTAATTCTGCACTGTGCCTAATCAGTGCATGAAAGTTTAGTGACCCATGTTGTGAGGAAATCTTGATATTCCTTAAAGATCTAGTGTTTCCCTGGACACCTGAAAGGTCTCAGAGAGACTTTGTTCACAGGCTTTTTTCTAGTTACATCTTTGGCCAGTGGCCACTGCGCCTTTTCAAAACTCACAGCAAGGAAACATTTTTCACTGGTTCATTTAGTATCCAAGAAGACCAGAAACTTTGGGTACTACATCGTGACCTCCTTGAAACTCAGGCCAGACTGGCAAATCTCCCTTTGATCTAACCCAGTAGTCAGCAAACTCATTAGACAACGGAGCCAGATATCAACAGTACAACGATTGAAATTTCTTTTTGAGAGCCAAATTTTTAAATCTTGGGCTATATAGGTAGGTACATCTGAAGAAGTAGACATCTTCAGATGTATGTTTTTGAGCTGCCCAGCAAGGTAGTTAGTAGCACTTGGAGACTAACAGGAGAAGGGTTGGTGGCATGAGCTTTCGTAGACAGGGCTACTTCTTCAGATGCTAGGGGGCCCAATGGGCACATCTGCTTCTTCAGATGCTAGGGGGCCCAATGGGCACGTCTGCTTCTTCAGATGCTAAGGGGCCCAATGGGCATGTCTACTTCGTCAGATGCTAGGGGACCCATTTGAGGCCCCTAGCATCTGAAGAAGTAGACATGTCTAAGAAAGCTCATGCCACCAACCCTTCTCCTGTTAGTGTCCTTGCTGGACTATCTAAGTAGGTACATTGTTATTAACTTAATTAGGCTACTCCTAAGCTGGAAGAGCCGCACTCAAGGGGCCAAAGAACCGCATGTGGCTCTCAAACCATGGTTTGCCTACCACTGATCTAATCCATTCTGGGTTGGATCAAGAAGAGAATTTAGGGAAGTGCACGAATATTATTTGTTATTTGTACAAATTTGGACATTCATATACAAATCAAATGTCCAGAAATTAGGATTTCCGAATTTGAACAAATACACATATCTCATTATTCATACTAATAATTTGGACATTTGTATCTGTACTGGCACATGTGTATGGGATGAAAACAAGATGTGTACAGATGCGTATGGGTTGCAAACGAGATGCGTATGTCCCTGTACAGATAAAATTGTCCAAATTTTTCATGAATTTTATGAATACATACAAATGTGTTTGTATCGAATCAAATGTCCAGACCTTCTTTTGTTGTTATTTGGATACATTTTTGAATTCCTTAATATTTGATTTGTTACTAATCAGATTTGACATTTCCACTCACGCACACCCTCAGGAGAGATCAGCCAGGACGGCCGGGTGTCAAGGAAGAGAGAGGGCAATGAGGCCAGGAGCTTCCACCTGCTTCCACTTTTCCTGATGACTTCTGTTTATTAGTGGGATAGACTCAGTTTTCCAGGTAGCCCAAAGACAGACTGGAGAGAGAGTCTCAGATTCCTCAGAAGAGAGTCTTTTGATTCACAGGATAACAATACGATCCGTGCATGAAGCCCACTTGCTCAGGTGTGAGCCAGAAAGAACTTTGGGAGGCTTCAAACAACTCAGGAAATAGAAAAGTTCAGGTCAGTTTAATAGCAAAGGAGACGTCAGATCGGCTTGGCCATTAGCAGGTAAAAGCCATTATCTCTAAATGGGGCAGTATTCTTGCATCAGTGGGAACGGGAAGGATAGATTAATGGAGAAAGGAATGGAGAATGGCACATAAAGCAGAAGGGGGGAGGACAGGAGTATGTGGGCAGGAAGGGGGAAATGTCATTTTATTGTCCTATGAATTGCATGAAAAGGCAATGAGATAAGAAATACTTCTGAAGATGCTGAAAGACCTGCAGGTAACCTACTTCTGCCTTCTCACAGCCTAGCATTGTTCTTCTATATCCTCTAGAAATCTGGTAGCAGGTGGTATCGTAACTGCATATCATGGACCTGAAATGATGGCAAGATATTTTTTAAAGCTAATCAGGCTTGGCAATTTGGATGCATTAGATACCTGTCAACGCCCTTTAAAGAACTGAATGAATCCCATCTCTGTGCAGTTACATCCACACCTTGCAGGGCCTGGAAGACTCCGAATCCCACGCCTTGTCCCTCACCATCCCCAGGGCTGACAGTTCAGCCTCAAAGATGATGGGCCACCATCAGAGCAGAGGAAGCAGACAGTTGCAGATGCCCCAGCACCCTTCTCAGAATGCTCTGCACTGGCAGATTTATCAAGGCACCGGAAGGTGCAACATAGAAGAACCTTTTAGAACATCCTGTGAAGGAATTCCCTGTGTACCAACGCCCTCCCCCACCCCCACCCCTCCGTGATCTCTGAAGGCCAGGAGTTTGGAGGACGCTGTGTGAGCTAGTGAAGGAACTGGCCTGGAAGAGTCTGCCCAATGTGGTCTTCTTCCATGCCAGGAGGCAATCATTTGTCCCTGCTTGGAACAGATTGCTATCCTGAACCATAGTGTCCTATCCTGACCTGCAATAGTGTGTGGTGTGAGTGCGGGAGAAGCCTTAAGATATGCTAGCCCTAAATCAGCATGTGCATTACATACAGGAGCTGCCTACCCAACAACCAGGTTTGCCAAGGCTACCCGAAAACTGTAAGACCTTTAACGCTGGCCAAGAAGGGTTTCAAAAAGCGATGAAGTTGGCACAGATGTGAAGCCCTGTGCTCTGCAAACTGATCTGTTCCATCACACTCCTTCGGCGCCTTCCCTCGCCGCCTTTGCAAAATTGTCTTTTCATCCTCCGTGGGCTTGATGCCACCTGGAAGGACACAAAGGCCTTTGTGCTGGAGGACTAGGCTGGCATCCCAAAAGTTGCCCCTCCCTCCCTCCCTCCCTCCTGTTCTTTCTCCTTTGGGTTTTGAGGTCAAATTATGGCTGGTCCAGTTGCTCTTTGCTGCCTCATTTAAATATTCCGTGAGCGCCACACAGATTAGCATTTCTCTCTAATGCAGATCTGAATATTTGCCCACAGACTCTCTGTTAATGAGCACAGACAAGTGCTGGTAAGTGGCAGGAAGCATTAGGCCCAAAGTCAATCAAAGGGCAAAGCACTGCCCTTGGGCACAACCACAGGGTCCCTCTGACTTAAATTCCAAACTGGTGGCTTGCAAATGGCCCTCCTCTGCTACAGACCTCCTCCCTTTTCCCTCCCATCCCACCCACACATTGTTGACACCCACGCACACTGTTCCTCTCCGGCTTGACCCACTTGGGGGCACGAAAAACTGGTACTGAGAAACCTGCCAACTGCTTTCGTCTTTGGAGCACAGGCTGCCACTCTCGACAGCTCTGAGATCTCCTCGTCACGGCGGGCAAAAGGGGAGGGAGGGGCCTGAAGTGCTGCTCGCTAATGATGGCGTTGCTCATTTCCACATCGCAGGCAAGCGCTGGCAAGGTCGCAGCCAAGCAAGGGCAGTCGGCAGCCGCTGCTGGCAAAGGGGGGATGCTGGGTGGCTGGAAAAGCACACGTTGGGAAGCCTTTTAGACACCTTGGAGCAGTGGCGTGATGCCTCTGAAGTCGGAGGTGCTCTGACAGCGAGGTGCCGAAGTTGCACTTTTAAGGCCCGTCAGTCATCATTAGCGCATTTCCCCACCGTGTCGGGGGCCAAGCCTCACAGGGCTGTCTGGGCAGAGCAGCTGGTGGGGGGAGGCAGGTGTAGGAGTGAAGGCAGGGGCTGTCACCTCGCTCTTGTCTTTCTCCTCCGGTTCATCCCTGGCAGCATCGTGGGGAGAGGTTGAGGTCAAAAGGCCTCGGGCCTGCAAACAGGGACGTTCGCTTCCCATCTAAGTCAATGGAACAGAATTTCACATCTGTTCGAGTGGAACCCCTTCAAATGTGTGAGGCTTTGGATTCACTGTGAATTTCCTATGAACCCCCACTGGCACCTGTCGCACCTCCAAATCCGCTCTGAATTTGCTCCGAATCCACTCTGACATTTCGAATGAAGACACAAAAGTTTTTGCTTCGAACAGGAAGGGTCGGTCTTCGGACATTCAATTCAAATGTGAAGTTTGTACAAATTGTGAAAGTGATAGGCATTTTTCACCCATCCACACCTACAAATCCAAACCCAGGGAGCGCTTCAGGGTGGGTGGGGCAGCAGAGGCCACAGTGAGTTGGCCACACCAGTTCTTCACCATCCAACTTCTGTGTTTCACGAACTACTCTTGGCACCGAAACCCAACTCAGGAGCCTTCTCCTGAACAGCCTCTGGAAGGGTTATCAGATGAGCCACCAAGGGCACTTGTGAAGGGGGAGGGAGGCCGCCAGATGTAACAGCTCAGACAGTCTGTAAAGTGACTGATCTGGGCTGCCTCGTGCAGTGAGGACCCCAACAGCCAGAAACTAAAGTTCCTGAACCCAGAGGCCAAGGGAAACCCATTTCAGCCACCAGAAGAGATCTGCCTGCTAAACTGGAATAGGGAGGTGTGTGCCCTTCTGCTCACCTCCTTTGAGCTGGCCTAGCCCCCCCCCCAATACCAGTAAACTAGGGATGTGCACAAAGCCCATTTCCTCCCTTTGATTTGATATGAATCAAAAGGGGGAATATTCGGCTCTGTGAGAACCCCCCCCCCTGAATGTGGGGGGCTTCACTTTTGTGCACAAACTCCTGTTGAATGTTTGTGCATAAAGGAAACCCCTATCACTTATTTCCCATCCCATCCTTCTTTGCCCCCCCCCCACCTTTTGTCGCTACCACTGCCTCACACTCTCCTCCAAGACTCAACTAGGCCTTCCTGACGTGTTCATGCAGCTGGAGAGCCCTCCCCATCTAGAAATCATGGGTGGGCAAACCCAGCCCTTGTCAATGCTTCTACAAAGCTGCAGTGAAGGCCAATTACATTCAGTTTGCAGGAAACTATTGATTCACCCACAAATGTTTGGGTTCGTATGAATTCATATGAATTATGAACCTAATGAATGTTCCCTACAGTAGACTTCTAAAAACAGGTCTACCACTGAAGGGCAGAAAAAGCCAAGGGGAGCTCTGGAGAACACTAAGTTTTAAGGGGTGTCAAATCATAAGAAATGCAAGGAGGGGTGCATATCCAAATGCAATCTGCCAAAACGGCAGGATAAATATCAGAAAGGCTAAAGGACAAAATGAACTGAGGGTTGCAAGAGAGGAAAAGCAATAAAAAAGGGGTTTGGCAGGGTATGTCAGGAGCAAAAGAAAAGTCAAAGAAACTATAGGACCCCGAACAGGATGAAAATAGTGAGCTGGTCAGAAGTTACATAGAAAAGGCAGAACTCCTATTTTGCATCTGTTTTCTCTCAGAAATGAAATGAAAAACTAGCTGGCTCTGATAGTGATGTCGATGGAACAAGAGAATCAAGGCTCTGTGTGGACAAAGAAAAGGTGAGGGAACGCTTAGCTAACATAAACAAGTTCAAGTCTTCAGGCCCAGATGAACTGTATCCTGGTGTACTGAAGGAATTAGCAGATATAATTGCTGAAACACTAATCGTAATCTTCAAAAATTCCTGAAGAACAGTGGAAGTTCCAGAAGACTGGAGAAGGGCAAATGTTCTCCCCATGTTCAAGAGAGGGAAGAAAGTCGGCCCAGGAAACTACAAGCCTGTGAGCCTGACTTCAATACCAGGCAAGATCCTCGAACAAGATATGTGCAAACACTTGAGACTGCAGTAACTAACCAGAGCCAACATAGATTTGTAACAAACAGGTCATGCCAGACTAATCTAATATCCTTTTATGACAGAATCACTAGAAGGGTTGGTCAGGGAAACGCTGTAGACTTGACTTTGACAAAGCATTTGACAAAGTGTCTCATACCATAATTATTGAAAAATTGATCAAATACGGGATACACAGGACAACAGATGGATTTGTAACTGGCTTACTGATCGCACTCAAAAAGTGGTAATAAATGGCTTCATGTCCAATTGGAGGAATGTTTCAAGTGGAGTGCCACAGGGGCCTGTCCTGAGTCCAGTGCTATTCAACATTTTTATAAATGATCTGGATGCAGGAGTTGAAGGAATGCAGCTGTTCAGATCTGCAGATGACACAAAGCTAGGAGGGGTTGCTAACAATAGGGAGGAGAAGGAGAGGATCCAAAAAGATCAAGATAAGCTAGAACAGTGGGATGAAACTAGGGATGTGCATGGATATTCAAAAATTCAAAATCCAATTCGAATTTGATGAATATTGACATTCAAATTCAGATTGGATTTTCAAAAATCTGAATTTCTGAATTCGGATCGAATCCGGATTTTCAAAAATTCAATGCAAACGGGATGCAAACAGAATGCAAACATGACAAAAATGGATGCGGATGGATTCAAAAATTGGATACGAATGTTCCCAACATTCATATCATTCCATTCAAATCGGATTTTCAAAAATTCAGATTGTCAAATTTTGATTCGAATAGAATATGCAAATATTTGATTCAAATCAGATTCAAACACAAAAAAAATGCACTCCTAGACAAAACTAACAGGATGATATTTAATAGGGACAAATGCAAAATCCTACATCTTGGTAAGAAAAATGGTAAAAATGAATACAGAATGGATGGAATTAGGCTGAGTAGCAGCACAAGTGAAAAGAATCTGGGTGTACTGGTTTATCACAGGATGAACATGAGTCAATAATGTGATGCAGCTGCAAAAAAAGGCAAACACCATCCTAGGATGCATCAAAATGAGTATTGAGTCTAGATCATGAGAAGTAATTAATCCTCTACTCTACCTTGGTCAGACCTCATCTAGAGTGCTGTGTCCAGTTCTGGGCAGCCCAGTTCAAAAAAGACATCCTCTCCTATGAGGAAAGGCTGAAAGATCTCGGAATGTCTAGCCTACAGAAGAGAAGACTGAGAGGAGACATGATCACGGTCTTCAAGTATATGACGGGCCATCACAGTGCAGTGGGATTGTCCCTGTTCTCACTTGCCCAAGATGGGACGATCAGAAACAACGGGATGAAACTTCAAGAGAGTCAATATTAGGGAAAACTGACAGTGAGGATGATCAGTCAGTGGAATAGGTTGCCACTGGAGGTCATGAGTTCTCCTTCACTTGAGGTATTCAAGTGGAGGCAGGACCTACATCTATCTGGGATGGTTTAAGAAATACTGCGTTTAGCAGGAGGTTGGACTCAATGGCCCTAGAGGTCCCTTCCAACTCTATGATTCTATATAGATGTCAATTCTGCCCATATTTTGTATTTGGATTAAATACTAAGTTAGACAAAAGGACATTTTATAGATCCATGTGCTTTTTGTTTTTGTTCTAATCTGTTACATGCACTGCAAAACTTAACAGTTGCTAGTGACTGTTCAACCTCCAAACATTTTCCCCCCATTACACCTCCTCTTTAGTAGGCAGAAAATGAAGAGGAATAGCAAGATACAGTGCTGTGGAGTGTGGGAAGGTTAAACCTTCCCACCTAGTCCAGCATCAAGTGGGGATAAAGGCCATTTCTGCACTCACTTTGCTAGTTCTGCATTCATAATTCCGGATTTGCTTGTTCCAGAATAGGCGTAGAAGACAGAGCAGCTTAAGTACCACACCAGTGCAAGTAGTAAGGCAGGCATGCAATCTCCGTTCCACCTCAGGGCATGTGAACTCCTGGCACGAGCACCACCCAAACCCTGTTGCCATTGGCTCATGCCCCGTCATTCCATTTCTACATACAGGTTATGAGGGCATGGCAGACCAATCCTGGGTCTGAAAGCCCATCATCTAACTCTATCAGACTTGGAGCTAAATCCAGCCCACAGGCAGCACAGGCAGCTTGCAGCTCTCATATCTGGCAATGTGAAGCTGGCTGTAGAGGCAACGCGGTCATGATGCATGCCCCTGGCAGCCACGCCCATGCTCCGCTCGGGTTCGGTCTATCTGCAGATGCACCAGCGCTTGCTCTGGAACAGAACATACCTTCACCCTAACCCATCATGGTTTTTTTCAAGCCTCCACTTAAACTACATCCATTGTGTGTACAATTGCTGCACAGAATCCGAACAGCAAAATCTGGAACCCTGTTGCAATTGGCTCAGAGTGGATCTGTGGTCAAGCTCAGGACTTAAAAATAGGCCCAGTCCCCTGCAAAGAAAGGGGAACAATTGCATTTCTTCACCCTCATTAATCACAACGCATCAAGCGGCTGGACCAGGCCCTACCTGGTAGTGCCAACAAAGCGCTATTTCTCATAGAAGCAGAAGTTGAAAGTTTCTCAGTGTAGCTGGAAACTCTCCTTTCTTCGTTCTTAAGAGCTTTAAAAAAAGAAAAGAAAAGAAAGACATATCAGACTCCGAAACCTTAAATATTTATATGGAATTTATGCACCCTACTTATTCTATATTCCAGACTCTGCCGAGCAGAGACACTGCAAATTGTAATGGATTTAATAAAAGGGATCTTATTTCATAATTCAGCAGGAAAGCATCTGCACTACATTGTCCTCAGATGCAGCTAAGAATAGCTAAGTTCCTCGTGTGAGTAGATTGCTCTGAGAGTAGGAGACCTCAACTTCTACAGCCATTCTCCTCTTACCCTCTTACTCAGAGTCTGGACAAAATGTTTTCTATGCTGGGGCTGCTCTAATGCATTGGCCACTGGGCACTCACTCATTATATGCAGTCCATGCAGTGTGCAGCTGCGAGGCTGCCG
Source organism: Aspidoscelis tigris stejnegeri (assembly GCA_023333525.1). Classification (NCBI taxonomy): domain Eukaryota; kingdom Metazoa; phylum Chordata; class Lepidosauria; order Squamata; family Teiidae; genus Aspidoscelis; species Aspidoscelis tigris. The sequence goes on from JALMGA010000022.1 coordinate 8,584,211, forward strand.
ACTGGGACAGCTGGCCGGATGCACATCATGCCAATTCGCTATTGAGCCCAATTCAAAGTGTTCACTTTAACTTGTAAAGCCCTAAATGACTTGGGCCCCAAATATCTGAAGGAACACCTTCTCCCATATTGACCTGTCCATGCCTTAAGATCTTGAGGGGAGGCTCTCCTCATTGTCCCACCACCCTCAATAGTAAGATGGGTGGGCACTCGAGAGAGGGCCTTTTCAGTAATGGCCCCCAGACTGTGGAATAATCTCCCCCTCGAGGTGCGTCAGGATCCTTCACGGTATACGTTCAGGAAGGTGGTGAAGACACACCTCTTTGCTCTGGCCTTTGGCTAAATGTGGTACAGTATAGTTTCCCCCGACCGCAGACACTATTATTTTATACTATATTTTATATTTTATTTTATTTATATGGCTTTATTTTAACATGTCTGTTTTTAAATGCTGTTGAGACCTTAGGGTATAGGATGGGATATAAATGTAAATATAATTAAAATAAATGCAGTTTGCAGGAAAATCTCCCTGTTCCTTTTTCAGGGAATTTAGATGATCCCAGCTATCCAGGGAAGAGACTCCCTGTTTCCAACCTTTATTTAGTTATTTTTGGGATCTGGACAGAACAGACATCTGTTTGGTGGCTTCCAATCCCTCTTATTTTTTGTATGTACAGATTTTGGGTTTGGTGGATGAAATGCAAACAAATACATTATTTTGTGGGCATCACCTCACATCTCAGCTACGAATGCAACCCAAGTGCAATCGGGCCCATTGTGCAAAATAGCTGTGAAACTACCAGGCTACAGGAGTATGCCCACCTATTGACTGGATCCATCTTTCTCTTGAGGACCAGGAAGCAAATGTCCTTTCTTCAGGCCATACTGCTTTAAGAAGTTAGAAACATAAGAAGTGCCCCACTGGATTGAGCCCATGCCCTGTCTGGTCTAGTAGTCTGCTCCCACAGCGCGTGACCAGTTGCACAAGGAAGGCGAGCAGAAGGACACAAGCACTCAGCCTTCCTCACAGTCGCCCCACAGCTGGCCTTCAGGGGTATCTCGAGATCACAAGAAGAAGAAGAAGAAGAAGAAAATGCCCCATTGTATTGAATCTGTTGCCCACCTAATCCAGCAGCCTGTTCTCCCAGTGGCCAATCAACTACACAGGGAAACCCCCCAGAAGGACACAAGGACATAGCTTGCCCTGCCCATCATGAACCAGCAGCTGACCATACTGGCTTCCATCACCAGAGGGCTAGTAGCCATTGACAGCCTTGACTTCCATTAAGTGGTCCAAAACCTTTTCTGAAACTATCCAAGCTGGGAGTGAATTCCAAAGTTTAACTGTGTGTGCTGGTGGTGATGATGATGATGACGATATTGGTGTGTTTCTGTCAATAATCATCATTTTGTCTGACATCTTTTCTTCAGGACAAATTATTTCTTTTGGGGGGTTCCAGCCAATCCCAGCTATCTGGCATGTTGCTTTCTTTCTTTGTGAGCCAGTTTGCCTTGTGGTTAGAGTGTGGGAATCTTACCTGCTAGTCTCCCGGTTTCATCCCACACTACTCCACAAAGCCAGGTGAGTGACCTTGGGCAAGTTACAGCTCTCCTTTGAGCTCTCACAGCCCAACCTACCTCACAGAAGGACATAAGGTTTTTCGGCTGCTTTGAGAAAAGCGAGTATAAAAGCTAACTCCCCTTGCCCTCGCCCTCACCCTCCCTTGCCCCTTGCCCCTTGCTCCCAGCCACCCACAAGTATCCATTTATATGTGTATGTATCCTGTTATGCCAGGGAAATCCCATTACCAGGGTGCTTGCACATGAGTCTTCTTTTAGGGTGCATCCCCAAGCAATTTAAAGTCTGCTGGAACTCCTCTTTTGCCTCTGAGTGCCCCCATGCCAGGCTTCTCAAGGTGCTTCCAGCGCTACAAAATGAGGAAAACCCGTGACAAAATACATGCCCTTTAAAGAAGACTTTCCAGGGCTCTATTTGGAAGTCGCGGGTTTTCCTCGCAACATTTACCTTGGGGACGCTCCGTGGCAAAAGGGGCGGTGATTTCTTGCCTGCACACACAGCCAAAAAAGCATTCACACATCTCAGAAATGCAGCAGGTTCCCTTCCCTTCCTTTGTAAAAAGAGCCAGAATTGCTCAGAATTGCAACATTGTTATCAGGTGATCTGTGAAAGCGTTAAAAGTGTGAATGAGCGAAGGATTGTGCTGCCGATGCCTGCAGCCACTGACTTTGCAGGGACGGGAAGCCTTTTCTGACAGAGAACTGAGTGAAAGTAAGTGCTGAAAGTGAATGAGTGAGCGATCATCTGCCTTTGCAGGGACGGGAAGCCATTTCAGGGGACGGAGATCTGGCTATTTTTCCTTTTAACAAGAGAGGGGGCAGGGGAAAAAAGATGCGGGGAAAGGAAACAGGCTTCCTTGGGGATGGAAGGTGCATTAAAAACACGCGTTTTGCTGAACCTCGTGCGGACGCTTATTGCGGAAGTGCATGGCACTTTTAAAGTCCGCTTGATTAGAGTGACAGCAGAGGGAACTCAGAGAGGCAAATAAGTCTTTTGGGGATTCAGCCTTAGATATCTTTTACCATCCTGACTTTGAAGTTCTAACATACCTTCCTGTGCACTTACTTTCTGTACCTTCTTTCCAGGACAAATCTGTTCCCAAGTTCTCCTAAATTAACTTTGCATCCAAGACAACACAAACCAAGTTCCTCAAGACCCTGGGCTTGGAGTGCTGAGATTCAGTCGACTGGCACACGCGAAAGAGCCCTCTCTGCTATAAAAATATCATTATGAGGTCAGGAGAGTTGAGAGCAGAGATGCTGCCGATCCTCTTCCGTGTGCATTATTCAACCCAATCTGTTTAATGGGTCTTCATTGCTGATTGTGATTGCTGATTTGTGCTGGCGACATTATTCAGTTGGACGTGGCTTTCAAGCAGAAGAATAATTATTTCCCGTCTTCATTCAAAGGAGCATTTAATTCACGCTCCTGGTTCTCTAGGAAGATAACCCACATCTTTCTTAGTTCATTAACTCTCTAAGGCTGCCCTCAAAGGATTCGCAGCTCAGCTGCTCAGAAGGCCATTGCCTAGTTAGGAACTGATAACAGGCTGGGAAAAGAAAGGAAGGAGCAAGAAAAAAAAAGAAGGAAGAAAGGAGGAAAAGCATCAACTTTTTCTGACCAAGACCTGTGATCCACTTCATTCGAGTTCCTGGATCATCATCATCTTTGTTATTATTATTATTAGCAGGTTGGTTGGACCAAACTGTTGCATAGACTTGGTCAGTCAGAATTCACTGATAATAAAGCAGTGTTCAGTGCAGTTTGCAACAGCTGGAGTTAAACTGGGGAAACCCAGAAACTTTTGTGCAGGTTTTTCTAACGTAGACCTAGAGGCCCATATGCATAGATATAGTTTGTTAGGTCTCATGGATGTGATATTGAACTTCTTGAGGGGACTGGAGCTCTTGGCTCCTTTCCTTTCACACTTAGGGCTGCTGCCTGGAGAGCCTAGCTGCCTCCCAGACACCCACAGCTTCTTCCAGATGCAGTGCTGCCCGCGGGTGCACAGTTGCACAGCTGCACGCAGCATTCAGATCACCGTGGGAACTCCGGGTGTTGCCGTGGTGATTCAGCCTGCACGGGCCTTTCCATCTACACTCCAAGTGTTCCTGGTCCAATATGAGGCTTTACCAACACTTGAAGAGCAGATGGCCACCCCTGAGGCTGCCTTTATGCACACACAGCAAACAAACAAAAAGATTCTCAAAAACACCTTAGAGGAGGTAGTCTGTGACCCTCCTGTCCTCAGATCACATTCATGACAGGAGGGAGTAGAGTTCCCTGTGATAATCTGGAATATAGCATGAATAATCCAGTATAAAATGTGTCTGGCTGTGCTTTTGTGTGGATTAAGTAAGTGCTGTCTGGATGAAGCTTTGATCACACAGTCAGCCACAAGGCAATCTGTTGCTTGCATTTTTTACCCAGAATGACTCTGGAACAGTTGCCATGGTAGAAATTCATCCTCATGGACAAGACAGGAAGTGTGGTTAGACAATGGGACAAGGGAAATGGGTGACTGCTGAAGGAAATTGGAGAACATTGACCACCTCAGAAAGTGAAGTACTGCAAGGGTGTCTTCCCATACAAGTTTAAATGCAAATTCAATCCATTTTCAGGATCGGATATTCCCTTTTTTTTTTTAATTCCCCAACTTTTTGAGGATTATCCTGCTAAAATCTGCAGAAAAAAAATCATCAGGAAAACTGTTCACGGTCACATTTAGGAGCCTAGTCCACTCCCCCCCTCTTTGGGAATGCTACCAAACTATCCTAGGAGGAGATTAGCCTTTTGGACTGCCCCCCCCCCATATGTTTCTGGCCAACGCCTGACGCGGATGGGTGGGATTTCACATCTGGGAAACTCTCCCCCTTTGCCATACCCGCAATGCTAGCTAACCGGAGATCAAACAAAGGCTTAGATTTCCCCTGAACGTCGCAATAACTACAGGAGATACATTGTAGCAATAGATCACAACCCCTTCGATTGGAAAGGAAGAGATCTCTTGTGCACTCTGCTCTCTTGTTCTCCTGCTTGTGTGCAAAGGTTCCTTGCCACTAACGTGAATGGAGGGAGGGAGCTTCTGATTTGAGAAGGAGAGTGAATTTTTGCTTTGTGTTTGTCTGCTGCCCTCCCAGTAACATGAATGGAGGGAGGGAGCTTCTGATTTCAAAGGGAGAGTGAATGCCTCCCCCTGTGTCTGTTGTTCCACTCATTCTGAGCAGGAGAGGTTTACAGGGTTTGCACAAGGAGTGGAGATTAAAAGATCCTGTATCTCTGTGCTGGGGATTTCTGCGATTTGAGTAGGAATGGCAGTATTCAAATTCAGCCCTTGTTATCCTCAGGCAAATGGGGACAGCCGGATTGTGCACTTAGTCCTGAATCTGGATTTAAAAGGTCCAATTCAGATTTTGAAAGTCAAGTGTGAATGCAGCCTATGTCACATATATGTGCACAATTGTACCCCCAACACTGTGAGCGAAGGGGCCCTCTCACTGTATTTAGTGTAACGTCCCTCTCTTCATCTTAAAAATTTGCCAAAGAAAATTAAAGGCTCACCCTTGAACCCTTTCTGCACAAGGACCTTATTCTGGATTACAGCTTGCGTTTGGGACCTGCCATCCAATGACGGTGGGTCCCAACCAGGGACTGCAGTCCCTATTCTGGGATCCAATCCAAAATATAGTAGAAAGGGCCTTCTACTCTGAGTAAGGTGGTGAAGCTTTGCATTATAATAAGGTGAATCAAAATGATGCCTCTTTATACACAAGTTCATGGGTAAACTTGACAAATAAAAATGTTGCTGTTGTTGTTGTTGTTATAGTTTATTTATAAAGCGCTGTTCATGTACTCAGCACTGTACACGAAATAAAATCAGTAAGAAAGTATAAAACCTGCCAGTGGCGTACAATCTAAAGTAAGATAAAAATTTTAAAAATTACATTAAAAAGTGGTGTAATCATGTGGGTGTAATCATATGTATAATCCCATCAAACTGCTTGTTGTTGCTTTTCTAAAGCAATGTGTGTATCCTTAGTAGCAGCCGGTTTAGATTAATGCAGTCCAGCTGAAAGATTTGCCACATAGACTTGCAAGGAAATCACCTGCAAATGAACATGAGAACATAAGAAATGCCCTGCTGGGCCTAACTGAAGGCTCCACCACTCCAAAGATCATCTCATGTGCAGTGCCAAAATCCTGTAAGAAATCTGCAAGATGAATGTTTTGGAAATGGGCCTCATCTCATTAACTTAGAGATGGATGACTCTCCTTGTTCTACAGCTCTGCCAATACCCTGTCATATTAGAACTGGCGGCAGCAGACAGTTGCCAGCTAGGGACAGGTGGGCAGCTCCATTGTGTTTCATTCTTGCCTTTCACCTCCCGCTTCCTTTCGCTCTCGTTCCCTTTGTCTTCTGTTTCCAGTCCATTCTCTTTTCCCTCCTTCTGATCACCCATACCCATCCTCGCTCCTCTCCACCTTGTTTCTACTTGTCTGCTCCTGCTTCACTCTTTTCTTTGCCAGCTCCCTATTCCCTTTCTGCCTGCACAGGCTGGCTGTCACCCAGTGGTGTAGCAACCTTGGAGTAAGCCCAGAGACTTCTGTCACTCTCATCTGCATTCAATTAAGGCACAAACACAGTCCCAGTAGTTAATGGACAAGTAATGACAGTTTTGGCCACTGTTTCTCAAAACAGATATTGGAGAGTTTTGCTTTGCCTCTTGCTCTGCTCTGCTTTCTCTCTTGCAATGCTCTACTCTGCAGGGCAAACAAAAGGATAAAGCTGCTGGAAAAATTCCTCTATAGAGAAAAGTTACAACTTATAGAGTATCTTTTATGTGCATCAGTTACGTTTATATCTTGTGGTCATTTTGAAGGTGGCAACCATTGTTCACACCTTCCACTTTATCATCACAACAACCTGTGCAAGACCAACGGCCACCTAGCAAGTTTCAGGTCTAAATAGGGTTTGAGGATGGCATAAATAAGCTATGGAAATTCTTCATGCCACAAAGCTGTGTGGTGGACACCAAGCGGGTTCGCTTCAAAAGTAAGCTGGGCAAATTCATGGAGGGCGAGACTGGTGCATCCCAGGCAGCTTTTTTAGTTCTTTCGCACACGCGGTTTTTGAACGCATGGAAAACACTCAGGAACGCGGCATTCGCATTGCCAGGGCTGCGTTTGCATTCCAGCCCGTTTCAGAGTGTTTTCCACGCGTTCCAGATGTATACCACTTAAAAGTGCTATACATCTGTTCTCACGCATATGAAGCATCCCCGGCCGTTCTCTCCCTGACAGCCACGGGTTCACACACACCCCTGCCACCATTGGCCAAAAATCGGCCAAATAGCTGATTGGGGACGTGTTAATTACCTACGTTGCCGGGCTGGGGTGGTGATCGCGCAGGTGTGCCGACCCTGGTAGACGGCAGAGGGACCCACCGACTCGCAGGCCCTGTCTATCCGGAGTGCGTGCAGTTGCCATCACGCAAGCGTGCACGCTCTGTGTAGACAGGGCCTGCGAGTCAGTGGGTCCCTCTGGTGTCTACCAGGGTTGGCGCGCCTGCGCGATTGCCACCCCAGCCCGGCAAGGTAGGTGACAGCCTCGCGTGGGGGGAGGTGGGTCCCTCCCAGCCCCAGCAGCCTCATTGGGGCTGCCAGAGTCAGGGAGGCACCCAGATCAACTTCCCCTCTCCCCTTTCTGGGGTGGGAGGAGGCCGATCACCGGCTAGCTATGGGGCAGGGGCTGTGGGACCCCTTGGTCAACCAGACTGTGTGCTTCCAGTCAACCAAGGCTCCCCCCCCCACCCGATCGTGACCCTCTGCAGAGCCTAGGTGCCTGGATCAAGGCACATAGATCCCACAGACGACCACCCACCAACCCACCAACCCACTCACCCCAGGGCCCAGGGTTGTGCTGCGCATACACAGAAGATTTAACTTCTTCAGTGTCCAGGCTTGGAATGACCCAGGGCTGCTGGGAGCATGCACCACGTGGGCGCACCACAGCCCCTCATTGGACAAGCAGCTCACGTGGGCTGCTTCTCCAATGAGGGGCAGTGGCACACCACGTGGTGCATGCTCCCAGTGTCGTTGGCTCATTCCAAGCCCAGACACCAACCAGGTAAGTCTTCTGCGCATGCACGGCACATCCCCGGGCCCTGGGGTGGGAGGTGGGGGGGTCATCTGCACGGCCTAGTCATCTCGATCCAGGAGCCTATGCCCCACAGAGGGTCACATTCGGGTGGGGGGGAGCCTTGGCTGACTGGAACGACGCGGTCCGGTCTACCAAGGGGTCCCTCAGCCCCTGCCCCATAGGCAGCTGGCCCCGGGCCCTGGGGTGGGGGTGGGGGTGCCCAGGTGGCTTCATTCCAGCTGTACAGGGCTCGATCAAGCTCCGTACAGCCGGCAGGAAGTGGGGGAAGCAGCCTGACAATGGCATCCAATGGCAGGCAGCCTTGCAGGATGCGTCCCCACCCCTGGCTGGCCTTTCCCGGCTAAGTCACTTTGGAACACTTCACCCGTTCGCACACAGGCATGCAGGAACGCGTTACACGTGTTCCTGCCTGCCTGTATGTGAACGGGTGAAGCGTCCCGAAGTGACTTAGCCCATGTGCACTACATCCGTTCTGGATGTAGTGCTAAAACGCCTCTGGTTTAGTCCTCTTTGGGCTATTATTAGGTACTATTTTTAATGTGAATAAAGTTTCCATCAATCAATCGAAATATAGCCATCCCCATGCAGCTTTTTTAGTCCTGGTTTAGTCCTGCTTGGACTATTTTTGGGACTATTTTTAAACATAAAAAACTGGACTTTTAACCACCCCATCCTGGTGGAAACCCTGCCTGCAGTAAAAGCAGCAAAAACTCTCACTGAGGTCAGTTGTAACAAAAATTTCTATGCAATTACTTTCTATTTCACACCTCTCCCTTTTGACATTAATGGCAAACATGTGCTCAAGCAGATCAGTGAAGGGCCGAGCACAGCATGATAAAATGTATATTTCCAAAGCATTTCAAAGTATTTTAAGTATTTAATAGCATTGCAAAGCTTCTCAAATATATATTTTCTGATAACAAACAAAACGATACAAATGTTTCCAGCAAATCTGTTTTAAAAGGCAAGCAGCTCCCCCCGCCCTTTTTGCCTTTTTCAAATGAGGCTCGAGCATTGCAAGCCTGTCAAGGGAGGAGGGGAGCTTTGCATCTGTAAAAAAAAAAAAAAAAAAACCAAAACATCCACAGCTGGCTGCCAATGGCCAGGAGACTAGACCTCCACCCCAAATAGTCTGGTATCGTCCCCATGTGAAGGAAAGTAAGTGGACTCGGCTCCAAAAGGGAACTGAGTCCTGTTTTCATCAGGACTTTTTTTTCTCCAGATTTAGGCAGGATAGTCCTCATAAAATCCAGGAATAAGAAATTGCATGGGGATGCCTGAATGCCAAGTTCGGATTAATTACTGTCATGGGGACAAGTCCTTCGCGAATGCAAATTGAATTCGGATTAAAATGCCCAAGGGGGGTCACCCTTTGTGTCTTGATGACAGTGCATTATGTTTAGAATTGGAAGTGTCATGGCTGTAGAGAGGATAGAGGTGGCATGCTTACTTTTAAAATTCACACAGACACTTGGCTTCCCCAACATTGGTCCATTTAGTGCGACTCCTTGGACAACAGGGAAGACAGGCAGGCTCTGCTGTGGATCGGAAAGTAGCTCAAAGAGATCTATGGTGGTGCTTCAGTTTGACCTTCAGCTTTCCCCTGACGCTTGTTGTTTCTGCTGCACACTCTGCTGCTGGGCTAGATAAGCATCTGAAGAGCTGTTACATTTCAGGGGGAATACTTGAGGCCTATTCTATCTTACCTGAGATGGAAGGCCTAGGAACAACGGGACTTCAAGATAGTCAATATAGTTTAGATATTAGAAAAAATGTTCTGACAGTTAATGTCTGGGCACGCCGGGGGCACTTGTGGGCTACAAACACCTCCTGTAAGTGCAGATGCACCTGCCCAGATGTTAGCCTACTGCAGACTAAGAGACCAAGTGCAGATTGGCCTCTGCATTAACATAAGAACCTAAGAGAAGCCTTGCTGGATCAGGCCACAGCCCATCTAGTCCAGCATCCTGTCGCAAACAGTGGCCCACCAAATGCTCATGGGCATCTCAAGCAGAGACAAGGACAGACCTTCTCCTGCTCTCGAGTCCCAGCAGATGGCCTTAAAAGCGCCCCAGTTTCTCCCACCCCCGTCAGCCTGAAAGATGCACCTAGGCATTCGTTCTAGTAGCCATTGATACATCTGTCGTCCATAAATTTGTCTAACCCTACCTTAAAGCCATCCAGACTGGTAGCTGTCACCACCTCTTCCGGCAGCACATTCCATAAGCCAATGACCCTCTGGGTGAAGAAATACTTCCCCCTGTCAGACCTGACTCTCCTACCCATCAGCTTCATAGATGCCCCCTGGTTCTAGTATTGTGTGATAGAGAAAAGAAATTTTCTCTATCTACCTTTTCTATACCATGCATAATTTTATATACTTCAATCAGGTCCCCTCTTAAACGCCATCTCTCCAGACTGAAGAGGCCTGGACGTTGTAGCCTGGTTTCATAAGGGAAGTGTTCCAGACCCTTAATCATTCCAGTTGCCCTTTTCTGCACCTTTTCCAGTTCCACCATATCCTTTTTGAGGTGTGCTGACCAGAATTGTACACAATATTCCAAATGTGGCCTCACCATAGATTTATAAAGAGGCAAAATGACACTTGCTGACTTGTTTTCTATTCCCTTCCTAATTATTCCCAGCATTGAATTTGCTTTTTTCGCTGCTGCTGCACACTGGGTTGACACCTTCATTGAACTGTCCATCAGAACCCCGAGATCCCTTTCCTGGTGTGTTGCAGAAAGCTCAGACCCCATCAGTTTATAGACATAATTTGGATTCTTGGCTCCAATGTGCATTACTTTGCACTTGTTAAGATTAAAGCATTGAGCAGGGCTTGGTCCCTTCCAACTCTATAATTTTATGATTCTATGTATGGTTGTTTGGTTGCCTTTTCTGCGTGTTAAAATAAATATGGAGCCCTCAGTAACCATCAGAAACTTGGTTTGTGGAACTGGAGTGGGTACAATATGCAGCCATGGGAAATCTGTGTCAGGACCACTCTGAAGAAAGAGACTTGGCCCTCCTTCCTTCTATACCTTGATTTCACTTCAGTCTGAAGCCCCTGCTTATTACACATTGGGGTTTTTTTTAAGGAAATAATGGATTTCATGGATGAGATCATGCTTCATTTGGCTCTAAGATGCCCTACACAATGAGAAGGATGGGAAGGTGGTAAGAGATACTGTGCAGCTGTTTCTTGTCTCTTTAAAATTAGACGAGCATATGGCTTATATACACATAGTCAATATATCAGCCACAAAATAGGGTAAGTTCTTGCAAGCTTTTTGTTTTAACTGGTTAGGATTTGTTCATACTCTCTCTTTTTTTTTAAGGAGAGAAAATTACTTCCTAAAATGTTCAAAAGCTTTTCCTCAGTTTGTTATTAAATCAATTACCTAGCATAACACAGTGCGAAAAGCACAAAGTAACCTAATGGGAAACAAATGTGCTAGAGAACTTGGTACATTTCAGGCTCTTTATTGAAAAATGAAGGACAAGTGACCTAGGGGGAAAGAGGCAACTGTGGAAAGATTTTGCACCTGGCCTTGGGCAGCACATCAAACACATTTCAGAAGGAGTCGATTTATAATCTTTGCCTGCTTGTCTTTGGAACTCACTCTCTGTCTGTCAGTGTCTCCTCCCCATTTTGAGGCCTTGTGGCTGCAATCTGACTCGAGGCAAGCAGCTATCGTTGCCAAAGGGGACGCGCAAGAAAGCTCGTGGACTGTTCCAGGATAGAAAGGAGTGCCTGTTCAGAATTAAGCCAGTGTGCATGTTTTTGACTTTCACATTTATGTTGACAAGCACCACCTGAGAGGGCAGTTTCCACAGACAGGACCAGTTTGTGAGTTCGTATTCTTCGTTTGGTGAGCTGCCTCCCAGCTGGGGCTTGTGCGTGTGCCTGGGTCATCTGTAATGTTTGGGTTATCTGACAGGCCTTGACAAGTGATGTTTTCCAGCAAAGTCAGTTACCTTAAGCAGATAGAGAGGTGGAGGAGAGCGCACCATCTCTCCTAAAGAGTAGAGCGTGGTAGTCAGGGGATGCGACCTGCATTAGGGATCAGCATTTGAACTTGAATTGATTTTGAATTCCATTTGAATGCTAAGATTCATTCATACGAATAGTTCAGACATTCCTTAAACTGGGGAAACATATCAGATACGTATCTATTCATATCAAATACATATATATTCGTATCGGATACATATCGGATACATATTCATTCGTATCAGACATGTATTGAATGTTCATACGAATACGTATGAATAGAATTTTACCATATTCGAATGCTTTCCGTTCGTATGAATACGGATTTCAAACATCCATAAGCATCCCTAATCTGCATATGTGTGCATATACCGTACCTTGAGGCTTGTGGGGGCTGCCATACCGTTGGGCTCACTCTTGTCTTCCTGAAGCACCAGTCATGCCTTGGCTTTCAGTTTCCCAAAGCTTAAGCTACCAGTTCTGAAGTCCTTCCCAAGGCTAAAAGGACAAAGATTTGTCTGGAAATGTAAATTGTTGGTGGACAAAGACCAGGCAAAGGGCATGTGGCCTATAACAACCTGCTGTGCTGGCTGGGGCTGATGAACAAAAGATCTACAAGACAGGACATGTTTTGAGGCTGGTCAAGAAAACTGGAAACCACTTCATACCGAGCCAGGACAGTCTTTTCCTTCAGATGATGCAGAATACAGCTTCTATCAGTTCTTGTTAGCATAGAAATTGAAGTTGGAAACATCTGAAGAGCTAAGCAAAGCCAATGGACTTCCTGGATATTTGACATTCCTTTACTGATTTATCAGCAAGTGTAACGTCAAGGAAATGTTCCCTCCAGAGGGCTCTGAGGCTAGCGGCTGAGGAACTGGATGTATCCAGAATATTCTTGCTTTATTCTGGAATACCCCAGTACAGCAGAATAAGTAAGCAACATCTGGGTACAGCCTTAGATTCTGGCTGGTACCTATTTATGAACTGTGTGGAAAGGTTAGTGCCAGTTGAATCATCTAACCACTATCAGTGGGGTGTACCAATGCAATTTTTGACATTCAATTCATAATGAATCCAATATTTGAAAATCCAAATTCATATGAATAAGGAAAAATGAATGTCTGGGCGTTCAGATCTATACAAATAAATGTGTATGTATTCACTCAAATAATTCAGACATTCATATCTCTATGGGCACATACACGTCTCGTATGAATCCTGTACGCATCTTGTTTTCATCCAGATACGTATGGATGTGGATGAGATGCGTACAGGTATATATGAAAGCCTGAATTATTCATACGAATAACTCAAAATATTCATATTCATTCAAATTCGGATATCCAAATGTCCAGACATTAGATTCTTATGCGAATTTCTGAATTCAACCAAATTTGTAAGAATAACAGATATTTTGAGCCACTGTTGATCTTTCAGGCCCAATGGATGTCTTCCTTTGTCCTCCTTCTTCGGTAACTGGGCCTGAACACTCCAATAGGAGGGAGAAAATCTCTTTCTTTCTATATGGTTGTGTTTCTAACTAGATGTGTCTTCGTGGAGAACACATTATCTAGTTTGTGTTTGGTTTAGGTCTCAGCAACTTGATTCTTTAGCAAGTGGATTATTTAATGTGCATTTAATACTTGCACATTGCCCCGAGCAGTGCAGCTGTGCGGTGGATTACTGAAAGGGGGCACTGACGATTATTTTATTGTGGACAGAGAATATCCTTCATGAGATTCGTCCTGGAAACACTTTCCCACCACATGTGGGTCTTCTAGCAGCCAGAATATCACCACCATCCCCTTTGGTGCTGGAATGCACATCTAGCTGCAGCACCCAAGGTTCCAAAAATGGTCAGGATGCCAGTCATCAGGCTGCGGCTTCTCATGTTTCATGGCGACACATACGGGACGTCTCACCCAGCTACCCTGTTTTTCCTCATATTGTTTCCAGAAGTTCACCAAAATGTATTTGGTGAATGGACCAGAGGTGTGCATGGTTTTTCCCCATGTTTGCTTCTCATTGAAATGAATGGGACGCAAATTCACATTCATACAAAATTTCTAGGCTTCAAATTCGATTTGAATCCCTGTTTCTTCTGACTCCATTTCGAATCTGCTCCAGATCCACTCCTCTCCTTTGCAAATGCAACAGAACTTCACACGAAGGCACAAAAGTTTTTGCTTTGCATGTGAAAGTCAGTCTTTGAATACAGCCAATATTAGGTTTTCGTGTGAAGTTTCAAACCTTTGCAATTTGTACATGGCAACAAAGGCAGGTAAGTGGGGGGGGGAATAGGAAGGGAGGGGTGGGGGAGGTTGCATTCATTTTGTGCATAAACATTTGGCCAAAGCCAATTTTTCCATCCAGCTGCCAGCCTCCATAAGTTCTTTGTGCCACTGGTATCAGTACCCCCAGGGGCAATTGTTTGATGACAAATCCTACCTCCTCAGTCCATCAACACTGCAGCCAGGAAACAGAAGTTCCCCGGCTCCCGTTTAACTGTGGCCCTGACAAGCAGGTGGAAGGTGAAGCGCACACTGGCGCTTTAACGAGGAGCGAGAAGAAGGCTTCTCTGCCTGCCATGGATCTCTGACCACCATGAAACGGCAGGAAACAGCTTCCGACCTTGTGTCACGTGTGGTGCAATTTACCAATAAATCTTTGGATTGCAGGCTATCTGGCCCCAATGAATTGTGTTCTGGTAGGTTATGAAGTAGACTGATGTTAACTTTAGTTTTGATGGACTTCGGAGATAGCTTTTGGTACCTGGACCTGCTCACAGCCTATACCTAGACACCTGCCTAAGCAATGACTGTAGGAGAGATCATACATTTACTAGATCACTGGTCTGACATGGAATCATGCTGAATACACTTTTATGATGTGAAAACAACATGGTGTTTTGCATGATCATAAAATCCTATACTCTTTTTTCCTAGTGACTAGAAGGCAGGCAGAGGAGAATCTACCTTCTAAAAGTAACACCTAGTTCCTGAACATCTTGGCACACACATGAGCTTCCCCATCCTACCTGTCCTGTATAAACAAGTTTTCTTTGCCCCTGAGGGTCAATCTAGTATTTGAGCACAAAGCTGTCATCTTGGGGTGTTATCAGGAGTATTCATGAGATAACAGGCTACGAGTTCACATTCCAGGACAGTTATGATGGTTGATGATAAATGAGCCAACTTTAGGGGCAGAAAAAAAATCCTACTGGTGGACTGACCTTCTGTAGAATCAGATTTTCTTGATTAGAATTAGTATCCTGGAGGGCTGGGAAAAAGGAGAAGACAAGAGCAGTTGTTTACCCTATATTTCAAGGGGAAATAAATAATTTTTTTTAAGCCACTGAAAGGAATGGCAGGTTCCCAGTTTACAGTCGATGGAGGAGGCAGCTGGTTCATTTAAGAATCAGAGTCTGTGGCTGCCCACAATAAAAGGAAAAGAAAGTGGCTCAGAAGTGGCTTAGACCATCCCACACTTGAGGTCCCAATTCAAATCGCCAAAAGCCTCCTCAGCATCCAAAAATAATATGGAAAAACCATTTAAAATTTACTACCTTTTATAATACATAAGAAAATTGCTGTATTTTTTCGAGCTGATATCTAAATGATATGGTCACACTGACTAATCACAAGGAGTAAAATAACACAAATCTTCTAGGGATGTGCAAGAATATTCGTAGCGTTTGTTATTCATACAAATTCAGACATTCATACACAAATCGAATGTTATGACATTCTTACATGAACCGAATTTGTACAAATAGTTCATACATTCATTAAACTGGGCATACAAATCAAATACATATGCATTCATATAGGATGCGTATCCAATACATATAGGATACGTATCAGATATGTATGGATTGGTACAGGATACTTATCTGATATGTATGTGTTTGTATTGAATATTTGTACAAATTCATATGAATACATTCTTATTGAACAGAATCCTACCACATTCAAAGGGGTCTATTCGAATGAATACGAATTTTCTTCCATTGTTATGCATAGAATGCCAAAAAAAACCATTCGTGCACATCGCTAAAATCTTCATCTGAGAGTTTATCGTGGACACATTTCTCCAGCAACTCTTTGGTTGTGTTTTCAGTCCCATTCAGTCACTAGATTGCTGTCGCCATCCTGGAGCTTGCTACTCCCCACCCCCCACCCCCTGGTTAACTAGCCCCCTGTAGAGTGCTAAAAAGCAGTAGCCAGGGGCCTCCTGGGAAGCAGTGTCCTACCATCCTCCAGGAGCAACATTCCAAGGGGACACATTGGTGAGATTGTGGCGTCCAGATTGCCATTGCAAATCTGGGCACATGCCAGCTGTTGCCTCACACACTGCAATGGTGATCCAGCCTGCCCTGGTCATCTGCACTTCGAGTGCTGCTAGCCCAGTACATGGTTTTAGTAGCATTTGGCATAGGTCTTGGGTCTTTACCTAACTAGTATGGTATTGTTATACCAGTCAGGTAAATGCACACAGGCCCTTATTTACTGCATCCAGTTCCCTGTGCCTTTTTTTCTTTCTTTTTTAAGAAGGGATAATCTTCCTTGCTGAGCTGACTGGAGTCTTCTGCTTTTACAACAATTAGCCAAGGAAATATGGGAAGCCTGTTGAACAGGTGAGCACATTCCCCTTTGGGTTAAAGGTGGCTCCATTCAAAGAGGAGAGAGGAGGCGTCCCGATCTGCCATGGAAAGAGGCAGCAGTGCCTCCATGCGGGGTGTGAAGACGCCGTCTGCAGCAGGGATGTTCATGAATATTCAAAATATTCATTATTCGTACACATTTGAACGGATAGGACATTCGTATAAGGGTCTAATGTCTGGACATCTGATTTTGAACAATACGGATATCTTGAGTTATTCGTACGAATAATTTGGACATTTCTATCAATATGGGTACATATGCATCTTGTACGTATCCGTACGCGTCTATACGCATTCATATGGGATGAAAATGGGATGCAAACGGATGTGTGCACTGTGAGGCATAGAGTGGGAACGCAGCAGCAGTGGGTGCCTCCTCTGGAGGCTGCAGGTGGGTCTGTGAGTCAGGATATGTGCTCAAAATTCCTAAGAATTTAGCTGAATTCGGACTTTTGAATTTAAATCAAATGTTGGCCCATTCAAAGACTGACGTTCAAATTCAAATCTAATGTTTCAATGCCTTTGTATGAAGCTTTGTTACAGATTCCCTTGGGATTTGTGTGCGATTTGTATTGAATTCAAATCCTACTGTGTTCAAAGGTGATATATTTGAACAAATAAGATCTTTCTTGCATTTGATTCAATACAAATTGAATACAAAATATATATATATTGTGCACATTTCTATCCATGGAGATGCAACCAGAGAATCTCTGCCCACTGTTCTTGGCTATCTGTCTATAGTTAGTATGTATCCATTGTCATATATCACTAACATGATGGAGCCCAAACTGTAGAAATTAGATAAATAGGAGGAGGAGGAGGGAGGGAAGGCAGATGAGAGAGAGAGAGAGAGAGAGAAGAGTGAAATTAGAACAATTCACACATTGATTTAAAACAGCTTTAAACATAACAGGGAATCTGAGATCCCCTCACTTTGATTCTAATTATGGGGGGGGGGAGAGCAGCCCCACCTTCCTTTGTCAAGACCAAAGCTGGCAGCTCTCTGGTTGTGATTACGACGGTCAGGACAGAGGGGGCTCCAGCCCTACCTCTCAAGATCAAATCTGGAGTATGATCAGGCAGAGCAACAGTCATGTACAGACAGCAAGCGACCACATCAAGAATTGCATTGCTATTCTTAATGCAGAAAGAGGGAGGTGGAATCTTCAAAGCTCTCCGCCCCTCCCTGGGGCATCCTGCCTTAGGCTGAGCCTCTCCTGGAGTTATCCTGTGCCAGGGGTATATGGTAGTTTAACCTGTCAGCTTTTTCCCATTCCCTGGTGATCGCAGCAATGTGGTTACTACTTCCATTGCTCCCTGGTAATCCCATGTGGAAGTGCTGCAGAGTTTGTTAAACATGTTACCAAGTTTTTGCTTCATTTCTTGCTGTGTCCCGCAAGAAGAGTGATGAGCAGATGAAGCAAACTCTAAAACAGATGCAGGCATCAGGCTGCCAAAGTAAAATGTCTGCAATCAATATCTGGCCTTTCTCTTTCCTAAAGTAGCCTATAACAGTATTATAGCATGCAGGAGTAATAGCTAAGCTGACCTTTGCATTATGGACTTGAGCTTAGCAGAGTGGGCGCATTAAAACTAAAGTAGTGCACTTTCTCAATGCTCATCTCCATATACTCTGGATACTTTACCCCACTTGCTGGACTATGCAATAACTTACGTAAGTACCAGAGTGAGTGAGTGAGTGAGTGAGTGAGTGAGTGAGTGAGTGAGTGAGTGAGTGAGTGAGTGAGTGAGTGAGTGAGTGAGTGAGTGAGTGAGTGAGTGAGTGGAGAGACCCCTTTGTAATAACTAGTCAGAAAAAAATGCAGTAAAATGGAGAGAAAACTAACGATTGTTATTCAGAATGAGTTTGATCAAATAACCAGATGCACAGGTGAGACAATTCCTTGTTCCTCACGCAAAAGTCTGCTTTGGCCTAATTTTTGAACGTCACCCTAGAAGGTGGCTGTGGCAGAAAGAACGACCAAAGAACTGTCCGTAACCCCTTGATAGTCAGCATGTAGTCTGCATCTACAAATGATTATTCCTACCGTTTTATAAACTGATATTCATTCTTTCATTGTCTGTTTGTTTGTTTGTTCACAGCCAAAGGAGCCCTTTCCTCTAGGGATGTTCAATCCCATATAAATCCTATACAAATGCATACAAATCCCACGTGAATCCCATACAAAGCTGTCAAACATTCCATTCAAATTCCAATGTCAGTCTTCGAATGTGCCAACAGTCCATTCAAATTCAAATGTCTGAATTTGGCCAATTTTGAATGTTATGCGTGTTCCTCCACATCCCTACCAAGGCCCTCTGACGAAAACAGTATCAGGCTCGCATTGGGCGTGAAGCAGCAGCAGCAGCAGCAGCAGCAGCAAGAAAGCACATGAGAAATGGAACAAGATTTTACTGATTTTGGGGTGAGGGGCAAGGGGAAGAAAGTGAAACCTTTTTTGCTTCTGGACGAAGTCCCCACATATCCACACCACTATTTGTCATTGGTAGGCCAACCCTCCATGAATTCTTTCTAATCCCCCTTAAAACCCTTTAAGCCGGTGACCGTGATGAGAACGTTCAGACTGAATTCCATAAATTAATCATCTGTTGTAAGAACAAGCCCTTTCACATCTTACCCTGAATCGACTCCCCATAATTTTACTGCATTAGCCTGAGTTCTCATATCATGAGAGGATCAAAAATTCCTCAGGGTCTCTGCGTTTCCCATATTATATGGAATTACATAGGATGTGGCTCCTTCCCCTTTGCCTTTTTACTAAATTAAAAACTGCACAATAGCAAAGATGTGAGTGTAAATTAAGGAAAGCAAAGATAGACATCCTACCGTGTATGGAAGATGCTCAAGGCCTTCGAGAATGTCTTATATCTGCTCCCCCACGCCATTTTTTTATCCCTACATGGCAGGGCAACCAAAATTCTGCATATGCCCTTTCATGATTCTACATGTTGCCTCCACATGGGCCTACTCTGTGGTGGCACCCATCTGTGGGATGTTCTCTGCCCTATAATTATTCAAGGCACTACTGAAGACATTATTTTTCTCCCAGGCCTATTTTCTCCCAGCTTTTTTTTTTAATGAAATACTGTACTCAATCATATTTTTATGCCTTTGGGGGTGTGATATGTTTTTGTGAGATTTTTCAATGAAAAGTGCTGTCTATACACTTTTATAATAAAAAATATGATATTAGAATATTGGTAATTATCTCTCCACCTCACATTTCATAAAAATGTCTAGTCTGGAATTTGCTTTTCCACCTCCTCAGTCACTGCTCAGTGATCTATAGTATTCTTTGTGGATCTACGTCTCTCCACTTCTTCTAGATCTTCATGCTGCATTTAGCAAGGGATGGAAGGTATGAAACCCTGCCAGTGGGTCAGAGCACAAACCTGACGCCTGTTGCAACCAGAATGAAGGGGTTCCTACCCCTGCTGAACATGGTCCATGGCTTTCTGAGAAGCCCTCCTTTGATTTGACCCCCGCAAAGGCTCCTTTTGCACTTACATGTTATTATTTACGTATTTATTATTTGCATTTCTATCCCTCCCTATACTTAAAGGGCAGGTAACAACATTTAAAATCTGACATATGTTAAAACAACAGTACATATTAAAATAATAACAGTGTCTGTAAAGTGGGGCACCTTCACTGCCCTCCTAAACATATCAAATGAAGATATCATTTGTTATCAACTGGAAGAGCCTCAAGGTCTGCATATCGTGTTCACATTAAAATTCTGTTCTGCCTTTTTAAGAAGTAACAAATGAAGCTACAATGGAGGCCATCACCAGCTTCCAGAAAATGCACCAAAGTCCCATTCATCAGGTGGGAAATCAAATCAGTCTTGCTCTGCTTTCAGGCCCTGTCCCAGTGTGACGCTCCAAGCCACATAACTGGTTCCTGTAGTTCATAGCTTCATCAGGTTCGAACAGATATGGATGCTTTGATCCTGTTGTATCAGAAATACATTGCGATGGAGAACTAAGCCACAGTGAAACGGATTAGCAATCGGCTGGCAGAAATAAAGAACAAATTAATATGACAAATGGGGGAAGGGAAGAAAAATAAAAAAAATGTGTAAAGAAATCAAAAAGGTGAAATTTATAAACCTTGCTGGCATGAAATTTAACACCTTTTCGTTCAAGCCTGTAGGCAGCAACTCATATTTATGCCAGAATTTGTATATGATTCTATGTATTATTATTATTTCAGTTAAAAACAGACAGAAAAACAAAACCAAATCAGGGTGAATTCCCATTGTCACTCCAAAGCTGTTTCAAAATGGTTTGGATCCTTGTCGCCCCCACCACCAAACAATTAAAACCATTTGGAAATGGTTTGGATCCTCTTCGCCCCTATTCCCAATCAGTTTCAGGGTTATTTTGAAGATTATTTGTCCTAAAAATGGAATAAATAAACACCTGATTTTTCAGGTGTTTTTTCCGGTTTTGGCTTTTAAAACACTTCTTCCTTCTTGCTGTGGGAATGCTAGAGCAGTATTTGGGCAAATACATCATGAAATGGATGGGGTTTCACCCTGCAGGACAGCCCCTTTCAGTTACAATGCCAGGCTTCCCCCCCCCTCCCAACAGCAGCTGGTTTCATTGTAACAATTCACCCACTTCACTCCTTATAACAATGTTTCCTTTCCCACCCACGCTTCCCCTCACGCACATGCAAGCCTAAAGATCAAGGAAAGAGGCAGGGAGGATTCTTGCCCCTCACAAGCAGTCCTGCACAATTCTGCCTGTTTCCCTCCCAGCCACCTTCCTTGATCTTTAAAACGGGAAGCTGAAGGAACTGGGAGAAGCAAGGAAATGAAGTCCATCCCTCCCTCTCACCCGCCTGCTGCGGCGGCAACACTGCTCGCTTGCTCACTCGCTTGCCCAGTGCCTACGGGGGAGTGCGCAAGTGTGTATGTGTGTGTGTGCACAGGAGGCGGCAGCAGCAGCAGAGCCAGCCAGCCAGCCAGGGTGCTTTTTTTTGGGGGGGGAACCCCTGCTGAGGATGGTGGCTGTGGAGGTGAGCGGGTGAACAGGGCTTGAGTTGCTGCTGCCACCATGTGCCCTGGGCAATGGGGAGAGATGGGTGGGAAAAGGGTGAGGAGGGGAAAGAATCGCTTTCCCCAATCTGTTTTTGGAAGTCTTTTAATTTTTTTAAGTGTGGGGGCACAAAATCAGGGTTGAATCCGATTGCCAGATGCTCCTTTGCTTCGTTTTAATGCACTTTACATAGCGATGTAAATAGCATTGCATATAGCGTTTTATTCCTTGAGTGGGAACTGGGCTTCAGTGAGCAAAATGAAATAAATATGCTTCTTTGGTCTTTCACAGTGAAGCAACATCCGTAGCAACTTCCTTCCCCCCCCCCTCCAATGCTCTGGGGTTAGGAGAATGTAAGTGCTTTGCTGGGGCTTTAAGTTACATTCTGTGTACTAAAGTGACTAATCCCTTTAGTCTGTTCCCATCAGACACCGACTTTTCAAAGCTCACAGAACTCTTTTGCACGTTCAGAAGGAGGCTGCAAGAATCCACTAAGCCAAACAGATCCAGACTTTGCTGCAAACGTTTCTCCCACACACTTCTCAGAGAAGCCAAGTTGGAAGCCTTCACCTCTGCAGAGGAAATGCCATTGAAGGCTGGAAGAGTTATATCGTTTACACAACCCAATATCGGTTGGTAACCAGTAAGGAAATGGATGGTAACGGAAAACACCGTCTGTATTGCATCACATGTAAGGTGTCCTGGCAGGAATGAAGCGGGAAGTACTCACACTTGGGTGCATTTCTTTCTTTCTTTCTTTCTTTCTTTCTTTCTTTCTTTCTTTCTTTCTTTCTCTCTTAGTCGATGGTATTTTTAAGAATTTTTATAATTTATTTATGTTTACTCTGTCATAAAACATTAAGAAAGAAAATGAGAATTTCAATATTGATACAAATAAAGTAAGAATATGGCTGAGTCCCCAAAAGACTTATTTGCCTCTCTCATCTCCCTCTACTGTCACTCTATTCAAGCGGACTTTAAAAGTGCCCTGCACTTCCGGAATAAGCGTCCGCATGAGGCTCAGAAAACGCGCGTTTAAAACGCACCTTCCGTCCCCAAGGAAGCGTGTTTTTTTTCCCTGCATCTTTTTTTCCCCGCCCCCTCTCTTGTTCAAAGGGAAAATAGCCATCGGTTCTGTTTGTCTCCCAGATCTCCGTCCCCCGAAAAGGTTTCCCACACGGGCTGCAGCCATCCACCGGGTGACGGTTTGCTCATTCCCTCTTAGGACTTTCAATCACTGTCTAAATCCACCCGGTAGAGCAGCGGTGACTTTAAGTACACCCACTTCATAACAATGTTGCAGTCCATCCACTTCACACCTGATAACACTTCACGCCTGATAACAATGTTGCAAATCTTCGCAATTCTGGCTCTTTGAAGTTCTGTGCTTAGGGAAGGAGGGAAACTAATTCTTTCAGGCTTTCTGGCTGGCTTTCTGGCAGGCAGCAATCCCCGCCCCTTTTGCCACGGAGCGTCCCCAAGGTAAATGCTGTGAGGAAAACCCACGACTTCCAAAAAGAGCGATGAAACTCTTCTTTAAAGGGCAGGTATTTTGTCGCAGGTTGTCCTGCTTTTGTAGTGCTGGAAGTTCGTTAAAAACTCTGGCATGGGGGTCCTCAGAGGCAAAAGAAGAGTTTTAGCACACTTTAAATTGCTTGGGGATGCACCCTATAATTTCTAATTAAAATCATATTAGATCATACTCCTTTCAATTGATTCCACTGAATGGCACAAACTCTAGAAGATTTCACAATAAACAGCAACACTAAGGCTGTGATCCCACTAGAGTTATTTAAAGTGGAATTAACAAAAACGGATGCAAATGCGCATTATGCATGTTCCCATTTTTGTTGTTGTTAATTCCGCTTTAAACAGCAGCGCATGGTAGTGGGGCAGCGACAGAGGTGGCCAAAAGAAAGGGAGGGAGGGAGGGAGGGAGGGAGGGCAGAGCTCACTCACCCACCACCCAGCGTTCCTCCTCCCCATACCCCAGGAGGGCCACAGCTGCTTAGCGGGCAGCCTAGCAAGCGAGGCCAAAAGATCGGGCAGGCGGGTGAGGTGCCGGCAGCCACCACAATGGCAGAAGTGGAAGGCAGCGGCAGCCCTTCTCTCTCCACCTTTTCCACATTGAGCATGATTTTATATACTTCAATCAGATCCCCTCTTAAACGCCGTCTTTCAAGGCTGAAGAGGCCTAGATGATTGCAGCCTGATTTCATACAGAAGGTGTTCCATCCCATTGATTATTCTGCTTGTCCTTTCCTGCAATTTTTTCTAGTTCCACAATATCATCTGAATCAAAAATTTAGCTGGACCCAGTGAGGCACAGGCAAACATCTTTCTTATACTCTGACACAACCTATGATTTTACATAAATGATGTAGCAAGAAACATTCCTAACTTCCAATTAAAAGAGAGCTCCATTGTGCTGTAACTCATTACATAACAAGGCCAGAATGGGGCTGACCCTGCATTTCTTAACTGACCAGTGAAACCACACTGTGACTGCTCTCACTGTCCTCTGGGAGGTCAGTGTGCAGCACCTAGTTTTGCTAACACTGCTGCTCCTGTTATTCACTCAGCCAGCACAGCTCTGGCTGCCCGAGAAGCATTGAAATCACAGGATGTTTTCCCAACACCACCACTGAGGTGTTTCCAACACACTTGTCCTATAGCTGTCATGCTCAATTCATCCAGACTAGCACTGGCAGAGTAAAGGAAGGCAACACTAATTGGCAGCAACAGATTTATTTCCAGCAGCAAGCAAAGTGACAAGCATGCCCCCCCCCCGAGCTTGGTCTTGCTTGTCTCAGTTCTACAACAGCAGGAGATGGCCACCATTGCCTATTGCTTCTTCAGGAAGTCCAGCAGTGACAGCAGGATTTCCATAATAGTGATAGCCTACCTCCATCTTCCAGCTCCATTTGTGATTGTTCCTGGTCCAAATACCTGAATTGTCAGCCAAGTGCATAAGAGAGAAGAAAAGAAATGGAAAGTAGGTGGGCCCTTGGCCGACATCTGAGTATTTGAAATAGGAACGATCATGAAAAGAGCCAACAGACAGAGGTAAGAGCCCATGATTGTCTCCAGCTTCTAGTAAGGGTGGTGAGAGGCAACTGAGAGATCTTCTTTAGAACTTGCAATTGCCTCCTGCTATCTGGGGGCTCCCAAAAGATGAGAACAATGATCTACTATTGAAACAAACAAAAGCAGTGAAGTTGCCCCTTGTGGTAGCACTGAATGTCCCAACCAGCACAGGCTTTCCACGGATTGACACCAGTGATCACCAAAGGAGGTTCTCTCACCAACCGCTTCCTATAAAATGCACACATTAAGTACAAGCTTTGCAGAAAGAAGCCTTGTTCTTGGCTTCCTCCACTCCCGTGACTTTTTCGGGTGTTTCCATCACTGCGCATTTTCACACATGTCCTCAACGGTTTGGGTGAGCATCTTGCAATCTTAAATATAAATGAACAAATGTGTTCAGCAAGGTCACAGTGTGTGCCTCTTCTCTGAGCCTGTAGGTGGGATGATTTCAGAGTAGCAATGTGCATGAATATTCATCGCATTCAAAATTCATACAAATTTGTCCAAATTCAGACATTCAAATTAAAATCAAATATTTGTACATTAGAAGGTTGACATTCAAATATGGATCAATGGTTCTATACATTCATACGAAGTTTTGTTACATTTGTGAACCTGGGGAGATGGGAAAGCAGCTGCCCAGTCACAATTGCAACGGATCCAAAGTGGATTGAGAGTGGATTCAAATAGATTGAGAGCGGATTTGACATGTTCAGAGTGGATATGTAGGGGATACCTGGGGGATATATAGGTTATTCATAGCAGGGATTTGCATCAGATTTGTATCAAACATTCTTATAAAATGTGAAGAGATTTACTTGAACTTTCTTACATTTGATTCAATATGAATCAAAGACACACAAGACATTGTGCACATCCCTATTTCAGAGTGACCTAATGGTATTTAAAATAATTTTATTTTTATTATAAGTTTAAATGCTTTAAGAATAGGATTTTCTTGAAATTGTGAAACAAAGATTCCTTACTTGTTTTTCATCTGACCAACTTTGCGCACCACCATTTTGGACAGTAACCAACTCATCACCATTTTAACTGTGCATTATAAGAACCCTGTGATGGTATTTTTTCTCCCCTCATTCTCCTCCTCATTTTTCCTCTTGTATTATGACTTTTTAAAAAAAAAAAAAAGCCTGACTGCAGTACTTGGATTAATTTGTAATCTGCATTGGGAGACTATATTTCTAGAGACTGAAGTTCATCTGTTGTAGGAATGAAGGAGTTAGAGGAGGAAAAGCCTGAGGGCAGGGACCTGTCTAAGATTATTGTAACCTGCCCTGAGACTTTTGGGTATAGGGTGGGATAGAAATACAAATAAATAATAAATAAATAAAAACTTGATCAAATAATTAATGTTTGTGAATGTTCACATTGAACTGAATGTGCAAGTATTTGGATATCCAAAAACTGAACTGAACTGAACCAGTCTACTGCTTGTGAACACAGACAATTTTATCTGTTCAAACTGTTAATGTTTTCTGTGTTTTTGTCATTGGAAAGGGCTTTGTAATTGGAAAAAAATGTATTTTTTCTTTTGGAACCATTTTGAAAATGAATGCAAAGAATTGTTTGCTCAATCAGTTCAGTTCAACGGTGAACCAAATATGCAATTTTTGTTCATGTGTATCCTTAACTGTGAAATTTTGTTCATGTACATCCCTCTACAGTGTGGGTTGGTACAATCCCCAGCAAAGCACCAATTGCTTCTTCCTGCCCTGTCTCAGCCTGTCCTGACACTGACCTTCTGCCTGCAGTTCACACTGGCATAGTCTTCTGATGCTTAGACATCAGCAGGCAGTTGGCATAGCTCTGCTCTTAACTAAAATGGCACTTATGGAAAAACTCTTTTTTATTCTTTCAGTCACAACAGGTGTGAGAACGGAGCAATTTCCCACCTTCATGGCCAGTTGCCTGGCAAAGGCACATGTGTCTAGATTTACTCTGAGGGTGTGTTCACATCTAGCAAAAATGGTGGCTCAAAGGAGTCCTAGAGACAGTATGATGTTCACATCCCACCCCTAATCCATCCTTTCCAGCTTAGAATGTTCATGAGAGGGAGAGGGGTGGACTCCCACTTGTGAAACATCTCTAAGCCACATCAGGGGTGATCTTTTTTTCCACTGTTTATGAACACAGCCTCCATTGTCTTCAAACGGGCAGAGCAGACAAAGAGATGCTGCATAAGAATGGTAAGAGAGCCTGCGTATGAATGCCTATCACCCAATGAAATTAATACAATGTTGCCTTGTTCAATAAGGGTGGATGGATGGATAGATGGATCAACAGATCAATGAATGAATGGTCCAATGGACAGATAGGCTACACATGCATATGTGTTTGAAAGTGAACTTTCAAATGAAAGCCAATATTATCTTGTAACCAGAATTGTATTTAAATTCTATTTAATGTGATTCTCATTTATTGGAATGGGCAAAACTGGACAACTGTCAGATTTTCTCTTTCTGTCCACGAATGCCAGGCTAAGGTCTTGGACTGGAAGCAGTCGGAAAGATGTGTCGCTTGCTTCCTGGGACGTGTATAAGGTGAAGTATTGGTAGGATTTGAGCCAGTAATGTAAGTGCTAACTATGGTCATAATTCTCCCTCTTTCAGGATTAAATCAAAGAAGGAGAAGTAATATCCTCCTATCCATGGTGTAACCAAAGCATTTCCTAGGATTCACACCACTGGAGCCTGGAAAGTGTAGCCAAACCTTCGGCAATGAGCCAAACTATCATAGAACACATTCAGAAAACTGAGGAGCCCCAAATACAGCAAAGTCTGCAATCTGAGATCATCAATTTGCCACGGTTCAGACAAAGAGATTTCCACTTGCACTCTCAAAGTGCAGGGCAAGAGAAAAGCCCTTCTTGCATTGTGACTGCATGCTTTATTTATATCTACGGTATATTCATATCTACGTATTTATATATCATATTTATTTTTGTTTTCTACATATATTTCTGTGTTCATGTCTATATGTATATATCATGTCTATATCAGTTTTTATCAGTATCTATGCACCCACATAGATATTTATTTATTTTATTTATTTATATTTACATTTATATCCCGCCCTATACCCTAAGGCCTCAGGGCAGGTAACAGCATACATATGGAACAAACATACGTATAGAAATGTTTATTAATGTTTGTTTATATTTATATCCCACCCTATACCCGAAGGTCTCAGGGTGGGTGACAACCTTTAAAAAAGCAATTTACAAATCAGCATATAAAATATATAAAACACTTTTAAAAGATTCAGCACATTTAAAGGAATATCCCAAATATTAGAATAAAATATCTACAGTGGGGGGAAAAGTATAGGCACCTTAGCCAAAGGCCAGAGCAAAGTGGTGCGTCTTCACCACCTTCATGAACGTATACAGAGAAGGGGCATGACACACCTCGAGGGGGAGACGTATTCCATAGCCTGGGGGTCATTACCGAAAAGGCCCTTTCCTGGGTGCCCACCCGACTCACTATATATATTACTACCAGAGGTGGTGGTGATAGTCCCAGTTCTGAGTTGCTTTAAGAAGAGGCTGGACAAATTCATGGAATGCAAGTTTACCAATGGCTAGTAGAATGAATGTCTAAGTACTGCCTCTGAGTTGGAGAGGCAGACAGGATGCCTCTCAAGGTGACTTTTCAGGGATCTGAGAGCAGGTGAAGGTTTTGCCTTTGTCTTCTGTTTGAGATGCCCAGAAGCAATTGGTGGGCCACTGGGTGAGACAGGATGCGGGACTAGATGAGCTTGGCCCTGGTCCATTTCTTATGCTGTTATTTCTATATCACCTTTCACTATAGTTGCAGAGCCGTGTACAGAATAAAACAGAAGGACAAACTGACGTACAAAAAAAAAATGAAAGAAATAATCTACATTAGAAATGTGCAGTACTGGCTTGAGTTTGAACCTGTTTGAATCAAACAGGGTAGTTTAACCAGTTCAAACTTGAACCAAACCACCCCCACTCCCATTCAATGGGACTAGTACAAATAGACCAAACTATGGGTATGTTTGCACAAAGTGGTTGAACACTCCAGCTCAGTTTACACGGTCTGAATTCAATGGGTCTTCAAAAAGGACTTTTAAAAGTAAATTTTCATTTATGTTTTAAAAACAAACAGGTATAAACCTATTTGGTGTTTGAACTCAAACCAGAGGCATTTTCGCACTACATCCATTCCATTTGGAATGGGTGTAGGACAGGAAGCCTAAGACACTTCAGGACGCTTTGACCATTCACACATAGGAGCGCAGGAACGCGTGTAAACGCGTTCCAGCGCGCCTGTGTGCGAATGCTCAAAGCATTCTGAAGTGCCTTAGCCGGCAAACGCCGGCAAGGGGCGGGGAGACGGCTGCCGAGGCTCCCGCAGCCGGCAAGGCAGGCAATCAGCTGACTGTCAGCCAGTGCCGGCGGCGGAGGCGAGCCCGCGGCCGTCAGGGAGAAAGAAACATGAGCGAATGCTTCTCTCCCCGAACGGCTGCGGGCGCTTTGTCCACGCGGGAACGGATATAGAGCACTTTAAAGTGCTCTACATCTCGAACGCGCGCAAGACAGCTCCGGACACGTCGGAGCACAAGCCCCGCTGCGGCAATGCGTATGCCGCGTTTGAGGCTGTCTTGCACGCGTTCGAAAACCCCGTGTGCGAAAACGCCTCAGGTTAAGCCTGACCTAGGACCTGTTGGCACAGCAGGCCCTATTCCACAATATATTCTGGAGGAAAATCAAGTGCAAACCGGCTGCTGGTTTGCAACTGAAACAAACACATTGTGGCTCAGTTTGATTCAAACCAAACCAAACTATAGTTTTTGTGTCTGTGCACATCTCTAGTCTACATCCTAAAGTGGCTTTTTGCCAGTAATTTCTCCAATATCATATACGCTTCTTTGTATGTTATTTTTCACTAATCCACATATTTTTGTACACTCCTAGTCCTAAAAGATGCATTTCTATAAGCATTTGTTGCTTATAGCACTGCTTGTGAATTTTTAAGAAAACCTATATTTCAGCAAAGACAAACCCACCTCGCATTCATAAAGTGAAGTAAATCAATTTCTTGTCATCCGCAGACAACCAAATAGAATGGAGAGAAATTGCAAGGCCTTGTCTTCTCTGGACAACACAATCCACAAAATTACAGCACTCCACCAGCTGAAAAAGGAAAAAATGATGAAAGAAACGCCTTCTTTTGGTCTAGTGGTTAGGGAGACAGACTCTTATCTGGGAATACCAGGTTTGATTCCGTCCTCCTCCATGAAGCCAGCTGGGTGACCTTGGGCTAGTCATAGCTCTCCTCTGAGCTCTTGTAGGGTGTTTTGTTGTGGGGAGAATAGAAAGCTTTGACAACCACTTTGAGTCCCCTTCAATGGGTGAGAAAAGCAGGGTAGAAAAGCCAACTCTTCTTCTTCCTCCATGAAGCCAGCGGGGTGACTTTGGGCTAGTCACAGCTCTCTTCTGAGCTTTCAAAGCCCCACCCACACCTCGCAGGGTGTCTGTTGTGGAAGAAGAATGGAAGGTTTGTCAGCTGCTTTGAATTCCCTTAAATGGGTGAGAAAAACAGGGTAGAAAAGCCAAGTCTTCTTCTTCTCCTATGGTCTAAAATCAATAGATTAAAATCCTTAAATATGTTGATTTTAATATCATTTTCAAATCAGAATTAATATATTAAAACACCTACTAAACCCCTTGACCTTAGCAGTCCCACCCCATGACCTCAGTTGCCCCACCCCTGTGACCCTGGCAGCCCCGCCTCTGTGACCTCAGCAGCCCCACCCCTGTGACCTTTTCCCCACCTTCCCCACCCAGCCCTGAAGTCCACTAGCTGCCCCTGAAATTAACATACAGAAATAGGTCTCTTCTGAATGGCCTCCAGCTAGCTGACAGCTCCTTTAATTTTCCATGAGGAAATGAATACTCACCATCCAGCTGAAGAAATTAAGAGAAGACACAGATGAGAATGTAGTCCTTTCTGCACTTGGCCTTATAATGGACTATATCTCAGGATGAGAGCCTGCCATTGTCCGCACTAGCATGTGGTCAGCAGGACCCTGTTCTGGGATATATTCCAGAACAAGGGCAAGTGTGGAAAAACCCGATGAGAGAGGTCCATAAAGACACTACCTTTCTGAAGCTCAGCTACCTGGGTTTGTCCCAAGTGACTTAAAACCCTTGTGTTCCTTCACATTTGACCCCAAATCTCATGGGAAGTCTTACTTTGACCCTCAGGGCCCAGCTACGCCTCTGTTTTAATTCACCTTTATTGCAAGAGAACTTGTCAGCAAAGTGACAAGCAGCTTCCCTTCCCCTATTAATATCTAGCCTAGAAAAATCCTAAGAAAGAAAATTACTAGTCACTTTGTTGTTCCCTCAAGATGAAGGTGGATCCAAAGTGGACCGAATTTAGGTGTAGGTGAATCCTCACTCTCTTTCTTCTGAGTTTTCTTTAAATAGAAAAATAATAGAAGAAAAATCATTCTAAAAAATCCCTTTGTTTATCACAGACAGGAATGAAACCCATATGAATAAAGCTTTCAGAGTTGTCATTTTGCTCTTTTAATCCACCCCCACCTTGCACACACACAAACTCTCTCTCTCTCACACACACACACACACATTCCTGCATCTCCACAAATACACAATGCTCCATCTTTGTGCACCAAAGCCTTGGGCTAGCATTGAGCTGACAATAGTGGCACTAATGCTAATGAATTCTGATTATTCGGATCAGTCATTAAACTAATAAGCCCCTCTCCAAATTAGCGTTGCTGCCTCAGCCAGCGAAAATTTCATCAAATCGGCTTCATTATTTCAGACGTGGTGCACTTGCTGAAAGTGGCTGCGGGAGAGAAGAATGGGACCCTCATCTGATAATTTTATCACTTGACTGCCAGACCGTGAAAAAATCGGTGTGATGAAGTCGTTGCACCCCCCCCCCCCCGCCGCCTGCCTGATCTGCCTTCTTCTGGGGGAAGTGGATGGGGGGTTGTTTTTCTTTGGGTGGATTTCTTCTTCTCTCTTAATTAAACTAAGGCTTTCCTATCTCCCAGTTCCATATAACTGCCACTCCTCTGTGCCCCCCTCCCCATGAACACACATATATTCCTTTCCTTTCCATATTCTTGGAGGTTTTGCGTGCAGGACGGAAACTGCTCTCAGCACAAACAGAACTGCCTCTTCTTACAAATTGCAATCTCCTCTAGCCCTGTTTTCTTGTTAATTTGTGAAAAAACAGAAACACTGAAACATATCCTCTGGCAATGCCTTAATTCCCATTCCACTCTGATGTGATTATTTTAAGTTTGTTAGCATTGGAAATTAAATCAAGGCCAGGAGGTTGTGGTTCGGCACTTGGTCGGCCTCCCTCCCTCCCTCCGCGCACCCCACCCTCAGATTCAGGAGTCTGCTGTGGATGGCAAAACATGGGAAAAGAGGCAGCCATTTGGGAACATGAGTACCTAAGAGGAGCCCTGTTGGATTGGACCACAGTTCAGCACCCCATCTCGCACAGTGGCCCGCCAATTGCTTCTAGGCATTCTCAAGCAGAAGACAAAGGCAGAACCTTCATCTGCTCACAGACCCCAGCAAATGGCCTTTAGAGGTATTCTCCCCATTTCTCCAACCTGGAGGTGGTAGCTGGAACCCAAGAGAAGGCCTGCTGGATCAGTCTTCAGCCCATCTAATCCAGCATCTTGTCTCACACAGTGCCCCACCAATTGCTTCAGGGCAGCTCAAACAGAAGATAAGGGCAAAATCTTCACTTCCTCTCAGCTCCCTCCAAATGGCCTTTAAAGGCAATCTGGCTGTGTCTCCAACCTGGGAGACATACTTGGGATTCCATTCTAGTAGCCCTTGCACCCTGGGCTACCTTCTGAGCTGTATCCCCCTCTCCCTCAATTGCTGAAGAAGTTGTTGGCAGAAGAACTGAAAGGAATTCAACTGCGTCAGGACAAGGATAGAGTTGGAGAAGAAACTTTGCCAACCATCAAAATAGCACTTGGCTATGGCTGTGTCTCTAATGAACGTAGAAGTCACCCATGAGTGTATCTTTGGACACCGCACTTCCATTCACGGTAGCAAAAGTCACACCACAACAAGTAATCCAACCCAGAGAAGGGTGTGATCACCATTGGAGGCTCCTTTGTGCTTAGGACAAGATTTCCTCCCCACTGCAAAACTGCTTTGATTGCATCATCGGGCAGCTCCACACTCCAAAACAAATATGCAGAGATGCCTTTAGCACAGCAATCGGGTGTTTTCATCAAGACACTCGGCTTCAAACCTTTTCCCACTTGCCTTGGAGACAAAGTCTTTTTTGCCTTTGTCAAAAATTTCTTAAGCTCGCATCAAATTTCACAGTCCTTCCAATTTCAAGAAGAACTCAAAATACAATTACTCAGCCAGTCTGTGTTCAGAAAAACACATATTTTGCAACCAGGTGCACACTAAAGATATGTATACAAGAAAAACATCCATAATCTCTTCTGGTAGAGAGAAATACTGGCAAAACTGTGTGCATTACATACAAGAATATTTGCAAAATGCATATAAATTTTTTGTTGGTTATTTTAATAGCCAGTTTGTAAGATAAAAAGAAAATGTGTATAGGTAAAATCATTTTTCCCTGCTAGGAATGTTAAATAATTTTGCTGTTAAAAGGGTAAATCAAAGGCTTTAAAGGCGTATCAGTACAGAACCACTAGATAAGCAAAGCACTGCTCAGATTTATAGCATTAAATCCCATAGGAGCACTAAGATCACTCCAGACCCTTACAATCCCACTGTCAGTGGCTTGGAATATTTGTAACATTCACATTCAAATGAATCCAGAAGAATTTGGACATTTGAATTTGAATCAAATGTTAGCACATCTTTCCACTTTAATTAACCCAAAGGTAGATTTTCAATTATATATTTCTGAAAGAAACCAGCTTGTCACTTTGCTGATGTATTATCTCACCCTGAGGGTGGACTGAAGCCAGATTAAATCTGAGGTATGAATGCAGGCCTAATGAAGATGAAGCCTTAGTGTCATCAATAAATTTGTTCTGTCCCAAGCAGCATTATCCTTAACGTTGCTCAATTATCTCAAAAGTGTTTGAGAGTTAGCTAGTCAAGGGATTAAGTATCTAACAAGAAAGCTAAGAAAAAAACAATATTAAGACTGCAGCAACACCTACAATATATATTTTGGAGAGAATTTACTTTTCCTGGCGTAAAGCTTTTCTTAAATGGCCCTTGTAGATTGTGCCTTCTACCATGCGGGGGGGGGGGGGGGGAGATACAACTAAGTTCCTACTAATAGTACTAGAGAAATAAAGTAAACAAAAAGATTGTACCCAATGTTTTCTACACTGGCTGGTATGGTAGAACAATCAGCTGAAATATCCTGGAAAAATTAACTGTTGCTTGTTGTCTGTATTTCGTAATAACTGTCTCTCACGCACATCAAATGTGTGAGAAAGAATGGAAGAGGAAAAGGTTGGGAAAGACGGCTTTTAATATGATTTTAAGATAGAAGATTTTATGGAAGTGGGGTTCACATTTTTCTCTCCCATGGCCTGGAGGAGGGCAGGACATTTATAGCATCCTCCAGAAAGGATCATGGAGACCTTTAGAAATGACACCAAATTTGGAAAGCCACCATATTCAAGCAGACAGGTACCCAAGTGACCTTCTCAACTCCTCTTCTAGTTGTCAAGGGAAAACCCGAATGCAGCAATGAGCTATCCTCCTGTACGGAGGCACCCGACAGACCTGTGTCAACAGCGATTAGCAATTACTGGACGCACCATCCATTTGCCATTTGTTAGGCCCAAATATGCCAACATTGGTAATCTAATCACAGTCCAGCGGGGCCTCTTCCAGGTTAAGTGTATTAGAGGAGCTGAAGGGACGACTTCTCCCATAGGCTGCAGGCTGCAACTTCCTGACACAGACTGAGCGCCCCCTCCCTTTCCCTGAAGACCACAGGGGTCAGGACCTGAGTAAAATACTGAGAGAGAAAGACGAGAGGATATTAGAAACATATTCTCGGGCCTTGGGTGCTTTGGAAATAGGAGAGGAGCAGAAGGCACTGAGTTAGTACTTTGGGGGCTGGGTTGGTCTGTAAAGTTTTAAAATTCTGGGGGCCTGTTTGCACTCACCTTGAAGGAGCAGTTCGCTTGTTCCTGGGGTGGTGCCATCCCCACGCCCCACAGCTGCGTCCACCTCAGAACAGCCTGGAATGTCTGGAGATGCCTGGATCCGCCATACCTGTGAAGAAACAAAAGCATCTCTTTAGCTTAACTGGGGGCCCATTCCCATTACAAGCTTAAAACGGTTTTCCTAAACCGAAATAAAAGAACCAGATGCAAACACGAATTTGCCTGATCCCATTACTTTCAACTTTAATTGCGTTCGATCCTAATTCTGAACGCGCTTGAAAACTTCATTTGGGAAAGCGTTATCTTTTTCTCTGTGCCATTGCCAGTCATGGTGCCCACTCCCTCTTTCTGATTGGGGTTCCTCCTGCCACAAAATTTTTGACGTGACAAGGGCGGGGAGTTCCTAGAGGGCTATTGGGGGAGGGAAATCCTGAACACGCATTCTCATCCCACTAAAACGGTACCGTTCCCACAGTAAGAAATGTAAACCGTTTAAAAAGCAAGAACAGGAGCGAGACCTGTTGAAATGAGTGTTTTATTTACAATGCTTTGGGGTGATTTAACACGCGGAAAGCGTATTAAACCAACCTGACGTGGGGTTTGTGAGGATCGAAACCATTTCCAAACCGTTTTTAGTTTGTAATGGGAACAGGCTGTGGGAGCGGCTAGTGCACTCCCGGTTGGCAACACTTGCACTTGCTTCTGGATGTGAAGGTGTGAGGAGGTGGCGCGCGGCAGCAATGTCGCACCATGCAATTGTGTGCCATGTTGTAATTTCTAGGCATGCAACAAAAATTGCTGCAGCTTTTACTGTGGCAATTTGGATGGTCCAGGATGGATCATCCACTCTACAAGCACTGATGGTCCAGCTGGGGATGCACCAGCAGTCGCAGTACAGATGTAGCAGAATGGCCCTGACTTAATTGAGGTAGAATGGTATTGTTATACTATTCCACATGGGCTGTGGTCACAAGGTTTAATCCAGCTTCAGCCCACTTTCAGAGTGAGAGATCACATCAGCAAAGTGACTATAGTCATTTTCTTTCCACCTGATCTTAAGCCAAAGATGGATTTTCTGAGGCTGTGGTCACACCTAAGGTTTAATCCAGCTTCAGTCCACTTTCAGAGTGAGAGAACACTTCAGGAAAGTGACAAGCTGCTTTCTTTCTGTGTTAAATAAGTCAGGAAATTCACCTTTGGGATTGGTAATGTGGAAATAAAACTACTGGTCACTTTGCTGATGTGTTCTGTCACTCTGAAAGTGGACTGAAACTGGATTAAACCTTAGGTTTGATCACAGCTATGGCTAAGTCCAAACAGACCCAGGGTTTAGAGAAAGTTTGATAGATATCAGAAACAGAAATGTGCACATTAAGCAAGTAAAGTATTATTGACTGGTGCTCTTACACTGGTTTTCCAAATGCAATGGGGACATGCAAATTTGACAGATTTGAAAGAGCTGGAGCTGCTATTACTGCACCAAAGCCTTCCACCCATTCTCCATAAAAACATTTATTTATGCATTCACTCAACTATCCAATAGACCAGTGGGATGGGCAAAGGAGTTGTGCAAGGTGCGTTAACACACAGTGGGGGGGGGAAAGCCCTTCTCAGCCTTAGAGATGTTTTGCAGGTGGTATCATTGAAAAGTCAGTCTTCCCTTTCTTTTTTCATGGACACTGTAGATTAGAAAATGTGGACTAACGGTGGGATTAGAACAGGAGGGTCTCACATCACATTGCTGTCTTTAAAGCTGCTTCTTTTTTCTTCTTTGCTATTATTCACAAATGTGATCCTTCACACACAGGGATTTGCATGAATGAAGGAGCAGTGGAGAACAGAACAGGTTTTTCCTCGAAAGTCTTAACAAGAACCAAAAGGAAAACGGTCTATAGGAACCTCAATCAGAAATGTAGAGGAACACAGCACGCAAAATATATGTGTGTGTGTGTATCTCTTTAGAAATCCTTTAGGAGAACTAGTTTTCCTTATGCCTCACATGCTGGGAAATGGAGGGAACATGCCTTTTGCAGTGATCCATGGTGCTTTTCCTTGTGAAAAAATATGTCAGAAGGATCATAGGTGGAATAACTGCGGGCAAAAGAAAACAAATGCTGTGTCTCATTTGCCAGGCCTCAAAGGAAGCGGCTTGTTGCTCCTGACTCTCCCACCTGCCTTTCAAATGATTTTCTCATCTAATCCATTATTTCCTGTGAGAAAGCCCTGTACGTGATTTCTAAACAAAGCACTTTTCAGATGCCATAAGAGAAGGCCATATTTCCCAAATACCTTCTTGATATACGGCAAATCGCCATTCCCAATTTCCAATCGTCCTTTCCACTTCTGCCCATCTGTTGGCCCACGTTCGGTCTAGAGATGACACACGGATTTATTTCTAGAGACAGGAAGGAACAGACCGAAGAGGACTATCTGGGGAATCCAAGAAATGTCACTAAATCACAAGCAAACGGAGAGCAGAAGCCAAGGCAGAGGGAAAGTGAGTGAGGAGAATCTCTCTCTCTCTCTCTCTCTCCCTCCCCTCTCTCTTTCACACACACACACACACACACACACACACACACAGAGGGACTCCATCTCGGCAGTAAATCAAACAGTGTCTCTCTCTCTCTTTTACAGCTGTGATACGGAGATGTGAGACAGAGAGGGAAAGCAGGGCAGCTGGTTCCAGCTGAGAACCAAGATACACAAGACAGATTCATGAAGGTCTCCAGGACCAAACTCACCAGAATCCGCAGGGAAAATAAAGGGAGGAATTGCAAGCCATTGTGGTATTTTACTGACATCTGATCTACTGAGATGTAGCAAGATGGATCTTATGTGGAAAAACCAAAGGAATTTAAGAGGCATGGTGTAAGTGTGTGCTGAAGATGTGAGGAGTATCTAAATACATTCACCATCATTCCCAGCTCCGCACCCTGTTAAACTGAAGTCAGATCAGCTTTATGCAAAGACAGTTTAATGGTCCAGGACAAAGACTGTTCTCCACCCTCTGCAGAAATTCCCTTGAGGATCAGGATTGTACCTCTTGTCTGCTCCCTGGACGTTTTGCGTCTTTCAGCAGGCTTTTGCCTCTTGG
This sequence comes from Aspidoscelis tigris stejnegeri, assembly GCA_023333525.1. NCBI lineage: Eukaryota > Metazoa > Chordata > Lepidosauria > Squamata > Teiidae > Aspidoscelis > Aspidoscelis tigris. The sequence continues at coordinate 8,622,032 of JALMGA010000022.1, forward strand.
ACGCCTGCTTGTTTGTGTGCAGTCTGCACAGCTGGTTGGGATGGGTTGCAAAGGGCACAAAGAGAGCATCTTAATAGGTACTTTAAAAACCCAAAACCTTTCTATCTCTGGCTGCATCTGTACACATTAAAAAGGCAGCTCAGAAGCAGCTTAGAGCTGGCCGCATGCAGACCCTTGTGTTCACAGCCCACCTAAAAGCTAAAGAAGGCATTTTGGAAGTCCATTTTCTGGTCCTTAAAGTGGACTAGAGGAACTAGCTTGTGGACACTACTGCTACTACTAAGCTGAATTTGAGCCACTTTTTCTTTTACTATGTGTAGATGCAGCCACAGTATCTTCAACATCAAAGCCAAGACACTTACTGAGTGTGGAGACTGAGGCTCTTTCCACGCTTAATCCCATTTATTGCATGACAGGACAGAATTTGCTTGCCTGGGATTAGCAAGCCATCCTACAGAGGTTCCGAGCCTTCACTGTTTCTGTTCACCATAGTGTGACAGGCCCGGGGTTTTATTTATGATCCATATCAAGATTCACCACATTTGAAATATATTATGTATGCACTTCAATAGCCAACAAGCAAAAGATAAAAGAGATTTAAAGTGTGAATTGAATCATAAAATCATAGAGTTGGAAGGGATCTCTTCGGTCATCAGGTCCAAATCTCTGCTCAATGCAAGAGTCCCTAAACCAGTGGTTCCCAAAGTTGTCTGGGCTACGACCCATCTAATGTAAGTTTACCAACTCGGGACCCACCTCTAGGAAATTTAACCGTTACCAATATGAATAAAGGCTCGGTCAGTTGGTGTGTCATTCCACAGGCAGGGCTCACTCCATATTCGCTCACGACCCACCAGTGGGTCGCGACCCATAGTTTGGGAAACCCTGCCCTAAACTATCCCAGACAGATATACAGTAGGCCCTCTGACCTCTGCTTGAAGACCTTCAGAGAAGGTTGCCTCCCTGATCACCCTCATTGTCAGAGAGTTCTTCCTAATATCTAATCTGTATTGACCCCCTTGACGTTTCATCCCCTTGTTTCTACTCCTCCCATTTTGTGTAAGCGAGAATAGGACCATCCCTCTGCACTGTGACGGCCCTTCAGATACTTGAAGACCGCGATCATGTCTCCTCTCAGTCTTCTCTTCTGAAGGCTAAACATTCCCAGATCCTTCCACCGTTCCTCGTAGGAGATGTTTCCAGAGCACTCACCATTTTGGTAGCCCTCTTTGAAAAGCTGCAAGATCCACACAATTCATCCAGGAAGTGCAAACCAGGTCAGTTCAATGAGGGATGCATATTTCGATGGCTAGCCTCCTGAGCGTGTTGTTGCAAGGAGAAAAAAAGCGACCCCGGATAAGTGATGCAGACACTTAACAAGTTGCACAACAAGCATCCCAGAAAAGGAGGACCATATAGGCCGTTGGCTGTACTGCCCTGTCCTCAAAGCACAGCCGCCAGCTGATCCATTTCAGAGAGAACTGAATTCAATTATATATTGCAAAGAAAACAAAATTTACTGGGGCCAAAGCAAGAGGTGGTGTAGCTTAGTGCAGCCTCTCTTCATGTGCCTCTGGCTTCCTCCAGGATCTGTGCTGCCCCCCTGATAATCCATTGTCTGTTCTCATGTCAGGTTGATGGATTGCAACTTCCTAATGTGGGATTGATGAATTATGACACCTTAATGTTGGGACAATTGATTATATGGGGAGGGGGGAGTTGGTGAAGTATACCTTGCAAAGTAATCATTGATGTGATCTGGGCATTTACTTCTTATTTTAGCTTAATATTAGTGTTGCCTTTTATTATTCAAAGTGGAGCCCGATGCTGGTGACGGCCACACATCTAACAAGCTGGTTGCTGTTAAAGGATGAATATTGCTCACATATATAAATCAGGGTGAAGCAAAGGGGCTCTTCCAGGTGCCTGCCCTTTCATTGGAGGCTAAAGAAGGCTAAAGGAGACTAAGCAGCTTATGCCACAACTAGGAGAAAATCGCTTTATCTCTTCCCCCAGTAAGTGGATCCAGACTGGGACGCACAACTTAGGAACAGTCTGAGGTCAGTGTGGATATCTGCAGCAACCCCACCCCAACGAACCCCCAAAGCATGGGTGTTTTTCCACTGGCACTAAGTACCCATTGAAGCTCCCATTAAGGGCCCATCTGGCTGAGAGCCAGATGACCCCATTTCCACCACAGACCCTATTAGGGACACATCTGTTTCCACCACAGCTAGGGAAATCCGGATCGTATGGGTCCTTCAGGACCTATAATCTGGATTTCTTGTAGACCTCATTAAAGGGGCCTACAATGGGGTCTTCAGCTTTAAAATCCAGATTGTAGGGAGCCTGTTTCTACTACAATTCTGCAATGGGGTCTTGAGGAGGCTCGGGGGGTGGGGAGGCACCCATGGAGGGGTGCCCCAAAGTCAAGACTTCAGAGTCCCTCTGAAGCCAGCTCCAAAATCCCTCCGAAGACAACTTCAGAGATTAGCACAGGCTCCGAAGAAAAACCCCTTGCGAGAGCAATGCAGCTGTCAAAGGCTGCAAAGGCTCCGAAGGGTCTTTGAAGTTAGGGGCAGATTGCAGGAAAGGCTGGGCAGCAGAGAATGTGTGGCCAGGGGTTTCTTGCAAGCGCGGTGGATCCCGCAGGGATCGTGATTTTCCTCCTTGGTATCATCGTGGAAACTGGACGTTATTATAATATCCCAAGAAATAAGAGACTCTGCGTTTGGGATGACAAATCTGTCAAGGATATTGAATATTTTCTTATGGAATGTTCAGCATATGATGAACTTCGATCTAGATTTTTACATCCAATACTGTCTAGGATACAGTCCTCCAATAGAAGTAATCTTATGTCTCTACACTTACAAAGTCAAGAAAGAGCTTCCATATTTGGAGTCAGTCTTTTTACCTTAAAAGCTACTAACAAAAGAGCATTTTTTCTGAAAGAAAATGAGAAATAGAAAGTCAGTCACTTACCTTTGCCCTCTGTTCCTGTACTTTCTGTTTTTAATTGTATTGTTTGTAGAAATGGCTATATGGCTGACCAAATAAAAATTGTATCCATATTCCTGCTCCTTTTCCCAGGCAAGCTGCCTGCTTGCCTCTAAAGGGGAGTAAAAGCAAGGGAGTAAGAGGGTGCAGAGGCTTGAGTTTTCTCTCTTTCCCAGGGAGGTAACCCTATTGCCCCCCTGGAAGAGAGAAATTTCAAGCCCCTGCAACCCCTTGGAGCTGCCTGTTAATCAGCTCCTTTCCTGGAGGCTGACTCATTCACGCTGGGCAGGGCCTACCTGGGGACACATGCGCGCAACACTTACCTCTTCGTCACTGGGTTCGAAGTGGTGGACCCAGCTGGCGACAGCCACTCTGTGCAGGTGCAGCAACTTGCCAATCAGAGCTGGCAGTGCGGGCGGATGCACAACACCGCCGTGGTTTTTCACTATCGAAGTAATAATCCATTTTGTTGTTGAACTGTTGAACTGAAAAACCCTTTTTACAATTTTTACATTTTTGAACTGTTTTGTAAAGTAAAAGACCCTCTTTTCATTGAAAAAGCCCTTTTCATGGCCAAAAACACAGGAAAAACCAAATGGATTAAATTGTTTTTCACAACCAGGATACTGATATCTTCCAGTCAAAGTTTTGGACACGCAAATAAAATCAATTTTCGTTTCAGTGTGAAAATATTAGTTCATATTTGCAAAGTTGAATTGAATCTTACACCTCCTTTTGCAGACCCTGCATGTAAGATTCCATTTCTAAGCCACCTCTGAGGTGCCTGAGTAATGCTTTCTTTCCTGCTGTGTCTGATCACAGCCTCAGTAGACTTGTACTTCACTTTTACTAGTTTTAAGAATTCCATCACGAGCAGAAATAAGACTGACTGCAGCAGGCCCTGGAGAGACAGAACTATTTTCTAGCCTGAAGACGCAAAGCATCAAAGTCGTCATCACGCCCATTAGTTCCTCTGATGGTGCCTCTTATCTCGCCTTGTCAACAGACCTTCCTCACCCCACTTTCTCTGCTCCCTTGCAAATACAGTTATGAGTGACAGTTAGCAAGGAGGCCTGGCTTCCAGCATGCGCTCACCGAAACAAGCAATAAGGCAAATACAAAGAAAGGGGCAGAGGTGGAAGGGAAGAATCAACAAGTCAGCAAACAGCATTCCACAGGTGGAGAAAGGGAAGGAAAGCGCACCTAATTAGCAGTCACAGCATTGCCTGGGGGGAAACATCACCATTTTCAAAGTTCTTTGCTGTTCATTGACACACAGAGACAAGTCGAAAAGAGACTGAGGGACCTTTAAAAAACAAACTACTTTCATTATTTATTTTTGTTTTTCCATTTTTCATTTTTGGAGGTTCCTTTTTGAATAAATACTATCGTATTCAGCAGTGATTTGCATGCAGGGTATAAGATGAGGCTTAGTGGTAATTTGCTGTAAGTCTTCACTCACCCAAAACAGAAGCAAACAGAGGCATTTTTGCGCTTACCTGATTAGGCTGCCGTGAACTAGGGCTTGTAAAGGTGGGAGGTAGGCACCCCCAAGGCATCCAATACCAGCCAAAAGTGCAAATGGCTCTCCCGTTCACCAGCCTCCACCACTGCCTCTGAAGCCAGAAGTCCCGTCTCCTCGCTGTTGCGATTGGCCACTTGGACGCTGTTGTGAGAGGGCCATGTTTGAGCACAGGCTGACCCTTGATCAAATGTCCCTCTTGTGATCCCAGCCACTCCCGTGGATCAGAGAGCCAATCACAGCATGGATGTGCAATCAATCATGGGCGCCACTGCCGGATGCCACATTCCCCACCCACCAACCACAGGGAACTGGACACAGAGTGAATGGCTGTGCCACTGGACACTTCAGGTGAGCTTCTAGTTAATGTTGATAAAGGTGTGGAGCACGAAAGCATGCTCCACCCTAAACAACATTGATGGATGGATGGATGGATGGATGGATGGACGGACGGACGGACGGACGGACGGACGGACGGATGGATGGATGGAAGGTCTCAGGGTAGGTAACAACTTTTAAGACAACAAATTAAAACCAATTTTAAAACCAATAATATACATCAAAAACATTAGTGAACATTTGGGAGGGGTGGGCAGGCCTGAAGGCTGTAGCAGCCTAGTCAACGTGGTTATGGTCTTCACCAGAAGTTCACTAATTGTGGCCTCGGTGTGAATAGGCCTCAGGACTTTCGTCCAATGTGGGAGCCTGATTTGCTGCAGCTTACAGAAATCAAAGGCTGCCAGTGAATGGATATCTAGCTCCTCTCCTGTGCCTGATCACATAAGATAGCATTTCTTCACATATACAGGAATATCTGCCAACAATGAACCTCGGGACACTTCAAGCACTTGTAGTCCATCCAAATGTTACAATATTCAGGCTGCTTCCACTCATTCCCTGAGGTTGACGACTCCAGTTAGTCTGTTCCTATTGCTCTGGATCAAGGAACCCAAAACGCACACTCATTCAGGATCTACTATACTCCCAATGCAGAGAATGTGTACTAAAGCAATTCCTTGATAATGTGTGCAGATAATGTGTTCTTAAGAGCTCCTTGATCCAAGGCCTTTTTGCTGCAGTGCACTCAGCCTCCAGGTACAGAAGGAGCATGCAGTCTTCTGACCATTGAGCCAGAAATGCAAACAGTCATCCTGTACCTGGAGGGCACTGGCCTGCACCACCTCCAGGCCCTGTCCCCTGAGTGGCCCGATTGGCCACCGCCGCCTGCGTCACAAGTTCCTTGACATGCGGGCAGGCAGGCGGCCAATCTGGGGGGGGGAGGTTGAACTGACCCGACGTGTTGAGGTGGCCTGCCTCACCACCCCTGGATCACTCCCCCCCATGACACCCTCTCACCACGTGGCAGTCAGCACAGATCTATGTGCCTAGATGGCCCCCTGTCAGCCTCCCCCTTTCCTCTTGGCAATTGCAGGGCTTTTCCAAATGAGAAGGAAGAAGTTTTCATTCATCCTCCTCATTTTGAAAAGCCCTGTGATCACCGAGAGGAGGGAGGGAAGCTGGCAGGGCAATGCCATGCGTGGGCAGATCAGGGGGGGGGGACGATCCAGGGGTGGCAAGACACACTGCCAGGTCAGACCTGTCTCTCCCTGCCCTGCATCAGCCACCTGCCATCTGGCATGTCACAGAATGTGTGACATGGCCGCTGCCGGCCAATCATGTCAGCCAGGTGGTGGGACTCCTGCAGCAGCCCCAGATGAAGAGCAAATGATCTTGCCACTGGTAAGTCCAGGGTAAAGCTTAGGATAGGCGTGGAGCAGAATTTAGTGCTCTACACCTCATCCATAATCAGGACAGCTCTGGTGAAGGTGGGCACACTTCCAGGATGTAGCAACCCAATGAGCCATGCTCTTCACCAGAGCTATCCTGATCGCGTCCCAAAGGCCATAGTGTGAACTGGTGATTATCTTGTAACTGTAGAACAGGACTGAGCTTCAGGCCCAGACTTTGCAGGGCAATCCAGAAACTGCAAATGACTGTGCTGCCACAGTAAGGCAGTCTACTCCCCCTCGCTGCACAGTACACGGGGATGAAACTTCAAGGGGGTCAATACAGATTAGACATTCGAAAAACGTCCTGACAGTGAGGGCAATCAGTCAATGGAATAGGTGATCATGGGAGGTTGTGAGGGCTCCTGCACTGGAGGTCTTCAAGCAGAAGCTGGACAGACATCTGTCTGGCACTGATCAGAGGGTTAGACTTGATGACCCTAGAGGTCCCTTCCAACTCTATAATTCTATTCTTCTAGTTTTGCTGTTGATGGATGGTTTTAATGCAAATAGAAATGTTAACTTTTGCATTCAATAATATTTGTGATACTAGGCAGCTCTGTTGTTGATAGTATTAAGCAACAATAAGCAACAGGCATGATTCTTCAGACCCTTCTTTCTGAAAGAAAATAAATGGTTTTAAGTTATGTGGTAGATGAAGCAGAATTCATGATATGAGCATGGAAGAAGAGCAAGCCAAATTACTTTCACACCTAAGGGGAAGGTGTTTCTCCTGGGCACAGGATAATGGACCACAGTTAAAACAAAGCTGGCTTGAACTGAAAATCAAAAATCTGTTGATACTTAAATGCTAAGAGGCAATTAACAGTGGAATTAATTATCCAGAGAAGGAAGGCACTTTGGTTTTTCCCACTTTGTCCAAGCAGAGCCTTGAGAACTATTCACTGGAAGGGTTTTGACCTGGATCCCTGCATGAAATGATTATTGGTTACACAGATCAAATGTCTATGTTTCCAGCCACTGGAAATATTCTGTATCTAGTGGCTGTTCTGGCATTCTCCCAAGGTGTTTTGGTGCTCAGCACTCTTAATTTAGGGAGAAATTTGCCTGGATGGATTAGATTATTTTTATAAACCTTAGGAGGGCCTGCAGTTTTGTGGCATAAGGCCTGAAGCTGTTCCGTGCTGCTGCTTTTGCTGCTGATGGTGACTGAGATCTCAGGGCTTCTTATGCCACCTGCAGGACTCCGCTGAGATAATTCAGCACGGCATAGGGACAGGGGGAATCGGCCGAGTCTTGCTGGGCTGCAGACTGACGCTGGCAGACAGAGAATGAGACCCGGTGTAGACGACCACAGGAGCAAGGAACTGTTCTGGGATTTGTGCTGTTCAACTTAAGGATATTTTAAGACTGCAGGGTCTGAGATTAAGGGCCTCTAGATAATGGATACACATCTGTACACATCTGTACACATTTATACAGGATGAAAACGGGATGCACATGAGACGGGTGTGCATTGATACGGATAATTTTGGGATGCGTACAGGTGCATACGAGATGAATGTGTTAGTATCGAATTGAACATCCGGACATTAGTTTCTTTGTTATTCGGATCCTTTCTAATTTTTGAATATTCGATTCATTATGAATTAATTCAAAAATTGCACTTACGCAGACGCCTACTAGGAACAAGCTCTTCACCTGGGGGTGCTTTCAGCTATAGTGCACCACCAAAAGGTGCCTCTCAATAGCCCTGAGCGTGGAAGCCACACTTCTGCATTCCTTTGGAGTGAGATAACATACCAATGAAGTAATAAGATGTTTGCTTTTGGCATTATCTGCCTCAGATAAAGTGGAAAGAAAACGGTCGGTCACTTTGCTGGTGTGCTGTCTCACTCTGAAAGTGGATTGAAGCTGGATTAAAACTGAAGTGTGAACACAGCCTTCCATATTTGAGATCAGGACTGCACTGACCAGCTGGTAGAAAAGATTAAACGGGTCTATCAGTGATCAAGATTAAGGCCTCTCTTAATCTGGATCAGAGTCTGTCTAATGCAGGCAGAGCAGACCGGCACTGGCCTGGCCTCGTAGGTCCATATTAATGAGCAGATATAGGCAGATTAAGGGTCCATGCAGAAAGACCGCAATTATCCCTCTTCAGCACATACTTATAGGTGTATAGCACTGAAACTTATAATTTGCACATCACATTGATATCACTCTCTCTGTGACATACTCACCCAGATGTTCACAATCCTTGAATCAAGCATGATTTGCTATAAAGCTGCTTCTGTTTTGCTCCTCCAGTCATGATAACAGTTGACCTTTATGTCCCACCAGAAGCGGTCACTGACCACAGGGTGGATCTCCCCCAAAAAATCACTCTGCGGCATGGGTCAGGTAGATTACCACAGTATACTGCTGCTCCACCCTATCCAGGCCATGTTTAGATTGAGGCTGGGTGGCAGTTAATACAAACAAATAAAAGCCACGTTTCTTTTGACTTTTCTTGGTGATGCCAGTGGACATGGCTGAGAGATTGGCAGAGTGCACACACACACAAGTGAGGAAACTTCCATCTGGCAAGAAATCTGAAGCAAGGATCCTTTCTGAGTTGGACCTTATCCTGGATTATACCCCAGAACAGGGGCCTGTTATCTGCAGGCTGGTGCGGCTTGGGACTGCCATAGTCTGCACTAGCAGGAGGATTTCAGACCCCTGTTCCAGGATATGATCTAGATTCTAGACTAAGGGCCAGTACAGGAAAGGGCCATATATTTATGAGTAGTGGGGAGCACTTGGTAGATAATAATAATAATTGTAATAGTAGTAGTGGTAGTAGAAGAAGAAGAAGAAGAAGAAGAAGAAGAAGAGTTGGCTTTTCTACCCTGCTTTTCTCACCCATTTTAAGGGGACTCAAAGTGGCTGACAAACCTTCTGTTCTCCCCACAACAGGCACATTTTGGGCTGTGAGAGCTCAGAAAGAGAGCTGTGACTCACCCATGGTCACCCAGCTGGCTTTATGGAGGAGTGCGGAATCAAACCCGGTATCCCCGGATAAAAGTCCGACTCCCTAACCACAAGACCAAACTAGTAGTAGTAGAATAATATCAAAGATCGAAACCCAGAGGATCTGGCGCAGGCCAGCAGAGGTTGCCCCAGTGCTGATTGGCATACTTGGTGGCATTCATTCCAAAAGACCTCAGATGGCACTTAAAAGAGCTCAACGTTTGCAGGATTTCCATTTGTCAGCTGCAAGAGGCCACCCTGCTGGGCTCTGCACACATTATCCACCAATACTGAACGTCATCTTAGGAACTTGGGAAGATCTCAATGTGTGGTGACCTACGATCTGGTGTCGCATTGTATAGTAATAATCACCCTGCAGAACAGACGCCTCAGACAGCAACCGGCCTGCAAACAGGGCGTCACTCTTGACACAATGCCCTCTTTACCCACATCCGGAGAAACTTCTGGTGAAAATGCTTTCTCTGGGCACCTCTGACAACTAGTGCAGGCATGTCCGGCACATGAACTAAATGTGTATGAAAGACATATTTTTAAAAAATAGGAAATGTAAAGCTAAAAAGACAGAAAACATAGAAAACAATATAGGGAAAAGAACAAGGATTAAGGATAACATTAAAGAACACATGAAAACACTGAAATTAAGAAGTTCTCTTTTAAGCTGAGTTTTCTGGAGTTCAGAAGTGATAGTTTGTAAGGCCCATGTGATGGAATCAGTAGGACAATATGAGGCCAAGACTCAGATTAGACCCTTGCCTTTCATCTCCCTCCATTTCGTTTTGACCTGCTGCATATTTTAGCCTGCTGCCCTTTGACCTTCCTCATCAACTCTGAGTAAGTGCAGGAAAATAAAGAAATAAATGCAAGTTGGCAAGCAGGACAAGCTGCTATTTCAAATATAGACCTTGCTGTCCTGGGTGTGTATGCAATTGTGTATACAATTACTGATCAGGATGCAATTGTGTATTCAATTACTGATCAGGATCCAGGCAAGGTCTGCAGGGTGGTGTCTCCTACTTTTAGAAGTGCTAAGTTAGAATTAGGAATGTGCACAATTTTTTTTTCGTGTTACCATCCCAATTGAAGTGAACGGGTTGGAACATTGTATTCATATGAATGGAAACACTTCAAATGTGCTAGGCTTCAAATTCTCTTCAATTCCCCTCTGAATCCTCTCCAAAATAACAAAGCTTTGAATAAAGGCACAAAAGCTTTCAATATTCAGTTTGAATGTGAAGTTTCAATCCTTCACAATTTGTATACATTGAGAAAGCGACAAATATTTTCCCTTCCATCCTTATATGGAATCACACAGTGAAAAGTAGCAAGTCTGCTGTTTGCATGTTCCCCCGCACACTGCCTCTCCCAACCTTGCAAACATCACAGGCAAGGAACTTCCAACAAAGGTTTGTAGTGAAGGGAAGGGGGCCATGTGGCCACAACAGAGGAAAAGGCGCTGTCCATAGCCACTCATCGCTCACCACTCAGGACAGGAGCTGACCTCCAACGCGAGTGACTGCACAGGCATACCCTCATCCACTTCTTCTGGAGGAACGGCAGGGAGGTGGCTGCCGCGGCCTCCAGATATTAAGAAGCTTCAGCCGCAGTGACTGCAAAGGTGACAAAAGACCTTCAGCACCTTACTAGCTTCTAGTTCTTCCAGACGGCCACAGAAATTGAGATAGAAGAAGAGGGAGAAGAAGAAGAGTTGGCTGTTCCGCCCCACTTTTCTCATGCATTTAAAGGGACTCAAAGCTGCTGACAAACCTTCTGGTCTTCTTCCCACAACACCTGTGAGGCAAGTGGGGCTGTGAGAGCTCAGAATTAGAACTGTGACTAGCCCAAGGTCACCGAGCTGGCTTCGTGCAGGGGTGCACAATCAAACCCAGTATTCGCAGTTAAGAGTCCGGCTCCGTAACCACTAGACGAAACTGGCTAGGGGGTTATTTGATCTGCACACAAAATGAGCACTGTATATCTATATGTGTGTGTATGTACTGCATTGTAAAAGATTTTATGTAAAATACATAATTTTATGTAAAATGCCCCAATGTGTCTACTTTTAAGGGCAAGAAGAAGAAGAAGAAGACAAGATGAACTTGATCGCCATCAGCAAACGCCACTGAGATCTGGACCCTCTCTGCATTGACCTTTTGCCTGTATTATATCTCAGAATTGGGGGCTGCCATTTACATGCTAGTGGTGATTGTGGCAGGCCACTTGTGGATCCTGCCATAGCCAGCACCAGTGTGCAGATGACAGGTCCCTATTCTGGGATATAATCCAGAATAAGGTTCAGTGCAGAAAGGGCCCTGCAAAGGACAGAATTTGATGGTTCACTCAGTCTTTGCTCACCCCTCCTTTTCCAGCTGCCTTCTCATGGTCGCCATGGCTGCTTAATGGCTGGCTCTTTCCCCAAGCTGGACCTGAGTCAGCATGGCCTGGAGATGATCACAAACCCACCAAAGAAGCTTGACTTTTAATAGTGCCCACAAGCTCCTCCTCCCATCAAACACCCCCTCCCTTGCATGACCTCCCATGTTACAGATTAAAACTGTGGTACATCTGGCATTTACAGGGTGTCAAATACTTCTGTGAAACCCCCCAGAACTAAGAGATCCTGGTGGCTTTCCCTCTGACTTGCTGATAGGTCTCCAGCAATTGTGCAAGGGGTCAAACTTAGAAACTGTCAACAGCTCCCTAATGTATACTCTTACCCAAAGAACAAGGGTCCCAGGTTTTATAGCCTAATAGGTTAGTTAATCAGAACACACACAGGCTCAGAAAGGCCCTGTTTGTTTTCTTTGACAAGTTTGGCATTTTCCTCCAGGGAGCTGGAAGGCTTTAAGTGCATAAGGCTGTCCTGACTTAATTGGACAAGGAAACTAGTTTGGACAAACCAAGACATGTCATCAAGGCCGCTGGAAGAGGCTCTCTCTATATATTTCTTCACTGGTGCCTTTACTTAAGGAAAATAGGTTTCTAGCAATGAAACCAAGCACTGGTCAGAAGACCATTATGAGCATTAAGATCTTGGGGCCTAACTTTAAGTGAACTTTCACACTTTCAGGGCTGGACAACTCTAGCTGGAATCATTCTTACTAGAACGTGTTTGCACAGGAGGAGAACAGCAGTCCCAGAACCATATTGCCCCAGAGGCCCCAAGCAAAAAGCCTGCTGCAAGGGCTCCAACAGCCAGGAATGAAATTTCTTGCCCTCAGCAGCCATCTGCCCATTGCTTCTTCTGTTCTCCTCCACAGTGTGGCACGAAAGGCCCAGAAGGTGTCTAGGCTCTCCCTGGACTGGTATAGCTGCCAGTGTGGAAAGGCTCTTCGTCAGCTGCATTCTATCTCAGGCAAGTAATGCATGCAGTTCACTGTTGAATAAAGAGACAGAGACCGTGGGTGATTAAGGCCTAAGGAAGAACTTCTTCCCATACCAACGTGCCCATGTTGATGCAGAAGTGCTTAGCTCATGCCTCACCCAGAGAGCTGCTAAAGATTGAACCCAGTTCCTTGTGTATACAGAGTAAATATCCTATGACTGAGTGCAGCCAGAGCCGCTCCTAGAAGCATCATTTCCCAAGATTGTGCCTTCCCTATGGATATGTCGGGGAAAAGATTTAGGCGACAGTCTGGAAGGAGGATTTGAGGAATTCAGGCCTGCTTGCTTGCTATGTCACGTAAGCTTTTGACCTTGCTGCTTTGTTGCTAATTGTGCTTGGAGACCTTGGTGCTGAATGGGTTCCACACCAATATCAAGGGCATTTGGAAGCATTTATGTCAATGGCTGCGCTCATCTCACAGTTACATAGCAGGAACCTATCAGATTTCATATGTCCCTGAGGACCAGACCATCTTAGTACTTTGCTCACATTAACAGCGGTATTGATGCTCATAAGCAAGTGATCCACCCATAACAACGGAGTTATCGCCTGCCCTTCTGTAAACAGATTGTGACCCGTCCCCTCAGTTGCAGGTGTGACCAGAAACATGTATTAGGATTTTAATGCATTGAGGCAGCCCTGTGGTTGATATGGAAGCCATCAAGACCTGTGCTGGACTGGCCTATTAGAGGCTGTCTCAGCATGGACGCTGAAATTTCCCAATACTTCTATAGTGAGACCTTCCATAGTATGGGCCTCTTCTTATTGAACAGGTCAGATCTCAAACTCCTCAAAATTCAAATTCTGAAGTCCCAAAAAAAGTTCCAAATTAGTTTGATTATTCAAATTTCACAGAATTTAACTATCTATCAAATTATCAGTAGAAATGACGACCCTTCCTAAGATTTCATATTTGTCCGGCTACTTAGATTAAAAAACTTTGAGTTGGTAGTAGATAAGATTTAATCATTTTTATCTTTCAAAAAGAAGCGGTAGTCCTTTAGACTTTCTGAAAGCCTTCTTCAAAAAGGTGGAAGAATTCCCAGTTTATTAACTGATTCTTCTGCTTGTCAAAGTAAACATTTTCTGTGATCCTACAAGTCCCCTGGTTTTTTAAAATGAACTCCCATGGGGCTGGAAGGAATCTCAGATTACAAAATGTCACCATTTGTACATATTTCTTGCAGTGGGCAGAACAGATGAAGAATTTCTGCCTTGAGGGTTTGATTGGCAGTAATGGTTTCACAGGCTTATTGCTTCAGTTTCACTCCTCCATACCAGTCAACTTATGTCCTGCGTTCCCAAAGATACTGTGGCCAGGACAATTAATTAGCTTCAAAGAAGTAGGTCTACATAGGTGGAGACATTTATTTCCAAGCTATCTGCCACAACAAGTAAGTGTCTTTTTTAAAAAAAGAGCACTCTCCCCCAGTACTCTGGACCAGAGCAGGATGTTCCAAACCAAAGTAGCCAATCCATCCCAACTTGGGATGGACTGCTCCTGACCTGGAACAAGACCATCCACGTTGGGACAGCCAGTTCTGCACCAGCCCTGGCACTGGTTGAAAAGTTCACATCAGTTTCTGAGCCAGTGGTGAGAGGCTCAAATGCTCCAGAGGCTAGGAACAAAGGCTCCCAGCCTTAGAGCACCTCAGGGGCTTTAAAGTGGCACATGTTCCTGCACAATCAAAATGCCCCCCTGTGCCTGATAGAACTTTATATTGAGGTCTACCTGTGATCCAGATCAAGAGCCTTTTGACCTAGGTCGCATTCCATCCTGCAAGTCAAAGCATAATAACAGTGGCCGGGACCTACCATATTCCACACTACTGTGCAGAAGGGCTTAGTGCACTTGCTGCTGAGGAAGAGGAGGAAGTGCAGAAGGGCTCTAAAACGTTGAGTCCGCATGAGCTGCTGTGCTGATGGCACGGCTCACGGCTAGAAGTATGGCCATCTGTTGTGGGTGGTGGCCCTGAAGAAGCCTTTCCTAGCAGCAAGCTCCACAATGCAGCCATATCTCCAGGTTGCAGGCCTGGACAGGTGGCCAGAACCCCACATATCCCAGCCCCCTTTGGGCCTGTGCCATGTATCTAATGCCAGGGAAATCTTGTTTGCCAAGATACAGCAGGAGTGTGAATTCTTTGGCCAGCCACTCCCCTTCCATGTCCTAGAAATGGCAACTGGCGATGGCTGGAGCGCAGCCGTTTGCTTGCCACAAGCCCTGAGAGACCTTCAGTTCACCTTGTAAAAAAGCTTCAGTGCAGCCTGAGTAGCACTGACTCATCTCTACAGAAAATGGAGACCGACTTAATTCTAAAAGGGGATGTCCATTTTGTTTATTGATCTTCTCTTTTAAAAAAGCATCTGATTTCTGTGAACAACTATCACTCTGCCAACACTCTGCCAAAACCTTGTGCCAGAAGCGTCTCTCCCTTGTTGATTTTAAAGCATGCTTTATAACACACTGGCTTAATTCTATATGTACTTCCTAGGGAGTAGAAATCGGCCTGCTCAAATGACACCTTACTTTAAGCATTAGTGATGAAATCAAAGAGTGGCCATTTCCAGGGCTCACTGAGGCTGATTCTTCTGGAACATATGATGTCAGCTGCTGCCACCAGGGTGGTGCATGGATTCTCGTAACATTCAAAATTCATCCGGATTCGTCTGGATTTGGACATTCTTATGAGAACGGAATGTTGAGGCGTTCAAAGATCGGCATTCCAAGTCAAATTGAATGTTTCTATACATTCGAAAGAAGATTTTTATTACATTCGTGAACCTGGGGAGGTGCGGCTACCCCAGTCACATCTGCAGTGGATCCAGGGTAGATTCAAAGTGGATTCAAAGTGGATTCAAGTGGACAAGTGCACCAGTTGTGTCAACTGGAAAATCCCCCAAGACATTCAGGAAGCGTTCAGATTCCATAAGTCTCTGGGGGCAGACCATCTCAATATCTCTCACCTCCCCACAGAGGGGAACTGCCACTGTAAGTCCAAACCTCACTAGCGAATGATCTGTCCATGACAATGGGTTGAAAGCCAGCCCCCCTATCAACAGATGCTCGTCAGTCCACTCTGTGGCAAAAACCAAGCCAAGGGGCTTCCAACACCACATCCAAGACCACCTTGGCCAGCTCAGATAGGGAAGATGCTGGGCAGTGGGGTGAATCGTATACCAGCAGCATCCCTATTACGTCTCTCTGACCCAACAACAAGGACAGGCCCTCAAGCCCCTTGACAGAGCAAATGGGCTGTCTGGTGAGGGAGATGGAAGTCCGATGGGCTACAGCAACACCCCTCCCTTCCCCCCTCATCTGGAACAGTGCTGCACCGAATATCCTGGAGGACACAGCTGGGTCAGACCTTGCCCACCCAGTTCATCCATCCAAGTTTCAGTTATACATGCCAGATCAGCCCTTTCATCCAGAATTAAATCATGGATGGTTGATGTTTTATTCAGATTGATCTGGTGTTCAGAAGCAGCACTCTTAAGTTTGGGGGCTGCACAACTCTGGTCTATTTTATCCAATTCCCAAAATAAACATTTTTTCAGAAAATGAATATAATGCTTATTTTTAACAAAAGAATGAAGTCTGTAAACAGGGGAAAGGAGGTAATAAATCTGAAAGAGTAAGCTGCAGCAGTTTCCCATCCAGCAGCTCTAAAAACACTCTGGTGGGACCCAGCATAGATATTTTCTGCCTGCCGAATATCTAAATATATATCTGTCAACCCACCGATAACAGTATTTCTCAGAATAATGGGAGCTGTTATAATTTTGGCTTATTGTTCTGCCTTGAACAAGGATGTACACAAAAGAAAATGCTTCAACTCATGGAACTGTGGATGGGAGACAGCTAGCCTTTCCCTCTGAAAGTCAAGCCAATGAATGTCTCCTTTTCATAAATGTAATTCTACATGTCTCATTTCTGTTGCACTGTCAAACAACTTGGACTAGAAGAGGGATTTTAAAAATTAAAAGATCTCATCTGGATTGGGCAAGAAAAGGTCATCCAAGTTGGTGTCCGTTTTGCAAAAGTGAAAAACTAGATACTTCCATAACAATTAACAGCCACACTTGAGGTGTGTTTGCACTTGACCTAATAGTTTCTGTTAGGTTAACATCTGGGCAGGTGCATCTGCACTTGGAGGAGGTGTTTACAGCCTCAAAACACCTCCTGCCCACCCAGATATTAACCTATCATAAACTAGGGGTGGTGCATGAAATTGCGCACCACACACAAACTAATGTTACCTAAAAGCTTACCTGAGGCATCAAGATAGTGAGCATTTGCACTGCACAAGCGCACTGGCACCTTAGATGACCCCAAATGCGACTGCAAATGCACAAAGTGTTGCCATTGCAGTGGCGCCAGTGCACACTCAGTCAGGCTGGGTGCCACATCAAACTGGCAGTGCCCTGTCTCCGGATGCGTGGGGGTTAGTCTATTGTCTACTAGTGTTCCCAAGTGCAAGCGCTAGCACACCGTAGTCACTAATGCACTCTTCCCATCCAACAGATAGGGAGCCAAGTGTGAAAGCAGCCCAGGTCTTCTTCTTTGGCATAAGCAAGTGAAAGAGTGCATTCCCATTCAAGTTTTAAAGAGCTTTGAAAATGTTTTGAGAGCTGACCATTCACAAAGGATCAAAGGAATCTGCAGTCTCACTGCTGGATTTAGAAACAAGCAAACATTTTTTGAGGGCTGGGGAACCGCACTTTAAGGGCATTCTCCTCAGTTTCCACTGAGCCAATGAGAAGGTGTGATTGCGGGCTAAGGAAAACTTCTGCTGGCTGAAAGGGGAGGGGGAAGGAGGTGAAGAATGAACAGCCTGAAGTTGTAACAAAAAGGGATCAGATGTGTCAGGCTGTGAGAGGTTGTGGGGATTGAGTCAGTGTCTGATTTTACAAAGAGGGACTCTCACCGTGAGCAGTTTCCTCTCCCTTCTCTTCCAGGACCGGCTTCTCTCTCTTACTCTGTGAGTCAGACCATTGTCCAATTTTGCAAAGAGGGACTCTTCTGCCAGCGATCCTGAAATTTTAGAGGTTTCCATCCTGCTCCCCCTCCTTCCTTCCTTCCTTCCTTCCCTCCCTCCCCCTCCCTCCCTCCTTCCTTCCCTCCCTCCTTCCTTCCTTCCTTCCTCCCTCCCTTCCTTCCACCCACACCATTTGCCTCCCTCTCTGCTTCCCCATCGTGATCGTCTGACTCCCTGCCAAGATGGGAGGAAGAGAGGTGGACCAAAGCTGCTGCAAAAGATTATCTGGATCAGGTTTATATAGGGGGGAGGGTTTGGATCCCTGCCCCATGAAGTCAAGGTATGATGGGAAAGAGAGGGGGGAGGGGTTTCTCCCCTGCTCTTCCACATAATAAGTTATAAGTGGGAATGCGAAAAACAGAGCTCACTGCTGATTTTAAAAACCCGGATTAAAAGCCAGACTAAATTGTGTAGTGGGAACTTGGCCAAAGAGTCTTTCTGCATTGGTCTTTATTCTGGATCCTGCCATCCATATCCTGGTGCTGACTATGGCAAGCCTTGTGGACCAGAGAGTCACCCATCCCCACTAGCTTCCACTGCTATGTTCCACATTCTGGATTAGGAAGTCCAAATTGACCTTCTGGTTGACATCTGGTTGGAAATACTGGTAGAACATGATAACAAGGTCTACTGGCATATTAGGGCCATGGGGGATCCATTTTCAGTACTGCACTTTGCTGAGTTACTAAAATGGGTGCCCTGCGGGTTCTGAGCTCAAGGACATTTGTTCCTGAACCATCAGGACTGACTCTGAAACTAATGTAAGCTTCAGGGCTGGTGTGGCAATTGGTCCAGAACAGATTGGGACCAACCCCCTGCCTGATCCAGATCTACTGATCCAGAACTGCACCATAATTACAGAAAGGACCAGAGTCTCCGCACTTGGACAAAAATAGCTACATTCAGTCTTTCCCTCTGACTGTGCCCAAAGGTCTGTCGCTAGGTTCACATTCACCTTGTAGGAATGGTCTCGAAAGACTATTCCAGGCCAGTTCACAACAGGAATGGCAGGAAGACAGTCACAATGTGGACAACAACCTTCCTATTCTGTTCCTTGTGAGATGTCCTGACATCAGGTGGCCCACGCTCCCCTTGAGGGGATGTTATGTCCAGGGTGCAAGGATGGAGTGGGCTTCAAGCCTCATCTTCAAGCCTCAAGGCTCCTCATCTGACAAGACCAGAAGTGTTGCAGAAACACCATTTTCAACACTATGGCTGTGTTCACACCTTTATTCCAGCCTCAGTCCACATTCAGAATGAGAGAAGCCATCAGCAAATTGACAGGTTGTTTTCTTTTACCATGATCTTGTTCAGAAAGGTCACCTTTGGGCTAAATAATGTGGACAGAACATGACTAGTCACTATGCTGATGTTTTCTCTCACTCTGAAAGTGGAACGAAGCTAGATTAAAACTTAGCTGTGAATGCAGCCTATGGACTAGCTTGTAGGCAGTATTTAAGCTGTCCACAACAGGTAAGCCTTGGAAACGTGTCGGGACGCCTCAGGGAAAGTTGCAGTGGATTGTAGTGCAAATGTGGCATCCGCACCATCCACCTGGAACTGCTCCTCCTCTCAGGCAAGTGCAAAAAGGTGCAGTGTGTAATCTGACTTTATTCTTTTCTCTATTTGTTCATTCACAAGAAGCAGCAGGAAGAACGTCAGGGTTAGAAGACCAAGTGACGGGCAGCAGTTGCACAACAGCAACAGCAGTCCTGCCAAAATGCATGTGAACGAACCTTCCTCGGGAAGTCTGGGGAATATCCCCTGAAGTGACACAAGAAAATCACATCACCTTCTGCCTCTTGCGTACCGCTGCCTGCAAACAGCACAGCCCGGAGATGCAAAGGGCAAAGAGCACACCGAGAATAATTCCTAAAGATAAAGGGGAGGATTACAAGCTTTTGGTTGCATGGCTACCTGCAATTATGGCTCCCAGCATTTGTTTCTTGACTGACTCCTCCGCAGATCTGGGACAAGATAGGCTGAGGCTTTGAAGGGGCCTAGGAGGTTTGTTCTGAAGGTTTATGGCTCCGCAGACCCTCTCCAGCTAAAGCCTGGGCCTCTGATGACTATCAGCGTACTCTGCCCCCGTCCAGCTATCTCCAGATCAGTAGCAAAAGGCTCGGGGATTCATTGAAGCTGTAATTCCCACCGAGAGCTGGGCAGCGGATTAAGACGTGACTCCTAAACGTTGCTTTAGGTCTTTAACAAGGCTGCAGGAGACGAGGGCGGTGACCTTTATCGGATCCTGTCTTTACAGTCTGTACCTAGCCTGTAAGGTTTGAAACCGAAATAAATATGTAAATAAATAAGCAGACTGCTTCCATAGAGGAGCCGTAGGAAATCCTGAAACCAGATGCTCTATCGGTAGGAATGGCTGCATCTGCACACATTTTTAAAAATAAAAAGCGGTTCAAAAACAGTCTAGAGGGGATAGCCAGTGGTGTGTCTCCATCCCACATCTAATCCATATTCAAGGCGGCAGAGGACGAACTTTGAAGTGCATTTTCTGGATTAGAGGACTAGCATGAAGATGCTCTCACCTCTAAACTGCTCCAGGTGATGTTTTTCTTTACTGTGTCTCCATGCCACCTCTGACTATATTCATATTTGAGCTTTACATCAAAGTTTTTGTAGGTTGGATCGTGTACATTTCATAGTCCTTTCTCCCACTCTTTATCTCCCTAATTCTTGCTTGCAGCCCACCCTGGGATTGAATGCAAAATAAATAGAAACCACGCATTAAAGCAAAAACTAATAGAAAGGTATTTTATGAACAGGAAAGGAACTTAAAAATTAACATAGATGGCACATCCTAAGAATCAGCAATGAGAGACAGCATATGTTAACTCTAAACACACTTTTATTGGACTCCCATATCCTTACAGTCAGCAGTCCCTTTCACCTTTGGGGCGAGTTCCCATGACCACTTTAAAACTGTTTCAAAATGGTTTGTATCCTCGTCATTCCCACCCCCAATCAATTAAAACGGTTTCAAAACGGTTTGGATCCTCGTCGTTCCCACCCCCCAATCAGTTTCAGGGGTATTTTGAGGATTATTTGGCTTAAAAGGGAATAAATAAACACCTGATTTTTCAGGTGTTTTTTCTGGTTTTGGCTTTTAAAACGCTTCTTCCTTATTGCTGTGGGAATGCTAGAGCAATATTTGGGCAAATAGGTCATGAAATGGGTGGTCTTTCATCCTGCAGGACAGCCCCTTGTCAGTTAAAACGCTAAGGTGTAACTGCAGCCCTAGAGGACACATCTTTAAGTATGTCTGATCACCTTCTTCATCTACCTGAAACTGATACAATGGGAAATTGTGCATTCATAAAGTATACCTACAGATCACTTCACTGAATGCCCCCTTTGCAGATTGCAACAAAATATGTGGTGTTATGCGAGTAGTCCATAAGGCAAGCATATTCTCTTTTAAAAAGTCAGCACAAAGGGGCTGGGATATTTAACAACAAATTACAAGAAATGGAAGTTGGGTGGAAAGCATCCAACCCTCATGGCAAGCCACAGCCTTAATTTCTGAATAATTGACTTCTAAATATACTGTCCCTTCTGAATTACAATATATGTCTTCATATTATTTATAGAACACAGGAAGCAGCTTTGTACCAGGTTGGGCTGCTTGCCATCAGGGCTATGTAGTCTCATTCTGCCCTCATTGATGCAATGACTCCTGTAACTTCATTTATTTATTTATTTAAGAATTTATATCCTGCCCTTCACCAAAAGGTCCTAGGGTTGGTCACCATAAGAAAAAGACAAAAAATACAACACAATCTTAAAACATATTTAAATACAACCATCCTTCCGTCCTGAGCAAGACAACACCCAAAGGAAGATAAATATAAAAGGGCCCGTTTTAACTAGGTACTGAAAAGCATATGACGTAGGTGCCAGTAGAAGGCTGTTCCAGAGACTGGGAGCCACCAAAGAAAAGGCTCCTTTGCACCTCTGAAAGAGAAGGAACTCAAAGAATGCCTCTCCTTGAGATTTCAATACTCAGGCAGGATGACATGAGAAAAGATGCCCTTTCACATAACCAGTTCCCATCTTGTTCTAACTTAGGGTTGATAGAAGCTCTAGGCCAAAAACACCAGAAGGAAATCCAGATAGCATTACCAAAGTCCTCAGAACCGCCACATGGAAATCCATCAAACTTTTTTTAAAACCTAAATTGCAGTGCAAATTTCTCTTTAATCTCACCTGCTACATGCTGGATCAAAGAGGGATCTGCAACATAATCCATGCATCAAAGTAGGCTTATGAATCCTCATGCAGCACTTGTAGGTACTTCTTGCAGCTATTGTCTGGAAGACCCATATTAGCAGAAGTTGGTCCGGCTGATGGGCAGCAGCTCTCTGTAGCCTTGGCTACTTGAATCTTCCCCAATACATGTGCAGAATCTGCCAGAAAGCCATAAATTTTTATCATGTTGAATATAAGAAAGAAGATGGCTTCATGGGAACAGCATTCTTTTGTTTGGTGCCTCTATATATGTGTTTTAACTTCTTGAAGAATTAGATTTAATAATTGGACATGTAGTTCTTAGAAACCAAAACTTCCTCAACAGCCTTTTGGGTATTTTAGGGCCTAGCTACACTGAAGGACTTTTCTTCATTGGAATGCCATGATGTGGTGGGTCTGAACCAGCAAGGCCCACTGGTTGAGACCGCTGCCAAGTGTGACCTGGAACATGACCGCACTGGTCCAGACCAACCCCCACACCATCCTCAAGCCTTGCATGAGCTTCTGGGCCAGGCTCCAAGGGCTCTAAAAGCCTGGGAATGAAGGTTCCTAGCATCAGAGCCTTCAGCAGACCTCGGTGTTTCGAATCAGGGCCCACTAGTATGCCAGTATTTAATCAGGTTTATTAGTAACCCAGATCAAAGACCTCTTTATCTGGATAGGCCCTATCCTTCAAGGGCACAGTAGTGGATGCCTGGAAGGGATCTCATAGTCCTCTTCCTAAGGGCCAATGCAGAAAGTCCCTAAGTTTCAATTCACCTTCAGTCTACTTTCAGAATGAGAGAATACACCAGCATAGGAAATATTTGCTCTTGCCAAGGGATTTTTAAAATTAAACTAGGGATGTACTAAATTGGCTTACTGTGAACAATCGTGGCTTGTTCTCAGTTTCAACAGGTTGGGCTGGACTAAAATAAGGCAGCCCTCATTCCTATTCAAACTAAACTTTCCAAACTTCAACACATTGGCTTGACCCAGCTTAAAATGGGCCAGATGCTGTTTCCACCTTCAGTCCCAGGCATTTAGCATAATAGTGGCAGTGTGAGGGAACATCCAGAGAGAGCTCAAGATTGCCAACTCCCAAGACACTCCCAGGCACACATTTATAACTCTTCCAAGGTATAAGTTACATGGCGCCATTTTGTTCACAGAGTACAGTCAGCATGCCTGCAGTGGCTACCAAGAAAAAGGGCAAGCCACAGCTTCTCTATGAACTCAGAAGAAAGTGAAGCACTTGGGTGACCAAGCTTCCGTCATTCTTGATCAGCAATGCCGTCTCAAGCTGATAGAATCCAACATCTTCTGAAGGGCTGTATGTTAGATATCTCTGAATTAATCAAGTTGCTGGAGAAGAGATCCTATAACTGGACCAGTAGACCATCCTAAGGGTGTTTCCACATTTGCCGGCAAAAAATGGATTTAAGAAAATCTGTTTCTCGGCAATCCAACCAGATAGGGACAGATCATCGGAGGCCCCGCACATCCGCACATGTGCGGGAAGGCCGGATCAGGCGGCCAGATCCCCTGGGTGCTGTGCGGAAGCTACAGCACCCATTCCAAAAGTCAGCTGGATTCCCATGTTGCTGATGCCGCCTCCGGAGCATGGGGGAGGGGCTTTCAAGGCAAACCGTCCTGCTTCCGCCCCTCCCAAGATGGCGGCCACAGAGGCATCTGTCCCTTCGCCTGTCCATTTGTGGAAGTGTCCTGCTTCCACACGGATCAAGGTGAAGGGACGGATTGAAGGCCTAATTTTTAGGTCTTCATTTAGATCTGGTTTTCGGCAGCAAGACCCAATTTAGAGACAGATCTCGCGTGCCAAAATGCAGAAGTGGCCACCTCCAAGTGTCCCTAATCAGTGCTGCAATGTGAAAGGTAAGTTTTGAAGTGTTTTAAATGTGTCTTAAACCTCTCATTAATCTGAGGCCTTTTCTCATTACAGCTGGAACGGCTGTAACGCACTTTGGCTAAGTCAGTTTGGTATGGTTTCCCCATTCACACATAGGCAGGAAAGAACACAAATGCTGAAAGTGTCCCAAACTGACTTCGGCAGCCGCAGATCAGAATGCGCGAAGACGGGTTTAGAGCAGTGTTAACTGCTCTACATCTCCAATGCACAGAGAACCCTCGGGGATGGGTTGTCGCAGCTCTGCTGTCCCGGCAGTGTATATGCCGTGTCCCCGCTTGTTCTCCATGTGTTCAGAAAGGCCTGCTGCGAAAAGGCCTCCGGTTTCCACACCATCCAGGCCAGCATTATATCGTACTCCAAACATGGACCACTTACATGCAGTCTGTGGAGTCTTCGACCAGGTGGACCACAGGCCATAGGCACAGAGCACACAAGCTAGGGTCTGGTATACTAGCCAGACGCCATGTTGCTAAGCCCCCAGGAGCAGCACTTGAGGCACTCTGCTTCTGAGCACGCAGCCCAAAAGCGGAATAGGCTGCCTACAAGTATAAAGCCAGCCCTTAGAAGAGACGCCAGGTAACCTGGCTCATCGTGGACCAGATTACCTAGAGCAGGCTGACAAGGCCTGTGGGCCAGCCTGCACGGTGCAGAAACACCCTACGTCTCTTACATAATCCACACAGCTGTAGCACAGTTGATAACATCAATGCCATCCCATATCAGGGCCTCTTTGCCCTTTCTGACACGACGATCTTGGGAATTCTTGCTGAGATCGGTTGCCATTCACCCCATCAAAACCCGCCTTGGCTTCT
This sequence comes from Aspidoscelis tigris stejnegeri, assembly GCA_023333525.1. Classification (NCBI taxonomy): domain Eukaryota; kingdom Metazoa; phylum Chordata; class Lepidosauria; order Squamata; family Teiidae; genus Aspidoscelis; species Aspidoscelis tigris. The sequence goes on from JALMGA010000022.1 coordinate 8,646,731, forward strand.
GGGTCAACCATGTGAATTCCAAAGGTCTTTCTCCTTTAGGAACCCATTTTATAGTGTATTGCAGAGAACTGATAAAGTTAATCACTATGCACTAAGGTGGTATTAATGTAACCGCCATAAAGGCTCCCTGAAAAAAGTCACCATCACTAAGCAATTAACTAATGGACCATCTGAGATTGCAGAGAACTGTCAGAACTCGGCAGCCAGTCTGACTCATGAGGCCTTAAAAAAGAAAGAAAGGAGTATTATCTGAAGTCCACACCTGTATTAAAAACTGACCTTGAAACAAGGAGGTGTCCTTTACTCTGAGTTATTGGATGACGCCGAATAGATTCCCCCATTCTGTATTATTCCCCTGTCCTTTGACCTGAATTTTCCTTTCCTTGAATTTCTGATTTGAAACATAAAGTTGGAATCAAAAGAAAAAAATCTCCCACTGTAAATACAGACTTGCAAGTGGCCAACACAGAGTCCAAAAGAAGCGTTTTAGGCCCTTTGTGCCCTTGTTTTAGATCAGGATTAAGAAGACTCTTAATTCATAACACGGACTTTCCATCCACACACTGATGTGGATCAAGGAGGCCCCAATTCCATTTGTCCTGCTCCATCTGCCCAAGACAGAGCTGGATCCAGATTAGGAGGCCCCTAAACTGAATCTCTTGTGGCCTTTTTAACTGAGTCCACAAGAGGAGCAAGGACCTGTTCTGGATCATGGGATGGGCACAGATGGACCACCTACATGATACAAAACTAGCCATAGTGCACCACCATAAAGCTGTGACTGCTGTGGTCTACATTAGCTTGTGGACAGCAGGGCAGGGCCCTCTTCTGGCACGTATCCCAGGCCACATGGGATGCTGATGTCTTTGCAATAAAGAGTCTAGGGTGCAGCAGGTCACTGAAGCAACAGTGGCTGCTCTGCTCCTTGCCGGATACTGATAAAGTGTAAGCATGATTATTCATCGCTATTAATGATGCTGCCTGTGTGCTCAGCAAGATGTACAGGACCATACATCTGTTTCTAGAAGCATGAAACCAGGGCCCTTTCTGCACTTGGGCTTATTCTGGAATGTATCTCAGGATAGCGGTCTGCATTATATGGCAGGCCTCACTTAGGGCCTTCCGTAGCCTGCACTAGCATGCAGATAGCAGGTCCCTATTCTGGGATATATTCTAGAATAAGGCCAAGTGCAGAAAGGCCCCTGGTTCCTTCAGGATGGTTTAACACAGCCTGACCACTACTTAGGATCAGGGGGAGATAAGCTGCCGTATGTTTCCATCATCCTTCAATCCTCTTTTTCACCCTGCGAAGAAACCTGGGTGATTTCGCACTTTCCTTCCTGTCTGCTGGAATGCAACCATCCAACATTGACCAGCACTCGCACTTTGGAGCGCTAGTCATTGCTAGCCTACCTCCTATGTGACTGCCAGTCAGTCCTCTTCAGGGCACTGCGGCCTTGAGTGCAGCGACCTCCATGACTGCAAGCGTGTCAGCGTCATTGCCATGGTAACTCTGATGCTCTACACCGTTGCGGTTGTGTCAGGAGGTCAGCAGAGCTGCCAACGCACTTGCGCAGCTGGTCCAGCTGGAGGCGTGAATGTTCGCCAGCTGGATGTGACAGACAAGTGATTGGAGAAGGTTAGGGCTGTCAGTGCACTTGCCCAGGCGTTGCCTAATTATCAACTATGGACTGAAGTGAGAAAAGGCCCCTGCAGCCTGTCCGATCAGGAGCCGTGCCGCGCCCACATGGTGCATGCTCCCGGCTGCCTCGGCTCATCCTAAGCTGGCACAGCGAGGAGGTAAGCGTTGCGCGCGCGCAGGTGGGTCCCCGGGGTTGGGAGGCTGGGGGGGCTCTGCGGGGCTTAGCGACTCGATAGAGATGGTCCGGTCTACCAAGGGGTCCCACGTCCCCTGGCCCATAGGCAGACGGAGATCAGCCTCCTCCCACCCCGGAAAGGGACTGCAGGAGTTGGGAACGAGCCACCTCCCACCACACGAGGCCGTCACCTTGCCAGGCCGGGGTTCCCATTGCACAGGTGCACGCACACCAGGTAGATGGGGCCCGTGGGTCCTGTCTGCCGTCGGCCAGTGGTGGCGGGGGGAGGCATGCCTGCGGCTGTCAGGGAGGGAAGCGTGTGCGAATGCTTCCCTCCCTAGACAGCTGGGGACACTTCAAACGCACGAGGATGGACGTAGAGTGCTTCTAAGTGCTCTACGTCTCAAACATGCCGAGAGCGCTTGGGGACGGTCTGAGACAGCCTAGTCGTCCCGGCGGTGCGTATGCTGCATCCCTGCATGTTTTCCACGCATTCCAAAAGGCTTAGTGCGAAAAGGCCTCTGGACCTGGGTCTTATTCTGGATATATTCCAGAATGGAGACCTGCCATAGTCTGCACTAGCATGTGGATGGCAGGTCCCTATTCTGGGATATAATCTAGAATAAGGCCCAGTGCAGAAAGGGACGTAGACACTCATTTGTGACTTCACAGCATGTGGAAATAAAAAGATTCCCATTTATTTCAGTGAAGAGTGTGGGAAAGGTTCTGTTTAGAAACTGTTTGGCACAAAGGAGAAGGGGTTCATGGCGTTTGTGAGAACTCCTGCTGGTTTGGTCTGGACAAAACTTTGAACATTTGGGGGATTTCCATTAAAGCTCAAACGCCACAAATCTCCCTGGTTTGTGCCAAACTGGTTTTAAATAGAACCACTTTGGCACGTCCTTAAAGAGAAATCCTACAATATAGAAATCTAATTCTGAGATATGAATGTATACATGTTGGGCAAGCATAGGCTGTGGTAGTTTCAGTGTCAACAGTGCATCTTCAGCGTCACCCATCCAAATCTACTTCTGTCATTGTGTCCTCAAGATCTTGTTGGAAATCTGACATCAGTTGGACTAGGTTGTTTTAAATCATGCTTAAAATACAGTCAAGTGGTTTTGCTTTTCCTTTCCTAGTTCTGCTGCATGGAAGCGGTGTATCTTCATTGATTTTAAAAGAAATAGATCTTGTTGAACTCAAACTCCCAGAATCTGTGGCCAAAACAATTTTGCAGTCAATAATATCTGAATGATACCAAATTCACTGCCACTGCTCGATATGCTTTGAATCACAGGCAGATAGGTGAATGGACGGTTGGACGGATGGATGAATTACAATTTATTTTAGATCTAATGGGAAGTAAAAATAACATCCATAACTACCAATAAAATATATAAATGTTGTGTAGTAAGCCCCATAGCCAGTTGTTTCCAGGTTATAAAAGGTGCTACCCAAAGCTTAGCAATTTTGTAGGTAACTGACTGCTACATATGTGCTATTAGAGAAAATAAAACCAGCATAAAATCCATCCATTCAGCTTTTGGTTTGTGGTGACCTCTGTAGCTATCATTATAGAAAGAGCATTGCACCAACACATCAAGTTGGATTCAGCAGTGCCAGTGCCCCAAAGGCAAGTAATATTAACAGTGTCCCTTGGTGCACTGTCAAAATGGGCCCGGAAGAGAAAGGAAGGGAGGGAGGAAGGAAGGAAGGAAGGAAGGTGAAAGCTCCAAGTTCTTGCAAAAACAGACGCAGCTTCATCTTCATGCTTTTTTTCATAGCTTCTGGTTGTGCATGGGGCAGAGCAGTCACATGTTCCAGCTCCAGGGGTGGCTGCCGTTCTTAGAGCACCTGTATCCAGTAGAACCAGCATCAGGCAATGCATTTTGCCTAAATCCAATTCAATGAGCAGAGATATGGCCAGCATCCACTCTATGCAGCTGGAATTCCTGGCTGCAGTCACACCTAAGGTTTTTATCCAATTTCAGTCCACCTTCAGAGTAAGGGAACACATGAGCAAAATTGGCCAGTAATTTTCTTTCCACAGTATCTATCCCAAACGTGGATCTTCTGAGTTATTTAACACTGGGGGGAAACCCAGCTTGTATTCTCCCACTCTGAAAGTGGACTGAAGTTGGATTAAACCTTAACCGTGACCACTGCTGCTGCACTTCCTATCTCTAGCTGAAGTTCAGGCTGGGAAGGCGGCCTACACATTCAGGTTGATGCCAAAGGCCATGCTGGGACCTCATGTGCTTGGGATTCTGCCCCCTCCCCCCATTGAAGTCCTAATGTGAATGTAGTTTGGTTAAGGACCACCTTAAGAAAGGGTTTTTTTTCTGTTGCACATCTTAGGCCTTCTATAAGTTCATTGTGGCTCTTTTTTTAAACAGAATTTTACATGCAGCAAATTATATAATCTTTCTTATGCTGACCCATATATACTATGCATTACTTAAATCTCAAATCCAGTTTATGCTTTATAATATGGACGTGTGACACAGCACAAGCAAAAGACTTCCTAATTCTTCTTCCTCTTCTTGATAATCCAGAATCAATTAACTACAAATAATAGCCAGCAGTAGTATGGCAAAGGACAATGTCACATAGGTGGTATATGGCACCGAATCTGAAATAACCGCCCTTTGGGGCACAGGCCCCCTTTCCTTCTGGTTTATGCTGCCTGGTGTTTGCTCAGCCACATAGTTAATCTGATAAAGTAATCCTTTGCCCAGATAGAAGGCAGTGTTACTCTTGGGCAATCCCACCTTAACACACAAGAGCTGCCACACTGACTTTGGAGGCAAATAGTTAATCAGCAAGGTGCATCTCCCTGCCATAAAGGAAGGGCAGGCGACAGCCAGGGCCAGAGACAAATGCTTTCTCTGTGGGCCGCTGTTTACTTGTCTCTGCATGCAGATGGAAAGCCACCTGACAGTCGCCCAGCATTTTCCTGGTAGCCATCCGGTACCTGCCTCGCTCTGCTCCAGCAGTGCCATGGAAAGGAACTGATGCAGACTCAGTGGCGCCAACAAACCTGTCATAACTTGCCTGTTGCCACACAGTTTCATGGCCCATCCCATCACCTATCTCCCTTCACACGCCTTCTTATTGCTCACCTACTATAGATAGGCCCTGCAATAAATGCCAGCCTGGTTTTCCTCTCTCACTTCAGTGTATCAAAGCTGACTCTGAGCTTTGGGGCCCATTCTGCAAAACGGTTTGCCACTCAACAGGAGCCCCTCCCGAGGGCAGAAGACAACAACCACTTCTCTCTTCTCCAGACTCGCTCTGAGTTGTCCTTCAGACTCCGTTTCTTTCCCACTTTTCAATGAAGATGGGCCATAACTGCTGACTAGGGACGTGCATGAATATTTGTATCATTCGAAATTCAGCCAAATTTGGACATTCAAATTCAAACAGACTGTTGGCACATTCAAAGATTGACATTCAAATTTGAAAGGAGTGTTTTGATGCATTCATATGAAGCTTCGTATCAGATTGGTATAGCATTTGTATATGGGATCCATATGCTACTTTTGACCATACAGTACATATACAGCAGGCTGCAACATCACATCAAACTCAATGAGTGCTAGGTGTAAGAAGGAGGCTTTCCCTCTTGGGTTTATATATATTTGCATTCAGCTCAAATATTGGGTCCCTTCGAAAACTGACATTCACAGGCGAAGTGAAACCTTTTGTGCGTTCAGTTGAAGCTTCATTACATTTGCAAAGGTGAGGAGGTGACAGAGTGGCTGCCCAGCCATCTCTGGAATGGGTTCACAGCAGATTCAAAGCAGATTCAGAGCGGATTCAGAGGCAGGACTGGAGACAGGGATTCAAAGCAAAGTAAAAGTATTTGAAGCAAATTTGAAGCCTAGCATATTCAAAGTGGCTCCATTTGCAGAGATGCAAAATTCCTTTGCATTCATTTTGACATGAAGCAGCCAGGAAGAGAAATTCTCTGCATCTCATATATCATTATTGTTACGTTATTATTGTTCATAGTCAGCTGTCAGTTAGGAAGGGGCAAAGGAGAGAATACCAACATTTCTTTCTCTAGGACACCGGGTAAATTCCCATTACAAGCTTAAAATGGTTTCAAAACAGTTTTGATCCTCGCAGTCCCCACATCAGGTTGGCTTAACATGCTTTCCGCATGTTAAATCGCCCCAAAGCGCTGTAAATGTTAACATTCATTTCAACAGGTCTCGCTCCGGTTTGTGCATTTGAAATGTTTTACATTTCTTACTGTGGGAATGGTACAGTTTTAGTGGGATGAGAATGCATGTTTAGGGTTTCCCTCCCCAATAGCTTGCTTCCAAAGATAGTGATTTTATTGTAAAAATCCACCCCTCACAGCAGCCACTACACTGTAGCAATCTACCCACTTCATACCTGATAACAATATTGCAATTTTGCACCATTCTGATAGTTCTGACCTTTAGAAAGGGAAAGGAAAGCAGCTGCAGGTTCTGTTTTGAAGGCTGTGGCTGTGGAGGTGAGCGGGCGAAGGGGGCTTGAGTTGCCGCCACTGCTGTGTGCCCTGGGCAATGGGGAGAGGAGGGGAAAGAATCGCTGGCTGCCAGGTGCCGTTTTTCCTCCATCAAGACAAGCGGCAGCCATCCAGCCACCCAGCTAGGCTACATGAATGAGGAAGAGAGCGGGGCAGCCCTGAAAAGTGGCTTTTAGAAAGTAGCCACTTGAGTCCCCCCTTGAGTCACGTATGCCACGTAGGATCCTCAGAATCCAGATAGAACGCGATTAAGTTAAAAGTAATGGGATCAGGCAACGCATTTGCATCCGTTTCTATTATTTCAGTTTAGGGGAACCGTATTAAGTTTGTAATGGGAATGCGGCCACCCTTTACCAAACTGTATGATCTTGGGTGGGTGTTAGTTGCAGTTCAGCCTCAAACCGTCTATGAGATGAAACCAGAGGCCTTTTTGCACGAGGGGTTTTCGAACACATGGGGAGCACGTTGGGATGCAGCATTTGCTCTTGTGGGGCAGTCGGATCTGTTCCAAGCCGCCCCAAGTTTCAGAGCACTAAAAAGTTTTCTCAAAAAGTTTTGCCTTCGTGCGAAAATGCCTCAAATTAGCAAAAGACACTTTAAATGGACGCCAAGAAAGTAAATCTGCTAACTGTTTAAGCAAATCTCCTGATGTTTTATAATACAGACAGAGCACTAAGCCAGTTTGAAGGACTTAGTTGTCAGTCTGTGTGTGGATTAAACAACCACATCTGCTTTTCATGTAGTTGTGTTTCAAATAATGGACTGAATAAGGCAAAACTTAGATCCCAGTGGTATTACTTCGGACTCCTGGTAGACAACTCTGCCCTGTTGACAAGACATTCCATGAGGGCTGCTGAAACAGGCAAGCAGCTCAGACTGTATTCAGACATAACCAAAGGGATGCCTCAGATATGCTTCAGAGAAACAGCATGTGGCCCTCATGTTCCCAAGCCATCTCTAATCCACCTTTTCTAGCACAGAATGTTCAGGAGAGGGGGGAGGGGCAGGCTGGTTTGTGAATGATCCCACCTCAGAACTTTCTCTAAGTTGCCTCAGGCTGTATTCAGACATGACAGAAGGAACACCTCAGATATGCTTCAGTGTCCAGTTTGCATTCGAATATCAATCTTTGAATGTACCAGCATTTGATTGAATTTGAATGAATTCATACAAATTTTGAATGTGACGAATATTTCTGCCTTGATTCGATTTTGATTAAGCATTTTTTGGTTTGCTGCGGTCCAATGTGCTCTCTGGGAACAGTAAAGTGAGGTAGAAGGTCTGTGCCACTGACCAACCTGAAGGCAATGACTCTTCTTCTGGATTTTGAGCCAGAAGGATTAATAAAGGCAGCAAATTGGGTTGACAGGGAAATGAAATTCCCTGCATGTGAACTGATTTCCAGCAGTTTCTTGACAAAACAAGTTAATGAATGACTCCATGGAGCAGATCCTGCAAAAATGAGACATGCACCAGAACGGCGGAGAGACATTTTCAGTTCCCCCCTTAATGAGTGCAGCATTGGAACAGAGCTGGAAAAGTAAATCTTCCACTGATGGGTCTTGGCAAGGGACCAGCAAGTAAAGAGGGTGAAGTCAGACCTGAAAAGCGCAATAATTTGCTCAAACTAAAGTAGGAATGGCAACATACTATACTAAAATAAAACTGCTGCCAGAATAAACATGGACAAGAAGGGCCCATCTGGATCCTTGCAACATGGACAGTGAAGCCTGGATTTCTCCTAAATCACATTGTCTCCAAAACCAGAGAGCAGCTTTGGTGATCCAAGTTTGCATTATATATCTAAGTAGGAAGGCTGCTGGCATTTGCAAAGTATTTCTGGGCTGTGCGTAATGTGGTGTTATACTGGGTGAATCCATTAATTTTTCAGACATAGACAACACTGAAACGGAAAAACTATGAAAAGGCTTAGGTCTAAATAGACATGTCCCATATTGTCATTTTAGGGGCACTTTTGGGAGATCTTGAGGTGAGCAGGAAAATTAACTTCAGATATCATAAGTACCTCATATAAACTGTCAGTCACAGTCCTCTAGGTGCAGGGCAGAAATGCCCATTCCCGTCAGCTGAGTGCAATATGACCACAGCACAGCTCATGAATTTGTAAGCCTGGAAAGGACTTCTGCAAAGAGTCTGAATTTTATCCAGGTGCTCCAGCAGAAAGCAATGCATGAGCAATTCAGTTAATAGGGGTTAGCAGGGGATGGCGGAGGGGGGAGTTAAGGATAATCAGGCATGTAATAAATGCCAGCATCTTAGCATCCACCCCCTTGAACCTCCAGAAGAAAAAAAGGACAGAAGAACACAAGTCCCCAGATTTTCTTAAAAGGATCAGGGTAAACTTCACTGTGCCATGTTTGGTGTGCTTTCCACTGGCATAGCTCGGGACCACCCATCTGGGAACTTCTTGCTGCATGCCCAAATAAAATGAGAGAGAAATGACATGAAGCAAATAGCTCCATATGTTTGATTCAGTGCTGTGCTAGCAGAAGCTGTTGAAATCCATAGGAAAACATGAGCTTTTATTAAAAAAAAAAAAGACCTGATTCACACTCCTCCTTTCTTGTGTTTAGAGTGCCAGACTCTTTTCTGGAAACCTCCCAGTTCAATTCCACATTCCTCCATGAAGCCAGCTTGGTGACCTTGGGCTAGTCACAGCTCTCCTCTGAGCATTTACAGCCCCACCTACCTCACAGGGGCTCTATGGTGGGGAGAAGAACAGAAAACTTTGTCGGCCACTTTGGTGATAAACAGCCTTAAAAGGGTGAGAAAAGCGAGGTATATAAAGCAACATTTTTCTTCTAAAGCTCAGAATTGTTCTGAATTTTGCAGTTCTATGGATTTTGCTCACCAGATGAAAACATATTGAAAAATATCCAAATGGGTGCATTCTAAAACACACACACACACATGTATACATATATGCTGGAATAAACTGTATATTTGAGTATTATACTATACATATTTATTCTAGAAGGTGCTGTTTAATAATATGGAAATAGCATATTTTAAACAGAAACTGTTTGTGAGAAAGAATTGCAAATTGAAACCAACGCAGGACAGAAAGAATTTGTACAAACAAGGCAGAATGAGACTAATCTGCCCAGTTGACAGTAAGATTTATTACCCTCAAGATTTATCATCATGGGGACTAGTAGCTTAGTATCACTGTTCACTAAACAGTCTTGGCACACTTGCATCTTTAACAAAACCAGGGAAATTCCTATCACAACAGCACATTGTACTTCAAATCAAAGCAGGAAATAACATACACAGCACAGATGGAATTTGGGAAAGAAGTGTTTTAGTCATTAGCTGTGCAGCAAAAACAAATAAATAGAATGCAGTGACATTTATGGGGAAGGCCGCCAGCACACTGAGAGTTACCGGTCTGATGCCTTCAAGGTCGTTCCAGTACCAGGGGTATTTAAAGCTAAATTAAAACCCTCATTAGCTGCTCTTGAGGGCCTTCGTGTTGATGAGGTCTCTGGTGGATGTGTTTTTTATGGGCATTGACGTAAAGTTGTGCGGTGTTCCCACCACGCTGGCTTTCAGCCAAGCTGATGTAACCCAGGTGTGATGGGTATTCTGCTGCTAACCCTCAAGGTAGGCAATCCCTGTTGGACCACAAAACGGACAAGGAAACTGCCAAACCAAATGGTGTTTTGACTCAGAAAAGGAGGCCTAGATTTTGCTGCATGTTGCAGATGTATTGATTGTGAATTCTCTGGGACGATGAGAATTCAGGCAGGAAATTGCATAGCTTAATGCAGAACTAAGGGAAGGTATCATGTGCCCATGAGTGAGTCTGAAAATGACGTCTGTACAAGAAATGGGGAAGAAAGTAGGAAGAAAGATTCCAAGGGCCTTTCTACACCAAAGGGCCCGTGGTTCAAACTAGTGTGTCTGGACCAGCCAGGTCACATGGTTCAGAGCATGGAAAGATGTGGCCTGAAACAGCACTGCCTGCACAGTGGCATTGCTCCAGACCAGACCTCAGCCTGCCCAAAAACCTATGTGCACTTTTGGGCTGGCTGCTGAGGGCTCTGTGGTCTAGCCTTGGAACCACCAGAAAACCCATTTCAATGACATGCTTTGATGCACCTGTACCTATCCAGCAGCACTTAAAGTGCAAATGGCCCACTCCGATCCCCATGGACTCTATGGGTGTGTTCCCAAAGGCACTAAAATCCAGACGGAGTTCAAATTCAGCATACAGAGTTCCCATTACATCAGCAAGTAATCCAAATTCGGGAGGCCCGTTCCCATTCCACTTCTTATCCCTGGATTTTCTGAGCACTATCCTGCAGAAATCCGGGAGTAGGGGAGGAAACCTTGGTGAAAACATGACTTTTCTGACAATTTTGTAGTTAAGCTGGCTTTTTTTCTCCTATATGGGAATGCTCCCAGGCTATTTGAGGCAGAGCTGTAGCCTCCTGGCCAATGCCAGCCACATGTGGGAGAGATTTCACAGCTCACCATGCTCATAATGCCTGTAATGCTAACAGAAAAGGCTATACAACAGGAGGAAAACAGCAATAAGTGAAAAACTTTTTTAAAATTTTAAGCAGAACCATGATTCAAACCGTTCTTCCCCCCCCCCCACCCCATCTGCTTGTAAGCACATGCATTTATGTGGAGTCCTGAGCTAAAGGAGGAGGGAGAGAGCGAGAGCTGCCAACAATCAGATTCAAGGGAATCCACTCTCTCCCGTTTTAAAAAGAGAGAGCTACTCATGATACATTTGTTTCAAGACAAGCCATCTTTCCCCTCTCCTCCACTGCTTCAAAGGCAAGAGAAAGCTGCTGTTTCCTCTGTGCAGCTGATTTTTACAGGTAGGCTGCTTTTTCTTTTTCTTTTTTACAGGAGGAAGGTTTTGCACTGGGGAGGGGAGGGATTTTAAAAGTTCTTCACTAGTCTGCTTGAGCTCAGGGAGAGGGTGAGAAATCTGAGGGTTTAGAAATTGGGGTTTAATTTTTAAAAAAGGTGTAAGCTTCTGACTCTCTGGGGCTTCAGCTTAAGTGAAGGCTGCTCTGAACAGAGGCAGTGCACTGGATAGGGGTGGGATTTAGAAGTCCTGGGAAAAGCTATATTCAGATTTTCTCTTCGTGAGTGGGAACATCTATATTTGGATTAATCTGCAGCGATTCTATTTCGGATTAAAAAAGAGTCTTTTGACTAAAAAATAGTCCAATTTTTTAAAAAGAGGACCAAATAAGCTAAGTGGGAATGCACCCTGTGATACTATGATTCCAAGCAAAGTCAAGTCCAAACCAGCACGTGGGTGCGAAGTCAGATGTTGCCATGGCAATCCGGAAGATGCTAACAACTGCGCAGCCGCAATCACCCAGCCCATGAGCCCTCGCTGTGCAGCACCTGGATCTGCCATTCCACGAGCTGTCCAGATGGTGCCAGTAAACCTATGGACCTCTTTTAAGTCACCCACAATGAGATCACTCCAGGTAGGAGTGAGGCAACGCCAGGTGAGTTGCAGCTGCATTCAAGTTCAGGTGCGGCTGACTGGCGAGCAGCTTCGGTTGCTCCAGCGTGTAGGTGCATAAAAACCCAGAGTTTCTTACCAATGCTTTAAACCTTGTTTTTAGATTTACATTTACTGCCTCAGGATCTTATATAAATGTTTTAAATAAATGAGTGAATGTTATGTTATCCTAAAATGTGGCGGTATCCACATACTGCCTTTATGGTGTGCTGAATGTGCTATGAGGATACAACATCTGCACAACACTGCCCCCCATGGAGAAACAGATGATATGTGCATGGATGCTGTACTTGCCCTCCACCATGCTGTCAGAGGCGCCATTATGGCACTTGATTCAAAGAGCTTTTCAAAACACTCCCCGCTGCCAGTTTTAATTTTGTTCCTCGAGGCTGCAAGCAGGAAGCAGAGATGTGCTGTCAGCAGCTTCCGTGTTACCAACAGCGCTGGAAATGTAGCATCACTCTGGTCATGTGGAAAGGGGGTGGCACTGGCCCTCTTCTGTGGAGAGCCTATAGAGAGTGTGCCTCTAGGAATGAGGTATTTTGGACTCATTTTTAACTGAATTTTAGGAGGGGAACAAATCTGAAGGGGAACTGTAGTCCAGGGCTGTGTTCACACCTAAGCTTTAATTCAGCTTCAGTCCACTTTCAGGGCAGAAGAACATATCAGTCACATGTGCAGTCATTTTCTTTCCACATTATCAGATGGACTTTCTGATCATGCTGGAAGAAAGCAGGTTGCCACTTTGCTGATGTGTTCTCTCAGTCTGAAAGCGGACTGAACCTGGATTATAATTTAAGTGTGAATGCATCCCAGTTGGCCCTTTAGTTCAGAACCTGTAGATCAAGCCAACTATCCTGGTATTCACCAAAACTGGATTGCTCCTTAATAGTAAGTTTCCCAAATACTTTCTACAGCTGTTGTAATCTTCTGTCAAGAACTGCTTTTTCCTCTCCTTTCCTATTTTTTCTTTTGTCCTTTCCTGGTCCTATTGATCAGATTTATTATATGACACTGAACTTTGGCATGCCACCATTAATGTCACCATTAATTCAGCCTTTCACAGGCTCCTTCTAGAATGCAGAACAAGAAGAATGTTGGCTAGTTTTTTTTCCAAGTTCCTTATAAGAAATTGATATCCCGAAAGTATTCTTAAACTGAATATCTAAAACAAAACAGTACAGAAATACCTTCAAACTGAGGTCTTTTCTACACTTACCCTTCTGGGTTGTGAAGCCCTCTTCTGGGCCTCATTGATCCACACATACTGTAGTGCACAACTGTGAGATCTCACCCCCCGCTGGTCCACGCCATCTGCATTAGATGGAGCATAAACCAGAACACAGAAGCCCTGATCAGGATTACGAGTAGACCTATTTAAACAAGTCTATTGGACAGACCAGCAGCCCCTTTTCCAGAACATGAAAGTGTGCAAAGTCACACTTTCTCTGTTTGAGATTACTGCCAAAATAGGTCCCCCGTAGCTCCAAGGCTATAAACCTTTGTCCTAGTCCGGGAGCCCTCAGAGCTTTGGGGCAGAGCAGGGTTTGGCCTGGACCAGCTCCATCATGTGGACGGCACTGTTCCAGACCCACCTAGTCCAGACCCAATGGTTCAGGCCATGGGGAAGTAAGTGCAGAAAAGTCCCGAACATGATAATCATTTCCTTTTCATCAGTGGTTTAGACAGAGCAAGTGAAGTTCCGTACATTTCACCCATTTTGGCGGAGGGCATAGAAATGCCTCTAAAAATCTACTTTGTTGACAACATCCTCTAGTGCTTATGGTGGGGCATTGATGCATTCTGCTGTTGGAAACAAAAAGTGCAGTCTGGAGGTACTTGGCTGGAGGCACTCCACCAAGGGAGTTTTCCGTCCTTATCTTTATTAACTGTGAACTTATCTCTTTCCTTAGATACAGAGCTTGGAAGGGAGGATGAAGCAAGCTGAAGGAGGGAGATCCCAGATGTGTCACTGCCCTCCTGACACCCCTACAAGCACTCCCCCTCTCTGAAAACATACATTAAGCACATAATCACTGTGGCCAAAGGTACACAGGAGTTGGGTGCAGGCTAACAATCATTTGATAAGTCAACAGTGTTTCAAAACACCATAAATTAATTTCTAGGTGTAATTTAGCTGAGAGGGAGGAAGATAATAAATTGCATTGCTGACGTGGTGGGTGACTAAAGAATCCACTTCTGGAACCGCCAGCACCACAGTCTCGGTGGTGCCATGTGTGAGAAAACAAAAGGAAACACACAAGGTTGTTCGGCCATAAAAAGGCAGGTGGAGGTAATTGTGGCGGGCTGCCAGTGCAGATGGAGGAAAGGTTCCAGCAGTCATCCTTGGTGGGGGAGAGATAAGCGGAGGAGATTTTCCTTGGACTCGGAATTTGAGGATTGCAGAGAAAACATAACGAAAGCTCCAGGAAAATGTCAGCATTCAGGACACTGGGAGTACACTCTTGCCAAGATCTGTTTTGGAAGGAATCTTCCTAGTCAGAACTATAAATAGACCATATTGATCAGGACTGTGACCCAATCACTTCTGCAAACATTTCTGAACAGATCCAAAACCCCATTCTACCTCATTTATGCATGGAAATGAACACGTGTGTGTGTGTGTATTTCGCCTTGTGCATATTTTTAAAGGGTTTTTTTTTTTTTTTTGCCAGAAGAATATAGATTTTTACTATACATTTGTGTATGCAATATACTTTCCAAATATATACCTAATATATATGGGGCTGTAATGCACTGGAAGGTACAGGTGTGAAATTTGGGGGTGGTCTTGGTCTCCCAGCAGTCACTGGTTGAAGCCCTTTTTGCACAAATATGATTAAATCACAGTTATCCATGCTCTGGTAACCTCCAGACTTGACTACTGTAATGTGCTGTACATGGGGCTGCCCTTGAAGACAGTTTGGAAGCTGCAACTGATGCAGAATGCATGATTGCCGACCAGGACAGCTGGTCAGATGTACACCATGCTGATCTTAAAAGGGTTCCACTGGCTACCAATTCACTACTGAGCCCAATTCAAGGAGTTAACTGTGACTTATAAGGCCCTAAATGACTTGGGCCCCAAATATCTAAAGGAACGCCTACTCTGATATCATCCTGCCCATCTCTTCAGATCTGGAGGTGAGGCCCTCCTAGGTCCACCACCTTCAGTAGTAAAAGGGGCGGGCACCCAGGATAGGGCCTTCTCAGTGATAGCCCCTAGGATAAGGAATTGTTTTCCCCTTGATGTGTATCAGATACCATCAGTGTACATGTTTAGGAGGGCAGTGAATATGCACCTCTTTACCCTGGCCTTTGGTTAAATGGAAATATACTGCCTCTTCCCACTTACAGACACTGTGATTATTTTATTATAAACTGTTATTGCTTTAACAGTTACCCTCAGGACGGGTAACAACATTTAATCATATATGATTTTAAATGTTGTTACCTGCCCTGAGACCTTTGGGCATGAAGTGGGATAAAAATACATATAATAAATAAATAATATATTTATTATTTATTGACCAAAAATTGCATCCCAAAGGAATTCAGAAGTGTGGATAAGGTGTTTCACATAAATCTTCGCACACCACCAACCTGGAACTGAATCCAGTGTAAGGGAGGCCAATCATACTGTCTTTCAGAAATGTCCATTTCAACTCTTTCCCCATTAACACAGTTGTAACTTGGGCCTCTCCATGTTTCCCAGTAAGATGGGACACTGTGAGGCCTGAACCAACTCTGTGTCTCTCCTTTGACACTCTGGTGCAAACCAGGTGAGGCAAAGTCTTCTGCTAGCAGAGATTTCAAAGTCTTGACTTTTTCAAATCAAATGCAAGAAAATTTGCATTTGTTCAAATGTGCTAGGATTAGTATTTGATATGAATTTTCAATCCCATACAAATCCCGTATGAATCCCATACGAAGCTTCAAATGAACGTATCAAAAAACATTCCGTTAGAATTTGAATGTCCAAATTTGGCCAAATTCGTATGAATTTTGAATGTTACAAATATTTGTGTACATCCCTACATTTTTCACCCATCCCTACTTGGAAGAGATGCTACAGTGCAGGTGGAAAGCAATGTATCGGTGTATGCATTCCCACACATAATTCTTAAGCATTTCAGGGCTCAGTGTAGTGAATTGGATAGGCTCCATACAGTTTATCCTACATGGTACAGTGTTATCTGTCTGAAATGCCATGGAAATTGGCCAGTTATTGTAGCCATTAACTCTCTCTGACATATCCTGACAAACATTTTACATAGAAAGACATGGGGAATACAACATTCACTGCAAATGACCCACAGATATGTGTGCAATCTCCCTCTTTTGGGCACTTGGCTTCTTGTTAATAATAAAAGGCCCGTTTATTCAGCTTTCCCCACCAAACTAAAAGGTTGTGCTTTTGAAAATCCAAGAAAACAGATCTGTGACTTAATCCCTGAAGCTCCAAGCTATCAATAGAAAGATGTGTCTCCAGCTAAGGCAAATCTACTTATTCCTTTTTAGTTCCTTGGGTCTCACCCAGTTTCTGAGCCTGCAGAGTTTCTCCAGTTAGCTCAAGAAAAAGCATTCTCTAAGGCTCTGCCAGAATTGGACCAATTATTTCCAGTGCACTCAAGGAACAATTACTTCTACCCTGGGGAAGGAAGTCCTGTATAAGTCAGGCAAAGGGAACCAAGGCTGCAGGACAGCAGTCTTTGCTACAGCGCAGGAGTGATAAAGGGGGAGGAGCTAGTGGCACTTAAGGGAGGTCCAGTATGCCCTCTCCTTATGAGGACCTCCCTGGATCCACCCAGTCACTAATATTCCCTTTTGGGGCAGGTGCAGGAGATGGTGGTGACTCAACTGCAGACCCATCCCAATTTGGCTGTGTGGGGGGCATTGATCACCTTCATGGATGATTTTTATCTGGGAAGCTCAGGCTAGTGCAACCTTTGATCTCTCAACAGCTTTTGATACCATCAATCAAGTTATCCTGCTGGAATAATCCCAAGGACTGGGACTTGAGTCCCTTCCAGACTAGCGGATTAAATCTGCAGTTAAAATAAAAAAATCCGCAGCTTACCTGCTGCCAATTGACAACTCGTGGCCCTCACTAAAAGCAGCCTCCATAGCTTCCTACTCAGAGACTGCGAGAACTGAGACCGGCACACGTGGTCACATGGGGTAAGGTGCATGTCACGTGGGATGCGGCAACCAATGGGAGCTGATCTGCCGTCCGAACTCTCATTGGCTGCCTGTCTAGACTGGCATAAAGCTTCAAATTTACTTAATGCTGCACAGCAAGTGCTGCTAGATCAGCATTAAGTAAATTTGCAGTAGTGTCACTATAAAGCAACATCACTGAGAAGTATCGGCCAGCAGGTGTGATGGCTCGATCTTGGCTACACATTCTGTTGCACAGCATCAATAAGTCTGAACACAGCCTTGGAACCACTGCTCTACTACAGTGGTTTCCTTCCTATCTCCAAGGTAGTATCCAGAAAGTAGCAATAGAAGACTTGTGTTCAATGCTCTAGCAGATTTCACGGATCAGTCCTGTCTTCTGTGTGGTTAAACTTTTACATGAAGCTTCAGGAAGAGGTAATCAGGAATTTTGGACTGAACTAGTTGAAACAGGTTTGATTCAAACCTTGAACTGATTTAACCTAGTTCTGCATATAACAGCACACATTAAAAAAATGTCTTTAAAGGTCAAAATATTATTATTAAAGGTAGTTTAAACCAGTTCAAATTCAAACTAGTCAAACCATCGTCTACATTATTTTTGTCTTAGTCCCAACTAGTAGTCAACTTTATTTATTCAACCAATGGTATTAATAACAACAAACACAGAGAGACTGACAAGATTAAAATAAAGCTAAAAATGGGAATACAATGCAGTATCAGTGGAGTAAAGAAGAAGTGCTGCCATGTCTCCATGAACCTAAAAGGCCATGGCTTTTGCACTGGCATCTGGAAGGAGATACCATGATCTCCAGTGCAAAGACACCTCAATGTGAGGGATCCTCCATCTGAGATTTATTTCATCACATCATGGGAATATGCTGATACCTCCTGAAAAACACCTGAGTGCTCTAAATACCTGACATGTTTTATAAAAACATAAGCATTTTGCTCTCTGACCATTAGAACATAAGAACATAAGAGAAACCTTGCTGGATCAGGCCACAGCCCATCTAGTCCAGCATCCTGTCGCACACAGTGGCCCACCAAATGCTCATGGGCATCTCAAGAAGAGACAAGGACAAACCTTCTCCTGCTCTTGAGTCCCAGCAGATGGTCTTAGAAGCGCCCCAGTTCTTCCCACCCGC
The DNA here is from genome assembly GCA_023333525.1 of Aspidoscelis tigris stejnegeri. NCBI lineage: Eukaryota > Metazoa > Chordata > Lepidosauria > Squamata > Teiidae > Aspidoscelis > Aspidoscelis tigris. The sequence goes on from JALMGA010000022.1 coordinate 8,664,920, forward strand.
CAGCCTGAAAGATGCATCTAGGCATTCGTTCTAATAGCCGTTGATACATCTGTCGTCCATAAATTTGTCTAACCCTACCTTAAAGCCATCTAGACTGGTAGCTGTCACCACCTCTTCCGGCAGCACATTCCATAAGCCGATGACCCTCTGGGTGAAGAAATACTTCCCCCTGTCAGACCTGACTCTCCTACCCATCAGCTTCATAGAGTACCCCCTGGTTCTAGTGTTGTGCGATAGAGAAGAGAAATGTTCTCTATCCACCTTTTCTGTACCGTGCATAATTTTATATACTTCAATCAGGTCCCCTCTTAAACGCTATCTCTCCAGACTGAAGAGGCCTAGATGTTGCAGCCTGGTTTCGTAAGGGATTTTCGTTCCAGACCCTTAAACATTCTGGTTGTCCTTCTCTGCACCTTCTCTAGTTCCACAATATCCTTTTTGAGGTGTGGTGACCAGAATTGTACACAATATTCCAAATGTGGCCTCACTATAAAGGGGCAAAATGACACTTGCTGACTTATTTTCTATTCCCTTCCTAATTATTCCCAGCATTGAATTAGCTTTTTTCGCTGCTGCCGCGCACTGAGTTGACACCTTCATTGAACTGTCCACCAAAACCCCAAGATCCCTTTCCTGGTGTGTTGCAGAAAGCTCAGACCCCATCAGTTTATAGACATAATTTGGATTCTTGGCCCCAATATGCATTACTTTGCACTTGTTAAGATTAAAGCACATTTGCCACTTGGTTGCCCACTCACCCAATGCTAAGAGATTCCTCTGGAGCTCTTGGCAATCTCTTTCAGATTTTACTACCCTAAATAATTTAGTATCATTAGATTTAATGTGGTACCACTGTAGGTTCCACTACCTATTATTTATTTATTTATCCCTCCCTATGCCCAAGGGTCTCAGTGTGGGTCACAACATATCACATGAACATTAAAACCAATCACATATTAAGCATATTGGCGAATGCAACAGGCAAAAGCATATGTGAGAGATGGCGCTATGCATACCAGCCCCCCAGCACAACCTAAAGGTCTCGCGTGCTGCATATGGGTAATTGAAAGCAGACATGAGAGGAGAAGAGAAGAGGCAGCAGCCTGGGCTCTGCCATCTTGCTCCCAGCAGTGTCCCTCCCTCCTCCAACTGCCATCACAAGGCTGAGAACCATCTTGCCTGAGAGGAGTGGAGAAGAGGCAGGAGGCTGGGCTCTGCCATCTTGCTCCCAGCAGTGCCCCTCCCTCTTCCAACTACCAACACAAGGTAGCAAAGAGACTACAGCAGCCGATCCACCAGTTGAGAAATCATCTGGTCCTGAGGCCAGAGCAAGGCTGGGCTGAGTAGATGCCGGCTGACCATCTCTACCATCATCCAGTGTGCCATCAATGAAGAGAAAATTCAAAGTAAAGTTAATAGGAAAATTCCACCAATAAGAAACAAGCAGAAGAATTGGAACTGAAGACCTCAGGTGCTTGCTTTTTGCTGTTCCCTGTTCCCTCTCACACCATTTTCCTTTTGTTTCTTGTCTCTTTAGATTGTAAGCCTGAGGGCAGGGACCTGTGTAAGATTAATATAATATTGTAACCCGCCCTGAGACCTTCAGGTATAGGGCAGGATAGAAATATAAATAAATAAATAAATAAATAAATAAATAAATAAATAAATAAATAAATAAATAAATAAATAAATAAATAAATAAATAAATAAATGAGGCTCATAATGGACACTGAGACGAGACCCTCCCTTGACAACTGAACGCAATCCCTTTCAAACAAAGCCGCTGCTGTTGTAAGATGCAGCTTAGCTGACAGCTGCACCAAGCAAGTAGTTTATGTGTGACCCGTTCATGGAGAACTTTTGAACTCTCCATGTTTCATAAAGAGTTGATTCTAGGGTTACTCAGCGTTCATGGAGCAAAAGAGCATGACTACCGTCAAATCATGTCCCAACAAAGGCATGAACCGACTCAAAATTGCACAGAACAGAAAGGTGGTGCTTAGAAATATTTCTATATGAGAGAGAGGAAGGAAGGAAGGAAGGAAGGAAGGAAGGAAGGAAGGAAGGAAGGAAGGAAGGAAGGAAGGAAGGAAGGAAGGTGGGCCATCAATGAGAAATGCAACCTCAATTCTGAGGTTTCTATTGAGCCAAGATTCTTCAAGGTAAAACTGACGTGGCGGTAGCTCCCTTAATCTGGACTGCATCCACATTACAAAAGGAAGTGAGGAGAGATTTGGAAGATCAATGTAGGGATGGTACTTTTTCAAATGAAAACAGTCTGAGTTCATTCTGAGGACAAAAGGTTACTCTGGTGACAACCATAAAATATTACCGAAAGATCAATGTTATGTTGATATTTCTGTTCTTTTTCTGGGGGAAGGAAGAACCTGTCATGACTGTGAGCTAAAAAGTGAGAATCTGTCCACTCTTCCTCCATAGGACGAGCCAGAGAAGGGTTCTGTGTTCATTGAACAGGGATAACCACATGGCCAGACCTCATTGGAAGGTGAAAGTTGGATGACGCTGCCACTTCTATCTTCGACTATCCACAGCATCCAACTCTTCAGATTGCTATTGGCTGTGGTGTTGGCATACTTCCTGTTGGCATACTGAAGTAGCCAGTTTGCATTTTCAGTCCATCATGAGAACTCTAAAGAGCAGTCACCCTCAATTGCCGTGATGGCAAGAATGTTAATCACTATTATAAACCACCGGCTGCTGAAAAACCACATTATGCAGGCCAGTACCATCTGTGGACAACTGGGCTGTTAGGAAATGGTGCAGGAACTGTTTATCAGCCAAGAAAGCTTTAAGAAAGGATAAGATAAATTCATGGATGACAGGTATATCAACAGCTACTGGAATAGACGCCTAGATATTGCTTCCAGGTTGGAGAGCCAGGAAGGAGGCTTCTAAAGGCCACTTTGAGGGGTTTGAGAGCAGGTGACAGTTTTGCCTTTGTCTTCTGCTCGAGATGCCCAGAAGCAATTAATGGGCCACTGTGTGGGAGGACAGGATGCAGAACTAGATGGACTGTGGCCTGATCCAGCAGGGCTCCTCTTATGTTCTTATGTTCAGATTAAGTCAGCTTTCACATGGTAGTGGAGAGAGCACAGTAGCCAGAAAAAGCTGCCTCGGCGATCTCTGGTTGCTGGACTATCAAGTGCTCCAGTTTTGGTGGGTTGTCTGCACACCTGCATCTACTCCCAGTGGTGAAAACAAAACCATGGAAGGCCCTTTGTACATGACACCATTTCCAGCACTGCTTTCCAGAGTACTATCAGAAAGAGTCCTCAGTGGTCTCCTACCAGACCATTGGTGCTGTCCACATTTCCTAGTAGTCCAGTATAGGGAAGAGACCAATTCTTCAAAAAGATCTTCAAAAATGGACAGGTCATATCAGATGTGGGTGTGGCTGGAACCTTGAAAAGATCTCTGAGACCAAGCCATATTGTAAAGAAATAAATCTAGGATTGCATTAAACAAGGGAAGTCTTATTTTACCAACTTCATAAAAGAAAATGAGGAGGAAAGAGGCCCAAAGCCCCAAAGTGCTATAATACAAAAATAGTAACCATGAAGAAGATCCTTAAATAGGCTTCATTCTGCCCAAAGCATTTCAGGCCAAGCCATCATCAGCAGATAAAAGCATTTATAATAATAATTTGCATGTGGCAAATTCACTTACAAAATGAGTTGGGCAAGATAAAATCTATTAAAGGAGCTCTGTTGTTATTCTTTTTGTGCACTACCACTTGCTTCATTTCTTGTCCAAAGTGCTGTCTGCTCCCTCTTTCCTTCCAATGATGTAAAAGCAAAAACAACAACAACCAACAACCATACGTCATCACCATGTTAAAACGACATTATACGGATAACAAAGTCAGGAGGATTTCTAGATGCACGTGGGTGACACTTGCACTCTGTGTATCTGCAACACCTAGATCCCTTCTGAACTAGAAATGCCTCCTTGGCCCTGGTCACACCTAGATAAGTCAGGACGTCCTATTGATAATTTGAACTGAAGACGTACCAGCGCTGTTTACACATAGATCTTAACGGGCATCCTCAGGCCGTCCTCGCTCTGGGCTGCGTCACTCACACCTGTCTCCATGATCGACCTGAGCCTCCTCCATAGAACTCTTGGCTTTCCACCCATTTTGCTGTGTCAAATCTATCTCCATTCTTATTGGATGCTGTTCTGTCACTCAAGGGAGTCGCAAGGGTGTGTTTGTGGTTCTTTTTTGAACCTGCTACCCCACCTCCAACCACCACCTCCTTTTTATGTCCTTTTCATCTCTATGCAATCAATTTTAAAAATAATAATACATTTGAGTAAAAATGCTAGATAGAAAGAGGAATCATACACATAAACTGAGGAGAGAAGGGGAGGTGCCTCACAAACTCCGCGTGTGCTGATTGGCTGAAGGAAAGACTGGTCCCACCCATCACAGTACAGTTCAGCCTCCTTTAGCCTACCCCCCTGCTCATCCTGAGGAAGCGAAGATGGCCTGGGATGTCAGGATGGGCTGAGTCCTCTGGAAAATAGGACTCTGCTTAGAAAGGTCTAATGAGGATACGCTGGCTTGGAAAACAAACTGAATAAAAATAATGTGAGTAACATGATCTGAGGATGACCTGAAGTCATATTAAACTGAAGGTATGACCAGGGCCCTTGTGTGCCAGAGAACCTCCTGAACATGCAGGCATGGAAACTGCTGTAAGTCTATATTAGCGGCAGGACTAGTATAACGAATCTCTACCTCTTCTGGGTGGAAAAGGTGCATGGGGAGCATATGACCTCTTCCATAAGAAGGGGGGGGGCTTGCCTAGAGGGGAGATCTGAGACAAAGTATCTGCACCACATGTGCTGGACAGCAGTGAAGCACTAGTACACTTCAGCACACACCCTTTGGGTAGGGCAGGGTAGCTGCAGTGACATGCCACGTCTCCGAGTCACCGCAGCAATGGGTGGCAAGCATGGTCATTGCCACAGCAAGGGATTCACTGCTAGTACAGCAGCCAAACATAAAAGCCAAGCTTAGAAGGTAATATTAAAAGCCAGGGGAGGGTCCCAGCCAGGGAAGTGAAGGTGCAAAAGCCCATAGTGCTTTATAGATCCTACGAAATAAAGAATTCTTAAGAAACTTCTAAATTCCAGAAGCTGTCGACAATAGGGATGTGCATGAATGTTTTTTTGGCACTCACTTCAAAGGTAATTGAATGTTCAAAAATCCGTATTCTTACAAATAGATTGCATTAGAATGTGGTAAAATTCTATTCTATATGAATCTATTTGTACGTATTCGTACGAACATTTGATACCTATGGGATATGAATGAATACATACCTGATATGAATGAATATGTATCTGATACATATGCAATATGTACATAAGATATCCATGCTCTGAAAACATCAAATCCGACCTGAATCCACTTTTAATATGCTCTGGATCCACTGGAGCTCAGTTTTTCCACACCCTCAATCTAACGAATGTCCGAACTATTCATACGAATGTTAGCATTCGAATATTGTAACATTTGATTCGAGTTCAAATGTTCAAATGTTGCAAATATTCCTGCACATCCCAAGTCAATAACCTTATTATCTAACTAACCTTAGCAAAAGCTCCTTGGCTAATGTGATTGCATTTCTGTGTTTTGACATTACCTTTTATGTTTGGTTTAAATTTCTTATCATTACATTGTTTTCTGTGGTTCACACGCATCTTGCTTTTATGCTGGTCTTGGATCATGAGAAATAACAAATATTTCATATTTCATCCCATATGAATGATTTGCCACATGAGCTGAGCTTCAGAAAAGCCCCCAAATCTGCATATGGCTCTTCCAGGTCTGCTTCTGGTACTAGGAGATTCCAATGCAAGGCAAGAAATGATCCAATTGTACTATCCGAGATGATGCATGGTTGCATGCAAAGGGCAAAGGATGCAACCAGATCAATAAAAGACCTCTGTAGTGCTATTCGTAGGTCTACATTTTATTTGATTTAATTCATTTCTCTATGAAATGTGTTTTTTTCTATTTAACATTATGCCCTGCCCTGAAACCTCAGATGAAGGATGAGATATATGCATCTGAAATAAATAATGATTAAATAATGATTAAAATAGAACAGAAAAGGATATCAGGGCAAGTGGAAGGAATGCTTCTTCTCTCCCCTCCCCTCGTTCCCCAGCAAAAAGAGCTGCACATTGTCCCACACAGAGAATCTTCCTTTGGATTAGATAGTGTGGAAATAGCATGATGAGTCACTTTGCAGATGGGTTCTTCTACTCTGAAGATGGTGCTCCTAGTACAGCCCTGGATGAAGCCCTCACACTTACTTCTGCGCATATGCGACATAGGGACATCCCACTGTGGCTGCAGAGTCAAATGCTGCATTCCCCCAATTGCCATAGCAATGGCCAGTGATGAGTGCAGTGCTACAAGATAGGTTCAAGGTTGGTTGGGGATGGGAATGGCATCTGTACTGTGAACACCGGCTTCCACTCCTGATCTTAATTTCCCTAGGACCCTGTTCCAGGAAGTTAAGTGTAAAAAGGTCCAGAGAGTAGGGCCATTTCTGCCCTTGTCTTTCCATCCATTGGATAGGAAAGATGCAGAAAATACTAATGTATACTAGCATTCCCATGTGTCTGGAACTCAGCATGCTTGTACGGTACCTCAGATGACCCCTCACACCAGAAAAGGTGCAAGTGCTCACTTCCTGGAAGTATCAAGTAAGCCTTGGGTTGGGACTGGGGAGAGTTGAGTTGCTTGTGATGCATGATTTCATGCACCACGGCTAGTTTGCAATTAGTTAATATCTGGGCAGACAGGGGGTGTTTCTAGGATGTAAACTCCTCCTGGCCAGATGTTAACTAATTGCAAAGTAAGAGGCCAAGTGACTGAACACAAAAGTTGCACCCTATCCTGTCTACCAGTAGACTTCAACAATGATGTCAGTCAGCATACTAGCCTTATCTTGTCAGAAGTCAGTGCAAACCAGAAAAGGAGCCCGGGCAGAAGTCATGAAGGTTTGTAGGGGCAGACATAAAATCCCTAAAATGTCCATCCTTTCCTCCAGGGGTATCTGAGAAGAGGAATTGCTGGTTGGACAAAAACTTCTACTTCCTTTCGTTACATGAGAAGCAACAAGGACCACCTTTATTGGAAGCCTCTTCAAAGTATTTCAAGGCCACACTCTTCTCTACTTTTGGCTGTGTGAATGTCCACAGCAGCCAGGGGTCAAAAGTATGGCTCACGGTGTAGCTGCCAGGCTCCTTCCAGCGTTTCTGATCCTTCGTAATGATTCTGGTTGCATTTTGGAGATCAATGGAAGACCTGGGGTGGTATGTGGCATAACCCCACCTACCCCACAAGCTCAGATCCTGCCCTCATGTAGAAACAACCAATGTGGAATTCTGACTATCTTACCTGGAGTCGGAATCACTCTGTCATACTCTTAACCATTAAACTATATCATAGTATTGACTGAGTCACATTTTTCTCCCCAAAAACTATCAAACATTTATTTGTATTAAGACTCAAGAGACATGGAACTACAAAAGACAATATTATGGCCACTTGGTTTCCTTATTATAACACACAGAAAGACATAATTAGGTAAAATGCACTCATGAGTACATTTGAAAAGAAATACGTCAAGTGTCGGATGGTAGAGTTGTGGGATTTTTTCCAGGGGACTGCCCTAAACTTTTAAAACTATATTACATCAACATATTTTTAAGTGGCATGTAAAAAATTGTTCCTCCACTTTCACTTGACTGGGGCACAAAATTACCCCACTCTGATGATACAAGTTAAAATATTACAAATGGCTTGTTAATTGTATGATTCATCTAAGAATAGAACCACAGGGCTTAAATGTTTTATTTTCTGTTTCTACCATTAAATCACTGTTAGCGAAACAAAAGCAATAACAATTCTTTGGATGAGCCATATAAATCAGATAAGCAAGGAAACAACTGGGGAGGTGCACGAATATTCAAAATATTTGTTATTCATACAAATTTGGACTTTCTTATACAAATCAAATGTCCAGACTTTCAGATTTCCAAATTCAAATGAATTGTCCGTATAAGTAATTCAGACATTCATATCTTTACGGGTACATACGCGTCTCGTACGTACCTGTACACATTCATACATCTGTACGGGATAAAAACCGGATGCTTATTGGATGCGTATGTATCCAGAGAGATACGAATCTCTGAATCATTCAAATACATACAAATGTATTTGTATAGATTTGAATTTTGTATACATTCAAATCTATATGAATACATCCGTATGTATTTGAATAATACATACATATTATTCATTTTAATAATTTATTTAGTAATTTAATAAAATTATTAAAAATTTAAAATTCATTTCAAAAATGAATGTATTCTTTTTTCCTTATTTGTTCGAATTTGGATTTTTGAACATTCGATTCGTTACAAATTGAATGTTGAAAATTGTGTCCTTGCAAACCCCTAGAAACAAGTAATCAACAATGATATACTGAAAGATATATTGAGATTTTAACCAAAAAGTGTTACCCAGTTGGAACAGTTAATGGTTCACAGATAGGCACAGTCATTATCACGAAACAACTTAAAGGAAGAAAAACACAATAACAAATGGATGGTAGGGAAGTCGAGCGGGTAAATGCCCCAAGTGGTTATTCGCCAGGGTTTGTGTGTGGTGTCCACTTGCATAAGTGGTCTCTTCAGAAGAGCAACTCAGTTCTCAGCATTTGTTGTTGTTTGTTCATTTTTTGTTTTGTTTTTAATGTTTCTCTTTCCTCCAGCCTTTAATGCTTCACTTAAATGTCACCAGCAGCTGAAAAGCAGCCATTTCCTGTTTAGCAGGAATTGGAGACTTCATCTGCCCGTGTAGGCTGGGAAGGGAAGAGGATGGTAGATAAGAGATGCCCGTGTCTCTCCCACCCACTTCAGCAGATAAGCATCGTGCTTGCAGACAGCTTGTCCACTGCTCTTTGACAATGCCTTCCATTCCCATTTTCCCATCCACACGTCTGTGTTATGAGCTCCCATCAGCACCATCTGCTTGATAAGAGAGGCTAGAACAAAGCGGGAAGGAACAGCCTCATTGTCAGGATGATACCTAACTCATCTAGGGAGGAAGGCGCGCAAAGAAGATTGGGTGAGGGCCAGGAAGGGCAAGAGAGGTGGAGAAGAAGGCAAGAGACCCAACAACAGATGGAAAACTCTCCATGTCCATTGCTGAGCAAGTACATCTGTCCAGAAACTAAAGATGCTTCACATATAGAAATGTTAGGGCACCACTGCAAATCATTTTAACATTCAGGATTCCTTTGGAGGTGACCGGCTGGCAGACCTTGTGAATCCATTTTGAGGTTTGGTGGGGAAGGCACTCTCAATGAGGGATGCACACAAATGAAAAATTCATGTTTGATTCACAGTCAAAAATATACGTCTGAAAATTCATTTCTTTGTCAAATCATTCTTTTGAACGTTCAGACTTTCACACTGTGGCCAAACATTTTCACAACTTTTTTGACATTGAAAATGCCTATTTTCACCAGTAAAATACTGCAAAGGTGTGAAAATTGATGGAATTTTCATATTCACAAGCTGGGAACATTGTTAAATGTCCGGATGTTCAGATGTCTGTACTTTCAACTCAATGCAAAAATTTCCAACTTTGAAAATCGGATTATTCAAATGCCAAAATTTGTATGAATGTGTACGAATTAGTATGAATAACGGGCATTTTGAATATTCATGCACATCCCTAGTCATGTGTCCTCATTCCTTCCCCAGCCTTTCTTGGGCTCCCTTTGGTAGGACGGTGGTCATTCACCCAAGCTTAAACTTTCAAGTTCTACAAAACACCGGGGGGGGGGGGTGTCGGAGGCACTCACTGACCCTTTCTGCACTTACTGCCAGACCAGTGGGTCCAAAATAACTGGGCCCACTGACCTGAATCCTGCAGAAGTGTGGGCTGAATCAGTGCCTTTGCACTGATGATGCAGATCAGACCTATGTGTCCTTCAGGTGCAAGGCCTGCCCAAGCTTTGCAGCTTCCCTCTCCCATGCTTCCATAGCCTAGGAACAAACGTGTGTGTCCGGGTGTTTCCGCACAGGCCCTTTAACACCCATTAAGCACACTTTCGCCGCGGCTAATCCGCACACGCGTTGCTTTGTGGCACATTCCCGGTGAGGTGCGTCCGCACAGCAACACCGCTTTGAAAGCGGTTTTCGGTGGTGCGTCTGCACTTGCGGGGCCTAAGTAGCACACTTCCGGTAGGTGCGTCTACACCTATCCGTGCTTAAAGTGTGCTAAATGGGTGTTTTTGGCACACCACATATTATGTGGTCTTGCGCCGTGAAAATGCATCCACTTAGGATGCGTCCACACGAGGCAAGTGTGCCTACCCAGGGCCCTCCCCCGGCTCGCCATGATTGGCTCGTCGGAGCCAAGCATGGCTAGCCGGTGGACTCCTACCTTTCGGCTCGCCCCAGAAGTGGTGGATCGCCGCTTCTGGAGCCAGGGCGAGCTTCCCTAAAGCCCACCCTAGCCCACCCGGGGTGGAGCGCGGCGAATCCTCTCCTTACCACATCAGCGTCACCCTGATTCTGAGGGTCGGTGCCCAGGATCCAGCGCGCATGTGTCCCGCGTGCCTCTTGAGTGGCTGGGGCTGCTACTGGCAGCCCCTGCCCTCAGGAGGCGTTCTGCGCAGGCACACCGTCTAGTCAGGGCAACGCGCCTGCGCAGAACGCCTCCTGAGGGCAAGGGCTGCCAGTAGCAGCCCCAGCCACTCAGGAGGCACGCGGGACACATGTGCGCTGGATCCTGGGCACCGACCCTCAGAATCGGGGCGACACTGACGAGGTAAGGAGGGGATTTGCCGCGCTCTCCCTAGGGTGGGCTAGGGTGGGCTTTAGGGAAGCTCGCCCTGGCTCCAGAAGCAGTGATCTGCCGCTTCTGGGGCAAGGGCAAGCCATGGCAGCGAGGTCCCCCAGCTCGCCATGCTTGGGGGAGGGGCACGGATGGGAGGCGGGTGCTGTGCATCCGCACAGCACTCGTCTCCCATCCGGATCTATGCCGCGTGTGCGGAGGCACGGGGCGAGGGGTAGATCCTCATCTCTTAAATGTGGATCTACCCCCTAAATCCGGATCTACCGGGGATCCGGATTTGGTGAAACCGGTTCCCCTGGGATCCGGTTTTACTAAATCCGGGTGCAGTAGACCCGGATTAATTAGCCCCTGTGTGGAAGCACCCTCCCTAACTTCACAATGAAAATGTAAGTGGTTCTTCCTATTCCCAGTTCTCATTTCACATCTAACAGGGAGATTCATGTTGTTTTCCAGCTTGAATGAAATTCTCATACATCTCTAATCGCATCTTCTGTTGTGGTTCTCATTGGTAAGCTCAGAGGCTCCCTGGCTGACAGCAGCTGTCCCAGAGGAGTTGGGCCGCCAGCCATCTCAGAGGCAACAGAATCCTTCTCTCCATCCTGTCCCCATGCACTGGTGAGGAAGAGACAGAAGGGGCCATGAGGACGGTGCTGTCTTTGCCAGAAGCGATTGAGGGCCTCCTGAATTATGAAAAGGCAGAAAGAGCATAAACCTATTTTCATCTCTGTTTGTGTCCGTCGCTATCGCCGCCTGCCCACCCCTCGCCCCTTATCGAAGCAGGAATGCTTTTACACAGCCCAAAAGAAAAAAAAGAAAAAAATCTATAGCACCCTCAAAGGAACAGTTTTTTGCTCCTCTCAGCAGCTTGTCCTCAGATCCCGGCTCCTTTGTGTCTGCTGACAGAATGAATGAGGTATAGAGACGGCATATGGAAAAAGATGGAAAGGGAGGACAGCCTGTTAACCTCCTCACTCAGACACCCTTCCAACACGGTTATTTTTTTGCTCCCAGAATAGCTCCATTGCAAGAAACCTGTACAAGAAGCCTGTTTATTGCCATTATATTAATATGCACAGCAGGACTTCTGCGCTCTTGTGCAAAACTTTGTCTGTGCAAAGAAAACCCTTGTGTATTGAATATCTGCCTGAGGAACCATAATTTAAAAACAAGAATCCCTTATAGAATTTTAAAAGGCAACAAACTTGAGGGACGGACAGTATTTGTTGAATTTTTAAAGTGCTTTTAACATATATCTTGTTTTCAATCTGTTGTTTTAATGGTTACCTGCCCAGAGACCTTTGGGTATGTGGCGGGATAGAAATGGACGCGCATGCAGGTGGGATCCGTATAAGCACCTTTTTCTCCCTCTCCTTCAAGACATCTTCTGATAACCTCTCGGAGCTGTAGATTTCCTGCTTGCATGTAACAGCAAGGGAGTAGAAGTATTTGTGAATCTGCACCATCCAAACTGAAGGCCAATTCACACCTTTATTAAGCGTGATGGCCAGTGAACATTTGGGATGGTTCGGGTGTCCACACCATTACTTGCCTACCTGCAGAATGGGAACCAAAGTGTACATCAGAATTTCTGACTTCATGTGGAATGAATGCAGCCTTTTGTGAAAAGAGTGACCTATACCTGCTGCTGCCTCACCCTTGTGCAGGTTCCAGAGCAGCATGACCCAGCTCAGCTCAGCTCAGGCCCTCTCCCAGAACAGGCCGTCCAGATTCCGTTGCTTACTTAATACCAGTGTGGAAATGACCTCAGACCAAGTCCTGCTCACCAAATCACACAAAACCATGTGGAGAACTCACTACTTTTGCAGCTTACAAAGGCCCTCTTTGTACAAAGGCACCTAGAAAAATGGTTGATGGGGCAAAAAGAGTCTCCCAGAATGCCTCAGTGTTGCCCTCTGCCCCCATTGCTTTACTGCAGAACCACGCATATAGGAAACTCTGAACCTCTCCATGAAGAGATGCACGAATCAGAATTTTTCAACCATAAATAAGCAAAGCCGTGTAGCATGGAACCACAAACAAGGAAAGAGTAATAGGGAAGTACTGCAGAGCCCCTTTCTCAGATGATGAATCTTGAGACTGCCTCGGTCACAAATGGAGAGGGCTAACTGCATTTATCCACCTCAGATGAAAGCGCATTACTTTGATCCAAATACAGTTCAAGTACCAAGCAAACCATTTGCCTTTCAATTAAGGGAAGCTAGAGAAGAACATCTACAAAAGATGTATCTTTTGCACAGGTATTCACGGACACCCATGTGATTTGTGGGTGCAGGCTGACTTAGCTTTGACGATACGCCGCAGGAAGCTCAAGTGATTGCGGGTTCTCACGGTGTGCAAAAGTGGTAATCTATACCCAGTGAGACCTAATGCTATTTTAAAGCTTGGTTCTTTCCTTGGCAACTTTGAGAACTTCTCGCTTCATCTCTGCTGGATGCATTTGTGCACTTGTCCTCTCCAACCTCCTCCTCCTCCTAGGCCAGCTTCTCACCCACTTGAAGTGCACGGATACAAACAGGCCAAGGCCTAACTTCCTGTTTTAAGAAGTGAAAGCGTAAGGGCAGTTTTCCAAGGAGCTTAATATAGTCGGAGGTCTAAATTTAACAACAATATCATGGCTCCAGTCTGCTCCTACAAAGGGAACTTTGAGTGTGGCAGGGTGGGGGAAGCAATTCTTCACCAATTAGGAAAACAATGAAGGTCTCTTTCAAGTGTCAAGGAATATTCTTAGCTGCCCTCTAACACCTAAATCAAGAGAAAGGTTGTTAAAATGGCATAATACCAGGAAACCGGCTTACAAGAGCTGCTTCCTTTTTGGAGACTGAAGCCCTAAAGCCTAGGAGCCAGTGGGCCGGGGAGTTGGGGGGGGGAGAAGGGCGGGGAGACATAGCAGTCAGACCAACGTCTTTCCATCAGGAAAATCAAGCCTGGAGATCACAAGCCTAGGAGGACTGGGAAGAAACCAGGCCTGCTTTTTGGCTCGAGCAGTTCTAAGGCCCATCAGTGCTTCCGCAGCTGGTATTTCCGGATATCATTTCTGCCATGTAGGTGTCAAAGAGCTCCATCGCCTCAGTTCATTCATCGAGGAGGGAGAGTGGGTGGGAAATTGTCCTCATCATCACCCCAGGCATTGAAGGTACCTGGTAAAATGACTACAGTATATTTACAGTACAAAGGTTCAGAACCGCCTCAGCACGGTTGTCAAAACTGGGAGAAAAGATTTAACTAAAAGCAAAACTTTTCTGCAGAGCTCAAGATCCACCTGGACCTTCCCTTCCTGTGCCCACCCTTCTCCGAGACTGAGGCACCATAACACAGACCTCACCCCTTCCCCATCATCAAGTTGCTTCTGTGGGGAAAAAATAAACAACAAAAGCCCATTGTTCGGAGGCTGAGCTGCTCCGGTGCCCAGGGACCAACCCCTGCCTCCTCTGGGGCCAAGACAAGCATCAGGCAGACTTAAAAATAAAAGGCAGGAGGGCGAGGGGACAAACAGATCGTGAAGTCATTTCCACCTAAGCGACATGCGGAGGGTCAAGAGCGTCAATCCAGGGAAAGATTTGGCTTCTGATCATCCACTGCTCTGTCCACCCAGGAGCGCATTGCTTTGCTGTCAGGTTTTCACATCAACTTTCACGCCCTTGGCCTGGCTTTGTGGTAACTTCTGAGATGCGCTGGCAAGCTGCCCCCAAGGTCAGTGGCATTTCCTCAAGGAATGTAGCTTTTTCCTAACCCTCTCGCTTATCTTCATCAGAACCCCGGTTTACAAGCTTTGACGCTGGCAACCTTCTGTCCCTAAGGACAATGGAGAGGCCCTGGGCATGGTGGTGTGGAAACTCTGAGTTACCCAGAAATCAGACTTTCCCCTTCTTGGTCTCATTTAGCACTGGGTTGGCTGGGTGGCAGAAAAGCGACCTATGGTCCATTCCACTGCCTGGGACTCCACTATGCATTTTCTGCCAGGTTTACGCCTTTAGTCTTTGCCTGACCCAAGGCAGGGAAGCTATTTCGCTCATAGTTGGATTCTAGCTCCTGAGGCCTCTTCGCACTACAGCTAAAACGCTGTAGAGCGCTTCGGCCCAAACACGTCTAAGACACTTTCCCATCCACACTGGCAGGTAAAGGACACATTGCAAGCGCATCTTATACCTACCTACGTGCGGATGGAAAACTGTCTTAGGCGTGTTTGGGCCGAATGGCCATCCTGGGACTCACAAGTCCCACCCCCAGCCTCCCCCCATTGGCTGCTGTGGAGGCAGGAGTTGACAGCCCTGGCACCTCTCTTCCCTGTGGTTGCACCCACTCCCTGGGGCCAGATCGGCTTCCTGGCGCCGGCAGGACCCCACCCACCCAGCACCCCCCACCCCACCCCAGGGGCACGCGTGTGTAAACAGGGCTTACTCGTTTGGTGCGGGGCAGCAAGTGGGGCAAGGAGGCCAGCCGCACTCAGCACCTGCATGCGGGACGGTCCCTAATTCGCCAGTTACCCGCCTGGCTTCAACTGACCATCTGTGCAGGTGCACAGAGCTCTGATCAGAATCCATGTTAGTCGCAATTAATGGTGACTACTGGGTGGACCAGAGAACCCTAATCCAAACAAGGAGGTGTGCCAGGCAGAGGCTCGCCTCCATGCCCAAGTCTACAGGGGAGCGATTTTCAGGGCCGCATCATACGGTGTCCCAGATTGCTACTTCAGAGGGAACTTTTGTTCCTCAACCCCTGGAGGCCTGTGGGTTCAGCCCTCCCAGCATGTGCCTGCTTTGAGGGTGTGGTGCTGCAGCATGGGCTGAATCCACCTATGACTTCCCGTGGTTGGGATAGTGGGCTGGGCAAGTGTTGGATAAATACGCTGCTTGTATTGTAGCTCTGGATGGTTTTGGTTTGTTATCTTCATGTTTTGAATATTCATGCACTCATGATTCACCAAAGATACGCTGCTGCTGCTGCTTCAAGACGTGAAATTTAACTCGTACATTTCTGAAGATGTATGTACTCCACTGGCAGCAGAAGTGGTGCGACAGACGATGTGGAATAGAATTCAGCCCCATTCCTTTTCACCCTTCCCAGAGAGGACACCTCCTGTCTTCATCTGCAATGCGCCTACAGATTAAATGGCTACGGGACAAAGTCAAGCAGGTGCTAAGAGCTACCCACGGATTCCCTAGCCTAAACTTTCTTGCACGTTCATATTTCTGTCGTCTTTATTGTTTTATATTTTGTGCCGTGTTTTGGCTTAACAGTGTTGTCCTTTTCTGAAAGACCCAGACCTTCTCAGTGACCATCTGTGGTGACGGGGGGTTGGGGGAATATTAAAAGCAGCATCCCGACTCCGTGTCTCTATGTCGGATGAATATTTAAAAATTTATGGTTCTGATTTTTTCCCTTGAAAGCCCTAAATTGCTTTATCCTTTCACAAATTGTTCCCCTTTGAATTCAAAAAATCAAACCTTTGTCTAGACTCAGCTGCCCTTGCTGCTGATGGGTCTATAGTGGGATTATAACTTCATCTTGTGCACACTCATCTTTTTAGGAGAGTAAAGTCCAATGATGTTCCCTTAAAGGCAGGCGGGAGAAGTCAGAAAAATGAAGGCCTGCTGGGATAATGTGTGCCTGGCCTTGGAGATCCAAATGGCCAGGGAGGTGTATGGATTCTTCCAATCCTGTTTTCTATAGCCGTGTCTGCATTTGTGTGTTTGCACTGTGGTGTCCTCTGCAGTGCATACATAGGGTGATAGAATCAGAGTTGGAAGGGACCTCCAGGGGCATGCGTCTATCCCCCTGCTCAATGCAGGCTTCACTAAACCATCCCAGACAGGTGCCCCAACCAGAGACCTCAAGCGAAGGAAAGCTCACTACCTCATGTGCCAGTCTATTCCATTCACTGACTGCCCTTACTCTTAGGCTGTGGTTACACCTTTACTTTAATCTTTCTTATGCCCAAATTCCAGGCCGTTTGGTTGCATCCTTAAAATGCCAAGCTGTTTTTTTTCCCTGGATTTTCCTCCCTCTATTCGCGTTTTCCTTCATTTGGGCCAACACAGCATTAACATTTCAATCCCCTTCCAGGAGGCCACCATTCTGGTTCCCTGGCTGCCCAGAAAATGTTACCTATGCCAGCCTCTGCTTTTAGTCTTCCCGCTCCCCCCTCCATGACAGTCCTTCCTCTGCCTCCTCACCCCACCTTGCTACAATTCCCTTTGCCCTGTCGTTGGATCTACCTCCTCACCCCAGCTTGCTGCAATTCCCTTTGCTCTGTTGTTGGATCTGCCTTTTCACACACACACCTTGCTGTGATTCCCTTTGACAAAAGCAGGAAGGTGTAACCACGACATTCTAAGCTGAAAATGGCTTGGATTCAGCTGCTTCCTAAAACGGATTAAAATGTTCAGGTGTAACCGCGGCCTTAGAAAGTTTTTTCACATCTCTAATCTGTATCGACTTCCTTGCAGTTTCATCCTATTGTTTCTAGTCTTTCCATCTTGTGCAAACGTGAATAGGGCCGATCCCTCCGCAGTGCGACAGCCCTTCAGAGGCCGTGTCTTCACGGCAACCTTATATCGGATTCAAAACGTTTTCAGTCCTTGGAGTCCGCACGGCAGTTTGGCTTAACACCCTTTCCCCGTGTTAAACCACCCCAAGCGTGGTGAATCTCAATCCTGATTACAACAGGTCTCACTCCGGATCGTGCGCTTGAAACGTTTTACATTTTTTACTGTGTGGACAGTACCATTTTAAGGGATGAGAATCCATGTTTAGGGTTTCCCTCTCCCAATAAATAGCTTGCTTCCAAAGACAGTGATTTCAGTGTAAAAATCCACTTAACAGCTATCGCTACACTGTAGCGATGGAACCACTTCACACCTTGATGGTTGGAATAACAATGTTGCAATTTTGCACAATTCTAAAAGATCTGACTTTAGAAAGGGAAAGGAAGGGAGGAAAGCAGCTGAATGTGAATGTTTAAAGCAAAGGGGCTTTAGTTGCCACTGCTGCTATGTGCCCTGAGCAATGGGGAGAGGAGGGGAAAGAATCGCTGGCTGGCTGCCCGCTGCCATTTTCCCTCCATCCATGGAAGTGGCAGACACCCAGACACCCAGCTAGGCTCCGTGAAGGGGTCCCTTATGGGTGGCGCATCCATGCCAGGAGGAAGAGGGCAGGGCAGCCCCGAAAAGCGGCTTTTAAAAAGTAGCCACTTGAGCCCCACCTTGAGTCACGTACCCCATGTACGATCCTCAGAATCCGGATCCAACGCGATTAAGTTAAAAGTAATGGGAACAGGCAAATTCACATTTGCATCCGGTTCTATTATTTCGGTTTAGGGAAAGCGAAATAAGCTTGCTGTGGAGATCCGCCCAGAGATTTGAAAACAGCTGTCAGGTCTACTCTCAGTCTTGTCTTCTAAATGATCTAAAAATGTTTAGCCCACTGAAGAGAACATGGGTGTTTCAAGAATTCTAGCAGGATATGCTCCATCCTGCTCTTCCCTCAGACACTAAAAATGAAACCTGGATGTTCATTTTGTCCCTCTGACTGGGCTGCTCCCCATCCAATGCAGATAGAGCAGTCTGGCAGGTTTGCGCCAGAGTGGAATGAGAGACCCAGAGCAATTCTAGGCATTGCGCTACATTGTTTCAAAGGTAAGTGCAGAAATGCTCATAGCATTTGCATGTGAGAAATGGCCCATGGTATTTCCTGCATTTGAGGAACCCTCTGCCATTAGAATCAAACCTGGAAGTTCCTCTGCTACAGTTCTGTGGGAAGGGGCTGCCCCCTCCCCTCCCCCTGTCTTGGTCAAAGCCACAGTATCTTCAGCTTTGATCTCCACAGGCATAGCACTGGTGGCACAAGCGGAACCCTCCACATCAACCAAGTGGAAGGCACTTCCCTTTTTGCATCATCTCAGTCACATTTTGAGCTGTTTGGGGCCTGGACCCTGTGGGCTCTTTGGAAATAGTGGGCAGCGCTGAAGCAGAAAGTGCTGTCTCAATGTAGATGGACTTCGTCTGCTCCAGCAGCAGTCCATGATGCTCCAGGACAGGCATCCCGTCCTGTACCAGAACGGAAAAGGCAAGTGTGGAAAGTCCCATAATTGGAGCCAGAGATTTGCACATATCGGCAGATTAGCTTGAAGGCATTAGCAGGAAGGACAGCCTCCCTCGTGATTTTCGCCAGGCGCCTACGCTGTATAGTTTTTAGTGCCTGGTGAAAACTACATTTTAGTGCTTTATCATTTGACCTCACAGTCCTCCAACAGAGGTGAGGTTTTTCAAATTCCTTCTCTCATCCACATGTCCGGTTCAGTCTTGGTGAAATTTCCCAAAGTTTTGTGAGATATCTGCATTGTGCCTGGTCTTTGGGAACATTGGAGGTCTGGTGTCAAGATATGCTACAGTTCTAATGTATTCTGGATTTCACAAGGAAATATCAATTTAAAATGAATTGTTGAATTTGAGCTTTAATCTGTGATCATAACAAGGCCAAATTATTTAAAACACAGAGGTCAGGGGGATTAAATCACTGAGGTTGATCACACAGCAGCTCAGGCTGTGTTTACACATCAACCCTTTTTGTACACTGGAAGTGATCCTGAGACACTCTGATCTTACTCATCAGATTGTCGGAGCTCTCAGGCCGTGTCCCCATGCAAGTTTGGTGAGGTTCTGAGCACGGGATCGGTAAGGTTTGTCCCCATGTCTTTTGGAGTTTGTCCGTGAAAAGCGTACCAAACCCCCCCCCCCAAACCATGCCAGAAGGGTGCCAAATTTGATACCTGAAAAAACAAGTCTTGGCACAGTTTGGGGGACCAGCACACATTGCTCAGCGAGCTGGGAATGCACACGGGGATGCTAGTGGGCTAACAGGGAGGAGATTGTACTCACGTCATTGGGAGGTGGTGTGTGCTTGCTGTCCCTGCCCTGTCCATAGACGATTGCAGCCGCTCACATTTTTAAATGCCGATCACAAAGGCCGGCTGGAGAACGGCTTGTTTTTTTAATTTTCTGCCATTTCCACAGAGGTAATTGCAACCCTGTTTCAAGAATGCCAAGGCAGGTTGCATAATGGCTTGATTTTTGTCTGCAAGGCAATCACAAATAAAGGTGGAGGTGAGACGTGCAAAACTACTCAAACGCCTACTGCCCTAAACCTCGTTGCGGCTTTTGGAGTTTAAATTTTTTTAAAAGTTAGTTTTATGAATGACGCTTTATTTTTACTTGTGCCTCCCACCCCAGTCCTGGTTGTCAGTGCTGCTAAGGGAGGGGGGATTGCGGCACAGGCGTAGGCTGACATCAATGAGGAGACAGGGAGCGGAGAGGAGGGGGTGCTGCTCCCCCGTACCAGGGTTCTGCACGGTTCACATGGGGACGCCACCACCCGTACCCAACCCATACCTGTCCCGCTTTGCCAGGAATGTCGTGGGGACACCCGAAATGCGTTCCCAATCCCACTTGTGGCTCATGTGTACCCAGACAGCACCCCAAGCGTTCCAGACAGCTTGCATGGGGACACGGCCTCAGTCCAGATTGGTGAGGCAGCCCAGTTTCAAAGGTCTGCCTTCAGAAATGGTCTGGACAGAGCAGGAGCTCTCCTCTTGACCATCCCTGGTTCATGCCCAGCGATGAAAGGATGCTCGGGGTTTTGTTTTGTTTTTAAAAAAGCTCAGTCCCTGCAGTTGCTAATAGGGATATGGACAAATATTCAAAACATTCAAAATTCGATTCACCTTGTTCAAATTTGGACATCAAATTGTCTATAAATTCCAAATTTAAACATTCAAACAAATTTCAAATTTTCAAATTATTCAGACATTTGTATATGTATGGATATGTACACGATGCGTACTTGCCCATATGCATCTTTCCTTCATCCGTACGCATTTGTACGGATCCATACGGGATGAAAATGGGATGCATATGGAATAAATGTGGGATGCATACGAATGCATACAGATACATATGGGCACATACAAATGTTGTCAACATTTGTATTTGCAAACATGGATAAAAAATTTGCACAAATAGATTTGAATATATTTGAATCAAACTGAATGTGAATACATTCAAATTTTGAACATTCAAATCGAATCCCAAAAATTGCATTTGTGCACAGCCGTAGTTGCTAACCCCCCTTGCAGATATTGAACATATCTATATATCTATATATCCATATACCTATTTATCTAATCTGATCATAGGTAGGTAGGTAGGTAGGTAGATACTCAGATATGCCAACTTCCAAGGGCTGGATCCTTCTTGGCTTGCATCCAGCGATAAGAAGAAGAGTTGACTTTTATATGCTGCTTTCCTCACCCTTAAGGGGACTCAAAATGGCTGACAAACCTTCTGTTCTTCTCTCCTGTGAGGTAGGTGGGACTGTCAGAGCTCAGAAAGAGAGCTGTGACTAGCCCAAAGTCACCCAGCTGGCTTTGTGGAGGAGTGTGGAATCAAACCCAGTCCCTATGAGATACAAGTCCAGCATGCTAACCACAAGACCAAACTGGCTCATAGGGTTATTGTGGGGATAAAATGGAGAGATGGAGCATCTCCCAAGGAAAGCACAACCTACTGTAGGGATTCCAAGGTTGTTCCTGCTTGGGGCCCCTGGTCATGGCCAGTAGCCCCCAGGGAACATCACATATGTGTTATGGACTTGTTCACCAAGGAGACCATGCCTCCTGGAGGAAGATGTGTCCACATGGAACTTGTGTCAGAGTGGGCTTCAACAGGAAAATGGAATTGGAGCGCACTCTATCAGGAGACCACTTAAAAGTTATTCCCTAATGGTGGTCCCAAGTGGATGGGACCTAACCCTAACCCAGAAGTGTCCCACCACTTTGAAGCACCTGACCAAAAAAGCCTGGGAGG
Source organism: Aspidoscelis tigris stejnegeri (assembly GCA_023333525.1). NCBI lineage: Eukaryota > Metazoa > Chordata > Lepidosauria > Squamata > Teiidae > Aspidoscelis > Aspidoscelis tigris. The sequence continues at coordinate 8,686,718 of JALMGA010000022.1, forward strand.
AAACTTCAGAGCTTGGGGATTTTCATTCCTGGCCTCAGACTTTGGTCTGTGTTAGAGCTCTGCAGTGTGGATGGCACTTACCCCTATCATTTCTGTACCATGTGAGGATCCTGCCCTAGGTTCTAGCCTGATGTTGTAGCCACCCTGTTACATTATTTGACCCCTGTTGCCTTTGCAATGACAGGCCAACACTGTTATTCCTCTTGTAATTTGTCTTCTTGCAGGCAGAGATCTCTAGTATTACCATGATGAATTCCACTGGTTGGGGGGGAAATTCCTTTTGCTCCCTGGGACATTCCTCAAAATGTTTTGACCAAATAGGTCTGTCAACATCCGGTGGCAACTGCACATATGGGGCTCTGCAAATTACAGTAACCTTACAACTGGGGCAGAGCCTCTTCCTCTGCCTCCAGCAATGGTCTGATGCTCCTGGGAGTTGCATTGTTTCTCCATATTTGTCACCTCCTGTTCCTCAGCTAAACAGGGTGTAACAGAGGAAAGGTGCTAATCCCTCAGTAATTAACACCTCATTGGGAGGTCAGTGAAAGGTCAAGAGAGTTGGTTTATATAGTTGGTTTTTTAAGGATCCCGGTTAATTCCTTGTTTTCATTAAGGCTGTGAGATCCTGAATGGTTCAAGGGCTCTGGAGTTGCTGGTGGGCCACAGGGGGAAAGAATGGCTACTATTGTTTGAAGAATCCCATGCTATTGTGGCAGCAGAATTAGGACACTTCAAAAGTGGAAGGCAACCAAGAATCAAAGTGGAGATTATTCTGACTGTTGATGCCTCTTCACTTGTACCAGAAGCCTTTCCAGATAGTGTAGAGAGGCCGTAGTTTGCAGAATGGTTAATTTTCACCTATTCAATGACCAGAATCCAGATTTCTATCTTTCTTTATATGCATTTTTATCTTGTCCTATATCTGAAGGTCACGGGGCAGCGTACAACAGTAAAAACCACTAAAAAACAGTAACAGTGCCCAAAAATGAAAAGGAAAAGCTGTTTCCTCAAAGGTCAGGGTACGTAGGTGCTTCTTTATCAGTCTTCTAAATGTATGCAGCGAAGAGTCCTAGCACCCCCCCCCCCCAATGTGGAAGATTATTCCATAGTGTGGGAACTACCACCAAGAAGACTCTATCCCATTGCAGCTCCTGGCCTCGGAGCCACTGGCAGGCTCATTTCACCAGTGCAACAAGGCATGCTACCGAAATGGGCCCCCATAAATCAGAACATGGAGGTGTGCACCTTCTGCACACACCTGTGATCCAGATTGCCAGCAAGAAGTACCAATGATCTGGAACAATGCCCTCATGTTCTGGATTATGTTCCTCACCTCCATGCTAGCAGGTGTGGGACCTCCCTTGTTCCACGCCAAGGCACAGAAGGGGAGCCTGTGGTCCACTTTGTACTCCTGACCAGCGGTAAGTGCAGGAAGGTCCTTTGACTAACTTTGCCTGAGTTGGATATGTAGCATTCCCAGTGTGGAAAAATCCCAAGATCCTGGTCCAACACACCTGCCACTAAGCCAGTGTGCAGTTCTCCAGTTTATTATTGAGTGAAGAATGAAATTCCCTGGACTGCAGGTTTTCCTTTTGCAAATCTCTGCATTAGTATTTTGCGTGGGAAGCTTTCTGGCTTCTTTTCCTTGCTCATCCTGGAACTTGCTTAATTTGTGGAAGGAAGAAACTCCAGCTGTTGGGTGCCCACCAGTTTTGTTCAAATATTTCATGAAGGGTGTCATAGTAGGAAAAAGGGAGGCGATACTTATTGGCCCCTGTGAGAATGGTGAGTGCCGTGGTTCATTTAGTCTTCCTTGGGTGTTGCCAGGGATGGTTGGTGCCCTGAGGTTATTTCTGGTCAGTGGCATTGCTTGAGGATGGGTGACAGCCTTGCTGGAGCACATCTGCATTTAAAAGGCAGCCAATGATGTTGCCGGGAGGTCAAAAGAGGAGCAGAATGGATGTAAGAGGAACGCGGGCAAGGATGATACATAAATAAGCTGCGTTCTCATCTAAGCTTCAATCCAGTTTGAGGCCACTTTCTGAGTGAGAGAATACATCAGGGAAGTAACAATTCATTTTCTTTCCTCTTTATCTAATCCAAAGGCGGCTTTTCTGAGTTACATAATTCTGAAAGAAAACAACTTGATACTTTGTGTTCTCTCACTTTGGAAGCGGACTAGAGTTGAATTAAAACTCTGGTAACTTCCAGATTGGAATGTTGTAGTTCTTTCTATGTGAGACTGCCCTTAACGATGCAGAATGCAGCCCTGAGACTGTTAGCTGCTCCTGCTGGCTAGACTGGCATCACACCAGTTTTACAGGAGCTACACAGGCTACTAACAAACCCAGTTCAATGTGTTAACATTGACCAACAAAGTCTGAAACAGCTCGGTTCCCAAATATCTAAAGGAGCATCTCTCGTATCAAGGTATCCAAGCCTTAATATCTGGCAGATGAGGTTCCCCTGGATGGTTCTGAAACTTGTGTGAGTTTTGGGGCTGCCATGGGTGCTGGGCTGAAACAGCCATTGACATGCCATCCCAGGCTTGACACAGACTGGTTTGTTCCAGATCAACTGATCCGGAGCAAAGCAGGTTGGCGTGTTCTTTATTACTGAGAGTGTGGCCCTTATTCTGCACTGGATCTGCCATTCACAGGCTGGTGAGGACTATGCCAGGTCCCACCCATGGCCTGCCATATTCTACACTAGCATGTGGACAGCAGGCACCTCTTCCAATAAGGCCAAGGGCAGAAAGCGACCCAGTCTACCTTCTTATTTTTACAAAATTCATTACTATTATTAAACTGCTCTAGAAATCTTATAAACAGGTAGTTTGAAATAAAAGCAAAAGCCAGCTACAGCATCCTGACCAATAATGCTGCTTAAACCTTACAGATCAATTATTCTAAATGCCTCCGTAAGGGAGATTCCATCATAAAGGAAGATGAGGCGTAGTCTTATAGTGAAGCCGCCTCCAGAAATGGATTCCCTGTCACTAGCCCTTGCACTACCTTTGCTTCTTTTACGTCTCAGCCCCCATGCATGCACAATGGATGGAGCTATGATGGGTCTCCATCCAGAAGAAAAGTGGTCAACCAAAGTGCTATTGCTGGAAAACTCACAACCAGTGCTAAGTTTTCCAGCAATAGTTTTTTTGGGGGGAGCAGGCTACTGTAGAGTTGCCTCAAATACTTGAGGACTCCCCAACATAGCAGTGCCATAATGGTGCTATAATCCCCCTGCCCTGCCCTGCCCTGCCCCGGGCTCTGGACGCAGCCCAAGTTGAATACTAGGTATTTTCTGCCCTGAATGGTGGCAGCTGTCCAGCACTTCAGCCTGGTATCTTGCCCATCCTACTTGGCAATGCCAGGTAGGGATGTGCATTAATGATTTTTTTTCCATTTGAAAATCAAATTGTTAAATTTGTAATTCGATTTTGTAATTGTTAATTCAGTTTGAATGTTTAATATCCAAAAACAAAATCTGATTCGAATCGAATATATTCTAAACTATTTGTTTGAATATTAGATTTGAATCTGAAGATATGAATGTCTTATGTGTTATACATATTTGTATGCATTTTGTACGCCTCCTGTTTTATCCCATATGCATTGAGTTTTCGTCCCGTACTTTTTGCACAAATGTGTACTGATATGCATGATATTTGTACAGATACATGCGCAATACATACATAGCTGTACTGTACTTTTGAATCATTCAAACAAATGTTTTGGAACATTCAAAATTTGTTTAAATGTTTAAATTCGAGTGTGAAGACATTCTATTCGAACTCAAATGTCCACATTCAATTGAATTCAATCGAATTTTGAATGTTTAGAACATTTGTGCCCATCCCTAATGCCAGGAACCGAAAGGGGCCTTTTGGGACATGAGGAGTGGACACAGGTGAAAGCCCCACCCCCTTGAACACTAGCAAATCCTTCTACCACCAGCCTCTTTTGGGTTGGATTAAGGGAAGATTTACAGCACAAGGTAGATTTCAATCCAGATCCAGGACCTGTGTTCATACCTAAATTTTAATCCAGAGGCCAACTCACATTTGGCCTCAATTTGCAAAAGGTTAACATCTGGGCAGGTGCACCTGCACTTGCAGGAGGTGTTTGCAGCTTAGAAATGTCCCCTGCCCACCCACATGTTCAGCTATTGCAAACTAGCTGTGGCAACCAAACTAGCCCTAACTGACCATGATTGCAACCTTACCTGTAGCGTTCGCACAGTGACCATTCACTCCGTTTCCAGTGTGAAGGATCATCTGAGGTGCTGCGCCAACATGCTGGCAACAGGTTTTCTTTTTTGAAAAAATTCCACTTTCAAGAAGAGCAGAATTCTCCAGGTCAAATGAAGAATATCTAACAACATTAAAATGTTTTAAATATATTAGGGATGTGCACACATACAGTATTCATAACATGTGAAATTCGGCCAAATTTGGTCAAATTCAGACATTCAAATTCAAATCGGATGTTGGCACATTTCAAGACTGACATCTGAATTCAAACTGAATGTTTCGGTACATTCATGCAAAGCTTGTTGCAGATTCATAGGGGACTTCTATGGGATTCCTATCAAATTCATACGGAGCATTTGTATTGAATTTGAATCCTAGCACATTTGAAGGGATTTATTTGAATGAAAATGTATTTTCTTGAATTTGCTTCACTACAAATCAAATACAAAAAATATATATTTTTAGAAAAAGGTAGAAAGTTATTTAAGGTGTACTTTTTGCTCAGCCCCATGAGAAGGTGGATTGAAGCATCCAGGAAGCGGGAAGCTGACAATTAATTTTTAACTGAGTTTTAAGCCCCTTTTGCACTGGACATTTTTGGAGCCATTAAATCTCCAAAGCTGTGTTCACATCTAAATTTTAATCAAGCCTCAGTCCACCTTCAACGCGAGAGAACACATCAGCAAAGTGACAAGCTGGTTTCTTTTAAGTGTTAAATAACAGAAAATTCACCTTCGGCATAGATAATGACCGGTCCATTTGCTGATGTGTTCTCTCACTATGAAGATGGACTGAAGCCGGCTTGAAACTTAGGTGTGAACACAGCCTAATGGCCATTACCTTAAATCCCACTTTAGAAGAAAGGGACCATAGTTATAATATAAATAAAGTCAGATTGCAATGCCATGAGGCTGAGGCTGGGGTCCTCCTCACTTCTGGCTCCACATACCTGTCCCGCTGGCATTGTTCATAGAAGCGTAACTTATATGCCAGTCTCAGCAGTTAAGACCTTAAATATGATGTTAACTGAAACCTGTGGGATTTGCTGACATGCGTTTGTTGTATGTATCTTTCAAAGGGAATCTTCCGGAACAAGAAGGGAAAAAGGCTCTGTTGACAGGAAGGATCAGCTTATCCAGCGTTCTTCTATATAGCCAAAACTTCCAGCAGGAGAAGTCCAAGGTAGGCAGGGAGTAAGGCAGGGTCACTGAAACAACTTTGGAGTCAGGCCTCAACTCAGAGCCACCAGCTGCAGGAGTGATGAAAAGGGAATTACTGCTTCTGTCACAGGATACGGAGACACAAGACATTGGAGGTAATCGGCATCGGTGGCGGTGACTGGAATAGCCGTCCGCTCAGACGGGGATATCGGCAGGCTGGGTTGGTTCCGAAACTGTAGCCAGGATTTAAAAGTTCGCAATTGCAAACTGTCATCATACTAGACTCCACACAAAACAAAACAAAAAACCAGAAGATGACCTGCAACATTTCTGAAATTGGCACTGAAGAGAGATTTGTATGTTTAACACATTCCAAATCCCAATTAAAAGCAGTAAAACAAAACAGGATATTTTGCAACAGTGGTGACCACTAGGGGTGAGGACAGCCAGAGGTCCCTCACCTGCTGAAGGCCAAGCAGGGGAGGGGTTTTGGGTAGCACTTACCTATGTTGGCTGCCAGTGTTTTGCAGGCATGAAATCACACTAAGATCCAATATATTCAGCTCCTGGGCCTCATCAGTCCACATTTTAGTCAGGATCTGTGATGTCATCTTCTGGCAGACCAGGAGGCTCTGGTGCAGAACACAGAAGCATTCAGAAGGCATGCTGCATGTTTGGATCTACCGGGACCAGTTTGGGTGGTGCCACCAAAACGTGAGCTCCATAGTCTTCCAACCTATGGGGGCTGCTCTCTGCATAACCTTTGCAGTCTGGAATTCAGACACTGGTACACAGGACCGGGATATGGCACCATTTGTATCCCATATCCCGTTCCACCACTTTTGTTCCATGTGGATGAAGCAGCCTAGGGGAGGGTGGGGCAGCATGTGTGGAAGGCTGTGCCTTGAATCGGAATATATTTCAGCCCAAGGCCCAAGGCCAAAAGAGCCACAGTATCCTCAGCACCACCTAATACACCTTTGTTGCTGGGCTGGATTGGGCTTAGGCCTCCATCTTGTCCAGCAATCCATTCACAAGAGAGCCAGACACCACCTATGGGAACCCCCAAAGCAGGAAGGGAAGTTGTGCGTAAAGGTAGCAAGTAGGGATGTGCATGAATATTTTGGAGGCTGCAATTCATGTGGAACCAAATGCAGCAAAAACCCTGTGTTCATTCAAATAGATCCCCTTCAAATGTGGTAGGATTTGAATCTGATACAAATGTTCAATATGAACCCAATTCAAATCCCCACTATGAATCACCTACAAATTTCCTAAGTATCCCATACAAATCCCCTACATATCCGCTCTGAACACATCAAACCCACTCTCAGTCCACTTTGAACCCACTCTAATCTGCTTCGAATCCACTTGGATCCATTGCAGATGTGTCTGGGCAGCCGCTTTCCCACCTCCCCAGATTCACAAACGCAATGAAACTTTGCACGGATATATCGAAGCAGATTCAAAGCAGATTCAGAGTGGGTTCAAAGTGGATCGAGAGTGGATTTGATGTGTTCAGAGTGGATATGTAGGGGATACATAGGGGATTTGTATGGGATACTTAGGAAATTTCAAATTCAAATGTCCATCTTCTACTGTAAGGCCCCAACATTCAATTTGAATACAAATGTCTGAATTTGGACAAATTCATACAAATTTCGACCTAGTAGCAAGAAGTAGGACGGAAAGGGGGTGACCAAAGTTTCAAGCAGATGAAGCGAAGCTCATTAGCCATTCACAGAATTAATTAAACGGAGTTGAGAACAGGCTCGCCACTCTTCCCAGCCCACCACTGGCAGGAGGACTATTCTCCACGGCCTCTTTTGGGTTACCACAGAGCGTTGCATCCACAGACCCTGCCGTCACCAGCTTAAATATTTGATTTGAAATTAAGGCCTCTGCGCCGGCTTTTACGCTCCCCCTCTTTCCTTCCTCTCCCCATCCCTTTCCATATCCCTCCATCTAGCGAACCTCTCCCCGTTCCATCCTCCTCATACCATCTCTGTCAGGGCCAGAACATTAGCACAATTAGCGCAAACCCACTGGCGCCAATTAGCAGCCAATACTGTCTCGGGGTGGGAGGGGGGCCGAAGGAACAAGGCCGATGTCTCCAGCCTGCCTTCACACTCAATTACTCTAAGTGGAGTCTCTGAGCTGCGGTTGGTTGGACAGTTGTTGTAGTAATTGTGTCTTCTCTCTTGCTGCAGGCGCTCCGCTCCCGGACTCCGAAACCCTCTCTATTGACTCTCTGCCTTGTCTGCTTACATCAACACGGACTTCTTCAAAGAGAAAAGAGGTGGACGGGGAGGGGAGGGGAGGGGGTAATCGGAAAGGGAAAGCGGGAGAGAGGAGCTTGATGACTTAATCAGCTGAAGTTCTGGAGAAGAAGTCTTTCCCTAGAGGCCAGAAGGTGAAACCGTATGCATGGAAAGATTTGCCTTTTAAGAATAAACACGCACATCACCTGGCTGATCGGACACCACTGAAAATGTCACCATGGAGATGGCTTCTTTGCTGCATTTTTCTTTCTTTTTCAGTGGTGATCTCAGCAACCTATAACTCTTTGTTTAATTGTAGAGCAGACACTCATCAACTCCATTAAATTCAATCATACGATGTATATGCAGCTACCGTCCGAGTGGGAAATGGCCATCCGCCAAGGCTATGTGCATAAGCTACAATACGGATTCCAGAAAAGCAACATTTTTGAAGTGTTTGCTTGCAGAAGAGGCATGAATGTTTGACCTGAGGCCTATTCACACTTAGGATGCTGGCATGCCATTAGGACAGCTCTGTTACAGGCCATTCGCATTTTGAGGTGGTTTTCACCTAGAAGTGTCCTGGCCTGTACCAGAGCTATCCTAATTGCGTCCCAACCTTCACCTCGGGCTTACCTGAGCCATCTGGAGGGGAGAACATATGCGTTGCTTCTGTCTGGGTTGCTCAGGACTCCAGGGCTGCTGCTATTGGCTGCTGCCAGCCAGGTCACGTGATCTGTGACGTGCTGGCTAGCAGTCCTATGCCAGGGACGGGATCGAACTGGCCTGGTGGCTATCTTCTGGGGTGCCGTGCCCCGCCACAACCTGGATCGGGCCTGCCCCACTGTCCTGTAGCCGTGGCAGCCAGAGGGACCAAGGGGTCACATGGCCTCATGGTCCCCCATGCCACACTGACCTGTCCAATCTGCCAGTCCAGTCTGGCTGGGTCCCCATGCAGTCTACGGCAACCGATCCCGCACGTTCTCCGCAGGAACCCACCATGGCTGCAGCGTCCCACGCTGAACTGCCAACCGATCTCCAGCATTCTGTGCAGGCACAAGCTGATCTGACTGGTCAGCCGAGTGCGGTGATGAAGACATTTTGCACACCTGCAGGATCGTGTCACGCCTCCTCTCGCGCCTTCTGACTCCAGCTCTTCGGAAGGAGAGGAGGAGGCAGATGCACCCCCAACATCGCCAGAAGCAGACGCTGCCGGCCCAAGCGCTGAGAACCCCACCTGAGCAGAGCGCACGCACTCCTCAGGTGAAAGCGATGAGGGAATCGCCCGACCCTGCCCGCAAGTGTTGCGTAAGCAGAAGCAGCTCACGCGCCGCGCTGCGAGAATCAGGCACCTGGGGAAAACTGGGCACGGTGCAGCATTCCCCATTTAAGGAATCAGGCGATGCCCAGAGCTCGTTGCAGACAAAGCCGTGCAACCCCGCTGTGTTTCCTGAGCTGTGCTTCGACCCTGGACTGATTGACTTCCCTGACTTCTGGACCGTCTCACCGACCTGCCGAACTCTGGACCCCCGTGAACTTGGACCGGACCTAGACACCGAGTAAGCAACACCCCGTGGAGAAGAGCTGCGTGCGTGTGTCTGCCTTCGCACCCTGACACCCCAGGTTACGACCGATCGGTTGCGGTGGATGGCATAGGGACTCATCCAGGCCAGACTGGGACACCGAACAGGTGGGCGATGGTGGGCGATGGGTAGGTCCCCACTGCTTGCCACCACTACGAGAGGTTGGGGTGGCCCCGATCCAGGCAGTGGCGGTGGCACAGCCACCCAATATGGCACCGGGCCGGTTCAATCCCACCCCCAGCGTGGGCCTGCCAGTGGGCACGACCAGTAGCAGCCAATGGCAGCTGCCCGGAGGTGGGACTTCCAGCTCCTGCTACGGTGACAAGGGCTTCCACGTGCGGGGGCCAGGGCGACCATTTGCACTTTGGCCAGTAAGGGCCGCTTTGAGAACGCTTCCCTCACCAGCCAGTGTGAATGGTCATCCTGTCCCCTGCATGTATCAGCCTTAGAGCACTCCAGCCATGTGTCTTTGGGCCCAGATACATGCAATATTCCTCATTTGATTATAGCTGGGGGGGGGGGGGAGTGCCAAACTGCAGCTCAGGCGCCTCACCTGACAGCTCCTGCCATCCGGCTGTAAAGCAGGTGAGCCCTATGTGAAAGGTGCAGGGAACCCACCTCTCCAGGGCACAAGTCTGCTACCATTGTAGCCCTCTTCCCATGAGGGACTATATGGTGGTAGTGCATGATGTCACTACATAAGAACATAAGCCCTGCTGGATCAGGCCACAGCCCATCTAGTCCAGCATCCTGTCGCAAACAGTGGCCCACCAAATGCTCACGGGCATCTCAAGCAGAGACAAGGACAAACCTTCTCCTGCTCTCAAGTCCCAGCAGATGGCCTTAGAAGTGCCCCAGTTCCTCCCCCCCCCCCATGTGGCTTTCTCTCTCATGTGGCTTTACACAAGACCAGAAGAAATGTCTCATTCCACTCTGGCATGTTCAAATGTGCCGCTCTTACACCACCTTTCCTGTCCCTTCCCCACACACACTTCGGCTGCATTTAGGCAGTTGGCATATGGTTCACCTCAGTGGTGGGGCAGTGGGCAACAGCGGCAGATTCGGCCTCTAGAAACTTTGTAGCTCTGAGTCAAAATTCTGCAGCTGTGAGATTTCCACGAATTGTGGTTTAGTGGAAGGCTGGAAAGAGGCCCAGTCCATGTGGAAATCAGTGCAATAATTTGCCTCCTTCACAGCTATCATTATGCACAGTGAACAAGAAGGTGACGGAGAAGGCAGTCAGACTCCACTTACTGTTCATAGGTGCCACATCGTCTGAGGAAGGTACCCACTGATGCTCTGTGAGCTAGGTCAGTCTTGTGGTTAGAGAGCCGGAGGTTCAATTCTGCACTCCTACACGAAGCCAGCTGGGTGACCTCGGGCTAGTCACAGGCAGCTCTATTCTGAGCTCTCACATCCCCACGTACCTCACAGGGTGTTATGTTGTGGGGAGAAGAACAGAAGGTTTGTCAGTCACTTTGAGTCACCTAAGAGTGAGAAAAGGGTATAAAAGCCAGCTCTCCTCCTCCTCCTCCTCCTCCTTCTCCATTTTAGGTAACAGCAGGTGCCTCGTGGCAATTGTGCCAGCCTTAGTACACTCTGCCTCCAGCTGTAAAGAGCAGCTCAACCTATTTCCTCCACAGTGACAGCAGCTCAGGCTGTGTTCAGACATAACCCTAAGCCGCTTTTGAGCCACTTTGGCTGGGTCTCCACTTACCCATCGAGGGAGATTCTGAGGAGTTATGTCAGAGAGGCACCCAGGATCACTGCTGAAAAGGACATGTAATCTGTCTCCTTCTAAGTAACAGCAGATCGAAGCAACTCCTTTCCTAAGTCCTGGTGAGATGTGGCCGCTGCCATTATGGCAGTGATTATGGAACTGCAGCAATGGCCTCAGTGTGCCTGGGTAACACTATTGCTGCAGTGATGGGACGATGCAGCTCCAACTGCGCTTGTACTGCCCCTGCCCAGGCGCCACTCGAACCTCTCCCAGCAGGGGGGACTCCTGGATGTATGGAACTTGTCGGGAGAAGCCCCACACAATGCAGATCGTGCATGCAGAAATTCCCCAGAGTTTTCAATGAGGTAAGTGTGGGTTGCCATTGTTTCTTTAAGCCCCTGGTTTTCCATAGTTATTATTTGCATAATGCAGATTTGCTTCCTAATGCATCACTGGACCTGCAGTCAGGATCTGTATCAGGCAGGTGGTAACCACAAACAGGGCCTTTTTAGTACTGGCTCCCCAAATGTCGAATTAATTCCCTAGGAAAGCTCATTCAATACCTCACTTGATTTCCTTCAAGTAAATTCAATCTAGAATTAATGTGAACTTGCTTATAAGGAGAGGATATTCTACACTGCAGTGCACTGACCCTTTTAATCAGTATTTTAAGCAGTATTTTAATGATGTAGTCAGTGTAAATTACTATCATTACTATTACTATTACTACCCCTTCCATGAAAGGGCAGAACAACAAACATATACTATCAAGACAAGCAACCAAAAAAAAATACATTTGTATAAAAAGTAAACTGTATTTAAAATCAACACCCCAGTTCCTCAGCAGAGTATTTTGTTTGTAATACTTGTCCAATACTTACTATTTATGTGTTATGGTGATTGTATACATTGCCTTTGTTGGTTTTTTATTTTTGTTCCTTAAAGACACAGCACCCGGTGGTTTAGGAGTTGCATAAAACATGAACCACTCTGTCTTTCTCTTGTATTCCATTTCCCGTCTGCAACGCCTTCTCACCATTTCTCCTGCAGGTGAGTCACATGTCTTCTGGCTGCCTGTCTCTCACTTTGCACGTGGAAGGACTGCTGTCCTTTTGTTGTGAATCGGAAACATTTATGGACAGCAAAGGGATCCTCATTAGCTCTGAACAGGTGGGAACCATCTCTCTTTCCTGGGGCATCGTGTCCCGACTGCTGGGTAACCAGGTCTGACAGCCTCGTTGCTTGGTTGACGTAGCCATTTCCCCCTTCATCCTGACTCTCAGCGATGAACCTGCAAACCCCTTCTCTTCCTCCCCAAGGTGAATGCAGGACTGGGAAGCTGCTATGCAACGGCCTCCCCAATTAAACCCTGATCAGCCTCATTTCCTTTCCTTGGTCCTTCTTAGGAAGCCCAAGGCAGCTCCATTTTCAAGGACCAGGCTTTGCAAAATTCTTCCTAAATGATGCAGTGGGCTGATTAACCTGAGCAATGAACCTCAAAGTGACCGAAGGCTGGGGGAAATGGGGGAAAACTGGACCGCTTCAACTAAAAAAAAAGTGACCATCAGGTTTTACCTTAGTTCTCTTCCCATGCTGGGCCACTCTTATTATAAGGTCCATGGACACCCTCAGCTGCACGTTTCCAGGTCAGAAGCCCCCAGCTCAGAAAGTAGGAATACTTTCTTCCAGTGCAAAGGCCACGATAAAATAAAAAACTCACTTTCTTACTTTATCCATCTTGATTTTCCTTGCTATCAACTACTGCATCTCCTTTCATTCTATTCCACTACAATCTTTTGCTCCTTTCTGGGTTTTTTTTCTCTTAACTAAGCTGCATGTGAAAACACTGGCCGTGTCTTCATGGCAACCTTATTTCGCTTTCCCTAAACCGAGATAACAGAACCGGATGCAAACGCGAATTTGCCTGTTCCCATTACTTTCAGCTTAATCGCGTTCAATCCGGATTCTGAGGACGTACGTGACTCAAGGGGGGACTCCAGTGGCTACCATTTAAAAGCCGCTTTTCGGGGCTGCCCTGTCCTCTTCCTCCTGGTGTGAACGTACCACTCATAACAGACCCCTTCACGGAGCCTAGCTGGGTGGCTGCCTTGCCTGGATGGAGGAAAAACGGCACCAAGCAGGCAGCGAATCTTTTCCCTCCTCTCCCGATTGCTCAGGGTGCGCAGCGGCAAGTCAAGCCCCTTTCTAAACATTCATACATCTCTCCAAACGGCAGTTAGAAGGTCAGCACTTTCAATAGCAAGATGGTTATCAGGTGTGAATTGCTTGTTTGCTACAGTGGATTGCTTGGATTGCTGTTCGGGCTGCTGCTGCTTTTACAGCTTGCTTTGGAAGCAAGCTATTGGGCGAGGGAAACTCTCGTCCCTTAACACGGAAGGGTTCCCACAGTAAAAAATGTAAAACATTTCAAGCGCACGAACCGGAGTGAGACCTGTTGAACTGAGGATTAACATTTACAACGCTTTGGGGCGATTTAACACGCAGAAATCGTGTTAAGCCAAACTGCTGTCTGGACTCCGAGGATTCAAAACATTTTGAATCCAAGATAAGGTTGCCATGAAGACATGGCCATTGTCTAAAATGCATCTTGGGCTGTGTTCACACCTAAGTTTTAATCCAGCTTCAGCCCACCTTCAGAGAGTGAGAAAACAAAAAAATGATAATTTTCTTTCCACATTATCTATCAAAGGTGAACTTTCTGAGTTAGATGATACCAAAACAGAATAGCTTGTCATTTTGCTGATGTATTCTCTCACTCTGAAAGTGGACTGAAGCTGGGATTAAAATTTACACGTGATTGCAATCTTGGTGATGGATCTGAGTAGAGAATTGGAAAGCTACCGCACTTTTCTGATATTGCCTGAGTGGAGAAAGCTCAGGTGCCTCCACTTTCCCATTTTGGCAGCATTAGGGGCCCTGCAATTGATGTGCCATCCTAGCAAAGGTGGACTCAATGAAAGCCATCCCAGCAAAAGCCTTCCCTTGGATCCTTTCACCTATCACATGGTGACACAGCCATTTATCTATCCTGGTTATTTCCAAGGACTTATTGAATTTCTGCAATATTATATCTAATGAACCAATAGGTAGTAGAATTGCAGCTGTCCGAGAAGCCCTGAATTTCAGTTTCTAGGTCTCAATCTTTGGTGAGCTTCCCTAATTCTTTGTTTTCAGCTCCACTGTCTCCTGCGATTGTTAACACCTGTTGCTCTAATCTTCTTTTTCTGAACCACAGTGTGAAGCAGGTTTTGTTCCAAATGTTAATATTTTTGAATTTTAAAATCCCATAATGTTTTAATCTCACCCACACCTGACAATTTTCCTGGGTGTTTTTCCAGCCAATAAATTCTAATTTCTGTATAAATTTCAGTGTTTCATTTCTGTAACTTCAGCATGGTATTCTCAGGTCACGTCTCTCTTACCCTTAGGGGTGCTTTTTTCAAAGGGCTAGATCACCACATCTCCACCTGTGGTGAAATGATGCTCCCTGTGAGCATCATGCCGCCCCAATAAAATATGTGATCACCTTTGGAAGCACCTTCATGTGCAGGGCATGAGGGACCTTTTCTGCACTTGTCAATCTGGATCAAGGAGCTGCTAAGAAAACATTGCGTGGAAATAGAATAGATCCAGATTAGAACTATGCTGAGGGCTGAATAATGCAGATCAGTGGTAGACCACAGAAATGTGGTCTACATCCATGCTAGCATTCTAAAGCCCCACTAAGTGCGGGTGTGTCGACCTGTGATTGATCGAGAAGCATTTTTGCACTTGGCTTCCCATCTGCTGGATGGGAAAAATGCATTAAGCACTAATGTATACTAGCATTCGCACTTGGGGATGCTAGTACACTTCAGGCTAAGCCCCGTGTGCCTGGAGACTTACCTGTGTCCAGCTGCATGTCTGATTCCCAGCAGGAGCTTTGCCTGACTGCACATGCGCTGTCACCACAGAGACACTCTGCACACACACAGTCACATTTGGGGTCATCTGAGGTGTGTGGCACCTCAGACAACTCTTAGAGCCCCACATGGTACAAATGATCACGTGCCCCGTAGAAACAGCCTAAGCTCTGAAGTCTGCGCCATCCTCTGGAGTTTTCTTTGGAACCGTCTTTAGATATTAGGCACCAGCTTCAAAGCTTTGAGTTTCAGGGCACTCCCCCCCCCCCCCCATGGGTGCCCCTAGACCCCATTGCCCAATATAACCCAGATTTCATGGCCAAAGACCAGATTGTAGACCCCTTTAATGGAGTCTACAGTAAATCTGGATTATAGATCCTGAAGGACCCATTTAATCCGGATTTCCCCAGTACAGGTAGAAACAAATGTGGCTCTAATGGGGTCTGCAGTGGAAATGAGGTCTTCCTGCTCTGAGCCTAATGGATACTTAATGGGTCCCTAATGGGTAATGATTAGATATTAGGAAAAACTTCCTGAGGTTGATCAGTCAGTGAAACAGGTTCCCACGGGAGGTAGGGAGCTCTCCTTCACTGGAGGTCTTCAAACAGAGGCTGGACCTACATCTGTCTGGGATGGATTAGGGAATCCTGCATTGAGCAGGGGGTTGGACTCGATGACCCTGCGGGTCCCTTCCAGCTCTATGATTCTATGATAGGCTCCATCAAATTTTGATTTCAAGATCAGAAGACCCCTTTTTATATATTTCATACCTGACTTCCCTTTTGCTTGTTTATGCTGAAACTCTTCAAGTTCTGAAATCCCCAAATATCTATAATTTTCTTCTTTATCAAGATTTTAAATTTATTTCCAAGTTCCACTGCAATTTCATTCCGAGAATGTTTAGAAATAATTTATTATCCAGAAGCCAATTTGCACTTAGGCCTCTGGTAAGCAATTAGTACAGCTCTGGTGAAGAGCATATGCACGCCTACTAGGCTGCTATAGCCCAGAAGCATGCCCACGCTCACTAGAGGTGGAGTAACTGATGATTAGCTGTGCAGCACGATACCAACCTTTACCCCAGAGCAGTGTGATCATTCGCTCTTTGTCCAGCTCTCTGTGTGCAGTGGGCAGGGAGCATGTTGCCTGTGCACACGCAGCCAAACTGCTGGTTGGGACCGATTTCCAGTGTCTTGCACAGGCATGTCCATGTTGCAGGCACCGATTGGTTGCCAGCGTTTTGTACAACTGGGCAGGTCTGCGCGTGGTGGCACAGCAGCAGCAGGCTGGCCGAGGACCAATCCACAGGGGCAGTGGGGTACGCACCCCCAAAAGTCCCCAGGAATAGGTCCCACCTCTCTGCATTGGCCTGCTGGCACTTCACAAACCGTGTGAGGCCACTGGCAGCGGCCCATCAAGCCAGCAAGGAGGCGGGACTATAGCTTTCATGGCAGCTGTACAGGCTAGTTCATGGAGGGTGTAATGACCCCCCTGGGCAAAGTAAGTTAGATAACGGAAAGTAACGGCATGGATAAGTAAATGTTATAAGGGGGCGTGGCTTACAGGATCCCGAAGGGAGAGGGTAAAGCTAGCCCAGTGGTTCAACCAATGAAAGTCCGATGCCCACATATGAGACTCTAAAAGGTCAAGTCAGGGGAAGAACCGGGTCCTGTAAAGCCTATGACTGTAGATAGGACAGGGTCCTGACATTTTAGTGAAGTGATTTACAAGTGAAAGCTCCATTATTTGAAGAAACTTATCTGAGTTCACTGTAACCAAAACAATGCTGCAACCAATAAAACAAGTAAATACGTTCCTGTTATAAGTGTCTGGCTGGAGTCTGTCAGGGAAATGCCAGCAGTACCGAGGGCTTTTAAAGTGTACTTTTCCTTTAAGAAGTGAGAGTAAATACAGCATAGTGCTGCAGTCGGCTGTTGAGGGAAAGTCCTTCTGCCTTAGGTGATAAGCGAGGCGGAGAGGGTGAATGTTATGGCGGGGGTTGCGTGCTGACATGGAGAAACGGCATTTTAAACCATTTTAAAGCAAAATACCAGTGTGCGAGTGCCTACAGAATAAAATGGGGTGCATACAAAATGCGTACAGATACGTATAACACATACAAATGTTGTCAACATTCATATCTTCAGATTTGAATCTAACATTCAAACAAATAGATTCAAATGTATTGGATTCAAATTGGGTTTTTCAGCATTTGCATTCTAAACATTCAAATCTAATCTAATGTTTTGACATTCGATTCGACTCAAATATGAATGCAAAAAAAAAAATTGTTCACATCCCTAATTTAATCCAGGCATGTACCACATAATCAAATGCTTTTTGTTTCTTGATCATTGTTTCTGTTATTGTTCTTTTTGTTACCATTGTTAGATGCCTCCTAGAGATATCAAAGTCATTTGAGTAATAGGACATGGAAGGTGTTGCCTCCCACTCAACCCAGAGCAGAAATAGAATAAGAATTGGATTCCTGGTTAATTATGGAATTCCTAAGGGAACCTACAGCCGTCAATATCTTCCAAGTTCTATTTGATTAATGCTCATACCCAAATGTCAACCTCAAGTAAACATCTGACACAGTAACACAATTCTTCAGTGATGGAGGCCATCAGGACTCCTTCTGAACCATGAAACAAATAGAAAAGAGATCCCTGGTCTTCCTAAATGGACCAAAAGGATCTCTCTGACACATCTTGTCAGCACTTAAACACCCCCGACAGGCTCCCGACAACATTTTCCAGGTGAGCACCCTCCCTCCATCCGCTGTGTCACCCACTCATCATTCACCACTCCAACGCAGTAGGAGCAACCAATTGACACAGTTTTTCTCACGCTTGCCACCCTCCTAAAGCTGACCTCCCTTTGTTCGTGTTAGATCAAATCCAGGAGAGTGTACTTAAAGCTGGGTCAATGGATAGTGTTAAAAGCCTTTCTCTTCTCCTCTCAGTAATGTAAGTTGGAAGGTGGCAACTGAGGGTGAAAACATTTCAAGTTGATTGTCCTGCTGGTGACATTTCCAGCTGGTTGGAGAAGCTAGGGCACAAGAGATGTTTGGAAGACGTCTGCGCAGACATGCCAAACGTATTAGAGCACTACCAAATATTTTAAATAGGGCTTTTTATACTAGGGCAGCTGGCCCACAGGGCGCAGTCAGCAGCTGTCCTCCCCCCACCATCCGGTAGCAATGAGCTCCCTTCCTCCTTCGTGCACGTTTCAGTTCAGAACTGGCTGATAGCTGCACAATCGATGTTCAGTTTTCAAATGGGTTCACCTAGAATTGCATCCTTAAAAGTGTCTCACCTGCCATTAGCAACACCTGTTCCAATTCCTGGTGCTGCCTCCTTTGCCCTCTGCTTCACTAACGCTCACCAAACAGTGCTGGTTTTAAATGTCCATTCAGAGAGTGTGGGAGAAAGGAAAGGAAAAGGAACTTTCTGGAGTGAAACTGAACTTTTCTGGAGCGGGTTCTAGCTTGACTGTGGAGCCTTTTTGCAGTTTGACTTCCCTTCGAAAATGTCCCAGGTAAGTGAAGTTCTGAAATTCAAAACATAGCCACGGTTTATGTGCTGTCCATTAACGAGGCGATCACACTGCCCCATAATGGTGCCAGCATACATGCACGGCCCCATTGCCACAGTGACTGGGTGGCACAGTGCACAGCCATACCTGCACCACCGGTCACAATCTCCGTTTGCACCTTTTCCACCTGAAAGAGGTGCAAACGAAGTGTGCAGGGCTGCCCCAGCCCTGCCAGGGATACAGAGGTAGAGATGTTTCTGCACTTGGCTTCCTGTCCGCTGGATGGGGAAAGTGCATTTCCTACTAACGTGTACTTTTGTTCACACTTTGGAACTCTAGTACATGCCAGACACAGACCTACCTGTGTCCGAGCACTGCCATCTTGTTTACAGAGCTTGACGTGACTGTCCGTGCACCAGCACCAGTGACGATGCTCTGCACGTGCCCGGTTGTGTTTGGGGTCATCCAAGGTGCCAGCATGCTTGTGCAACACCTCAGATGACCCCTAGCACCAGGAATGGCATGAATGGTCACAGCGCTCGACATTTTAGGTAAGGAATGGGACTGGAAGGGTTAGGCTTGGGGCGCATGTAGTGCACGATTTTGAGCACTACCTTTAGTTGGGGACAGGATGACATGTGGTAAGGCAGGAAGCATTTCTGGGTTTAAAATACCAAGTGCAGATGCTCCTTACCAGATGTGCCCGTCGTGCCCTGCAGGTCCAAGTGTGAATCGGCCTCTGTTCTCCCACTCCATGGGCACGCAAGGAGCCACTTTTGGTAAAGAAGCAGCTCTGCAGAGTGTGGATGCGGTGGCTGGGGGGTCCCCATCCTCTTCACCTTTTTGCCTAGCTTAAAATGGTTACAGGGAAATGGTTACAGGGAAACTCCATCAAATGCCACATCCCCCCCTCCCCCCCGCTTCATAGCACAGAGAAGCTAGGGTTAAAAGGCAATAATAATAAAACAAAAAGGCAGCTTGTTAACCAAAGCTGCTACAAGGTTTGGTGGCAGTTTAGCGGACATGCGTCACCATGAGCATACCGGGTAAGGTGGTGATGTGGAGGTGCACAAATCACCCAGTTCTAGTTGTGAAGTTCAAGCGTTTCTTCTTTTCCTGGCTGTTTTTTTTTAAAAAAAAGAGAGAGAGAGGAAGAGAGAGACTTTTAAGGAAGACCAGCTTTGCTAGCTTAAGTGCATGGATCTTCACTTTGCAGCACTGATGTCTTCAGTGTGGAAACCTGGGAGGAGGCCCCATGATTGCCACTCTGAAAAATACTCCATGGGCACCGCTACATGTGGAGGTTCAGCAGCATGGAAACATTTTGAAGACGTTCCCCAAGGTTACATGGTCACAGTCTCTCAATAGAATTTCCACGACCATCCTTTCTGAAATACTTTAGCAGCAATAGCTTTTCAGGTAACTTTAAATTTCTCCCAAGTCATTCTGGGAAGTGTATCCATCAAGAGGCAGTCCAGGGTTCACTGTGTAATTCTTACCAAATATATTATTAAGAACTAGCAAGGCAAGCAGAAGAGTGTCCGTTGCTCAGTGGTAAAACAGTTGCTTGAGACACAGAGGGCTGCTAGTTCAATCCCAAAGTACCACCTCCAGGCTGGAGAGGTGGGCAGGAGACCTCTGAAGGCCATTTGCAGGGACTGGAGAACAGGTGAAGGTTTTGCTTTTGTCTTCTGCGCGAGATGCCCAGAAATAACTGGTTGGGCACTGTGTGAGATGGGATGCTGGGCTAGATGGACAACTTCTTAATTTGAAAAGTTTACAATATAACATAAAAACAAAGTTTAAACTTGGTGGGATAAGAACATAAGAACATCAGAGAAGCCCTGCTGGATCAGGCCACAGCCCATCTAGTCCAGTGTCCCATCGCACACGGTGGCCCACCAAATGCTCATGGGCATCTCAAGCAGAGACAAGGACAAACCTTTTCCTGCTCTCGAATCCCAGCAAATGGCCTTAGAGATGTCCTGCTTGTCCCCCCAGCCTGAAAGATTTACATAGGCATTCATTCTAGTAGCCATTGATACATCTGTTGTCCATAAATTTATCTAACCTTACCTTAAAGCTATCTAGGAACAAACTTCATTCGCACTTGGGTGAGCAGATAAGTTTTCAACGAAAAGCTAAAAGATATGATAGTAGATGTCCCATAAATATCTGAAGGGTGTCGGCATCACCACAGTGAAGGCTGTGTTGTGGCAGATGGCACCTGGAGCAGAGCTGCCCCAGGCTACGTTGCCTGTCTGTAACAGGGAAGATAATCTAGCAAGTACCTTGGGGTCTGCTTACACTTACCTTGCGGTGAACTTCAGTCTGCCCACTGGTCAGGACCATCCACACTGGGGAGGTCACAGCAACTCACCAGAAGTTGCTGTAGGATCCCCCAGAGCTGTGGACTCCTTACCAAGAGTGGTTGGATCACTCCTGGACATTGCATCCACACCTTCTTCAAGGTGCAGCACGGGAAGTGGACACAGCTGTACACCCATGTACTGTATCCAGGTTACCATGGCAACATGCAAGCATGCACCAGATGTCCAGTCAGCTCTAGGCTGGATGTTCACATGTCACATACTACTGGGGCTAGTTTAGTGCTTGTAGTACAAAAAGCTATAACCACGCTGGATTAGGGATGTGCACAAATATTGGTAATATTCAAAATTCATACAAATTCATCCGAATTCAGACATTCAACTTTGAATTGAATGTTGGCACATTCAAAGACTGACATTTCAATTCAGATTGAATGCTTTGGAACATTCGTATAAAGCTTCATTACATTTGTGAGCCTGGGAAGGTGGGGAAGCGGCTGCCCCGGTCACATCTGCAATGGATCCAGAGCAGATTCAAAGTGGATTTAAAGCTGTGTAAGAGTGCTACAGCTTGATCTCTTTAATTTGATCCTATTTTGACAGCCATAACATATTCTGCAGAAAGCAGAGATGTTTGCAGGAAAAAGCAAAAGTACACACAGTAGGACACAAGTTTCCTCGTCTCATTTGCTGTTGTTGCCCTAAAAAAATGTTGACCAAGACCAGAAAGGCCCCATGAGTACTGAATGTGAGCCTCAGTGAACAATAGTGCTGCAGGCCTTGAAAGTGACAGTGGTTCACTGACTCCTTGAAAAGCTCTGGACCCATGAGTTCACTCCAGTTAATCTACCATCACAGCTGTGGGGACAAGTTTATGGAGACCATGGTGGATCTCCTACTGCGTCTTTATTTTTCTCCCCTATTAGTGTGGTTCCAAGAGAAGAAATGCATTTTGTTATGACTGCATTTGGCAAATTGGTACTGAGGACAATATTTTGTAAACACTGCATAAAGCAAGGAAATGAATGTTTTATCAACTTTGTAAAAGCAATAGTGATGTGCCCTGCCCTGATGAAACCACGTGTACGGTTCACTACTGACCCCTACTTCATTTGTTTGGTTCGATGGTAGACCTGTTAATTAAACAAACATTTGATCCCAAAGTTGCCCACAGAAGAAAACAAACTACATTTCTGCCCATTAAAAAGGCCTTTTCAAGGTCACCCAGCTGACTTTGTGGAGGGCAGAATCAAATCCACTATGCCCAGAAGAGGCCGGCTCCCTAACCACTAGAGCAAACTGAGCTGTTCCATTTAGGGACGTGCAGAAATATTTGTAAGATTCGTTATTCGTACAAAAATGTCCGTATGAATATGAATGTTTTGTACAAATAGTTTGGACATTCATTAAACTGGGGAAGTGGGAACGTCGCTGTGCCACATATCTGCAACAGATCCAGATTACATTCAACATGGATTGAGAGTGGATTAAAGGTGGGTTCAAGTCGGATTTGATGTCTTCAGAGCACTGGATATACATTGGATACATATTTGTTCCTATCAGATACATATTGGATGTCTGTATCGAATAGTATCCTGCCACATTTTAAGATCTATTCAAACAAATACTGATTTTCTAACATTGGTGCACATCCCTAGTTCCATCGAATTGGTCACATTCACAAGCAGGAGTCAGGTTCGATTCGAACAAATTTCTGGATGTATAAACAACTGCATATTTGATTCAATGTGGACGTTCACGAGCACAAACTGTTTGACCAGATTTTCAAGCAAAGCCTTGTTCCACAAAAGCACGTCAAAATGAAGAGCAAGTATATTTTGGGATTCAGTTTGGCACCTCCCAAAAATCTACATATTTTAGAAATCTTTTTCCAAATACCTTTGAAAGTATTTCAAAATAAACTTTAGAAGCCCCAGTCCTCTCAAAATATGACTTTCTCTCTCTCTTTCTTTTTTAAGCATTTTGATATTTGTCTGCCAGCCGATGAAGGTTGAATCTTAGCCTGAGCCTCAGACACACAGGCCGGGTATGGATTCAAAGTGGATTAGGGACGGATTTGAGGCGTTCAGAGCAAATACTTAAGGGATTCGTAGCAGGGATTCGAATAGAATTCATTTTGAACATTTGCATCCAATTCAAATCCTACTTCTTTGCTCAGGCCTTTGGCTAAATGTGGCACAGTTTTTCCCTACTGCACATACGAGTGTCTTACACTGTTTATATCGTTTTATTTTAAGTATTTTTGTCTTTTAAATATGCTGTTACCCGCCCTGAGACCCTAGGGTATAGGGCGGGATATAAATGTAAATAAATAAATACCACGTTGGAAGGGGATCTGTTCGAATGAATACGGATTTTCTTGCACTCAGTTCGATATGAATCGACCCCCAAAACCATCCACGCCCGTCGTTACCATTGGTCTGACTGTTGTCACTGTATTTACCTCATCTCTCCTGAGGCAGAGCGGGCATTTCAAGCAACGGCGGCGCTTCGAACCGCTTGCTAGGCCTCGTTCTTCCGCCCGCCCGCGCGTCGCCTCTTCCCGCGCCTTCCTTTCCGCCCTCGGGGAGAGGCCGCAAGGCCGCTTCCCAGCCGGCTTCCCTCTGCTCTCGGCGGCAGACCCGCTCCTGCCTTCGCTGCTCCTTGGCCTGGGGAGAGGAAGGCGAGGCCGCTCGGCCATCGCACGGCGGCCGAGGCGGGGGGAAGGGGCAAAGGGAATATCCATGGGGGGCTCTGTGGCGACCGTCTTTGCCGGCCCGGCCTCCCATCTGACCGCCATGGCCGCGGTGCTGGCGCCATGTGCGGAAGCCCTACGGCGTGACAGACGAAGCTGCCCCCCCCGCGCCCCTCCGGGGAAGGAAGGGAGGGGAGGGGGAGGGGAGCGCGTGGGCGGCGGCGATGGCGGCGCCTCCGTCACGGGCCCGTCGGCTAATTGCTGCCCGCGGGAAGCGCGCCCTTAAGCGCAGCCGTCATCGTCCATAATGGGGCCTGAGGCGGCATCGATCGGCCCCGTCCCTCGGCGTCGGTTGTTGGTGTGCGTGTGGCCGTGTTTGCCCGCTCCCTCCCTGGACGCGTGTCCCGCGCGAGTGGCGCTTAAGTGCTAATTGCTCCACAGATTGACTGGCGACGAGGTGCCCGGCCGAGGCCCAGCTCCCTTCTCCCGAGGGGGCGCCGGAGGGAGGGAGGGGAATCCTTCGCTGCCGCTCCCCTTCCTCGGGGCTCTTCGGCGCCCCTCCCGCCGGTTCCCCGCGTTGTAGGCTGTGCCCTGGCACACCTGCCATTGCCCCTTCCACAGAGAGGGTGGGCGCGAGGGGGCAGCTAAGATGTGGGCCTCCCCTTGCAGAAATGCAGACCCCCCAGAGGGGCTCAAGAAGCCCGGCTGTGCACCCGGAAGGGCCTGAGGTCGCCGGGAAACGGTGCTGAATGGGCCGGAGCTCAGCCTGGGGCCAAAGCAGCGAGAGGGACGCGGTGCAAGGGCTTTGGGCAAGGCGGCGGTTAAAGGGGAGAAGCTACGGCGGAGGCGGCTCCGCAGACATTTGCTCCCCCTCTGTTCTTCCATCCCGGGTCAAATCCTGAGACCTATGGATATAGGGCGGTGGGCCAGAAGGAAGGTGCGCGCGCGCGCGCGCGCGCGTGTGTGTATGTGTGTGCGCGCGCACCTTCCTTCTGGCCCACTGGATGCACAAATATTCCTGACATCCGGAATTCGCATGAATATGTACGCATTTGTAGGCCCGTGCCCGAATCGAATGGCCCCACATGGGTAGGCCCTGTTTGTCCGGTCGTCATAGAAGTTTCAGGTGAGGCTTCGGCGGACACTGGAGGCCCCGCGGCCTCCCACCCCACAGCCTCCCACCCCCCCACCCCCGTGCCTCCTGGGACGCGCTCTACTGGAGTCCCAGGCCTCTCTCCGTGCTCCCCGGAGGCCAAAATGAAGAAGGCGTGCCGGCGGGAAGGAGGACAGGTGAGTGCATTCATGTCATGCGTGGATATTTGTTAGAATATTTTATTTATTTGTATTTCTATCCCGCCCTATATCCATAGGGCTCAGGGCAGGCAACAAAATTCAGTGCATTAAACAAAACAATACATCTTAAAACAGTAATATCTACAGCATTTAAAAACCAACATGTTAAAACAAAACTAATATACATTAAAAAAACAGTACTACCTAAAAGTGGGGGGAAAGTGTAATCATATTTAGCCGAAGGCCAGGGCAAAGAGGGGCATATTTACCACCTTCCTAAACGTATACAGAGAAGGAGCCCGAAGGAGTTCAAGGGGGAGAATGTTCCATAGCCTGGGGGCCATCACTGAGAAGGCCTCTTCAGGTGCCCGCCCATTTCACTACTGAGGGCAGTGGGACACCCCACCAGATCTTATGGGAGGTGGATATGGGAGAAGGCGTTCCTTTATATATTTGTGGCCCAAATCATTTAGGGCCTTGTAATTCAAAGTCAGACCTTGAATTGGGCTCAGGAGTGAACTGGCAGGCAATTCAGATGTGCTGTGCATCTGGCAAGCTGTTCCAGTCAGCACTCTAGCGGCTGCATTTTGCACTAGCCTATTTTTTAGATTGTATTTTTGTATTTTATTTTATGATAAGGTCAGTGGACCAATTATTAAATTTATTGCTACTAGTTGCAACTTCCAGACCGTCTTCAAGGTCAGCGCCATGTAGAGTGCATTACAGTGGTCCAATCTAGAGGTTACCAGAGCATGGGTCACTGTGGCCAATTCGTCTCTGTCCAAAAAAGGCTTCAGTTGATGCACCAACCATAGTTGGGAGTAGGGACTCCTGGCCATGGCCTCCACCTGAGCATCAAGCATCAGCGCGGAGTCCAGGAGTACCCCCAAGTTACGTGCCTGTCCCTTCCAGGGTATCTCCCAACTATACAGACCCGAGACATTGACACACAGCACCTCTATCTTATCTGGATTCAGCTTCAATTTACTGGCCCCCATCCAGTCCACTACTGCCTCCAGGCACCGGTCAAGTACTTAAACCACCTCGCCTGATTCAGATGGCACAGAGAGATAAAGCTGGGTATCATCTGCATACTGATGACACGTCACTCCTGATGACCTCTCCCTGTGGCTTGTTATAGATATTAAATAACAAGTAAGTTTCCAGGGTTTCGAACCAGTACCTCCCACTACCGCTATCTGAGATCAGTTCTGGAGATAGGAGGACCAATGCCAGGCACTGCCTTTTACTCCTAAATTACGTGATCAATGGTATCCAAAGCCATTGAGAAATCCAGGAGAACCAACAGAGTTGCATTCCCCCTGTCCCTATCCCAAAGGAGGTCATCAACCAGGGCGACCAAGGCAGTTTCCATGCCATAACTGGGCCTGAAGCCAGATTGCTTCTTCCAAGCATGCCTGCAGTTGAACAGTGACAGCCCTCTCCAGCACCTTGCCTAAAAAAAGGTATATTGGCCACTGGGTGATAGCTGTTTAGATCTTCTGGATCTTCTGTTTCAGGGCTAGTGGAACCACCCCATCCCTCAGAGAGGCATTCATATTTCCTGGATTCATCCGGTTATACCTTGCCGGCGAGCTTTTATCAGCCAGGAGGGACAAGGGTCTAGAGAGCACATCGTCAGCCGCACCCCGCCAAGCAGGTTGTCCACGTACTCAGGCCACAATAATTGAAGCTGATCCAGCAAAACTGGGCCAGACAGTTCTCTGGATGCCTCCCCTGGACTATATCCAGTTGTGACATCCAATCCCTTACGGATCTGAGTGACTTTCTCTTCAAAGTGCTTTGCAAAACTGTCATAGCTGGCTCGTAGTTCCTCGAGCCTGGTTTCATAAGACCATTTACTGCTCTAAATAGTTCTGCTGGACGGCTACTCGAGGACGCAATGGTGGCAGAGAAGAAGTTACTTTTCGCCACCGCCACTGCCACATGGTAGACACAATAGTGTGCTCTAACCTGTGTTCGGTCAGATTCACAGCCGAATTTATGCCACTTGCATTCTAGCCGTCGGCCTTCCTGTTTCATGGCCCATGGCTCCATGATATACCACTGAGCTTTTTGGGCTCCGCAAGGATGTCGAGGACACTTGGGAGCGATCGTGTCAATAGTCCTGCCCATCTCCTGATTCCAGAGAGAGACCAGGAATGCCAGTCATGCCAACCGGAAAACCCCAGGGCATTCAGGAGTCACTAAGATTCCCTACGTTTCCGGGAGCAGACCATCTGAATTCATCTGTGCATGAATTTGAACTCCCCCACACCCACATGCATGGGGTGAGATTTGGCAGAAGCCAGATTTCCCCATACTGGATTTGTACCAAATTGAATGTGAGAAATGGGCATCCTGCACACGCCTAGAACGGAGCGTGATCACCCGACATCCACTAGTGCTCGCCATGGATGATCCATGGCTACTAGAATGGATGCCCAGGCACCATCTCCAGGCTGGAGAGACAGGTGTGATACCCCTAAAGGCCATTTGCGGGGAGTTGAGAGCAGCTGAGGGTTTTGCCCTTGTCTTCTGCTTTAGATGCCCATGAGCAATTGGTGGGCCACAGTGTGAGACAAGATGCTGGACTGAATGGGCTGTGGCCCAATCCAACAGGGCTCTTCTTATGGATAAAAAAAGAAAAGAAAAGATGGGTCATGGGACCAAATATTGCAGTATGCTTTGGGTAAGAATAGATAGGTGGTTTGCTTCTGATCCATATCACCTTAGGGTGCATTCCATTAGAAGCCAGGAGTGGGCCATCTCTAACGATTTTTGCAGATTTTTAATGCTGCTTTTTCTTGCATCACCTTTAAATTGTTGATTAGGGCAATTTGCTTGAAAACCTCTTATTTCTGTGACGCAGCCCAGCGCCTTCTTGTGAAGGGCAAGATATAAATACTCAAAACAACAAAACAAAACAAAACAATAGACCTAACAAAGGTCTTCTCTAGCTCAGCCCAGGGGGCTACAACTGATCCACATGGTCTGCTCCGCTTCTCATTACTCCTGGTTTTTTTGTTCTCCTATTAAAGTAAATTATATATATAGTTCATTACTCTATATTGCATCTGCAATCTTAACAAAATACAATGTGTTCGTGACTTACCTCCAAATACTGGGCATTATGCTCTGCCCTCTCTAAAAGGGGCATCTTGAGAGCCATTTTATTAAAAATGCATATATTGTAAGTATATAAATTCTTTTTCACCCCAAAACATAATCCATATTAATGTGGAAACAGTACATACTTTGGAACAAATGCATACCAAAGCAATATGAATGAATAACCAGCTGCTTTCATCCACCCATTCATCCATCCTTGGTAGCTATATAACTGGATTCCAACCAATTTAATGGACCTTTGATGTCAGTGGGATCAATGGGGCAAATTAGCTCTAATGTCACTTGCAGCTAAGGCTGCATTCACACCCGAGTGTTAATCCAGCTTCAGTCCACTTTTAGAGTGAGAGTAGGCTTCAGCAAAGTGGGAAGCTGTTTTCTTTCAGCATTACCTGGCTCAGAAAATGCACCTTTGAATTAGATAATGTGAAAAGAAAAATATTATTCATGTTGGTCTACTGGTTATGGAGCTGGACTCTTATCTGGGAATACTGAGTTTGATTCTGCCCTCCCCCATGAAACCAAATGAGTGACCTTAGGTTAGTCACAGCTCTCTTCTTAACTCTCACAGCCCCACTCACCTCACAGGGTGGGGAGAAGAACAGAGGGTTTGTCAGCCGCTTTGAGTTCCCTTAATTGGGTGAGAAAAGTGGGGTAAAAAGCCAGCTCTTCTTCTTTTCCCTGAAGATGGACTGAAGGTGAATTAAAACATAGGTGTGAATGCCTCCTAAGTTCTTCTTCATCATCCGAATTTTCCTTACAATGCGGGAGGGGGAACTCGCATTCATGTATGCAGTCAAGGGCTGCTACAAAAACAATGGAGGGATTTTTGAATGTGTTCCCTTCCATTTGAAAATTCTGGAGGCCAAAAATGCTCATCTGAAGGATTTCATAGACTTACCACATTGCTATTTCACCGCCATCCAGCCGCGTTGCAGCTTAAGCCCATTGCTCTGTGTTCTGTAGTCTAGGGATGCGTGTGAATATTTGTAACATTCATTATTTGTACAAATTCAGATTTCCGTGCACAAATCAAATGTCGCAACATTTGTATATTAACGTTCGTTAAACTGGGGGGGACTGAGGGGGGAAGCCCATCGGAGAATCCGAGGGAGAGAGAGAGAGAGAGAGCCCTGGGGGGGGGGAGGTTGTCTTTAGGATGGGAAGGGAAGCTGTTTCAGGGGAAAAGAGAGAGGTGTGTTTGCGCCAAAGACACAAGAGCGGGAGATTGGAGAATCAGAGAGAGAGAGACCTGGGTGGGGGTCGGGTTGTCTTTAGGACAGGAGGGGAAGGGAAGCCATTTCAGGGGAAAAGAGAGAGGTGTGTTTGCGCCAAAGACACAAGAGGCGGGAGACTGGAGAATCAGAGAGAGAGAGACGGAGGGTTTTTTCTTAAAGACCAAAGGGGGAAGCAGCTTCAGAGAAACAGAGAGCCGAGGTGTGTATAAGACAGGAGGTAGATGCATGCATTTGTATAGGATACGTGTCCAGGATAGGTATCCAGGGTACGTATGCCTTCGGATATTCATTCGAATTCATACAAACACATTCTTATCAAACAGAATCCTCCCACATTTGAGGGGGATCTATTCAAACAGATGTGGATTTTCTAACATTCGATTCCTTGCAAGTCAAATGCCAAAAACCCATTTGTGCTCATCCCTGCTGGAGTCTGAGATGATCACTGAGAAGCTCATGACCCCCTTGTGAACGACAGCCATAACGTCACTGCCATATCCCTTCCAGCCTCCTCTTTCTGAGGTTCAACATCCTTGTTTCTCCTAATATCTCCTCCTCACAAGACCTGTCTGCCAATCTCTTAATCATCACTGCATGCTCAAAACCTGTTCCAGCTTGTCTGGATTCTCCTTCATGATATTGTTGGATACAACTGAATCAGGATCAGGTCCTGGCTGACTGTGCGGGAGGGGTGCAGATGTGGTTTGCCATTGCCTCCAGAAGTCCTCTTGTGCTTTCCAGGCTGCTGGTATTGCCACTACTCTGCGTCTCCTTCATGAAGGCTCCAGAAAGGGTGTAGTGATTAAAGAAGGCCTTGTGGTTAGAGTGTCAGACTCTTATCTGGAAGTCTCCTGGTTCAATTCCGCCCTCCTCCACAAAGCTGGGCAGATGACCTTGGGCTAGTCACAGCTCTCTTTCTGAGCTCTCACATCCCCACCCACCTCACATGGTGTCTGTTATAGGGGAAGGACAGAAGGTTTGTCAGCTGCCTTGAGTCCCCTTAAGGGTGAGAAAAGCCGGGTATAAAAGGCAACTTTTCTTTTTCCTCTCCTCTCCCTCCTCCTCCAGAAGAAGTCACCTCCTATTCTTCCTCAACTCTCCCATTTTAGATCAAACCAAAGGTCTCCCTGTTGTGAAGAGCAAGCAGGCAGGGCATGAAAGCAGTAAAGCTCTCCTCCCTACAGTGGCTTGTGCCTCTGGAGATGTCCTCTGTGCATTTTCATGGGTAGATTTTTAACATGATCAGCACACATCTGTCAAAGGCCAGTGCTCTAGACAATGTACCATGAGTGCAGGAATGAAGATGAAAGCGAGATCACTCCTGCTTGCCACCACTTTCCCTGTTTTGGTACTTCAAAAAATGTCTTTTAGTACTGTGATTATTTGGTGGAATCTGTCATTTAGGGATTTACACAGATGGGCTTTTTCACATTCAGTTCATAACAACACTAATGCAAGAAGATCCATATTGGTTCAAATAGATCCCCTTCAAATCTGGTTGGATTCGATTCGATATGAGTGTTCCATACAAATTCGATACACAGATATGAGTCCCATACGCATCCCATGTGTATCTGTTCAGAACGTGTCAAATCCGCCTTCAAATTCACTCTGGATCTGTTGTAGATGCAACTGGGGCAGCCACTTTCCCTCCTCCCCAGGTTCACAAACGTAACGAAGCTTCGTAAGAATGTTCCAAAACATTTGATTCAAATTTGAATGTCAGTCTTTGAATGTGCCAACATTCAATTCAAATGCAGATGTTCAAATTGTGTGAATTCATATGAATAATGAACAATACGAATATTTGTGCAACATCCCTGCTGCCGTTGTCTATACCAGCCTTTGGATGGCAGGCCTCTATTCTGGTATAAAATCCAGAACAAGGCCCAGTGCAGAAATATGAATAAGACCTTATGTTGCTCTGTGTATCCCTGCCACAGATGTCTCCCCACCTGCTTCCCAGACTGTGACATAAGTATCCAGGTTGTGGCATGTGCCATGATTTTAGGTGGCAAATGGGCCGATTGTTTTTATTCTAAATAAACATATTTTAACTAACAGAAAAAGTTAGTGCATTTAAATAATTAAAAGCTAAGCAGATGCTATTAAATAGGTATGTCAAAATCTGAAAGACCAATATTTGGAAATCATTGCATTAGATGGCTGTAACTATGAAAGAAGGTGGAAATACTTTTGTCAAATTTAACTTTTCTAGGGATAATTCTATATGCTTCGATCATATTCCCCTTTATCTGCCATCATCATCATCATCATCATCATCCAGGTTCTGCCTATTGGCTGCCTTCTTCTAAGCCCCACCTTCCATTATATTTCAAGGCAAGCACTGGGATCCTCTTGGGAAAAGGAGAGGAACGGTGAGGAAAGAAATAGAAGCCAAAGAGGAAAAGAAACATTTCCCAGAGTTTCTCATGTCCAAAAACCACAGAACAAACTGTGGCGATTTTCTCCCCGCCACCCCCACGCCCAAGTCCACAGTTTACTTCCAGCCCCGTCTTTGGTGCCACTTAGCATCCATGGTTCTCTCCCAAGGGCCAGAGAAGAAAGGAGGGGCATGGCGTCGCAGAGGCTCACATTGTCTGGAGAGGCTGTCAAGAGCATCATAAGGAAAGCTCTGTGTCTGAGGTCATCAGATTAAAGGAGAAACAAGGAAGAAGTGGAGGGGGAAGGAACAGAAAGGGACAGGAGAGCTAATCTGACCTCTGTGACCTCTGCTTGCTCTAACTTGATATAACAAATAGTTCTGAAAAACAAAATACTGTTAACCCTTTTTAACTGGGTCACCTCCTGCTGTGGACAGCTTACAGGGACAGGGAGATTAACCCTTTCTTCTTCAAGTCCCATGAAATCTCTGAAAGGTGAATGATGGGAGGTGACTAGAACAGAGATGATTCTAGTGGCCACTATTGATACAAAAAATACTCCTCCCCCACCATTCCAGACTGGTAGGAAGTGCAATGCAGAACATGGCAACAGCTATTGTTGGTTGCACTAGACAGGCAACAAGATTTGCCAAAGCTCCTGAAGAAACCAAGAGGATTATAAAGATTCAGTGGTAGATAACAGGGTTTAGTCTCATGTAGCCAGGCTAAGGGGGAAAGCTGGGGGGATCCAACCTGTAATAATTTTTTAAAATGTGATGCAAGGTTTAAAAGTTCTTAATACTCAACTCCTCCCCCAGTAGGATGGGTGGTAGGTCATAATGGGTGCTACCTACCTACCACTCAGGTCATAAAACAATTGGCCAATCCAAAGAGATTTCACTGAAAAACCATTCATGTATTCATTCATTTGTCCACAGTTGCATATGTTCCTATGTAAGTCTTGTTAAACTTTAAAAATCATTTTAAAAAATTCCAGGTTGGCCAACTATTTTGTGGTTTGGGTTGTGTACCCTCGGTTGCACTACATTTCCCTAGGTCTCTGCTTCATGCACATGCGTACATGCATGAAACCGGTAACGCAAAAGTGTTCCTTTCCTTGTGTCTTACAGCTAGAACCCCTGAAACATTCAATCCCAGGACAAAACCTAAAATTCATTCCATTAGCACCTCCAAGGAAAACATTAGTGAGAAAGGCTAAGAATATCCATTCATTCATAAACTCCTGTGACAATATAAACTAGGACTCAGGCAGGATGTGTTAAGTTTTCCTGTTTTATTTTCAGCTTAGGCTTCTAGTCTATCAAGATCATTCTGTATTGAGCTTCTATCTTATGAACATATGCCCATTTAAAACTTAATAGTAATAGTGAAAAATCTCTCCATAGTAGCATCTGCACCTCAGTTGCATGGGGCATTCTGACCTGAGGACATGTGCTCCTTCCCCTGGGGTGGCATGCAAGATGTTCAGATGCTCTCTTTCTCACTCCTCAGCATCTTTGGAGTCATTTCCAAAAGCAAAAGCCCCTTTGCTGTTCCAGAAGAGGCTATGGAAGTTGCGAGTGGAAGACCTGTGCAAAGGATTATGTAGGTAACTCTTGTTGCCACTGTGATGATAGCAATGAGAGCGACTGAGGCGGGCATTTCATGTGGTTTTGCTTAGTCTCTTAACTATAGTAAATGTTTCCCAGCTCTAACTCTAAATTCACAAGTTCCTCCAGGATGAAACTTGAACTCAGGCCCTTTCTGCACAGGCTCTAAAAATGGATTTAGAGCCTGTTCAGGGAGGGATTAAGACGCGGCTTCCACAGTGGAGGCCACATTGGAGCCCCTTTGAGGACACCACGCCCGCATTTAAGAAACCGGTCTTGCCGCCAAAATCCTACACGCAGTGGATGCCGGGCCTCCCGCTGCCAGAAGTGGCCCGGCAGCAAGGAGGTAAGACGGTGAGCACGAGCGTGTGACCCAGGGTGTGGTGGGTGTGGTAGGCCACAGCTTCCCCTCGCAATGCGCTCTCCCTCTTTGACAGGACAGAGCCTCCGGAGGTCGGATTGGGATGCACCAGCACCCTCTCCAATCTGGCCCTGCTGCCGCCGTCCCATGCGTGTGCAGACATGCGGGGCCTCCAAGAATCTGTCCCTTTTAAAAAATGTTTCACTCGAAAACGGATCTTTTAGATCCGTTTGCCAGCGGCATGCGCAGAAAGGCCCTAAGGGTGCAATCAGACACTGTTAAAGAGGCACCTTCTTAACCAGAACATATTGATCCCCAGCATGCAACTTCTTGAGTCTTGAAAGGTCATCTCAGAGATAGGTGGGATTTCTCAGCACATCAATCTCCTATTTGGTGTAATCAAAAACTGTAATCAGCCTGTGAGCATTGCCCATGGTAAGAAGAAGATACCTGTGGTGTGGCCTGCTTACATTAGAATGTCCAAATATCCCTATTTCCAAAAGTATAGAAACCCTTGATTCCTTGGTCTGCATGTGGGGGAAAGGAGCAGGAAGGTGAACACGCAGACTCAGAGAAGGATGGTACAGGAATGCTGAAGTAGCAGACCAAGTAATGCTACCATCATGGTAACTAAGAAATAAATGGGCACTCGAGAAAACGAAGTCATATATATACTAATCTCATTCCCAGAAGTCCACACTGAGCTTCTGTCCCACTTCAGCAGTCCCCAGAGAACAAGACAAGCTGATTTAATGGGAGGCCATGCCTCCCAGAATTAACTGGTCTACATGGAACTAACCCTTGGAGCAGCTTACAGTGCAAAACCCGTGCAGTTCCTCACTGCAAGGAAAAATGGTTTGGATGCAGTCTTCCATGTGTTACTGACCAGCGAGTGGCTGGTCCAGTCTACCTCACAGCATAGCCCAGAGCTATTTTGCTGGCTCCTATAAACAGCTCCAGTAGTGGGCCGTTTCCAGGCACTTTGCTAAAACAGTTCCAGCCAGCAACCCCCAGAGCTGAGGACAAAAGTACCCAGTCTCCAGAGCTGAGATGGGTTAGGCTGCCACAGTATGCCCTGCACCACTGATCACTGTCTAGTTCAGGGTCTGATTATGTGCCATGCAGACACAGCTTTGGATTCCAGAGCGTTTATTCAATGATTTCCAAATCTAGCTTTGCTTATATTCCAGAACTCTTATTATTAATTATCCACTTTGCCTCTAGCTTTTCTTCAGTCCCCTACCACCTTCACACAGCTTTCTCACCCTATAAGGAGGGATGGAAGAAGAATCACTTCTTCACACCATCATATCTCTTGTCCAAACTTCATGGTCAACATTTGTGACGGTTTCAGGGTACAGGCTACAAACTGCTTTGCTTTCTGGCTTTGCAGGCTTCTTGCAAGCTGCAATAGCCAGCCTTGTTGCAAAAAGCTTGTTGCAAACCCTGGGATTTGGGCTGCAAAAAGAGCGGGAAATCCTGTGCGGGCCCTGTTGCAGTGATTGGCTGGAGTAAGGTTTTGGAGGGAAAACTTGTCCGGGGATCTGAGTACTGGAGGGGCTAGAATAGGAGTTCCCACCAATCAGGCTGGAGGGACAGCAACCTTTGTTAGGAATCTCCAGCAGCATTTTATTGTGGTTACAGCCAATCAGGGTCAGGGATGTGTGTATAAAGGAACTGAGAACACAGCAGACTAGGTCTTCATGCTGGGACAAGAGCTGAAAGGAAAAGAGCTGAACCTGAGGGAGCTGGAACCAGTAGCTGACTAGGGGTCTTCATGCTGGGAGAAGAGCTGAAGGGAACAGAAGAAGAGCTGAATCCTGAGGGAGCTGGACCAGCAGCTGACCATTGGTCTTTTGGGCTGAGTGATTTCTGAAGGAGGCAATCGGGTGGATTGTGGCTCTGAGGGAGACTTCACTAGCAACTGACCAGGCTAGATGATCGGTCAAGCAAGGACGGGACGGGCCTTGTGATCATCTAGAGCCACGTTCTAGTACCCTGGCTGGGCTTGGGCTGTGGCCGAGTTAGTCAGGAGGGAGGAGGAACGTGTGGAGGCTTGTCTTTTAAAAGGTGAACTATTTTCCTGTAGAGGAAAGGGTTAGCTCCTAGCTTTAAGAGACTTGCAAATTTAAACTAACAACTACCTGAATCTTATTATCTTTTTAGTATTGCTTGTGTATAATAATAAACTTGTTTTAGTTTACTGTTGAAACACTTGCTACCAGTGTTTGTGTCCACACTGTAGTATTCACTTGGCCGTTGCACGAACCCAGCATCCTAACAGGGCCAAGCTACTCCTCAGAGAGGGCAGGCACTTGCAGGATCGCTGGGCATCGTGACAACATTCATTAAGATTTCTCTTTAGGCCTCCATTAATGGTGTGTCCACCATGCTGCCCAAGTCTTCCAAGTCTTTCACGCTTTTCATCCCCCATGGAACAAACTCTGCTGAAACGTCCCAGCGGAGTGTACCGAGTACCT
Organism: Aspidoscelis tigris stejnegeri; assembly: GCA_023333525.1. Lineage (NCBI taxonomy): Eukaryota > Metazoa > Chordata > Lepidosauria > Squamata > Teiidae > Aspidoscelis > Aspidoscelis tigris. Next base: position 8,722,674 of record JALMGA010000022.1, read on the forward strand.
GCCAAGAGGCCTATTCTCACGGGGTTTGGAACTCGGGGAGGACATGCAGGGATGCAGCATTCACTTCTGTGGATTCACTTCTCAGTCCATCCCAGAGCACCCTCCACACGTTCTGGTTTCAGAGCAGAAGTGCTCTGAAACTGTCCTGGCGCATTCGGCGCATCCCGACCCATTCCCAGCCGTACCAGAGGGAAAGGGTTCGCGTGCTCTCCCTCCACGACAGCTGGGCCCCTCCCCCGGGCTGCCCCGATTGGCTCCCTTCAAGCCAGGGGTGGGCAGCCCAGGCACCTCCCTTCCCTGCATCCCCACTCACTCCTGGGGCCCAGATCAGGCTCCTAGGGCAAGGGGGACCCACACCCCCTACACCCCCCAGGGGCACGTGTGCGTGAACAGGGATTACCTGTTCGGCGCTGGGCACGCGTTCCCTGATTGGTCAGGGACCCACCTGGCTTCAACTGGCCATCTGTGCAGGCCTAGCGTGACAGTGCGTGCAGCATACAGGCACAAAACGAGGCCGGCCTCCTCGCATTTGTTACTGCCCAGCACCGAACAGGTAAGCCCTGTTCATGCATGCACACCCCTGAGGGTGGGTCCCCTGGCCCTAGGAGCCTGATCTGGACCCCAGGAGTGAGCAGGAAGGCAGGGAAGGCATCCAACAGGCCTCCTGCCCTAGGTCTTGCCTTGCCCAGTGGCAGGAGGCCGTGGGAGGAGTGTCCCGCCCACATCCCAGCCTTTCCAGGCTAGGACAGGTGGAAACACTTTCTCCATTTGCACGGAGGGAGGCAAAAAATGTATGTAGACGCGTTCCTGCCTCCCTCCATGTGAATGGATAAAGCGTTCCCACGTGTCTTAGCCTTCTTCGCTACACCCGTTCTGGCTGTAGTGCAAAGAGATCTAAGGTATCAAAGTAGCAGACATTCACCAACCATTTTTGGACAATTACTGAAAGATAAACTCCTAGGGATTTCTCATTGGCCAGCATAGAACAGTGTGAAGTAGAATGTGACCTAGAATTATCTCCTTCATTTCTCTGAGCAACTATATCTTCATTATCACATGTATAAGAAGGTTGGAAGAATTTCCATTACAGCAGACTAGTGGCTGGGATATTCATGAACATTATTTTGTACAGTGATTGAACTGTGAATGAGTTAGATTGCTTTTCTTGTGGTTTATCGGGAAGTCCAAACAAGACTGGTGTGGCAAAAAATTATTCACTCCATATCATGGTTGTTGTCATGGTTGCTGCCGTAGATCACAAAGTCTGGTAACTTAAGAATGTCTGATGGAGACAAGGAACTCCATCTTGAACCTCCTGTACCTGACAAAGTGATTTAGGTATCTGTGGTCCAAAACAGCTTAGCTCTTTAGAATAAAATATCCTTTATTGTTCTACCAAATATTCTTATCTTGCCCTTGCTCTCCCACATCAGCTGATGATGTGTGGCTTTGTTTCGTTGTCCTAAGAATATTTCTCAGAGAACCTGCAAGTGGAGCTCACCATGGGATGCCTGCCAAAAGCATCACTAGATGGGAGGAGGCAGACCCATCCATTACTCCAGTCCAGAGTACGGCTTCTGCTTTCTGGCACTTTTCAGTCCTTCTCTTCAGGCACCTCTTCAAGCCCAGCTGTGCCTCGGCTGTTGCCCCAGAGGAAAGAGATGATGTTAGCAACCGGCTTTCTAGTGCTTCTCGACACTGCCCAGAAATGGCAAGGCAGAAAGCCAGAGCTAGAATTCTCCCTGGCCCTGAGTCGGTATATAAATCCTGTTGTAACTTTCAATATATTTATAGACATACTAAATTTATGCATGTTCAGTTCACCAACAGCCTGCAATCTGAGATTTGTATATTTGCAAGCAAAAATGCTCTTGGCTGGGTGAATAGCTTTTAGCCACCATGCTGGCATCTCACCAAGGCTGCTTTTGCAAGTTTAATGGGGACATCAATTGGTTGTTAAAAACACTAATTGACATTAAATAGGGGAAGTTATCTGATAACACACTGGTTCAATGCATGCCTTCTAAACAGGCCCAGGCCTTCCCCATATTAAAGCCTTTCAGACGCTCACATGTTCTAGGATTTATCTGGCCTGCTGATGACTTGAACACAAGCAATCCTAAGACTGACAGTGTGACTCCTTCTGGTGATGAAGGTGATGGGGAAGCCGCCTTGCTCTTGACTGTGGATAAAGGCATTTATAGGCAAAGTCTACAGGCCAATTTTAGCAGGGCAAAGAAGGAACCAAATCCAGAAAACCTAAGTACAGGCACCTAGGATTTACTTTGACTGGGTAGCTAATGTAGAAGCTGGATGTGGAGGAAAGATGTGAAGAAAGAGAGTGAGGCTGTTTCTGCACTGTGGTGCAGTAGATCTGGATCCTAGGTCCAGATTTCCTGGGATCTACAGTACCAATCCAGATCATGGGGAGGTGAAGGTCAGATCCATGCCATCTGCATGGTCAGTGCCAATCCAGATTAAGCCTCCTGCAGCTTGAATGGTGCAGCACAAGCTTTGAAGCTGCCCAGCACCACCTGCAACTAGGAGCAACAATTCCTAGGCACAAGGCGTGGGGGTGATTTTCAGTGGCGCACTGTGCTACACTACCAAACTGAACATCTATTCCAGGAGTTCCAAATCATGGAGGATTGCCATCCTCACATCTAGATTCAAGCCGTTAGACCAGAGGGTGGACCCCATCAATAGGATCTCTGGTAGATCCAGATTGCAGGCCTCTTGATCCGGATCTAGCTCTGTGCCATGTGGAGGGTCCAGCCCAATAGGGAGCGGGGGCTCCGCCATTCAGATTAACATGCAGATGCAGAGACGCTGGATCCAGATCAGAGGCCCTTTGATTTAACTCAACACCCCCATGCAGGAAGGCCCAAGTCTTCATCCTCACACTAAAAAGAGGTGGCAGCGTGCAGACCCCCTTTAAAGTCAGGGGTGCATTTTTTGGTGTTTAAGGTGGATTGAGTCACTCTATTATTATTCTTTACTGTGTGCAGATGCAGCCCAGGAGAAATATGAGGAATGGAAGGCACTTAACAGTAAATTGAGGTATTGAAAACACGTCCTTTTCCCTCCACGTGTCAATGATGACTTGGGTGAAGCGGAGAAGAGGAAGACATATTTTAGTAGATACACTGAAGCCTCCTGTTCCTTGGTTTCAGCCCTCTAGCTCTTCCTCCTCAGCTCACACTGATGTTCAAAGCTCCTAGTTCCAAGGGCTGAACATACTAGAAGTTGCTACTTCAATTATCAGTTTCTCCCTGGAAGAAGGTCATGTCCAAGCAACTCCATACCTGCTAAAAAAATATTAAGCCCATTGACTTAGCAGAGCCTTCAGCCTCATCTCAAAAATAACGTAAGACAACCATGTTCTGGATAGTGGCATGGCAGGAAGGGGGAAACGGAGCAGATCCGGTGCACTTTAGGGGTGTCCTCGAATGCAGTTTTCTAATTTGATTTCAACAAATCAACTATTGAAAAATCTGAATGTACCGGAATAACGGAAAAACGATGACCGGACATTCGATTCGATACAAATGCATTTAATACATTATACTTACAAATAATTCGGAAATTCGTATTTGTACAGATGCATATGCGTCTCGCACGGATCCGTGCACATCCCACACTCATCCATACACATCCCGTATGCATCCTGTTTTCATCCCGTATGGATGTGTACAGATGCGTATGAGAGGCATACAAGATGTATAGAGACAACTGCCCGGACTATTCTTCTGAATAACTAAAGATATTCGTATTTGTTCAAATTCAGAAATCTGAATTTCCAGACGTTTGATTCATGTACAGTTGTCCGAATTCATCCGGATTTGAACAAATAACAAATATTTTGAATACCCATAGTACACCCCCAGTGCACATAACCAGGAATTCTGCACTCTCCTTTGACGTCCTGTGATTTCGGGAACTGGGACAGGGAAGAGGAAGCGTCAGTTTTCCAGCAGCAGCACTGGGCTTTGGCACATGAAGATTGTTACCCCCCCCCCCCCCCCCGCACATGACTTTTCCCTCCCTATGCTTTTTAGCTCATAAACGGGCGCCAGTCTTCCAACAGGTCCTTAGGATCTGTCACTCAAGGATCATGAAATATTAATGTGGCTTAATCTTCGAAGGGGATCTACAGAGTCTCCTGATCGGGCGAGGGGGGGGGCTGAATGCTGTCCATGAAATTGCAAAGTGGGGATATGGAGAAGGAAGAGATGCATGGTGAAGGGAGAATGGTCCTGGCGCCTGGATACACGAGGGACGGCCCTGGAGTAATCAGAACCTCAAAAGATATGAAGGCCTTTTCCTCTTCTTGTCAGTGGTCCATCCTTATGGTGCACGCAGGGAGAGACAGAGAGACTGACCAATTCCACCCATTTACATTGCACTGCCACTTGTTTGGCTCTTAATATTCTGCTTACTTTCAGGCACATCTCGTTTATGAAATTAGTATCCCTGGACATAAAATGTTAATTTTTACTTATATGGAGCCCAGTTTTGCCAAACAAAACAGATGTTGAGATAAAACACGTATGGTTAGCACTAGGGATATACACGAATGTATTTTTGACATTCAAATCCAAGTTGATTCGAATGTCTTAAAATCCGATTCGAATCTGTAACATTCGAATCTGTATGTTTGAATATTAGATTCGTATTTAAAGATACAAATGTTGACAACGTTCGTTATCTGTTATATGTATCTGTGTGCATGCCGGAAAAATCTATATGCATCCCGTTTTAATCCGATATTTTAAGCACAAGATACCACAGATAAGAATATACACATTTGAATCATTCAAAAATCCGCATCAGATTTTCAAAAATCCATATTCGATTCCAAATGTTGAAATTTGTCAGATTCGAATCGGATATTTGAGTTTTCAAATATTTCTGCACATCCCTAGCTAGCCCATGCCCATCCAGAACTTCACCCACACCAACCTGTGTCCAGGCTGAGACATCTGGGACTATTTGCTTCACCATAGCAAAGTCCATGTGCACTGGGCTGTTGCTACACGGATGGACAAAGCAGTGTGCAGCCATACCACCCCACCCCATGCAGCCTTAACACAGAAGTCATGTGAAGGCTCCATGGAGGACCATATCAGGAGGGCTGTACGCTCTCCTCGTTTTTACCACCACAGCTAACGAAGATGAGGATAGCCACGCACACTCAGGACCACTGCAGGACGGAAACATCTCTGTGGGGTGCATAGACCCCGGAGTATCCCCAGGCGTCCCCATATTTCCAAGTGTAATTGATCTAAGATCATAACAAACTGATGATGCTGATGATAAAGACAAAACACTGCAGGATACACTCTACTATGATCAGCAAGCCAGGTATTTAAAGAAATTCAGCCAATGCTTTTGTTTTCCAAAGATGCACAAGAACAGGAAGATGAGAGGCCATTGTGACGGTTTCAGGGGTCAGGCTGCAGCGGGCAGTAATATGTCTTTGCTCCTTGCAAGCCTCTTGGCAGAGTGCATGGCTTTCTGCCCATGCAGAGCCCTTGCAAACTGTGTTTGCAAGTCTTTTTGCAAGCCCTGGCCAGAGGCTGCAAAAAGGGTGGGAAATCCTGTTCAGGTCCGGGGGCAATGATTGGCTGCAGGTGGGATTTGGAGGGAAAAGCTGTCCGGGAATCTGGGAGCTTGAGGAGTTTCCAGCAGGAGTTTCCCCCAGGAGATGGAGTTTTTCAGCCAATCAGGGCCCCAGGGGAAAAAGGTATAATAAGCAGTGGAAGCAGGAGACTGCATCTTTTGTCTGGGCAAATTCAGAAGGGGAAGGAGAGAGAAGATCTGTTCCTGAGGGAGTCTTTGCCAGTGACTGACCATTGGTCTTTCTCAGGAGGGAGAATTGACCAGGAGGAGGAACCTAGTTGCTGAACTTTGGGGAGGCTAGGATAATACCTTGCAAACCAAAGGGAGGGAGGAAGTGGTGAAGTTTACCTGCCTGGAAGCAACTGAGGGTCTGTAAGTCAGGGAAGCTGTTAATGCTTGAAGCTTACTATGCTTAGAGACTTGTGAAACTTCTAGACATTCCTATTTTCTCTCTTACTTCTGTACTTGTTATAGTTTATAAGTTTAAAACGCTTGCTACCAGTGTTTTGCCTTTAAACTGTAGTACTCACTCGGTCTATTGCACGAGCCCAGCATCCTACTAGGGCCCTGCTACTCTTAGGAGGGCAGGCACTGACCGGACCGCCGGGTATTGTGGCAGCCGAGCACTGTCTATGTTCCTCCAGTTTGTGTGTGCAGAAAAATCTCAAAGGGCGAAGATGCAGAGCTTTGACAGGGGTGTGTGTGTGTGTGTGTGTGTGAGTGAGTGACGGCAGGTCAGAACCTCTGCCTCTCACGGTGTGTCACAGATGGCGTTGTGCCTCAAGGACAACTCCATCTGTATACAGGAAGCTCCATGTCTCTGGCAAAGGTCAGCTTTGTGTTTTGCATCATGATCATTTTCTCAAAGGTCAAAGGATGACCCTAGGTGCTGTTTCAGCTCCTTTTTCTACTGGTCTTCAGCCACCCTGGCTGTTGGACATCATTTCCTAAAAGGTAGGTAGTAAAGACATTGGAGGATTTCACTGGAATTTGAAAAAGAAACTTTTAAAAAGGGAAGTTTGCCATTGCAAACCTTTTCATTGCATTGGACCCTATTCACAGCAGTTTAAGCCACAATAACATTTTACTAAGATATGTGCAGATGCTCCATGTTCTAAGGTGTTGTTTTTTACATGCTATGTAACAGATAGTGAAGCAGCAAAACAAAGTTTAGAAACCAGAGACATTTTTGCACTTCCGAGTCCAGTCACCTGCAAGCGCTCGTCACTAACGGCCCATACCCCGCATGTGTGGTCGATCTGGGAGCCAGTCCTCTCCAGGGCACCACCATCTTGTGTGTGGCACCCTCTGCCAATACGCATGCATCAGTGCCATCGCCATGCCAACACAGTTGCAGTTACATCCTAAGGTCAGCAGGGTTGCCAGCAGGGTTGCACGGCAGCTCTGTTGACCTTCCCATCCAGCATAGGTGCTGCGGATGGTCACCGACTGGTTGCTTGCAGATAAGTTGCGGTAAGGGTGCTCCACAGCTAGATTATTTTATTTATTTATTTATAATATTTATATCCTGCCTCATATCCTAGATCTCTGGGTGGCTTACAATAAAAACCCATATACAGCAAAACATTAAATAGCATTAAACAGCATTGTTAGTTAAAAAGTTAAAATTAAAATAGTGCTTGAGTGAATTCGTGCCCAAAGGCTTTCATAAAAAGCCAGGTCTTTACTTAGTGCCTAAAAGTTAGAAGAGTTGGAAGCAGGCCTCCAAGGGAAGGGCGTTCCATAAATGAAGTGCCACAGTTGAGAAGGCCCTCCCCCATGTCCTCACACAGTGGATTTCTCTAACTGGTGCCCCACTCCAACAGAGGAGCCCCACTCCAACAGATCTCAAACCCTGGGCAGGCCTGCATAAGAGAAGGCATTTCCTCAAGTATCGAAGTCCCAAGCCGTTTCAGTCAGTAGTCGGGCTGCTGCATTTTGAACTAACTGAAGCTTCCAGATCATCTTCAAGGGCAGAGGGCATTACAGTAGTCTAGACGGGAGGTTCCCAGTGCATAGACTAGTGTGGCTAGGTTATCCCAAGGCTTATTCGCACTTAGGCTGGTAGTCAACAATTAGTGAACTTCTGGTGAAGAGCGTCCGCACTCTGAGTAGGCTGTTACAGCCTCCAAGCATGCCCTGCCTCCCCATAAGTTCACCAGTTGTTGACTAGGTGCAGAGCACAATTTAGTGCTCCACATCTTGACCAAAAGCTTACCTGAAGCATCCAGCAGCATGACCATTCGCTCTTCTTTCCATTCCCTGTGGTTGGTGGACAGGGGAGGAGGTGTCTGCACAGGCACGGTGGTGTTGGCAGCCTGACCATCGCTGGCCTCTGACATGACTGGACCACTGAACCCCAGATGTGGCATCCAGTCACTGAGTCGCAAGAGGGCTGCTTGATCAGCAACCAAGTAGTGGGTGCTGCGCATTTGATCATGGGCACTGATGTGATCGGCAGTAAGACATCCCTCTGCTTGAACACACCCTAATGCAACGTAGTCTAAGCATGTCACGGAACAGCCAATCGCAGCAGTGAGGAGGTGGAAATTCCAGCTTCGGACTCAGTACTGCAGTCTGGTAAACAAGATGGCCACACTTCTGGCTGGTAATGGATGCTTTGGGGAAGCTTTCCTCATGACAAGTACAAATGATCCACCTTTACCAGAAGTTTTCCAGTCTTAGTTCACAGCAGCCCAATCAGCTAAGTGCAGAAAGGTCCATGGTCTAAGAAAGGCCGTAGCTGTGGTACCAGCCATACCTGGCACCAACACTCCATGCCATTGAATCCACTTGGTCCTCCAAGCACAGAGATGGATCCAGGACTTCTCCTAAACTATGCATCTGTTCCTTCAAGGGGACTGCAACCTCACCCAGAACAAGTTGTTTACCTAGTTCTCGGACCTGGGAACCACCAATCCACAGAGTCTCCATCTTATCAGGGTTCAGTTTCAGTTTATTGGCCCTCATCCAGCCCATTACAGCCTCCAGACATAGGTCCAGCACCTGCAAAGCCTCTGCCAATTCCAATGACAAGGAGAAACAGAGCTGGGTGTTGTCAGCATGCTGATGACACCCAACACCAAGCCTCCTTATGACCTCTTCCAGCAGTTTCATATAGATGTTGAACAACATGGGGGATAGAATAGAACCCTGCAGTACCCCGTAGCTTAGTTGCCATGGGGCTGAGCAGAAATCCCCCAAGGTCTCTCTCTGGAACCGACCTTCCAGGTAGGAGTGAAACCACTGAAACCCAGTACCTCCTACCCCATCCCAGAGAGCCAGTTCAGTAGCATTCTGTGATCAGTGGTATCAAAAACTGCTGAGTAGGGATGTACACAAATATTTGAAAGAATTTTCCAAAGCTTTTCAGTGCGCAATAAAATCCCATTGGGAATGTGGCCTGAGTCTTTCCATATTTACTGTGCCTTGTTCTGGACTGGTGGACCTGGACTAGCAAGGCCCACTGATCCTGAAACATGCCATGTTGTGGTCTGGAACTTCACTGTCTGCATGAACAGCCACTGCACCACCTCCAAAGATCTTATGGAAGTCCTTAGCCTCAGAGCTGCTGGGGAACCCATTTCAGAAGTGCACTTTAGTGGGCTGCTGAAATGGGTCACCTGGTAATCCAGCACACACCTCTATGTTCCAAACTAGCCACACTGGCCAGCCAGTGGACCTTGATATTGAAGTCTTCTGTCTACTGGTCTATCAAGGTCTACTAGTGATCCAAATCAAGCCCCCTCCCAATGTGAATTACACTCCATCCTCTGCAGCAGAGCACACCAGCAGTGTATGGAGCTTACAGTTCCTCAGTAACATGCAGCTTGATGAGGCCCCGAAGAAGACCGTGAAGAATCCTAATAAGGGAAGGGCAACAAAGTCTTCTGTTTAAATAGTTCTGACAATGGAGAACCAATAACAGCTGCATCCGCACGGCATGCCTTAATTCGGTTTAACGAAACCGAAATAACTGAACCGGAACGAAACTGTCTCCACCGGCTTTCAACTTGATCCGTGTCAGGTTGGGCTGGAGGGGAGTGAGGGGCTTTTTCATTGCTCAGAGCACACAGCAGCAGCAGCAGCAGCAGCAAGTAAAGCCCCATTCCTTTAAACATTAATACAGAATCTCAGCTGCTTCCCCTCCTTTCACTTTCAAAGGTCTGAACTTCTGAAATTGCGCAAATTCGCAACATTGTTAATCGGAAGGGGCTTTCTTGCTACACAGTAGTGCTGCTCTGTGAAGGCTGCTCCAAGAAGTTCAGGCTTGCAAGAGAAAGGAGGGGAAGCAGCTGAGATTCTGTATTAATGTTCAAAGGAATGGGGCTTTACTTGCTGCTGCTGCTGCTGCTGCTGCTGCTGTTTTGCTTCAGATCAGGCAGTGAAACACCCCCCCCCCCAATGACGTGCCCAGCATATGGACAGCCATTGGATACAGTGCGAGGGACACCCTGAACATGGAATCTCATCCCTTAACACGGTACTGTCCACACAGTTAAAAAGGAAACACATATCAACACACGATTCGGAGTGAGACCTGTTGAAATCGGGATTTATTTCAAAACGTTTTACCGTGGTTTAACATGGAAATAGCGTGTTAAGCCGAACTGCCGTCTGAACTGGGAGAACTCAAAACATTTTGAATTCGAGATAACGATGCCGTGAAGACGGGGCCAACATCTGTTTTGGTACGGATTAGCTTCTACCATTTGAAAAAGCTTTCAGTTTTTAGAAAATTCTGATGATGGATCTGCATGAAAATTCTCTTCAGGTCTTCCCTCAGTCTTCTCTTCTTTAGGCCAAAATTCTCAACTTATTCAAGCATAGACCATGCAACATGATTTCCAGATTTTTGAACATCTTTGCCAACCTTTTGGACACATTCCAGACTTTGGTCCTAAATTTCATACATATAATGCAGGACTTAGAGCCAGACTAATTGCTAAAATCAAGCATCCTATATACATTTTTTGTGGGATCATGAAAGAAATGAGGCAGAGCTAAGAGGGCATCAGAACATGTGGAAAGAAAAAACCTGGAAAACTGAATGAACGAGACATTGCTAGGAAGGAAGGAAGGAAGGAAATTAGGATGGTAAATCTAAGAGAAAAGAAGGCTGGGATCTAAATTTTACATTAGCGGAAATGCAAAAAGTATAGAAGAGAGTGAAATCTGATACTTTTACAAGAACAAGAAATGCGCAGTGAAAAAAGCCAGTGAAGCTACTTAAAAATAATAACAAAATAATGCCCTATAGGTGCCTCTAGCTTGTCCTAGATCTTTCCTGTATCAAAATCCTGTTTGTTTACTTCACTTATTGGAACAGCTTGTATCCTTCCTCATCCTTGCATGATATTCCCCTCCTATGAATGATAAGAGGTGGCAAACATAATGTTTTTCAAAATGACGTAATCCCAAAATATTCCTTAATATCACCATATTATTTTTCATACTTCCACGCTTCCAGGTTTTGGAGCTCTGGTGCATCGGTCTTGTTCACCTCTTTTTCATCGTGGATCCTATACTTGCTATTCTTTCTCCACCACCCCCTCCGAAAAAGGCTACATCTCCCCCAAAAGAAAAATCCTATGTAGCACGTGAGCCAGCTCAAACAAGGAAACTGTTGTTGGTGGACCACGTCCGCTTCCCACCCCCACCCCCACCCTCTGGCCAATCCCATGTTCCCGATTAAGAATGTCAGTATCCAGTTGCCCAGACCTCCTCCCGTGGGAATGCCAGGAGTTTGCTGGGACGCAGACGGCTCTGATGTGGCAGCAAGGCAGACTCTAAGCGGTGGTGTAATTTAATAAAGAGACACTTAAAGCAGTTTATGATGGAGTCAGTCCACTTCAGATGGCCTTGTCCGCTAATTTAACACTGGCTGCAGCCCTTGAGCTGGCGTCTCCCAGCTCATTAGGGGCAGGGGGTGCTTTTGGCTGTGCCTCACCGCTCAAGAGACTTTATTATCCACGGCAGCCAATTTCAATCATCCCCTTGAAGGAGGGGGGGGGGCGGGCTTGCTACTGTCTTGCCGCTCTTGTTGTTCTGACTAATTTCCTCTACTTTTCAGCCAGGGAGGAAAGCGGCACAAAAGAAGAAGATAATTGCTTTTTGCCTCTAACCCAGCAGAGCGCCGATCACCCATTACGGGCAAATTTGTTCTCTCTAAAGGTTGCACTTTTCTGATCCCTGCTTCGGTCACGAGGCTTGTTGGGATGGGAGGCAAGGAACCACTTTCCCCGCTCTTTTTTCTTTGTTACTGTGTGTGGATGCAGCCTTGGAGTCCATCCGCCATGACAAGGACCAATCCACAACCCGAGCACTGCAGATGGGCTCCAAGGCTGCATCCACACACAGTCACAAAGAAAAAGAATGAGGAAAGAGGACCTGGCGGCATCCTCAGGCTACAGCCTATCAAGGGTCAGAAAACACATTTCCCATTCAGCCAACAGGAGTCTCAATTGGTGAAAAATGCTCATCAGCTTTGGATTTGAATTTGCATTCGAAGCTTTGACATTTCACGGGTGAACCAAAAGCCCCCCCCCCCATTCATGGCCAACGCAGATGTATCCGCCCTTTGTTGACGCTTCATCATGTGGCTGGATCTGCCCCAACCCCAACCTTGCGCCCCCCATGGCTTTAAATCTGGCTGCCGCTGCCACCACTGTCACCACCATGATGCCCTTCTCAGAGGCTCGATCCTGGCCTCCGAGAGATGCACACTCAGCAGGGGAGGCCGCCCCGTTCAGGAAAAGTTTATGTGATTCTCTGTAGTTCCCATGAAACCTTGTGAGATTACCCATGACTCCTGAAAGGGGGCAGCTGCTCCACTTGCACATGCACCTCCAGGGCTGTGGTCACACCTAAGGTTTAATCCAGCTTCAGTCCACTTCCAGAGCGAGGAAAGGCTTCAGCAAAGGGACCAGTAATTTTCTTTCCACATCATCTATCCCAAAGTGGAATTTTCTGTGTTATTTAACATTGGAAAAAAGCAACTTCTCACTTTGCTGGTGTGTTTTCCCGCTCTGAAAGTGGACTGAAGCTGGATTAAACCTTAAGTGTGATCACAGCCCTTGGAGGGGCCTCCAAGAGGGTGCAAGGGCCACATCAGCAAAAGGTTAGGGGTGTGAGGGGGGATGTGAAGAAAGAATGGGGAGACCGCATTTGTCAAATGTACATTTGCTGGGGAGGGGGGAAGTTTTGCACAAAGGCGAACATTTCCTACCTTCAATTTAAAATAAATTAAGGAGGGAAATGTGCTTCATGTGCTGAAAAGGAGTAAAATTCATATTACAGACCACATACAAATGACATGACCATGGAAGGAGCAGGGTCTATCTTAAATAGTACAAGGTGTAGGATTGTGAGCTGGTTCACTATCCCTGAGCTGGAAATGAACTCAGGCCTTTTCTGCACTCGTCTCTCCATGATCCAAACAAATCAGTGTGCACCAGGCAGGCCTGATCAAGACCAGCCCCCACACCAGTCCCAAAGCCTGTGTGAGCTGCCAACATATTCCTTTGGTTGTCCATGGGCCAGTCAAAGTTCTCCTTGATGCCCTTAAAATGGTCAGCTGAGGATATTTATTTTTCCATGCCAAAAGGAAAAACCTCTATTAGAATTTTTGAGCACCCAATAAAATTGGTTGGTGGAGCCAAAGGGCAGGCAAAAGGAAAGTGCTTCTCATCTTGGATACAGCTGAACAAGCGGAACTTGATGTTGGGATGGGTACTAGGCAGGATGGCTTGGGAACGGGATGTGGCAGATTCAGGCAGGAGTCAAAGTGCATCTATACTTGTTAATCTTATCATTATTTGATTGCTCCAGGATCCAGAAAAGCTTGCTGAAGCTGAGAAAACAGGAGAAAGGACAGTAATCATGAGGAGAGGCCAGACAAAGGGACTACCCTGAGCTCTGAGAAATGGTGGGAGAGGAGGAGAGGAGTGGAGAAGAGGCAGCAGCCTGGGCTCTGCCATCTTGCTCCCAGCAGTGTCCCTCCCTCCTCCAACTGCCATTACAAGGCTAGGAAACATCTTGCCTGAGAGGAGTGGAGAAGAGGCAGCAGGCTGGGCTCTTGTCATGCCCTGTTCAGCCTCATCAGAAGAGGAGGATATGCCTGCAATGTGACCACAGGCTGAGGAGCAGCCACAGCAGGACATTGCAGGCATGGAAGAGCTAAGGCCGGGTCCAGGTGAGCAGCCAGACAGCTCTGGTGATGAATCCACCAGCAGTGAGCCTAATCAAAGGCTCTCTCGTCGCCTGCTTAAGCAGCAGAAGCAGGTGGGATGGAGATCAGAGAGATTAGCCCAGCTGCACCATGGGCGTGGCTCTGACTCCTCTATTTAAGAACAAGCTCACCTTGCTTCAAGTTGCTGCAGACGTCTTAGCAGCCTCGTGTTACCTGAGCTTTAAATCCTGGACTCCTTGTGACCTGCTGACCCTTTGGACTGCCTGACCCTTGCTGACTTTCTGGACTCCTAGACCCCGGACCGGAACTGACTTTGAGAACACCTGGAACCCTTTGGACTGAGTAGCTGTGCAAGTCTTTGCCTGTTGCCTGACCGGCCTGCGATGTGACAGTTTGTCTGCAGCCACTTTACGAGCAGACACATGCAGCTACACCAGGATGGAGGAACTTGCCAAACAAACCCAGCTCCTCTCTGAACAGTTTTCACAGCTGGCTGCTGCTGTGCTGGAGTTGCAGGTGCATGTTCCTCTGCCTGCTGCCGCTGCCCCAGCCACAGACCCTGCTCCTGCCCAGCATGTGAAATGTCCTCTCCCTCTGCCTGACCATTTCGCCGGGGACACCCAGCAGCTGCCAGCATTCCTGGCCCAAGCCCAGCTGTATATGTCCGTGCGTGCAGAGGCCTTCCCAGATGAAAAGACCAAGGTGGCCTTCGTCATCAGCCTGTTGTCCGGACCTGCAGCCAGGTGGGCCACACCCTACATGTTGCAGGACAGCCCTATCCTAGGGGATGTGTCTGTGTTCGTGGAAGCCATGCGCCAAACATGGGGGGCCCTGTGCAAGCAGAGACAGCAAACCGAGCTATTCAGGTGTTACGCCACGGCAAGGGATTTGTGCGCATTTATACCACCTCTTTCCGCCTCCTGGCCCATGACCTGACATGGAACGATGCGGTCCTACAGTCCCAGTATCGGAAGGGACTCTTGGACAAGCTGCTGGATGAGCTGGCCAGACATGAGGCCCCACCCACTCTGGAGAAGCTTATTGAGCTGTGCCTGCGCATTGACAGTTGCCTGGAAGCCCAGCGCCGGGCACGGTGTCCACCCACACCTGGGCCTCTATCCTTGCCCTCAACACCGACTCCAGTACCCCGCCTGGCTTCACCTGTCTACTTCCCATCAACCCTGCTGGCTGCTGAGGAGCCAATGCAAGTAGGCGGGGCACGGCCTAGGTTGTCAGTTCAGGAGAAGGAGCAATGACATCAGGCTGGCCTATGCCTATATTGTGGAGCTGAAGGGCACTTTGCTAGGATCTGCCCTACAAAGCAACATGGCCCCAAACCACTGGAAAACGCCCAACCCTTGGTCTGAATGGGCTCCAGGCCTTGGGTGAAGTTGCTAGGAGGCCTGTGCAGCCTAGCCCGGAGCCCAGTCAAGACTCCTTGCTGGTGGCAGCCACTCTCCACCCGGCTCCCAGCCAAGTGATCCAGGTGGGGGCGATGATTGATTCTAGTACTTCCAACAACTTTATGGACCTGGCCTTCGCTAAGCGCCACAACATCCCCCTCCTGACCCTACCAGTGCCCTGCCTGGTGGAGACAATTGATGGCCAGCTTCTTTGTTCAGAACCCATGAAGCAGCAGACCGTGCCATTACGCATGGAGATCCAAGGACACACAGAGACCTTACAGTTCTACCTGGCCCAGGTACCCCACTTCTCCCTAGTCCTGGGGATGCCTTGGCTGGTCAAGCACAACCCACGCATATCCTGGACCCAGCACAAGGTGCTCTTTGCTTCGGAGCGTTGCCAGAAACACTGCTGGCTGGACCGACTTGCCAGCACAGTAGTGCCCGAGCCTCCGGTGGCCTTGCCAGAGAAATACTGGGAGTTTGCAGATGTCTTTGATAAGGAGGCAGACCGCCTGCCACCCCACCGTGACTATGACTGTGCCATTGAGCTGGTCCCTGGTGCCCCTATACCGGCAGGGTGCCTCTATTCACTGTAGAGCCGGAACTTGCTGCCCTCCGGGACTTTCTGGAGATCAATCTTCGTCATGGCTTCATACGGCCCTCCACCTCTCCAGCCAGAGCCCCAGTACTCTTTGTGCGCAAGAAAAATGGAGAGCTCCGCTTGTGCAATGACTACCGTGCCCTTAATCGGATCACCATCCGCTACCAATACCCTCTGCCCTTGATTCATGAACTATTGGAACGCCTGCGCACAGTGCAAGTGTTCACCAAGCTGGACTTATGTGGCGCTTACAGTTTAGTCAGGATGTGGGCAGGGGATGAATGGAAGACCGCTTTCTCCACTCGGTATGGGCACTATGAATATACAGTAATGCTGTCCGGGTTATGCAATGTGCCCACCGTATTTCAGCAGTTTGTGAACAAGGCCTTCCGTGACTACTTGGACCGGTTCGTGATTTATTTGGATGATTTTCTGATATATTCCCCAGGATTTCAGCCCAGGGTATCACCACGGACCCTGCCAAGGTGGAGGCAGTGACTTCCTGGCAACCACCCCGTAGCTGTAAGGACGTACAGCGTTTCCTGGGTTTTGCCAACTTGTACAGGCGGTTCATCCCGAGCTTCGCCACGGTCACTGCCCCAATCAGCCACCTCCTCCGGGGCAAGATCCCCTTCTGCTGGACTCCAGAGGCACAGCAAGCATTCCAACACTTGAAACAGCTGTTCACCTCAGGACCCATCCTACAACACCCTGATCCAGACAAGCCCTTCACGGTCCAGGCAGATGCATCGAATGTTGCTATCGGAGCGGTCCTGCTTCAACTTGATTCTTCTGGGGACCACCTCCTCCACTGTGCCTACTATTTGCACCAGCTCTCCCCTTCAGAACAAAATTACACCATCTGGGAACAGGAGCTGCTGGCCATCAAGGCGGCCTTTGGGACTTGGACGCATCTACTAGAGGGGGCTGCTTACCCCATAGAGGTGCGAACAGACCATTGGAACCTAGAGTATCTCCAAACAGCCCGGAAGTTGAACCAACGACAGCAACGCTGGTCCTTATTCTTCTCCAGGTTCAACTTCCATCTGGTCTATGTCCCGCAGTCTCAAAACCGACAGGCAGATGCCTTATCACAAAAGCCTGAGTATACTGCTTAACCCAACCAAGAAGTCCTCTCCGCCATCCTGCGTCCGGAGCATTGGGCTGCCGCACCGGACCCTGGGTCATTGGGTGCACAGATTTGGGATGCCCAGCAACATGACCCTGCACACTCGAGAACAGCCGCCGTCCCCATACTCCGTCCACGGTGGCCTTCTCCACCACCATGGACATTTGTACATTCCAGCTGGGAAGTGCAGAGAATCAGTACTACAACAATGCCACGACAACCCTACTGCTGGGCACTTTGGCCTCTTCAAGTCTCTCCATGCAGTGCTCCGTGACTTGGTGGCCACGAGTACGCACAGACGTGGAGCAGTATGTGACAACCTGCCCTGTGTGCTGACGGGCAAAGGACCCTCCAGGGAAGCCATCCAGCCTGCTCCAACCACTACCCACTCCCTCTGGGCCCTGGAAGGTCATCTCCATGGACTTCATTACAGATCTGCCAGCTTCCAAGGGCCACAGCACCATCCTGGTATTTGTCTACTTGTTCATGAAGATGGCCCACTTCGTGCCCTGCTCTGGCCTGCCCACTGCCAACACCACGGCCCAGCTCTTCCTCCAACAGGTATTTCACTTGCATGGACTGCCAGAGGGGATAGTCTCGGACCAAGGATCCCAATTCACCGCCCGGTTTTGGAAGCACCTGCTGACCCAGTTACAAATCCACCCCCACATGTCATCCGCACACCACCCTCAGACTGATGGCCAGATGGAACGCACCAGTGCCACCCTGGAACAGTACCTGCATTGTTACACAAACTACCAACAGGACAACTGGTCGGAACTCCTACCCTTGGCTGAGTTCGCCTATAACAATGCACTCCATAGCTCCATGCAACAGACACCCTTCTGTGCCAACTATGGCTTCCACCCATGAGCCTTCCCAGCCTTGACCCCACAATCCACTGTGCCTGCAGCTGACCACTGGCTCCAAGAACTCCATGCAGCCCAGGCCTTATTATTGGAACAGTTCCAGCACCCCAAGGTGGACTATAAGCGTACAGCAGATGCCAAGTGGCAACCAGGACCTCCCCTGGCTGTGGGAGATCTTGTTTGGCTCTCTACCTGCCATCTACCGCAGAGCCAGGCATGTAGGAAGCTAGCATCCCGGTTTGTCAGCCCTTACCCCATTGTTGCCCAGATAAACCCAGCGGCATTCCACCTCCAGCTCCCGCCAGGCCTCAAAGTACACCCTGTGTTCCACCGCTTGCTCCTCATCCCGGCCAATGACACCCATCTGGATAACCGCCCACCGCCACCACCCCCAGTGCTTGTGGATGACCATGAGGAGTTCGAGGTGGCCCAGATCTTAGACTCCCATAGGCAGCAGGGCCGGCTGGAGTACCTCATTGCCTGACTTGGCTAGGGACCTGAAGAGTGTTCCTGGGAGCTTGCATCTGAAGTCCATGCCCCAGCCCTTGTGGAGCAATTTCACCACCAGTACCCCCACAAGCCTGCCCCGCCTGGTCCGGGGGGGGGGCGTCTTGGGAGGGGGAGTAGTGTCATGCCCTGTTCAGCCTCATCAGAAGAGGAGGATATGCCTGCAATGCAACCACAGGCTGCGGAACAGGCACAGCAGGACATTGCAGGCATGGAAGAGCTAATGCCGGGTCCAGGTGAGCAGCCAGACAGCTCTGGTGATGAATCCACCAACAGTGAGCCTAATCAAAGGCTCTCTCATCACCTGCTTAGGCAGAAGCAGGTGAGACGGAGATCAGAGAGATTAGCCCAGCTGCACCATGGGCGTGGCTCTGACTCCTCTATTTAAGAACAAGCTCACCTTGCCTCAAGGTGCTGCAGGCAACGTCTTAGCAGCTTCGTGCTACCTGAGCTTGAAATCCTGGACTCCTTGTGACCTGCTGACCCTTTGGACTGCCTGACCCTTGCTGACTTTTTGGACTCTTAGACCCCAGACCGGAACTGACCTCAAGAACGCCTGAAACCCTTTGGACTGAGTAGCTGTGCAAGTGTTTGCCTGTTGCCTGACCGGCTTGCGATGTGACAGCTCTGCCATCTTGCTCCCAGCAGTGCCGCTCCCTCCTCCAACTGCTCCCATCACAAGATGGCAAAGAGACTACGGCAGCCGATCCACCAGTTGAGAAAATGTCTGGTCCTGAGGCTGAGCAGGGTGGGGCTTAAATACCGGCTGACCATCTCTACCATCATCCAGTTTGTCATCAATGAAGAGAAAATTCAAGGTAAAGTTAATAGGAAAATTACAGCAATAAGAAATGGAGAGAAAAAATGGAACTGAAGAGCTCAAGTGCTGCTTTTTGCTGTTCTCTGTTCCCTCTCACATCCTTTTCCTTTTGTTTCTTGTCTCTTTAGATTGTAAGCCTGAGGTCGGGTACCTGTCTAAGATTAATATAATATTGTAACCCGCCCTGAGACCTTCGGGTATAGGGCGGGATAAAAATACAAATAAATAAATAAGTTCCACAAATGTAATGCAGCAAATTCTACTTAATAGTAGACTAAGCCCTGCTCATAGTTAGCTAATTGTCCTCCAATTTCTAATTCCAAGTACAGGAGGGAACAAACACAGAAAGTCCATACTGAAACCAAACATCTCCCCATCAACTGAACCCATCACAAATAGCATTTGTTTTATGTTTTGGACCTGCATGCCAAACACCAGCAGGAAGAACTTACCTAGAAGCATAAATAGGTCAGCTAGCTCTCTACTGAGTTAAATAACGTATTTCTGACATTGTTACCAAATCTGCTCCAGTAATAAACTGGAAGCAACTATGGAGGGAGTAAAATTTGGATAATCTGGATTATTTTTGAAGCCCAAAGAACACCAAATTTAAACTTCCCAGGGGAATTAGTAGCTAGATCTACAGGTTTTAATAACGAGGAATAACCAGAAAACAGAGACAAGACTAATTTCAGACTCAGAACCAGTGTTTCTTGTTAAACCAGAGCAAAGAATTTATTAGAAATACAGAAGAGAAGTTGAAATGAAATGATATAGAGCCATATCAGAAGCATTTCAGAACAGAAATGAGCATGCAATAACTGCAGAACTGACTAAAGAAATTAACATTTCCCACTAAGAAATCTTTGTGGTTTTAACTGAATTTATCCCTCTTTTAGTAAAACAATTAATTTATAGTTATGCAGCAAAAGCTTCCCAAAACCCCCAAAACAAATTGCTTTGCGTAAGACGCTTAAGAAATAAGAATAAAATTCTTCATTAGGAAAAAAAATTGCAAACGACAGCCAAAAAGGGAATGGAAAACTCCTAATACTAGAAAGATCCCTTAACCCAAAAGTTCTAAAGAAAAACAGGGGAAAGTGAATGAAGGAAACAAATCTTCTGTCTCACCACCATCTTGCCCAAGAAGTCCAAAACTGTAGATATGTAGGATTTCAGCAAAATATATCAATTGCAGGAACAAAAAAAAAATGTTTTTTTTTTAAAAAATTGGAAGAATAATCTTCAGTCTGAACCAGACTTCCATGTGGCAGAAAGGAAAAAAAAAGGGGGGGTGAATGGAGGAGATTCCTTCAGGTCTTCCTCATGGCAGAGAGAGAAGACCCCTTCGGTTGGATGAGGAGAGAAGGAGTAGACTCCTTCCATAGCAGATATGCGGAGGGGATGGCTCCTCCTAAACTCCTTCTCTTCTCTACCTTTTTTATAATCAGAAATTGGAACCAAAACAAAACAAAACTAAACTAAAATCTGTCGATTATGGTCCTTCCTTTGTTAATAAAAGAAACTGCAGTGTCCTGTAATTTCTCCCAAAAAAATGCAAAAATTACCCTAACAGCATCTCCAAAGCTCTTCCTGCAAAGGTAATCTACCTTCAGTCTGTCCCAAAAAAAGTTCATCGGTCCTGTAAGCATATGTCTTTCAGAGAAATCCTGGTCTTATTATTCCTTTTAAGACAGAGTATAATGGAATGGCTCAGGTGTTATAAGATCCACTTCCTTAAAATAATAAGATGTTCTCCAACCTTACCATTCCTGTCTTATGGAAGTTACTTTAAATTAACATTTCTGATTGGCGCATCTCCTGACCTTTCTCTGACTCCCTCCAGGCACTCTTATCCAAGGGGTAGACAAAAGGTATAAACAAGCCCAACAGAAATCCTGACATTCCCAGTACTGATGAAGTTTTCCTTGTTATTTCCTTCAGGTTAAAAATGTAATGGAATAGCTCATATGAATTCAGCAAATTCTCTCATCTATGAAACATTTAGTAAGATCCCCTTCCCAGGGCACTCCAAATTTTTATATATATATTCTTTTAAAAAGATATCTTCTCTTTTTTTCCAGAAACCCCAGTGACTGATGGTTGTTTTGTAACCCTTGTTCTAGCCTCCAGGCAGAATCTTGAGTGGCCCATCAGATGCAGGAACCAACAGCAATTTGTAATTCAATGGAGAGATCTGTTTTTTGTTTTGCAAAATGCCACATCTCCTTGCTTTGCTTTTGGAAGCAAAAAGTCCAAGGCTTTTATTCCAAGTTAATGGTCTTAACCTCTTTCTTATTCCAATTGAGTCCCAAAGCTCTGATGGAACTGCACCCAAAGCCCAAGACACTGCTCCAACACCAGAACTTTTATTTAGCCAATTTTTTATTAATAATCATAGCTGGTATCAATTCCCCCCTTTTGATGGGCTTTTTGTCTTTCAGACGAAAATGTCCATCAAACCAAACCAAATCAAATTAAGTCATGCTTCTCCAGAATCGCTGGGTAAAAGAGAATATATCCTCCGTAATATTATGCCAAATAAAAAGGAGATGTATGCTAATCCTGAGAAAGGATCCCAAATTATGTCCAAAAATATGAACAATTTCTTTCTGCGTCGTCCCACATGAGCTATGCCATTATTTCTGAGAAAAATGTGAAATTCCCTGTTGTATCTATATCATGCTATAGCCTAAGGTGAACCCCCAAAATTAAAGATTCCCATAATTCCATACTGAATCATCCCATAACCTATATCTATCCCATAGGAAAGAAATTTTTAAAGATAGAAAGAAAACCCCATACATAAAGCATGCCTATATGTAGATTGTGTTATGCTTAAATTTTTAAACCATGAACAAACCCATAAATGTAAACCTTTTAAATAATAATGATCCCTTCAGTAGAAATCATGATGACTCAAAATAGGTAACCATAAGTATAACCCCCAAAATGTACATGTTAGTGACTCCTTCAATAGAAATCACCCTAAACCCAAAATAAGAATACATATAGTCCATATTACAATATCACAACCATTAATATGCATGAACATAAAGATGAGTTGTCTTTAATCTTCAACAGCTTCAGGATGTCTCCTCTGCAAAAGAGATGTAGAGGGAAAGACACAGTTCCTTGCTGGAAGAACCAAACCCAGTTTATTAGTGCATGCAAAGTTCTGGAACTGGTAACTATGTCCTTTTGTGAAGTACTGGCACTAAGCATATGGAAGTCCATTGTCCTCTCCATACTGCTGCATCATAAACTTTGAAGAAGATTGGTTCCCATTTCTTCAAAGCATTTCAAACACATGATATTGAGAGAGAACATCCTTAGTTCTTGGCCTCAGAGTTCCATAAGACTGCAACGCCTTGACAGAGAGATGAACGCCAATAGTTCATGAGCATGTCTCTTCATCTGGATTTCTTTCTCTGGAAATCTGGAACACTGGAACACTGGACACTTTCCCAATTCTGGATACTGGAACAAACTGGAACAAGCTGGAACACTTGAGCTTTTCCGGATACTTCCTCCAACAATTATGGATGTGTGCAAGTATAGGGACCTAAACTCCTATCCTAAAAATGTAAAGAGATTCTTTCTCTTTCCAAAAAAATAAATGAAAAAGAAAAATAATTTCCAAACAAAAGGAAGGAAGAGCGGAAAAATAATCCTCCTCTGTACACAAAACAACTCTGGCTTTAAAAAGGCAAAAAGGAAACAATAAAACTTTACCAAAAATTCAAAAATAAATAAAAATAAATAAAACATGACAAAAACTTAAAAATCAAAATTGACTTTTGCTGCATACCAAAAATCAAAATTAACCCCCTAAAGAAGACATAGGATTTCAAAGACAGACTCTTGAAAAAAAAATCTTCCTATGCTAATCTCTATGCTAACAAAGCCCAAAGCCCCTTTCCTAGCCTCAAGCAAGGAAAATTTCGCAATAGGTAAAGAGAGAACCTTTGCCTTTAGTAACTCAGAGCTGTAGCTCCTGAGCATACACAGAGTGTAATTCCACTCCCAACTCATAAAATATCCCTTGGTCTTACAAAGCCCCATCTATTACCTATGAAAACCCCTATAAGAATAAAGATTTCCAAGAATTAAGAGAAAGATCTCCAGAAACAAATAGAGAAAAGAAAGGAAAAGAGGAAAAGTTGAAAAATGAAAGATGAACTGAATTTCATCATAAAGCAAATGGCAGAAGTCCTTAATCCTATTCCATGCCAGAATTTCTTAAAGCCACTTCAGATCCCACTGACCCAATTGAAGAAAATGGAAATTCCTTTTCCCACAATTGTGGAACAAAAAATATTATTCATGGAGGCGGTTGGGGTGGCAGTTCCTCTTCTGGAACTTGCTTTGCCCACATAAGGGAGAGATCATTTCCCTGTGCAAAACAATCCCTAATATCACCATCCCTTCTCAAAGACTCATCTGGAGCTCTTTGAGTATGGGTTCCAATTTCGAATCCATCCTTACTCTTACACTTCCCAATAAATCCAGAAGATTTATTGTGTTCACACCCTTGCACAACATCTTCACATTCCAAAGCAACCTGATTTCCAAGCATCAGATCTAAACTTCCACTGTCTTCTTGAACACACAAGTCCACCTTGTCTTTCTCCAAGACCTTTTCTTCCTTTCCAGACTTATGATCATCATCAAGCCTTTGACCAACACTCAGAGTCAGTTGGTAAACCAACCCTACCAGGTAGGCACACATTCGAACCAAGACCACTAAAGGTTCCAATGCAATTTCAGAACTTAAATGGCAATCACCATTGCCAATTCCTGTAGCTTGAGAAATAAACTGAATACAAGCATCTCTCACACTTAAAGGAACAATTTCCCTTACAGAACCACACTGAAGCAAAGCCATCTTTGCTTGTTGCCTTTCATCAAAGGCCACATCCTGATCCTGACTATCAGAAACAGAATCCTTACACAGAGACTGAAGCATTGGTTTGCAAGCCCAGCAAGAAAGCATTTCTGAATCCACTGATTCCATTATGCTGTCTTGAGCCTGATCTAACCCCTGCTCATTACTACTACTACTTTCACCATGCAGTGCATTTCCAAACTCTTTTGTAGGTTTTGAATTAGTGTTCTGAGGCCCCTCTTTTTCACTAAAAAGAGGTTCTCTCAGCTCAACACTAACTAGTTCACCCACAAACTCCTCAATAGGACTGAGTGAATTTTCAAACCCCACAAAGGTATGAGAACCCTTACCAATTGCTAAAGCCACTCCTGCTTCAACTGGCAAAAATTCCTCTTGCAAATCCACACTACACTTTTCTTTTCTCTCTTCAACAATCTGATTATGTTTCCCAACGGAAGCAACAGGACAACCATTAACTTTGAAAGCACTTTGACTACCACACACAATTTCCAACACTTCCAACACTTTTTGTCTCTCTTTTGCACATTCAATCTCACTAGGAGGACATACTTTTTTATTCCCATGTGGATTCCCATTCGGGGCAATATTCCCTGGCTCAACTAGCCCCCAACAAGACAGATCCTGATTCACAGAAACCAAAGCTTGCAATGGGACATTTGTCCCATCACACCAATGCTGAGCAGGGCACCGTCATTGACCTTGCACAAATAACCCACTTGCAACTGGAACTAAGGACTGAGCACAAGCAGCTCCCGTTCCCTGTATCCAATTCATCCAAGCCTCAAACAAAACCTTGTCAGGTTTCTTATGAAAATCCTTCATATTAAACCCAGCCTGTTTCAAAGCATTCCAAATCTGATTCCTCAAACTCCGTTCCCATCTCTGCAACTGTGTGGCTGGCTGCTGAAATTGGGACCATGGAATTTGCCTTCCTTGTCCAAAACTCAGCTGCTGCCTTCCATTTGCAGATTGAACCTGTTTAGGAACTGCTGAAGGAGCCACTTGAACAGTATCAATTGGTTCTTTTTGCACCCTCTCCTGAGCAATGTTTCCAAAACCATCCACACAGTTTATCCCTTGGATTTCAACTGGAGCCATATTACCCTGAATACCAGAGGAAGCTATCTGTGTTCCCCCCTTGTTAACAAAGGCAATGGGCTCCGATTGAGAAGCTGCAGCTTCCTGCATTTTCCCAAAACTATCAAACCCAGCCTGATCCTTGAGCAATTTCAAAGTTGCAAGGGACTCATCTAGCTGTTTCTCCAAAATTTCTTTTTCATCCTGACATTGCCACAATTCTTCACGAGTTTTTCGCAAAGTCTGAGACTTCTCAGTGTCGCTCTTAACAAAATAACTCTTAACAATCTCCAATTCCTGGAGCAAACTAGCTTTTTCAGAACCAAAATTTTGTTTACACAGTTCAAGCTCCTGCAACAACTGATCTTTTTCAAAAACAGCATTTTTCTTAAAAATCTCAAATTCCTCCACCAACTGATTTTTCTCAAAAATAGCACCCTTTTTGAAGGCCTCAGCTTCCTCCAATTGAGCCTTCTGAAGAGCAGCATTTGCTTTTAAGGCTTCAAGCTGCCGGTTCAAATCCTGCTTCTCCTGCCTAAGTTTCTCTACCTGATCAGCCCAATCCTGAGAGGAAATTTTCAACTGCAATTTTAAATCACTTTCCATGTCATCCTTCTCTTGTTTTAACTGTTCCAAATCATGCACCAGATCATCAATGGCATACCAGAATCCCCAAATTGCCACAGAAGATTTTGACTGCTTAAAAAGCTTAAATTTATTCTCCTGTGTATACTTTTCAAACCCCAAAGCCAAATTTTTCTTAATTTCTGAATGCATTCCCCGAAAACATTTTCTTTCCCAGACACATTCTCCTTGTTTGCAAAGCCATCGGGTCAATTTATCTTTCTTAACAAACAAATTCTCTGCCATTTTGCTTTATAACTTGTCAGTTCACCAAAAAGATCAAATTTAAAAGCACAAAAAGCTCTGTTTTATGGATAATCCTCGCCCATAAGTTGCCCGCGTTGCTCCACCATAATCTGTTACCAAATCTGCTCCAGTAATAAACTGGAAGCAACTATGGAGGGAGTAAAATTTGGATAATCTGGATTATTTTTGAAGCCCAAAGAACACCAAATTTAAACTTCCCAGGGGAATTAGTAGCTAGATCTACAGGTTTTAATAACGAGGAATAACCAGAAAACAGAGACAAGACTAATTTCAGACTCAGAACCAGTGTTTCTTGTTAAACCAGAGCAAAGAATTTATTAGAAATACAGAAGAGAAGTTGAAATGAAATGATATAGAGCCATATCAGAAGCATTTCAGAACAGAAATGAGCATGCAATAACTGCAGAACTGACTAAAGAAATTAACATTTCCCACTAAGAAATCTTTGTGGTTTTAACTGAATTTATCCCTCTTTTAGTAAAACAATTAATTTATAGTTATGCAGCAAAAGCTTCCCAAAACCCCCAAAACAAATTGCTTTGCGTAAGACGCTTAAGAAATAAGAATAAAATTCTTCATTAGGAAAAAAAATTGCAAACGACAGCCAAAAAGGGAATGGAAAACTCCTAATACTAGAAAGATCCCTTAACCCAAAAGTTCTAAAGAAAAACAGGGGAAAGTGAATGAAGGAAACAAATCTTCTGTCTCACCACCATCTTGCCCAAGAAGTCCAAAACTGTAGATATGTAGGATTTCAGCAAAATATATCAATTGCAGGAACAAAAAAAAAATGTTTTTTTTTTTAAAAATTGGAAGAATAATCTTCAGTCTGAACCAGACTTCCATGTGGCAGAAAGGAAAAAAAAAGGGGGGGTGAATGGAGGAGATTCCTTCAGGTCTTCCTCATGGCAGAGAGAGAAGACCCCTTCGGTTGGATGAGGAGAGAAGGAGTAGACTCCTTCCATAGCAGATATGCGGAGGGGATGGCTCCTCCTAAACTCCTTCTCTTCTCTACCTTTTTTATAATCAGAAATTGGAACCAAAACAAAACAAAACAAAACTAAAATCTGTCGATTATGGTCCTTCCTTTGTTAATAAAAGAAACTGCAGTGTCCTGTAATTTCTCCCAAAAAAATGCAAAAATTACCCTAACAGCATCTCCAAAGCTCTTCCTGCAAAGGTAATCTACCTTCAGTCTGTCCCAAAAAAAGTTCATCGGTCCTGTAAGCATATGTCTTTCAGAGAAATCCTGGTCTTATTATTCCTTTTAAGACAGAGTATAATGGAATGGCTCAGGTGTTATAAGATCCACTTCCTTAAAATAATAAGATGTTCTCCAACCTTACCATTCCTGTCTTATGGAAGTTACTTTAAATTAACATTTCTGATTGGCGCATCTCCTGACCTTTCTCTGACTCCCTCCAGGCACTCTTATCCAAGGGGTAGACAAAAGGTATAAACAAGCCCAACAGAAATCCTGACATTCCCAGTACTGATGAAGTTTTCCTTGTTATTTCCTTCAGGTTAAAAATGTAATGGAATAGCTCATATGAATTCAGCAAATTCTCTCATCTATGAAACATTTAGTAAGATCCCCTTCCCAGGGCACTCCAAATTTTTATATATATATTCTTTTAAAAAGATATCTTCTCTTTTTTTCCAGAAACCCCAGTGACTGATGGTTGTTTTGTAACCCTTGTTCTAGC
The DNA here is from genome assembly GCA_023333525.1 of Aspidoscelis tigris stejnegeri. NCBI lineage: Eukaryota > Metazoa > Chordata > Lepidosauria > Squamata > Teiidae > Aspidoscelis > Aspidoscelis tigris. Next base: position 8,750,402 of record JALMGA010000022.1, read on the forward strand.
CTCCAGGCAGAATCTTGAGTGGCCCATCAGATGCAGGAACCAACAGCAATTTGTAATTCAATGGAGAGATCTGTTTTTTGTTTTGCAAAATGCCACATCTCCTTGCTTTGCTTTTGGAAGCAAAAAGTCCAAGGCTTTTATTCCAAGTTAATGGTCTTAACCTCTTTCTTATTCCAATTGAGTCCCAAAGCTCTGATGGAACTGCACCCAAAGCCCAAGACACTGCTCCAACACCAGAACTTTTATTTAGCCAATTTTTTATTAATAATCATAGCTGGTATCAACATGGAAGAGGATTCTGGACCTTTTAAAAAAACTTTAAAGTCATACAGAATTGCAAGTAATTCAGTTTTCAGCCTCACGTTGGGCTCTCAGGAAGAGATAAACCATTAATCATGCACAATTACTCTGATCTTGCATGAACTAACCTTTTTTTCTGAATGCATAAGACCGCTGACACAGGAGGCCTTGGGAAGTGGAGATGATTGATGAAGTCATGGTTGACTGTCGTCTGCCAACCAGACCCAGAACTCTTCCCTCCATCCCCTGCCCTCTTTGACGGGACTCAGCCCTGCAACACAGGGGAAGAAATCCAAAATCCACAGTTGGATTGTCTCATTACAAAAACCAGCCAGAAAAGAATCAAGCAGGGAATACATTTTGAAGTTCACCTGTACCTTCTGTGCATGCAAGCATGCTCATGTGTTTTACAGTGTACTTGTCCCTCGTTACCAAGGTAGTTAGGCTATGAATGCATTCACCCCTACATTTTAATCCAGCTTCAGTCCACTTCCAGAAAACAAATAAGCAAAGTGGCATGCTATTTTCTTTCAGAAAATGAACGTTTGGGTTAAATAATGTGGAAACAAAATAACCGGTCCACTTTGTTGTTCCACTTTGAAAGTGGACTGAAACTGAATTAATATTTAGGTGAGAATGCAGCCTTTCTTACCATTCCGAACTGAAGGAAAAGTCTTTGCCTAAACCCAACTCTGAACCTGAGTTTTCCTGAAATAGCGCTATATCCTGCCTGGATGCTGCCACTGTGAGCTTCCCTCGTGGTTGAGTACTCGGTGCATGTGTGGAGGCTGCAAAAGGTGCCCAGGCATGCACAATGGGGGCAATCATGTGCTTCTGGGTGTTTCATACCATTGAAATGCCCAGATGGGCACACCACTGTATGGCTCACAGAGAGTGCCGGTCCCACCTGGTGTACTTAGGTGCTTTCCAAACACAGAAGTTTGCTTAGGCGCTCAAAATAAAGCTGCAAAAAGGCTAAACATAACAGACTGCCATAACAGAGTTGCCAGGAATTCATTGGAAGTGAACTGGGATCTGAAATTTGGAAGGGAAGACAGGTAATCGGATTAATTTGGATCTAGGGCCCTGGCCGGCCAAGGTAGAATTGATTTAGCTTCTGCTGGTCTGCAGATTTCAGCTTCTGGAGCCTAGTGCAGCTTTTCACCCAAACGTATTCAAATATCCCAATTAGGGATGTGCAAGAACATTTGAAACATTCAAAATTCAATTGAATTTGTTCGAAATCCATATGGATTTGTACAGATACAGACGGGACAGAAATGGGATGCATATGGGATAAAAACGGGATGCATTCGGATGCACATGGACACATATGAATGTTGTTGACATTTGGATCTTCAAATACAAATCAAATATTTGTATGAATAGATATGAATGTATTCAAACCGAATTGAATGTGAATACATTCATATTTTAAACATTCAATTATTCGAATTTTTTGATATTCAATTTGAATCGTATTGCATGCCAAAAATTGCATTCGTGGACACCTCCAGTCCCAACTATTACTTCAGTCCTGCCCCTTCTCAAGTTTTTGAGTTAACAATATTTTGAGGAGAAGGTGGTGTTTCCACTGTTGCCTTGATGTACGTCTGCTCATGTGCACTAATCACTTTCAAACTTGGACCAGTTTTGTCTTGTGGTTAGAGTGTCAGACTCTTATCTGGTAGTCTCCCAGTTTGAGTTTGCACTCCTCCACAAAGTCAGCTGGGTATCCTTGGGCTACTCACAGGCCTCTTTCTCACATCCTCACCTACCTCACAGGGCACCTGTTGTAGGGAGAAAAACAGAAGGTTTGTCAGCCACTTTGAGTCCCCTTAAAAAGTGAAAAAAGTGGGGTATAAAAGCCAACTCTTCCTCTTCCTGGGCTAGTCACAGCTCTCCTTCTGAGCTCTTGCCCCACAGGATGCGTGTTGTGGGGAGAAGAACAGAAAGTTTGTCAGCCACTTTAAGTCCCCTTAAAGGTGAGAAAAGCCAACTCTTCCTTTTCCCCTCGTCCTCCTTCTTCAAAACCACAGCGAAAGAGTTGCAGTTTCCCTGCTAAATAACTGATAATTATTTGTTATAGGATTTCTATACCATAGTTTCAGGGTAGTCTACAAAATAAAACCATGGAACACTAAAATAATAATGAGACATTAAAACAACAGCCAAACAGTAGGCAACTATAAAAAAGTGGTCACCTCATTCCCAAATGTCTACGTGAAGCGGTATAATGTTACCATGCAGCTAAAAATATCAGCAAAAAACACCTGACCAACTTCCGGAAGGGTCTTCCATGGAACAGAGGCTACTACTGAGAAGCTGCTGTTCCTAACAACCATCTCCTAACATGGGTCAAGGGATAACATAGCCAGAAGAGAATCTATTCACTATTTCAGACAGTGGGATTAGGGTTAGGGTTGTATGAGGTCCAGCAACATATGGCCCTTTAAATGGGACTTTTTAATATATAGATATATATAAATTTGAGAATTGTTGAAGGCTTGATACAGAACTGGTTGAGCATATCTGACCTCGTTCAAGACTGAACCTAATGAAATAAGGTTTGGTTCAGTTTCAGCTGGATCGCTAACTTTGCTTCTCTAATTTCCAGCAAATTGTTAGGATTCGATTAGGGACCCCACCACGGATTCTTTCCTTAATGTTCAGACCTTTCCTATCAAATTGTTGATCCTTTGTCATGAAGTGCCTGCCCAAGAGAAGAAGTCAGGTGCATACCAGACAGCACAGCCTGCCCCAGATCTCCCCCTCTGTGAGGACTTCCTAAACACACTTACCTTCTTGGGGACAAAAATGCCTTGTAGGTCGTGCCAGATTTCCTGGCTAGATTTGCCCTAAACGGGAAATGGAGAGTCGAGTCAAATCAAATGTGAGAATATTTGGCTTTGCATTAGTCCTCCCACCACTAATGTGGGGGCTTCAGCTTTGCGTGCGATCATCCACCGAACGTTCGTTAATGAAAGGGACCCCCCTCTCCATCCCACTTTTCCTTCCCACTCACCTGATGCCACTGTTGCCCCCAGCACCGTTGCACACTCACCATAGGTCCAGCTAGAGTTGTGCGCGCACCTACCGCTTTCTGGAGGTGCCATGGTCCCCGGATGTGGGAGTTGAGTGTGCAACTCTGGAAGGCCTATTTGGACTCGCAAGGCAGGCACAAATGACAGTGATGGCCCATGCCTGGCCTCCCATTCCCCACCCCTTACCTTTGGCCTTGCCACCGCCGTCACAGCCACCGCACACACAGCAAGTGCCGAATGGGGGAACACACACAAAGCAGTTTGAGGGCTATCTGAATGGTGTGGGCCTTTGCCCTCAGCATGTGTAGAAAACCTAAAGGATGTTGGGAACTTCTCTTGTCAGCACAGTTGGGACAATAGTAATATACCCCTCCCTCCCCAGAAACCAAATGCCACATACATCTCTCGCCATCCCCAATAGTACCCTACATTGTTCTGAGCAGGATCAGCACGGAAAGGGACGTTGTGACCAATGTCTGCAAGAAGCAAGGGACACATTTGCCAATTAAGCACGCTAGCCTCAGCTCTCCTTTTCATCGGAGTGCCCTGAAGTCGGTCCAGCATTGAATAAGCAGAGTGCCCTGAACCACGTGTGTTGGCAATTTCCTGTCAGAGCGCACAGGAAAATTGCATGCTTTGTTGAGATGCTATCTCAGACTCCAGACAGAAACCCAAGAACTCCGTTTGAGGAACAATTAACAAACATGAAGAGGAGGAAAGGAAGAATCTGCTGCTCTCCTGACTACACAAATGTGATTGATTTCATGGCTGCTCTCTAGGCAAGTTCTCTGGCAACTCGGGGAGATCAAAGATGTCCTGAAGGAGCGACCACAGTTCGGTCAGAAAGCACATTGTGTTACAGCTGGAAAAGATATTAAGGCTGCAGTCATCACGTGCTGGGCAAGGGCCAACAGTGTGATGTGGCTACAGAAAGGGCTTAACTCATATCCTGCATTAACCTACAAATGAAACGTAGTTTCCAAGTCACAAGAAGTGATACACTAATTATGCCCTTGGTGGGATAGTGTTTGGCTCAGGGTAACAAATGTAATGACGAATGGACAAAAACTGGAAGGAGTTCAGAAGAGGACAACAAAGAGCAGAGAGAAGAACACATTCTAGGAACTTAGATTTCAGTGGTTTTTGTTGTTTACCTATTCAGTTGTTCCAACACTTTGTGACCTCATGGACCAGAGCACACAGATCTGCCTGCCCTCTGTTGTCTCTTGGTGTCTGCCCAAGTTCATGTTCATTCCCCCCATAATGCTATCTATCCATCTCACCCCCAGCCACCATCTTCTCCCGTTGCCTCCCATCCTCCTTGCCATCAAGGCCTTTGACAGTAAGTCCTGTTCTCTCATTCTGTGGCCAAAGTTTCTGAGCTTCAGCTCCAGTATTTGTCCTTCCAGTGAACACTCAGGGTTGATGTCCTTTAGTATTGACTGATTTGGTCTCCTTGCAGTCCAAGGGTCTTCTTCAGCACCACAGTTCAAAAGTGTTGGTTCTTCTTGGGGTCCAACTTTCACAGCCACACTTTACTACATACACACCCTTGACTACACAAGCCTTTGTTGGCAAGGTAATGCCTTTGTTTCTGGTTTGCTTTCCAAGTTTGCCAAAGCTTTCCTCAGAAGAAGAAGAACAGTTGGCTTTTCTACCCCACTTTTCTCAACCATTGAAGGGGACTCAAAGTGGGTGACAAAGCTTTTCTGTTCTTCTCTGCACAACAGACATCCTGTGAGGTGGACGGGGCTGTGAGAGCTTCATGGGTGAGGGCAGAATCAAACCTGGTATTCCCAGATAAGAGTCTGGCCCCCTAACCACTAGACCAAACTGGTATAGAAGCAAGTCTTTTAATTTCATGGCTGCAGTTCCCTCTACATTTGTAGATTTTGGTTGTACAATGGAAGAAGATCCCCCAATAGTAAGCAAAATTGTACAACAGAACTAATGAGTTTAGGTGGAATGAGTCTGGACCATGCAGTACTACCATGTTTGGAGAAATGCAGCAGAGCGGAGAATTTCAGGGGGTTTCTCTAAATTGCTACATACTTATGAGGGTTCCCAAGGCCCTCACGCAACCCTTGTCCTCATCTTAAAACTGCAAGAAAACGGGGGGTTCTTCTTTCTTTTCTGTGCTTGGAAGGAAGAAGGTTCCTTGTGCAAGTATCCAGCCACACTGTATGTCCTCTGTGAAATTTGTCTATGGAGGCGTCCCGCTTCCTTAGTCGATTACAGTGGGCGGTACGTTCTTAAGGATGGACACTTGTGGATACTTTAGAAACACTGTGTGTGGCAGAGATAACTGCTCAGCACCTTGATGCCTTGAATAGTACCTTAACAGCCATCCCAAATTATTCCTCTGCTTGAGCACAACCTTACATTGGATTTCCTGCCATTATGCAAGGTTTTTTTTCATTCTTGCACTGTAGGTTAAAAGGCTGATCTGGCACGCACCACTGTGAAACACTTTCTCCTATCTGTTGGTTTAATTTTGACAATGTGGTTCTGAAGGACAGTCACTCTGTGCTCGGCTGAAAGGAAGGTTAGGGCCTTTTCTTCGCTTACTTTCATGGTCTAGACCAGTGGGTCTGGATCACAGGAGCTCCTCTACTATGGATCACAGCGAGGCTCAGTCTGAAGCAACACTGTTCCAATTTATCTCCCACATTGGCTCCAAAGCTCAAGAACTTCAGAATGTCGAGCTGCTTTTAAAAATTGCAAGGCTGTCTTTGCCTATGACACTGTCCTATAACATCCAGACCGCGCACCATCGTCCGTAGTCTGATGAGATGCCAGTGATGATGGGACACTCCTTCAGTCTGATCCTGAAGTGAGTGGACATCAGCCCCATATCGTTGCCTCCAGCCAAATAACTCCTGCAGAACAGAGTTATCCAACATGGATTGTGAGCTACTGAGTGCCAAATATTGCCTTTCCTACTGAACACTATATTTGGAGGGCACCTGTCAGCCATTCAGAAGCTGGATGAATTTAAAAAAAAATACTTTCAGGCACTTTGGTCACATCAGTTCCATTGGGCTGAATTCTTCACTCATTTTGATATTGCCCTTAAGTATATTTAGGGGGGCAAAACTGCCTTGCTGGCACTTTCTCGCCAGCCGTGAAGCCATCCCTTTGAACGCTCCAGTATTCTCTCTCCATAGCAGTTGGGACATCCAGAACCCATTACAGAAGGAGCTGTATGCCCATCTTGCCACAGAACTGAGCCACAGAACAGTGTTAAGGCATCTACACTCACTCTGTCCAATGGCTTTCCTACTTTATGCCCCACAGGTGCCAAAATTCTTCAGTTCCATAATGACAAACAGGCACTGAAGTTATATTGATGGCCTGGAATGTACAAGTGCATAAAAATGTATATCAGCTTCTGTCTTTTTTGTACCATTCCTAAAATGGTTCCTGCTAAACCTGAGGGAACTACACAGCCTCTTCCTCCTCCTTCCCTTCTGTAGAAAGTGATTCCAGTAGATTTTATCACCAACCTGCCACCTTCCTCCACACTTATGGTTGTCTGGACTGGAGTTGATTACTTGCTTCATATGGGTAACTTTGCCCCTTGCAAGCAAATTCTTTCAACATGCCATTTGGCCCAGCTTTTCCTGGAATATATTTTCAAGCTTCATGGGGTGCCTTTGTGGATCATCTCTGACAGAGGAAAAGAGTTGCCTGCCAAGTTTTGAACACTGACTTGTCATTTTTATCTGCCTACCACCTTCAATCTGATGGAGCCACCTGGCATGTCAGTTGGGCTCTTGAACAGTATTTGCTCTCCTTCATTAATATTCAGAAGAACAACTGGCCTACCAACTGGACCCTCCCTTGTTCTCCAAGCCGAAAGGCTTTTCCCTTGTGAACTGATTGGACCAACGCTGCTGAATCTCTTTGGGTGGAGCTCCAAGCCAGCATCCGGCAGACAAGCAAAGCCCATAAGGCTACAGCTGACACATCCCATGTTCCTGGCCCTGATATGAAGGTGGGTGACTCAGTTTCCCTTTCTACCCACCACCTTAAATTCCTACATCCCTTCAAAATATAAGACTACCATCTCATAGCAGTCATAGGCCAGTTTCATCTTGTGGTTAGAGTGTTGGACTCTTATTTAATAGTCTCCCGGTTTGATTCTGCACTCCTTCATGAAGCCAGCTGGGTCACCTTGGGCTATTTTCACAGCTCTCTCCTGAGCCCTCACAGCCCCAGCCCCACGCTTATTGTGGGGAGAAGAACAGAAGTTTTCTTGGACACTTTGAGTTCCCTTATATGGGTGAGAAAAGCAGGATATAAAAGCCAATTCTTCTTCTACTACTGCTACTACAGATACGAATACGAATAATCCTTGCCCAATTCAGTCCTGTTGCTTTTCATCTCAAATTAGTTAAATACATGACAGTCCATCCTGTTATCCATTACAGGAATGGGAGGGATTACCTAGATGAACTGGGGTACTTGGCAGGGAGGATTACAAACACTAGAACAAATTACTTACAAACTACTCTCCTCTTCCATCTGAAAAATCTATTGTGGATTTCTTGTATATGTATATAAAATTATAGCCGCATCAAGAAAAGGGGAATAAAATTAAAGGCCTGGACCCCTTTATTCCCCCTCCTGCCTACCCACAATGGAATATTCGCTCCAGCATCATGTTTTAACTTGATCTAAACCCAAATAGGCAGAATGTCATACTAGTGTGTTAGATATTTTTTAGTTCCCAAGGGCTGCTTCTTTCATTAAAATCATGAGCAACGGAGAGCGCCAGCATGTTGATGTCTAAATGTACCTCCAATGTGCCTCTAGATCAGCTTGTGGGGGCTGCAGATTGACTCCCAGGGGCCTTGAGGAAATAATGGCCTTTGGGGACGTAAGTGAGAAGGAATTACAGACACTTTGGGGATTGGATGGGAATTCAGAATGATGTTGATAAGCCAGCGAATTGGGCTGAAAGTGGCAAAGGGAAGTCAACACAAGCAAATGTAACATGACACTTAGGACATGTTTTAAAAGTGCATGCATAAATAAGTGAGCAGATGCTGCCTGGCTAGGCCAGAGCAATGCTAAGAAGAATATGGCGAGAGGGGGGGGATTCCAGTTGGGGATCGGGGAGGAAAAAGTTCTAGCATCACTTCCTTTCTCAGTTACAAGAAATGAAACCGCAGCCATAGGAATAGTTGCTATAATGGGTGCCTAGGTTCCACCTCTAGGTTGGAGAGATGGGCAGGAAGCCTCAAAATGCCATGGGCAGGGTTTCAAGAGCAGGTGAAGGTTCTACCTTTGCCTCATCCCTGAGATGCCCGGAAGCAGTTGGTGGGCCACAGTGTGAGAAAGGGTGCTGAGATACTAGATGAGCTGCGGCCCGATCCAACTGGGCTCCTCCTCTTTTGGTTCTTATTAATATGCAAGTTCGGAACTGCACTTCACCATCAGATTCTGCACTCATTCCTGCTGAACACAAGAGTAGGAAGGAGGCTGAGTTACACAGACCAAAGTCAATAATAGGGGTTAGAGGCGTGTGAACTACCAAGGCTCTTCATCTATGTCTCTTTGACGTTAGGACAAACATCTGCAGTTTGCATCGTTGTCTAGAGCAGGAGTCCCCAACCACCAGTCCACAGACCAGGCCATGGGGGTTTTTTTGCTGGTCTGCAGCCCCTCATAACCCGACCTCCAACAACAATAACCGTGTGGTCTTTATTTGAACATCGCACGGCTGTTCAACATAACTGTTGCCTTTTCTGACTGTTGCTTCTGGAAAGATGATCCAGCTTGATGGTATACCTTGAAATCCCACTATGAGCTCCCAGCCCTTAAAGTGTTCTAGCATAACTTCTGCTGCTTCTGCTTCTTGGTGGTTCTTGCAATTAAATGCAGCACCAATCCACCAATAGCCCTTAGAAGATCAAGGCTTAAACTGCCAAACTGTGGGCACACCCCTGGAAAGTAGAAAGGAGGAGGAGGAGGTCAGCTTGGAGATGTATGGACTCAATTAAGACACCAATGGGAGCTCCCTGGCAGATCTAAGAAAGAGTGTAGAAAACCAATCCATCTGGAGTAAGTTAATCCATTGTTTGCCAAGACTGGATGGCAAGGCAACTCCACTCTGGATTTCTTCCATTTTCCAGTACCAGCCTCAACTGAGTTAACTCTGTGCTCAGCATTTTAGACCCTTCCATCCGGCAAGCAAAACCTTTGAAGATATGTGTGCTTGTGGTATATGCACAGATCCTCCTGTGTGCCTTTGACCGTTGATTCTTTGCAGGTTCCACTCTGGTTTTTGCCCTCATTATTGCCGTCAGTTGGGCGCCTCGTACAGTTCAGAACTACAAGCCCCGATAACTCGAACGTTTGATTTACAGCTACTGAGGCCGGAGTGATCACCTAATGAGAGGGACCTCGAGTGTCAACCTGTTTATTAAATACCCAAAACCAGCTGTAGCTCCAGCCAAAGCAATCATATTTCTCCCTCATTTTGCTGGTGCCTCAGTTGTCTCTTTCTCAGGTCCGGTCACGCTCCACAGCCCCCTCTTTTCATCTATTTTTTAAAGCAGGGATTTAGGATGGGTCACTGGCAGAGACTGTTGAGGTCACACCAAATGTTTGTGGTATCCTACTGATTTCTGAGGTGTTTAGAAGTTAATAATAGTCAGCACCTCATGATTCTTCCATAGATGTCAAACAAGAACGTGAAAGGGTGGGGGGAGCTCAGGAAAAGACAGAGAGGGCTGGGGAAAGAAGGCTCAAGGCCCCTATTCCTTGAGTTCAGGTAAAACCTTTGCTGGACCAGAGCAGATTGGACCGACCAACGACGTGGATTTCATGGGGAAAGAGCACACACAATCTGGCTCACCTGGTTTCCCCTTCATTCCTTCTTTTCCAAACTCCTTTTGAGGCTTACAGGGCATTTTTTGGTTGCTCTAAATCGTTACCTGCAAGCACAGAAGACCATTTGATTAGCCCCTTGGAAGTCAAGAAAGTTGCCGATCCCATTCAACAGCAGATTCTGACTTAATTATACCCAGAAACTTTTTTTTAACATAGAGAATTGTATTTTGTGCCTTTACTTAAGATGTACAATGGCCTTTTGTGCAGCAGACCTGGGGTCTACTAGGAGCAGTCCTAGCTGCAAACCAGAGGCCTAAGTGCGAACAGGCCTCTGATTTCAGATTGTATCCCAGAATAGGTATGTTGGTGCAGATTACAGGAAGCCTCACCCGAGAATGCCGTAGTCTGCAGTAGTGGGTAAATAGCAGTTTCCTATTCCAGGATATAATCTGCTGGATCAGGCCACAGCCCATCTAGTCCAGCATCCTATTTCATTCAGGCCCAGTTCCAATTACAAGCTTAAAACGGTTTTCCTAAACCGAAATAAAAAACCGGATGCTAACATGAATTTGCCTGATCCCATTACCTTCAATTTAATCGTGTTCGATCCAGATTCTGAGGATCGTATGTGGCATACGTGACTCAAGGGGGGACTCAAGTGGCTACTTTCTAAAAGCCACTTTTCGGGGCTGCCCTGCCCTCTTCCTCCTGCACGGAGCCTAGCTGGGTGACTGGGTGGCTGCCGCTTGCCTTGATGGAGGAAAAACGGTGCCAGGCAGCCAGCGGTTCTTTCCCCTCCTCTCCCCATTGCCCAGGGCACAAAGCAGCAGCGGCAACTCAAGCCCCCTTCGCCTGCTCACTGCCACAGCCTTAAAAACATTCACACATCTCCCAGAACCTGCAGCTGCTTTCCTTTCTTTTCCCTTTCTAAAGGTCAGAACTTTCAGAATTGTGCAAAATTGCAACATTGTTATCAGGTGTGAAGTGGGTGGATTGCTATAGTGTAGCGGCTGCTTTAAGGGGTGGATTTTTACACTAAAATCACTATCTTTGGAAGCAAGCTATTGGGGGAGGGAAACCCTAAACATGCATTCTCATCCCACTAAAACGGTACCGTTCCCACAGCAAGAAATGTAAAATGTTCCAAGCGCACGAACCGGAGTGAGACCTGTTGAAATGAGTGCTAACATTTACAACGCTTTGGGGCTATTTAACACGCGGAAAGCGTGTTAAGCCAACCTGACGTGGGGACTGCGAGGATCAAAACCGTTTCAAACCATGTTAAGCTTGTAATGGGAACTCCCCCTCAGTGGCCCACCGATTGCTTCTGGGCATCTCAAACAGAAGACGAAGGCAAAACCTTCACCTACTCTCAAATCCCCGCAAATCACCTTGAGATGCCTCCCAACTGTCCCTCCAAAATGGGGCTAGAACCCAGGCATCCATTCCACTGTGCCCTCCTTGAATTTATCTCATCCTTTCATAAAGCTATCCTGGCTGATTGCTAGTACCACCTCTTCTGGTAGTAACTTCCATATATATTTAGGGCAGTAACTCAAAGGTAATCGTTGGCCATCTCTGGCCTACCTATTTCTCAAAACTTTTGTGAGGAAAAAAACAAGCCAAAGATATATTGTAACCTGTTCTGAGTCCCGGCTGTGACTTCAAGATGAGAAAACAAACTGAATTTAATAAGGACAAGAAGCAGAGAATATATTCTTCCCAACAGCTTTTCAGCTTTAAGAATGTTTTATATGTGCATAATAAAACTGAAGCAGCTCTCTTTTAAAATTCGCATCTTATTTTGGAGCCCAAGGGAGAGGAAGACACCCCTGGGTTCCTTGTATTGATAGTCAAATAGATGCAGCAAAGCTTTTGGTGTCTCTTCTAAACTGACCAGTTCTGGTCCAAGAAGCCCGCTGGCCAACAACCTTCGCCTTAACACTGATTTTGGGCCCTCAAGCTGCTTAAATGTAGTCTTGTTTTGGGCAGTGTTTTTTTAGCCCAGTCAATACTGATTAAACAGGCCCATGAGGAAGAGACAGGCCCGTGCCAGGACATTTCTTCCATGGGTATTTTTGCCTTCGCTGCCCCTTCCAGAATTATTGGCTCCCTATGGGTAAGTTTAGCTTCCTTCAGCCAGTGCAGAAGGTAAAATATCTTTGAGGCAAGCTGTGTATATAAACAGAAACATGATGAATGGAGATTGCATCCTCAAGGCGAAGTTTCCCCCCAGTAAATACATTCATTAAACTCATACACATCATTTTGGCTTCCTTCCACCACCCCCATACTCCCCCCCCCCGCTTTTTTTTTCTTTTCAACGCAGCTAGAATTGTCAGGCAATTTGCTAAGAATCACAGGCAGGTAGCAAGTGGAAACAGAAAGGAATGCTTGCTGTCTTTGTTTCATGGACAAAAATATTTCCCAGTGTTTTTCGTCTGAAGGGAAGGGGGGAAGCTGTGCTAAGAGATTCCAGAAGGAGAGTTGGCTTTTATGTCCCACTCTTCTCATCCTTACAGGGACTGAAAGCAGCTGACAAAACTTCTGTTCTTCTCCCCACCACAGAACACCCTGTGAGGTAGGTGGGGCTGTGAGAGCTCAGAAAGAGAGCCGTGACTAGCCCCAGATCACCTAGGTGGTTTCATGGAGAAGTGCCAATATTCTAAACACAAGACCATGTGTTGTTTCTATTCCAAGAAAAATCCAAAAGTGCAAGCTGTGTGATAGGGAGGATGTGGTAAGTCCATTCTAAGGGCAGCCGCTGTGAGGATGCTCCAGTGGTTCATTGCCACTAATGGCAGATAACTTTGACAAACTGCATCCAGTTGATGCGTCTTTATAGCCTTTCTGTCCTACCTGCCTGCCTTCTGAAGTGGTTTCATTCGCACCCACAATTCTCCACCTCCTCCTCCGTTTTATCCTAGTTGAGACATTATGTTGCCTGCGATATGCAAAGGGAGATTATTGCGATAATATTGCCACACTTCTCCTATCACCCCAGTGAGATCAAAAGCAGGCTGTCCTTCTTGGGGCAGTGGCTACCACGCTTCCCTGGAACCCTGAACTGACAGGGGACATTCACAGCTTTTTAAAGATGTGTCAGATCACAAAGAATCAAGGAACCAGCAAGAAACAAGCCTTTCCTCTCCCTTCTGTCTGTAAACCTTCAGGCTTGGTTGCAACCAGAGGCAAAGAGGGTGTGTGACAAATTCATCCTGAGGTTTACTCTTGCTGAAGCAGACCTCGGGCTGCATTTGTGCCCTCATGGCTATCAGCTGCTGATGGCTCTTTTGTGACAATTAATGTCAGTGTGATACAGCATCTCCCTCCAGCTCCTTGTTCCCTCATTTTTATTTATTATTATTTTCTACAGTTATGGATCACCATCAGACCTGTGAAAAACTCTCTGGCTTGGCTGGAACAGAAGCCATCTGCCACAATCCCCAGCGATCCTGTAAGTGCCTGCCCTCTCTAGGAGTAGCTTGGCCCTGTTAGGATGCTGAGTTCGTGCAACGGCCGAGTGAGTACTACAGTGTGGACACAAAACACGGGTAGCAAGCGGTTTGAACAGTAAACTAAAACAAGTTTATTATTATACACAAGCAATACTAGAAAGAAAATAAGGTTCAGGTATTTGTTGGCTTAACTCAGTAAGTCTCTTAAGGTTAGGAGCTGCCCCTTTCCCTAAAGGAAAATAGTTCCCCTTTTAAAAGACAAACCTCTCCACGTTCCTCCCCCTCTGACTTGCTCTGCCACAGCCCAAGCCAAGCCAGTGTACCAGAACGTGGCTCTAGATGATCACAAGGCATGGCCCATCCTTGCTTGACCGATCATCCAGTCTGGTCAGTTGCTAGTGAAGTCTTCCTCCAAGATCTTCCAGCCAAAAGACCCCTGGTCAACTACTGGTCCAGCTCCTTCAGGATTCAGCTCTTCTTCTCCTTTCAGCTCTTGTCCCAGCATGAAGACATAGTCTCCTGTAATCTGAGTTCCTTTATACCTTTTTTCTGTGGCCCTGATTGGCTGTCACCTCCTAGGGAAAACTGCTGCAATAAAATGCTGCTGGAAACTCCTGATAGAAACTCCTGTCCCTCACCCCTGATTGGTGGGAACTCCTGTTCTAGCCCCTCCAGCACTCAGATCCCCAGACAGCTTTTCCCTCCAACTAGCAGCTGCAGCCAATCATTGCAGCAGGGCCTGCACAGGATTTCCCGTCCTTTTTGCAGCCCAAAACCCAGGGCTTGCAACAAGCTGTTTGCACAAAGGCTGGCTATTGCAGCTTGCCTGTGCCCTGAAACCGTCACACCATCCAAATCTTAGCAGCAATTCTTCACCTTTTGGTAAATTCAATTTTGGGCTGGGTTTTCTGCAATCCTTTGCCACCACTCCCATGGGGACTACAGGCCAAAGTCTCAGAAGGCTCCTGCAGGTTAGGAAACCCAACCTGACGCTCCCTGTAGGGATGCAAATTGGACCATCTCCAGCAGATGGTTGTCAATGCTCCGTCGAAACACACTAAAGGAACAAAGGACATTCATTGAATAAGTAATCAGTTTGACTGCTGAATGCTCCTCCTTCCTTCCTTCCTTCCTTCCTTCCTTCCTTCCTTCCTTCCTTCCTTCCTTCCTTCCTTTTAATTTAGTAACACACAAATAGTCATAAGAACATAAGACGAGACTTGCTGGATCAGGCCACAGCCCATCTAGTCCAGCATCCCGTCCCACACAGTGGCCCACCAACTGCCCATGGGCATCTCAAGCAGAAGACAAAGGTAAAGTCTTCACTTACTCTCAAAGCATCCTCTTTGTCTCTCCAGGCTGGAGGAAATTCTGGGATTCTCCACCTGCCCTGCACGTCAACTTACCTACAGGGCAGGTTCTCCAGCTGTAGGGGATGGTGGCTGCAGAGAGGGTAGGAAACACCTTATCGGATTAGGGATGTGCATGAATATTTATACTATTCGTTATTTATACAGATTCACACAAATTCGGACATCCGTAAACAAACATTTGTACATTAAATTCACATAAACATGAATGTTAATTCGAATGAAAAGTTCAGACATTCATTTAACAGTATGGATACGTACAGGATGTGTATGGAGGCACATCATCAAATATGCATCCGTACATATCGTGTATTTGAACGAATATGTACAAATACATTCTTATCCAATGTCCAGAAGTTCGAAATTGCACATTCATACGAATATGAATACAAATGTTAGAACATTCGATTTGTTACAAATCAGATGCTGAAAATCAAATCCATACACATCCCTGTACAGGATCCATGAGCTACGGACTGGTCTCTGAGGGCTTCAAAGGGATAGGAACAAAGGTTTGCAGCCTCGGAACCCAAAGGGAACTCATTTCAGCTGGGCACTTTGGTGCACCACTTAATGGGCCCCCAGTAGTCCACAAAATGGAGGCATGTTTCCTGCACACCCCATCTTCCAGACTAGGTCCAGTTGGTCCACCAGTAGATCTTGATAGAGGTTCCCCAGGGATCAGATCAAGCAGGTCTGCTTGGTCTAGATCACTGGTCGGCAAACTCATTCGTTAAAAGAGCCAAATATCAAAAGTACAGTCACTGCTAATACCAGGAAGTGCAGAAAAGACCAGAGAGTCTCATTAAGAGAGCTTAGCTTTGTTTTCTAGGAACCGTGAACAGAAAATGCCAGAGACACTTCCAGACATTGTTGGGTTCTCCCTCTGTATGTCATTACCAAAAAACAAATGCATTAATAATTACTGTGACTAGAACCCACTGATGTAGGCAAAATATATATGTGTGTTTTTTTGTGTTGTGTGTGTATGGGTTCCAGACATGGCTGTAATTATTAGGGCATTCTTTTCCAAAGTCTTTTTATATTTGCTGTATCATTGTTAATTGTGTTTATGCATCCATGAACTACTTAGTGTAGGGCCATATTTTTAAGGCATTATAACTTTCCAACTTTGCAAGATCCTTTTGGTTTCATATCGGCTGTTTTTGGATCTATCTTTTTTCAGGGACTGTTGTTGTTTTTTCAGCATGTTATTCTATTACCAAAGGTGTGAGGATAGTCCAGATGCACCTGGAGATCCCAAGGTCCCCCTCACTGCTGTTGGCAGAGCTCTCTCATGGGCTTCTACAGAGCAGCATCCAGTCTAATTCACTAGATTCTGCTCCATCCTATGAAGACCTCTCCTTCTTTAGGAAATCACAGAACCCAGGTGTGAGTTGAATAAGGGATAAGGGGATAAGGGGCTGTAACAAAGGGATGCACGCAAATATGTGTAACATTTGTTATTCGTACAAATTCAGACACTCATCCACAAATTGAATGTTATAACATTTGTACATTAACATTCACACAAACAGTTTGGACATTTGTCAGACTGGGGATACTATCGGAGATGCATCGATACGTATGCATTGGTATAGAATGCGTACGCAGGATGCGTATGCATTCGTATTGGATATTTGTTAGAATTCGTACGAATACCTTCATATCGCATAGGGCGAATCCCCATGGCAAGCTTATTTCGGATTCAATACGGTTTCAGTCCTCTCAGACCCCACGTCAGTTTGGCTTAACACGCTTTCCACGTGTTAAATTGCCCCAAAGCGTTGTAAACGTTAACCCTCATTTCAACAGGTCTCACTCCAGTTCGTGCACTTGATACGTGTTACATTTTTTACTCTGGGGACCCTACCGTTTTAAGGGATGAGAATCCATGTTTAGGGTTTCCCTCCTCCAATAGCTTGCTTCCAAAGACAGTGTAGTCAGTGTAAAAATCCAACCTTCACAGCAGCCATTACACTGTAGCAATCCACGCACTTCACACCTGATAACAATGTTGCAACTTTGTGCAATTCTAGCTCTTTGGAGTTCTCACCTTTAAAAGGGAAAGGAAAGCAGGGGCAGGTTCTGGGAGATGTGTGAATATTTAAGGCGAAGGGGGCTTGAGTTGCAGCTGCTGCTGTGTGCCCTGGGCAATGGGGAGAAGAGGGGAAAGAATTGCTGGCTGCCCAGTGCCGTTTTTCCTCCATCCAGGCAAGCGGCAGCCACCCAGTCACCCAGCTAGGCTCCGTGAAGGGGTCCCTTATGGGTGGCATGCTCACACCAGGAGGAAGAGGGCAGGGCAGCCCTGAAAAGCAGCTTTTAGAAAGTAGCCCCTTGAGTCACCCCTTGAGTCACATACGCCACGTACGATCCTCAGAATCTGGATCGAACACAATTAAGTTGAAAGTAATGGGATCAGGCAAATTCGCATTTGCATCCAGTTCTATTATTCCGGTTTGGGGAAACCGAATTAAGCTTATAGTGGGGATGAGGCCATAGAATCCTAACGCATCCAAGGTGATCTATTTGAACAAATACAAATTTTCTAACATTCGATTTGTTATGAATCAAATACCAAAAAACCCATTTATGCCCATCCCTCCTCGCAACTGTTGTCATATGCACCCAGCTTTGTGACATTCCAGTTAACATGGAGCTGGAGGAGGAGTAGTTGATTTTTGTATGTTCTACTTTTCTCACCATGCCATCCATGCTCAGAGCCTGCAAACAACCACCCTGTGTGGAAGCCAGGCATTTTCAAAGGAAATAAAATCCCACACACACCCTTGCTATTGTCTTGCTGTTATTGAGTTGTGCAGAGGGGGAGTTAGGTGGAGGTAGGAAGAGAATGGCTGCTCACTTGAAATACACGCTCACCATTGCACATGGTGTTCTAATTTTAACACCTCAGAGGCTTCAGCATTGGTCTTTTGGCCCCAGCTCACAATACTCTCAAATCCAGGAAGCCATTCTAATTTTCTGGGGCCAAAGGTTGCTGCCATTGTAGCTGCCTCCCTCTTTCCGAGTTTTAAGTCTGGAAATGTTCTGATTGCCATTGTACGTAATGCCACCTCCCTCAGATAACCTCCAGGTTATTTTTGGCTCTTGCCAGAAAAAAGAAAGATTGTAAAGGGGATTGTAAAGAGAAGGGGGGGAGTGCATGTATATTCAAAATATTCACTATTCGTACGAATTCATATGAATTTGGACATTCATACACGAACTGGATGTCCTGACATTTGGGTTTCGGAATTTGAACAAATACGAATATCTCAAGTTATTTGTGCAAATAATTTGAACATTCGTATGACACATATGCATCTCACAGGTACCCATATGCATTCCGTATGCATCTGTACGCATGGAATGTTCATATGAATACTTTCAAATAGATTTTGTATTGAATAGAATTTTACCACATTTGAATGTCATCTACTCATTTGAATACAGATTTTGAAACATTCAATTTGTTTTGAATCAAATGCCCAAAAAACATTAATTCACATCCCTAGCCAGGACTTTAGACTTCGGTCCTTCCACGCTAAGTAGCACATCGTGCAACGAGACTGTTCCAGCAGCCAGATTCTCAGCTTCATCCCTCTGTTCAAGATCTCTTACGTGGTGTTACATGGACTTCCTCTTTTCCTGGAACCACCTGGGGGCCCCCATGTCGGTGCCTTTGTGGGGATTTTCTTGTTGCCAATCCATAGAACATGAGCCGTAAATCACACTCCCTTCCAGCAATGATTTTATGCAAGTTATGCAGACTCGAGAGCATCTATAACACATACGCATTTGTGGGGAAGGAGCCCCCTTTGGCACTCTCTTCTGTCCTCCCAAGGGATTGAATGTTGAAGATCTGAAGATGAACTTTCGAAGACTGACTTTGAAGGTTCGTTCTATTCATAAACCTGGGGAGGCCAGAAAGTGGCTATCCAGCTACACCTGCAGCAGATCCCCAATGGATTCAGAGCGGGTTCAGAGTGGGTTCAGAGTGGATTTCATGCACTCAGAGTAGGGATGTGCACAAATATTCATAAGATTCAAAATTTGTACAAATTTGGCTGAACTCAGACAAAGATTGGCATTTCAATTGGAACTGAATGTATGAAGCTTCCCATGGGTTTTGTATGGGCTTGGACATTTGTATAGAATACAAATCCCACCACATTCTAAGGGGATCTATTCGAACAAATACACATTTCCTCACTTTTGACTCAATTTGAATCAAACACACAAAAACATTTGTGCACATTCCTAAATACAACACTCTCTGGAAATAGTTTCTCTCATCCACACTGCCGTAAGACAGGGTGTATTCAAAGGCAGCACATGATCTCTGCAGCATGGACTCGGGAGTCCAGCCTTAATTTCTGGGCAGGACATACAATGTTTGCATAACAGGCATGGGATATGATATGCTGGGAATGGCTGTTCAGGAACATCTGGAGAAATATAGTTTGCAAATCAGAGGTGCAGAGAGACACCCCTCGCTCTCGCGTGCATAGTTCAACTTACGACATGATTGCAAGCCTGCAATTTGATCTGCTTAAGGAGGAGGGCATTTCCTCCTTTTAAAAAAAATACAAAAATAAATACCTAGAATATAGAATATTCACTCTGAATAGAATATTTCAAGGAGCGCCGCGGTGGCTTCTCTGTTCCACTCTGTTTTGTTTGTGGAAGGATTAAGCTTTCAGTGATGCAGTGACCCCTAGCCGCTTCTGCAAGCAAAGGATGCATTTGTCGTGGGCAGAATGGCAGCTCTCCAGATAAGTGATGAAACTCTAGAAAACTGCTAAGGTCACTGAAATATAACTAAAACAGATCAATAAAAGTAATAAATAGATTAAGACTTCTAAATATTTTAGACCATAAAATTGCCATTACGGATCCTCCAGCATTACTGGAAAGTGAGAGCTGGGGATGGGGGAGTGACTAAAATGCTGGGCAGGCACCCTGGGTTCAAAACCCTAGATACTCTGTGGGTAATATTGAAGAAGAAGAATTGGCTTTTCTAGCCCACTTTTCTCAACCATTCAAGGGGACTCAAAGCAGCTGACAAACCTTATGTTCTTCTTCCCACAACAGACACCCTGTGAGGTAGGTGAGGCTGTGAGAGCTCAGAAGAGAGCTCTGACTAGTCCAAGGTCACCGAACTGGCTTAATGGAGGAGTGCAGAATCAAACCCGGTATTCCCAGATAAGAGTCCATCTCCTTAACCACTAGACCAAATTGGGTTACCCCTGCCTCATAACCTAACCTGCGATTTTCAAAAACATAGTGCAAGAGGAGAGCATTGTGCACTGCTTTGGAGAAGCAGCAGGGCAGGTATGCAAATACCAATAATCTGCCATCTTATCATAATCACCATATGCAGGTACCAAATGGACGACCAACTAGGGATGTGCACAAATATTCATGACATCCAGAATTTGTAAAAATATGGACGAATTCATAGATTCATGGCCGAATCAAATAGGGCATGCAGCATCGATGGTGGTGATGAGGACAGGTAAGGGAGAGGAGCCTTTACTTTGGTTGTGCACAAATACAAAGCCCCCCACATTTGTGGGGGTGGGATTCGTACCGAATCAAATGTGGGAAATTGGTTTTGTGCACGCCTCTACTACCAACTGGTTGCTGACAAGGGCTATTTCTGTACTTGTGGGGTGGGGTGGTCCAGCCGGAACTGGTCCAACTAGATCCATTTCTGACTGAAGTGGTCCACCTGACCCAGAACAAGGTTATTCTCAGTTGGAACTGCCTGTTCTGGGACAGTCTCCCCCCC
Source organism: Aspidoscelis tigris stejnegeri (assembly GCA_023333525.1). NCBI lineage: Eukaryota > Metazoa > Chordata > Lepidosauria > Squamata > Teiidae > Aspidoscelis > Aspidoscelis tigris. The sequence goes on from JALMGA010000022.1 coordinate 8,771,208, forward strand.
CCCCTCTAGAATTCACTTGAGCTTTGGTGCCTGCAATTCCTACATTACCGAATGTCGCCTTAAGATGACTCACAGCTGGACCTTCACAGTTGTGGCACCTTCTCATTGGATTGCCTCCATTGTTCCTGAGGCACCTATTAAAAACCTGTTGCCGGTGTGAATGTTTGCGCATCTCGGTATGTACCACTAGAACGGATTAAGAAGGTGTCCTCACAGATGCAGCCCAAGGGAGTGAATAAAAATACTTTATCATTGCAAGGACACTTTTGTTCCCTGTTCCCTCCCACACCAGTTTCCTTTTGTATCTTGTCTCTTTAGATTGTTAGCCTGAGGGCAGGGACCTGTCTAGGATTAATATAATATTGTAACCCACACTGAAGACCTTCGGATATAGGACAGGATAGAAATACAAATAAATAAATAAATAATACACTCCATCCACAAAGAAAAAGCATAAACCAAAACTAGCTGTGCTGCTCTGCTTGGATGATAGTTCTCTTTTTCAGGGTCTAAAGGTGCAACTCAGGACAAGAGGTGACACAGAACAGGCTGCCCAGTGCAGGCGGCCTTGTTCCTCCCCAGAAGCCACCCATGCCAGTTTAGAACAGACTGTTTATTCGGGCACAGCCAACCCAATCCTGTACCAGAATAGCACCTGATCCACACAGTTTTTAATGTAAGCAATTTTTATTGTTATTCTACATGTTCCTTTACCTTTGCTTTTCATGTATTTTGCAAATTGCTTTGAGGTTTTTAAGAGTGAAAAATGATATGGAAATGTCTTAAATGGATGACGTTTGACTACCTGCCCTATGCAAACAGAGTAGATGCCCAGTTTCATTTATAAAAGTGGCAAATCAAGCATAGTACCCCAGCCCAACTCTCCACAGTAGGACTTTCAGTAAGAGAATTCCCGCTCTGGAGTGTGCAATTTTATAGCCCAACTATTTCCCCCTGAATGTATAGATCAGACCTAAGCTGATGGTAAAGTTTGCTTGGAGTAGAATTACACATGATAAATACTGTAGATACTTTAATAAGCAGTTAATTGATGGTTATTGTGTTATTTCTTGTAATGAAGGTTTATAAGTCACCTCTAAGATCTTCTACAGATGTGCCGGTAGCCAACAAAAGTGTGTGTACCACAACTGTAGAACATCTGTTAATCATTTCTTGGTCCTGCATAAAATGTTTATGAACAAGACTATTAATATAAACTATGATCCAGAAATGTCTTTATCCCTGGTGACCTAAGCCAAACTCTAGCATGAATTTTTCAGCTTTAGCTATGAGGAATCTATGGCAGAAGCCATGAAGCTGAGAAGATGACACTTCCTCCTTCCTAGGTCAGTCAAGGGCTGTGAGGTCCTTAGCACTTTTGAGTAAAATAAATTCAGAGAAAGCCAGGCTGGCTCCCTAAAGCAAGCAAATTTAAAGAAACTATATGCCCTTCTGCACAGATCCTTAATCCGAATTGAGTCCATGTAGAACTCTTCTGTACTACACAAAGCCATAGTCCTGCTCTGTCTGCACAAGAAGGAGCTAGATTCAAATTAAGGAGACGCTTAACACAAATCTCTTGTGGGCCTATTTGGTCTTGTGGTTAGCGCACCATACTCTTATTTAGCAATCTCCTGGTTCAGTTCCACATTCCTACAAGAGGCTTGCTGGGTGACCTTGGGCTACTCACAGCTCTCTTTCTGAAGTCTCACAGCCCCACTTATCTCACAGGGGAGATTGGAAGGTTTCTCAGCCACTTTGAGTCCCCTTAAATGGGTAAGAAAAGTGGGGTAGAAAAGCCAACCCCGAGGCTAAGAAATTTTGTTTCTAGATATTGGGGTGTGTGGAAACAGCTACAAAGGTAACATGAGCTTCGCAGCAGCAGACAGACGTGGGTTGGATCAGCACTTTGACGCTGATCGGGCCCACTGATCTGGTTAATCCCGATCCACTGATCTGGCTCAAAATGGAGATAAGTCCAGACATGTTGGTACCAATGCTACTATATGCTGATTCAAGTAAGTCATGTGGTTAAAACATATCCTCTTTATCCTGGCATGGATGTCAATAGAAAGGTGCTTATTTTCACCTATACTGGGTAAATTTTGGTGTTTCATAATCTCCTGTTAAATGGGAAAAAATGCCTGTTTGCTACATATAACTAACAGTAGTTGCATTCAATAAACTATGAATATTCCACTATAACTGGACATTCTGGGATAAAGAATACCCATGCTGTATTCCGGAATATCCAAATGCAGCAGTATAAGTAACTGACGTCTGGACCCAGTTATGTTTGGTTATTGCACAAAGGTGGAAGTATGGTCAAAACAATTGTGGTATGTTGAACTGTGGGGTATGGCTGAAAGGCAATATCTTTCATGTTTGAAACATAAGGCATGTGTCAAAATTAGGGGCAATAATATTGCTAACTGTTGGAAAACAATAACTGGGAGAAAAATGTTCTTACTTTCCAGGAGCATGTCGCACTTGGAATTCCCATCTTGCTGCTTGGAAAGAAAATATAGATTAATCACAAGATCTCCAATGACTGTGGTTAGCCTAATTGTAGCATTTTATTATTATTAAGTTTGTACGATGTTTGGCTGAATGACCAGTTGCATGTTCTGTTCCTCTTGTTGCTATCCTGTTGGGATAATTTAACATAATACATTTTAAAAAGAGAGAGAGAAAGAGAGAGAGACTACTTACCATTTAAATCCTCTCAAGTGAAGTTATTCAAAAGAAGTAAAGTGTGTTCTCAAAAGGATTCCTCAAGATTGTTGTCCAGAATAATTAAGTTGCAGAAGTGAAAGGCAAGCAAAAGCTAGTAGGAGGAGAGCAGTCTTTTTTTAGAAGGAAGTTCTGCTTGATTTCTTTTAGAAACAACACACTTCTACTTTAAAAACTCCTGGGAGAATTTACATGACAAGAAAGGAAGCATTTAAAAACTACAAGCAAGCCTGAACACCCAGAAAAGCAATTAAAATGCAACAACCTCAAAAACACAGGAAACTCCAGAATGCAAAGGCCACCAGATGTTAAGACTGGGAAAACTGGGATTTAAGTGTCCTGTTTGATTTGACCACTTTCTCCATCCTGACTGAGGGCCTTATAAGTTAACATTAGTAACCTGAACTGGGGCCTTTGGGGAACAGGAACAGTGCCCGCCCTCTGGCACTCACATTCGCAAACGCAGCTAGTGCAACCCATCCCAACATCCACATGTCCACAGTCCTACTACCTCAGGCAGCATTATTTTTGTCCCAGCAGCCAGCACAATGGTGCATACACCAGTGCCATCAGCAGCACCATGCACCACCCATGCACACTTGCGCGTGGGATAATTTGAGGTGCCAGTGCACCTCCCAGCACCATAAAAGTGTGCTCCACACCTATTCCAACCCAGACTAACCACAAGCGTCCAGCAGCAAAAGCTTTCACTCTTCCTCTGGCGCACTGCAGAAGTCCCGCCCCCTGGCTGCCGCAATTGGCTGCCAAGAGTTCTGTGATGCACTGGCTGGCGGGCGGCTGATCTGGGGGGGAGACTGATTTGACCTAGTGGCATGCCTCGCCACCCCTGGATCACGCCCCCCGTGCCACTCTCTCGCTGTGGCATTGCCTGGGGGACGTGCCTGGGTCACGCCCTGCCAGCCTCCTTCACTCCTCTCAGCCATCACGGGGGCTTTCCCAAGCAGTGCCATGGGCTGGTACGCTCTGGGTACAGGAGGACCATTCATAGTTCTGTCCAGTGAGGAGTGTCCTCACCAGCCAGAAATGTGTATGGTCCTCCTGTACCCAGAATATACCGGGCTTAGTGCACGATGCACTAGAAATGAAAATGCCTCTGATTTGGTCAGACTCACAGTAGAATTTACACCACCTGAAAGATGGCCGTTGATCGATCCTCCTTCTTCATTGCTCCTTGGAGTACCAAGATGTTTTCCAGGGACGTTTCTGCACTTAGCTTCCCATCCATTGGATTGGAAACACCAGTACACGTCAGCCTAACCCCCACATGTCCAGAAACTTACCTTGGTCCAGGCACATGCCCGGTTGCTCACAGGGTGTCCGGCACAACTGCACATGCACCATCGCCATCGTCACGGCGATGATTATGCTCTATGCACATGCAGTCACGTTTGAGGTTGTCTGAGGTGCCAGCGCACGTGCACGACACCTCAGGTAACTCCTCACACTGGAAATGGTGAGAATGGTCACTGGCTGGATGTGTCAGGTAAGTTTCTGGTAAAGTTAGTTTGTGCATGGGGCACAATTCTCGCCCAGTTGTTAAACTATTGCTAACTATGGGGCCATGTGCAAATTGGCCTCAGGTTTCACAGCTGCCTTATTCGCTCCTGGGTGCAATTGAGTCAATGGCCGAGCTCATCTCTTTGGTTCCTTTGATAGTGGCCTTTGATACCTCAACAGGAATTGCCATCCATGTCAACTGGACTACCCCCAGAGCATTCAGGAATCAATTAGATTCTATGAGTCTCTGAGGGCAGAGCATCTCAATGGGGGCCCCACCCCTGTAAAGGGGAGATGCCACCAGAAGTCCAAACCTTACGAGAGAGAGAGAGACACCTATCCATCACAACAACCCTCCTATCAAGGAATTCTCACCAATCTGCTCCATGACAAAGACCAGGTGAAGGGTATGTCCTGCTGTTCATGGTGGGCATTTGACTCTCAGTTGCTTTTGACTCTTCTAACAGTCATATCCTCTGGAGGTGGATATTGTAGTCATATCCAAAACATAGCTTCAAAGCAGAACAATAGACCATGGCATGACAACCTAAAAACTGCAGCATGAGATTACAGCAAGCCAACTTTGGGAGTCAGCAGGGAACATTCTGGAAGTTAAAAAGATCCCTAAGCAGCAAGCACCCATTACCCTAGTTTTAAGCATTCTCTCTTCATCCAGCTCGCTGAGTGCGGTGGGTATGGAGCAGGTAATCTGTGCAGGCACAGCTGCATACCTGGTTGGGACGGATTCCTAGCATCTTGTGCAGGTGCGGTTCTGTTGCTGGCACTGATTGCACCACAGCTGCAACGTAGCCACGATGGGGCAGGTCTGCGAATGCTGGCGCCACAGCAGCATGCTGACCATGTACCGATCCATAGGGGGCAGTGGGGTACACACCCCAAAACATCAATGGGATCAGGTCCCACCCCTCTGCATCAGCCTGCCGGTGTGTGACAGACCATGCGAGCGGCTGGTGGTGGCTGATTGAGCCAGTGAGGAGGCAGGACCCTGGCTTTTGTGGTGGCAGCATGGGCCAGTCCACGGAGGGTTTGTGGTGGCAGGGTGGGCCAGTCCACTGAGGACCATTTGCTTTTCTGGCAGGTGGGAATGTCCCTCACCGGCCAGAAATGTGAGTGGTCCTCCTAGACCTGCCATGTGCCGGTCCTAGTGCATGTGAGCCTGCAATGGTAAGTGCAGAAAGGCCTCACAAGTTCTGATTCGGGGTCCTAGAGTTACACTCCAAAATTCTACCTATCAGGCACATTGATTCTTCATCAAGGGTGGAAGCTCTGCAGATGTATCAATGGCAACTGGAACGGATGCCTGCCTGTTCCAGATGCTCCTGAACGGCCATTCCCAACTAGTAATATCTCTTAACCCTGAGGTAACCCTTTACCCTATTGAAGGTGCATTTGGAATTTTGAAAGCATCAGTGAGGGCAGGCACGCTTCTGGGCATCTGTATGCTCTTCACCAGGGCTGAACTAATTGCTTACCAGAGGCCTAAGAGTGAATTGGCCTCTGTTTTCTTGGTAATCTTATTGGGTAACTTTGGACTAATCAGCTTTTCCCAGGTTGTCTTACCTCACAGCATCATTGGAGGAAGGGAAAATGTGTTACCTTGAGGTCCCCTTCAGCTGTCTTTAACCCTGTTCCAGGAAGCAACAGAGAACAAGACTTCACCTTCCGCATTATGTTCCTTCAGGTGCATGAAGACCATTCTCTTGTTTCCTCTTCACTTTTCCTCCTCCATTTTTCCTCACAGGATATTTCTTGGATTCCACTGGGGCTTAGACTAAGGGTAAACTGAGCTGCTTAACGCAGTTTAAGAAGAGCATTCTGGCTGTTTGGCTAAATGCACATACCTGTATGGGGTTTGTACATGGAGGTTATTGGCAAAATTACTCTGGGTCTCTGCAGGACCCCACTCAATGGCCCTTTAATTTATCCCCTCCTAAGTTTTCAGGCTTTGGTCTACATGATCAGAAGGTCCTCCACTGCTAACTCCTCCGTACTTAATCACGGCACCATCGCACCTCCACGTTTTCTGATCTTCCTAATGAAACTCTCGCCAGGCCTTGCATGAATTAGGGACAGGTAAACAGTACTTAACGGTTCTAATTGAAGGTCAGTAAATCCCCAAGAGATTAAATGAGTCCTGAGGGGAGATGTGTAAATCTCCTGGCCTTTTATGGCGCCCCAGCCAAACCCTTGCACTTTGGGCAGTGCAAGACTTAATAAGCACTCTGTGTGCCTTAATCAAAACCATTTTGCCACCGAAAGGGGGAAGGGTGTAAATCACAATTGCTCGTGGCAATAATTCCCAGCAAAAAAAGAGAAAGCCCTGCTTATGCCAGACCAGAGTGGATCAGAATTCCCTCCCCTTGCCTAGTTACTTGTCTGGCAGACACGGTGCGAGGTTTAAATACCCATTTTGCGGCTCCGCAGGAGGAAATCCAGATGAGGGAAATAAAACACTTCAGATGGTAGCGAAGGCAGCAAGGACTTTCTTTCCTCTCTCTGCCCTCTTCCAGCTCTTGCTTCAATTTAGTTATTATTAATAAGCACAAGCTCTGAGCTCTGGCACCACGCTAACCCTTTGCAGCTAGTTCTTGTATATTTAATAATCTCATCAAAGTTTATGTCCCGAGTTGTATTTCAAGGTTTGATGGCTAGAAAGCAAAGTGCGGCTTGAGAGGGGCTGGCAAGGGGAGAAGGGAACTCTTTGAAGGTCTCAATGGCAGGCTGATGAAGACAGTTACCTATGACCTTTCACCTGCGCACGCCTTCGCTCTGGAGTAGAATTTCCAGCACGGCTAGCTCAAGCAATTCCTCTAGAACACTGCTGATGGAAGGGATTAGGGATGTACACAGATGTTCATAACATTCAAAATTCAGGCGAAATCAGACATTCAAATGCAAATCAAATGTTTTGATATATTTGTATGAAGCTTTGTATGGGATTCATATATGGGGTTCGTATGCTATTTGTATGCATCTGTATGGGATCTATATGCAATTCATATGCCTTCGCCTGGGATTCGTATGTAATTGAACATTTGTATCAAATACGAATCCTGCCACATTTGAAGGGAATCTAGTCGAACTAATACAATCAAATACAAAAAACCTGCACATCCTAGAAGGGACCCGGAATGTATTTTCTGACCAACACCTCAGTTTCAATAAATAAACAACCATTGTTAAGTTCCTCCAAGAGTGTTGCTGTTAGACACAGATGAATACATCAGATTATGCTCCTTCCACGATTAGCACAGCTACACCTTGGTCCATTCTATTTCTCCCTTTGCAATATTTAGAAAAAGGTTTGCCCAAACCTTTTTATAAGTTGTCATACATACATTTTAATGCAATTTTGCCTGATATATTCTTTTTCCAAGTAAATTTTTCTTTGGTTGCATTATTTAGCCTACTGTGGCCAGATCTATGCACACCACAAGGTCTGGGTTTGTTCTTCTTGTTGTTGTTGATTCCTTACTTAAGGAACATCACTGGAAAATTCAAGTAAATTATCATAGAATCATAGAGTTGGAAGGAACCTCTAGGGTCATCAAGTTCAACCCCCTGCTCAATGTGGGATTTCCTAGAAGACTTCCAGTGAAGGAGAGTTAGCCTCCTCCCGTGGCAACCTATTTCATTGACTGATTGCTCTCACTGTCAGGAAGTATTTCCTAATATCTAATCTGTACTGATTCCCTTGAAGTTTCATCCCCTTGTTTCTAGTTCTCCCATCTTGTGCATTTCAGAGTAGGGACGATCCCTCTGCACTGTGACGGCCCTTCAGAGACTTGAAGACTGTGCTCATGTCTCCTCTCAGTCTCCTATTCTGTAGGGTGAACATTCCCAGATCCTTCAACCATTCCTCGTAGGACATGCTTTCCAGACCACTTACCATTTTGGTAGCCCTCCTTTGGACTTGCTCTAGTTTGTCAATGTCTTTTTTAAATTGGGGTGCCCAGAACTGGACACAGTACTCTAGATGAGGTCTGACCAAGGTAAAGAGGAATAATTACTTCTTGTGATCTAGACTCAATACTCCTCTTGATGCATCCTAGGATGACATTTGCCTTTTTTGCTGCTGCATCACATTGTTGCCTCATGTTCATCCTGTGATCAACCAGGACACCAAGATCATTTTCACTTGTGCTACTACTCAGCCAGATTCCTTCCATTCTGTATTTATTTTTACCATTTTTTCTCACCAAAATGTAGGACTTTGCATTTATCCCTACTAAATATCATCCTGTGAGTTTCAGCCCACTGTTCAAGCTTATCTAGATCTTTTTGAATCCTCTCCTTCTCCTTCCTAGTGTTAGCAACCCCTCCTAGCCTTGTGTCATCTGCAAACTTCATCAGCATCCTCTTGACTCCCTCATCCAGATCATTTATAAAGATGTTGAATAGAACTGGGCCCAGGACAGAACCCTGTGGAACTCCACTTGAAACATTCCTCCAATTGGACGTGAAGCCTATTTCCACCCTTTGAGTGTGATCACTAAGCCAGTTATAAATCCACCTAACAGTTGTCCTGTCTATCCTGTATTTGATCAATTTTTCAATAAGTATGGTATGAGACACTTTGTCAAATTCTTTGCTGAAGTCAAGATGCACTATGTCTACAGCATTTCCCTGGTCAATCCATCCAGTGATTTTCTCATAAAAGGATATTAGATTAGTCTGGCATGACCTGTTTGTTACAAATCTGTCTTGGCTCTGCTTAATTACTGAATTCCCCTCTAAGTGCTTGCAAGTTCAATTTGTGAAGCCTACTGCTATTTCAGTACGCATTTTTAGAACGGAAAATGCAGCATTTTAAAGTCTGAGTTGACATGCAAACCTACAACTTGCAGATCACATGGAGCTGCTGAAAGTTTTAACTGTGGAAATACTCCTGGGAGGTATGAGTGAATGTCCTCTAAGATCTTTTGCAATTTAATTATTCCATGTGCTCCAAGAATGGAAAGCTCATTAACAGCATGGGCTTCTTCAATTATTTTTACATTTCTTTCTCATCTTGCCTTTAAGGAGCTAAAGCTAAAAGCGCTGATCTCCCCATCTCCACCTCAATGCCACTAGGCTAACATGAGCCTCATAACTGAACAGGGATTTTGTAGTGAATCATACCATGCTGCTTACAACTTCTGCCCTTAGAAATGGAGTTGCACAACTTCTTGGGGGGGGGAGGGGCAAGGCCATTCACTTCACATTGAAATTCGCATCCATGGGTGTTTCTCCACTAGCACTAAGTACCCACTGAAGCACCCATTAAGGACCCATTTGGCTGAAAGCCTGATGACCCCATTTTCACTGCAGACCCCATTAGAGACACATCTGTTTCCACCACAGTTAGGGAAATCCAGATCCTATGGGTCCTTCAGGACCAATAATCCAGATTTCCTGTAGACCATCAAATCCGGATTATAGAGAGCCTGTTCCCACTACAATTGGGCAATGGGGTCTAGAAGAGGCTCAGGGGGAGGCACCCATGGGGGGCTTCCCCAAACTCAAGACTTCGAAGTCCCTCTGAAGTCGGCTCTGAAGTCCCTCCAAAGTTGCCTTCGGAGATTAGCACAGGCTCCAAAGAAAAACCCCTTGCAAGAGCAATGCAGCTGTCAACAGCTCCAGAGGGTCTTCGAAGTTAGAGGCAGATAGTTCCACAGGAAGATCCTCTGGAGCCTTTGACAGCTTCATTGCCCTCGCAAGGAGTTTTTCTCAGAGCCTGCGCTACTCTCTGACGCCAGCTTTGGAGATTGCACCCCCTTTCCCCCAAAACACCTGGGGTGACAGGCAGACCCCCTCGTGGGTAGATCCAGATTTGCAAATGGGTGCTTTGGTGTTTCCACAGCGGGCAGGCTAGCACCCATTGCTATCGGGTGCTAGACCACCCATGGAAACACATTGGTATTTCCCTTAATCCAGATCAACTAGATCTGGATTAAGGGAAGCACCCATTCCTTAGATCCGGACCTTCTTAGATCCAGATTAAAGGAGCTCAGTGGAAAAACACCCCATGTGAATGGAGCCACTTCACATGTGCTGGGCCTTGAATCCACTTTGAGCAGTGCATGTCCCTGCCCCCACCAGTTGCACCTCCAAATCGTATTCTGGAGGCCACTGGGCAGCTACCTTGAATGCAACAAAGCTTCAAATGAAGGCACAAAAGCTTTCACTTTGCATGCAAAGGCCAGTCTTTGAATGCAGCCAATATTGGAGTCAAATGTGAAGTTTTGAACTCTTGCAATTCAGGCAAATAGTGGCAACCATTTTTCGCCCAGCCGTAATAGGAAGGCAAATTGGCGTCCGAATGAATATCAGCCAGGATCAATCCAGACATGCTCTAGTAAGAATACAAGAAGCCTCCGCACTCTAAGTCAGCCCCTTGGCCCGTCTAGCACAGGATTGTCTACACTGACTCCTCGAGCCTTCAGATGGTCTGCGTAGGGTCTCTCCCAGGCCTTCCTGGAGACACGGGAGTCGAAGCGGAGCAAAGCACGCACCCTACCACTGAGAGCTACGGCCGATTCCAGGGAATTATTTCCGCATCATGTTATCTTATGCCTGCTTCCCAGTGAAGTTATTTATAAGCACGCAGACACGTCTTTTTGTGAGATGTTTTTGGTCTGAGATTAGCATTAAAGAAGCTCAATATATTCCAGGCTGCGTCTTCTGCCAAGAGGGCAGAAAGAGACTTTGATTTCTGACTCAAAGTGACGGCCTTTTGGTACTGACCTTCCTGCAGACAGATCACATCCCACCCCCTGCCTGTTTGCTTGTTTGTTTTGCTTTGTTTTCGGTGGTGAAAACAAATGTAGTGAATCCCGCTCCTTTCTCCACAGAGGGGTCTCTTTCACCGCATGACATCCCACTCAAGGAAAAGAGTTTGGGGACAAGAACGCTGGAGGTCGTGTTCAGAGCTGCTCCTGAAAACTGGGAAGCCCAAGGCCCCCATTGCCCCAGACATTCCCTTTTCCTCCCTTGCACTTTGCATGGATCTGGAGTCCCAGCAGGAACCGCCTTCGCTTGTGCCAGGAGTCCTGCCCCATTCTGCTCCACAGTGACTGCACAGGCCAGTAGCTGCTCTCGGGAATTTCAGACAAAATTACGGAGCCCGTGACCTCCCTTCCCTTCCCTTCTCTCCCTCCTTCTCTTTCTTTCCCATTTGTTCCTCTAACTTTCTGCTCTGCCCTCTTGCTGTCATCTTCATCCTCAATCCCCCTCCACTCTCCCTTCAGCCCAGCACCCCTTCCCACACTCCCCCATTATCCTCTTTCCTCCACACACACCCCCAACCCTGGAGCCATATGAGGGAGAGTCCGCAGCACCCTTAATTGCTATTCCAAGGCCTGATGTCAATCGGAGGCGACATCTCCCGAGCACGGAGCTGCAACCGTCTTGGTGCATATTCCCTCTGTCTGAGCACATCAGAGTCGATGTCACAGTGAGGAAAGCTAGAAGCCACTGGGAGAAGCAGGAAGCCACGGAAATCACTCCAAAGCTAGCATGAAACATCGAAGAGGTTGGTAAACCTTCCATCCACGGCGGGTCCTCCCAGTGTTTTCTGCACCGTTGCTCTTGGCCTGTGAGCATTTACAGGAACTGACACGCCAAGGGTTTCATTGCGCTATTACACTGTGGTTTTTAAGCAAAACAAATCTTTGCATGCAACTCCACTGTGGCCACTTGGCTCCCAGTAGGAGGGTTGCTTTCAAGTAACTGATCTGGAGAGCAGTTTGAGGTCCAGTAGGAAGTGGAATTAAATAAATCTAGACAAGTGATTTGCCTTGTTTTTCAAAATGGGAGGCATCAAAACTCATGCCACAAATCCTAGACAAAAAAGAAGCACCCTACTTACCCAAATGTCATTCCACTATGTTGGATATTCTGGAATAAAGCGCCTCTGAATGTGCTTTATCCCAGAATTTCCAGATATAGTGGAACAAGCAAGTGGATGCAGCCTTTTGTCTAATCACTCTAACAAAGATCAAGTGAAATATTATATTTCAATCCTCTGCTCAGGGAGCAGAGGGAAATTAGGTTGCAATCCAGATTGAAGGTGGGAGCGAAGAAGATAAAGTATCTGGGATCAATCTGATGAATTTACAGAGCTTGTGGGAAGGCAATTCCAGTGCTGCATGGCAGAGAATAAGTCGGCAAGTTGAGCAGGGGAAGTCGAGGTACTTCTGAGTATTACAAAAGATTAGGATTCTGAAGACCTTTATTATCCCAAAGATGTACTTGTTTTGGGAGCTTCTCAAATATGTGGATCTTAAAATTTGGAGAAGGTGGGATGGTAAGCTGAGTAGGATTTCTGGGAAATGTCCTAGACTTCATAAAGCTGTGTTGGATGCCACCTGTGCCGGGCAGGGTGGGTGGGGGATCACTTTATTGCGTCACTATTATGGCACCTTCCGATTGGCCGAGTTGTTAGATTTGAACTACGCCGTGACGGAAAAGTGGGTGCAGGTAGAAAGGGAACTGCATGGGAAGAGATTTGGGTTTGCAGAGTGTGTAAATGGGATTGGGACACCGTGAACGGCCTACTAAGGGCAACATAGTTTGTGTGGAAATGGTGGCGGTCCAAGTTGCTGGGTTTGTTCTCCAGATATACGTTGATGGATCAGGTGAACGTGGATAGAAAGGTGATACAGAAGGGAGTCCTAAGGAGGTTATGTAGTTGGGGCATCAGGACGTTCCAGGATTTGTATGAGGAAAGTGGTGAGAAGGATCCTGTGGCTAGACTTTGGGAAACAGTGGGGAGGGGGTCATGGTTGCAAATTATACTACATACAGGACATACAGTTAATGGATAAGGAGCTAATCATTAGGTTGTTATACCGGGTGATGGTGGGGTAGAAGGACAGGGCCAAGTGGACAATTGGTAGGTGGTATGATTTTGTCATCTGATCTTTTTAGGGAAGGACACAACGTGTGTCCATACAGGGGTAGTTGATATTTGGAGAAAGTTGCTAGATCTCATGAATGTTTCAGTGCCACAGATACTTTGGGATGGAGATGACAGCGTCCAGCGCTTGAGTCAGCAGACAGTTTATTTGTAGATTACATAGAAATATTGTCTGTTTGTTTCAGTTGTTTCGGAAGGGATACTTTGTGTCAGATTTTTTTGTACGTATTCCATATAATTTTCTGTATTTGGATAATATTTGTTAATAAAGCATTTATAAATGCAAAAAAACAACATGCCAACGATCCAGCAAATTATAAGTACTTCTGTGATCTTTTTATTTCTCAACATATTATCCCCTCCACACTTTTTCTTCTCCTGTTTGATTTTTGCCATTTCTACATGTCTACAACAATAAAACAATAATATCACATAAGATATCTCAAGTTTTCTCAAATTTCCATCAGTTATAAGAAGACAACAAACCAGCACACCGCCATACCCTCCCCTCTCCCCTGCCTGGAATAGCAAAACATTACTAACCCTTAATGAATCTTGTTTAAATGGCAAATCAAACTTATTTTTCCTCTCAATGTCTGGCTTCCCCCAATACCCAAACCATATAATTTTTTCCCAATTGTTGAACCAATTGGTTTCAAGTTTTATTCCCCTCAAAAACAAACTTCTTTGTCTGATCAGGTCATGTAACATAAATTCTGACTTATAAGCCTCCCAGTTTTTTAATGTTCATAGACCGGAATCTTTCCATCCCTTTGCTAACACCATTTAGGCAGCTCTCATTGATTGTTTCATAAGATATTTGTCATTTGCAGTACAATTATCCATAATTATTTGATGTGTGATACACATTTCTTTATACCGTCTAGTCTGGCTATTAATAATCTTGTCCGTTTCTGTATTGCCCTGTTGCCAAAAGGCCTGACTTCTTGGCCACTCCCGACATAAGGGAACTCATTCCCATAAACAATTTGCAACTGAATATCTGCAGGTAGCAATGCATCCTACAGTTCACTATGCAGACAAAGGAGAGGAAAGGACAGTATCACCACCTAATTTCCACATAATTAGAAACAACCGAGTCCCGTTCACCATTGCCACTGCTAGGATTTTTAGGAACTTCCACTTTGGGTACCACTTATGAAGACATGGTGGTGAAGATGCATCACCAAGGTGCCCCATTAGGGATGCACGAGAATGAATTTGCATTCAAAACTTCAATCAAATTTGCAAATTACCACTTTGAAACAAACTTATGGATATTCAAATGTCTGGACTTTCAAACAAAACCAACCATGCTCCCAGCTTGCAAATGTGAAAATTCAATTGAATTTCCCCACTTTTGCAGTGTTATAGTAATGAAGCTTTTTCTATGGCACATTTGTCCATGAATGTGAAAGTTTGAAAGTTTTACGCAATTCAGTGATGAAACTAATTTTTGGGTGCTCATTTTGATTGCAAAATGAATGTTTCATTCGTCCTGTCCCTGTGCCCCAGGAGTATGTGGAGACACAATGTTACTCAATTGCTGCTTCATCTCTATCCCACCTCCTTGCACTAGGTATGGCAGACTGGGGACGATGATAATGCCTGGACCGCCGTTGATGCTCACAACTGGGCATCTTCCACGGGCATCAGTCAGGTCATGCCAGACATTTGAAGTTATGAGGAGCCCATGGATCATTTGAGATGTTGCTGCACTCCAGTTCCCATCAGCCCCACTGATCCTAATCAATAAAAAGACTATGGGGACGAGAGTTAACCAAAACCCACAGGTCATATAGACAAACAAACTTGAACAGTGGCACAAAATATCCCATTAGACAGAGCCAACCCCTTTGAAATTGGAAAGGGGGGCACTTCACGGCTTCAAAAGGAAGCTTTCTCCTCCATCCCCTTGTCAAAGATGACCCCATAATCACTGAACATCTTGTGGTTAGGGCTTAACTGTCCTGGCATATATTTTGGAATTCAGCCCCCAAACAGTTATCACATGTGCAGGATCCTCAGACAAGAAGAGAAGCCAAAATTTCTATGCAGACATCCAACACAGAGCACACAATTACCATTCAAACGAGTGTCCAAGGCTGCATAACTTGCGGGGGGGGGGGGCGCGCACAGGGGAACCAGCTCAAAAGTGGCTTGAGGCTGTACCATGTAGTATTAGTGTTTCCATGCCACCTTTAATTAAGGACCAGGGGATGCATTTTGTAAAAGCATTTTCTGGCCTCTAATGTGGATTAAGGCACTAACATGCAGGCTCTACCATCTCTAAGCTGCATTTGAGCCACATTATTATTGTTATTGTTTGCTGTATGTGGTTCCAGACCCTGGCTGTACAGCAGAGTGTGTGCTTTGTGTGCATCTGACTCTAGCATCATCCCGTGGGATGCCTATGCGCAATATTCGGGCCATTTGGGATTTGTACAAATTCATACGAATTCCAACATTTGTGGACAAATTGAAATGTAGGCCCTATTCGTTTGCAAATTGGATTTATCCGGCATTCGTCAAAACTTTGGCCAAGACTGAATCTCCCCCCTTTGCCTTTACAGCCTCCAGCGATCACCGAAAGGTAAAAGGTGGTGTTGGGGGGCAGGAGGCTTTGGTGGCATCTCTGGGGCCTATTTAGGCACTCCCCGGAGGCTGATACAGATCTTCCAAGTCAGCGTCATGTGACCACATCTAGGGATCGTGCGCCGCTGACCTGGAAGTGCCTTTACGGCCCCCAGGGAGCACCAAAGTAGGCTCTTTGGCACCACTGCGGCCCCCTGAAAGGAGGGGGCACATCAGGAAGGGACATGAGGCCACAGTGGGGCTTTGGGGCCTCTTTCCCCACTCGCCAGAGGCCAAAGAGGTTCTCCGGGTTCTGCGCGCACAGCAGGAGCTGCACACTCTGAACAGGAAGGCCAAGGACAAAGGGCCAGCAGCAGCAGCTAAGTGGGGCAACAGGGCGCATGGGGGTGGGAGGTGCAGGGGGGGAGGCAGAAGCCCTGGGTCATCTGGTATCCACCAAAGCTTTTATTGAAGTTTTGACAAATACTGGATAATCTGATTCGTGGACAAATAGGGTCTTCAAATATAGGCCCTATTTGGTTCAGCCACAAATCTACAAATTCGTACAAATTCGACTGAATTCCAGATGCCACAAATATTTGTGCACCTGAGTAGAGAGAACGCTTCCCGCCACGCACTCTGTGGCCGCCGCCTCCCCTTGTGTTTCGGTCATTTTACCTCTGTTCCCTTTGCTCTTGCCTTCCGTGCCTCCTTTGCCCCCAGCATAATCCTATTTCAGTGGCTGTGACAGGCTTTCTGTCAACCCTCAAGAGACATTTTTACATCAAATCACGCTTGGCCTTTCCCCTGAATTCTGCCTTGGAGTAAGGACAGGGGGATGTCATCTGTCATCGCTAGCCCCTGGAGAAGGTGCCAAATTCTCTTGCTCCTTCACATTCCCCCCGCGGCCTGGGCATCTGCTCAAGGGAGATGGCATTGCTAAGATGCCTCAACGCGCCTGTCTTGTAATGAAGAATCTTGTGTCCACCAGAAGGCTTCAGTTTGGTCATCGGGTAAAGGAAAGAGCTCTGAGGGACCTCATCACAGCCTCAGATGCGAGCATGGAACGGTCTGTAAAAGTCCAGGAAGCATGCCAGCTGAGCGGTGTTTCTCGACAGCAGGACAGGCGACCTAAACTCCCTGTGTGCAACAGAGGACACATCTCCACTTACGAGAGGAGGAGCCTGGCACCACCTGAGAAGGAAAACACAGACTCTGTGCTCCCTTTGTGGTGGCAGCAGGTGTCCCACTGTGTTCACACACACCCCATTTCCAGGTAGGATCACCATCAGAGATGCCACTTTTGCAGGGTGCAATTTTGCAGCCGTCGAATAACTGTGCCTGCTGATCCAGATCACATGGAAGCCCGGGGCAGGATCCGTGCCATCTCGACTGACAGCACTGAGCTGGCCTACACCTCCCTGCAAATATTCCTCATCTCTGAGCCTGTGTGGGAGGGGTGCATTTTGGTGGCACATCACCTGCAGGCCTTCTGTGTTCTAGAACTATGGGCCTCTTTGCACATGACTCTATTCTGGAATGTATCCTGAAATAGGGCTCTGCTGTCCACATAGTAGTGCAGGCTGGAGCAGGAAGAGACTGCATTAGCATGTGGATAGCAAACCCGTATCCTGAGATATATTCCAGAATACGTCAAGCCCACAAGAGATCCAGATTAAGGACCTTGTTAATCCAGATCTGGCTCCATCCAGTGCAGAAGGATCTTTAAGAGGATCCTTAATCCAGATTAACAGGTCTCACGCAAATGTTGTCTTAATGGCTAACAGAAATAAATTTCTATAAATGTTATGTAAAAGTATTTTTAATAACCCAAAAAACCACCTCTCCATAGAACTCATTTATTTTAGATCATCCATCCACCTCTTAAATGAGGATTTGTCTGGCAACGTTAGTAATTTTGCACATTTTACATTTACAGCAGGGCTATCATAAAAAGCCCCAGTGAATTGCAATTAATTAATAAAACACTAATTTAAATGATGCAACAAAGTGCGCCAGTTTGGTCTAGTGGTTAGGGAGCTGGACTCTTATCTGGGAATACCAGGCTTGATTCCGCACTCCTCCATGAAGCCAGCTGGGTGGCCTTGGACTAGTCACAGCTCTCTTCTGAGCTCTCACAGCCCCACCCACCTCACAGGGTGTTCTGTTGTGGAGAGAAGAACAGCAGGTTTGTCAGCCACTTTGAGTCCTCTTCAATGAGTGAGAAAAGCGCAATCCACATGTCACTGGAGTAGAAAAGCCAACTCTTCTTCTTCTTCTAAAATGCAAAAATCCTCAAAAATGAATAGCAAACAAAACTTGCTCATAAATGAAGTACATCCATAAACATCAGAGCAAAGAGTACACAAATTCAATTAAAAACAAAATCCATTTAAGAATAGCAGCAATAAGCAACAGGGGTCTCTGCCACGTCTTCTCTTCTATGGCATGGGTGATGAGAGGCAGGAGAGAGGCCTCATCCTGAGAATTCCTGGCCAACACCCCAAGAGAAAGTGCCCTTTCCTCCCCCACAAATAATTTTTATTAGCTTTTCAACAAATACATAACTTGTGCAATAAAAATCGATATTCAAATATATCATATGCATTATGTGTGTTCTTAATCTAAAAAACTGTCATATTCTCAGCATTCACAACATTGATTTATGCATTGCTTAATTAGGAAAGAAAAATACAAGAGAAACTTAAAATTATGCCTCAGTTATATACTATTAATTAAAACAATATGAAGGACAAGAGATGTGAGAAGGTAAGAGACATTCCTCTACAGCATATAGTCTGTTCACAAGAGGTCACCATGTGTACAAGAAGGAATGTTTTGGAACAATACCCAACATCAATTAACAATTTTTGATTTGTGATAAGTTCCATAGTGGCTACTCCTCTCAGCCTGTTATACCAATATTTCAAAGAAAGCATTGATTTATTCTTCCAACTCTTGGCAATAGTGTGTTTGACTGCAAACAGAATATAATTAAATAAAAGGTGGGACTGCAGCATGTAGACCATAGGTAATCCCTCAAGTGAGACAACACAGAGGTGACTAGAGGGACATTCCATCACAGGACCTGACTTAGGCTTGCAGGTCACTTAAGTTCTGGGATGTATCAGCTGTAGTTATAAGAATTCAAGGATCTTCCAGATGTCACAGGGAAATTTAAGGAATCTCTTTAAGGAATCCAGCATTACCCCACAAAACCAAACTGCCACATGTTGTTTTGACACAATGCCAGGTTCAACTTCTGGGAGGGTTCCCAGAAGTTCAGCCCCACACTGTGTCAGACACCCAATCCTCAAGCAGCATGTCAGCAAAGTAGATTGAGATTCTCTCTATTCTCTTTAATTTAATTTTTGGCACCTTCTGTACCATGTCTGCACAAAAAAAGTCAGGTTGCTATGATACCAGAGTCGTAGCAGTCACCACAAGGTCTAGACCCAGCCAGTATGTGAAGAGTTCACTTAATGTAGCAGTGTGTTTGCAGCTCCAAAATGTCTTGCAATCACACAGGGCTTTTGGGGGACACCCATAGTCAAACAATCACTCCATCCGTAAGCGCAAGGGGGAAAGTACATCACACATCTTAAAGCACCAAAAAACCTTCCCTCTCACTTCTTTTCCTTCTGTGCTTACCACTCATTGACCACTGTTAGCCTGGATTACCATGTCTCTGATGGATCAGCTGGCCATAGCAGCTGTTTCCTGGCTGGGATTTGCCACAGGAGTTTCTGACCCAAACAGTGAGTCATCTTGAGAGTGACAAAATCCTATCTGGGAAAGGGCTCAGAATCAGTGGCTTAGGGACATATTAAGTCATTAAAAAAAACATTCCTGTCCCTTGAGCCTCTCTTTCATGCTGGGGGTGGCCTTTTTACAGCGTCTGATCACAGACTTAAGGCACATCCCCATTATAAGCTTAATCCAGTTTCCCTAAACCGAAATAATAGAACCGAATGCAAACACAAATTTGCCTGTTCCCATTACTTTCAGCTTAATTGACTTGGATCAGGATTCAGAGGATCGTAGGTGGCGTACGTGACTCAAGGGGGGACTCAAGTGGCTACTTTCTAAAAGCCGCTTTTCGGGGCTGCCCTGCCCTCTTCCTCCTGGTGTGAACATGCCACCCATAAGGGACCCCTTCACGGAGCCTAGCTGGGTGACTGGGGGGCTGCCGCTTGCCTGGATGGAGGAAAAACGGCAGCAGGCAGCCAGCAATTCTTTCCCCTCTTCTCCCCATTGCCCAGGGCACACAGCAGCAGCTGCAACTCAAGCCCCCTTCGCCTTAAATATTCACACATCTCCCAGAACCTGCCCCTGCTTTCCTTTCCCCTTTAAAGGTCAGAACTCCAAAGAGCTAGAATTGCACAAAATTGCAACATTGTTATCAGGTGTGAAGTGCGTGGATTGCTACAGTGTAATGGCTGCTGTGAAGGTTGGATTTTTACACTGACATCACTGTCTTTGGGAAGCAAGCTATTGGAGGAGGGAAACCCTAAACATAGATTCTCATCCCTTAAAACGGTAGGGTCCCCACAGTAAAAAATGTAACACCTATCAAGCGCACGATCCGGAGTGAGCCCTGTTGAAATGAGGGTTAACATTTACAATGCTTTGGGGTGATTTAACACGCAGAAAGTGTGTAAGCCAAACTGACGTGGGGTCTGCGAGGATTGAACCCATATTGAATCCAAAATAAGCTTGCTGTGGGGATCCACCCTTATTTAGAGTTTGAGAAAGATTTCATCGGAAACAAAATCCACATGGCCAAAAGGGACACGCCATAAGAGTACCTGCAACACAGTGGTGTTGGAAGCATGGTGACATTCAGGAGTCCACATGTCACTGGCACTTGGCCTGATTTCAAGAGTCGAATCTGCTCCTGGAAGTGTCTCCTGCTGTCTTTCTTCCATGCCAAAATCTCATGTCACTTTTTGGGACCACTTCTAGTGCTTCATGTAATGAGCCCAGACTGAAACTTCATTCCCCATGCTCAAAGGATGTGAAAGCCAATTGGAAACCTCCCTACCCTGCTCCAATCCCTGTGCAGACCTAAAATCCCTGCTACTAGATATATTTCCTTGCACATAGCCAAGTATGAACAATAGGGATGTATATGACGGAAATTTGCAATTGTGTGAATAGACCCACTTCATATACGGTAGGATTATAATCTGCTGTGAATGCTCTTTGAATCCCAAATCCCCTCTGAATCTGTTCCAAATCCACTTTGAATTTGCTCTCAATCCACTTTGAATCTGCTGCAGATGTGACAGTGTGGCGTATCCGGCTTACGCCACGAAATGCGAGGGCTCCGGGGAATGGGGAGCAACTGTGGATTGCTGCAGCTCCTGGACGCCAGATGTTACGAAAGTCTTCAAATTACCAGACTGGCCCCGGTAATTTGGGATCAGGCCCATGTGTTCGGCCTAACCCTGAGAGCTAGGAAATGGGGGAGGAGGAGAGAAGAGGCATGACGCAGAGATCAGCTGGAAGAGAGTTTATTTCTGTGCAGGGCTTTAAATAACCTGCCACAGAGGGGCGGGGAAGGAAGTGACCTCAGGAGAAAATCCAGGGAGGCGATAGGTGGAGCTGTGTCAGCTGAGCAGGGCAGAAGTCCTTCTGATGTCATATCCTGTAGAGGGAGGCGGGGAGGATCCTCAACCAGGAAGAGAAGACGGATGCCATGCAGCCGGGGAGCCATTTTGCCCCAAGGCTAAGCGTCCAGCACCCTGCTGGTGCTGGGTGTGTACTGCAAGCTATGGGAGCAGGAATATTCTTTTTACTCTGAGGCTTGATAAATGGAAGGCTGAAGCCAGGAGAAAACCTGTGCAAACATTTGCGGTTACTACATGACAGGGCGGCACTTTGCCACCTCCCTGATTTTGCAAATATAACGAAGCATCGAATGAACGCACAAAAGCAGCTGCTTCACACTCGAATGTCCGTTTTGGAACGTAGCCTGAACATTCTGTTTGGATGCGAATGTTTGAATTTGCACAAACTGTGAACTTGACACATCCCCAGTGGACAAGTTCCCCTATTTTTGGATTGTTGGTGGCCTTACCCTGAAAAGGAACTTTTTCCAAATTCTGGCATATAATACACACAAAGGCATGTGCTTTTCATTGTCTTTCATGACAAGGATTTCTACTCCTTGTTTTCTACTCTTGTCCTCTTTCTCCTCGCTTGTCCATACACCATTTCCTCCTATCTCCTGAGAGAGGGCCAGAAAACAGCATTAGCTGCCAGACACTAAAGGCGGCAGAAATCAAATAAAAGGAAAATGCAGCTGCCACAGGTCAACCTTGTATAAATATTTATGGCTCAAGGAAGACACAGGGCCCGGGCAATGACCTTGCGGCTGGTATTGATAGAGCTAACGCGGACCTGGAAGTATTGCCAGGTAGGACGAGAGACGGTTCCAGGCTTTTGTATCAAGCTGCCATTTCCATCTGACCTTTGTTTGCATTTCTGCATTTATGTATCCAAACATTTATCCTACCTTGGCCCTTCCCACCACCACCACTCTTCTCCCACTCCAGAACAACTCCCCCACTCTGACATGCCATGTAATTTCAGGTTTTGCTATACATGCACGTCTCCAGCAACTGAGCTAAAGAATGAATAACCAAAACAGCATCACGCCAGGCTAGCATGCAGTGTCACAATGCAGGTGCTATAATCCCACTTCTCTGAGATTTTTCAGGACTCTGCCCACACTGCATTTGTGTGACCATGTCACCTGCAAGCCCAGAAGGGCCCTATCCACTCTGGGCTGCACAGTAGCCGGAGATATAGGAAGCGGCAATGGAGAAGGGAGCAGGTGCCTTCTCATGATTTGATTTATCTGGCCTTCAGCTCTCCTCACCCACCCCTCCACGTGCCTCTGATATCAAAGACGGCTGGAACTTGCATGATGCACCACCGAACAATCCCAACCCTCTTCAGGTTATTCACTAAGGGTGCGTTCCCAAAGCCGCTAAAGGCCGGACTGGAATCAGATTTGGGATTGAGCGATCTCATTAAATTCCCAAGCTGTCCAAATCCAGGAAGGGTCGTCGCCATGCCTTTTCCTTTTCCCCAGAGTTTCTGCAGAAATCTCTGCAGAAATCTGGAGAAAATAACCACCTCATTACTGAGGACTTTTCCGGTCCAGACTGGATTTTAGTCCCAGCCAGTGGCTGGGCGAGTGAAGCGAACAAGCGATCAGGGCAGCGGGGGGGTGGGGGTGCGGGGAAGGGACTGCGACAGCATCAGACAGTTGTTACAAGTTATTGCAGAAGGAGGAGGATGGGGAGGCAGGGAGGTGGTGGATGGGGTGGCCGCAGCCAGCTGTTGCAGGATAGGAGGAGGAAGAGGAGGAGGAGGCTGGGGTGAGTGGAGCGTGTGGGAAAGCGTTGGACAGAGAGGCGGTGGCGGCAGACAGCCGTTGCAGGATTGGAGGAGGAGGCTAGGGTGGCAGCGACAGCGGACAGTGGTGGCGGCAAATGCAGGTGTGCCTGTGCGCACCTGCAGGTTTGTTGTGGGAACAGCCCAATGCACACTCAGTGCTGTTCCCGGCCTCCAACCCTAACTGCATCACAACCTGGGTTACTCTGGTCCAGAGTTTACAGTAGGTAGGAATTTGGCCTCCGAGCAAGTCATAGGTCAGCACAGGTCTCTCTGGAAACCTAAACACGCTTCAATGGGCTGCTGTTGTCAATACACACAATTTTTCCACAATGTGAGTTCTTCAGGACAGATCAAAACTTATGGAGAGAGACTTGGAGGTGTTTGGAGGGAACTACTGGAAGACCGTCATCTGTTGGCTTTAGGAAGGAGGTATAGGCCTGACCCCCAGCATGAAACCTTCCTCATCAGCTATCAGTTATTAGATAAAGTGGGCACTTGACAGCCACATGATGCTGAAATGAAATTTCAAACAGAGGTCTGTCTCCATCCATCATGGTGGAACTTCTAAGAGGATGAGCATGTGAGACACAGTTGGTAGAAGACTGGTACAGCTACTCGGTTGACCGTATTGTTTTCCTTCAATGGCCTAAGAACTATAGCCGTGGATAATTCAGTGAACAATTTGCCCAGTATTAATGAGCAGTTCCTTCAAGTTGCTATAAAAATGTCGTTTATTGTCTCTTCAACATACAATGTCTTGTCTGAAGTTTTGGGTAGCCAAATTCATTTAATTGTTTTCTTTTATTAAGTGTTTTTCTAGTAAATATACTCAAAGGAAAGCAATACTCTTGAAAACCAAAATCTCAATGAAAATGAAGGAAAAACCCGTCTGATGCCGTTAAAAAGTACACAGTCTAAATCTTGTTATACTGCTAATATTTTTAAGCACATATGGACAAAGGAAGATACATATATATATAAATTTATTCATTCAGAAATCCCACGTCCAACTTTTGCTTCAATCTACCCTTTTAAAAAAGCTTCATAAAAGATTGTGAAAGAAAAACAACTCCTTACCCCAACTGAAATTTATTATAACTCTTCTTCCAAAATTTTTTGACCTATAATTATTTCAGAATTATCAGCAGAAACCTTTTAATGTTGGAATGTGTGCCTGTATGCACGCTGTAACTCTTAGTTCACCAATTGTTAGCCAGCTTTCTTATTTTCTGTGTTTTTTGCCATATTTTTTGCCAAAATAATTTATCCTGAAATTATTTTACAACCAAACTTTGACTTATAAGACCCTAAATGACTTGGGCCCCAAATATCTAAAGGAGCATCTTCTTCCATATCAACCTGCCTTGCCCCAAGATCTTGGTTGTACCACCACCCTCAGCGGCAAAAGGGGTGAGCACCCAGGAGAGGGTCTTTTCAGTGGTGGCTCCCAGACTGTGGAATAGTCTCCCTCCTGTTCAGAAGAGCTGTGAAGATGCACCTCTTTACCCTGGCCCTTGGTTAAGCAAGGTTACAGCTTTTCCTTTTCATATCCAGGCACTATTATGGTTTTAATATGTTCATTTTATATGTTTGTGGTTTTTAATGTTGTAACTCGCCCTGAAACTTTTGGGTATAGGGCAGGATAAAAATTCAAATAAATAAATAAATAACCTTTTTTACTGTACATATTCCTTGGCAAATTATAGATGTGTCAATGCATCTTCTATGATCCAAAATATAGGTATATTTCAATAAAAAATATATTAAAACACCATTTGCTTTAGACCGTAGGCCAATTCGCACTTGGCCCCATAGTACATGACAGGGTAACATCTGGGAGGGAGCATCTGCACTTGCAGAAGGCAGCTTCATCCCAGAAACATCTCCTGCCTTACCAGGTGTTACCCTATCACCTACTAGCAATGGTGTGCAAATTGTGCACCACATACATCCCGACCTTATCCAGAACCTTACCTTTCACATCCACTGCCATTTATTTATTTGCATTTTTATCCCACCTTATACCCCCAAGGGTCTCAACATATAAAATGAACACATTAAAACATATTAAAACCATTTCCACCATTTCCAAAGCATAACCCCAAACACAACTGTACTTGTGTGGAGTGTCACTGTTGCCGTGGCGCCAGCACCGGTGCACACTCAGTCGCACCAGCCAGTGTACAAAAGATGGTGGCCATCAGACAGACGCCCAGACCCAGGTAAGTCTCCAGGCACGTGGGTCAGCAAGTACTAGTGTGAGTGCTACTACACATTAGTGGGTCTGCACTTTTCCCATCCAGCAGAAAAGCCAAGTGCAAGAAGAGCTCAGTGTAGAATGGCCCCTCATTGGTGCATTCCCAAGAGAGGGTTTTGTGCTATGGAGCATCTACACAAAAGTTCCATTTAGCCGGCGCCGTTCCCCGCAGGGACAGCGTTCCCCGGCCCTAGCTAGCCCCTTCCAAAAGATCATGTTGAAGATGCCTGAGAGACCAAGGAAACTGATTCCTTTGCCATCCCTGCTGATAGTATTCACACAATTCAGCATTTTCCTGCTCAGTTACTGCCAAGAGCCAGGAAAGGATCTGCCACTCTTCATCTGTGAAAAGGAAGATCTTGAACACGAAAGCGCAAAGTGAGCCCCCGCTTGCCTCCATAATGGACCACACGTAAGAAATTAAATAAACATCATTCATCACTGGCCTTTGTTGGCTTACAGCTGTATTTATCACCAACCTTACTGGTTATTTATGGACCCACGGCCTTTATAGAAAAGCTTTGTTGAGAAGAGGCGCTGATGGGCGGGAGGAAAAGAGTGTTTTGTTGCTTAAACCAACACTCCAGCCATTCTCCCAAACTGAAAAGCATCTTCCCTATTTCCCACAATGGAGCTCTGGAAGGACCAAGCAACACAAAAAGAAATGTTGAATGCGGCATGATTCATCGATATGAATTTCTATGTGACAGAGCATTATGTGGAGACAAAAATGAATGGTTTCAAAATCTTTATCACACATGAACAAATGGTGCTTTCAAAAAATCCTTGGTGTCTACACACACACATGGACCATTGACATGACTTGATATCATTTTGCTGACCTTTCTGGGTGTCACCAGGCTCACTCCTCAGTGACGACAAGGCTAAGACTTGCCATCTTGACCTACCTCTTGTAAGATCTCAAATTTGGAACCACCAGGGGACGCATTTCACTGTCACACCAAAACATGCCACCAACATGGGTTCCTCAGGGTCTCTAAGGCGAGGAACTTTCATTCCTGCCCTTCAGAGCTTGTACAGGCCAGCACAGAAGTTGCAAGCTGCAGTGTCAGCACAGTGTCAGCACAGTGGCTTGTTTGGACCACCACCATCCTGCAGGCAGTACTGTTCTGGCCCAGAGTCTTGGCCTCGGGACAGATTGCTCTTTTCCTAAATTGCTACACCTGATTGGGCCAAGAAGAGCAAAAGGTCCTTTGTTGTCTCTGGTCCTTACCAAAGTCATTTAATCTGTATTAGCTAGATCCAGATCAACCACAGGGAAAGGCATCGGCACTGACTGGGCTTTAGGAGCCCCAAGAAGGAGATACAAGAATTCTGAAACAATCCCTCAGCCTTGGCCATATTGATCACAATCACTGGTCCACTCTTGCCTCAAACTGAGAGGCACGGAGATGTACCATCCATAAGGCTGCTGCCTCCTTTGAGAGTGCATGTAGAACCAGTATTGAGTAGAAAAGACAATGCAGGAAGAACCGTGCCTTTACAGTATCACCTAAGGAGATCTTTCTCTGTACCTTCTGCAATCAGATATGTCTATCCCACATTGGCCTTCTTAGCCATCAGAGTGCATACAGCAAGCATGGGTTGAGCCCTTCCTAAATCTTCATTCGCGAAGCCAATCCATGACGATGATGATGATGATGACCAGTCCTGGTTCACAGCAGCCTAATCAGCTAAGTGCAGAAAGGTCCCTGGATCTACTCTACTCCCATGCAGATTTTGTTTTCTTAGCAGTGCCTTGATCCAGATTGATATGCAGATGACATGTTCTTAGTAGCCTCCTGATCCGGATTAACAAGTAAGTGCAAAAAGGCCTTTTCTCAGGATCTGGTCCAAAATTAATCCAAATTATTATTTCCCTATTTTCTATTGATGCATCCCAGAATTCTGAGTTTTTGCTCCCATATTATATTGCTGGCATATATACTGATACTGAAGGTTAATTTTCAGAGAAACCACCTCTAAGCAAAGTATTCTCCAAAACTGTTTATATTTGTTAAAAGGGGCCTCCTAGCCTGATCCTGTAGTCACTAGCCTCCTTTTCACTCCAAACATCTGCTCTGATTCCCCTGAATTACGGTTAGGGCAAGCGAGGGGAAAGAGCAGAACGCATAAATAAAGCCCATTTTAATGATCCTTTAGTTGGGCATTTTTTTGACAGTTCAATTATGTTTCTGAAAGAGTGGTTAAAGAAAACTATCTAATTAGGAAGGCTTTTCAAAAAAAGAAACCATAAACCACATACACATGCACACACATACACACTATGTTTACATGATATTAAGGAACTGACATAAAACCACATAAGCACTTATCCAAGGGTAAAAACGGTGGTTTATATATCGCCATTAGCTTATGTCACTTTAGGACTCTGTTCATTACAAACAAAATGCTGACAGACTCTTCAGTGGAATATAAATAGGTTCTTTACAGTAAGAGGGATGAAGCGAGTGCCACTAAACTGATTGCAACAAGCTGAAATGTGGACTGTAGCAATGCTCCCAACCATTGGCCAAAGGTATCTTGGCTGCCTGAAACTGGGGCAGTGTCTGTAGATCATCTAAGGTGTTCTGTTGGACCTCAGCATTCAGGATGCTCCTGCCCACCTTGTCTGAGTTTGGTAAGCAATCAGGGCTTCTCCTGAAGAGGACCAGGGGCCTTTCCGCATTTGCCGCCGAAAACGGATCTATAAGACTTCAGACTGACAGAAAACTGGAGCATAACACCCCTGACATTACAATTGTTGAGAAAGAGAAGGTGTGGATCATCGACGTTGCTATTCCGGGTGACAGCAGAATTGAGGAAAAACAGATGGAGAAGCTCACCAGATACGAAGATCTGAGAACTGAACTACAGCGACTCTGGCGAAAACCAGTGAAAGTGGTCCCAGTCGTCCTCGGCACACTGGGCGCGGTGCCAAAAGATCTCAGCGGGCACCTAAAAACCATTGGCATTGACAAGATATCCATCTGCCAGCTACAAAAAGCCACTTTACTGGGGTCTGCTCGCATAATTCGCCGCTACATCACACAGTCCTAGGTGCTTGGGAAGTGCCTGACTAGTGATATAATACGAAATCCAGCATAGTCATCTCGTTTGCTGTGTGTAACTGCTGTTTTACATCATCACAATGATAATAATAATAATAATAATAATAATAATAATAATAATAATAATAATAATAATAATAATAATAATAATAATAATAATAATAATAATAATAATAATAATAATAATAAAGAATTGTAGAAGTGGCTGCAGCTCAGTGTGGCAGCAACTTCCTAGAAGCAAAGGATCATGGGTTCAATGCCCTCCCTCTTCCCAGAAGAATGTCAATGGCAAACCCATTTCTCTGTCTCTGCAACAGCCATGGGTCCATGGAACCACCCCCATGGATCAAGCCCAACATGATGGTGCCAAGCAACTCAGCATTTGCGTATTAGTCTGCAGAATTTGTGTCCTTTTGTTGTTGTTGTTGTTGTTGTTAAATGGGTTTCAAAGGTTTATTTGATTATCTTCTGAAGAGTTACCAGATTGTGGAAGCTTTTTACCCTTGCCAGCTCAGCTTGCCTTTAAAAAAAACCCATTTATATGGTTTTTATATTGTTTTTACATTGTTGGGTTATGAGATTGCATGATCTGTACTGCTGTTAAGTTGTCCTAAATAATGCATTATAAGGCCAAGCTATAAATTAATGAAGAATTAAAACAAAAGCAACTTGATAGGAATTTTCAAGGCAATAAATGCAGCAGACAAAATAGATTGAATGTAGCATTTTCAGCCATAAAACGTTCAAATGCAAACAACTGTGGAGGAGTCAACAACCCATGACAGCTGTATCTAGATTTGTTTCATTGTGCGCACCTCACTTGTAACCTATTCACTTAGGATCCACAAAAAAGCCACCCATATCAGCCTAGAGTACACCCATGGGTGTTTCTGGGACTCACCCATCTCACTTCTACCTCAGAAACTGTTTCAGGGGAGAAGAATTTAATAGGGAACACTGGAAAAGTAGACAAAGAATTAATTGCTAATAAATTCACAGAGCAACAACAGAAAAAGACAGATGGGTGTGGTAACACATTGTTTTTGAAGGCCTGTCTAGATCACATAGAGTTCCACCACATCTGATTCATGCCATCGTCCTGAACTACCAGCAATAAATAAAGAGCTCCACCCAACAACATAAATATGACATGTTAGATTAAAAACTACAGCAGTTTAAGGCGATGTTATGTCAGCCAAGCTGGAGAATGGAAGAAACCATGGCCTCAGGTTGCCTATAACAGCAGACCCTCCGTGATATCCCCAGATAGGCTTCTCTGTCAGAAATCAGGGCTCCTATATGTACTCTTGTATATTTTATGTTCTCAAAATAGGGTTGCATGATGGCATTTCTTTTTTAAAAATCTAATCTACCTCTGGCCCTTTCTGCACTTACCGTCATTAATCTGGATCAGCTAGATCTGGATTGGCAAGATCCAGTTCTACAGGAGGTCGTGGCATCTGCACTGCATTAGAGCAGCAAATATGTACTAAAGAGTGATGCAATGCAGATACCTAAACCATAGATGGGCACTAGCTCTGTACAAACAACCCACATTTGCCATGATTGGCCCACAGAACCTCAAACACCTGATGCAGTTTGCCATGTCCCTATCAATCAGATGGCACATCCAGGTGCCTCTGAAAGCACTGTGAAGACACCACTGCTGCCAGTGGGACCACTGTTGTGAAGATCCTTCAGAAGCATCTCTGGCACTTGCAACTCTGCTGCACATTGTCACTCATCACCACGCCCACAAATGTCCTGGATCCATTCTATGCGCAGATGCAACTTCCTTGACCTGAATCAGGGAATGCTAGCATGGGCTGTTGACCACATTTATCTGGATGAAAGAGCCCTTAGCACACATCCATTCCCAATCTGCTCCCATACAGACAGTGCATTTAGAAACTCCTTGATCTGGATGTAAGTGCAGAAAGGGCCTTTATTAGATTAACAAAAACCCAGAATGAAAAAAAATACAGAAACACTGTGAGCTTGAACATACAGGATAATCGACTTGGGTGGGTTCTCTCAGCCTGGCCTGTCTCAGGTAGAGGGTTTAAAAAGTGGGCCAAAGGGTGCTGCCTTGCAGCCATAGACTACAATAGCCTTAGACCAATGCTGCATTTGGGCGTTCCAACTGACGCATTCATCCAGGCATTTGGGAGCCCAGAATGCACAGATGCACAAATCATTGCTCCCATAAGTGCATGGATGCCTGTCAGCTGGATGGAGCAGGGAAACCTGCAACCAGGGTTGGGTTTTCCAGCAATAGTTTTTAGTGTGGTTTTTTTGGGGGGAGGTCAGTGGAGCTATGGTGGGCTTGACTCAGATACAAGAGGCAACCCCACCATGATGGTGCCATAATGGTGCTATGTTTGCCCAGTCTGGATGAGTCATAAGCGTAGATTCACCTGAAAATATAGAAGATTACCAGTCACAGCAGTTTCAGTCCAAAACCATCATTAGCCTTCACTGCTGACTAAATGCGCCTGCTCTTCCTGCTCCTTTTTAATGTTTGTTTTCCCACACTGAACTCAACAGAGCACAGTTGACAAGAGGACATCATGTGCCAGGCAGCTTAGAGGTCAGCGTTTAGGGAAGATAAAGAGCTTCCTGCCACCTTTCCAGTAAGGTAACTGGATCTCAATAAAATGGCTCTGCCCATCCCAAAACAAGACTGGATATTTCAGCATTGGTAGATTTATGACTGCCAACTGCTCAACTCCCTGTGTGAAAAGGTTTGACAATCTAGTGGCTACATCTGTCAAAAGAGAGCATCAAGAGACTTGGCCCCTTTCTGCACTCACCTGTTAAGCCAGTTCCAGACCTAGATTGTCTGCAAGGAAATAGAGTAGATCTAGATCGCATGTGAGCTAAGGGCCCATAGATCCAGATTAATGGTGGACCTGATAAATGGGCTCTACAATCCATGCTATCATGCTGTGATCCAAATCAAGGAAGAGGCATCCACATGTAAAATGGATGCAGGAAGTTTGTGAGCATGGTGATGGAGTCATGTGTGGTGGAATTTCAAGTGTGAAGACGGCACCAAAGCAGCCTTGCAACAGCCGTCCCAGTGACAGCACCTTTGATGACCACTTGGATGTTCTGTTTGATTGGCAGGGTCATGGGCCAATCACAGCACAGCATGGGAGGTGGCACAGAGGCAGTATGTGTCCATGGCTGCAGAACATGGCTGAGGCATCGGCACTCCATCACCCATTAGCCATTCTAAAGACCACAATGCAGATGCCATGGTCCCCTGTACAGTAGATCCATTTTTATCTAACCTGGATCTATTTAGCATGGATATGCTAAGCCAGACCTAGTTGATCCAGATCTCCAGAGGTAAGCGTAGGATATTCTAACCACATGTCTCCCCATTTAAGCTGCAGTGAAACATTGGTTATTTATTCCAATTTGTTTGGATATTCCAGAATAAAGCAAGGCTATAGCAGAATAAGTAAGTGACGTCTGGGTGCAGCTTCAGTATCCTTCGTCTCTTTTCTCTTTCTCATCACCTCTAATATCTTCTGTCTCTGTGGGCTGCAAAGGTCACTTTGAGTGTGGAATTCAGAAAGCCATAGATAATTCTGGATGTAGGTCTTGATTGAGGCTGTTTCCGCGCTTACCACTGTACCAGTTTAGCAAGGTGTGATAGGAGGGAAGCTGTGCCCCCTGCTAATACCCTCCACCCCTCACAGACCAGAACATAGATTGGAACAGAACAGACTGCCTAGCTTGGTATATCAATAGACCTCTTCCAGCATGCTAATGCCAATAAGGTGGACCATGAAGGTGTGCAGACAGAGGGCACCTTGGAGGCACCGTACACTATACCACAGGAGACCCATTTCATTAGTGCAACAAGGCATACTGCAAAATGGTTTCCATAGGAGCTTTGAGACCAGGAACCTCCGTTCCTGGCTGTCAGAACCTTCAGAATCAACTCCAAAACTGGTGTGAGCTTCAGAGCCAGTGTGAGGACTGCACCAGAATGGACAGGAACAGCCGTCACAATACCTTATTCCAGACCCGGAGCAAATCCGTCTGTACCTGGGATGGATTCCTTGGATCAGTGGAGGTTGCTCTAATCTACTCTACCAATTGTAAGTGCAAACACAGCATGGTGGCTAGAGCATTGGATTAGGACCTCAGGTCCTAGGATTCTAGTCCCCATTCTGTGATTAAAGTTCACTAGGTAACTTTTGATTGGTCACTGCCTCTCAGCCTGACCTCCTTCACAGGGCTGTTCTGGGGATAAAATGGAGAGGAGTTCAGAACATCACCTTGGATTCTCTGGAGAAAAGTTGGGTACCAAAGCCACAGAAAAATACAGGCAAGTGAGGACATCCAGGCTTGCATATCTGTCATCCCACCTGACAGCGATGAAAGAAATTGTGCATACACCAGAAGAGACACTAAAGAAGTCCTCACCTGAGGCTTTAGTCGGTGTACGGAAAAGCCAGATGGAACAGGACCAGTGGGGGCGGGACTTCCATGTTCTGCATTAATATGCAGACGAAGAGGCCCAGAATGTGACCTAAAGGGACTAGGGATGGGCATGAACTCTTTCTTTCTTTCTTTCTTTCTTTTTTGTATTCAATTTGCAAGAAAATTCATATTCATTCAAATAGATCCACTTCGAATGTGGTAGGATTTGTATTCACTATGAATATTTAATCCCATATAAATCCCATATAAATGCATAAATGCACAAAGCCCATTTCCCGCATTTAATTTGGTAAAAATTGAATGTGAGAAAATTTGGCTTCGTCTGAATCTCACCCCCACAAATGTGGGGGGCTTCGTATCCATTCACAAATATTCTTACCTGTCCTCCTCACCACCTCCACACCTTCTTCTAAGGAACTTCTGGGTCTGTCCGCGCAGACTGGAAATGCCTTTTCAGGTGCTTCTGCACATGCCCTTAAATACCCATTAAGGACACATGTGGGAAACCGCATCCACACAGCGGCACCCATTAAGAAGGGAATGGGAAGACCGCATCCGCACAGCGGTACCCATTTGAGACAGATAGAGGAAGCTGCTTCTGCACCTATCCGTCTCTAATGTGTGCTTAATGGGGTCTACATTAAAGGTGTTTCACATAATGAGTGTTTCACTGTGAAAACGCATCCATTTAGGATGCGTCCGCAAAGTGAAACGGTGCCTAACTGGGGCCTTCCCCCGGCCCACCATGATTGGCTCCACCGGAGCCGAGCATGGAGAGCCGGGGGACTCATATTTCACGGCTCATCCTCGCCCCAGAAGCAGGGGATCGCTGCTTCTAGAGCCAGGGGGAGCTTCCCCGAAACCCACCCTAGCCCACCCGGGGGAGAGCTGTTGCCCCAATTCTGGCCACGAGGTCCCAGGAGGCTCCGTGCCTGCGTGCTGCGTGCCTCCTGACTGGCCAGGGCAGCGTGCCTGCGCAGAGAGGCTCCTGACGGCAGGAGCAACCAAATTCATACGAATTTTGAATGTTATGAATATTCATGAACTTCCCTAAAAGGGACCTATTCTGTTTACTTGCTTGCTTAGCTCCCTTGCTTGCTCACTCATACTTCTCCTTCATTTCCCTGCTTCAGGCCCCTCACATAGGAAGACTCCAGAGTTTAGCCAAATCTTATCTCCTGAGCATGACCTGCAAAATCCAGCAGGATGGCCTTGGAAGTCTCCTCAATAAGTATTTGCAACTGTGCAAAATGAAGTGTCAACCCATGCCATTTCCTTCCATTTATTCAGACTGCATAAACAGCATCTCTGAGGAGACTCCATGATGCATGGCTGTTAAGATCTAATGTAATACAGACTCTCCTTTGTGAAGGAACGTTGGGAGAAGAAGAAACCCTTGGCTAGAAACCACTTTTGTTATTGCTGGCAAGTATGCACAGGCTGTAAGTTAAAACAAATGACAATTGCAGGAACACCGAGAACAGCAGTATCCAACTGAGATGCTACATGTTCTGTGCGCCATCTGGTATGTTTGCTTAGTGGTTGGGTATAAATCATTTTGTCCTGGCTGATTTGGGGCTTAGTCGTGGAGACAGGTGGAGTTACTGGGAAGGCAGGACTCACCATGCACCTGCTTACACAGATTCTTGAGATGTTGATGTGTTAATATGGGCAGCAGACCTTCTGGGCCATGGTGAGCAGCTTTCGCTTGACTATGGCATGGGGCAGGCTCAGACACGCTTTTTCTCAAGTCCAGGTTTCATCTCGATGATAAACCCAGATCTGTGACCAACAGCCATTGTATCAATGTGGTTGTGGTCAGGAAGAGGCGTAAGTGCACAAATATTTCTAACATTCGTTATTTGCATGAATTTGGATAAATCTGGACATTCGCACACAAATCGAATATTACATTTCTACATTAACAGTCATACGGATACAAACGTTTTGGAAAATCCATACGAATAGTTTGGACATTCATTAAACTGGGGAGACATATTGGATATTGTCGGATACGTATCGGGTACACATCCATTCGTATCGAGTATGTATCAGATATGTATCTGTTCATATCGGATACGTGTCCATTTGTATCGGATATTCATACAAATTCATACGAATCCATTCATATCGAAAAGAGTCCTGCCACACTTGAAGGGGATCTATTCGAACAAATATGAATTTTCTAACATTTGATTCTTTACAAAGCAAATGCCAAAAAAAATCCATTTGCACACATCTCTAATAATTGTGCACGAGGTTGGTAAAGATCTGCATAGGATAACTGAAGGCGGTGAATTCAAAGACAGGCGTTTGAAACTGCAAATGGTGACAACCGCACCTCTGACCGCATCAAAAACTGAGTGTTTGTTTGTTTGTTTTTTGTGGATATAAATCAGTCTGAGGATCAAGAAAGCTGCGTTCACACTTAAGTTTCAGGGCAAGGAGACACATCAGCAAAGTGGTTCCACATTACCTAATCCAAAAATGGATTTTTTGAGTTTAGACAATGCTGAAGAAAAACAGCTTGACACTTTGCTGATGTGTTCTCTCACTCTGAAAGCGGACTGAAACTGAATTAAAACTTAGGTGAGAACACAGCCTAAGGACCTCAAAGGTTTCTTCAGTCTCATTGGATTACACTTCAAAATTAAGTCAATTTAAGTTATACAGATTTTGAGTTCATGCTTTAAGTTGGCATCACTCTCATGCCAGGGGATTTCAAATGGCTTTATGTAGATCAGATTTTTTTTTAACTGTGTGAATTTAATAAATTACCACCTTTTTTTAATTTAGAAAACATTTTTAATGGAAATGAGTAAAATGCCCTGTCCTAGGGAAGAGAAAAAAATGGGCTGATGGCAGGGTGGTCGTACGTTACCAGTACTGGCTACTTATCTTAGTTTTCCCAAAATGAAGTATTGTAGAAGTTCCATCATGGAGCAGAAAGCCAGAGGGTGCCATTTTATTTACTAGTCTAGAAGAGTCCAAACATTTTCGAAAATGAATTCTGGGGAACGAAGTATGGAAGAGATCAACTTGGGGAGAAGACTGTGGACCTCAAGAGAGATCATCACTGGCTGCAAGCTCAGGTGGTTTCTTGAAAATGGTGGATGGCGGGAGCATTTCATGCTACTGGACGCCAGTGCATGAAATGCTTCCTCCTTAGAGCAGTGCTCACTTACATGTGCAGAGGGGAAACCCAAACCTTTTATGGATCTTCCAAAATGTTTAACAACCAAGAGAATGCACATTTGACTTCAAAGGAAGAAGCAAGAAATACGTATTAGTTTTGGCTGGAGAACTATGAAGGGGGGAAGAAAAACTGAAAGGTCATTTTTCTGTAACCTTTTTTTCCTAGTACCTGCTCAGCTTGCCTATACACACATGGGATTCTCAAAGTCCACAGATTCCTCCTTCTCCTTCTCGCCAAGGAAGCCAAAGCTTTTAAATGTTCATTTATAACTGTGCTTATTTATTGGATGTATGCCATGGCAGGATGATGCAGGACTATGGTAGAAAACATTTGTGCAGTAATAAAATTAAGGAAGTTGAATTTAGACTAGGAATAGGGGAATATTTGTCATCTTCACAGTCTGTATCAATTCATACACATTCAAACATTCACGAGTGAATCAAAAGGCAACTACATTCGTAGGTCCCAATTTGCAAATCAGATGTACGTGGTCTTTGTCGGAGCTTCAATGAAGCTTCGATGAGCGGTGGATGTGCCCACGACCAGGCCTCACATGTTGCCCCCAGCCGCACCCCTTAACCTATAAATCCAGCCATCACTGTGGCCACTGCTGCCATTGCACCCTCCTCCGAGGCTCAACTAAGCCTTCCAGAGGTGGGCGCATAGGTTCAGAGGCTGCCCCCACCCAGGAAGCACAGGAATCTTGCAAGATTCCTCACACGATTCCTGGATGACGACAGCTTCCCTCCAGTTGTGTGCGCACCTTCAGAAGGTCTAGTTGAACCTTAGAGGAGACTGTGATGATAACAGACTGAATGAGGGTGAGGTGGGATTGGAAAGAAGAGATGGGAGGTTCTCTTTGTGCACAAAATTTGATGGATGTTCCTGCACAAAGCCAAAGCCCCCCACATTCATCAGGAGGGGGTTTCACACAAAGGCAGATATTCCCCTCTTAGATTTGTATTGAATCAATGGGGACAAATGGGCTTTGTGCACAACCCTAATTTAGACCCATCTTTAGCAGCAACAATGAGAGTCAATGGCTCCGTTCACTTGGCTGTTAAGGATCCAGCATGGTAACAACCATTTACACTACAAGTGCTAAACTAGCCCCTCACCTGCTTAGCAGTGTTTGTCAGTGTAAACAGCCATCTGGGACTGCCAGGATTGCCAAAGCAACATCCAAAGCAACACCTGGTCATATTGCTGTGGTGATCTGGCAGCTGCATGCTACTAGGTAGCTGGAGGGATGCAACCGTGCCCAGAAGAGGGTGCAAAACCACATCCCCAGGACTGATCCAAGTGCTTCTGGGCAAGTCTTGAGGCCTTTGGCCCGAACGCGTTGAGTACAGTTCCCCATTTGCACTGGCAGGTAAACAACGTGTTCTGAACGCATCCTTTCCCTGCCTAAGTGTGAATGGGGAACTGTACTCCACGTGATTGGGCTGAAGACCCTCCCCCGGCCTCCTCCAATTGGCTGCCTTGCAGCCAGGGGTGAGGAGGCATGTCAGGTCCCTTCCCTGGGTTCTTGTGAAGTGCGTCGGCCTGGATCAGGCCCATGCAGAAGCCCCACCCAGCACCTCCCAACCCACCCTGGGGTCGTGCGCACGCGCGAATGGCGCTTACCTGCTGCTGCCAGCTCAATTCTGGCTGGAATAGGCCAGTGACGTTCTGGCATTCTCAGGGGGCAGCCCCTCATTGGCTGGGCACCCATGCCAGTGCAGATGGCCAGTTGAGGCCAGGCGGGTGCCTGGCCAATGAGGGGCCAACCTGAGAGCATGTGCAGAACGTCGCCGCCCTATTCTAGCCAGAATTGAGCCGACAGAGCAGGTAAGCGCCTGCACGTGTGACCCTGGGGTGGGGTGGGGAGGGCTGGGGTGGGGTGGCACCACCTGCATGGGCCTGATCCAAGCTGATGCACCTCAGGGGAACCCAGGGAAGGGACCTGACATGCCCCCTCACCCCTTGCTGCAAGGCAGCCAATCGGGGGAGGCCGAGGGAGGGGCCCAGTTGTCATGGAGGGAGAGTGTGCAAACGCTTTCCCTCCATGGCAGCTTGGGGCATTCCAGAAGCCTTGGAACATGTGTAGAGCACTTTTTAGTGCTCTGCGTTTGGAACACGGCTATGAATAGATCCGGACGCCCCACAAGAGCGAATGCAGTGTCCCGGTGTGTCGTAGACGCGTTCCACACCCCCTTGTGCGAAATGGCCTCTGGATTGCTTTTTAGCAATCTATAGCTGGATCGCCCCAAGGGATCACTCCCAGTGAGGCACCGCTGTGCCCAGGCGTAGGCATGCCTTACCAGCACATAGGCTGGAGCCCTATACGCAGTAGGTGTGAAAACAGTTTGTGACTGAGTTGCTGATTTGTTAATTATAATCTACATTTTCTTTTTTTTAAAAAAAAGGTTGGCTGAAAGCTATCTTTGGACCATTAGAAATCCAGGCCCAGCCACTAAGATGAGATTTGGCAGGAATGAAGAAAGCGGGAAGATTCCTTCTGCACTCAGTGAGACACTACGTTAGCATTTAATTCCCAGCTCACTGGCTCTGCAGCTTTCGTTCTGTTCCCAACAATCCCTTTAAAGTGTCCCCATTGACTTACATTTCATGCTCTGTAGAAGAAGTCTTGCCAAATGTGTGACAGGCACGAACTGAAAGGAAAGTTCCAAAGAAATTAATGGGGAAAGTGCATGGCTCCAGTCCAAAGGATTCTAAAAGCCTAAACGATCAAAAATGGTGATAAAAACCACGAGACCTCAAAGCCCATTTTGTACCGTGAGTGGAAAGGGCTTCCCCCAAATTCCCCACCTATTACAAGGTAACGCAATTGAAAGAAAAGTTGCTCATCAAATATCATCCAAGATGTAAGAAACCTCCTCCCAGAAAAAGGAATATCTGAAAACAAACTCTGGAGAATTTTCAGCTCACTGAAAACCAAATTGGATCTACAGTTGCATTCAAAATTCACCTGTTCATAGACAGCGGAACACGAGTGACTGTTATCTAGAAAAAGCAGACATCCACCAATAGTTAAGAAAATACTTCGCTTCAGGGCCTGTCCAGGAATGAATGTTTGGGCCTCAGAGCCCTAGGGGGACCCATTCTGGCAGTGCAATTTCGCATGCCACTGGGATGGATTCCCTAACTAAACCAGATCAAGAAGGATACAAGGCTACAGGTATCCCCGTAGATACCAACTACCTGCCCAATGCAGGTGGAGCAGCCTAGCAGAGGGAGGGGCCCCAGAAGGGGTCTGGGCCTCCTGCTGGACTAGTTACAGTAGCCAGTGTGGGATGGGCCTAATTTTGGGGGCTGTGTGTACATATTGGACTAGAAAGCTTTTCATTCTTTTCTCTGTTGCACAACATGAGGACCAGGGGGGCATCTATGAAGCTAATGGGCAGGAGAGTCAGATCAGACAAGGGGGAGGATTTTTTCACCCACAGGGCCATCGGTCTATGGAACTGGCTACCAGAAGAGGTGGTGACAGCAACCAGTATCAGTGCCTTTGAGACAGGATGCCCCTCAAGGCCATTTGCAGGAAACTGAGAGCAAGCGAAGGTTTTGCCTTTGTCTTCTGCTTGAGATGCCGAGAAGCAACTGGTGGAAGACTGCATGGGATGGGATGCTTGACTAGATGGGCTGCGGCCTGATCCAGCAGGGCTCCTCTTAGGGTGCATCCCCATGGGCTGCCATTACTTCGGGGTGTATTCAGGGCAGCCTTAGTGCAAATCGTAGTTTGCATTAAGGAGTCCCCATGGTAATCGAGGACAGTGCGGGTTCAAGCCAAACCTGCCTGTTCCCATGAAAACCATGGCAAACCACTGCATTGGGATGCTGCGTTTTTTTCCACCCCCTCCCCCCTTGCCTGATTGGGCAGGCACCCCTGGGTAAGGGCTTGATTTAGTGCACAGGTGCCTGACAGCTTCCCTGCACTTAGCTGATCAGCTGTCAGACGGAGGTATAGGGGCTGTCAAGGGCACGAGTGGAGCTCCAGTAAAATAATTAAAACACAGCCACAGCTTCAATCAATGAAATGCTTTCCCTTCCTGTTATTCCCCCGTTATGTAGTGTGTGGGTTTGGAGGTGCAGAAGGGAACCCGGCTCTTTGATCGAAGCCGCGGCTGTTTCAATTGTTTTACCGGAGCTCCACTCGTGCACCTGACAGCCCCTATACCCATCTGACAGCTGATCAGCTGAGTGCAGGGAAGCTGCCAGGCGCTCGTTTGCTAAAGCAAGCCCTTACCCAGGCATGCCTGCCCAATCACGCAATGAGGCAAGGGGGGACAGTTGTGATACCAGCGCACACGGCAGGGACAGCAAAACCCCACCCGCTAATGCTGTGATCGGCAATAACCCAGAAGCATCCCTATGCCCCCAGGATAATCCGTTCTTGCCTCCTAATTTGGGGCGAGAACAGTTAGAAAGGGGGGGTTGCTCTGGGGTTTTGTTATTTGTGGCAGATGTAGCCTGGATTAAGGGC
Organism: Aspidoscelis tigris stejnegeri; assembly: GCA_023333525.1. Classification (NCBI taxonomy): domain Eukaryota; kingdom Metazoa; phylum Chordata; class Lepidosauria; order Squamata; family Teiidae; genus Aspidoscelis; species Aspidoscelis tigris. The sequence continues at coordinate 8,811,834 of JALMGA010000022.1, forward strand.
TGCTCTTGGGGATGGCATCTCGCAGTATTCTGAGCATGGGGACAAGCCCTTAGGCTTTTATGTTCTTAAGACAGCAACTAGAAACAGAAATCCTTGGATCAGTCAACAGCAACAGGCTTAATATGTTTTTGTGATCATGTGCTACCATGTATAGAGAAAATAAACCTGGCTGTCATGCCTTCTGCACCTTCCGCATATAGCAACAACGCCTTGGCATGTTAAGAATCTCAAGGGTAGGTTTGCCTGGGAAAAGGCTAGATTTTTCAAACTCTTTTGCATTCTCTCTCTTCTCTCCCCCCACCCCAATCATCTGCTGGATTTTCTGCAAGACAGCCAAGCAATTCCTGCATCACTCTCTAAGCAAACAGCCGTCCCAACTGTTTATCAGTTGAGGTTGGGATTCTATTCCAACTGTCTGGGAAGCAGCGGTCTGGTTTGAGTTTGCAGTAATCACAAGAACAAAAGATGTTTCCTGCTGGATTGAGCTACAGTAATGCCCATGTACTCAGGCAACTGGTCTTGTGGTAATGAGTTCCAGTGTTGCTGTGTGAAGAAATAATTTCTTTCCCAGGAATCCTTCAACATTCCGCTTAATCAAATGGCCCCAGATCCCAGGATTGTGTGAAAAGAAAGATTCCTCCTTATGAGGCACTTCCTTCATCAAGACCCACTACTGTCCCAAAACTTCTTTTCTGACAATTTCCATTTTGTTTGCCAAATGCCAGTCATCAACAGGAGAGGTCAAAATGGCTGTCACTGGAAAGCAGCCAAGTTTCTCTTTTCTTCTATGTACTTTGTCTTTCTTCTGGATCACCACAGTGTGTGGGACATTCTAAGTCAGTAATGTCCCTGTGAGACCCTGATGGGAAGGCAAAATTTACCAGTCATCAAATATCCAGAAGCGTTCGATCAGGGCAGAAGACAATGCTGATGGGCGTTCTCCCTGGAGTTTGTGTGTGTGAAGAATATACCACTGAAGGTCAGTTCAAAGATGGTGCCCAGTGTTTGCAACACAAGTGCCAGCATCATTCCCAGACCAGATAAGGATGAAGCTGTCAGGATCTTGGTGGAACCAAAGACAACCCCAAAAGACCATTGTTTTGGTGGAGCCAAAAATAACCTTGAAAGATGAGAGCAGTGAACCCTGCAGAAGCACAAGAGATACTGACTGATTACAGGGACCTATCATACCCCAAATCCTTTCCTGGGACCAGGTGGGAAAAAGAGTAAACACTCCATTCACCTTCTGCTCTGCTGCCTCCATCCTGGAGTGTCCAAGAACATCCTGGAGAGCCCTGATCTTCTGTAGCTGTGGAGAGTTCTTGATAGGCTGTGAGGTGAGTGGGGCTGTGAGAGCTCAGAAAGAGAGCTGTGACTAGCTCAAGATCACCCAGCTGGCTTTGTGGAGGAGCGCAGAATCAAACCTGGTATTCCCCGATAAGAGTCCAGCTCCCTAACCAGTAGGCCAAACTGGCTAAAGTCCTTGTCTGTTGCGTTCCAAAAGCTCACCTCATCTTTACCACAGGAGTTGAACTTCAGAGCATTCCTGCAAGAAGGTGAACTTTGCATTCCAGAGATCCACTGGCTAAGTGCCTTGCTGATTTCACTCTGGGGATGAGGGCTCTCCCCTCTTACAGGTCTGCTGCATGACACCCAAGGCTAGGGCTGTGTTATGGTTCTGCTGCTTTGCCTCAATTTGCTGTTTAAAGCCAGAAGTTCTAAAGGAAAGCCCCCTCAGTGTAGTTCCAAATGGATTAGCCCTGGTTGGGTGGAGCTGTGAGAACACCCCCATACCTGGATATGTTTTGGTACATTCCAACTCTCTTCTGAGAGAAAGTTTACAGAGAGAGAGAGAAAGGAAGGCCTGTGCTCAGAGTTAAATGCAGCATTTAGGCCATCCTTATTCATGTGCTAGTGGTTTCGTTTGTAAGGCAGTAACAAAGCAATAAAGCAATAGCAAGAACTATTAAGCTGAACACAAAGAGTCACAAAGAAATCTGAATCCTTCAAAGCAAGAGAAAGCAAAGAAAGTCTGAGCTTCAGAGTTTCAGTCAGCGTCCATTTTGTTTTAACTGAAAAGCACGTATAAAGTACCTGTTTGATTGCTTTGAGAAAGAGACTGGCAATTGGTTGTGTGTCTTGTTTACTTTAAAATAAATCCCGTTAATTCCTGTTTGAACAAAGGCCCAGAGCATTTCTATGGGAATTTCTTAAGAATAAGCCTCAGTGTCCCCTCAAGTAATAAAACACAGGCCTAAACCCTATGAGACTTGAGTGGGCATCAGAGGCAGGCTGGCTGGCTGATTTGTCTATCTATCTATCTATCCATCTATCTATCAATCACTCATATGACAGATTCACATTAAGAAAATAGCTAAACACAAGATAAAAATCAGGAAAAATCAGGAGCAATCACGTGGTAGAATCACTGACTTCCATCTAAATCACAGACATAGTCTATTGCACCTTTTGTCGCTGTCGGGAAAGACAAAACCTCCCACTATACGCTCAATTTTGACATTCTCTCACAATATGCTGGTTTGTTTACCTTTCCGCCTCGCAGCCTCACATCAGGGATGGAGTTATTCCCCACTTACAAAGAGCACCTGCCCATCTACCATGCCCCATCTGTCTGTGATTTATTGTTATCTATATTGCTTGGGGCTGATCAGTTCCAGGTGGTTTTTCCAAAATGCAGGGCAGGCTCTGCCATTGTGGAGGGCAACTGTCTCTCCCATGTGTTAAGGGCATTAAAATCATCTTCCATTAGGGCTTTGACAATAGCATCAGCTGGGTGCCTAGATCTTAGCCTTCCCATGGAACTCCGCCTACCCACACTTAGCAACCAAGTTCTGACTGGCCAGAAAAATCCCCATGCAGTAGGCCTTGCCAATTTTCTTAGTTGGCTGAATCGTTTGATTGAGCAATCGGCCACTTAGTGTTAAGCCTTTTCCTTTGCTTTATTTTCAGCTGGACTAATTTACTTCTAATGGAAAGTGTTTCATAGTTGCTTCTTGCTCATTATAACTTTGCTGGCTTATATTATAATAGTTATTTCCTGTGTGCCTTCTAAATTTCAGTAAAGAAACTTTGTATTAAGATCAGCCAAGTGTTACCTTTCCCTTGGGATCAGCTCCAATCCGTTAGCAAGTCAAACCAAATCATTAATCCTCAAGTTCTTGGGTGCCTGCTGAAAGAGTGCCAGACACGGGTACAAAGGCAGTTCCCATAACAGTCTAGATATGCGGTTTAGGTCACATTGATCAGGTTTTGCTGAGCCTTGAGTGCTTGTGATTGCTTTTGTGTACGTTTCAGTGGTTTTGAGTGTGGATTGTGAGGGATGGGTCATAGGTGTGTGTGTGGGGGGGGTCTGTGTGTTTGTGTATTGTAGGGTTTCAGAAGATTTCAGCTGTTTTTGACTCTTTTGCATGCATGTGAGTTCTTTTCAGTGTTTGTGCTTATGTGCTGTCGTGTACCTATGCTGGGTTTGCTGATCGAGTGATTCAGTTCTTGAATAAGTGCAGAGCCTTTTTTGGTGTGTCTAGTGGAGTGCATCTGTACACTGACGCATATATTGCTGTGCACAAAATTCTCTTGTTGTGCACTTACCTTCTTTTGGTGCATACATTATTTTTCTGTCTGTGCATGCTTTTTAAATGAAATGCCGGGAAAGTTCATACTTCCCATGAACGAGAAGCAAAGTGCAAAATTGCCCGTGCATGCACTAAGCATTTATATTTGCAAATACGTTTGGACACCTACCTGAAGAGCAAACGGACATCCAGGCACTGCCATCTTCTTTGCTGCTGTTGGCACTGGCATGTGTGCACCACTGCCAGCACCATCACTGGGGCACCCGTGAGGTGCTGCACAGGCACACTTGCACAGCCCATCAGGTGACTTGTCGGCATGCTTGTGGAGCACGTCAGGCAACCCTCCAGCACCCAGAAAATATGTGAATGATGCGCCCAGAGTTTTCTGGCTCTGGTGATACCAGCTATGATTATTAATAAAAAGAACTGGCTAAATATGATCGGGAAAAGTTCTGGTGTAAAAGCAGTGTCTTCGGCCAGGAATCCAAGATTGGGGTGCAGTTCCATCAGAGCTTTTGGACTCGGCCTCAATCGGAATAAGAAAGAGGTCGGACCATTAACTTGGAATAAAAGCCTTGGACTTTTAAAATGTTTCTAAAAGCAAAGAAAGGATCTGTGGCATTTTGTAAAAGAAAAGGCAGATCTCTCCATTGAACTACAAATTGCTGTTGGTTTCCTGGATCTGATGGTCCACTCAAGATTATGCCTGAAGGCCAGAACAAGGGTTGCAAAACAAACAATGGTCACTGGGTTTCTGAAAAGAGGAGATATCTTTTGTTCTTTTTAATATATATATATATATATATATATATATATATATGAAAGTTTGGAATGCCCTGGGGAGGGGATCTTACTAAATAGCTCATATGAATTCATTAGATTTCCAGATTTCCACTGAAGTCCATTGCTCACATTATGCAACATCTGTTTTACTGCAACATTTATCATCTTATGGGAAGTTGTACTGTACTGCTATGATAAGTGGATGGTTCATTCTAGTGCAGTGATGGCCAACCTATGACATGCGTGTCACAGGTGACACACCAAGCCCTTTTGGGTGACACACATGGTCACCCTGGCACCTGGCCGTGGTGCTTGCTTGTTCTTGAAGTGTATGAAATACCAACTTTCAACTGAAGATTTAGCAAACAAAATTCAGCAACAAAAGCCACTAATGTAAAGAATGTTTTTGCTTTTAATAAAATACATATATCAAAAATATAACTTTTTTACTAGAGCTACAAATATCACAAAATTATGGATATTTCTAGATGTGACACAGCACCCGAGTTAAGCTAGGTTTTCTTGCGAATTTTGACACACTGAGCTCAAAAGGTTCACCATCACTGTTCTTGTGTCTTGTGCCTTGGTAGATGGGCAGATAGTCTATCCATGGATATGTACCATAGCTTAGTTTTCCTTCCATAAATAAATGCAAAATGCCTAACTGAAAATATATGGATGGATGCAAGAAATACCGAAGTTAATTTAACTGCAAAATCTGAATGATGTCACTTAACTGACCCCATAATGAAGAGACAGGAGTCATTAGGAAAGACAGTGGTGCTAGGAAAAATTGGAGGCTTAAGGAGAAGAAGATGGCAGAGGATATGGATGGATACACAGTACTGTATCATGAACATGAAGTTGGGGAGATTCCTGGAGACAGTAGAAAACAGAATGATCTGGCATGCTGTGGTCCACGGGGTCATGAAGAGTTAGACATAACTGAATGAAACCACACTAAATGTCGCTTAATCAGAATTTCCATACAAAATCAAGCATCATTTCTCACCCCTCCCTCAAAAGAACACACTATAACTAAACTACTTCTGAGGTACCCACAATTAAGACTTATTTATACACTTCCACTTTGTACCCCCACCTTCTGCAACCTTTGATCTCAGCACAACACTGAGATTAATATTGTAACATGCGTTTATTAATATATTATCTATCGTTAATGGGATTTATTATTAATAATAATTTTACTGTAACGATAGTCACATTACCAACTTTATGTTTAAAATGTAGCATGCTGCTGCATTCCTGTGGACTGCTAAACAGATAAACAGGGAAGAATAGATAAAGGGAAAGTGTAGGCAATGGCGAAAGGGGTCAGTTCATGCATCCTTCATAACTCTTTGGTCTTTTCATCTTGACATTTTTGTGCTGCCATTGAACAGAAAACGCTCAGAGAGTTAACTCTCTTCTCAAAAGATTTACGCACTCCCAGAAACCAACAGATAGAGACTGCTAGATTAGCCTGCTCCTTTGATCATGCCACCCTTCTTCTGGATTAAAAATATGTCTCAGGAAATGTGTGCTTGTACACATTTTCTGCATATTATTTATACCATTCCCCTTTCATGTGCTTTTCATGCATTTTTTGAGAATGTGTGTTTTTCTGCCCCATACATTTCTATGCATTTTTGTGAATTCAAATTTAATTGCAAAATACAGGAAGTTGATGGCTGTGTTTTGACCTTCTTGCACACAATTGGCCAGTTCATATTTAATTTTAGAATGAACAAAGTGCTTCTCCAATTGAATAAATACACATAACCCTTGAAATTTCATTTTCAAGTGACATTTATAGCACGTTGACTTCCAGTTGCCCTATATCTTGTAGAAATTCTCTTTAAGGTAGTAAGAAAGAGTAAATATCATCAAAACAATTGTTGCTTCTTTTAAAATTCCTCTCTTGTTCCACTCTAGTAGCAAAACCTTCAAATTCTTTCACCTTTAAACATGGTTAAATCTACTTTCCATAAGTTAAGTACTACTGAATTTTAGTTCCTCAAATATACCTGCATTCAAGCATTTTGAATGGTAAATGAAATCTTGGCTTCTAATACCTGAGGTTTTAAAAAAATCAAAAATATTATTCAGAATTAAAACCTTTTTCTCCTACATTCATTTCTATTTTGGACTTACATAATCTTTATTTCATTCTTAGAACTCAGAGGGGTCCTTCTGTATAATTCCCTTGCTTTGAATAAAATACATTTTTCACTTTTTTGTTTCCTGTGTATGAAATGCTTTAACCTCTCCATAGGTGTTAAAATATAAGTTTAAAAATATGATTAACTCTGTAAGGAGAAAAAGGGCATGGGGAATTGAGAGAGAAAATGAAGGATTTTCACTGCTCCCTTTCCCGGGAACCTTAGAATTTCTACTTTACCTTTTAACCTTGTATTTCGTAAGTGATTCTTCTGACAAAGGATCCTGGTTTCTGTACTGTCTTTCATCATGGATTTCTGTCATGAAGATTTACAAGGAGCCGGGCGTGATTTCAAAGGACTAGCAGAATTTGCAAAGTGGATGTTGTTTGAAATCCACCAGACTTGATGTCTGGGTAGATGCTGAAGGATTTTGCTTCTCGGAGAGGGAAAGGAGGGGGAACAGACGGACGGACAGACATTAGCACTGCCCTACAAATATCTTTTTCCATTTGTTTACATGCAACTGCTTAGGTACGGAAAAATCAGGTTTGATCTGTCTCTCCCAACTCCCTTTTTAAAAAATAAAACTGCTAGCTAAACATCCTGTCATTTTAAGGGCGATGGGAACAGATGAACTCATTGGCTAGACCCACATGCTAAGCCATGCAAACGAGATGGATTTTTAATTTGCATTAATGTGTATCCTCTTTCTTCCTTACTTTTTCTTTTACGTGCTAAAAGCAGAGCTACTGTTCTGAATTTTGATTTCCACAAGTAGCTTTTAGATTAAACAGGAGGAATACGGACAAAACACCAAAACAGTCTGGCTGTGGGTCACCTAAACCTCTGCTGACCTGCGGGATGTCAGAAAGCAGCATGCTGCCGCCGCCTGATTCAAAGCGAATGATTTCCTATGCGCACCCAGCCCGGTCCAAGGCTGGGTAGCGTTTCTTCTAGATACATTGAGTTCCTGAGATTTCTTTTTGTTTGAGGGAGGGCGGGAGCAAAACCTTTGTTTATTTTCTTTGTAAAACAATACGCCCCGTCCGAGTTCAGATGAGAAGAGCTTTCGTCAATGAAAAGCCCACCGGCCAACTTCCTCGTGTGCACATTGGCTCTTTCCTGAAGACTGGGAGATACAGTAACAGATACATAACGAGGCCACCCTGAACTGGTTTATATTGGCTTGCATTTTACTGAAGCAATTGTCCTTAATGAAGAATATTCAAAATGGTCACAGCAAATAAAGTGTGTTCCTTACAGAGCCACATTGCAGATAGACATCTGATAAATAATTAAAGGGCTCATCAAATGCAGCTAACTATTGCGTTCTCTGCTTTGAGTTTCCTAAACACGATGAGATTTTTAAAAATGACTATTTTTTCATAACCTCTGGGTCCCTGTTTTTCCTGTAATAGAAACCCTGCCTGCGGCAAATATATGAGTGAAAGTGCAATCGGATGCATAAGTGCCCCTGTTCTTTGTGGGTCTATTCTTACATATACTTTCTCAGCAATGTTATTCTGCTTTGCAGATACAATGAAAAGCTCTGTTATGAACATGCTTCATTCCCTGCTTGTGCGTTTCCATGGGCGTTTGCAGAACCATCAAGGAGCAAGAGACAGTTCGTTCTTTGCTGTCCTATAGGTGTTGTACCCCCTCCCAAATCCAGACAGCTGCTTTTGGAAATGCCATCCTAGGGAAGCTCACTGGAACCACAGGATGACCATTATTTAAATGTGTCATTTTATTTCTCCTTTCTGTTCAGATTTATTGCTTAGCGTAACATAAGCCAGGATCATCATGAGATATATTGTGAATATGCGTAATAGAGAAATATTGCATATATATGCACACACAAACTATATGTATATCTCACGCGCACACGCACACACACAGAGAGCTACACTGACTTCAGATCTGAAAAGCAAGGAGACTTTTCTAGCACAAATTGCTGTTGCTGTTGCCATTGGATTTACAGGGCCTCAACTTAATTGAATTCTGATTTAAAGGACAAATTTCTGGCAAATCACTAAACTAAGATTGACAGCTTTAAGTTTCTCTCAGACTTAATGGAAAAGAGATCGCCATCTCTAAAATGCCCAGTGAATTGAGGGCTGAGGATATTTTTCACATATATCTATAATGCTCTTGCAATAGCCGTCAGCTGTGCTCCTGGTACCAGCCCACTCTGGGTCTCTGCCTTTCTTGGATGCCAGACCCCAGCAGACACATTTTGAACTGAAGGAAAGAGAGATTTCCTCCAGTGAAACAGACAATGCAAAATGTGCCTCAGGGGCCATTGAGACCATATATTCATTTTATTCGTTTATTTGATTATATATCACAGCTTCTGAAGACTCAGCGGATAATAAAATAGATTGCATCCCCATTCCTTTATATTTGGATATTCCGGAATAAAGCATAGATATTCCAGAACATCTGTGCTTTATTTCCAGAATATCAAAAAATATCGGGATAAGCAACTGATGCCACCACACACAACAATAAATCGGAAATCTAGAAATAGCCAAGCTTGGTAGTCCCCATCTTGTTAAAGGACAGAAGTGAGAAATATGTTTTAAAAGTGTTTTTTTTAAAAAAGTTATCACCAAAAGAACCACCTGGATCTCAGCTGGGAAAGAGTTCCAGGAAACAGGAGCTGCAACCAAAAAGTCTCTGGTCCTAGCCTTCCTTCCAGCTGCCTCACAGGGGCCAGGGATCTCAATATCTACGCAGTGTGCAAGGTGCACTGGACACGCTGGGCCGGAATAACTCTTAGAAACAAACACCACAGCTCACCTAAAGTATTTGCAAACAAACACCAAAGTACATTAGCTTTAAAGTGAACATTGGGCTGAATAGCTCCGACTAAACACTTGTTAAATATTTCAGCATTTAGCTTGGTGCCTACTTGCTAACAGCATTAGCCCTAGTCATGTTTGCAGGGGGATGTGTTTGACACATGGGCTGAATTCCCATTGCCGCTTTAAAACTGTTTCAAAATGGTTTGGATCCTTGTCGTTCCCACCTCCAATCAATTAAAACGGTTTCAAAACGGTTTGGATCCTCGTCGTTCCCAACCCCCAATCAGTTTCAGGGGTATTTTGAGGATTATTTGGCTTAACACCTGATTTTTCAGGTGTTTTTTCTGGTTTTGGCTTTTAAAACGCTTCTTCCTTATTGCTGTGGGAACGCTAGAGCAATATTTGGGCAAATAGGTCATGAAATGGGTGGTCTTTCATCCTGCAGGACAGCCCCTTGTCAGTTAAATGCCAGGTTTCCCCTGTACAGCAGCCGGTTTCGCTGAACAATCCACCCACTTCACACCTTATAACGATGTTTCCTTTCCCACCCACGCATTTTACAGAGTTAAAGGTTGCACGGGTGGAAAACTGGGTTACATTAAAAGGTTTTCTTCTGGCATCTCTCAGTCCATCTCTCCCTCTCACCCGCCTGCTGTGGCGGCAGCACTGCTTGCTCGCTCACTTGCACAGCTCCCACGAGGAAGTGCGCAAGTGTGCATGTGTGTGCATGCACAGGCGGCGGCGGCGGCAGAGCGAGCGCTGCGTTGATCCAGGGGGAGCCTCACCTCGCCTCCCCTCGCCTTGTCCAGGCGGGGAGGAGGAGGAGGAGGTTGCCCAGCCTCCGCTCAGTCTTTCTAACCAGCTAGTGGATCCAGTGAAGTGAGCGGGCGTCCCTCCCTCCTTCCTCTCTCTCACCCAACAAGCCAGCCAGGGTGCTTTTTTGGGGGGGGGACCCCTGCTGGGGATGGTGGCTGTGGAGGTGAGTGGGTGAACAGGACTTGGGTTGCCACAATTGTAACACCACTGCTGCCATGCGCCCTGGGCAATGGGGAGAGAGGGGTGGGGAAAGGCTGTGTAGAGGAAAGAATCGCTTTCCCCAATCCATTTTTGGAAGCATTTTAGTGTTTAAGAGTGGGGACACAAAATCAAGGTTAAATCCGATTGCCAGTTGCTCCTTTGCTTCCTTTTAACGTGCTTTACATATTGATGTAAGTCGCAATGTAAATAGCCTGTATATTGCGCTTTATTCCTTGAATGGGAATTCACCCAGGGTCTCACCATGGAGAAGGCTTTGTCCTTCCTATCCACTAAATAAGCTTCTCTGTCTGTGAAAGTGGTGAAAGGGGGGGGGCGCACCTTTTACATCCTCAGATTCCCAGTCATTTAGGACCAGAAATGCAAAGTCAATATCGAACTCATTGTGTGGCCAACTGGGAAGTGAGGATGCTTTTATGTTAGTTAGTTTAGTTAGTTGGCTCCTCTCACGCTAAGTAGCATATTGGGCAACAAGATTACTCCAGTGACACTGGTCAGCAGCCAGGTTTGCAGCTTCGTCCCGTTTTACATTCATCCGTTCAAAATCTTTCAGAAATGCTGAACACCTGGTGTTATATAGCCCTTCCCTTTTCCTGCAACCACTTGGTGGTACCCACATCATTGCCATTTTGGGATTTTCTCATTGTCCATAGATCGATATTGGCTGATCTGGGACACAGCATCCATGCAGGTTATAGAAACCAGTGCCTGGATGAGGGGCTGTGGGGAGTTCTGCATGTGCATCTTCAGATCCACACCTGAACACACAGTTTTAAAAATGCTAAAAATGCTACCAAAAGTCTTCCAAAACCAATTTCAAAATCCTAGAATGGCTTGCACATTCCAGAACACTAGCATTCTTCAGAACCTAGGCATACATCCAAAGAGAGAAACGCACCCTCCGTTTATTAGGACCACCATTACACATTTGTAAGTAGAATTACCTGGAAATAAGCCCGTCTAATTCATTGGATACCCTTTGCCAGCTCATTGGATATGTATTTCCTTCTTATTTCTGAAAGTAATGAGATTTTCAAGCAGGCTGTCTGCTCCTCATACTGGCAAGACGTAAAGAAAAGCAAGTCTTCTAAATGCATCTATACGATGAAACCAGCACCAGCATCCTGAGCCCAACTTCAAGAACTAAACACAAAGGGCCTCTTCACACTTTCTTCTTGGGCACGGAAAGGGGGGCACTACGGGATGCCCCATTTGCAGACTGTGGCACCACCTCCGTCCCGGATCATCCAAGAGTAGGGATAAGCACAAATATTCGTAATATTTGTTATTCATCCAAACTCAGACATTCATACACGAATTGAATGTTAGGACATTTGTATATTAACATGCGTACAAATATGAATGTTCTGGACATTTGTAGGAATAGTTTCGACAAGTGCAACAGATCCAGATTGCATTCAACATGGATCGATAGTGGATTAAAAGTGGATTCCAGTCGGATTTGATGCTTTCAGGGCCGATATGTTACAGGCTACATATATCAGATGCGTATGCGGTTCTGTCGGATCCGTATTCATTCGTATTGGATACATTCTGCATGTCCTTACGAATTCCTACCACATTCGAAGGGGATCTATTTGTACGAATATGAATTTTCTAACATTCCATTCATTACAGATCGAATGCCAAAAAAACCATTCATGCACATCCCTATCCATGAGCTTCCTGGAGTGCCCCAATCCTCTATGGAGAAGTAAAAACTGTCGCACACCTTTCCCAGGAGCAGCGTCTGCCCGTCTTCCTAGTGCAATCACTGTGTGGGGACAGAGCATTGCTGCTGCAGCTCTGCAGTCCCACGCCATGTCGCAGCTGCCAAACATGCACCACTGTGAGGGCTGGTAGGCAAGTTGTGGGCAGGGCCAGTGCTCTCAGTGTGAACAGCAGACACCGCGCCTGAACTTACCTTCCGTGGGATAAGGGAAGTGCAAAAAGGCCAATAATCTTTTCGTTCTGCTTTTGGCAGCATTTTCACAACAGCAACATTTCATGCTTACACTTTGCTTTTGATTTGCCCAACATTTCTAATGTCTCTTGTCATGATTTACATTTTTAAAGAGAAGGAAAAGCAAAATTATCTTGGCTATTTAGTGCTCAACTTTCTACGTTAAAATAATGTGCAAAAGTACAAGGATTGTCATTTTTATTATAAACCTTTTTATGGAATTGTCTTTCTTATAAATAATTATTTTTAAAAGTTGTTTTAAAATTCAAACTTTGTTTTGATTTTTTTCAATTTCCTTTGCTGTAGAAGAGTCCTGAAACATCTGAAGAAGAACAGGAGAGGCAGAAAATTGGATTTTCATTATTTTTATTTTTATTTTATTTTTTTTGGCTGAACTATTAAACCTCTGCCAGGATTTTCAAAAAAGTTTGTGGTTTAATAGTGCCCCCTTGAGGAAGCTCTGCCTTTTCTTGGATTTGGTCTCATTTGGAATTTCTGAGTGTTTTTCTACTGTCACTAGAAGTACCCATTAAGTACCCAAGACGTAAAGTACCCATTAATGGGTACTTAATGGGTACTTCTAGTGACAGTGGGAAAACACCCTCTGAAAGCTTCTGAAGATGATCCTGAAAGCAAAGATGGAGCCACGCTGTCTTTTCGGTTGCAGTCACACCCGATATTTAAGACAGCCTGAAGTTTCAGATTCTGAGAGATCACACCCCAAAATGTCCTTCCTGTTCAGTCTGACCTCTCTGGTATTAGGATTATCCCAGCAATGAGTCCATTCCTGTCCCTTAGACGGGTTATATTCTCAGGATGTGATTGTGCAAGAGCATTTGGGGGGCAATAAACGTACTTCCATGGTGAGGCAAAGGGAGGGTTTTCCTTGCCCTCTTCAATTTAAAGCAGGGAGGGGTAAAAAATGTTTGGCACCTTCACAATTTGTACGAATTGCAAAAGTTTGAAAGTTCGCATTTGAAACCAATATTTGCTGCATTTGAAGACTGACCCCCCTCACATGTGAAGCCTTCACCTGCCAATGCCCTGTTGTGGCATTCTACCTGTCTCTCCAACCTGGCAGCAGTACCTAGGCATTCATTCTATTTGAGTGATACCTCTTAAGAGTTCTGCAAGCCGGATTTCATTCCTGCAGTCTATTCACTAGCACAGAGGATGTTCCTAACCTATGTGAAAAACATCTACAGGAAGAAGATTTAACTCAGAGAACTCCTAAGGATGCAGTAATAAGAATATCCCACATCCCCTGAAAACTGGCAAAACAAAAAGTACATTCCTTGGAGCACGCAGTTTGGTTGTTTGTTTAATCAATCAATCAATTATATTTCATTTTTATATCACTTTTATTATATTTCTATACCACGCTTCCTCCTGAGGTCCAACAGTGGTTTACACAAGAGCAAATTTAGAGACAAAGGGTGCTTCCGCATTGGCCACTTAATACCCATTAAGCATGTATTCGTAAAACCTCATCTGCACTAGAACACCCATTAGAGACCCATGTGTCCGCATTGGCTCGCGCACAGTTGGTCTCTAATGGGTGTTAAGAGGCCCTTAATACCTATTAAGGGAAGACTACCTTGGAGGTAGTCTTAATGGGTGTTTAATGGGTACTTCTGCAGTGTGGACACATCCATTTAGGATGCAGAAGTGTCCTTAAGTGGGCCATCCCCCCGGCCTCCATGTTTGGTTCCTCTGGAGCCAAGCATGGTGAGCCGGGGGCCTTCTATCTCAGGGCTCCCCCTTGCCCCAGAAGCCGTGGATTGTGGCTTCTCAAGCCAGGGGGGGGCTTCAGCTACACCCCTGCTACCCACCCCGGGACGAGTACGCACGATCCCCTCCTTACCTTCAAGCAGCCAGGCCGATTCTGGCTGCTGGCACGCTTTGCGCATGCGTGCGGTACACCTCCCTACTGGCCAGGGGCACTCCCAGCTTCAGGAGGCCCTCTAAGCATGCATGCGGCCCTAGCCAATAGGGCAGCGTGCTGCATGCATGCGCAAAGCGCGCCGGGCCCCAGCAGCCAGAATCAGCCTGGCTGCCTGAAGGTAAGGAGGGGATCACGTGCACTCGCCCTGGGGTGGGATGGGGGGTGTAGCTTAAGCCCCCCGGCTCCTGTAGCTGCGATCCATGGCTTCTGGGGCGAGGGGGAACGTTGAGATAGGAGGCCCCCGGCTCTCCATGATTGGCTCCAGTAAAGCTTTTGAAAATCTAAGAAGTTTGTTGACAACTCTTTTGTTCAGGCTGTGTTCCCGAGAGCCAGAGGCCTTACCACACCCAAAGTCCATAGCATTGCTCTTGGGACAAATCGCTGCACCTACCTCAAATCCGTATCTAATTCCGTCCTTCCCTTGCGGGTGCGGACGGAAAGGGCGGTAGTAGATACTGATCTAACTTAACACGGATTTCCGAAATATGGATCTAATAGATCCGTATTTCGGAGGTCCAATGCAGAACCACCCAAAAGCACATTCACTCAGTATCATGTTGGACTATCACCACCAGAAGCGGATGAAAGGATCTTCCCAGCTTGTTTTTACTCCTCACTCCCCTCAGTCAAGGTAGCTCTTCTAGTGATGGGGGAGGATGGGAGGAGACACCACTGGGAGCTGATGGAGGTGACTGCTCTTTAGAATCAAATATCAATCTGAGGGAAGGGTGAGAGCAGAAATGAAGGCCAGGTCTCTACTTTTGAGCAGGACCCTTTGGGGATGTGGCAAGACTGCCACTCCAGAAGATGTCTCCGCTTCTCCATTTTGGCGTATGGAGGCATCATCTCAAGTGGTGATCAGAGGTGCCTGCCATGAGGGTGGTAAATTGTGTCCCCATGGAAAGGGGGCTTGGACAGTAGTTATAGCCACAAATGGAGAGGCACCTTCATTGTGAGGAACCTATTTCTGCCACACGTAGACATGGAGGCTAAGAATGTTCACCAGTAGACTCCTGAGGGTAAGTGGAGGCATAACCAAATTATTCACTTCTGTACTGGAGGGAACAATTGAGCCCAAGCTCTGCTCTTCTTACAACATCCAGGAACAGACATGTTTTCCCCTAGCTGAGACACACAACCCACAAAAGACATGAAACACTGCATGGGTGTATCCACTCTCACACACCCAATGCCCTTTTCTCTCTCTTCTTTCCAAGAAACACAAATGGAATTTTTCCATCCCCGTGTATTTTATATCATCAGTCAGCTTTGGGTTGACGTATTATTGTTTCTTATAGCAAGAACTACATATCCTTTTGTGACTTCTGGTCTCTGTGCGTGCAAATGCCAATCTGAAATCAGTTATGAATGGCCAGGATCATGGTGTGTAGTCCATGCAGACAGCTTACAGCTGCTTACAGGGGGCTGAACACCAGTTCTCATCAGCATCAATTACTGCCTGACAGAAGAATCCCAGGGATGCATTGGATGCTCCAAAACAGTCATTCATCATGTCAAATTAGCCATATGTTTAGGCCTGGTAGCATGCCAGCAAGGAGGAGCCTCTGAGGGGGCTGGTGGGCTAGGTATGCCTAGGTATTCCTGTTCCTGGAAGAAAGAATAATACCTGTCCTGGAACACAGAATTGCTTTGAGAAGCTGTGTGACACCTTGACAGGAAGTGACTGTATACAGAAATGTGGCTGGTGCAAGGCCTGAGAACACTTGGGAGAGCACCTGAAAGAGGTCTCCCCTTGGCACACTCACGAGGAGAGTTTTGCACTAGGAAGCATTCCATGTGAAAAGCCCATGCAGCCAGCAGCATGCACCAAGGAGATGGGCCTCCCGGGGAAGTTCAGCAAGCGGATGCACTGCTGAAGGCAACAGCTGGCATCATCTGGAGGGACTATGCAGAGGCAGCCTAGAAGTCTCTAGGGTTGAACTGTCTTAATAGGGTTTCCAGGCTTCAGAAAAGTGGGCTTCATAAGATGGTGGTCTAGCACAAGACACTTGGGGTGCTTCCACACAGGGGCAAATAAAACAGGATTTCCAGCACCCGGATTTATTAAAACCGGCTCCCAGGGGAACCGGTTTTAATAGCTCCGGGTGCACGGGAGATCGGGTTTTACGGGGTAGATCCACATCCAAAAGATGCGGATCTATCCCGCACCCGTGCCTCCGCACACGCGGCGCTGATCCGGATTGGAGGCAGGTGCTGTGCGGACACACGGCACCCGTCTCCGATCCGGGAAGGAGGGCCCGTCCGCAGCCCGCTGCTATTGGCTCACCGGAGCCAAGCCTGGCGAGCCAGGGGACTTCACTGCCGCAGCTCGCCCTCGCCCCAGAAGCAGTGGATCACCACTTCTGGAGCTAGGGCAAGCTTGCCTAAAGCCCGCCCTAGCCCACCCAGGGGGGAGCGTGGCGGTTCCCCTCCTTACCTGGTCGGCGTCACCCCGAAACTGAAAGCACGCTGCCAGGACTTGTGTGCCGGCCAATCAGGCGGCACGCAGGATGCAGGCGCACTGCATCCTGGGAACCTGCTTTCAGTTTTGGGGTGACACGGACCAGGTAAGGAGGGGATCCGCCGCGTTCCCCACAGGGTGGGCTAGGGCGGGCTTTAGGCAAGCTCGCCCTGTCTCCAGAAGCGGCGATCCGCTGCTTCTGGGGCAAGGGCGAGCCGAAAGGTACGAGCCGAAAGGTACGAGCCGAAAGGTACGAGCCCCCCGGCTCGCCAGGATTGGCTCCATGGCGAGCCGGGGGAGGGCCGTGTTTTAGCACACTTGCGCTAGTCACAGCTCTCTTCCGAGCTCTCACAACTCCACCTGCCGCACAGAGTGTCTGTTGTGGGGAGAAGAACAGGTTTGTCAACCGCCTTGAGTCCCCTCAAAAGGGTGAGATAAGCAGAGTATAAAAACCAATCCTTATTTTTATTCCACTTTTTTCTAAAAAAAATTCTCGAAGCAGTTTACAAGTGTGGAAAGAGCCAGTTTTTTCCACATTGACTGTCTCCACATGTTTCCCCTCTTGTCTCCCTGGTACTGGAGAGGCCATCATCCTGATCCCAGGTGTGGCTGCATTTTCACAGCAAAGAGTTTCTTTAAAAACGCTCTTCATGCGCAGCAGGTTAAAATTCATTAAAATGGGATCTCTTGTGCTTCTAGCGCAGACTGTACATTCGGGGGGGGGGGGAGGGAATTTATGCAATTCCTTTCGGTTTTCAACACCCTTCTAGACCTTGAAAAAAATTTAGTTCCTCTGCTAGGAGCAAGAAAAGGGAGAGACACCATTAAGTTGGAGGAGGTCAAACTCTTGAAGGAAACTTTTAGAATGTGAGAAAGTCCTTTTAAAATGGCTTAGAGAGGATGAAAAAGGCCCCCACCCAAAGCTCACATTCCAGAGCAGAGAGAATCGGAGAAATGAGGAGCTGAAACTAATTTCACCTGCATTCCTTTGTCACTGCTTGGCTCGGACTAGTAAATGATTCCTTTCACTAGCCAATAAAACCAAATCAAAAGCAGACTTCAAGAAGCAGGGTAAGTGAGAGACAAGAGGCCTTTTCGCACATGCAGTTTTTGAATGTGCGGAAAACACTGGAACACGGCATTCGCATTGCCGGGGCTGGGTTTGCGTCCCAGCCCGTTCCGGAGTGTTTTCCACACGTTCGAGATGTAGAGCACTAAAAAGTGTCTCCGGCCATTCGGGAAGGGAAGCATTCGCACACACTTCCCTCCCTGACAGCCGCGGGCACGCCCCCCCCCCCCCGCCAGCATTGGCTGAAGATCGGCCAAACAGCTGACGGGGGGCGCGTTAATTACCTACCTTGCCAGGCTGGGGTGGTGATCGTACACGCGCGCTGACCCTGGTAGACGGCAGAGGGACCCACCAACTCACAGGCCCCCTCTACCGGGAGCACGGGTGGTTGCCATTGCGCAGGCGTGCGCGCTCCCGGTAAACGGGGCTTGTGAGTCGGTGGGTCCCTCTGCCATCTACCAGGGTCAGTGCAGCTGCACCATCACCACCCCAGCCCGGCAAGGTAGGTGACGGCCTCGCGCGGGGGGAGGTGGGTCCCTCCCAGCCCCTGCAGCCCCATTGGGGCTGCCAGAGACAGGGAGGCACCGAGATCGGCTTCCCCTTGCCCCTTTCCAGGGTGGGAGGAGGCCGATCTCCGGCTGCCTATGGGGCAGGGGCCGTGGGACCCCTTGGTCGACCGGACCACGTAGTTCCAGTCAACCAAGGCCCCCCCCCACCCGATCGCAACCCTCTGTGGGGCCTAGGCGCCTGGATAAAGGCATCCCCGCCCCTGGCCAGCCTTTCCCGGCTAACTCACTTCAGGACGCTTCAGCCATTCGCACACAGGCATGCTGGAATGCGTGTAAACGCGTCCCTGCCTGCCTGTGTGTGAATGGGTAAAGCGTCTCGAAGTGACTTAGCCCACGTGCTCTACAGCCGTTCCGGCTTGGTGCGAAAAGGTCTAAGGAGACTGGATGATCCTGGAGTTAAAACCTCAGGCAATGCACTCTATGGATGAAAAAGGTAAAACACCTTGGAGACACAGGAGAATTTTGCTCTTCCAGTCAGACTTCCCTGACATTTCAGATGCAGTTCCATGGATGATGAGAGCTGCATTCATGCCCTAGAAAATGGGTGCCCCTAGAGCGTCCCTGGAGCCTGGCGGACAAACATTTCTCCCCCATTGGGCCTGCATGCAGCCCAACCTGAGCTACATAAGTAAAATGAAAGTCGCCTTTCAAACAACCCAAAGAAATCTTCCCTAAAACTGTGGTTCAGTCCACAAATCTGTAGTGTCTACCTACTAATTTTCCAAACAGGCGTGGCTGGAAAAATGTGGGCAGTGAGTTTGCTTGCCCTGACCTCCCTGTGATCCGGTAAATCCAGATCTACCGATCCAGATCTACAGCTCTTAGAAAGGGCCCAGGATTAAGGTCCCATGTAGAAAGTTGTAGATCACTTAGATCTGCACTTCTTGCTGGAACTCACCATTCCCTTTAGCATTCTCCTGCTCAGAAAGGGCCCGACTGAGATCGCTCGTGGTCCTGCTTAATCATGACTACTGAGCAAACTAGTGAGCCTCTGTGTTTGAGACAACAGGGGAGAAATTTTTGTACCATGCCAAATCATCCCCCCAAATGCTGCCCCAGGGGCTCCCAAGGTGAAGAATCTTTGTTCCTAGCCCTTGGAGGTCTCCATGTCCAGCCACAAAACAGACTCATGGTTGAAGATTGGCCACTGGGTGAGAAAGCGCCACCTGTTTGCTCAAAGATGAGACCCCTTCAGACTTATGAACCCGCATCTGAAAAAGGGGCACAGTCAGAGACGGCAGGAGGCAGGAGGCAACTTTAGGTATTTTAGCCTCAAATTCAACCCCAAAGTGCCCCCTTTAATCATGTCTGATCACATCCAGAATAAAAGCAGTGGGTGTGATGCAAAATCACATAGAACAAGATAGCAGGAACCCTAAACCAGAGAAAAGGGGCTTGTTTTGTTTTGGCCTGTTGGCAAAAATGTGAAGATAATGAGTGCCTTTACAGTCTATGGACTGCAGGAAGAAGTCACCTCCGCAGAAAAGCCAGCCTTCCCAAGGTGTGCCATACTAGTACAGGTTTTAGGGTGCCCCCAGGGATGCTTTACAGGTCTGGGCTAATCTCTGGCCATTTGTGGTTCACATAAGGCAGAATAACCGGCATGACAATCTCCCAGGGTCTTTTCTACAGTACAGAACCCTCTTAGGGTGGGAAATTCCACTCTCTCACTAAAATGCTCCCTTCACAGCCTCAGAGCAGGATCAGACACTTTGAGGTGGGGAGTAACCATGACCCCTTTGTCTACTTAATCTGGGAGTGACCTGGGTGCAATGTGATTGCTGAATCCTGCTCATTGGTAGAATTTAGGCTTTCACAGCTGGTTAGAATCTCGCTTGTTGCAGTTTTGGGGTTGTTGCGCCATGTTCCGTTGTTCTTTTGTGAATCTGAGCTTTCAGATAGAGCTATAATATGCAACTTCAGAAATGGATCCATCCTCTGAAGATGGATGTCATAGCTATATTCGAAAGCTCAGTTCACTGAAGAACAATCAAACACGGCATAACAACCCCAAAAGTGCAACAAGTGAGATGCTGCCCATTCCCAGTCATGGACGCAGCCCTGCACAACCCTGGAGGTACATGTGGCCCTTCTGCAATGGTTTGTCTAGCCCCACTCACATAATCAATAGAATCGAAAAAGCAGCACTTAACTCTCTTGCATCTTGTCAAAAAACTTTCTGACAAAGCTGTACAGGGACAGTATGAAAAGCAGATTTGCAAAGAGAGATCTTTTTGGAATGCATCTTCACGTTTTGCAACACTGCTTCTTTGGCTTTATCTTATCTGAGACTCCACAGACACAGGACAGGAATCCCATGCATTGAGAAACACTGAATGCAACAGAACTTTATGTATATGCTTAGGATTGTGCACTTGAAAGCAAATCCTTGAGCAGGTAAATCTTTTGGCAGGATTTACTGTCTTCAACCATATCCATCTCTTCTTTGCAGCTCTAGTTTTCTTTCTTTCTTTCTTTCTTTTTATTGAGATTAAGATGTATAGCCTGCAAATTGGTTAAACTTTTCCAGACCTACCCTAATGGGGTTGCTTTTCTACTTTTTTAATCCCTTAATGTGACCCATATGGAAATATATAGCTCTATTTTCAAGGTAGACTAGATTAAGTGCTGCATTTTGCCCCAAATTAAAACTCACGCTTCACCAGCAGCACACGTTCCCTATGATGTCAAATGCATTTTCCCAGCCAAGTCATTTGCTTCACTTTTATAAGGCTGAGGCAGTTCTGCAGAAATGCTATGGAAGGAGAGGGCAGTCCTTTGGAATCCACTGAGTTCCAGTCCCCATCAGCATCAGACAATATGACCATGACTTGTGCGGGAGGGTGTGATGAATGTCATAGTCTGGCAACATCTGCAAGGGCACAGGTTGCCCCAACAGTAAGGTGATATGTGGCAGCCTCCCCACGTAATGGATCTGGGGTACCATTAAGGGTGGTGAAATAAGAAACAGGCCCACCTGAGCTGAGGGGGCCCATTGACCTGCATCAACCTCATTAAAATGATGACGTTATGGCTTCATCATAGAACAGCTACTCTGCATGCAGAAAATCTGAGGTCCAGTATCTCATATCTCTAGTAAAGTGAAAATGGCTAGTGTGAACTGTCTCCAGCTGAGCTAGGGAAGACAAAGCCTTAGGATAATGTTCTTCCTAGCACAGGACAGCTTCCCATGTAACACATGCCCATGATCAATATACTCCCAAGAGGCATTGTAGGATTTAACTCATGCTGGACATGACAAAATTCTCTGACATCTCTGGCCTAGTTGAGGAAATTATTTGAGGCGTCACTGGCAGTCAGTGTACAGAATGTGGAGCAAGGTGGACCCGTTCTGCAGCTTTCCAAGGGAACTACAGAAAAGTTTTGCTGGTCCAAGTCTCTTGAAATGAACACACGTGCAGATAAAAGCTATTCTATGGAGTGAGGGAAGGTGTCATTTGGATTGGTCTGCCTCAGGCACTCAGAGGTTCAAAGGCCACATTTGCTCTGAAGGTCACAATTTTGCTTTAACAACAGTAAAGCATTCTGGGA
This sequence comes from Aspidoscelis tigris stejnegeri, assembly GCA_023333525.1. Classification (NCBI taxonomy): domain Eukaryota; kingdom Metazoa; phylum Chordata; class Lepidosauria; order Squamata; family Teiidae; genus Aspidoscelis; species Aspidoscelis tigris. The sequence goes on from JALMGA010000022.1 coordinate 8,833,773, forward strand.
AGCACCGCCATTGGCCCTTTCTTCACGGCATCGTTATCTCGAATTCAAAACGTTTTGAGCTCGCGCAGTTCAGACGGCACTTCGGATTAACACGGTATTTCCGTGTTAAAGGACGTTATCCCGATTTGAAATAAATCCTGATCTCAACAGGTCTCACTCCGGATCGGGCGTCGATACGTGTTTCCTTTTTAACTGTGTGGACAGTATCGTTCCGGGATGAGATTCAGTGTTAAGGCTGTCCCGCCCCCCCAATTGCACTGTAACCAATGGCTGAACGTATTAGAAGCACGTCATGTTTAGGGTTTCCTTCATTGAAAAAATCCACCCTCAAACACCCACTATAAACCTCCAGTCCTTAAAGCTGAAACACTGTATCTAAGCACTTCACACCTTTAAAACAATGTTGCAATTTTGCGCTATTTCAGACCTTTGGAAGGTTCGGAACAGTCACTTTCAGCCCCCTTAATGGTGAGAAGGCTTGTCAGCCACTTAGTCCCTTGAAGGGTGAAAACAGAATGTCAACCGCTTTGAGCCCCATCTAGGCTACTTTGCCTGTGGTCACACCTAAGGTTTAATCCAGTTTCAGTTCACTTTCAGAGTGAGAGAATACACCAGCAAACTGACAAGCTGGTTTTCTTTCAGGGTTAATAACTCAGAAAATCCACCTTTAGACTAGATAATGTGGAAAGAAAACTACTGGTCACTTTGCTGATGTGTTCTCTCACTCTGAAGGTGGAGTGAAGCTAGATTAAACCTTAGGTGTGACCACAAGCCAAGGTTTTAATCCAGCTTCGGTCCCTGTGAGGTGGGGGGCGGCTGTGAGAGTTCAGAAGGGAGCTGTGACTAGCCCAAGGTTACCCATCTGGTTTCATGGAGGAAGAAGAGTTGGCTTTTCTACCCTGCTTTTCTCACTTATTGAAGGGGACTCAAAGCAGCTGACAAACCTTCTGTTCTTCTCCCCACAACAGAACACCCAGTGAGAGCTCAGAAGGGAACTGTGACTAGCCCAAGGTTACCCATCTTGTTTCATGGGGGAAGAAGAGTTGGCTTTTCCACCCTGCTTTTCTCACTTATTGAAGGGGACTCAAAGCAGCTGACAAACCTTCTGTTCTTCTCCCCACAACAGAACACCCAGTGAGAGCTCAGAAGGGAACTGTGACTAGCCCAAGGTTACTCATCTGGTTTCATGGGGGAAGAAGAGTTGGCTTTTCTACCCTGCTTTTCTCACTTATTGAAGGGGACTCAAAGCAGCTGACAAACCTTCTGTTCTTCTCCCCACAACAGAACACCCAGTGAGAGCTCAGAAGGGAACTGTGACTAGCCCAAGGTTACCCATCTTGTTTCATGGGGGAAGAAGAGTTGGCTTTTCCACCCTGCTTTTCTCACTTATTGAAGGGGACTCAAAGCAGCTGACAAACCTTCTGTTCTTCTCCCCACAACAGAACACCCAGTGAGAGCTCAGAAGGGAACTGTGACTAGCCCAAGGTTACCCATCTTGTTTCATGGGGGAAGAAGAGTTGGCTTTTCCACCCTGCTTTTCTCACTTATTGAAGGGGACTCAAAGCAGCTGACAAACCTTCTGTTCTTCTCCCCACAACAGAACACCCAGTGAGAGCTCAGAAGGGAACTGTGACTAGCCCAAGGTTACCCATCTTGTTTTATGGGGGAAGAAGAGTTGGCTTTTCCACCCTGCTTTTCTCACTTATTGAAGGGGACTCAAAGCAGCTGACAAACCTTCTGTTCTTCTCCCCACAACAGAACACCCAGTGAGAGCTCAGAAGGGAACTGTGACTAGCCCAAGGTTACCCATCTTGTTTCATGGGGGAAGAAGAGTTGGCTTTTCCACCCTGCTTTTCTCACTTATTGAAGGGGACTCAAAGCAGCTGACAAACCTTCTGTTCTTCTCCCCACAACAGACACCCTGTGAGGTGGGTGGGGCTGTGAGAGCTCAGCAGAGATCTGTAACCAATGGGCTCTCCGTATTGTAGGCACATCATTTTTAGGATTCCCTTCCCCAATAGCTTGCTTTCAAATGATTTTATTGAAAGAATCCACCCACTACCTCCAAAGATACTGTAGCAAGTCGAAGTTTCACTTTTGCGGAGTTCTGAACTTTCAAAATGAAAGGAAAGGGGAGTCCCCGGGGAACTTTCCCCACTCTCGGAGTTCCCTCCCGGCCACGGGGGAAAGAGCAAGCGAGGAGCCCCCTTCGCCCTCTTGTCCACCCCTTGGCTCTCCTCCTCTGCGGGGCAAAGTGGAGGCAAAGCGGGGGGAAATCGGCGGGGGAGCCCCAGGGAGAAGCCGCTAGCGCCGCAGCGCCGCAGCGCCGCAGCGCCGCAGCGCCTGGATGAATGGATGGATGGATGGATGGATGGATGGATGGATGGATGGATGGATGGATGGATGGATGGATGGCGCGGTGGGCGCCGGAGCCGCCGGGGGGGGGAGGCAGGGGTGGCCCGGGCTGCGAGCGCGCTCTGGCAGGCCGGGCAAAAGGCGCCGAGAACGCGGCAGCAGCGGCGGAGCGGCTCTGCCACTGGGCAACGAGGAGCCCCAGGGCGAAGCCGCCCGCGCCGCAGCGCCAGGATGGATGGATGGATGGGTGGATGGATGGATGGATGCTGCTGCTGCTGCTGCTGGGAAGGGGGAGGGTGGAATCCCCGGCGAGCATGACGCAAAGAGAAGGGAGGGTGGGATCCTGGCAGGGAAAACCAATCACAGGAGAGAGTGTGGGCAATGGGCAGGAGGACAATGCTGCCGTGTGGACTCCGAGTATTGATCCCGCGTTAAGGCTGCCATCGGAACCGGATCAACTTGCAAGTCGTCTGGACAGCTTTGTTCCGTTTCTTTTATTTCGAATTCTTTAAACTGAAATAACACATGCCATGAAGACGCACCCATTGAGTTGCAACTTTTACGTGGGATGGCTCATGGTCGATGGAATGAGCACACCATGCAATGTCTTCTCTGGACCTGTAATTGGCAACTTGATAATGTATAGCATTTGGATTTTTGGTTAAAAGGGTATTCCTCTGTGAGCTGAGATGGGCACCATAGCATGTTGCTAGGAGTGATACTTTCAGTTTGACTTTACATGCCCAAGCTAGTGGCAGGCAGGCAGGCAGGCAAGCAGGCAGGCAGGCAGGCAGGCAGGCAGGCAGGCAGGCAGGAAGGAAGGAAGGAAGGAAGGAAGGAAGGAAGGAAGGAAGGAAGGAAGGAAGGAAGGAAGGAAGGAAGGAAGGAAGGAAGGAAGGAAGGAAGGAAGGAAGGAAGGAAGAGTTTCCATGCTGGCCATTCTGTTGACGCCTCATTTCTCTCACCAGGTTTTGTCCTCAAGGACAGCAGCGTCGACCAGTTTTGTTCTGTTTGATGGTTGCTGAGCAGAAGACCCTTCCCCCATATATCTGATTGCTAGTATTCTGAAATCGTTCTATCACTTTGCTCCCGGACAGGTGGGGCTGGCCACTTATTGGATGCAGCTGGACTGAGAAAATGTCAAAACTCCCTAGCTTGTCTTTCATATAGAGCCAATAGTGCGCATGGGGTGTGGGGGCCGGAGCAGTGGCTTGACGTAAGTTTCAACAGTTGGGGGTCAAATTAAAGAAAGAAATAGAGGGAAGTGAAATTTATAATCTATAATATGAAACCAAAATAAGAGAGTGAGGCAATCTTATTTGAAGAACTAAGGAGGAAAGGCACTGTGATATATTGCCTGATACAGCCAAGGAAAATGAACGCAGCCATTTTGCTATTACCTTGCAGACAAACCCATGATCTAGAAGGCCAATTATGGGGCTCTCTGAGGAAAACTAATTACCTCAGGAAAACGGACTCTTAAACCACCTAGCAGGGGGAGGAGAGGGTGTCTCAGGGCTTTCGTTTTGCCATTTGAACTTTCTGCCATTTGGTTCAAGAAAACAGAGTACAGTAAGAAGGGAAAGAGGCCAACAAAATAGGCAGTATCTGGAGGATGAAAGAAATAATTTAAGGTCAAGGAAACAGGCCAAACTTGAGTTTGGAAAGGATGAAATTCTTCCCCAAACCTTCAATGACTTGGGGAAAGATGGAATTGGTCAAAGGGCACATAAGTTAAGCCAGTTCTCCTCCTCCGCCGCCTCCTTCTTTCCTCCTTCTGCAGGATTCCCCTTACAATATTCAAGTGCATTTTGAAAGTGACCGGCTGTCCTGTTTTCTAGAAAACAGTCTCCTTGGAAGACTTACAGGTATTCTTTAGTTAAAAAGATGTCCCATCTAAATCCGGGTCCAGATTAAAGAAAGAGAATAATTAGGTCCTTCTTGCAAGTCATTATTCCGGATTATATTCTGGGATAGGGACCTGCCATCCACATCCTAGTGGGGCCAATGTACATTGATGGTGTATATAAATAGATGATGATGATGATGATGATAACGACATTAATAATAATAACAGTCTGCCAAACTCTGAGTATTGCTGCTACTCCCTCAGTAATAAAGTTATTCCTTATGTGCCTTTTAATTGCAGTAAAGCAAACTTTGAAAGGTTATCCTGTTTGCCATGGTTCACTGAGAACAAAAGCTGGCCACAGATCACTGTTTAATCCTTGCCCAGGGCATGACTTCCACCAGAACAAATGCAGTTCAGAGAAGGGCTGTGGTCACACCTAAGGTTTAATCCAGCTTCCGTCCACTTTCAGAGTAAGAAAACAACGTGACCAGTAATTTTCTTTCCACATTATCTATCCCAAAGGTGAATTTTCTGAGTTATTAAACCTGAAAGACAACAGTTGTCACTTAGCTGATGTATTTATTCTCTCACTTTGAAAGCGAACTGAAGCCGGACTAAACCTTAAGTGTGACCTCAGCCATTAAAGATCAATGAAGCCCAGAAGCCAAGAATGGGATTAAGGCCCACTGCAGAAAGGGCCCATGTCTGATCTAAGAAGCTATCTGGTGCAGGACTAGATAACAGATGGATGGGAGGCCACATGGAAATACTAGAGGAAGGAGGCTAGACAGAGAGATATATTTAAAAATACACCACAGTATTTCTTAACAAAGGAATGGCAAGTTCTTTATTCTTACCAAGGTTTTGCACAATGCTTTGTTCTTTTTCCTCCTCTTTCTGAATTATCGCTTGCAACATAAGGAGTTTTCTGGGCAGGAGCAGGATTTTTATATCAATATAATCATGTGGAGACCTTTCCTCATTCCTAAACTAGCTCTTCATATATTTTTGTAAACCTGAAAGGCCCCTTCCTATAAAGAACAAATGAAGCAAATATCCCATAGGCTAGCCTAACACTTTGAACCATATTTAGAAATTATGAATATGGAGTATATATTCCTCCTGCTGTGGGTCAGGACAAGGTAAGAGCAGAAGAGGGCTGGAAAGGGGGGGTGGGGAGAAAAACTGCTTCCCTCCTACAGGATTTATTTAAAATAAATAAATAAAGACGTTGTATCCACACCGATTTTATCCCGGCAGCCCATAAATCAGCAGGCGCTGTCATAGGGAAAGGTACATAGTGATTTGGTGTCCTGCTAAACCGTGGCAATACAGTTTCCCGGTGTCTCCTATGACATCATGGCTGTTTGCTGCCTCTTTAGGATAAATAACGTCTTCCATATGTCCTGGACCGCGGAGCTCCTGAAATACACTTTATTTGATATAAGGTTTGGGGATGCCCTAAATCACTTGGCTTAATGGGCAGGTATAGAAGAGTGAGCGGGTGGGGAGAGGACAAGGAGGGATCCAGTTTTTATTTTTATTATTCCAGCAGAACAGTTTTGGATGAAGTCACCATTGCAGGGCAAGTGGGAAATCAGCTGTGCAGCGCCTGCGAAATGGGCGCAGCAGCTAACTCCAAGTGTGCTTAAGTGCCATATGTGGGGATGTGCACAGATATTCGAAAATCCAAAAATCCAGTCGAATAGTGACATTCGAACTCAAATCGGATTTTTGAAAATCTGAATTTAAACACTGGAGCGAATTTCGGATTTTTAAAAATCCGATACGGATTTTAAAATAATCCAACTGAATACATCTGCAGATATCAAATCCGAATATTGTGTTTATTTGCGCTTATAATGCAGGATGAAAATGGGACAAATGGGATGCCTACAGATTCAAAAATCAGATGTGGATGTTGTTGACATTTGTATTTTCAAGTTCGAAGCAGATTTCCAAATGCACGTTCGGAAATCCATGTTCCTGCATGCCTCTGTGTGAACGGGTGCAGCGTCCTGAAGTTCCTTAGCCCGCGTGCACTGCAGCCGTTCCGGATGTAGTGCGAAAACGCCTGAGGTTTCACGCTATGTGGCTCTAGTAGCCACTTTGAACATCCAGGTGACCAGCCTCACAGCTTTGTACAGAAGCACAAATCTGCCCAATTGCAGCCAAAAAATTAATTTTACAAGCTAGAATTGCCCCATGGACCTTCCCAGGCACCACTGCATCCAGGGCAGCTTCAATGGCAATTTTACAGGAATGAGCAGGTCCATACAGCAGGGCTGCGTTCCCATTATAAGCTTAATTCAGTTTCCCTAAACTGAAATAACAGAACCAGATGCAAACGCGAATTTGCCTGATCCCATTACTTTCAGCCAGAATCGCATTCAGTCTGTATTCTGAGGACATACGTGACTCAAGGGGGGACTCAAGTGGCTATTTTTTAAAAGCCGCTTTTCGGGGCTGCCCTGTCCTCTTCCTCCTGGCGAGAACGCGCCACCCATAAGGGACCCCTTCACGGAGCCTAGCTGGGTGGCTGGGTGGCTGCCGCTTGCCTGGATGGAGGAAAAACGGCACCGGGCAGCCAGCTATTCTTTCCCCCGCTCACCCCATTGCCCAAGGCAAACTGCAGCAGTGGCAACTCAAGCCCCCTTCCCCTGTCACCGTCACAGCCTTTAAAACATTAACACATCTCACCCAAACTTCAGCTGCTTTCCTCCCTTTTCCCTTTTTTAAAGGTCAGAACTTTCAGAATTGCAACATCGTTATCAGGTATGAAGTGGTTGGATTGCTACAGTGTCAGCGGCTGCTTTAAGGGGTGGATTTTTACAGTAAAATCACTATCTTTGGAAGCAAGCTATTGGGGGAGGGAAACCCTAAACACGGATTCTCATCCCTTAACACGGTACCGTTCCCACAGTAAAAAATGTAAAACATTTCAAGCGCACGAACCAGAGTGAGACCTGTTGAAATGAGGATTAACAGTTACAGTGCTTAGGGGCGATTTAACATGCGGAAAGCATGTTAAGCCAAACTGATGTGGGAACTGCGAGGATTGAAAACAGTTTGAAACTGAAATAAGCTTATAATGGGAACGCGGCCCAGGTATTCTTGCTGAACAACACCCGATCCACAGAGAATTAACCCCTTTTATGTTGAAGTGGTATACACTCGCAGTAATATACCAGCACTATCCATCCTGATGAATGTTCCCTTGCACTATTCAGTTTCGCAAGCATTGTTTAATATAATGGTCTCATCTGTTTTGCATTTTGGTGCTTGTTGTGCTCCTGTATTTCTAAATGGAAACATAATTTGCATTTGTGTCTATTTTCACCTCTTTTACCGAGTGCCATGACTGCTTTGCTGTGGTCATTTGGGAGAAACATTCAAGGAAGAGTGAATTCGGAAGCATATCTGTCATTCCAATTCACACACCAATCCAGGAAGTGTGAATATTGTAAATTTCAATTTGTGCAACAGTTTTCCTGTCAGCTCCACAATATCTGCAGCCCAGTAGCAACAGGCGAATCTTTAAGACACCTGCGGACTTTTGCCCATTTTGCTAACAATTGTTATTCAGGCATGAAGGGGGCAATGAGCTGCTCTAGACAGGGAGCAGGGGCGGGGATCCATCATATAATTCTTCAGTCATCTTTCTCTCCTCCAGCCAAGCATAGAGCAACTGTTCTCACCAATGGTACCCAGTTGGATCCCGCAGATCAGCTGACTGTCCATAATGTTAGTTACAAGCTTCCCAAGCATTTTCCAGCTGAATTGCAAACTCCCGACAGAGGAGCAGGCCTTGTGTGGGGATCTATTCATTCCCAGGCACCCCTGTTCCATGCACACACATTCCAAGACCCTTGTCTTCTGGAGGAAGATCCCCTGATTACCAGGAGAACAACTGGGCAACACTTTCTTCTTCTGTTATTCCTAGCATGTGCAATATAAAATAACTAAACTTTATGCATTTGACCAAAGTGATCGTTCATAAAAAAAAAAAAAAACCACTTTGTTGGTGCTTTTACTGTTACTGACAAACCCAAATGTCTTCTTATCTGGTAGCCTCCCGGTTAAATTCCACACTCCTCCACAAAGCCAGCTGGGTGCCCTTGGGCTAATCACAGCTCTCCTTCTGAGCTTCTGCAGCCCCACTGACTTCACAGGGTATCTGCTGTGTGGAGAAGAACAGAAGATTTGTCAGCTGCTTTCAGCCCTCTTAAGGATGAGAAAAGTGCACTATAAAAGCCAACTCTTCGCCTCCTTTTCCTCTTCCTTCTCCTCCGTCTCTGGTTAAAAAAAAAAAAAAGCCTTCCATTCTTTTTAGCCAAACTGGATAAGTCGATTTTAATTTATCATCATCAGCGCAACCCACATAATAAGATTGTTACAATGCAAAACTGACAAAGCAATTTACACAAATCATCCTAGTGCAAGAAAAGAAATAAGTTCAAAATCATGTTTTTCTAATTATGTCTATAATTAGGTATACTTATATTTATAATTAAGTGCAACTCCTAGCCATCTTTTTTGAAGAAGCCTCATTGATTCCTAATTCCTTAGGTAGGGTTCAAAATAACAATGGGCCAAAATACTAATCATTACCCACAAGAGACTGTGTGCCGCCAACACACAGACCATCACTGTGCATTGTGCAACAAATATGCTAAGAGTTTTGCAACGCAAATTGAGAAAGCAATTGATAAAGATCATCAAAGGGCAGCATAATGTTAGTAATACATTCAGGACAAAATTATATTTAATCACTAATAACTATGTATAAATCAGTGATGGCGAACCTTTTGAGCTCAGTGTGTCAAAATTCGCAAGAAAACCTAGCTTAACTTGGGTGCTGTGTCACATCTAGAAATATCCATAATTTTGTGATATTTCTAGCTCTAGTAAAAAAGTTATATTTTTGATATATGTATTTTATTAAAAGCAAAAACAAATATTCTTTACTTTAGTGACTTTTGTCACTGAATCTTCAATTGAAAGTTGGTACTTCGTACACTTCAAGAACAACCAAGCACTACACGCCCAGATGCCAGGGGGACCAGGTGTGTCACCTAAAAGGGCTTGGCGTGTCACCTGTGACACGCGTGTCATAGGTTGTCCATCACCGGTATAAATATATAGTCAAATGCAGATATGTATTGCCAATGTTAGAGGGAAGGGAGACTGACACACACACACACACACCCAAATAAAATAAATCACTGAAACGTGCTGAACACTCAAGGAGTCTGGACCGAAGTGTCTCCACTGTCTCTGGAATGCAAAGCTGGATCATCCTTTCCGGCGTAAACCTGCTCAGAAAGGGGCCTTTACCCTACCTCCAACCCTTGTTGTACCTTAAGCCCATTATTGTGAGCCTTGTACTCAGAAAGGATAAAAATCAGGCCATGCCCTCATCCCTGGGCAACCTTTTGGATATTATAAAGCTCCATTTCCTCCCCACTCCTTGGTCCTGGTATCGCTAAAAGAAACTTTCTCCTGATCTTTTGTTAGTTTAGGAGAGATTTCTGAAAAAATATCTATCATTCCTGTCTGGACACCTTTAAGATTTTTATTTATTTCTTTTTTTTACTGTTATGCATCATCTTCATCATCATCATTACAGCTGCAGCTGCATGCAGTAAAAATAAAATGCCCCCAAAGCATCTTTGAAGTTGCAGCATCCATACACTAGTGCCTCTAATCCACATTAAAGCACAGCAAATGCACATTTAAAAGCCTTTAATGAGGATTCAAAGTGGGATGAAAACGCTACCACCCTCAAGCCACCTTCATGTCATTTTTTTCCTGTATGCCGTTCTGAACACTATATTGACAATGCGATGTGCAAACCCCGATTAGATAACTTTTGCTTCTAAGCATTCTGAGAAATCAAGCTGCTTCTTTTAAAAATGCAAATACTCGGTTCCCCTTTTCCTTCTTCTTCCACAAAAGCATTGGAAGATCATCTGCTTTCCGCAAGGGGCTGAGAATTCTGCATTCTGTTTTTTCCTTGTTCTGCTGGTTTTTTCTCCATAACTAATTTCAATGTTATTAACTGTGACTTAGAGAACCAGGAAACCGCTGACGGCTTGTTTGCCCAAGCTGGTCCTTGGTGATTCCAGGAACCTTCTGCATGCAAAGGAACAACGGGGCCAGAGGTCTTCTCCTAGATCACCCTCTGTCTCTTTTGGGGACCTCCTACCACTGTGCCTCCGCGCCACAGAAATGCAGACCGAGTTGCACCACCCTGTCGTTCCTTGCGCCGAAAGAGCAATGGGAGATTAGCCATGGAATTCTGGGCCAGGAAGACAGACAGCAAGCCCAGGAAAACTCAGTGTAGCAGACCATAAATCCTGATCCCAACCCTCTCCTCCCTTTATTGCCTGTCTGTGGAAAACACAATCCGATATAAACCAGAGAGTGGAGAGAGTAATAAAACAGTGTGGCCCGAGCGTCGAATGTCGCAAGGGTGTAGTATTACTGGGCATACCAAGAAGCTGATGTCAGACGGCACACTGGCAGGTCAGCGCCTCCCCAGGATAACTGGAAGGATGCTCAGATGCATCTGGCCAAAAGGAGCACGCATTTACTTGAGAATAGGACAGAGCTTGTCTTCCCCAGTTAAAGTTAGTAGCTGAGGGTTGTTTTCCCTCCCCCCCCACTTTTTTTTGGGGGGACTGCCCTTGGGCTAGTCAAAGCTCTCCTTCTGAGCTCTCACAGCCCCACCTACCTCACAGGGTATCTGTTGTGGGGAGAAGAACAGAAGGTTTGTCAGCCACTTTGAGTCCCCTTAAGGATTAGAAAAGGGCTTCTTTCAAGGGAGTCAGTACAGATTGGTTATTAGAAAAAAACCTCCTGACAGTAAGGGCAATCAGTCAATGGAATAGGTTAAGTTCTCCTTCACAGGAGATCTTCAGGCACATACTGGATGGTCATGTGCCCAGGATGGTCTAGTGGTGTCTGCATTGGGCAGAGGCATGGAGCTGACCACCTTTGAGACACCATCTACTCTATGCCCCTTTCTGCACAGAATCTTAATCCAGATGACGGGTCCCTGAAAGAGACTTCTAGGACACATACAAGTTAATGTGGAACCTTGAGGTCCTACCTCCTGATGGTCACTCTGCCTGCATGAGACACAGACAGATCAGGATTAAAGAGGCTCTTAATCTGGATTTGTGTAGACCAGTTTAATCGGAAACTACACCCAAACCAAGGGCCTTATTCTAGACCGCAGCATGCCTTCATGACCCAGTACCAACAGTGTCTGCTTTTGCCCTCCATTGAAAAGCCTTTTCAAAGGAAGACCCAGAATGCCATTTGCACTTGCTTCCATGGGTCCCATAATGTTGCTTCTTGTTGTGGAAGAGAGTGGTAGGGATAAGGGGACTCCCTAGGAGCTCATTGGCTTGATCTAAAATCCAGCATTCAGCTCAACTTCAGGCAGCTGTCCTGGCAATGATATAGACGTTTTGTGCCGTTGCCTTCTTTGGGGTCTTTGGTTTGTTTGACCTTCAGTCTCGCTTACAGCACTGTTGCTCATCTAATTACCACAACCAGGTGCAGCTCTGAGCAGTTTTGAAGATCAGAAGACATCAGCCGATGGTTTCCACTAGTGCAGAAATGGCCAGCGAGGTTCCAAGGGAATAAGCAACCCGTTTCTTGTCTTTTAAACTTTGGCTCAAACTCCTCCAGAGCCGAGCTTTCTTGCAATGACTTGAAACCCTTGCTTTTAGTTCTCCCAGTCTACAATGCAAAGGTAACGTTTGCCTTGCCACAAGAAAGGAAAGCCTTCCTGCCACAAATACACACGTTTTCAAAGCTGCTCCGCCAAGGCCTGCACCGTCTCTCTGTTTCTCGGCACGGTGAGGTCTTTCGGCTCTTGATCTATTGTGTTAGCTTCTGGCTATTTGAGTGTCATCTACTGAATTGCTCAGGGTGAAAGGTCAATGCATTAAGCACTGCAGATTAATATGCCACAGTAAATCCCAGGGCCCGCACTTCAAGGACCCAGTCATATCTCACACATCATTCTCCTCCCAGTGGATTGTGCTGTCCAGCGAGTGTGCGCATGTTTCAATTTTTACAAGTTTTCCCAAGTTCCCCTGTTTAGGGCCAATTGCTGTGTTCCACACCAGTCGCACTTTGATCATAGAAACTAAATACGTGAGGTCTGGGCTTTATAGGAAAACGAGGTCCAGATTAAGGGAATTAGCCGCAGTATATCACAACTAATAAAATGGTGATTGTGCCCACCGCAGCGCCGCCTCAGGGGATGGAAAAAGCAAAAAGCAAAAGGGGAAAGCGAGGGCAGAGCCTCACTCATAATTAGAATGAGGAACGGCACAGGATAGCTAGTCATGCCTCTCTATAGGTTATTCATCTGGAAAGAAAGAGAGGAGAGAATAGGAAGGAAGGAAGGAGGGAGGGAGGGAGGGAAGGAAGGAAGGAAGGAAGGAAGGAAGGAAGGAAGGAAGGAAGGAAGGAAGGAAGGAAGGAACCTTGCTCCTCTCAAAGTTTTGAACAAAAGATAAATTGTAATGCCAGGGGAAATAGAAATTGTACGTCAAATACATTTTCCTATAGTTCTTAGGAACAAAGGTGTTCTGAAGTATTCTTACTAATAGATTTTAATTTTTAAAAAAAAACTGCTTTAAAAATACTGGTCATATTATTTTATTTCTTATGGAAAATAGATGCTTCAGTCTTTAACATGGAATTGTTTCTGAATGCCCTCTTCAAAGCTATTAAAGCTTCCTTGACTTCTTTGTCCTTTGAGACTGCCAACTCTGTAGTAAGGGGGAATTTTAGATGGCTAGCCTACAAGTGAAAAACAAAAATAACCAGTACTGATTATAATGTCATTCCCACAACAGTGGAGACCAAAGAAACTTCTACTAGGTCCTCCCTCAATGTCTTTGCAAGCAGGAACCCTGACAGTGTGAAGCGCCTAAGCATTTTGAAATGAAAGAGGCGACCCATCCCACCGCAATAAGAAAGACGGTTGCTCATGACAAAGACCTAAGGTCACTTCTGCACTTACCTTCCTGTGCCAGTCTAGTATGCCCAGGGCAGGCTGAAGCAGCTCTGGGCCACTGGCCCACACCTCCTTACCTGGAAGAAGAAGAAGAAGAAGAAGAAGAAGAAGAAGAAGAAGAAGAGTTGGCTTTTCTACCCCACTTTTCTCACCCATTTAAAGGGACTCAAAGCGGCTGACAAAGCTTTCTGTTCTTCTCCCTACAACAGAACACCCTGTGAGGTAGCTGGGGCTGTGAGAGCTCAGAAGAGGGCTGTGACTAGCCCAAGGTCACCCAGCTGGCTTCATGGGGGAGGGCAAAATCGAACCTGGTATTCCCAGATAAGAGTCCGGCTCCCTAACCACTAGAAGCCTTCGGCATCTTTCCATGTGCAGTTTGTGAGCCAGTTTGGTCTCATGGTTAGGGAGGCGGGTTCTTATCTGGGAATACCGGGTTTGATTCTGCCCTCCCCCATGAAGCCAGCTGGGTGACCTTGGGGTGCTCCTTAACTCGTTTCCTGACCTGCATGATTTCTGCCTGCCTTTTCCGCTTCTTCCTTGCCCTCTTTTCCAACGTACAGTCAAAGATCCAGATCGTTGAGATGGGGTCCTCCTGGAGACCCAGATCCTGAAGATGCCTGAAGACCCCATTATGGACACCTTTAATCAGGTCCACACAAAATCCAGAATTAAGGGTCTGAAGGACTCATTAAATCCTAATTTCTACTGCCCTCGTGCGGACTGCGCCTTGCAGATGGGGCCTTCAGTGGGGTCCAGGTGAGCACAGGGCCTTCCCGGCTGGTACTGTGAGGAATGCTCTCAAGGACAGTGTGTCTGCAAGAACAAACTGGTAAGGAGCTTCAAAGAAGTAACTGGTCTGAACCAGTAGCCATTTGGACTTGTCTCTATTGTGCATGTCAGGGAAATCTGATAGGTATGTCTTTTTTGTACTTGGAAGGTGTTAACGGGAAATTGTAATCACCGGCGGCGGTTTAGGTATAAATTGTGTTCTGGAATGTGGGAGGTTCGAAGTTTGTCTTGATAGGGTTATGGAAAGCGAACTTCCTATGCTGCAGCATACAAAATTAAAAAATATCTTTTTCTCTCTGACCCATCTGCTTACTAAGAAACAAATATGAATAGCATTTGCTGATAGGGCGGCAACTTGTCTTCATAGTGGTCTGGAATTTTCCTAACAGTACCAATCGGGTTCCTAATGGGGTCTTAGAAGGGCTCTAAGCTCTAGTGCAAAAAGGCCCTATGTGAATTTTGTAGCAGCCATGTTATTGGACTTCCTAGCAGAACAAAGAACATTTAATAAAACTATTATTATTTTCTTTGTCTCTAGAGACAAGTGTTTAAAATAAATATTGTTTGGTTTTGTGGAATGAGAAGAAATTGTTTTCTTTGCTCTCCAGTATCACTTTTATTCCTTGGTGTGGGAGACGAAGCCTTAATATGTTTATTTTCAAGGCTTTTTAAAGACAATTCCACCTTTGAATCTAGGACCCTTTCTGCAAGGGTCCTTATTAACGTTTTTTTTCTGTGTGTAGAACAAGAATTCAGAATTTTGGAGGTCCAGTGCAGAACCGCCCAAAGAGTCTGAGATAGAAATCTTCTACCACAATAAATTCCTTAACCTAAAATTCCAGATGACTGTGCTATATTACTTATTACAACTGGTATACAAAGTGTATACATGGCAAAAGGCATTTCAGGACATCACAGAATCAACCAAACTGAAGCTGAAAATATGCCTTTTTAAAAACGGGTTTTATTAAACTTTAAAACTTTCCATTGTGCCTCGGAAGGACATAAAGAGAGTGAACAAAGGAGAGGGAAAATAAAATACACATTCTGATCCCAGACGTATCCTAATCTGCCAAAGGACATGCCGTTTTTATCGTCATCTGTGTCTTTCACTCCTCAAGGTGAACTTCAAGGGAGAATTCCTCAGGGCTTTTCACACATAACTGTTTTTGGATTAGCTACAGACAAGTCTGTCAATTTTAGCTTCTCATAGTTTCTCCTTTTTTTCCATCACAAAATTCAGTTGTGTCTGTTCCTACATCAGTCTACAGATTCTTTTTTTAAAAGGCACTCCTGATAAATCTATTTTTGAACACTGTCTAATGTGCACATTAATACAGGCATTCCCCCTATTGTTGCTATAATGTACAGGTACTGATACATACCAGGCCATAATATATTAACGTTTTTTTTGTGTGTGTAGAACAAGAATTCAGAAGTATAAGGGTGTGCAAGATGCCACTGGGAATGCTCTGTAAAACATTCATAGGAGCATTGTCCTCCAATACGTTCTAGGCAGGGACGGGCACATTTGTTTTCCTGTTCGCTGCTCGTCAAAGGGAAACAAGATGGAACTCTGATTCGTGCAAATGGCGCCATTTTGAACTTGCTGAGCTTTCCATCTGCTTCACATTCGCTTCAAATCCCTGCCGCCTGGACATTCTGAGGCAGAAGCAGCCCTCCAATGTGAGCATCCCAGAGCATCCCAAGATGAAAGTGACACCTAGATGATCCTTAAGGCAGGAATATCAGCACTAAAGATAGCTGGGCGGCTGCTTCCTTCACACCTGCTTCCCAGGATCACCAGTGGGAAGAACAGGGGCCTCCAGGCTGTCACTGGGGAAATGAGCATGTCAGGGTCTCAGTGTCATCTCGCTACTTGGAAAGTATCTCCCCTTAAAATGCCGTGGATATTAGCCATTTCCACAGGGGACAGTATCCATGCCCACGGAAGGGTCTAGGCCCCTGCCTTCCACGTGGATGCCCAAACAACCAGATTTTCAATGTGAATGTCCACAAATTCATATATATATATATATATATTGAATTTGTGAATCCGAATATCATTTTGCAGATCCCTAAACTTCACCAGCAGATCTTGGGGCCCAGGCAGGTCCATATGGGGGGAGATGTTCCTTCTAGATCCAGCCATGCCGCTTCCCCATATCAGCTCACCTGTCTCTTCTGTGAGGCCGATCCAGCCTTTTGTGGTGCAGGAAGGGAGAGGAGGCAAGGTCAAAGGCCGAAGCATCATACGCCACAGTAATAACCTTGCAGGGGCCAGGGCAGCCACGTCGAGTCCCCTTAAGAGGGAGAAAAGTGGGGTATAAAAGCCAACTCTTCTTCCTCCATGAGGCCAGCTGGGTGACCTTGGGCTAGTCACAGCTCTCTCTGAGCTCTCACAGCCCCACCTACCTCACAGGGTGTCTGTTGTGGGAAAAAGAACAGGTCTGTCAATGCTTTCACTCCCCGAGAAAAGCAGGGTATAAAAGCCAACACTTTCTCTGCTATGCTCCATTGCTGGTGGGAGACGAGGCATTTTGCAACTAGAAGGAGGCCATGGTGAAGAAGCCCCCCCACCCACCCAGAGCTTAAAAGCACAGCTCTAAGCTTGGAACATGTGTTGCAAGGAGACCTATGGGAAACGGTGATTGACATCACTTTGAGGGCATGTTGCCAGAGTGAAGAAAGGACACTTTGTCAGTGTGTTAATCCTAATTCTGTGGTTCCCAATCTTGTCCCTTCCAGGTATTTTGAACCACAACTTTCATCAGCACCAGCAAGTAGGAGACACATACGCAGTTTGCTTTTATTTCTGAACGAAAATAATTCTCATTTTCCTAAACAATCGTTCAAGCCTAGATTCACAATTCTTGTAGGTTTGAGATGTAGCTGCTGCTGCTGCTTTTTAACAAAGTGATTACAGAAAAGTATAGTTTAAGGAAATACATATACAAAAATATGTATCAGTGAAAAGAGTTTATAAAAATGCTTCACCTTAGAGAAAACATTTTCAGACGTGTATCTGCCAGTTTGTGTGTCTAACAATGTGTATATAATAGTTACAGCTTAAAACTTTTTTAGAAATAGAACTGATGCAGAAACGGAAAAATAAACTTTTCAATGAAAATGAAAGAAACCAGTTAGAAAGGAAATCTACAGATCAATCAAAATTTTATTATAGTCCAAAGACCCAAGAGAGAGAGAGACCAGGAGAGGAAAAGAGAAATAGAAGGATAAATTAAATTAAATTAAATTACAAAACGAGGCACTCAGATATAATTGGTAACAACAGGATCAGATGGTATGAACAAATTGGACAGAGAACATTAATCCTTTCTGGGGGAAACCAAGTTGGGGAAAGAGGCGATGTGTTTTCATGGCACCAGTGTGAAATAGTTATCCAGGGACCCAGACACAGCGTTCAAGAACTGACGAGTAAAGCTACAAACAACATACAGATTCTAGAAGGATCTTTATTTGAAATATTTATTTTAACTTAACATATTTATTTCCTGTTCTTCATTGTGTACATACAGTAAACTCATAGCTATTGTCCCTAAATGTGATAAAAACAACATATCAGAAAAAATCAAAATGCACAATCTGATTAACCAATGAACAATAGTTGGACAATCTTCAGTTTCTGTAAAGAAAACTAAACAAATATTGTATTTGCATTTTTATCCTGGCCTATACCTGAAGGTCTCAGGATGGTTACAACATTAAAACCAGATGCAAACTTAGAACCACAACTGTGTTTGGAAGTGGGGAGGAAAAGCCTGTTTCCTTATTTAGCCAAAGGCAGGTCAAAGAGGGAGGCAGCTCTGCAGATTCATCCTTTTGGCCGTTTCCACGCTTGGCCTTATACCAGGTTATTTCCCAGAATAAGGACTCACCTTCCGCATGCTAGTGCAGACTGCGGCAGGCCCCGCTTGCTGCCATTTTTCTGGGATCCTGGAAGTGGCCCCTTCTGTGTACTTCCACGGTCATGCACACTGCAGGATATGATCCAGAATAAGGCCCAGTGCTGGCAGTGCCCCAGGTTCACGGCTCCTGTTCTTCTCCTCACAACAGATACCCTGTGAGGTAGGTGGAGGTATGAGAGCTCAGAAAGAGAGCTGTGACCATATGATAAAACTGGCAGCCCCCTTGAACAGACGCTATCAGTTCCTTCAGCTATTTCACCACCTAATAAGAGTGTGAGGTACTGACTTCAGAGTCGTTCCTTGCACCATCAACCCAGGATGCCTTTCCACAGCTGGGGAAGAGGAGTGCAGGTCCCCGGGGGCTATGACACAGGCAGTAGAGGATACACATCTCAACAGCATAGATGCTGCATCTCTGGCCACGTAATGGAGATGAAGCAGCATCCTTGACTTCTCCAGGTCCTTCCCCCACCTAAATCCTTTTCTCCTGCTGCTTTTGCCTCCCCCGGACATCTGCACAGCACTGTTCTTCCAGTGCCTAAATGTACCCAAAGTCAGTGGGGAAAGTCATTGTCCCCATGTTTATCACAGTCCTCTAAGAGATCGTGATGGATCATAATCCAGCAGTGATGTCTATTGTTTGTCTATATTTATATCCTGTCCCACACCTGAAGGTCCGGGTGGTGGTGGTGGTGTCACAACCACATAAAACTGGCCTTGCTGAAGAGGACGGGAAACAGCCTCACAAGCTTAGCGTCACTTTGAGGCAGAATCGGCTCCACAGTGTGTGGATACTCCAAACCGGAGCGTCCCTGGGCCATCCCCCCATCCTAAGTTTTGAAAGGCCAGAATCTCCTAAGCTTGGCAACAAGAGAGGCATTTAACCTTCTCTTTCTTCCGTGATAAGACATCTCTTTAGCAATGATCGATTTGACAAAAGTATTGTCATTTTCTGAGCATGTGCCCATGGGGGACACGCATATGTGTGCGCACTGACGAAACCGCATTGATGATTAGCTTTATGAGGGAAGAAACAGGAAGATGGTTTATTTCACAGACAGAAGGTTACTGTGCAATTATGTTTTTTATAGAGCTGTTGTAGGACAAATCACCGACCCTGTGTGCCTTTGATCCTCCACAGCAGACGACCCAATAAAGATCAGAACACGGCAGGGCACAGCAGGTCAGGGACAGGCCCTTTCTGTGGGGCCCTCGGCTGCTGCTTCTCCAGCCAGAAACAGATGCTCCTTCCAAGAGCCACCATGGAGAATTTTGATGCAGCCAGGGTGCAGAATCTGAAAAATAAATCCAGTTGCAAATCTTCATGGAAACCTCAGCAAGCTATAAAGTCTTCTACTACTGGTGAATGTTGGCACTTGATATTCTGAAGGAGGAGGTGCAGCTGATGATATCTCCTGAGCTCGACTGGAACACACATCCTGAAAGTTTCACCGCTAAAGATGGTGGAAGCGGTATGAGATTTCCAGATATGGTCCTTTCTGCACTTACGTGGCTTAGATCTGGATCAGTGAGTCCGGAGTCACCAGGCCCACTGATCCTGATTGTGTGGAGGTGCACTGATCGGCCCTACATGCATGCCTCCAAAGGCTAAGAATGAAAGATCCTAGCACCTATACTATCATGTGTACTATGGGGCCAAGTGTGAATTGGCCCCCAGGGCAAGTCCCTATGCTGGGAGATAAAAGAAAGGGCCCTTGAAAACGCTAAAGACCCCAATCCAAGTTTTGTCATAATCACAGAAAATAGAATTTTTATAATATTATACAGTACAACTGGGATTCTTTTCTTTTCTCTTTCTTTCTTACAAGAATAATAATTTACTCTTGGTTCATGTTCTAGTTAGAAACTAAAACACAATTGGGAGGGTGTACCAGTATACCAGCTCATCTTCACTCTAAATGAACACAATAAATGCCCTATTAGACATGGGTGGACAGACGACGCCCAAGTGCTTATCAGACTTCTTTTTAATCAGCTGTTCCCCAGTGTGCCGCCACGTGCCATTGGCAAGCCATTGTTCTGCAGACTGGCCAGCGGGTGGCTGAGGTTTTGGGGGTATTTTATCAGAAAGGAATAGAAAATTTCTGTAGACCACTGCAGGCTCGGATTTTGACAAAGTATGTTTTGGGTTGGCTTATTCGTGATTGCATTCATATTTTGAAATCTAACCTGCTCAGCTCCAAGTTTCAAATGTGGGTGGTCTGTGCCTTTTCATCTCACCAACAGCCCCTCAATGTCCACCCCATCCATGGTCACTTGGCTAGAAGCACCACAGAACTTCTGTTGATTCATCCAATGTTTCTTCTTTCTGATACCACCTAGTTATTATTTAGTAAGTTAATCAGCTAGTCAAATTTATAATCAACCCACAGCTTAAGATTTCAAAACTGCTAGCAAAAGTGGCATTGGGGGGATGTTCATACTTTACTTTCCACCCATGGGAAGCAAAGCACCGACTCCCTCATGCGCATACTAAGCGTTTGCACTTGTCGCTGCTTATTACACACGACCCCACAAGTCCAGTGCGCATGGTGTCCGGGCGCTGCCATCTTCCTCTCCTAGTGTCCCATGACACGCTTGTGCGGCACATGGTGTGGCATATCTCCAGCACCCGGAAGAGGAACGAATGTGACTTCCAGAGCCTTTCTGGTTCTGGCACGAAGGAACTTTCAACCATTTTTGCTCTTTCCAGTGCGGATGCTCCATTTGAAAACATTTGTGGATTAAATATCGGGCCAAGTGGAGAAAGGCCCCAGTTTGGACATCAGTCTTGTAGCCCTCCAGTTGTCCTTGAATGCCAAGTCCCATCTGTTCCTATGACCAATGAAGGGAGTTGGTGGGAACTGAAGTCAGAAGGACCCTTCATACATTGGAGCGCTGAGCAGGGGCTTCATGTATTATCAAAATGAATGGCTGGAATCCAAATTGGATTACCTCTGCCCTACTTTTGCCAGTGCTGTGGCTCTTTCAGGGGTGCATGAGAAGCTTCCGGCTGGCTCATCGCTAAAGAGGGGCACCTAAAGAGTGCAATTTAGAGGAGGATGAGTTGTGAATGCCTCCTTGCAAGAGAAGGGAGTCCCATTAGTTCTGAAGTAATGGTAGTCCTCCTTCTCAAAAGGTCTTTCCTGGGCCCAGAAGTATTAAAGAATTATCACTTGGTCACTGATATAAGGTCTCTGTAGAAGGTGCTGGGGAAGGGCTGGCACTACAACTGGAGGCTTGCTCAGAAAAAGCAGGTTATCTGGACTCATTTCAATCAGGTTTGGTTATGGGGACTCTCCAACCCACAGCCAGCTCTTGTTTCAAGGCTAGAACATTGCAGAGGCCATACCTGAGTGCTGTGGACAAATACCTAAACAAATGCAGACAGATGTGCATGGACTTCTTTTCCCTCCATCTTGTTTCTCAGCAACACCCAGAGTGGAAAACTGTTGCGCCCTCCCGCACTTCTGCAGCCCAGACATGTAGATTCCACATGCATCTACAAATCAGTTTTGAAGCATTCCAGGGTTGATAAAAGCATACCTAGTGCATTGTTTCCTTAATCTCCACCCTATTTACATCATGAGGTACAAGGAAAAGATTTTCCTTAAGACAGAATGTAAATGGCCGGATAAGTCAGTGGATCAAAACGGCTGTTGTGAGGGATTCCTGATCACTGTCCAGAAGTCCCTTTTGCTATCAAGTCATAGTTCTCAAGGTGTTTCTGAATGCTTCCAGAAGGAACTCTAAATACATATCCTCCTGTCCCTTCCCTTCCAAGCTCCAACCTAGTGCCCCGGAGTCATGTTTGACTCTGTAATTCACCTGCCTTGCAAACTTGCAGGATCTCGCCTGTGACAGGTCTTCGAATAAACAAGAGTTGAAGCAGTCAGGGGGAGATCAGAGCCTTTTATCTGGCTGATGTGCTGACAGCTTGCCAGAACTGTAGCTCCTCCGTGCCGAGGGAAATAGAAGGGCTTCTGCAAGGGGGAGGAGCACTGGGGCTGCTTGGCTGGATCTCTGACCTTGGGAAGCTCTCAGGAGGGCCTCGCATTGTGCAAACACTGAGAATCAGGACCAGCTTGCTTCCGTTTCATCACAAAGCCAGGCATGCCTCGCTGGATCAGACCAAAAGCCTGTCTTGTCTCTCGGGAAACCCATAAGCCCGATGCAAGGGCGCACTGCAACTTGGAAAGAATTCTGACCAGCACCAAGCTCAAAATGTGGTGCCTCAAAATCAGTCCACCTGGTGGCCCTGCCTGCATTAACCTTAATTCTAGAATAAGACCACGTCACTGCAGAACTACTCCCACAAGACAGAGCGTAATCTAGGGATGTGCACAATTTATTTTTACTCATATCAAATCGAATGCAAGAAAATTTGTATTCATTTGAATCAATCCTCTTCAAATGTGGTAGGATTCATATTCGATACAATGTTCAATCCCAAATGGCTCCCATATGGATATACAAATAGCATATAGATCCCATATACGAATCCCATAAGAATCCTTCATACAATCCTTCATAGCCTCAAACCCGTATACAAACCTTCACATGAATGCATTGGAGCACTTTATTCGAATGTGAGAGTCAATCTCTGAATGTGCCAACATCTGTTTCATACGAATATTTGTGGACATCCCTAATGTAATCCCAGTCGGGGGCCTGATGGGGAATACTGGCAGGCTCAGTTAAACGAGTCTGTCAGAATGCCAGAGCGGCCCCTGGTCCAGAACACAGAGCCTGCAGAAGGCACGCCGCCTGTGTCTGGGACTGCCAAGGCGATGCGTTTCAGGGGCACACCAAAGCATGCCCCAAAATGTGATCTGCAGAGGCTCCAAGACTAAGAATGTTTGTTCCTCGCCCTCGGATACCTCTGAGTCTGGCCCCAAAGTCCAAATTTGCTTTGAGGCGGGGGGGGGGGGGGATTGATCTGAACCAGCACCATTGGACAGACAGTGTTGTTCCAAACCACCCCTTCTGTGGGTATTTCTGCACTGGCCCCTTAATGCATTACATTAAGGATAGAAATATAACACTTGCAGAGTTGCCGTCCGCACTGTCCTCATTGACTCCCGCAAGATTTGTCTCTAATGTGGCCTAAGAGCCCCTAAAACCGGTTTCCCGTAAGACCTGATTGAAGCTGGTCTTAATCAGGTCTTAAACCATCCTTGTGCAGTAAATCCGCATCCAGGTAGGATGCTTCAGCACAAGGACAGGGGAACTAAATGGGCCCTCACCCTGGCCTCCATGATTGGCTCCTCTGGAGCCAGCCATGGAGAACTGGGGGCCTCCATTCTCTGGGCTCCCCCTCACCCCAGAAGCCACAATCACGGCTTCTCGAGCAAGGGGGGAACTTCACCCTACACCCCCACTACCCATCCCAGGTCAGGCACGCATGATCCCCTCCTTACCGGCAGGCAGCCAGGCCGATTCTGGCTGCCGGGGCCCGGTGTGATTTGCGCGTGCACACAGTGCACCTCCCCATTGGCCAGCCACACACGCCTGCACAGAGGGCCTGCTGAAGCCAGGTGCATGGCTGGCCAATGGGGAGGCGCACCGCGTGCCCACGCAAAGCACGCTGGGCTCCGGCAGCCAGAATCAGCCTGGCTGCCTGCCAGTAAGGAGGGGATTGTGCACGCCCAACTCGGGGTGGGTAGTGGGGGTGTAGGGTGAAGGGTGAAGGCCCCAACCCCTGGCTCAAAAAGCTGCAATTGCGGCTTCTGGGGCAAGGGGTAGCCCAGAGAACAGAGGCCCCCGGTTCTCCATGGCTGGCTCCAGAGAAGACAGTCATGGGGGCCGGGGGAGGATGGATTGGAGTGGGTGCAGACGCAAGGGGTCTGGTAGATCCATCACAAATAGTGATAGATCTACCAGAAAGGACTGATTGCCGAAAAACAGATCTAATAGGTCCATTTTTCAGTGGGCCAGTGCTGAAACACCCTGTGATTATTCCTTCACATGCTCAGATGGCCAGTTGAGGCCAGGCGGGTGCCCAGTCAACGAGGGGCTGCCCCCTTGAGCATGCTTAGAATGGCCCAACCTATTCCATCAGAATCAGGCCGGGAAGAGAAGGTAAGGCCCGTTCATGCACACGTGCACCCCCAGGGATGGGTTGGGGGCTTTTGGCTGGGGTTCCTGCCCACCCCGAGAGTCTGATCTGGGGTTCGGGAGCGATCAGGAACCCAGGGAAAGAAGGCACCCGGGCTGCCCACACTGCGTCCACAGGAGCCAATGGGAGCAGCCCAGGGGAGGGGCTGAGCTGTCACAAAGAAAAAGCGTGTGAATGCTTTCTCTCTGAGACCTCTTGGAATGCGCGGAGTGCATGGAGACGCATGGAAACCCGAATGTGTGGAGAGCGAGTTGGGATGCTTGGGGGCGGCCTGGAACAGATCCGGCTGCCCGCAAGAGCGAATGCTGCATCCCAACGTAAAACCCCTCGTGCGAAAAGGCTTCTGGCTGGTCCAGACCCATTGGTTCTGACCACATACAGGCAAGTACAGAATATGCCAAGGCTGGGGCCCTTTCTGCACTTATCTTGATTAATCCAAATTAGCTAGATCCATATTAGCCAGATCCAGATCAACCGCAAGGAGAGGCCTCTGCTCTGAGTGGGCCTAAGAACAACAAATGTGTGCTAAAAAGTGCTAACAGATGCAGACCGCATTTATCTCGTCCACCGCTAATCCAGGGTCATTTCTGCACTTACTTGTTAACCCAGATCAAGGAGCTGCTAAGAACAGGTCGTCTGCATGGGAGAAGAGTAGATCCAGCTCAGAACCGTGCTAAGGGCTCACTAAAGCTGATGGATAGTGGATGAAGACGGATACCATAGCTATATCGAAAAACTCAGGTGCAGAGAAGAACTACTGTATGGATCAACCCAAAATCTGCTACAGGTGAGACATGAAAAATATTCTCCAAACATCTCTATAGCCAACCCCTCCCAAAACTGCCTCCCAGAGCCACCCAAAGCAGTGCCTCTTCTCCTGGAAGTGGAGCCCTGGCACAAGTTTGCTATTTAAACATTCAGAGCAGCTTTCAGTGTGAACAGCCCTCTTACCATAAGCCTCTCGCCTTTCATCTTCCATTTGCATTTTATTTAGCTTTCCACTCAGGGGGAAGCAAAATTCTTGAGATTAGCACTTGACAATTTCCGGATGCCAACAAGTGGCTATAAGCATGAAAACCCCAATGGCCTCCAGTTAACAAAGAACATGCTAATGGTGTTGCTCTATAGTGTAATCAAGAAATGTAAATATGAATAAAAACATATGAACTTTCCGCATCATAAAAAGGCCCATCTCACTTAGCAGCAGCTTCCTGTTCTCCAGCAGGTAGGCAGACATAGTGATCAAGCATTAGCAGCAGCCATGATGCTGCTAACCACCTCGGGTGTTATAGGTAGAACTCAGCACTAGTAGCCACTGGTAGCCCTGCGCACTGTGAACAGGCCTAATCCGAGGCCTTTTCGCACACGTGGTTTTCGAACGCGCAAAAGACAGCCCGGGACGTGGCATTCGCATTGCCGCGGCCGGGTTTGCGTCCCGGCACGTCCCGGGCTGTCTTCCGTGCGTTCCAGATGCAGAGCACTTTAAAGTGCTCTGCATCCGTTCCCGCGCGGACGAAGCATCCCAGGCCGTTCGGGGAGAGAAGCATTTGCACATGCTTCTCTCCCTGACAGCCGTGGGCACGCCTCCCCCGCGCCCCACAGATGGGCAGGAACAGGGTCAGGGCGAAGCCTTTAGAGACCGGAGCCAGGGGCTCCGATCTCCAAAGGGCTCCTGCCCCATAGGGACCTTGCCCCGGCCCCGGGGTGGGGGGTGCCGGTATCAGGGAGGGGGCTCTGTGGGGCTTAGGCACCCTAGGGGTGCCGAAGTCCCGCAGAGCCCCCCGCCCCTCCCGCCAGGAGATCCAGGCGGGAGGTGCTTTTACTCCGCTTCCAACGTGGAAGCAGGAGTAAAAGTTTTCCTTCTCCCTGCCAGATCGCAGGCTTGGAGGGGTGGGGTGGGGTGCCCCCCCTGCTCCAGGTGGGCACCCTCGGGGCCTCTCAGGAGCAGGTGGGAGGGAGCCCCACGCCCTTCCCCCCCCCCCGGCGATCTGGCCGGGTAAAACTTTGCTTCAAAGTGGAACGAGTGTAGTGCGAAAAGGCCTCCACTTTTGGGCCCTTTCTGGATCAAGGAGCCTTAAAAACACATCATCCACATACTGATGCAGATAAGGAGCTGGAACACATAGTCTGCACAGGAGTAAGGTAGATCCAGACCAGAATGGTGCTACAGGCTTACTAAAAAGTGCATGACAGACTAATGTGTACTAGAAGCCCCACCTACCTCATGGGGTGTCTGTTGTGAGGAGAAGAAGAATAGAAAAAAATATCGGCTTTATTGAACACATACTTCTTGAATGAACAAAAGTCTTAATGGTGAGAAAAGCCAACTCTTCTTCTTCTAAGGCCATCTGTGAGAGAGGGGGCAGCTTCACTTGTAAGACAGGGTTCCCTGGTATTCTAAATCTTCCTAAAAACCCCAATGAAAATGTACTTTTTTGGCTGAAGGCACCTGAAGGGCCCTCTACTCGCCTGCAGAAGCCCATGCGCCCAAGCAGCTCTCGTGCCTCCTTTTGCCTGACTCTGCCAACAACGTCTTCGCTTCACATCTGTCTTCCTGCTGAGTGGCACTGACATTTAGGACTGTGTTTTGTGTGCACAAGAGAGCCTTAAATGAAAACCTAAGTGGTGTTCGTGAAATGCTGGCACTAAGATCTGTTTATCTGAAGAGCTGCGACCTTGGTCCCTGGGAGCCCAGGGTTAATGCTCTAAAATACCATAATTGTTATTATTGAAACAGCAGTTTACTTGGTGCTTTATAGACAAGTATTAAGAGCGGATAGGAAGGTCATTACTAAAGGGCTGGGAATCTAAATGAGTCTGAATAGAAAAAATTATCGGCTTTATTGAACACATACTTCTTGGATGAACAAAAGTCTGAAAATAATTATGGGGAGGTTTAGAGAGGAAGCCGTTTCAAGCCCAGAGCTAGAAGGTCTTACATTGAGCACAAATTCTGAGGCTTCTTGTAGCAATTGCAAGTTTGCCCAGGTTTTCCACCAGCTTCTCTAGCCTCCAGGTAAAAGGATTCTCCCTGCTTCCAGAAGCTTGCTGTGCACATTTGGCACCAGCAGGGGATGGACTTTTAGCCTGAGGGCAGAATGGCCACCCGGCCGCATGGCAAGCGCAAAAGAACAACTTCCCTCTTCCTGCCTGCCACAGGATATGACATCGGAAGGACTTCTGACCTGCCCAGCTGATGCACTTCACCTATCACCTACCTGGATTTTATCCTGAGGTCACTTCCTTCCCCGCCTTCTTGTGGGGGATATAAAAAGCTTTGCAGAGTAATAAACTTGCTCTTTCCAGCCCATCTTGTCTCCCGCCTAACTTCTTTCTCCTGTGCTCTCTGTCTTTAAATCACCATAAGAGCACATGGTGATCTCTTATAGCATGCCGGTGGCTAATAAGGGATTTACTTTCGTAACACCCGGTGGATCGTACCAGTAAACTGGTACCAAGATCGTTGCAGCCTCTTGGGTTGTAACCACGTATCGCTGTGGTTCTCAGGACTGCAGCCACGACCGAGGTAGCCATAAACTACCTCCCCCAGGTTTCCCAGAGCCAAGGATTCAGGTTGCAAATCCGGATTGCAACAGCTTCTTTCTCAACTGACCATTTCTTTAAAAGGAATGGGCCAAAAGAGAGGACAGAGAAAGGAGGGGCTGCACCTTCCAGTGGATACAAGTCGCAATGGTCTTGAGGCTTTGCCTTTTGGCATCCACCTGCCATCCCATTCCAACCCAACTGCTGGAACGGCTGCTTCAGCATTCCAGAAGTTGATTGAGCCCTGCCAAGACCAATCCAGGAATGGTCCAGGAATGGCATCTTTGCATCCTTCCAGATCCTGTAGGTGAAAAAATACTTCGCTTTGCCAGTTCCCATTCTCTTGTCCATCAGCTTCATAGAGTGCCCCCCTGGTTCTAGTACTGGGTGATAAAGGATTTTTTCTCAATCTCCCTTTTCTATACCTTTCAAGGCTGAAGAGGCCCAGACATTGCAGCCTGATTTTGTGAGGCAAGTGTTCCAGCCCCTTGAGCATTCCAGCTGCCTTCTTGAGCTCTTTTCCTGCCCCCTCTTGCTTTTGCAGGGGCAGCTCGGAGAGGCTGAGAGTGAAGCTGAACCCCACTGCCATCCCTTGCACACCTCCAGTCTGGGTAAATTTGGGGCATAGGTGGCTCCCAAAATCAGGAAATATTGAAGCAGTGCTGTCATTTATTCTAGGTTATCTTTACAGAAGACATCAAGTCCATCTTCTCTATTTCTTTTACTTTGTTGTAGGGATGTGCACAAATGTTTTTTTCTTTTGGCATTTAATTCAAAACAAATAGAATGTTCAAAAATCCATATTCATATGAATAAATTGCATTTAAAAAGTGGTAAAATTCTATTTGATACAAATCTATTTGTATGTATTCGTACGAAGACTTGATACATATCAGATACTAATTAATATGTATCCGATAATATCTGATACGAATGAAAATGTATCTGATATGAATTAATACATGTCCAATACATATCTGTAACATATCTGTGCTCTGAAAACGTCAAATCTGTTCTGAATCCACTTTTAATATTCTGTCGATCCTTGTTGAATGCAAATTGGATCCATTGCAGATGTGACTGGTGCTCTGTTTTTCCACATCCCAAACTAATGAATGTCTGAACTATTCATACAAATGCTTGGAAAAATTTGTATTCGTTTGAATGTTAGCATTCAAATATTGTAACATCCAAATTCAGCAGGAGGGGAAGAAGTGTGTCAGGGGCCCACTATCACAGTGGTAACAGGCAGGGGGTTATACAGCATTGAGAAGCAGAAGAGAGAGCTTAGGAGAAGGGGTGATAGATGTATTGAAGCTATCACTCCTTCTGTTCTGCCTCCCAGCCAACAGAGTTTGGGGAGGCCTGCCAACCAGCCCCCTGCTCTGGCTGTGCTGCTCCTGAAGCCAGATCAGTCTGGAATAAACATCTGTCATACATGATTTTCAATTAAGGGACTGATCTGGCATGCATTACCAAGACCTGGGGAGATGAACTGGGTGGGCCTAGTCTTACCCAGTTTCATCGCCCAGGATACTCAGTGCAGCACTGCTACAGACCAGAGGGGAGGGGGAGGGGGTGTTGCTGTAGTCCGTCAGACTTCCATCTCCTTCACCAGATGGCCAATTGGCTGTGTAAAGGAGTTTGAGGGGCTGTTTTTGATGTTGGGCCAGAGAGACAAAATAGGGGTGGGGCTGCTGTACCATCCACCCCACTGCCTAGAAGCCTCCCTATCTGAGCTGGCTTAGGTAGTCTCAGAGGTGGTGTTGGAAGCCCCTGCCATGGTGGTGCTGGGGGATTTCAATGTCCATGCCAAGGTTATGCTAAGTGGGGTGGCTTAGCTCTTCATGGCCTCCATGACAACCATAAGGCTGTCTCAACACGTAATGGGTCCAGCTCATACAGCAGGTCATACCCTTGATCTGGTTTTTGCCTTAGAGCCAATTGGTGGGACTCTGTTAATAGGAGGGTTGGTTGTTAACCAGTTGTTGTGGATGGACCATTCACTGGTGAGATTTGGACTTACAGTGGCAGCTCCCCTGTGTGGGGATGTGGGACCTATTGAAATGGTCTGCTCCCAGAGACTTATGGAATGTGAGTGATTCCTGAATGCCCTGAAGGATTTTTTTCGTTGGCATGACTGGTGCTCCTGTTGAAGCTCTGGTCTCTCTCTGGAATAGGGAGATGAGCTGGGCTATTGACATTATCGCTCCCAAGTATCCTCAACATGCTTGTAGAGCCCAAAAAGGAAGGTCAACTGCTAGACTGCAGGTGGCATAAATCCAGCTGTGAATCCGACCAAACATGGATCAGAGCATACTGTTATGCCTACCGTGTGGTGATGACGGCACCTCAAACAGCTAACCAGCAGAACTCTTTAGAGTAGTAAATGGCCTTGTAAAACTAGGCTCAAGGAAGTGTGAGCCAGAGCCATGTAATATCTGCTGTGACAGTTTTGCAAAGCACTTTGAGGACAAAGTCGCTCAGATTCATAGGGGATTAGATGTCACAATTGGATATAGTCCAGGAGATGGGTTCAGAGAACTGTCTGGTCCAATTCTTTTGGATCAGTTTCAGTTATTGTGGCCTGAGGATGTGGACAAGCTACTTGTGGGGGTGCAGCCAACAACTTGCCCCTCCTGGCTGATAAGAGCTAGCTGGCAAGATATGACCAGATGGATTCAGGAAATGGTGAATGCCTCTCTGAGGGATGGGGTGGTTCCACTGGCCCTTAAACAGGCTGTGGTATGCCCCCTCACTTGCAGGCTTCTCCAGGGATCAATCTTATCTCCTATGCTCTTTAATATCTATATAAAGCTGCTGGGACATTTCATTAGATTTGGAGTGAGGTGTCCTCAATATGCAGATGATACCCAGCTCTTTCTCTCTGTACCATCTGAATCAGGAGAGGCAGTTGGAGTGCTTGACAGGTGCTTGGAGGTGGTAATGGCTGGATGGAGGGCAATAAATTGAAGCTGAATCCAGACAAGACAGAGGTAATGTGTGTCACAGGGTCTCAGGTCCATGTAGTTGGGAGGTACCCTGTCCTTGACGGGGTTGCAATGCCCTGGAAGGGACAGGTGCATAACTAGGGGGGGGGGGTTACTTCTCGACTCGACACTGATGCTGGAAGCTTAGGTAGATGCCGTGGCCAGGAATGCCTAATCCCAACTATGGCTGGTACATCAATTGAAGCCTTTTTTGAACAGAGACAGCTTGGCCACAGTTATCCATCCTCTGGCAACCTCTAGGTTGGACTATTGTAATGCACTCTACATGGGGCTGCCCTTGAAGATGGTTCGGAAGTTGCAGCTAGTGCAAAGTACAGCCGCTAGAGTGTTGACTGGAACAGCTGGCCAGATACACATCATGCCATTTTTAGAAGGGCTGCATTGGCTGTCAATTTACTACTGAGCCCAATTCAAGGTGTTAACTCTGACTTATAAGGCCCTAAATGACTGGGCCCCAAATATCTAAAGGAACGCCTTCTCCCATATCAACCTGCCCGTTGCCTTAAGATCTGGAGGGGAGGGTCTCCTGCTTGTCCAACTACCTTCACCAGTGAGGCAGATGGGTACTCAGGAGAGGGCCTTCTCAGTAAAGGCCCCCTTGAGGTGCGTCAGGCTCCTTCTCTGTTTATGTTCAGGAAGGTGGGTTATGTTTCTCCTACTACAAACACTACTGTTTTATTTGATATTGTTTTGTCTTTAATATGCTGTGATGGTTTGTATCGCTTCAGTGTATATTGTTTGTTTGATATGCTGGATTTTAAAGGTTGTTACCCACCCTGAGACCTTCAGGTACAGAAATATAAATAATGAATAAAATTTTGAATGTTGCAAATATTTGTGTATATCCCTACTTTGTTGCTATCCCTGCAACCCTTTCTGTAATCCAAATCAAGGAGCTGCTAAGAACGTATTGCCTATACAACAATCTTGCTCAAAGAGCTGCTGAGAACTTATTGTGTGCACAGGAGTGAAGTAGGACTAGGCTGAGGGCTCACTAATCCAGGGCCAAATTCGTTCTTCCCATCCCATCTGGGGCAGAGGAAAGGTGAGCTTGCCCATGAGTCTACTAGCACTTGGACTCGTGAATGCTAGTACATGCCATCCTTCTCCCACATGCCTGGACACTTACCTGACATGCATATGGTGTCCAGGTGCCACTACCTTTGAGTCCCAATGCTGGTGCTAGAGCCTGTCTGCCTGCACTGTCACTGGGACAACCCTGACACAACACACATATGTTCCTGCACACCCCATCAAATGATATGCCAAGTGTGTATACAGCATCCAGAGCCTGGGGAAGATAGGTGCACACGTGGAGCACTTAATCATGTTCCACACATAGTCATCTTGCAGTGAGCCAGTTTGGTCTAGGGGTTAGGGAGCTGGACTCTTATCTGGGAATACCGGGTTCAATTCCACCCTCCCCCATGAAGCCAGCTGGGTGACCTTGGGCTAGTCACAGCTCTCTTCTGAGCTCTCACAGCCCCACCTACCTCACAGGGTCCCCTTAAATGGGTGAGAAAAGCGCGGTAGAAAAGTCAACTCTTCTTCTTCTTGCAAGGAAGGAGCTCATTCGGAAATGGTTTCTTCAAGTGCAGATGCTCCGTCTTGGGGTTCACTGCTAGGCAACCAATGGGCAAAGTGCAGAAAGGCCCTGGATGAGTGGTAGACCGGATCAATGTGGTCTCCATCTATTCTAGCACTCTTTAGCATACATTTGCTGCTCTAAAGCCTCTGCCTGCAGTTGATCCAGATCTAGCTAACATTGGTCTAGCTAATACAAGTTAACTCAGGCTAAGTGCAGACAGGACACGCGACTAGGCTCAGAGAACTGGTGTGATAGCTGCAGTGGGGAGTGTTGGAGCCCATGGCAGTTAAGTCCAAAAATCTCCTTATGGTTCAAGGAAGATGATAGGGAAGGTTTTGGCAACATTTAATTTCCTGTATCCAACAGTTTCCTAAAAAGTGGGAGAAGGAGTAACTGCCAGGTTATGAAATGTGGGTTACTATAATCAGGTTGTTTCATCTTACAGAACTGAAACATTAGAAGCCAAAGAAGAGGAAGAAGAAATCCCACCATCTGTTATACCAGGCCATCCTTGACAGTTTTGTACCACAACTTGTTTTGCAGCAGTTAACATAAATCTGTTTTTTAATCTCGCATTTCTTCATTTTTCTGTTAATAACAGGCATAGTTCTGGAGTAAAGTGCATTGTGTTTTTCCCCCATTACATTTTTTATTAGGGTCCAAAATCACTGTATGTTAGGGCTTTGCCACCACAGAGGTAATGAAGTGCCAAGTGTGCTACATCCAT
This sequence comes from Aspidoscelis tigris stejnegeri, assembly GCA_023333525.1. NCBI lineage: Eukaryota > Metazoa > Chordata > Lepidosauria > Squamata > Teiidae > Aspidoscelis > Aspidoscelis tigris. The sequence goes on from JALMGA010000022.1 coordinate 8,866,728, forward strand.
GCCAGCATTGGGGGTGGAGAGAGAGATGGACTTGGAAATATGCATGGGCCTGATCCTAGCTCACAGAAAGACCATCCAAGGAGAGCTGAACTCAGGTTAGTGCCCACTTCAAGATTTTACAAAACCCTTTATACCTTCTAGACAAGTTTCCTTTTTCACTTGGCAATTTTACAAATATAACTTAATTTTTTTCTCTGAGACGTTTAATTATACTTCCTCATCCTGCTTTTTTTCCTCACCCAGGACAGCCCAGTGTGCAGTGGGATGAAGCATGCACATCTTGTGTGCTATGCTCCATCCCAGAGCAGCCGAGAGCTGCCGTGGTTGCTGATAGCTGTGGAACAGTAAAGACCACTAAAGCGCGCTCAGTTAATGCCTGGATGCAGCCTCGGCATGATTTCCTATGCTAAAGGGTGGGGAGGAAAAGATGCGCTTTCCCCAATACGTTTTTGGAGCGTTTTCAGTGGGAACAGCAAGAACCAGGGTTGACTGCAATTTATAATTAAAAAATGGGAACGGGCAGAATGCGCGTTCGCATCAGAGTTAGGTTAATTTCGTTTTTAAAAAGTCAAGTGGGAACACGTCCACATTGTCACTAACCTTGGGGACTTCTATGTGTTTTTTCATCCAAGATGATGACAACGGGAATGATTTCCCCCCCCCCCTTTTTTAGAGGTTCTTCCCTTCATAGGCTTGAGCTCAGCATAGTGGTGGCTTGTCTATACCTGCTGCTGCAACGGCCTCCTTTTGTGTAGCCTTATACGTATGCTTTGCATGGAATGAAAAGATTTTTTCCCCTACAAACTGACCCGAATGTTTTCTCTCTCCTGTCTGTCAAAGGCTCCCTTTTATCTGAGCAGATATTTCAATAGAGCCATGGTGATTTATTGCCCAAATAGCACTGTTCCCTGTCAGAGATTGCAATCAAAAAGGTGTATTTTGCAGCTAATAAGAGCCCCTCTCCCCTCTTCCTCCTCCTCCTTGACTGTCTGTTCTTTCTCCTGCTTCTTCAAATATTGTTTTACGAGCCCTGCGCTCACTGTCTTCTCTACAAAGAGGTTGCGCCTCCAGGAACAATTCTGTCACCTCAGTGCTGCAGGGCTGGTGCTTTGATGCTTCGCTTGAAGAACTTGGAACGGCACTAGGAAGGATATCAATTTTGTCCCTCATCTTCATCACTTTCTACCTAGTCCTTGTGCACTTCCCTTCCCGTCCCTAGTAGGCATGGTTCTGGAATGCTTTGGCTGTCTGCACTCAGGGTACCCAAAGCATTCAAAACTTAACGAGCACCATACTAGCTGCTGGCTAAGTGCAAATTGCCATCATTACAGCAATGATCTTTGTATATACAGTAAAAGGAAAATTTGCCCAAGGCAGTTTGCAAAAAACAGAAAATATACAATGCAGAGTAATAATCAAAACATTATAATAAAGATATATTATAAAAATTGCACACCATGCAAAGTATTGCAAAATAAGCCAGAACACTCCCACACACAAACACTGAGGCAGCCGAGGGCAAGTGGAGTGCAGAGGTCCCAGTCCCACAGAGAATCGCCTCCTCCAAGATGTCCGTTCCCAGCCAGGCTGGAGAGTCACCCAGAGGCCCTTTGGAGTCCTCTGGTGAAGCTGAGACCAGAGGCCTTTTCCCACTACAGCCGAACGGACCCAATCCAGACAGGCCAGGGAGGGCCTGTAGCTGTCAGAGAGGGAGCCTGCACACACTTTATCTCTTGAACAGCGTTGGGACGGCCCTGAACGCCCTGGGCCAGGTGTGGAGCACTAAGTGCACTACACCCAGGACGCGTGTGGGCACTCTGGGACGGGCTGGGGTGGATCCAAATGGAACCGCCTGCCCAGAGGAGCAAATAGTCTGTCCCAGGGTGTCCTTCACATGTTTTGACAGCCCTTGTGCAAATAGGTCTCAGGTGGAGTCCAGAGCCCCTGACAAGAGGGACCCAGTCCTGCAAGGAAGCGGCTCCAAATGATCATGCCCTGGCAGAGTGGTCTAGACCAAGGTTCTCTTCCTCCTTGGGCAGGCCTTTACCCTGGCAAAGGCACCACGGTGTCTGTCTAGTTCTGTTGCTGTGGCAACCAGGTGACACAGCGTGCAATTTCACCTCCGCAGCCAGTCACATGCTCCCCCTGTGCCTCTTTGACCCAGAAGAGGTGGGATGGAGCATGCCAGGCTATCCCAGCCTGGCTGCTAATATAGGTGTGGAACTCTGACGTGTGCACAGCTGTTTCTAGTAAAGAAGTAGCTCCACAGAGTGCAGATGCACCACGCTGGAGCACAATTTAAGCACCAGTGCTGCTGGACACTGGGGTAGCTTCTGGTATAGCAGGAGACATTTCTGATCTGGAAATGCTTCCTGCAAGTGCAGATGGTGCTTCCCTAACCCTAACACTACCAGTGCAAACTATCCTCAGGACTCATAGTAGCCATAACAACATGTGACTTTCTGAACATAACATCTTAGATCTACCAAATCGATGTGTCACGTCATTCTCTGGATTAGGTCTTCTCCACTGACCTGAGCAAAGGGCACCTTATGATGTGAAATTGAAAAACTGGACTTTTTTGTGGCTTTTTGCCACTGAAAAAGTCATTTTTCATGACCAAAACAAAGCAAAATAGCAACATTCAATTGAATTGTTCATTTTCATGAGCAGGAGACTTTGATAGAATTTTTGGATATTCAAAAAACCAGATTTTCAGTTCATTGCAAATGTCTGCAAATTTGAAATATTCCGTCAGATTTGCAAACATAAATCTTGTTTTGCATCTCCCTCCTTCACAGCCTCCGATCCTTGCTCTAGCACGCCCTCAGTCCCACAGGACTTCAGAATCTGCTAGCAACTCACTGGAGGTTGGCAGAAGCTGCTGGGTGCCCTTTAATATACCCAGTTTAGTCTTTTGCCTTGAGTTTTATCCTTAAGCTCTCATAGGATGGCTCAGTTTAGAAAGCCTTTGCCAAAAGATCCCCTTTGCTCTTAAACAGTATTCTGGCTAGTCCCAATTAGGGAGTGCACCAGAGTTAACCCGCTTAGCACCTTCCACACTGATTTTTGGACAACGAGGGTTTCTTTCCTGCCCATTTTTATTCCTCTGCTTTTCCTGTGTTTTCTTTTCCCTTTAATAAAGGAAATAGTTTGTTGGAACTTTGCTTGTTTTGCATTGGTTTTCTACTGCCCTTTCCTCTGACGCTAGTTAGCTCTGTCACCTTTTTGGCAGTGCATGAAATCCGCCTCCTAGCTTTAAGAACCCACAATTGAGTGAACTGAGAGTGCTAATATTCCCAAGCTGGTAAAATAGAGTTCATTTCTAACAAAATAAGCACTTGTTCTTGAAACAGAAAGTGGACTGTCCCACATGCTGCTGAAATCAATGAATGGACTTGATCCATCCTAATCATCTAGTGAGTCCTGAGGCCAATTTGAACTGGGCCCCATAGTTCACGATAGAGTAACATCTGGGCAGGTGCACCTGCATTTGCAGAAGGCATTTCCACTTGCCTTACCAGATCTTACCCTATTGTCTACTAGCAGTGGTGCACCACATGCAACCCAAACTTAACTAAAAGCATACCTGAAACGCCCAGTGCCATGAACTTTCACACTCGTTCCAGTGCAAGGAGTCATCTCAGGTGCCATGCGAGAGCACTGGCACCTCAGATGACCCCAAACGCAACTGGGCATGTGCGGAGCCCCATCGTCACCATGGCAATGGTGTATGCACCATCACTCCAGACTCCACAATCCAGATGGCAGTGCCTGCTGGCAATCAGACACACGCCCAGACACAGGTATGTCTCCAGGTGCATGGGGCTTAGCATAATGTGCACTAGCATCCCCAAGTGCAAATGCCAATTCACACTCGTGGGGATGTACTTTCCCATCCTATGGACAGGAAGAAAAGTGCAGAAATGCCTTTGGTTCTGAGTTACAGCGACCTTTAAAAGATAGGCTGCAGTGGTCCATAGTGAAAAAAAGGCTTAGAAGTGGTTGTGCCTTAATTCAGCAAATGCAAAGGCACAAAGGGATGTGCCTAGGAAGTAGAGTGGGAACACAAGCGCCTGCGTTCTTCTGCTTCTGAGCCACTTCTGAGCTGCTTTTCTCATGCGGCAGATGAAGCTGCAACTAGACATTGCTTATTCATGCCTCCCTCAGCGCATATGGAGGGTCTGATCCCAATAAATAAAGGCAAAGACACTGGCGAGTCACAATTCCCCAGGAAACTTTCCTGAATTAGCATGTTTCAGCTGTTCAGATTTTGCCCTTAATTTCAGACTCATTTCCAGATTTGTACCACCTCTACTCTAAGGCAGGGCGAGTGAACGCACATTTTCTGGTCTGTTGTTGTATCAGTGTGAACATGAGCAGCGCATATGTTATTATCTCTCCACGTCCCTTGATTGAAAACCTGTCAGAGCGCATTTCCAAGCCTCTCCCACCAGGCTGTGGGCTGCACCACCCAGAGTCCTCTTCGGGTGGGACCCCTATTAATCATCTGTTCGTAAAAAATAATTCCCTTTGATAGCGGTGCTCAGAAGGTTTTGCTGGAGGAAGTTTAAAAAGGTAAAGGTGAAACAGCAGCTTTGAGAAGACGCTCTAAGCATTCGGCTGCCACGCATTTTCACCATCCAATCACCCATAGTAGGAATTTCAGCACTTTCCCCCTTTTCTTTCTCTGCATAAACTGACCTGTCTGCAACCACCAGGAATTAGATTAAAGCATTTTTAGATTCTAAACTCTATCACCCACCATACCTAATAAAAACAATGCTGGTATATAGAAGACAGTCCGCAATACTCTTTGAATCACATCTACTATTTATATCCAGTGGATGCTCCTCTACCCGCTGGGATCAGGGCAGGGGCATCAGGGCAGCAGACATAGTACTCTGGAGCCCTCCAGGCTGCACCCTAAAGGTCTTAAGATGATTATTACTGGATAGAAGGGACCAGAAGTAACTGTAGCTCCTGAAAAGAAAGAGCTGGAAGTAGGGATGGATGCACACAATGCAATTTTCGACATTCAATTCGTAGAGAATAGAAGATTCAAAAATCCGAATTCCAACGAATAAAGAAAAATAACTGGATCTTCGCATCGAATATTCATTCGTATCCGCCTGGTCTCAACTGGCCATCTGAGCATCTGACGGTGCCCAGCCAATGGGGCCGCCCCCTCAAGCATGCTCAGAACAGCCCGGCCTAGTCTACACAGAATCGGGCCTGCAGGAGAAGGTAAGCCCCGTTCACACGCGTGCGCAACCCTGGGGATGGGTTGGGGGCTTTTGGCTGGCGTTCCTGCCCACCCCCGGAGCCCGATCTGGGGTTCGGGAGCGAGCAGGAACCCAGGGACAGAAGGCACCCGGGCTGCCCACACTGGGTCGATAGGAGCCAATGGGAGCAGCCCGGGGGAGGGGCCGAGCTGTCACAGGGAGGGAGCGTGCGAATGCTTTCTCTCTGACACAGTTCGGAATGCGCGGAGACAGAAACTCGAACGTGTGGAGGGCACGTTGGGACGCTTGTGGGCGGCCTGGAATGGATCCGGCCGCCTGCAAGAAAGAATGCTGCGTCCCAACGTGCCCTCCATGCGTTCAAAAACCCCTTGTGCAAAAAGGCCTCAGGTCTCAGAAGACAGTTCTGCTTTAGAAAGGATGCCTGGTCCACACCTTCTGCAAGCTCCAAAGCTCATTTGAAGATAAGAACAGAAGGGACATTTAATTTGCTCGTAAGCTGTCTTTGGGCAGCTAACATACAGATCACCAAGGTTCCATTTCCCCAATTCTTTTTGCTTCTAGATTGGTGTATATAAATATTATACCCACTATTTTTTTACTATTATTGTTACTAATGGTAATAGGAACCTGACCATCCTATTCCAGCCACAATGTGAAACTCTAGGTGCAGAGGAAGTAATGGACTGGGATGTGCAAAGTTTGGTTTGTATGCAAAAATTCAGTCCAACAGTTCAGGCTTGTGAATGTTCGTATAGAACCAAACATGCAGTTGTTCGGATATCCAGAAATTCAACTGAATTGTAGCTTCTGGAGCAGATCCAAGAGCAGATCCAAGATTCATAGAGCAGGCTACAATAATCTAAACATCAGGCTACCAGCACAAAGGCAGCAAAGTTTGGCCCTTCAAGTCGTAGCAGGGACACCAGCTGAAGTTGTGTGTGGCGACATGCCAAGACTTCCTGGTCTTGTTCCCTCCTGGTGGTTTCCAGAAACATATTCAGAGGACCAGCAAGCACTCGGATGCTGCCATGATGACACATGGGTCACACATTATACAGGGCTGATGTGGGACCTTTTGTCACTAATGGCCTTTGCAGTCTAAGTAGATCAAGCTCTGAGAAGTGGACTGTTCCCCTAACTTAGTGCTTTGTCCTGGTTTGTTATTATTCATTACTAAAGTATTGATTTGGATATATACAAATTGCATTTAAGAGTGCCTAGTCAGAGCACTTAGGTGCCTTTTGCCTTGTATTAAAAATACAAATAGTCCTGCAAAAAATAGCAAACACTAATGCAAACTCAGATATATTGCCCAGCAATTAAGGCCGGGCTCCCAAGATGCCCTATCTGTAGAATACAGACCACGTGCTGCCCTTGAATACACACTGTCTTCAGATGTTGCAGATAAGTTTCCAATAAACTTTGCATTCAGGGGAGAGGGAAGAAAATGTCATAGGATGGCACTTTCCCACAGGTTACTGAGTTATGATCCTGGCTTACAACAGATTGGAACTTTAGTCCAGTGGTATCTCTAACTGTGGTCTTCCAGATGTTCTATAACAACTCACAGCATGCTCTTACAAGGCTGGGTGGGAATGGAGATTATTCAGAAGGTCAACTTGGTAAGTGAGAACAACTGTCTGGATGACTCCCTTCGCCAGATGTATTACCCAAAATTCTTGAACAGGAGATGCAGAGGTAACTGGAGGTAGCTACAGAGTCCCATTGCTTGCACACCAGTGTAGTCCTAAGTAGTTCATAATGATGGCATCTCAAGCAGAAGACAAAGGCAGAACCTTCACCTGCTCTTGATTTCCTGCGTGTGGCCTTTAGAGGCATCCTGTCTGCCTCTCCAGCCTGGAGATGGTACCTAGGCATCATTGATACAGCTGTCCTCCATAAATTTGCCTTAAAGCCATCCAGGCTGTTTGCTGTCACATCCATTCTTTAGTTCATTAAATCCAATCTTATACATCAAATAATAAACCTTGAACATTTCGGACCAGATACCCCTGCCTTCCGACGGCTTGCATCCTGGGAAGATGGAGAATAGGCCACAATCCTCCTCCTTCTGAAACAATTTCAGCTATTTGAAGAGTTATTTTATATTCACCCATCCTTCTTCTTTGTTTGAGGCCTAGCGACGGCTGGTTGTCAACAATTAGTGAACACCTGGGGAAGAGTGTCCACATGGGGAGGAGGCTGTTACAGCTTCCAAACAGCCCCTGCCTTCCCAGAAGTTCACGAATTGTAGATTAAGTGTGGAGCCCTAAGCTCACCTGGAGCATGTAGGCCGCGGCCATTTGCACCTCTTCCAGTGTTCTGGGGTCATCTGAGATGCCTCGGACGACCACAGATGCAACTGCATGGCGTAATGGTGTAGGGAAGTGGTCAGTTCTCCAAATCCTTCCTCTTGGGGACTCGGCTTCACTTCTGTGGGCGTCTCTCAGTATAAAGCCTGCAGAGGAATCAAACTTGTGGGCTGTCTAGTCCATCAGCCTGCCCCCCCCCCGGTGGGCGCCAGCTCACCACTTGCTCTGCTCACAGCAACTGGTTTTTAGAGGTAATCTGATGCCCCCCCCCCAGCCTTGCCTTCCCTCCTTAGGCCCACTGCTGAATATCCTTCCAGTTTTTGCAGAAGCCTGTGTGCATCTCTCTGTCTGACCTCCGGTGGTCCTGCCCCCTCCTGTCCTTCCCATGCAATGCTTTCTAGGTGATTAGTTCCAGGGTTGGGGGCTTTTGTTACAATGCGTCTCTCTCCATCCCCCTCATTTCATTGGAATTAGATCTCCCACCTGAGATAAGGTTTATATTTGCTTAATCTCCCGGCTTAACCAGCAGCATTTTTAATATTTTTAAAATGCTCATTTCAGAAAATAGGAATTTAGGCAAAGTTTTGAATAAGCAAATGTGAGCTCTTCTGGCAGGTTGCTTAGCATTCAGACTCGCTAAGCCAAGGTGGAGGTTGCCTTTCAGGTTCAGAATGAAACTAAAGCCAAGGAGCAGAGAACAGACTCAGGAGCAAGAAAAACATGCAGCACCCAAGAAGAGGGGGAGGGGGCTTTTATACCCTTCTTTCCACCCCTGTAAGGGGACTCTGGCTGGCAAACCTTCTATTCTTCTCCCCACAGCAGAGGCAGGTAGGGCTGTGAGAGCTGAGAAAGAGAGCTGTGACTAGCCCAGGGTCACCCAGCAGGCCCTCAGGAGGAGTGTGGAATCAAACTCTTCTAACCACAAGACCAAACTGGCTCATTCTTGCCACCCTTCTGGAGTAGCAATGTAAGAACAGAGAGAGCAAAAACTGTTCAGGAAGCTAACATAGGATCCAACACAGCTGCTGGTACGGGTGAATGGCCCTGTCTGCACTTGGCCTTATTCTGGAATATATATTGTGGTCTGCTGGCCACAAGCTCATGCACTAGCATGCAGACAACAGGTCCCTATTCTGGGATATATTCCAGAATAAGGCCAAGTGCAGAAAGGCCCAATGACTTGTCCACGCATGGACTGACCTAACGGGAGACATGCATCCAGTGGAAAAGCCATGTTTGCAGAGGGTATAATGTCAGCACGACGCTGGTCCCGTATTCCTTGGCAGTAGACTAACTCAGCTGTTTGTACAGAGACCAATGTGGCTCACAAGTGCAGTAGATGAAGTCATTAAAAACAAGAAGAGTTCATTTAGAAAATGGAAGGCTTCTCCAAATGAAGAGAACAGGAGGGAACATGGACACTGGCAACACAAATGCAAGACGGCCATTAGGAAAGCTAAGAAAGATTTTGAGGAGCACATTGCTAAAAACATCAAAAGAAATAACAAAAACTTCTATAAGTATATCAGAAGTAGGAATCCAACCAGGAAAGCAGTTGGACCACTAGATGGTAAAGGACAGAAAGGGATAATTAAAGAAGACACGGAGATTGCAGAGAAACTAAATGAATTTTTTGCCTCCGTATTCACGGAGGAAGACAGAAGACACATGCCAGTAGCTGAGCCTGTATTTTCTGAAGAGTTAAACTGTACAGAAATAACCAAGGAAGAGGTCCTGGCATGTCTCAATAAACTAAATGTGAACAAGTCACCAGGACCAGATGGTATTCATCCAAGAGTCCTTAAGAAACTCAAATGCGAAATTGCCAACCTTCTAGCAAAAATATATTATCTTTCCCTAACATCAGGCTCTGTACCTGAGGAATGGAGGGTAGCAAATGTAACACCAATCTTCAAAAACTGATCCAGGGGTGATCCAGGCAATTACAGACCAGTTAGCTTAACATCAGTTCCATGTAAGGTGATGGAAACCATGATTAAAGACAGAATTAGTGTGCACATGGAGGATCAAGCATTGCTGAACAAAAGCCAACATGGCTTCTGCAAAGGTAAATCATGCCTCACAAACTTGTTGGAATTCTTTGAGAGTGTCAATAAACATGTGCATAAAGGTGAACCAGTAGACATTGTCTATCTGGACTTTCAGAAGGCTTTTGACAAAGTCCCACACCAAAGGCTACTGAGTAAACTCATCAGCCATGGAATAAAAGGACAGGTTCTGTCCTGGATTTGTGACTGGCTTAAGGGCAGGAAGCAGAGAGTAGCAATAAACGGCAAATTCTCAGGGTGGAAAGAAGTAAAAAGTGGGGTCCCTCAAGGCTATTTGGACCAATGCTTTTTAATTTATTCAACAATGATCTAGAAGAAGGGGTACATAGTAAAACAGCAAAGTTCACTGATGATACTAAATTATTTAGGGTAGTAAAATCCAAAAGAGATTGCCAAGAGCTCCAGAGGGGTCTCTTAGCATTGGGTGAGTAGGCAACCAAGTGGAAAATGTGCTTTAATCTTAACAAGTGCAAAGTAATGCACATCGGGGCCAAGAATCCAAATTATGTCTATAAACTGATGGGGCCTGAGCTTTCTGCAGCACACCAGGAAACGGATCTTGGGGTTCTGGTGGACAGTTCAATGAAGGTGTCAACCCAGTGTGCGGCAGCAGCAAAAAAAGCAAATTCAATGCTGGGAATAATTAGGAAGGGAATAGAAAACAAGACAGCAAGTGTCATTTTGCCCCTTTATAAATCTATGGTGAGGCCACATTTGGAATATTGTGTACAATTCTGGTCAGCACACCTCCAAAAGGATACTATGGAACTAGAGAAGGTGCAGAGAAGGGCAACCAGAATGATTAAGGGGCTGGAACACTTCCCTTACGAAACCAGGCTGCAATGTCTAGGCCTCTTCAGTCTGGAGAGTCGGCATTTAAGAGGGGACCTGATTGAAGTATATAAAATTGTGCATGGTATAGAAAAGGTGGATAGAGACAATTTCTTTCCTCTATCACACAATACTAGAATCAGGGGGCACTCTGTGAAGCTGATGGGTAGGAGATTCAGATCCGACAAAGGGAAGTATTTCTTCACCCAGAGGGTCATCAGCTTATGGAATGTGCTGCCGGAAGAGGTGGTGACAGCTACCAGTCTAGATGGCTTTAAGGTAGAGTTAGACAAATTTATGGATGTATCAATGGCTACTAGAATGAACGCCTAAGTGTATCTTTCAGGCTGGAGGGGGGGGGGGGACCGGGGCGCTTCTAAGGCCATTTGCTGGGATTCTAGAGCAGGAATAGGTTTGTCCTTGTCTCTGCTTGAGATGCCCATCAGCATTTGGTGGGCCATTGTGTGCGACAGAATGCTGGACTTGATGGGCTGTGGCCTGATCCAGCAAGGCTTCTCTTATGTTCTTACGTTCTAGACGAAGGCAAGCAGGTTCATCCATAGAGCTGGCAGAGTTTAGCGCCTTTTCAACCATTTGCAAATCCTTGGCTGTGTACAGACAGGGTCTAAAAGCCAGAATTATCCCGGGACTAAATTGGGATTGTCACATCTATCTGCGGCAATCTCAACATAGTCCAGGGGTATAGAGATGAAATCCCATGATACTGCAGGAAAAAAACCAGGTTTTCCCATATGGTGATATTACTTAGCATGCCCGTTGTGTTGCTTGCTCCTGGGGTTCTTTATCCTAGAAATACCCACTGCACGGGCCTGTGCACAGTACTCAGCTGAATGCACCCATTGGGCAAATGCAGGGGTTGGCATTTGTGCACCTCTGGGTATTTCATGCTATTGGAGGATCGTGTGAGTGAGTACAGACAAGAGGAATATTCATACTTACCCTCCTGGCTCAGCCGGGGAGAACTCCTGGACGGCACCTCAGATCACCCCCTTGCACCCAAAATGGTCTGAAGGGTTGTGGTGTGGATGTGACAGGTCAGGTTTTGGTTGGGACTGGGCAGGCAGGGGGGCATTTCTAGCTATAAATGTCTCTTGCCAATCCAGATGCACCTGCCAAGATGTTAACACATTGCAAACTAAGAGGCCAAGTGCAGATTAGGCTCGGCTTTTAATGGCTGAGGACTCTTAGTCCCAGCCCTCGAAGTTTCCAGCCAGGGCCTTTATGGCAGCTCAGCACTTTCTGGTGCCACTTCTAGCTGTGCTTCCTCCGCCGTATTCCAGCCTACAGACACATTCCATCCACACACCTTTCATGGTCCAGAAAATAAAGTCTGATCCAGTTGTGGACAATTTTGGCATCCTATCTCAGTCCATAACTGAGCAACTCAGCAATTATATCTCCTAATTCCTTCAGTACTCTAGGATGAAATTCATCTGGGCCTGGAGACTTGAATACATTTATGTTAGCTAAGTGTTCCCTCGCCTTTTCTTTGTCCACACAAAGTCTTGATTCTCTTGTTCCTTCCAGCTAGTATTTCATTTCATTTCTGAGAGAAAACAGATACAAAATAATAAATTCAGGTTATGCCTTCTCTATGTCACTTTTGACTAGCTCACCATTTTCATCCTGTAAAGGTCCTATAGATTCACTTTTCTTTTGCTCCTGATATACCCCCCAAACCCATTTTTTATTGCTTTGGGCCTTTCTTGAAATTCTCAATTCGTTTTGAGCTTTGGTCTTTCTGATATTTATCCTACAGTTTTGGCAAATTCCATTATATTCTTCTTTAGATATGCACCCCTCTTTCCATTTCTTAAACATTTATTTCTTTCTTTTCAGCATGTTATTGCTTTCTGGGTTAATCCACCCTCGTCTCTTCAGTTTTTTTCCCGCTCTTCCTCCTTTTGGGAATCGTTAAAGTTTGTGCCTCTAAAATTGCTTTTTGCAACATTTCCCATCCTTCTCGGACATTTTTGCCTTTTTGGACTTCCAGCCAATTTATATTCTGCACCCTCCTTCTGAGTCCATCAAAATCTGCCCTTCTGAAGTCCAGCCTTGAAGTTTGAGACGTCCTAGGGTTCCCTCCCTTTGTTATCCAAAATTCAATGATATCATGGTCGCTGCCTCCCAGTGTCACAGTCGCCCTTACTTCCTCCGCCATTTCTTCCCTGTTGGTAAGAATTAGATCCAAGATAGTAGATCCCCTTCAATTTTCCTCATTCTTTTGGCAGGTGAAATTATCTGCAAGAGAGGATAAGAATTTATTGGACCTCTGGCTTTTGCCTGAGAGAGATTTCCAGCAAATATCTGGATAGTTAAAATCCCCCATAATCAGATCCTTTTCTCAACAAAAGAGAGGATTCTAAGAGGAAAATTCTTGTATCTTATCTGCTTTATTTTTAGGATGACAGGTTTCTTGGTCCGCAGGCACAGTGGCCAATATTGGGGACAGTCCTGAAAAGAAATATGCTAAACTCCGACAACCCACCATCTTCTCTATTTGTGTCCTGTGTAAACCGGCTGGCCTTCCCCTCCATAGAGTTAGACTGTAGTGACATCTGCTGGAAGGAAAGAGAAGTACATTTCAACCTCCAGGACTGTATAAAGGCCATAACAGTTCAGCTCTGCATTAATTAGCAAATTTGTGACTACTGTGGCAGAAGGAAAAGCCTAATAATAACTCCACAAAGCGATCGTTCTAGCAGTCTGCGCTCCAGGAATACTGGAAGGAGGGTGGAATTGGATGATGGAAAGAAGATGACAGAATCCTGAATTCTTCCCTCCTATAACAATAGTACTGATTGGGTAAATCCCATACCAAATCCATGATTCTTCATGCACAAGGGCATCACTTGGCGGCAAAGGTGGTTGGGTGCCACTGAGTCACGGCCAATTCCTGGTCAACTGCCTGGGCACCTCCATGTTCATGCAAAGAAAGTGTAGGATGAATGGGCCTACCATAGAGGGACCGAGGAGATGAGTGGTGGCAATCATATGCATAATCACAGGTCATGGATGGCATGAGTTTAGGTGGCAGCATAATACCAGGGGATCCATGGCATTGGGGGTTGTCCCACCATCCCTGCTGTCTCCCTCTCCTTGCAAATAGTTGACAAGATGCTGTCTGACTCTTCAAAATGCCAGCAGGGGTCCCACTACATCTGCACTCATCCATGACTTGATAGTGGATGCAGGAGCTGGAAGTCCACGCATGACTGAAAGATGGATGGGGCAGATTTGCTTGACTCGGGTCCAGCTCTCAAGGGCTTTTTGAGTTCACTGTCAGTCTAGCATGAGGGGACATGTTGTCCCTCAAAACACTAGCCCGCCCCTCCAAACTGAAACAGACTAGGAGGGCCAAAAAGACAGATGGGGAGGCTTTTTGGGGTACCACCTGTCCACCTACCCAGAAACATTCCTGACCTAATTGGTAGAAGGGTTTTCTAGTATGGGCTCGAGATGGATCTGCAAAGACCATTAAGGCTGGTCTTTGCCCTGAATTGTGGGCGAGGGAGACTATACTCCCCTTTGTGCCTCGCCATGTCTTCACATCCTTTTATCCTCACAATGACCTTTCAAAGCCACCCTCTGATCTGTCACAACAGAGTAGAGGTTTGAACCCAGGGACTCCTCCACCATTCTGTAACAGGGTTACCTTGCTGCGATGTCCAGGCAGAGTATTTGGGTGTTTTATAAAAGTCTGGTCTTACAATGGTTCAGTTTGGGGCCTGTTAAGATGGCTCATACCCGGAATCATCCAAAATCCAATGGATTTCCAAATGTCTGGGGAAACTGCCATAGATGAGGGATCTAGTATTTCATTGAGGTTCTTGTAGATTCACAAAATTCCGAGACGGAAGGAGCCTTTGGCATTTGCTATGAGTTCTTTCTCCTGAATCCTGTCTTCTTGTTTGTCTCAGTGGGTGAAAGAAGAACATCAAAAAATGCTGAGGCAAGATCTTCCACAGCTGTGGCATGAAGGACAAGGAAAACTCCCACCTAAGTTGGAGCAGGAGGTGTCGCTGCAGCTGTGGTGAGGAAGAGCAATGAGGGTAAAACCCTGGCAGCTTAATTTCCAGCCACCATTATATTTCGAAGCAGCCCCCCAGGAAAGCTCTTCCAAGTAGCCAAGGAACTGTTGCCATTTCCCCCAGGGAACGCAGTGGTGGAGCCCTCCAAAGTCTGCTGTAATGCATTCATTAGGCACCTGGCAGTTAATTTCATTCATCTGCAGGCCTTCTGGAGTGTCCCTTTTGGTCAATATCCAAGAAGGCATTTTGCTTGGCTTTGTAGGAACACTTTCAGTTTGGGGGACCTGAGGACATGGACAAGGTGCTCCTAGTTGTCCAGCATATAATGTTCTCTCTTGACGTATTGCACATTTTGGCTTATTGGAGAGAATTTGGGGAAACAACTGGGAGAATCTAGGAGGGGTGAGGACAGGGGAGGGGTGAGGGGGGAGAGAGGTGGCCCAAGGCTTGCAAGAGGCCATGCTTGTCCCAGAGATTTATTGCATGTTGAAGAACATAGTGGCTCCAGCATTGCAGAACGTTTGCATGAAACTGATGGCTTTTGACCAACTGCCCATTGCCCTCTTCCTTTCACAGTCTCAGCTACTTCTACCACAAAATGCTCTTTCAGTCAAGCTACATCACAAGGTCTTCAGCCTGGTCCACACAAACCTCTTTACATTGGCCCCGATGTTAAAAAACGCGCCTCAATCCACCTACTTGCCCAGGGTGCGCCTTTTACATTCCTCATTTTCTTCGTCCCCCTGAAAACACAAAGATGTTCCCTTCCCCCTGGGTGCCTCACGGTGGCACTTTCGCTACGATTAACGGCACCAGCCAGTATCTGCTAAACATTTCCTTAGTGTCTGCTCCTTCATGAGGGATTGGAAACAATGATTTCCACTGTTCCTTCCTTTGCTATTGTGGGAAGAGGCTCTGAGGCTGCTGCCTAACAAAACTCAACAGGGAGGGCTTCTTTGTCCAACAGGAGGCAAATGTAACATGAATGGATTAGGTAATGGTTTCCCAAAAGGGACTAAAAGCCAAGCAGCAGCTATACAAAGAAGCCATTAAAGGCGAGCAGCTCCTAGTAAACTGTCAATTTAGAATAGCTTCAGTCAGGGTTCCCAGGCCATTCTGAGACACTCAAGAGCTACAAAACCTTCATCCGGCCAGAGATAGGAAAGGACTTTAATGCAGAGAAACGAGCCAGGCTGACATTCATCTGAGAGACTGGGATGAGCAAGGGGAGTGTTTGTGTTTCCTGCCTGTCATAGGACAGATGTTTGTTCAAAGCACTTAGCGGGGGATATTGGAAACATCAAAAACTGCCTTGGAATTTCATGTGTCAAGCCAAGTTACTTTTCTCTTGTCCCCTAAGTAGTTATAAGAACACAAGAGGAGCCCTGCTGGATCAGACCACAGGCCATCTAGTCCACCATCTTGTCTCCCACAGTGGCCCACCAATTGCCCGTGGGCTTCTCAGGCAGAGACAAGGACAAACGTTCTGCTCTCCAATCCCAGCAAATGGCCTTCAGAGGCATCCTGCCTGTCCCCCTTCCGACATCCATTCCAGTAGCCACTGGTGAACCTGTCGTCCGTAAGTTTTTCTACCCCTTTAAAGCTATCCAGGCTGGTTGCTGTCATCAGCTCATAGAAGGATACCTGTGATGCAGCATTAAGGCTCAGGTCAAGAGCACATGACTGAATGATTTATTATTGTGCTCAAAGATCCACACATTTGAAGCCTTTAGAAATGTCATAATTTAAAACATGCAATTTAATAACAGTTTTAAAATTTAAAATCAGTTAAAAAGAAAAGAAGATTCAAAAGTGGCCAGAAAAAGCACTTCCAAAGAGCATCCTGTAGCCTTTTAACGTGGATGGGGCACCAGCATTCACCATCCACCTTTAAGCCACTTTTGAGCTTTTTTCTTTTTAATATGTGCAGTGCGTGACCCAAGTGTCAAAGGTCCTTCCTGCACTGGGCCTTAATCCGGATTGTACATCAGAACAGGGTCCTACCAAAGCAGGCTCCACCCAGGACCTGCTGTATGGGTGCGAACAGCTTGCTCCACTAGTCCATACTGCTTAGAGAAGCCCTGATCTGTGGGCCTCCTAAAATTGGCAGCCACAAGAAAGGACCTTCTCAGTCTCCCAGGCTCTGGAATAGCTGTCCAAAGAGGTTCATCAGATTACATCACTATATGCATTCAGGAACGAGGTGAAAGTCTTGTTATTTGCTCAGGCTTATCAAGAAATACGGTGAAGTGTGTGTCTTCACATAGAAGAAGAGTTGGCTTTTCTCACCCATTTAAAGGGACTCAAAGCGACCAAGAAACCTTCAGTTCTTCTCCCCACAACAGACACCCTGTGAGGTAGGTGGGGCTGTGAGAGCTCAGAAGAGAGCTGTGACTAGCCCAGGGTCACCCAGCTGGCTTTGTGGGTGAGGGCGGAATCAAACCCGGTATTCCCGGATAAGAGTCTGGCTCCCTAACCCTAGACCAAACTGGCTCACCCGCTAGACCCACTGCTTTTGTCTGTCTGTTCAAACCAGCTTGACTGACTTCTTGTGCTTGGGAAGCAGTGCGGTGGGGCGGCTCAAAGAGGTCTTATCCTGCAAGTGAGGAAGCATCATTTTGTGTGCACAGAAATGCTCATTGCTTTCCAGTGGGCTGCAGATTTTAAAAGCTGGAAGGCATCCTAAGGTGTATTTGCATAGGGCATTAGTTGGCTCTCAGCAGAAAGCAAAGCTCTCACTTTGATCCTGACCAGTGCGGAATCAACCCCGGCCTGAAGGCATGAGCCGTCTGCCCCTTGTAAACATTTGCCAAAGTGATAAGATCACATTTCAAACACAAGGAAATAGGTAGCTGCATCGCTGTGTTAACACTGGAAACAATAAAGGTGCCAGAACAAAGTCTTCCTGTTTGAGTTGGTTCTGCGTTCAGTGAAACGAGCAAGTGGTTTAACATAAAACTAATGTTTATTTCTCTTGGGCCCAGTGCAGACTCTATTCTGTGCCCTCTTTTGAAGCGCAGAATAACGAAAAGCAGAACATTTCCAGGCCTGGTCTTCCCGTATCCCAACATCAGTAAGATTCTAGCTCCACTTTTGCCTACTTCTGTTTAATATTCTAGGTAACTGTCAAAAATGCACTGAGATGTTTACGCTGCAGAAGCTGGTACAGTGGACTTGGAAGGAGTCGGAGCAGAAATCCTGGCTGAGATGGAAACGTTGCTGGAGACACTTCGGAGCATCCTGGCCAGCACGGTTGGCTTATTTGCACCCAAAGCCGCTAAATAGTTTTGATTGGGCTAATTAGGATTATGCAGCTGATTAGGGAAGGGCAAAAAATGTTTGCCACCTTCCCAGTTCATATGAACTGCAAAGACCCATTTCAATCTGGCTTCAGGCCCGGTCATGGCACGGAAACCACCTTGGTCGCCCTGGTTGATTATCTCCTCCGGGAGAAAGACAGGGGGAACGCTACCCTGCTGGTTCTCCTGGACCTCTCAGCGGCTTTTGATACCATTGACCATGGTATCCTTCTGGAGAGGCTACGGAGTTTAGGAGTTGGAGGCAGTGCCTGGCACTGGTTCCTCTCCTATCTCCAGAGCCGATCTCAGATAGTGGAGATGGGAGAGACGGAGTCGACACCCTGGGAACTCACTTGTGGGGTTCCCCAGGGGTCAATCTTATCTCCCATGTTATTTAAATATCTAAATGAAGCCACTGGGAGAGATCATCAGGAGATTTGGAGTAAGGTGTCATCAATATGTAGATGATACCCAGCTCCATCTCTCTGTGCCATCTGAATCAGGAGAGGTGGTTGAAGTGCTTGACAGGTGCTTGGAGGCGGTAATGGGCTGGATGAGGGCCAATAAATTGAAACTGAATCCAGACAAGACAGAGGTGCTGTGTGTTACAGGCTCTCGGGTCCAAGTAGTTGGGAGATACCCTGTCCTTGATGGGGTTACAATATCAGGGAAGGAACAGGTGCGAAATTTGGGGGTACTCCTGGACTCTGCGCTAACACTTGAAGCTCAGGTGGAAGCCGTGGTCAGGAGTGCCTACTCCCAACTACGGCTGATGCGCCAATTGAAACCTTTTTTGGGCAGAGAGGACCTGGAAACAGTTATCCATGCTCTGGTAACCTCCAGGTTGGACTACTGTAACGCACTCTACATGGGGCTTCCCTTGAAGACGGTTCGGAAGTTGCAGCTGGTGCAAAATGCAGCGGCCAGAGTGCTGACAGGAACATCTAGCCGGACGCATATTACGCTGGTTCTAAGAGAACTGCATTGGCTGCCAATTCACTACCGAGCCCAATTCAAGGTGCTAACTTTAACTTATAAAGCCCTAAATGACTTGGGTCCCAGATATCTAAAGGAGCGCCTTCTCCCGTATCCACCTGCCCGTGTTTTAAGATCTGGAGGGGAGGCCCTTCTGGTGATCCCCCCGCCTTCATTAGTTAGGCGGGTGGGTACCCGGGAGAGGGCCTTCTCGGTGGTGGCCCCCAGGCTGTGGAATGGTCTCCCCCTCGAGGTGCGTCAGGCCCCTTCCTTGTTCCTATTCAGGAAGGCGGTGATAACGTTCCTATTCACACAGGCCTTTGGTTAAATGTTCCCCACACTTCCCCTCACTGAAAATCACTGATGTTTTTAACTTTTCTTGTATTTTAAACTGTAAATTTTTAAATTTGTTTTATTTTACTGTTTTTATACATTTGTTTTTAAATGCTTTGAGCCGCCCAGAGACCCTCGGGTATGGGGCGGCATATAAATTTAAATATAAATAAATTCAAAGTTCCGCATTTGAAGACCGAGAAGCGAAAGCCTTTGTGCCTTCGTTCCAAGCTTTGGAGTGGATTCAGAGCAGATTTGGATCAGATTCAGAAATGATCCAGGGTGCCACTGGTGGCGCCAGGGATTCAGAAGGCACATTCAGGGTCTCCATTTAAATGAATGGGAAGTTCTGTCCCATTCACTTAAATGTGAAGCAAATGGGGAAGAATCCCAACAACTGGGTATTATTGGGAAATGACTGGAAGACGGCTCAGCCGTCTGTTTCCCACCTCCTATCCGTGAGAAGCGACCATCATTCTCAGTAGCAGGGCGTTTCCCAATGAATCCAGACTTCTGATCATGTGCCCAAAGTATCTGAGCTTCTGCTTCAGTATTTTTCCCTCCAATGAATGGTTAGGGTTGATTTCCTTGAACATCCATGCTCCAGTCCAGTGGTTCTCAACGTTCCTAACGCTGCAACCCTTTAATACAGCTCCTCATGTTGTGGTGACCCCCAACCTAACCCTAACCCCCAACCATAAAATTATTTTTGCTGCTACTTCATAATGACCCTTGTGAAAGAGGGAGATTGACCCCCAAAGGGGTCCTGACCCACAGGTTGAGAACCACTGTTCCAGTCCAAGGGACTCCGAAAAGTCTTGCAGCTTCAGAGCAGAAAAAACACGTCATCTGGCCCAATGGTGGATTTTCTGGGATAGATAATTGCTAAAAGAAAACAGCTTGTAGTTTTCCTTCTGATGTGTTCTCTGACACTGGATTGAACCCGAATTAAGAGAAATGTAAATGGGCCTTTTACAAGGGATGCTGAAGCGCTTATGGGAGTCATTCAAAGTTAGTTTTCTCTGTCATCGTCAAAGCAGTGGCAGAAGTCTTCTAAAGCACGCTATACCTACACAGTCCAGTTTAAACCATTTGATACGTTTCCAGCAGTTATTTGTCAATGGTCTCTGGCTCTGACTATAAAATTGAATAAAGTAACTGGGAAGCTTCTGGTTGGCGTGGACCCTCTAAATGTAGTCCTGCCAAGATGGTAGGTAGGCAGGTATTTGGATTTAATATTTCATGTTCTCAGGCAAAGGCAAACTGACCACACTGGGGGAAAACAATGATTTGCTAACACGTGACTGTGCCACTGACAAGACGGAGGCACACTGGGTGCACATCTGTGCTCCTAGAGCCTGGGATCCACATAGTTATGCACCCTGGCAGCAACAGCTGCACCCTGATCAAACACGAGTGTGCTGTAACAATAAATGCTGGGGGAAGAATTGACAGAACTCTTCCAGAGTTGACCTGGACTGCGGCATGCGGAGAGCACAGAAAAACAATTGACTCTCTGAAGATGACCCAGGATGGGAACACAGAACTGAGTATCAAAGTTCCCTGGTTCATGGTTCTCTTCAGGCAGAGCAGTGGCAGGTGTGTTCGCTCAAGGAATGATCATGTATAGCGCAGAACCTACCTGAGATTAAAAATGACCTGCAAATACAGGACCCAGAATTCTTATGCTAGTGCAACAAGGGAAGGCTCTTAATGTTCTCCGTTGTCTGTGACTTCACCCTAATTCCAAGAGAAACAGCCCCCGCCTTTGTATCTTCTTTCACACAACGCAAGA
Organism: Aspidoscelis tigris stejnegeri; assembly: GCA_023333525.1. Taxonomy (NCBI): domain Eukaryota; kingdom Metazoa; phylum Chordata; class Lepidosauria; order Squamata; family Teiidae; genus Aspidoscelis; species Aspidoscelis tigris. Next base: position 8,887,640 of record JALMGA010000022.1, read on the forward strand.
CGCTCAAGAGCCGTACAGCAATATGAGATGGTTGCACAACTCCACCTGTTGCTGTTGAACAGCCAAAAGAAGGGAATTCAGTAGCAAGGTCACACACACATTTCAGTAATTCAATAATTTATTCGTCTAAAAAAGTGTGTAAAAGTATATAGCTCTCATCCACAAGGTATATATGAATGACATTTAAAATGGAGGTCTTTATTATTACTGTTTTTTTCTTTTTATCAAAGACTATTTTTAGTGTATTGTACCAGCGATATACTGTTAAGATTTAAAATGAGCTTCACACAGTTCGTTTTTTATTTTTTGTGTCAAATTGTTCGCTATATATAAAAGAGGCTCACTGCAAAATGCTTAAGGAAAAAAAAATCAGAATTCCCCCAAGAAATGTACAACTTTTACATTAAAAAAAGGTTCTGAAATATACATACAAGCATGCTGGACACCCCCTCCGTGCCCCCAACCCACCCTTATGCTCAAACTGTAATAATTCTGATTTCTGCATGGTTTCCAAAATTAGAAACTAAAAAAAATAAAATCACTTTTTCACTCTGTAGGAAATCCAGGGCTTGTACATTTCAGATTAATTCAGTAAAAAACTCACAAGTAAAATAATGCATATTTAAAGGGAAATATTTTACAGATTTTTCACACTGAAGTACATAAGATTTTTTCTTTTTTAAAATCTATTGCCATTCATTTAGTTTGCACAAAAATGTATAAATATGTTACCAGCTTCTCTTAACTTAAAAAAATTAAATAAAAACAACACCAGATGAAAACTACTCCTCAATATTCCATACCCTCTTATCTGTGGGGTAGGAATATTTTAATTTTTGCATTAGAACTGGCTATCTGGGGGTGAAAATACCCCCTTGATAAAAACAGCCCATTAAAAAAAAAAGATTAATCCAACTATAATTCAAAGTTTAGGTGATTCTTGGGAAGAAATAACCCCAAGATGGTAAAAGATAACTTTACATATTTTTCCTCATCAAATTAATAATTTTTTTTTGTATACAAGTTTACAATCTTCTTCTTTTAATGCTCTTCAAAAGGCCTTGAGAATTTTCCTTTCTGATTAAGAAAAAATAGTAATGTGTTACTTTTTAAAATCAATTTTACACTGTATACATTAGATACAAACAGTTTTGATATTTCTGATCTTCCCCCTGTACATTGCTAAGGTTTCTCCAGGGAGATGATTTTCCTGGAGCAGAAAATAAAAGTGACGCACTTACAAGGTCTTCCCTTTGACCGGCCCTTCCCCATCACACACGGGACTGCTATTTTTCTTTCTAATAATAAATTTGTTTTAAACATTACATTATTTAAAAAAAATACTTCTTTTAATTCATAGAAATTTTTATTTTCTTTTTTATTAATCAGAACAAGATAGACTTTTGGAAGAACTTCAAATATGGTAGAGCATTCTGAAGAATGCCACCTGGCCAATTCTCCCCAACTTAATTTCTCTTCTTAGAAGCAGCTCCTGCCTTCCGCACAGTGCAATGACACACATTAGAATTGGGAGTTCACGCTATAGACCTCTCAAATCCTAGAATTAAGGAGTCATAAAAATAATACGATTTGCTTTAAACTTTTTTAAAATGGCAAATATTTTAACTAACCCAAGTTGTTTTTCCACCTTAGTGGCTCTCCTTTTCAAGTACTAATTTAATGATATAAGCTTTAATAATTATTTCTTTGAAATAATATTTTTTTCCTATAGACAGAGAAAATACACCAGATTTGAAACTGATAAAGTGTAAACAAAAAGTGTGTGTGTATATATATATTGATACGTATGGGGGACTAGTTCGTCCCAATCTATAGGTGGTTTAGTCTTCAGGAATAATTTCCAAATCTGCCAAACTCACCTCTAAATTAATATTTCCCCCTTCAAGTTGCCTCAGCATTACACTGTAAAGTCTCCCATTGGTCTCGGCCATCTTGCATTGTGTTTTGTTCATTCGTCGTATCTAAGCCTTAATACAGAGTTCCTAACCCAGAAGAACCACCAAAAATGGTGCCCCTTAAAGTTCTTCCTCACTTGCTCTTCCTAATATTTGGATTTTTTGTGGTTTTTCATTTTTTAACCCTATTTGTAGTTCAGAAGAGTGTGAGGTATGTAGACAAATACTTCTTGGCAGAAACAAGCTGCATCACCATTGTACCTGGTCCTCTATAATTTAATAGCCCCTATAAATAAATTAAAAACAAAAACAAAGTATCTCCAAACCATTTGCATCTACACGGACAGGAAACAAATGCATGCATTTATTCCAATCCACTCTTACAGGAATTCCAGGTAAACTTTAAACTACAGCTAGACAGGCAGAGCTCAGGAGCCTCAATGCGTGGATGAGGCAGTGGTGTCGCGAGGAGGGGTTTAGATTTGTAAGGAACTGGGGAACTTTTTGGGACAAGCCAAACCTGTACAAGAGGGACGGGTTACACTTGAACCAGGAGGGAACCAGATTGCTGGCGATTAACATTAAAAAGGTTGCAGAGCAGCTTTTAAACTGATCCCTGGGGGAAAGCCGACAGGAGCTGGGCAGCATCCGGTTCGGGAGAGCGCACCCTCAAGTGAGGAGGGCTGGAAACATGCAGAAAATGCTGAGCTAAGTGCGGGATTAGTTTCACATGTTCCTCGACGGCAGAACTTGGTCAAAAGGAATGAATATAAATGTATATATGCAAATGCCAGGAGCCTTCAAGCCAAAATAGGGGAGCTAGAAAGCTTAGTTATGGAAAATAGGATTGATATTATTGGCATAACTGAAACCTGGTGGACCAGCAAAAACCAATGGGATACAGTCATCCCAGGATACAAACTGTACAGGAAAGACAGGGAAGGGCGACATGGAGGTGGTGTAGCCTTGTATATTAAAGAAGAGATAGAATCTTATGAACTGGAATGTCCAAGTGAGTCTGGCTCTTCCACAGAAGCAGTGTGGATAAAAATACCAAGCCAAAAAGGAAGTCTAACAATAGGGACATGCTACCGTCCTCCCAACCATACGTCCGAAGGAGATGAACAATTGGAGAAGGAGGTAAAGGAGGTAGCCCATAAAGATAGGGTAGTTATAATGGGGGACTTCAATTATCCTCACATAGACTGGGTGAACTCCTGTTCAACTCAGGAAAGAGAGAGAAAATTCCTAGACCTGATAAATGACTGTTCCATGGAACAAATGGTCATGGAACCAACCAGGGGAAATGCAGTCCTGGACTTGATCCTAAGTAATGCTCAGGACCTGGTAAAGGACGTCACTGTAGCTGATCCAATTGGGAACAGTGACCACAATGCAATAACCTTCAACTTAAGTACAGGGAGTAAGTTCTTAATAAAGTCTAACACAGAGACCTTAAACTTTCACAAGGGAAACTTCCCCAAAATGAGGAAATTAGTGAAAAGGAAATTGAAAGGGAAAGTCAAAAGAGTTAAATCACTTCAAAATGCATGGAGACTACTTAAAAACACAATAACGGAAGTGCAACTAGAATGCATTCCTAAAAGAAGAAAGGGGACTTCTAGGTCCAAGAAGAAACCAATGTGGCTCACAAATGCAGTAGATGAAGTCATTAAAAACAAGAAGAGTTCATTTAGGAAATGGAAGGCTTGTCCAAATGAGGAGAACAGGAGGGAACATAGACACTGGCAACACGAATGCAAGACGGCCATTAGGAAAGCTAAGAAAGATTTTGAGGAGCACATTGCTAAAAACATCAAAAGAAATAACAAGAACTTCTTTAAGTATATCAGAAGTAGGAATCCAACCAGGAGAGCAGTTGGACCACTAGATAGTAAAGGAGAGAAAGGGGTAATTAAAGAAGACACGGAGATTGCAGAGCGACTAAACAAATTTTTTGCTTCCGTATTCACGGAGGAAGACAGAAGACACATGCCAGTAGCTGAGCCTGTGTTTTCTGAAGAGTTAAACTGTACAGAAATAACCAAGGAAGAGGTCCTGGCATGTCTTAATAAACTAAATGTTAACAAGTCACCGGGACCAGATGGTATTCATCCAAGAGTCCTTAAGGAACTCAAATGCGAAATTGCCGACCTTCTAGCAAAAATATATAATCTTTCCCTAACATCAGGCTCCGTACCTGAGGACTGGAGGGTAGCAAATGTAACACCAATATTCAAAAAAGGATCCAGGGGTGATCCAGGCAACTACAGACCGGTTAGCTTAACGTCAGTTCCGTGTAAGGTGATGGAAACCATTATTAAAGACAAAATTAGTGTGCATATGGAGCAGCAGGCATTGCTGAACAAAAGCCAGCATGGCTTCTGCAAAGGTAAATCATGCCTCACAAATTTGTTGGAATTCTTTGAGAGTGTCAATAAACACGTGGATAAAGGTGAACCAGTAGACATTGTCTATCTGGACTTTCAGAAGGCTTTTGACAAAGTCCCACATCAAAGGCTACTGAGTAAACTCACCAGCCATGGAATAAAAGGACAGGTTCTGTCCTGGATTTGTGACTGGCTTAAGGGCAGAAAGCAGAGAGTAGTAGTAAACGGCAATTTCTCAGGGTGGAAAGAAGTAAAAAGTGGGGTCCCTCAAGGCTCAGTACTGGGACCAATGCTTTTTAATTTATTCATCAATGATCTAGAAAAAGGGGTACATAGTAAAATAGCAAAGTTTGCTGATGATACTAAATTATTTAGGGTAGTAAAATCTGAAAGAGATTGCCAAGAGCTCCAGAGGGATCTCTTAGCATTGGGTGAGTGGGCAACCAAGTGGCAAATGTGCTTTAATCTTAACAAGTGTAAAGTAATGCACATTGGGGCCAAGAATCCAAATTACGTCTATAAACTGATGGGGTCTGAGCTTTCTGCAACACGCCAGGAAAGGGATCTCGGGGTTTTGGTGGACAGTTCAATGAAGGTGTCAACCCAGTGTGCGGCAGCAGCGAAAAAAGCAAATTCAATGCTGGGAATAATTAGGAAGGGAATAGAAAATAAGTCAGCAAGTGTCATTTTGCCCCTTTATAAATCTATAGTGAGGCCACATTTGGAATACTGTGTACAATTCTGGTCACCACACCTCAAAAAGGATATTGTGGAACTAGAGAAGGTGCAGAGAAGGGCAACCAGAATGATTAAGGGTCTGGAACACCTCCCTTACGAAACCAGGCTGCAACGTCTAGGCCTCTTCAGTCTGGAGAGACGGCGTTTGAGAGGGGACCTGATTGAAGTATATAAAATTATGCACGGCATAGAAAAGGTGGATAGAGAAAATTTCTTTTCTCTATCGCACAACACTAGAACCAGGGGGCACTCTATGAAGCTGATGGGTAGGAGTGTAAGGTCTGACAGGGGGAAGTATTTCTTCACACAGAGGGTCATTGGCCTATGGAATGTGCTGCCAGAAGAGGTGGTGACAGCTACCAGTCTGGATGGCTTTAAGGTAGGGTTAGACAAATTTATGGATGACAGATGTATCAATGGCTACTAGAACGAATGCCTAGGTGCATCTTTCAGGCTGAGGGGGGGGGGAGGAAATGGGGCGCTTCTAGGGCCATCTGCTGGGACTCGAGAGCAGGAGAAGGTTTGTCCTTGTCTCTGCTTGAGATGCCCATGAGCATTTGGTGGGCCACTGTGTGCAACAGGATGCTGGACTAGATGGGCTGTGGCCTGATCCAGCAAGGCTTCTCTTATGTTCTTATGTTCTTATGTACTGGGGTTGGTTCTTTGCAGCCAAGTCCACGGTTTTCAAGGAACAACATAAGCTTTGGACCACCCACCGCAATGTTGTGCTTGAAAAAGAGGAGATTTTCATCTCTTGAGCAAAGAAACCCATGCACTAAATTAAAATAAAATAATTAAATAAAAAAGACACGGTTTTCTGTGGTCTGTTGTTCCATTAGATTCATCCACCAACATAACACTGTCTTGAGGTTTTAATAAATCCGCTCTCTGAGACTCTGTGTAAGAACTTCTGGCATCCTTCTTCCCCTGGCTGTCTCTCCAGCCACTGCAGAAATCTCCCCTTGTTCTAGGAAAAGGTGGGCAGCGCTGGGGCCTCAGAGACTGGCTCTGAAGAGGAAGAGAAGAATTCTAATTCTTTCAGGCCGTGTATGGCACGTTTCTCAGGTTGAAAAGAAAGATCATCATCAAGCTTCTGGGCTATTAAAGGATGTTCATGATGGCATTGTATAGCTGTGTAAGCACCACAAAGTGTACAGGAAGGCAGGAACTGCGATCCTGAGTTGCAGGATTGCATGTCAGCCAGGACAGCGCATTATACTGTTCCAGGACAAACCTGCAGAAGGGAAGAGTCAAAGAGAAGAACACAGCCTTGTTACCATGAATTCTATTTATCCCTATGTCAGACCAGCTACAAAACCATAACAGATTTCACAGTCACAAGTGTAACAGAACAGCCAGAATAAAACAAGGATCACAAATATACAGAAACTAAATAAAATCGATGATAAAATGCTTTCAGGATATGGAGCAGTCGAGGTTCCGATAACAGTCACAAAACATAAGAACATGAATGATGGTTTCTAGATTCCCCAAGCCAGATGAGATCTCTGTAAGATGCACAGGTATTAGTTTGACCAATAATTAGCTGATGAATCTAGGCCCATTTCAATCTCATTTCAGGCCCAATGACTTTCTCCAGGAGTGGTCAACCCAGTTGGTTCTCCTGGGTCTCTCAACAGCTTTCAACATAATTCACCATGGCATCCTTCTGGAAAGGCTACGGCGTTTGAGAGTTAGACACATTGCATCGTGACGGCTCCAGTCCCATCTCCAAGGCCAGCGCCAGAAAGTGGTTGTGGGAGATTCCTGTTCCACCCCTGGGAACTCACATGTGAGGTTCCACAGGAGTCAGACTTGCCTCCAAATCTCTTTAACAGCTATCTAAAGATGCAGGGAGAGACTATTATGAGATTCAGAGTGAGATGTCATCAATATGCAGATAACACCCAGTTCTGTGTCTCTGTTTCATCTGAATCAGAAGAGGTGGATGAAGATCTCAACAGGCATTTGGAGGCAGAAATGGTTTGGATGGAGGGCAACAAATTATAAAACTGTATTTTTAAATTTGTTTTATTTTTGATACTGTTTTTATACATCTATTTTAAATGTTGTGAGCCGCCCAGAGACCCTCGGGTATGGGGCGGCATATAAATTGAAATATAAATAAATAAACAAATTGAGGCTGAATCCAGGCAAGATAGAGGTGCAGCTTGTCACAGGAACTCAGATCCTGTGCTGATGGTTTTAAGCTCAGGTGAAGATGGTGGCAAAGAGCGCCTAACTCCAGCTCCAGGTGGTTCACCAGCTACAGGTCTTTCTGGACAGAGATGATCTGGCCACAATAATCTATGCTCTGGTAACTTTGAGACTGGATTATTATGATGTGTTCTACATAGGGTTGCCTTTGAAGGTGCAGCTGGTACAGAATGCAGCTGCTAAACCAGTGGTTCTCAACCTAGAGGTCACAACCCCCTTGGGGGGTCAAACTGCCTCTTCTGGGGGGTCGTGGAATCTCCTGCTGTCCCCTCCCCCCCACTGCTCCCTCCCTCCCCCCTACCGGCGTCCACAGAGGAGGCCCTCTCCGCCCCTCGCTTCACCTCGCCTTGCTCAGCCTGGCAGGAAAGGCATTTGCAGCCCAACTCCGCTCCCTCTGGGACTCCATAATCCTCCCTCCCAAACCACAAATGGCAGCAAACTCCAAGTATTTCCCAACCTCCTCCCCCCAATAATATCAGGCTAAGTGTTCTTCTCATAAGAACTCAGGGTGATTTCTACCAGGAAAGGAAGGGGAAACTCTGGTTTCTCCTTTGCAATAAGTTTGCAGAGTGACAGTCTTGCTCTCGTACCGCACGACAAAAGTGCTGCAATGCCCCTTTTATATGCTGCCCACGCCACCCATGAATGAGCCAATGTATTTCTTACTGATCTGAAACTGAGTGAGAACAGAGCAGGAAACTAGTCCCGGCCAATTGAGTCAAGTCTTAGAAACTGTTAAGAAAAGGAAGCGGGAACAGGAAAGTTGGGTGCTGGTTACCTTAGGACGTCCGATGTAGTTTTAGAGTCCAAGGGGTGGGGAACCCTCTGAGAGGTCCTTGCGGGGATGAGCTCGTCTGTCTGTGCTACAGAGATATGATGATGCAGTGAAGCCTGATCAGGAAAAGATAGGTGGTGTTACATAGGACGGCAATTCTTTTCTTCTGAGGTCATCATGGCTTCCTACGAGCAACCTCATACACTGAGGCCATCCAAGGGTTCAGCTACTGGAAATTTAGTCTACAGCCAAGCTCTTAAAACCTTTTGACACACCCTCTTAGTTTTCAGTAAATCCACATCACCTTCACGATTCTGCCATGCCCATTTTTGACCTGAAATCATTTTTAGCTCTTTAGTTTTTATTCTGTCCGTGTTCATCACAAACACAGTCGGACTGCCACATCTGCTGACTGTGGCGACTGGATCAGCCTTCGCCCCACCCCTCCTGGCAGGTGCCATTAGGCCTCTCTGGAGCGTCTCCTGGGACAGTCAGATTTCCAATCGTTCCCTTGAAATTCCATGCCATTTCACAGGAATGATGGGAAACTGAGCGCATTTCCCTGCGCTCAAAACATACACAATTTTTCATTAACCGCAGCAGGGCCTAGAATGTACCCTCCGCAGATAATTAATCCCATGTAAATGCTGCACAGATAGTGCCCAGCGTTAATCTTTCACCAAAGTACAACTCCAATTTCTGGAAGTACTGGGTTGTGCTTTTCAGGTCACGCCTTAGTGTGCTGCTGAACGCAAACATGCACACCCGGCCCCCCAAGGTCCAAGTCTAGGGACTATCGCTGCCAGTCTTTGGAGCTGCAGAGACTCACACAAGTTTTGTAGCCACAGGAAGGTGTGGGACGGATCAGGGCCATCTGGGTCAACACAAGCTAAGTACAGAAAATGCCACTGTTTGCTGGTAACTGTGAGTGGGCCCTTGGAACTCTTCCTTAGCTCTGCTCCCTAAAAGTCTGTCCTATAAGAAGTGCAGGATTTCCACTGGAGACACTCAGCGCGTAAAATGCTACTAAGCTGTGGGAACCCCATTCGTTAAGTGAATAGCTTCTGCTGGAGTAAGCTTTTCCCGCATTCAATCCTGTTTGGGATACAAATGCTATAAAGAAGAGTTCCGAGAGGAAGTATAAGGAAGCCAGCCAAGGGCTCTGCCAGCTTTCTACAGAAAAGTTACACACAAAACATTCAAAATCGGAGCAAACACCTGCAGTAGAAAGGCTTGTTCAGATTGCACATATCCTCCGAGATGAGCCCTCCCACACTTAACAAGGTAAAAGATGTCCAACAAACCTTCAGAAAGAGAGGACACTGGTTCTGAGCCTGAGGACAGGATGACCAGAACCACTGAGGGAGGTTCTCAGCTTTGGCAGTTGAGACAAAGTAACCCAGAGCAAGCGGTTGCTGCTTCAGTTCTTCAGGGGCTTCCCGGGAAAGGAGACGCTCTCCCTGGCTCTGGAAGAACGAGATGGGTTAGGAAAGGGTCCAAAGCAAACCAACTTACTACTTGGATAAACTGCAGAGGAGACATCGGTGGCCTTAGTTCTTTACAAGCTGCTGAGTTATGTTGGCCAATCTCGGCCTTCCCCAAGACCCGGGAACATAGATTCTCATTTCAGGAGAGAGACTATTCCCTGCTTTACTCCAGCATTTCTCCAGCACAACTATTTATGTTAAATAAACACAGTCAAGTTACCCAACATGATGCAAAGCTGGTCTGCATAGTTGGTGGTAATTTCATGCAGAACAGGCATCTAAGTATAATGTGTTTTACATCGTGCCCTGACGGTCAATATTAGGGTTAAGTCAGGTCATCCAGGCATTCTGGCCATCTGGGACTTGGAGTTCAATAATGCAGCTGATTGACTAGACTAGGGGTGATTCTGCACCGGCCAGTATGCCGGACCAGCAAGCGTACTAGGAGTGTGTGGCAGGGAAGCTTGCTCGTACCATATACCAATCCGTACGGGATCGCCCTGAATGTATTAAAGTCATTTAAGTCTCCAAATTTTCTCTTCACTGTCCCACTTCAGTAAATAATTTGTTACGTTTTTAAACCTGAATTTAATAATGTCATGTTGCATTATTTGCTTTACAATAAGCCAAGTTACAAGTTGTTATTTATGCAGGTAGTAGCAAAAGACTGCACCCCCATTCCCGGTCAAAACAAAACAAAAATGAGACATGGAAGGAAATCACCTCGTTATCACCTAAAAGCCAGCAGAGGAAATGTCATCTAGTACCACTGCCTGATTTTAAGGCCTGGTGACACATTTATGTCACAGAGGAAGGGTAAAGAGTTGAAAGCAACACGTGACATGCATTTTCTGTTGCTTCGATTTCCAAATTCTTTTTAGAAAAAGTGTTTCATGTTCCTATCTTTGGACAATTCTCATGCAAACTGCAAATCCCTCCCAGATCCACACAATTGTGTCCTTTTCCCACCAACAGGAATATGGAATTTCAGTATGTGCAGCTACAAAATTCTTCTAAAGGGAAAGAGGAGCAACGCCTAGTGATGAAGCTGTCTTTTAAAAGCCAAAGAACCAATCTGTGTTGCTGCCAAAAGTTACGGAAGCGTCTCACTAGGGCTTCTGCAGAAGAAAAAAAAAATATTTCAGGATCAAGTGGTAATGACTGCCATCGTGTGGTGGCAAAAGTATAATGTCCTGAATTGCCAACCAGAGAAGAAACCCTTTTTAAAGACTATCATCGGGTTGATTTTGAATTTTGCATACTTCTGAGTACACATAAAAATGAACTTTTATGTATTTTGAGTGGTTCGAGCTTCATATTCTGTAATTGCTTAAGATGTGGAAGAAAACACGATATAGGTTACCATCACAAACCACCAGCAGAATACGCTGCTAAAGCAGAAATACCAGTCTTCAAAAGCAGCCTGTTCGTAATTGCTCAGTTGAAAAAATCTAGTTGCGCTTTCTATGAGAATGCAACAATCAATTACAAGCCCCACGGACGGACAGGTGCCCTTCTGTGACCTGAGGGAAACCATCACACACTGCTGCTTTTGTAAGAACAAAAATTACACCTCAATTACCAGCCTCATGTTAATGGTTAAGCGAGTTCCTCCAGAAGCATTCCCTGGGTTACGGAACTGCCCGATCCTTCCTCTCCGCATGGCAAAAGCTGAAGTCCACCCGTGCTGAGAGTAATCTTCACTACAGCTCGATGGAAAAGTCTAGAAGTTTCAAGATGGCTGCTGGAAGTGGGTATAGAATAACTGTGCTTGGGAATGCTTAGTGAAATTTCTGGTGGGCTCCTGGGCTCACCAAATCCCACAAGTATAGCACCAAGTGGGCATACATGCCAGCTGGGCACAAAGTGCTTTTCCAACGAGTGGTTCCGGGGCTGCCTTGGGCAAAATGTCAGATTTTGCAGTAGGAAGAGGATACGAACGGCAGCATCCTTACATGTTTACCTCCCGCATTGCTATTATTCTTAGGTTAACGTGAACGTTAGAAAGTGGAAACTGATGGTGTCCCCTGAACCAGAAATGATCACTCTCCCCTTCTCTGAAAAATATTGATTTCAAAATTCAGGAGCAAATTTAGGAATTGGAGAAAACATATACAGTCTTCAGAACTGAAGAAGGAAGACAATGTACTTTGAATGGGAAAACACGAAGAGATGTTTATTTTAAAAGAAGAAGTTGATTTTCTACCCTGCTTTTCACACCCTTAATGGGACCCAAAGCGGCTGACAAACCTTCTGTTCTTCTCTCCACCACAGGCACCGTGTGAGATAGGTGGGGCTGACAGCTCAAAAGAGAGCTGTGACTTCTATCTCTTATGTTCATAATTAAGCAATCTCAGAACTACTGACTCCACTGTCCTTGGTATACTCCCTTTATTTAGAGAGAAGCTGAAGCCACCTGTTCTCTTTCCATGGTAACTTTTTACAAGCTCTCTTGTTGGCATCATGTTTAAATGCGCTGCCTGCAGGCTCTGTAAGTTTTCCAACTAACAAACCCTGCTGAACAGTTTCACAAAGCATCTCATGCCCAGGAGACTGAACGCCAAAAAATCCAACTTCAACCTTTTTCTGAGCTTGTTAAGTACAGTAGTTTACACCTTGGGTAAGAGAATAAAATCTGTGCAAAGTTCAGGCACTCCTTGTGTTTTTACTTGTAGCAGAAAAAATCTCTCCTCTTAAAGAAACTCCAGAAATCTAGTCTATTTCCAAAATTAAGGCCTTAAATGTGGCTCTCTGTCATAAAGGAAAGCTTGATATGCTTTGTAAAGAGAACTACCCCTTTCCTTCCTTCCTTCCTTCCTTCCTTCCTTCCTTCCTTCCTTCCTTCCTTCCTTCCTTCCTTCCTTCCTTCCTTCCTTCCTTCCTTCCTTCCTTCCTTCCTTCCTTCCTTCCTTCCTTCCTTCCTTCCTTCCTTCCTTCCTTCCTTCCTTCCTTCCTTCCTTCCTTCCTTCCTTCCTTCCTTCCTTCCTTCCTTCCTTCCTTCCTTCCTTCCTTCCTTCCTTCCTTCCTTCCTTCCTTCCACCTCTGTTGTAAGGTGCTTACTTCACAGCAATGCTCCCACAACTGTATTTTCCAGCTATTTTTGGGACTGTGTCAAGATTGAGTGAATTTTCCAGTGCAAAACATCTGGGGGGGAGCCATCCAACAAAGAAAACTGATCTAGAAGTGTTAACAACAGATAATCAGATCACAGAAACCCATATAAATCTCTCAGCCATATTATGGCGGCAAATCACTATGCCTGTGAAAACAGCCATGGTGAACAGTGTGGGTTTCAGGTTTTGGCACATTACCCACTGCATGAATATAGCAATGAAATTAAATGCACTTACTCGGCTATGCTGGAAGGACGGACCCATTCCAATCCCAGAAGGAGAGCCAGGAGAAGGGACAGGGGATGAATTCGGAGATGAATGGAGATTCCCAGTCATTAGGATTCCAATGTCGTTATCCATGTCATCGGGGAATGGAAGGACAAACATGTCATCTCAAAGAGGAAGGAAAATCAACAAAAAAGAGATCAGTAAGGTTTGTCGGTGGGCTAGAGAGATTGCACTTAATTACTTATCTTATGAGAAGCTTACTATGTAACATACTGTATATTCTAAATATGTTTTAGTACTTTTAGTGAAGGGCAGGATGAGAACCTTATAAAATAAGTAGTAAAGGAGCTGGACCACAGTTAGGAATTTTCCTACCTTCTTTCAGGTAACTCTACGGCCTGGCAGAGCTGCAGGACACGGGGCTCACACCGAGCCTGAGGTTCGATGAAGGAGGAAAGAAGCAACCCCAGACTGTGGTTTCCACATCATACCAAGATGCCAGATGTACTCGCTAGAAGAGGGAGAGCTGGCTTTTACAGCCTGCTTTTCTCACCCTTAAGGGGACCCAAAGCAACTGACAAGCCTTCTGTTCTTCTCCACACAACAGACACCCTGTGAGGTAAGTGGGGCTGCAAGCAAGAGAGCTGTGACTAGCCAAGGCCACTCAGCTGGTTTCATGCAGGACGGCGGAGTGGAACTGGGAGATGATCGGATCAGAGTCTGACACTCTAACGACAGGACCAAACTGGCTCACTAGCCCAAAAACATTGGAGATGCTTGTGTTTTGGCAATGTTTACTTTCTAAGTCACAGGCTGCCTTCAACTCAGCTCCTGTGTTGACTGCAGACAATCCCAAGTGTAATCCTATGGATCTCCTAGGGAAAATAGCAAACTGCATGTGTGCAGCCGCATAATCACCCATCCTTTCCCTCCACGTTGCTCTGGCCAGTGCCCATGGTAGCCCCCTTCCCACCTATTTCACAATAATCCAGTGGGTCAGATTAAACTGATAAGAGGGATGTTAGCCAGAAATCACTGAATTGGATGGAATTTTAATCTATCTCAGCCTAGCATTAACCACAAAGATTTTTCAATTAATTCAGTAACATCTCTAACACTTACTTTTTGCCCTGGCAGTCCTACAAAAACAGTGTTAAGAAAGGAGCCAGCCACAGAAATAGCTTTCATTTAAGCCAAATTGGACAGAATTTAAATAGCTTCTCTTTTTGTTCTCGGGATAATATACTTCCTATGGTTTTTCAGCATATATACAGTACCTCTGCAGTATGGAACCTGCATGGCAGTATGTAAAGCTGTTACATATTAAATTAGTAACTTTCCACCAACAATATTTGAGTTGTGTACTGGTGTTTCAGATGTTTGAGTAACTGGAATGTGTGTTTCATATCCAGCAAAAATGCTGTGAGGATTATCTTTCCACAGAAAAACATACTAATTTAAAAACAACAAAAAACACCACTGTTGCAATTTATGCACACAGTTCATGTTGGAAAGAAGTGGGAAACAAGGGAAACAAGAGATTCTGCTTAATAAATCTTAAGGAATCAGCAGAAATACAAAAAAAAAAACCAAGAAAAAGGAAAATTATCTGGAGACGAGCAAGATATTACTGCTGTTGCTTCCAACTCTGATTCTACAAAATAGCAAGACTTAGCCTTTAGTCTAAGAGGAAAGGATTTGTATTTCTAAACACCTGGTATTCAAACATCTGTTTTTCCCTAATACATTGTTTGAATTCAAGATGTTTACTATGAGAAATCACTATGACTTCACGGTAAAGAGCAATAAGGAAAGGAGAATGATAAAAGTACACTGCAATCTAAGTAGTTTAATTAGAGCACATAATAAGGCATAAAACTACTTACTTTCACTTATTCATGACTTTAGAGAAAGAGGGAAGGCACTTTAAATGCTTTTCCTCTTTGGTACTAGAGAAGACTATACAGCAAATGTGTCCATTAAGCAAATTTAATCTGTATTTAAGCAATTTAGTCTGGAAAGTGGATTCAATTCAAAGATAAGAGTAACTGGTGGTAATCCCAGAAAACTCAGGCTGTGTGATTTTGTGCAAAGAAGTTACTATTTCACAACATTTGCCCTGGAAAAATTAGTCAGTGGCAAGTGTTAGGGTCCTCTGCATGTTGGAGGGCAGCCACAAATGACGTTTTGATGAACTTTTAGCAAGTCATTTGAGGGCAGACGTTGACCTTATCTTGACTTATACCCAGCACCTCAGAGTACAGCCGGGCAGCTTCAGATTCCTTCCCACTTTCCCTCTCTAAGGCACAAAGGCAGCGTGCACTGGCCTATTTTCTTTATGTGCTACTAGCATTCACTGATAAGCCTGTTTTGTTCTCATCTTCTGCCAATTTTAAAGAAGTCCACACTGAATCCACATTCAGTGGAAGAGTATACTGGGGTATCATCATACAGCCCCTCACCACTGCAAAGGAATCTCATATTGAGGTTCACCAGCAGATGTTTTACCCATCTGTTTACTGCTGGCATGAAAACTGCAGTCTTCATGACTGACCTGGAGGGCGCTCCAGAGGCTCCACAGGACCACAAAAGGACGCCACACAAGCCATAACTTGCTAAAAACAAGGCCATGAATAGCAAGGGATTTATTTGCAACGTCATTATTGTTTTTGGTTTCGATGCCATCATGCTCAGACTGGCCTATGTGCTTTATTACATATTTATATTTCCTATGTTAAAAAATATGCTCATTTAACGCAGAATATAGAAACTCCATTCTGTTTTCCTGGAATTCAAACTTAAAATTGGGAAATATACCTAGAATATCAAAGTTGTGTTCTGATGACGCCCGCATTCCACTGCAAAAAGCAACCACCTATAGCTCTCACCACAGCCACCTAAATTCGCCAGATTCCTGTTCCCATGCCAAATCTACTCCTGCTTGCTCTTAACTCCTCCTCCTTACTGAAGACACTGCACATTTAAGTAAAGCTACCAAATAACAAACAAAACAAAACACACCCCAGACCCCCAACCTGCCTTTGCATCAAAGGATATAAGTCACTGGAGACGCTACGCTGTCTTACCGCGAATTCAGATCCTGCCAGAATCCTGCGATATCCTTAAGCTGCCTTAGGCTCTGTCATGTTCTGCAGCCATTAAAGATGACTTCTAGAACTTGTCACCTTTAAGGAGGACTTCTTATCTACTCCTGCAAGTTTTTGGAGTAGACCTGGGGGACTTTTAATATGCTTTCATTTATGTTATATTCATGCATTCAAAAAATAATAATCTGTTCTTGTACACTGACTTGATATCTTCTAGTTGAAACCAGTATATAAACTGTAATAAATGAACAATTACACTCAAAGTAGCTTATCAGTTTTGAATTGCTTAGAATTCCACGTCACGGCACTTCTGTGGCTACGTCCAAACAGGGCTCAAAGCCCAGAATGATCCCAGCACTACGTCTGAACTGGTCCTGGGTGAGAAGCGGCTCCCAGCCTGGGTCTTCCTGGACACTTGTGCCAAGGGCTCGCCATCTTACGGGATGATCGCTTTCCATGCGCAGGACCAAAACGGTCTGCTGCGATTGTGTGGCAGGAGCGCATGCACACTTCTGGATACCACATGCACACCACTGAATGACCTGAATGTGTATACGCTGTTCAAACATCCAGACAGTAAGTTTTGCCCCTTTGTCTGCACGGGCAGCAAGAGGCAAGTGTGGGACACAAACAAGACTTGCCAGTGTTTCCCACCCATGGATGCCGCTTCTGCTGCACTCCCATTCACTCCCCTGTCCTACGCCAAAGCACCGAGAGCAACAGGAAATGAAATTCTCACGTCTTCCCTTACAGTTACCATTTCCAGGTCCTTTATATTCTGACTGCGTCATTGTTGTTATTACTGATTACTGGATAACAGCATAACTCACCCCCAGCACTTAATTTACTTATTCACACTTTTACGATTCCCTCCTTCCATCTGAGTTTTTTCCTTCTCTTCCAGCCTAAAAGGCCCTGGTCTGAGATAATACCATTGTGCCAATTCGCAAAAGGGCACAATGGTACCTTTGCTCTGAATGGGTTATTGTGTTTATTATTGTTTGCAAAGATAAGGAACAATTTGTTTTCTTTACGTAACAGATGTGAATATCCACGTATCCTTCAAAGTGTGCACGTATCCAAACTTCTGCTACAGTCACAAAAACATGTCTTTTAGGGAAGATTCCAGAAAAATAGGTACAGTCCAGTAACATGTAGGCTCTGAACCATCTTGCCTGAGAGGAGTGGAGAAGAGGCAGCAGGCTGGGCTCTGCCATCTTGCTCCCAGCAGTGCCCCTCCCTCCTCCAACTGCCATCACAAGGCCAGGAACCATCTTGCCTGAGAGGAGTGGAGAAGAGGCAGCAGGCTGGCCTGCTCTGCCATCTTGCTCCCAGCAGTGCCCCTCCCTCCTCCAACTGCCATCACAAGGCCAGGAACCATCTTGCCTGAGAGGAGTGGAGAAGAGGCGGCAGGCTGAGCTCTGCCATCTTGCCCCCAGCAGTGCCCCTCCCTCCTCCAACTGCTCCCATCACAAGATGGCAAAGAGACTATGGCAACCGATCCACCAGTTGAGAAAACGTCTGGTCCTGAGGCTGAGCAGGGCGGGGCTGAGTAGATGCCGGCTGACCATCTCTACCATCATCCAGTGTGCCATCAATGAAGAGAAAATTCAAAGTAAAGTTAATAGGAAAATTCCACCAATAAGAAACAAGCAGAAGAATTGGAACTGAATACAGGTGCTTGCTTTTTGCTGTTCCCTCTTCTCTCCCACACCATTTTCCTTTTGTTTCTTGTCTCTTTAGATTGTAAGCCTGAGGGCAGGGACCTGTCTAAGATTAAGATGATATTGTAACCCACCCTGAGACCTTCGGGTATAGGGTGGGATAGAAATATAAATAATAAAATAAATACATGTACACAAAATAATTAACTTGCAAAACTGTCTACAAAACTGTTTGCCAAAAATTGAGTGAACTTTTTTTCAGAAGCTGATGCAGAAATGTGGTGAAATGAACTTCAAAAAACCCAAAGAAAACATGAGAAACCCAAACTGTCAGATCAATTCACCCCTAGTAATGATTCTCTGAGCAAAAAGAATATGGCCAGTCCAACTTACTGGCAAGCCCAGGAATGTCAAGAAAAAGCAAACTGTGGAAAACAACAAGCCCTTATTTGAAAACAGCATATTGCAAAAGACAAACGTCTGACGCTTGATTATCACAATTTACCACGCCAGCCAGTGTTAATTAATAACGTGCAGTTTGAGAGTTTCCTTTTTAATTTTTGTTTTAGAAACTGCCAAATTACATCCCAGACTTCCATGAAAGAAAGCCAAATGCTTTGTCCTTTCCAAGGGCACCAAGAGAGGTGGAGGCGGGTCAACGAAAAAGTGTGTAAGTCTGACTCAGTTCTAGCGCAGAAGAATCCCAGGAGGCTAAAACACGCTTGACGTTGCTTTTCAACAGAGAACTGGAGGGCAGAGTCTTCTGGCTATTTTTGTTTATTGTCACCTTTTCTAAAGCCCTTCTTTTCCCTCTCAGGCCTGCGCCACTTCCCCTGCTTTCTCAAAACCCTTAGCAGATAGCAGCCACAAGTGATTTAACTTAGTTAAATATGCTTCTTTCTTAGAGGTCTGTGGCACGAACCCAAATCAAAATGCCATGCTCTCAACAATCTCCAAAACACAAATGAGAAGCTTTGTAATTATTAAACACAGAACAAGAGTTGAGAAAATTAAATTTAACACCACTTTAGCAAGGGGTAGCCTTTGGACATGGCTCCAATTAGCACGCAAAACCCTAAAGGCCAGGCTAACGCAGGTTAAATATTTGCAAGCACCGTGTTCGGGCAGCACTTGGAGAGCATGAAAAGGCAGCAGAACATAAATATTAAGCGGAGGCATCCCCTGTGGAGGCCCAGTAAATTCCAACAGCAGATCAAAGCTGGACTTTTTCACTAAAAAAGGGGGGGGTGAGGAGGGGCATTTTTCCTTTGACTACACTCACAGAGCCAGGAAGGACGCACCATTTCACAGCCTCCGTTTCAAATGTGAAAAAAGCAAAGCTTTGCCATGAGATCCTCCAGAAAGTAATCCTCGCAAAAAGGCTGTTGCTGAGTTCTGGTGAACCTGTGGACACCTCTGAAAGTGGGATGCAGAGAGCGCACAGGGCTTGGATGCCAAAGATCGCTGGATCACTGGGATCCAATCGCTCAGTTTAATTTACTGAGGGCAGTTGGAAGACGGAGGCTGCTGGAACAAATAAGGGGGAAATCCCACATACATCACTCTGAAGCCCTGGAGGAAATGCAGTGTCCTCTTGCGCCTCAAAAGCTTCTTAAAAACATATGAGAACATACAGGGAAAATCCGTAAACTTTATCAAGACTTTTTAACTGTACGCGGTATTTGTCTTTCCCTCTGCAAGTCATTTTCCTCCTCTTCTTACTGCAGGATTCAAAGCACTATTTCAGCCTTCAAGGACCCTACAATTCCTACACTAGCTAAATTTAACAGAAGTCAGTGCAAAATATTTGGAGGCGTGGGGATGGAAAAGGACAGAAGGCAACAAACCAGACACAAGCAGGGAGAGAGCAGGTTTGTGTAATCAAGTGAAAGTATAAAACGAAAACTATTACGTTATTTATTTGTAAGGAGAGAAAATGGTCAGTTCTTACACATACCAACACCAAGGTAAAGAACATGTTTCAGGACCTTTGCTGTTGGGAGAAACAAAGGTTGGTCCATCTGAACAAACAGCAGCCAACTGAGTTTTCTAAACCAAGAAGCGAAAGGCACGTGGTCAGGTGATAAGTGGTAAGAAACAGTTTGGGGGTTCCAAAGAGTTGTTCCTTCCTCAAGCAGACGACCTTCAGACTTAAAGCACGGACGCATGGAGTCCTGCCACGAGAGCTGAACTCCATCTGTTACAGATAGTGCGACGGCAACTTTTGTCTCTTGCACAACAACTGACTTACCATTATTAGGACTGAATCCATCCTCATT
This sequence comes from Aspidoscelis tigris stejnegeri, assembly GCA_023333525.1. NCBI lineage: Eukaryota > Metazoa > Chordata > Lepidosauria > Squamata > Teiidae > Aspidoscelis > Aspidoscelis tigris. The sequence goes on from JALMGA010000022.1 coordinate 8,907,554, forward strand.
TGGATAGTTTGCTGGAGCTACTTGGATGGTTGCCGAAGTTGGAAATACCAAGATGTGTGTGCATGAGGCATCCTGAGGCGTATTCAGCTGTGATGACTGCATATTAAGGGCGGTACTTCGCCCAAACACAGACCCCATGGTGACAGCATCTTTTGGGAGAAGCAGAAAGGTCATTATATGTGGCTTAAATGCCACCTGCACAAGCTGTAGCCATAGCTTCCCAGAAACCTTGGATTCTCATAACTGATAGACTGTGATTATGCCTCTGGGTCCAAATCCAGGCCCCTTGCCCTCCATTAAGCACTCTCAGGCTCAGCCCAGGTTTTCTGTTCATAACAGTTGTATTTAATCACTGTCTTTGATTTAGAAACTGCAATCTAAGCTTGTTCTCCTAGAAAAAGAAGAAGAGTTTGCCTTTTCTACCCCGCTTTCCCCATCCATTTAAGGGAACTCAAAGTGGCTGACAAAAGCTTTCTATTCTTCTCCCCACAACAGAAGACCCTGAGAGGGTAGGTGGGGCTGTGAAAGCTCAGAAACAGAGCTGTGACTAGCCCAAGGTCACCCAGCTGGCTTTGTGGAGGAGTGTGGAATCAAACCCGGTATTCCCAGATAAGAGTCCGGCTCCCTGACCACTAGACCAAACTGGCTCACCTAAGCCTGAACTGGAACTACAAGCTGACAGTGAGGTTTCCAAATCAGAACTGGGTGCTGGACTGGATGGAGCAGAAAACTTGTGTTTGCCACAGCAAGCATACCTGTGAGCAGAGAGTGGTCTATGACTGCAGCAAGCTTACTTTAATTCTGCTCTGTCAAAATCAGCCACATTCTCAAGATTCAGAGACGCACACTTTCTCCCCACTTCTGGAAGCATCTAGGTGGAATCACTTTTTTAGGCCTTCAGTGGGAGCCTCCCCCACCCCCAAGGACACAAGGCAAATGCAAAATCAAAATAGTCTGGCAAGTGTATCTTGTGCCTGTTCTTCAAGACAGAAAATGATGCCTCTTCCAGTCTCCCTATTAATACTTTCATTAAAAGAACTATTGGAACATATTAACCTGCGGTGTAAAAAAGGAACTTACAAGTGTCTATTGCTAAAACCTTCTGAAGATCTCAAAATTCCCAAATGAGTAGAGACTGAGAGAACTAGGCACATTTAGCTTTGGGAAGAAGAGGATGAGTAGGATATGACAGCCCTCTTCAAATGCCTAAAAGTATGCTGTGTGTAAGATAATCAAGACCGAGTCTTTATCATTCCAAAATGCAGGAAAAAGAACTCCAGAACAAAACGCCATGAACAAAAAACCACACATTTCTGAGAGCAGTTAAACAATGGTAGCAACTACTAAACGCAGTGGTGATCTCACTTCCGTTGCATCTGTCAAAGAGGCTAGAGGACTACTTGAGCTGCACATCTGAATGTCCACAGTAACACACCCTCACACTGGGACTTGGGGTCACTCTGGCACTCCTTTACTGGACCTTCTACAGATATGCAGAAATTAGTTGGCTATAGCTCCACTCAAATTCAGTCTTCCGGCCCCAGCAAGGGAAAGATACACTGTGATGATGCCCTTACTCCACAGAGCAGCATTTTTCCTGAGTTCTGGCCAGACCCATCCAAACGCAGAGCTGTAACCATCCAAGTGATTTCTGGAATGTCCCCAAAGGCCAAAAATAACATGTTGCAGACGGTAACGTCATCACGCTATGCAACCGAGCTTTGTTTCACCCATTTAGTCACATATGTCAACTTTCTTCTCATCTGAGCAAATTCTCTGTCCACTTATGACTTTCCTTATGCAATCAGACCAAAACCAGGACACATGTAATTTATCCTGCAGAATTCTAAAATTTCCTTCTCCCACTGCATTTTTCACATATATGGCTTAAAACTTCATTGCACGCCAAAGTAGACATGATGAGCAGAAAAACAAGTATTGCTTTGAAAGCAAATCCAGACAAGTAAAACACTCACAATGGAGATGTTCGCATGACTAAGCCTATCAAGATTACCTGGCATCACCACAAATGACCCCTGGGGCTCCATGGCAACCAAACAGGCACTGAGAATGGAGGGGGAGTCTGCAGAGGAGATGCCACACATTCGACACACTTCCTTCAACTGCTTGCTGATTGTCTGCAGAGAACATTCTCCAAGAAGGATGCTCCAGTCTGGAAAAGGAAGAGCAAAACCAGTCTCTCAAGAGTTCTGCTTTTACTCAAGCATTACAACGGTGCATAAAAAGGGGAGGAGGGATCTTGGAAAAGATCATGCTGTACTTTCCTGCATTACTGCGAGACTGTTACATATCTCTCTGAATAATTCTGGCTTGACTTCATTTTCAAGTTCATAGTAGCATTGTGTTGCTTGAGGTTTTGTTGCTAATTATCTAGTTCGTGGGTGTCAATAAACATTCCTCATTATAACACAATGGAGTGTGTGCACCTGTGATTCCTGGGGCAAACTTTCCAAAACCTACCCCAACCAATGTGAAAAGATCCTACATGCTGATCTCATGTCTCTGAGTAAGCATGTTCACAAAGTTTCCTGTATCATAACAAGCCAACATAGATACTGCATCTCACAGTAATGCTCATCACGTACTGTAACTTTAATATTACTTTGTTTCCTGTTCTGCTGCATTGACAAGAGATAGTATTTATTGCAAGCTACTAAGGCATTATTAAAGTCAAAATGGTTGCCCTTCAACTTCCTCCTGTCCCTGAAGTTACTGTATGCCATCCAAATGACCAGGATGCCATTGCAGAGTCTCTGGACAGGAACGGTCTTCTCCTGGCAAACGTGCTTCACAATGAAGAGTCTTTTGCCAAGGAAGAATGAGAAGTTCTAAACCCATGATTTATTTCTCTTCTATTTCCAGTTAGTTGGCACTGTAGTCAAGAAAGAGAATTCCTCTCTCCTTTAGAGATTTAAAGCCTGTCCCTTCTTTTCTTAGCAGGGAAAGGGTGTTCCACCTCTGGTTGAGCTTCGGCACTCAGAGCATTATTCTCCAGTTTCAGTAAAGGAAGACAATTTTTTAGAATGTTAGGCAGAAATGGCAAAAGTAAAAAACAAACAATTACGTTACTAAGACCCAATCTGTGGAATGCTCAGTGAATTTGTCTCCTTTCGGGGGGAATAGGGGACGATCCTTATATCACACAAGATGTCAGCAATGGCCTCCCCAATATGAATCCACCTTGGGAAGTTACAGACACAGGTTCACAGGTAAGTTTACTGACTGAAGCACCCTTGATCCAGCGGCGCTGAGTGAACTTCGGAAATGTCTACATTGGCAGCTTTGGCTGACCTCATGTCCCAATCGGCAAACTGACTGGAAAAGGTGTGGAGAGGACACGCACTCATGGACAGCCACAACACTTGCATCTTTGATATGGAAATGGGGATTGTGTAATTCATGAATTCTTGCTGGACTTTCTTGTGAGTAAGCCAAGACAATAAGAACTAGGATTGCACCTAACTTGTTCTTAAGTTTATTTTCATTTTTTATCTTCTGATAACTGTACCACGTAGCCAAAGAGAATCACCTGGTGAGGAGAATACCCTCTCCTTTCACTTTATGTGAAGACATGGCTAAGGAAACAGCTTCCCTCCCCCACCTCCACTTTCAGTCACTATTGCTATTTTTAGTACGTGAATTTTATGGTTTGTTTTTATTGCTGTAACCTGTCCAGAGACCTCTGAGTACAGGGTAAGATAAGAAAGAAAATAAATACCCAGAAATCATTGAGCCACTACTTCTTTACTGTTTAAGGTACATCATCAATAGGTAAAAAGAGTAAAGTTTCTATCTCAAGAAGATAAGGATTTTTAAAAAGATTTAAACTTATTTCCATCACATTTTATCTATTTACTTAGATCTATATTCTACCTCTCTTCTATTGCTAACCTTGAGTGACAACACAGTGGCAGCATCAACTCTGACACTAAGCACAGTGTCTACTGTAATGTTTACCAGCCTGACTCATCACCATACCTTTCAACTCCCCATGGCCAAGTCGCCCAAGGCGTCCAATCACAACTCTCCAGGGCAATGACGTCATCTGGACAATCCCAATGCACCATTCCCACAGTTTCTGCAAGCCAATTTTACGTGCTGACACTTTACACCTCCTTGATCTGTGGAGAAGACAGAAGCATCCCTTTTCATGCTATTCCACCAAAGGAAGTCAGGACTTAAGACGTCTAGTTTAAATTAAATCCCCTTGAATATGTTTTCATCAAAACATCTTACGGAGAACTTGAGCTTAAACCCTCACCAAGCATCCTTGCACATTCCCCTCTATTCGTAGTGACCTCAGCAGCTTTTACTTCTCAAGCTTCAATTGAAGACATTTGCCAAGAAGTCACCTGGGAAGTACCATCGACCTTTCAGATCACTATAAACTAGACATTCAGAGGCCAGCCGACACCACATTCAGTTGACAGCAAGTGGTGGAAACAGATACTCCATAGACCAGGGTTTCCCAAACTGTGGGTCGGGACCCACCTCTAGGAAATTTAACCGCATTTGAAATAACATTTTTGATGTAATTATTTAATTAAGTAATAAAAAATTTGTATTAAAACTTTGTTATTTGAAAAGTCCTTTATTCATATTGGTAACGGTTAAATTTCCTAGAGGTGGGTCCCGAGTTGATAAACTTATATTAGATGGGTCGTAGCCCAGACAACTTTGGGAACCACTGCCCTAGACCCTTCCTGGCTTGAGTACAGCTTGCGTACATCCCAGAAGTGCACTGCTCCTGATAAGAGATTTAAGAGAAAGAAAGCAGACCCTGCCTAGTCTAGGAAGCTGGCTTCCTATGGTGTTGGATGGGAGGTGGGGCGGGGCTCTAACTCTCAGTTTGTCTCTTCTCAGATACTGTTATCACTGTTTATCAGTTCCTGGTTCTAGTTTTTTCACTTTTATTCCTATATCCAGGTACTATAAGACCTGCCCTAAAAGTTTTTCAGGCCAAAATAATTCCCTCACTTTTATTTGGGGCGGAAATCTGAGGCAATACCAACCTGACCAAAATTGAAACCTTTCAAACCAAGCATCTCCGTATCCTATTGGGCCTTTCTAGAACAGCCTTGACAGCTGCAGTAAGGGCAGAACTGGGAATGATCCCACTAAAAGCCCTAATATTAAAGAGACAATTTAATTACTGGGTAAAAATTAACCAGATGACCACAAACAGGCTCCCCCGTTGATGTTTAGAGGAGCAAATCCTGTGCCAACACAACTCATCATGGACAGTGCCCCTGAACAATCAGCTGGCTGGTCTTGGCCTTCCTTTACAATTCCTCTACAGCTTAGGTTCCAGGGCAAAACAAGTTCTTATACAACGTACCACTGGTACCTACTCTCAATTGGATATAGCAAGCATAGCTAATTCTACAGCTACAAAGTTTTTAGTCGCTCACAAATCAAATACCCGCCTAGAAAAATATCCGACTATCCCACTTCCGATCCCTTTAAGAAGAATTTATACTAGGGCAAGGTTCGAACAAATCGGAATCATGATGCAAACAGGGCGCTACTATAACAATCCTAGCAGTGGGAGACTCTGCGTCTGGGGGGAACAAATCGTGGAAGATATTGAACAGCATGCTCTGACCTCCGTTCCAGATATCTAGATCCAATAATAATTAATTTCAGGTCCCACAGTAGAAAGAACCTCTTATCCTTTCTCCTGCAAGGACAGGAAAGAGCTACAATAATCAGTGTGAGCCTTTTCATTCTGAAAGCTTTGAAGAAAAGAGCACATTATTTGGAAGATAAATCGGGCAATTAAGACCTTGATTGTAAACAGATGGTCGATTGCTCTCCTTTGCCTTCATCTGTTTTATTTTATTTGTATAGTATTTTATTCTACTTTGAAATGGTCAGATGACTAGTCAAATAAATAAATTATTATTACACTTTTATTCCTGGTTACTCGTTTGAATGTTCTGCATCTATTCTCACTCCACAGGCAAACTGGAAAAGATTGACATCTGTTCACTTTATATGGAGACTAGTACAACCTATCCTCATTAGAGATGAACCAAGGAAGATGCAAGCTTTTTGACTTAGACGAGAATGATGCTTTTATGGTAAGTACTAACACATCTATTTCCAATTTTATCAACTTTTATCAACAGTGTCTAGAACCAGGCCTAAAACCTAATGTAAGAACAGCCTAATTCAAGATCAGGATTCATTGTAAAATATCTCTTACTTGTTAAAAATGAGAATATGAAATTACCCAAACTCTATTTTTTAACCAAAGAAAGCTGAAATGGTTACAATCTTCATCACATAAAGTACAAATTAGAATTCTTAGCTCCCCAAGGAACTTGGTTTTCTAGCCTACCTATTTGGCAAATCAATGTTGACAATGCAGGTTTCTAACAACTCTCCATGCAGGTCAGTACAGGAGGCCAGGAGCCAGCGCTGATCATGAGACAAGCAATATCCAACGAAGAGGACGTTGTACTTCTGGCTGGCTTCTCCAAAAGTCTCCCCCAGTTCTGTCTGTTTATCTTTGATAGGTGCCAGGATAAATGGAGGGGAGTACAGTTGAATGGGACTGGGACGCTGAAACAAAAGAACATCATAAGGTGTTCATGTGCATTTTTAGAAGTATGTCAGAATGAAACCTGAGATAAATTATCATCAAACATGCAAAGCAATCTCGTATGGATAATGGAGGTAAGATAATTGCCTCTGGGAGCTCTGATGCAAAAGGTATTAGGACTGGGTGCTCAAACTACGACTTTCCAGGCATTCCTAAATTGCAACTCCCGTCAGTCTCAGCAATGAACAATGGGAAGTATACTTGGCCAATATCTGGGGAACTTTCGTTTTTTCACCCCTAGACAGTGGCACCTTGACATACGAGTTTAATTCGTTCCATAACCTTGCTCTTATGTCAAATCGCTCGTATCTCAAAGCAATTTCCCCATTAATCCATTCCAGCTCCCAAAACACCACCTCAGTTGTTTTTGTTATGTACTGTACTGTATTTACATACTCGTATCTCAAATCTTGCTCTCATCTCAAAGCAAAATATCACTCGCTCGGCGGCTTGTATCTCAAAACACTTGTATGTCAGGGCACTTGTATGTCGAGGTACCACTGTATCAGAATGTTGTTAGGGTTGTGTTTGAATCTGGCTCAGCTTTGACCTGATTCAGTTTGGCCAGTCAGAGCTGAACTGTACTATCTATGCATCAGGTCAGATCAGATTGCAACCAAACAAGGGGTCAAGATATGCCAGATTTGTCAGGTCATGCAGAGAAATGTTGCATGTATTCAACATTCAGGTCAGTACTATCTGATGTGTGAATATCAGTTCAAACAAAGTCTTCAAGGCATTTGACTCCTTCTCTCTCTATGCTCTTTTATTTTAATGTATCGATTGAATCACAGGATCCCACTGATATTGTCAGGAGGATGTGGTTTGATACATCCTAGAATATTGCACTGAGGCACAAGACATGAGGAAAGAGTACGATAGAGTACCATTCTGAGTATGATAAACTACAATTTATCTCTGGGATCCAGGAGTCTGTTACTTCCTAGACGGAAGTACAAACGTTCATTATCCTTAGTAATGTGCAGGAGGTTACTGGAATTATATTGAGATTATCATATCTTGAACTGGGACTTATTCAAACCCAACTTCTTGTTAATAAATTATCAGACAAGCGTTTCACAAGCATACCTATAAACTTAAAAATAAATCTTTAGTTTTCAGTCATTCGCTGATTCAAATCAAAAGGCAATTAGACATCAAACAGAACATCCTATTACCTTTCATTTGAGGTGGAAACTGCTTCTTAACACAAGGACATTTGAGCTGAATGACCTTCTAGGAGAACCAGTGCACATTATTTGATGCAAACTCTCCTGTTTTTTCTTTAAAATGAACTTTGGTATGAAATAATTGCAGATATTTATAGGTTTTACTACACTTTCACCTGTAATTAGCTTTAGTAAAGATCTAAGAGTGCAAAAGCAGGTTGAAGCGCCACATTAAATAACCGATGATCATGACGTCTGGTCCCATGACTCCTTGGCAAACAGAGAGGGAAGAAATGGAAGCAGTCTCAGATTTTATTTACTTGGGCTCAAAAATATCACTGCAGACCGTGACTGCAGCCATGAAATTACTCCTTGTGAGAAAATTACAGCAAACCTGGGCAGCTGATTAAAAACACTGACATCACTCTGCCAACAAAGGTACATATAGTCAAAGCTATGGTGAATCAACGCGTTTGAATTGTGGTGCTGAAGAAAACTTTTCTGAGTCCCTTGGACTGCAAGGAAATCAAATTAGTCAATACTTGGGAAAATCGATCTTGAATGTTGACTGGATGGACAAATACTGAGGCCATTTCCACATGGCCCCCAAAGACCCCTGTAAGAACCCAATAGTGAAAGATGAAGTACAGATTCACTACCTACCTTCTGCACTGACCACCCCATTCAGAACCCACTAGGGACACACTGTCTGCATGAGTGCCATCTGGTTTTGGATCTAATGGGGCCTTTGTGTACTTAAATCTGGATGAGTGGTGGACTCCTTACATCATGTCTTCAATCCAGTTTTCCACCATGAAGACAGGATTGCACAGCACACTTCCACAAACTTTCTGTCTCAATGGGGTCCATGGGCGGGCCTAGCGGCCACCATTTACCACAAAACAGGGAAACCTCCTGCTCAGTGCTTCAGGCTGTGTAAGCCGGCGTCCGCACAACAGGCTTATTTAGCACCCATTGCCACTGGGTGCTAAACACCCTGTGTAGACACATAGGGTCCCCATTTTGATCCAGAACTCTGTAGACCCAATTTGGCAGAGATCAGATTCCAATGTTCCAGATCACCTTGAAGTGTGGAAATGGGGTGAAGCCAAAGCTCAAATACTTTGGACACATAATGAGAAGACTGAACTCTCTGGAAAAGACCCTGATCCTAGGAACGATCGAAGGCAAAAGAAGATGAGAACAGCAGAGGATAAGATAGATAAGAATAATGGAAACAATGAACGTGAACTTGGGCAAACTTTGGAAGAGGAATAGAGAAGGACCTGTTGTGCTAGGCTCTAACAAAAAGTTGGACACAACTTAATGACCGAACAACAATCTATTAAAAACCAGTTTGCTTTACAGCACTATGGAGCAAGAAAAACGGGGGAAAAGGAAGAAAGGAAAATAGGTATGTTGAGGCTATCCTAAAGATCAATGATGTATGATGTTGCCAGTGTTCTAAGCATTTGGTCCAATTAGTCAAGTTGGCCAGAACCTGAAGAGCAAACAACGCTGAACATTTGATCAAAATATAAAATGTTGCATGGCAATTTAAACTAGCAATACAATACAATGAGTGCCTAACATTATGAGCTGGGAGAACATGAATCAAAGAGAAGAAATCATTTGGCATTCTCCCCATGATTAGAGCTGATACGAGAGCAATTTTACTACAAATAAGGAAAGCAAAATTATTACGTTGTGTTTAATCAATGGAGATGTTTCTTCTGGGTTTGTCAATTCCAACTAATCTCTGGCTTCCCACCACTGATCCCGGATTGGATTGCTATTTCTGTAAGATCCCTGAATGGATTACTATTTCTGCGGTGAGGTTTGTTGTTAGCTTCCCTGCCTGGAATTTTTACTGACCTACTGCTACAAGAAGATGGAATAACAAATCTTGTTTGGATGCTTATCTCTGTCTCATTCCTAGGCAAAAGTTAAGATAACAAATGAAACAAAACATCCTTTCTGGTTGAGATACCTTAAACTCTTAAGTGAAATGTATCCAACAGACGTCTGCCAATAAAATTTGTATTATACAACTGTGTAGTAAGCCCCTTTCGTGCCCAGGAAGCGTACTCACCTCGGGGTTCTTGAGCGTCATCTCAACACTTGCAGCTGGTCCGAAGCCAGTCAAAGACTTAATGTGAATCTGTGTGGGCAGTGGTCGCCGGCACTGGCAGTAGACTGAAAATGCTAGAGACTTCAAGTGCTGAATATAAAATACCTGCTCATCTTTCATGGTCTGCAGCATGTATTGGCAAGGCACAACCTAAAAATGAGAAAGTCAGGATTACAAGGCTCAATTTAGGGCTTCTTCACACATTGCTACACGAAAGATTTTGGATGGACGCATAAGAAACACATGCATTCTACAGAACCACTTCTGGGCACTTCCAGGGATTAACTCTGTAGCTATCTGTGAATACACCTGCGGGGAGGTAGAAACCACTGGCTTGTTCTAAGTGCCTTCTTGCCTGTTTCCTCACCTTTGCTACCCAACTATTTTTGTTTCGAGAAGAAATTAAGTAAGGTCATGGTAGCTATTTTATTTCTAAGAGGAGGTTTTAAAAATTCCTTAAACCAATGGGGTAAAATAGGGGAGAGGTGTGTTCAGAAGAATTGAAACAGAATGTGGCCAGGTAAATGGTAATCCTCATCTTTGTTTTTTCATTCATAATGATGTTGAAGGGAAAGTGTAGAAGCCATAATGCCAGAGAAGCCACTGAGGAGATTCATGCTTTTTTAAAAATATACTTATTTAAGGTTTATTTAAAAAAAAAAAGAAGACGAAAGCCTATGAAGAACAACTTTTAAAAAGTTGTAAGTAAAAGGTCAGAAAGGCTTGGAGCAGCATGCCGGAAGGTATTACAGAAGTACACCACTAATAAATTTAAATGGTCAATGACAGAAGAATTTTGGAAGTGATAAGTAGAACCTGCAGTAAAGAGTAAAACAAACAATGAGAATGAGAATTTTCTTCTTCATTTCTGTTTTGTGAGATTAAGCCTCAGTCCCCTCCATGGGCACCACTTGTCGTGGGGGCGGAGCTTCTGTTCCCTTGCGAAGTTGTGAGCTATGCTGGCAGTGGCGTACACCTCCGGTCTCCCAGGCCAGGCAGGTTTCAAGGGCCAAGCAAAGTGTGGCCGTGGGCAGGACGGGCTCATTAGCCTTGGGCAACAACCTAGGAGAACGACAACTCCAATTTCAAACCCAGGCAGATGGAGCTCATTCAGTCCTGTAAGGCCACCCACTTAAGAGAAGGAAACACTAACCAAACCTACAGCCTGGGGATTCTGCTGCCACCGTCCAAGCTTGCTAGACCCTGACAGATGAACCTGAGGTGTAAAGGGTGGAGTCAGTTTTGCACACACTGTACCTCACCTTAAAAAGCCACTGCACACGCCCGTGAATTTAAAGAAAAGTTGGTTTTTATACCCTGTTTTTCTCACCCTTTGACTCAAAGCAGCTGACAAACCTTTTGTTCTTCTCCCCACAACAGACACTTCGTGAGGTAAGTGGGGCTGTAAGAGCCCAGAAAGAGAGCTATGACTAGCCCAAGGCCATCCACCTGGCTTTGTGCAGAAGTGTGGAATCAAGCCAGGGGAGTCCAAAGATGAAACTGGTTCACCTCAGGGACGTCAAGATTTCACAGAATAAGCCTTGGATTAACTGCAGATAGTCATCTCCAAGCACTTCAGTATGGCAGATTCAGTTTGCAACTAGAGCATCTCCTGATCATAGACGGCTGCAATCTTTTCAGCACTTCAGCACAGGTCAAGTCAATGGCCTACAGAATTAGTTCAAGGCATCCATCTGAACGGGTCTGCATAAGTGTTGCACAGATGCTCTGCGGATGTCGGTGTCAGAAGAACGTGCTGTACCTGCACCACAGAAATTTAACTTCCGCTCCACAGTCATAATAAATTTTAAAAAGGCAAGTCACTTAAAATGTCTGCAGAAATTGCACTTCCTGGAAGAATCCTGAAGAATAGAATGTGCTACACCAAAGACGTCCTGTTCTGTTTTATTTAAAGAACTGCCTGCTGGCTTTCTTCTGGCAAAATGCCATGGGCTTGAAAACCAGACTACAGGTGCATGGATATAAACAAGATACATTAAGAACTGCTGTAAAGTACAAAAAAGCCCTAGTGACTTCTGAAATCACAGAGTTGTCCTTTTCATGGACGCTTCCCACTGCGATGGAAGAGTTACCTGGAGAATAAAAGAATTCCTCATGTGTTCAGGCAAGTTGTCCAGCATCTCAGTGTAACACCGCATAAGACTCAAGAGCCAGAAGCTGGCTGAAGAGGATTCTTCCTCCGTGGTGTAGGTAAAGGGATCCACCATGTAGATGACGACAGCTGGAGGGTAAACATGACTATCTGCTGACTCAGGTTCAGTAGGAATTCCTATTCTCTCCCTTTCTGCAGAGCTAGAAAAGAATGCCATTACTTCATTTCATTTCTCATTTATCCCTTCCAGCTGTAAATTGTTAGACATAAAATGAAAATAAATCTCACCACAAATAAAAAAAAGAAAAACATAAAACAATTAGAATCAAGACAGAAAGCCCCGAAGCTGCGACAAAACAGAAGAATCAAAACACTACACTAGTACTTAAAGAAAAATAAACTACTGCAAATATTTATCAATAAGTACCAAACAAATGTCTCTCTCCGTTTTCTACAGTAGCTAATTTACAACACTGACAATTTTGATAAGGAAACCAGTTGTTTTATTTCTGTTCTGTTAACTTGAAATGTACAATCCTAATTTTTGTGTCCTTTCTATACACTACTTTTTTTAAAAGTATAGTTTTAAAGTTACTACTGGGATTGGAGTCAAGTGAGCCTCTCTGAATGGGACATTTCAAATATATGGGGACCCTGCAGAAATTGTCCCTTGTGCATTGACGACTTCTGTATTTGAGATGAGCAGTGCACGAACGTTGGCACAACAGACCTCTGGGAAATATCACAAGGACTCAAAAGTCTGGACTGGTCATTTATTTATTTATTTATTTAATAAATTTATATCCTGCCCTTCACCAAATGGTCCCAGGGCGGCTTACAATAAGAATAAAACATATCAAAAGAAAAATTAATTAATTAATTAAGACATTTATGCTAAGCAACTGCCAAATCTTTGGATTTAATTCAGTGGAAAAGCAACCACGATCATTTTTAGGAAGTTGTAGGAACTAATGCTAGCACAATAAACAAATAAATAAATAAATAGTGGCAGCATAATTCTTCTCTGATGCAGGAAAGATTGGCCCAGTACAATGTTGGGAGATGGGGTGGAAATGAAACACAATGAACATACAATATAAAGAGATGCCATGTTGGAGTTAGGAGTTTCCTCCACCTACTTAATCCTTAAGACTAGGAAACAATCCAATTCATCTAATCATACCCAATTTTTAATAAATTTTATTATTTATGTTTTTCATTTATATCTCGCCTTTCTTCTAAAGCGCTCAAGTTTATTTCACAACAAAGTCACCAAATGGCTTTCCCACAGCCAGAAGAAGGCCAGAACTCTGATCCCCTAAGGCCCCTGTTAAATATGGAAACAGCCCACAAACCCTACTGAGGTTGTCAACCACAGGTTCCATAATTTTTCTGTGAACCTGGCCTTTCAGGTATAGCTACAATATGCCCCTTCAGAGGTTCTGACTTCTGGGAGAGTCAAATGCACCTGGTGGGCTTCTAGATTTTGTTATCCTTCTTGGGGAAAAACTTAGTACGATTCTAACCAGCCATGAAGAAAGTCTACCTTTAGCCAAAGGACTTACTTTTCTTGGCCTTCTTGCTGCTGTTGTGATGAATGATGCCCCGACTCTGTGTCTCCTCCAACGATTGTGCTACCCTGGGGCCTCTCTGTGGCACCTGCTCCAAGAATAGGGTTCTGACCTTGAGGGAGGCCACCACCAAACCCTGAAGAAGAGGTAGTGCTTGTCTGGTTAATACTGGGTGCTGAGGTGGACGCCGAGAGCTGTGGCACTGAAGAAGCTGAGACTGCAGGGCTGCCAACTGGGAGGCTTGTAGTCCCACCCCTGGGTGCAGAAGGGAAATTGGCGGCAGCTGGGGGGGGTCCGGCTGCAGCAAGACAGGAGGAACTGGAGGGAACAGAGGCTGGGTTGCCAGGTATCACTTGGTCCTGGCCTGGCAGCGGCGACAGCAGCGTCTGGGGCTTGGGTGACATAAGCAGGCTGCTATCGAGTTGCAAAGTAGCTAAGTAAGGTGCTGGAGGGACACAAAACATGAGAATACTTCATTAGAAAGTACTAGTGGAAGGGAAAAAAGATAGCAGGCACAGTAAACAGTGTTTTAAAAATGACGAACTACAACAGGAGAGCAATATTATTTATTTAATCAACTGATATGGGCAATGTTGACGACTCTCGCATTGAATGGGAAGGTTAAGACAAAACAGACTAGAGAAAATCGGTGTGAGGACATTACTGAACAGTAGAATTTTCATCTTTTTCAACAGCAGTATCATTTATCTACGGGGGAACAACCGAAACAGAGGATACAGTCATAGAAAGTAGGGGTGTGCGCAAACGCAAATTTTGACATTCTATTCATAGTGAATCGAAAATTCAAAAATACGAATTTGTACAAATAAAGGAAAACAAATGTCTGGACATTCAAACCGATACAAATACATTCATGTCTATTTGTATGAATATCCAGTACATATCCAATGATATGAATCTCTTACGCATCCATTTGCATCCTGTTTTTATCCCGGCTGCATCCCTTTATCAAGCCGTATACATACGTATGCATAGGTACAGATACGTATGTGATGCGTTCGGATACGTACACATGCAAATGCCTGAATTATTTGTACGAATAAATCAAAATATTTATATTCCAATGAATACTAAAAAATGAATGTCTGGACATTTGATTTGTATATGAAAGTTCGAATTCATCCAAATACTGAATATTTCAAATATTTGTGCACATCCCTAATAGAAAGTCTTGCTCCAGACCATTGGAAGGAAGGATTTATGAAAGTGAACGGTTTCATAATGTTTGATGTTAATGAATATCTGCTAAAATACTGTCAATGTTTAATGCTGTTTCTGACTTCAATAAAGTTTTTTTTAAACTGTTTTAAAACCAGAGGCAGATCCAACAAATGAATATTTTCATTACAAATGCTTTACACTGAAGGATGTAACGAAGTCCACAACTAATGTACAGTTGGTGCTCGTTCTCACTGTCGAACTGGGACCAACTATGCTGATATGGTAAGGAGGAGCCTGAAATTCTGGCCTCCTCATGAAAGAGAGGAGATCCAGCTTGGTAGATCCAGCTCAACGGACGCAGATGCTCAGGGTTTGTTGGCAAAGGCTGAGCATCTTCCCTGGATTTTGTCTCCACCTGCGTGCAGGTAAAAGCCTCTAAATAAAAGAACTGCCTGGGTCAAAGAGCCTGGTGGGTAGAAGCTGCTCAGTGGTTCCAGCAGGGACTGTTTAGTTTTCCCAGCCTGATCTGCTTCCGAAGCTTCTCTATCTACCTTAAAGAGAGGAGGGGGGGACTTGTCTGGAAGATGCCTGAAGGCTGCAGACGTTCTGTAGGGAGGAACAGCTGTGTTCAGCGTGTGTTTGAATTTTATATACAATTATTGTACTTTACTCATGCACTCTGTTTAACTTTTTTTGTATTCTGATTCAACAATCTTTTTGTATTTTGTTTGTCAGCTGCTTATAAATAGCTCGAAGGGTGTGATGGAACTGGTTATGATAGTCCATCAGAGGACCTCTTCTCGCTAAGATTCCTAGATAAGTATTCCACCAAACTAAGTAAACAAAGGGCCCAGTGACCCCTGAGCTTGCCTGCAGAGTCACAGTTTCCTTTCACATCAGGTTAGACACTGGGGAAAGAAAATGGATTCTCACTCTGAAGGTGGATTAAAACTTAGGTTTAGCTGAGCCCATAGGTAAAGTGGTGCCTAGAATGGCGGAAAACGGACAGCTTTCCTTCTTCACGCATAAGCGCCTTCCCTTCTTCCTTCTAACAGAACATATTAAATATTAAGATGGATGCCCACACTTCACAAATCATCATGCACAGTACTTGTCCAAGCAACACGCAAAGTAAAATGACATCTTGACTCAACATTTGCGAGGTAACATCCAAGTATTTTTAAAAGATATTTATATTTAAGGGTTGTCATTCTTCTGGCTTGTTTTTGCAGTTGGGAGCGTGCATGATTTCTCAAGGTATATTCTCACTCGCCCTTCACCCCTGAGGCAAAAGGCAGAGAATGAAATCAAGCAATAAACAATAAAGAGTGGGAAGCAAAACTCAGGTTATCTTAAACAAGAGATATCTGCCAATGTTAAGCAAAGCTAGACAAATAATCTAAAACATAATTTTACAGAATAACTCTTAGTGAACACCACAAACTGGGACAACAGACTTCCAAAACCAAGATGCCACCCACATCTCATGACTTCCCAGAAGCTACACAGAAAATGAGTGAGTTTTCCTCTACCCCAATTCAGCACTCTTCTGACTGTCCACCAGCACAATCTGATGACAAGCTAGGTAGCAGTTTGAAACCAGAGTGAGTAGCTCACGTTAGGTTAGTAACTCTGGTCCTTTCTATATTCAGGACCGGACCGGACCCTGGCCTCTGCCTTCCACACACTAGCACAGGATAGCACAGCATTACCCAAGATCATGTCTCGTTGCCATAGCTGATATAGCTGTAGACCTCAACAGTGAAGCCTACAACCAGTTCAGGGCTACTATACTGGACCATAGAAGCATGCAGAAGGTCTGGTCCCATATACCATCAGGGACCCCTTTGGGAGTCATTCACTGTTGCTGAGGCAAGGGCTCCAGTGAGGAGTTATCTTCTTTTCTGTAGGCTAAATATTCCTGGAATCTTCAACAGTTCCTCAGAGGACATGGTAGCCCTCCTGTGGACTTGCTCTGGTTTGTTAATATCTTTTTTAAATTGGGGTGCCCAGAATTGAACACAGTACTTTTAGATGAGGGCTAACCAAAGTAGAGTAAAGAGGAATAATTAGTTCTCATGATCTAGACTCAGCACTCCTCTTGATGCATCCTAGGATAACGTTTGCCTTTTTTGCAGCTGCATCACACTGTTGCCTCATGTCCATCCTGTGATCAACCAGCACACCCAAATCACTTTCACTTGTGCTACTACTCAGACTAATTCCTCCCATTCTGTATTCATTTTTACCATTTTTCTTACCAGGACGCAGGACTTTGCATTTGTCCCTATTAAACATCATCCTGTTAGTTTCAGCCCACTGTTCAAGCTTCTCTAGATCTTTTTGAACCCTCTCCTTCTCCTCCGTAGGGTTAGCAACCCCTCCCAGCCTTGTGTCATCTGCAAACTTCACCAACATCCCTGCGAGGAGAGCTAATGGAAAGGATACCGATAGAGTAAATAAATAAATAAAATTACAGAGAGCTGGTTAAAATGGAAACTATGAATGTCAGCAGCACGCACTCCAGCATGGCTTCATCTCTTTCAGCTTACCTAGGTGGTGACGGCAGACTTGCGCATAGAGTTTGAGCCTGGAATGATTGTCACTGTCTTCGCTGCCCCAGGGCATATTAAACCAGTCGCTTACAAGCTCGTCTGCCAGCTTCTGGGCTACCGTCTTTCCCACTTGCATGATCCCATCATGCAACACTTTACAGATTGGTTTGTGTTGACCAAGCCGGCACATCTGTTGGAGCGAGAAGGAAAACGGTAATAGCATATCAATAAATGACATGAAGAGTGGAATTTTTCAAAAGTAAGCAATAGGAAGAGGAGGAGGAAGGCAACAATAAAACCAACCCCAAATCCAAGCAATCTATCTGTTTTTAACAAAGCCTAATAAATAACTTTGCTTTTATATCTTACAGGTACAAACAAGAGAAAATAAAGTTTACTTAATTACTATTTACTGCAGAGAAACTGCAGGCTGTGAAGTTACTGCTATTACTTTCAGCAGGACTTCAGCTCTTTGTATGCTAGACCTACTTATTTCCTCTCCATAAAATATGCAACTGTGGAAAGGTTTGCCAAGTCTTTATTTCTGGCACCCACTTTGTTTTGCTGCTGAATCATTACTACATCCTAGTGGATAAATAACATATTACTGCTGTCAGCTACTGGAAAAATACAGACAGGTGACTTTGAGAATAGCTCTGAAGATAAATCAGCTCGCTATATCACATGGTCAGGAGAAATATCAGAAGTATCATTCTTAATCTGGATCTTAGAAGATCTGGATCTTTGAAATGGGGTCCTCAGTGAATCCAGTCCTTGAAGATTCAGATCTTTGAAAGGATCCAATGCTTCTCCACTGGCAGTCTAGCACCCAGTGCCAAAGGTGCTAGACAGGGTCGCAGTGTGAACACCGAAGCACCCATCAGGTAAATCCGTTCTGCCCTAAGTGGAAGATGCGCTTGTGGCACAGTGTGAACGTCACTCAAGGCCCACTTCCATTGACAGTGGGCCTGGTAGAGAGGTAGCAGCTGCGAAGTCCAGCACACACTCCGTAGCCGAACGGCATTAGTTCATCTACAAAGATGCTGTTGGACACATAGGGTTGACCATTTAGCGGCTACGCAGATAGATGGATCTACGCAGACAGCTACATCGCAACTATGCAGCCTATGCTTGACTTTGGAGGCAGCTACAAAGGACGTGCACAGCTACGTATACATGAGTGGCAAGGCAGGGTCGGATACGCCCCACTAGAAATAGCGACTGCTAAGCCCGCACCTGCACCCCATTGCCCCGACTGCTGTGCGAACAGGTGCCCTCGGATCTGGTCTTCAAGGCTAAAGACCAGATTGAAAACACCTTTAAAGGGGTCCACGGGAAGTCTGGATTTAAGGGCCTGAGGACCCCATTCAGTCCAGACTTCTCTTATGCTGGTATGAATGGATGGGGTCCTAATGGGGTCTTGTGTGGGAACAGGGCCTTACTGATCAGTACCGATTGGGTGCCTAATGGGTTATAAACGGGTGCTTCATGCTAGTGGAACCCTCTCCCCCCCTTAGATTATTAACTTGGGCCCTTTCCACATTGGGTAGTAAACTAGACCGTGGTTTAGCTGGAGACTGAGGACTACAACCAGCCCAGAGCCACAATGTTAGACTGCAAAGGAATGCGGGCAATCTGGTCCAGTATACTACAGGGTACCTCGGTGGCCCTCAGGAAGTGCCACCTGAAGTAGATCAACCCCAAGACCAGATCTGACCTTTGGAACTTCAAGGCTGCCTCCGAGGGTTGCAGAGGCGGCAGCAGGATTGCAGAGCTGGACAGGCCATCCAAATGCAGAAGGCGATGTCCCACTCCAGCAGCCACCCGTCCCAACCTGGGACATGTTGCATATCCCAGGACAGGGCAGCCTACTCTGTTCCAAGATATGAAGATTTACCGTGTCTAAAAAGGAGCATGCTGACTTTTAGGTGAATTTGGTTACAGCACAGGAGCTGTCTGAAATGTAATGCAGTCCTGTATCAGGTTTGAATCCAGTGACTCTTTGAACACGCAAAAGGTGGGCAAAAAATGATCCTTGTGATAAAGCTGAAGCAACCAGATAATGACTTATTTTGATTCAGCTGGTGAGCATCTGAGCCTTAAAGTAAAAAGAGTGAATTAGTGTCCCAAAGATCTTCTCTCCGTAGGACTATGGCTGCCTACAGACACTAAAAGGAAAATGCAGGCATGAAATCAGTGGAAGTGTGTAATCCTCCCCTTCCACACTTTCACAGTGGCAATTTCCCCCAACCATGGATCCTGGAAGCAAGCACCCAGGCAAATAAAACCTGTATTTGGACCCTGAGTTTGGACTTGATTTTCCTGGAATAGCAATAGCACAGAATTTCACCCCTATATTCTGGGGCTACACTGGGACTACCACAGACTTCTGTAACAATCCCAAAATAATCCCACATTTTAGGCCCTGTCTGGATGTATTAACCTTCCCACTTCTGAGCCAGTTAGAACATATCTCTAATAATAAATATGGACAACATTGGATACTTATCAGTAAAAAGGAAGCTGTTTCTTAGTTTCTCCCATGAAATTCTTGTAGGAAGAAAATGTTAATAAATCTTCAGAAAATGCTTTTGCTCACCAACCTCATATACGGCACTCAAGTCCCTGAAAAAAGTTTTGGCTCCATCGATCAAGGCCTCATTTTCTGGGCACACCACAATATAGGCAACATCTCGCTGGCCCCCATACGGATCCAGCAACAGCCTCTCCCAGAACGGCATGGAGAATGGAGAGATTGTCAAGAAGTCCTTGTCATAACCAACCAGCAAAGTGGGTATAGGAAGAGGCTCAGGAGATTCCTCAGAACCTGAAGCAGGAAAGAGGAGTTAGACCACATCCAGGTATCAGATATCCCAAGCTAGTCTTCTTAGAGCCTGAAGATCATCAATTCGTGTCCATCAAAATAATCATAAAGATCCATTTGTCCTCCATGAGACAGAACCCGCAAAAGAGTTTATAGTTTTCTTGCTGTGTAAATTCAGCTTTCAACCAAGTACAAACACTGAATGTAACAGTAACCTTTTCAGACGATGCCCAAGACTACATACTGTGATGATGAGATGAAATGTAAATATAAAACCTTGACAACACATATTATAATATGATTCTTTTTACTGATGCTGGCAAGTGCAGGGGATGAACAAGGATATGACAATGTTTACTGTACCATAAGTTCCCCGTCCTGCCATTTTGTGGAACTGCTGCCAGGTGAGGGGTCCCTGGACATGCTGGATGTTTTCCCAGGTCCTCCCAGTCCGCTTCTTCTGAATGGCATCCTGAAGGAAAGGCTGAAGAGAGAGCAGCATCCGCACTACGTCCTGGGACGACAACATGCTGATGTCCAGCACTGAAAACAACAAGTTGGATTCAGGGCCTGAGTGTCACCCATGAAAATATTTAAATGCCGCCAAAAAATGTGTGTTCAAATTTAAAAACTAGGACTATTGAATACCAAAACAAAGGCAGATTATAGCAATCACATCTTAACAACTTTCTCCCATTTTCTGTTAGGTACTACAGAATCAGGTTTGGCTCCAAGTATCTGTATGGCCAAATTACACCATTTTAACTTATCTTGAGTAAGGTACTGTAACTCTCTCAAGGACACAATTACCACGTTTTTATCTATCAGTCAATGGAATTTTCAGCAAAGTTTCAAAATCTCACGGCATCTTGGTTGATTCAACTATGACTCTTAGTTTACCTCACAGTTTCTATACTGATCTTAATAATGGTACCTAAGTTCATAATTTCTGCTAGAGGACATTCCTGATACCCTTCCTGGCAAGGGATTAACCATTATCTACCAGAATATTATTTTGTAAAACAACGCTCATTCCATTTTTGTAAAGTGCATAATTGAAAATTAAAGTTCCATTGATACAATCTTGATGACACAGGACCTTGACCAGACTAATGTTCTTTTATTTATCTTACACAGAAAAGATAATATTAAATACCAATAGTATTATTCTCGTTTTTATCCCTGATAGGAGCCAAAAGCTCAACTGAGACTGAAGACAATATCTTCCTATTTTCTGGAAGACGTTAGCTGTCATAAATCATTATCTGATACCATTATGTTTGCATTTACAGTAATTCAACAAATCAGAAGCCCTTTGTAAGGTAAAGATTTTAAAGTATGAAGAAAATTCTGACTCTATGCAAGACTCACTTGTTAAATAGAAAGATAGAAAAATCTCAGTAAATTTTGGCCTAGTCCTGGGGTTAAGCAACCTTGTTTTAAGGACTTAGGTCTACATAACAAGAGGACTGCAACTACCTCATAAATAATGCATGTGAAATATTTTATACACCTTCAGCATTATATAAATGATAACTACTACTACTATTATTATTAAACAGGGTCTTGTTTTCCGAATACACCATAACATAGGAAGAGCCCTGTGTACACCATTTGACTATATCTAGCCATGCCAGTGGTTTGCCTAAATCTCCCAATGGTTCTTTCTCAGCCTACCTGACAGGTTCTGACAAGAACATAAACTAGAATGTGTACCTGCATCGTACTGGGATGTTTCCTGAAACTTAGGAACAAAACCACAGTGCTCCCAGCGACATGTGCTCAAAGCCACTCTAGGCCTGGTCAATGTTATTATGAACTGCTGAGAGGTCAAGGAGAATGAACACAGGGATGTTCTTCCATCCCAACAAGGAGGTTCCACTGCCATAATGAGGTCTGAAGCCAGACTGGCATGAGTTTAGACAGCACACTTCTCTAAAGCATCTTGTGAGAAAAGGGAGTATTTGTGACTGGATAAATATTTATTTGTGTTATAAAAGCAACAAATGTGAGCATGTGCAAATTCCAGGAAACAGCACAGGAGTCTGGCATGCAATGGTCCATGGGGTCATGAAGAATTGGAGACAACTAAATAACTCAACAACAACAACAACAACAATTATTTAACATTTCAAGGTCTCTTGGGAAGAAAATGCAATGCAACCTCCTTAAAATCCAAAGGCATGACAGCATTTTCTGACCATAGTAATCAAAATTAGTCTGAATTAATTGGAAAGTCCAACTTGTGAAACAGTTTTTAAAAATTATTTTGGAAAGTCATGTATAACTCTGAACAATTTTGTCCTGGAAAGTGCAAACAGTCACAGAAGCTTTCTAATTTCTCTTTGCTTCCAACAGTGCTACACAGGGGACAGATTCTACTCTGGTCTATGTTTAGTCAGACTTGCCACATAATTTAATCACCTGTTGTTAGGAGAAGCCTAATTCTAAGCCAGCAACAGGCCAATGTCAAGGCCAAAAGTGCTATTAGGTGGAAGCAGCAGCCACTTACAACTCCGCCAAGCTTGGACTCAAACGTCAAAGACACCTCTGCCTTTCTCACAGATTTTAACTGCATTGCAATTCTTTTTTAATCTATAGATTGAAACATATTTTTTTAACCTTTTTAATATACATATATAATTGTCCTACTGTTGCCATAACACATTAGTTCTAATCCACCAAACATGCCCTGAAACTATTTGAAGAATCTCAGATGTGCATCTCAAATAAAGTTTTGACTAGCTTTCCTTAATCTCCCTTTAGAAACAATTAATACTCTTCTCACTAAACACACACACACACACACACTATACTCATAACCGTCAAAGAGCAAAACAGCTTTGCACAACAGCCAATTCAAAATCCACGCTAGGAAATGAGCACAAGCCAAGAGCTAGATGTACCTCTGACATTTAGGATAATTAAGGAAACACTATGTTGCACTTAAAAATAGAACACATGAATAAACAGGAATTTCTGAATCTTGCATTCTGTTGTCTCACCTAAATAAAGCATTCTCTGTAAATCTGACACTGATGTACTTGTGACACCTCACTCCAAGTCTCTGCTGACTGTTCCCAACAGCTTAAGAACATCAGGGCAGCCCTGCTGGATCAGGCCTCAGCCCCCAGCATCCCGTCCCACACAGAGGCCCACCAATTGCTTCTGGGCCTTCTCCAGCAGAAACGTTCGCCTGCTCTCGATTCCCTGCAAATGACCCTTGCAGGCCTCATGCCTGCCTCTCCAACAGACAGCATCCAAGCTCCCATTCTAGAAGCCATTAATACACCTGTCCAGTCCTACATGGATTTATCTAGCCCCTTCTTAGAGCTGCCAGGCTGGTTGCTGTCACCACTTCTAACACTGAATCCACCAGCAGACAATCCTCTGGGTGAGAAAACATTTCCCTTGGTGGTGGTAACTCCCTTGCCCATCAGCTTCATGGAGTGGCCTCCAGTTCTAGAGTTATATATAGAAAAAAAAGATTTTTCTCTACCCAACTTTTCCACAGCATTCATGGTTCTGTATACTTCAATCAGACCCTCCTCTTACATGCGATCTTTCAAGGCGTATAAATGTTGCACCCTGCTTTTGTAAGGAAAGTGTTCCAGCTGCCCAATCATTCTCGTTTTTCTTTCCATACAGATCTAAACAGGGTTGGGGATAAATATTGAGCCTGAATGTAGTGAAACGGCTCAAGTGTCAGAACCGCCACCTGCCTTGCAATCAGCTCTTTGCAGGAATGTTGGATTTAAATGTCAGAAACAAAACAAAATAAAATGTATGTCCACAGCCTATCTGCCAGCACAGCAAGGCACGATAACCCAACACTATTCTCTGAGATCCCTCCTGCACAAAGGACCACAGTGCTTTGCCCTTCCAATCCACACATACTATCCAGGAGGTCAGCAAGCAAGAAACCTCTGTCTCTCTATTACAGAAACACCACTAGGGAGACCACATTTGTGTTCATGTTCCCAAACCAACCCAGAATCTAAATGGGACAAAACCAATTTCAACCAAAGGTCTATGCCAGCGGTTCTTAACCAGGGGTCCATGAGCCCCTAGCGGTCCGTGAAGGCTTCCTAGGGGGTCTACAGTAGGCTGGCCCATCCATGGAACAGGGTGGGTGGATGGAGAACACAGGGTGGAGGTCAGTGAACGGGTTGGGTTGGCAGCAGAACTGGCTGGGGGGTGCAGGCATGGGTGTGGTGCCAGTGGTGGTGCTGGCCAGGCGATGTGGGGCAGGGACAGGTGGGCAGACTGAGCAGAAGATGTGAAATGGGCGGGTGAGAAACATGATGGGACAGGGGTCAATGGCCATGAGAAGGTTAAGAACCACTGGTTTGTGCAATTACATAGATACCACCTCCTCCAGAACTTTGGCCAAGAGGGGGCCTTTGTCACTGGGTGGTAGCTGAAGGCTTTTTTCAAGGTTGGAAGAAATGGTGGGTCCTCCACTCCTGAAAAAGCCTTCACTGGACCCAGAGATTTATTTCTCCTCATGCAAAAAAAATCATACTACTCCTTTCATACATAGTCACCCTCCATCACTAGCTCTAGTGGGTCAAGCTGTGCAAAAATCCAGAGAGCATTTTGAAGGTCAGACAGCAACAGGCGTCCCCTTCAAATCCACGTGAGTCAAAAACAGAAAGTGATCCCAAAGAACCAGACAAAACGGCTTGCTGGCTGTTTCAGTGGGAAAGCATAAAGGTAAACAATTTTCTCCTCACAGTGACTTGCAAAGGTAACAATGCCTAACAGTCGTGGTCAAACACTGGGAGTTGCAAACTGGGGACTACAGTTCAGGAACATCTGCTCCACATCCTTATTTAACATGAAACAGTTCTATTCCTCCCCAAATTCTTTGCACGAACTCTCTTTTGCCATCAAACGTTGAGTAAGTCCCACTTCTGTAATCTTCTACCAACAGCAACAGAGGCATAAACCTAACCGGCCAAAAGGAAGAGGAAACCTTACCATTACTGTGAGGCCAAGAGTGGACCGTAGCACTTCTGACAAGCATTTCGTCCACCTTCCCGCCAGTAGGGTTATCGACGTACTGCCTGCCCTGCTCCAAAGCGTTGAAACATTCGATCCACGAGTCGTTGCTTTCTGCCTGAACTTTGTCATAACTCCAATTAGCGTAAGGGAGTGTTTGCCGGCTAGAGGCAGACACGTAGTCCAAGCAGCTCAGTGAGGTGAAAGGCTGGGTGTGCTGATTCTGAAGGAGGAGGAGGAGACTCATTGGAGGTTCTTGAACCCTTCTGGTTCCTTCACCTAGCTGGGGAATGAAGGTGTTCTGACTCATCATCAGCCTCCTTTCTGCCACTTGTCCAATGTCTGAAGTCCTACCAAAAATATCCAACTCATCCTCGATGAACAGCCCAGAGTTGTACCCTAGTTTGCGATTCATAATTGCACTAAATCCACACGTACACCGATACTGGTCCTCGTTGGACGTATCTGGAATATAGAGCCCCACATCTGCACCTTTAATATTCATGTTGCAAGCGCAAATGCAACAGCTATCAAAGTTGCTATCTTTAAAAATATTCAGCACCGAGTCTGAAAGGATGAGAGTGACGTAGAGGCTGTGGGCTTCTAGAATCGGTTGCGCAGTGGCTGGCTCCACAGAATTGAGCGGCCGGGTTGTCGAGGGGGTTGAGGCTGGGGATCCTTGGTCTGTGCTGTCGTACTTTACAGATCCTTGCCCACTGGCAGTGCCTCCACCCCGAGGAGTCCTGGGTGTCCTGGGTGTGCGTGGAGTAGGTACAGAAAAACGAGGAGTAGCTGGGGAAGGCAAGACCCCCGCCCCACTGTTGCTGGCTGGGGCCGCACTGTTGAGTGTGACAGGAGTGCTCATCTGGGGTGTGTTCATCTGAAGATAGTCTTGATCAGCCAGGCTGCCAACACTGGGGACATTGCTATAAGGGAAAACAAAACCCCATATCACTGAGCACATATTTGTGCACATTAGGCATCTACCAAATAAAGCTTGCCAGATACAAACTGTTGTGCAAGGACTGGATTTGTCAAGTGCCTCACCTGACAACCTCAGGCTCTCCTTGGCTACTGCAGAAACTCACAAGTAGGTGAGCCCTACTGAAACTGTACAGGGAGCACACCTTTGCCACCATTACTTCCCATGCATCACACATCCATGCAACATCATTGTGCATCATTATATATATGTGCGACACCACACAGGCACATTTGTGTCTATCTGACAAAATCATGCACAAGTATGATGCTGTCCCACCCATGGAGAGGGTGATAATGGCAGTGCCTGTACTTCTGGCAATGGTGAGTTCCCAGACGTTCTTAATGGTTCACTACCTGTGAGTCACTGCAGGTATCAAAGCGACACCCAGGTCTCTCACAACAGTTCATGTTTGGTAACTGTGGCTCCACACATGCAGACTTCACACAGCTTTAGTATGAACTGGAAGACAAAAATCCGTGCAATTTAAGGCATCTGCATCCAAACCAATGTACAAGATTATCTGTCTGTTAAGGACTAGAAAATGACACTGATCCTTACAATACAATATATCAGCCAAGTTTTTGCATTAAGACTGTGCTGCCATTACAACAGTTTGGAACAAAAACAGAAGTCTAAATAATCAACCAAACAAACACTGAAAATGCCACAAATCCTTATTTCAAAATCTAAAGAAATAATTTAGAACAAATATTTTACATTTGTTTTCAAACTCTTCCAGCTTTGAGATTTTTTTTTTAAATGAGAAGCCATATACAAGTGATTTGAATAATATCAGTCAATTTAACCTCAGCTAAATGCCTCAAAATTATCAAGCTCAGATCTTCTCTGTGCTCACTCACTAATAATACAAGTGTCCTGTAGGATTCTATAGCATTCTGTCTCATCTGCTGTCTCCAATTTAATTTCATATTACTCATTATTGTCAAATCTTAGTCACCAGAACTTGGTCTTTTGTTTAGCGAAGAAGTCATCTTAAGATTTCATGCACGCACTTCTGGCTGTAGAAGTGCACAGTCAGGGCAACACGGATACACGTCTCCTTAATTATTCCTAGTTACATTGCTAATGAACACTTTTCTTAAATGTGCTCCTTAAGGCAATCATTCCCTTGATGAAACAGTGGAAACCTGCAGCTTTTATTCTTCTGAGTTCCTTTCCTTTAATGTGGAAGTTTAAATATTCATCTGCATGTCCATTTTGCTGGCAATTTAAGAACAAAAAGCAGCTAAACCTAATTCTCTGAATAATTTTCTTGTTATCTCCAACTGACTACAGTACTGGTTAGAGAAAACGAGATGAGGCTTTTCACCACGGTGAACATAACAAAAGCAAAACTCAAAACTGAGGGGCAAATCAGGGAGCTGTGAATGGGTGTTTTTCCACCGTCACTAGAAGTACCCATTAAGTACCCATTAATGGGTACAAAAATGCCATTACGTACCCCTTAATGGGTACTTTTAGTGACAGTGGAAAAACACCCAATAACAAGAAAGTCGCATCATTTCTTACTTTCCTTGCTATACTTACTTGTATCCATCCCTGATAAAAGCAGATGTGGGAGGTACAGGAAGCTGTTCGATTTTTGGTGGAACAGCCCAAGAAGGCCGATAAACACAGGTCTCTGGAATCTTCAGTGGCAGGAGACACTGGCTTGGCAGCATTTTCAAAGGAGCATAAGTGGAGGAGCCCACAAAGGACTGAAAGGGTGAAACTTTGTGCACAAAGGAAAAATCCTGAGGGAACAAGGAAGCATATGATTGGTTACAAACTATTGCACCAATGAAAAATCAGAATTCAAGATCTTTCTAGAATCTTGACCTGGGGACCTGAATTTCTCAGGAACTCTGATAATAAAACACAAAGCTCAATATCAGCCAAAACTTGCACTAATGTCAGCAAACACATCTAGTGCTCAATTCTGTCCATTGAAACATGGAAATATGACGAGTTGCAAGCAAGTACACATTTCCTTCCACCAACAAATAAGTAATGTTTAGCAGGGATTGGGAAGTCCTGTAATACACAGGAAAAAGGAAGGGAAATCCAACACATTGTGTTGGAGATTGGAACATTGTCTACTTACGTAAGCGTTCATTCTCTTGGGTTCAGACGACTCATGCTGGGTTTTATCTCTTTTATCACTGCTTGGTTGAACGAAAAGATTTTCGCCACTAGGTGGTGCTCATCCCTCTTCTAGACCTTGCCATGAGCTGTCATTCCCAGTCTGTCGAGGAGCCTCCAGAGCAGTGGTTCTCAACCTGTGGCACAGGACCCCTTTGGGGGTCAATCTACACTTTCACAGGGGTCGCTATGAAGTAGCAACGAAAATAATTTTATGGTTGGGCATTAGGGTTGGGGGTTACCACAACATGAGGGACTGTATTAAAGAGTCGCAGCATTAGGAAGGTTGAGAATCACTGCTCCAGAGGAACATCAGCCAAATCAACCTGTCAGAAGGGCAAACAATAGGGCAGGTCATGAGTTGTCTGAACCCAAGAGATTGAACGCTCACATAAGTAGACAATGTTCCATTCTCCCTGGGTTCAGACACCTCACACTGTGATGCACCAGAGCCCAACGTGAAACAGGGAGGGAAAATACAAAGCTGAGGAAGTATGGTACACTCCTACTGTACTGTAGATGACATGCTAGAGCACCCTTCTTCCAAACGCTGCCTCAGCAGATCTGTATTGATCAAGACGATAATGCTCGGTGAAAGTAAAAGGGGTCAACCAGGCTGCTGCCCTGCAGATTTCAACCGAGTGTTGAGAGCCAAGGCTGATGATGCCGCTGCAGACCTTGTCGAATGTGCCTTGATTCCTTGAGATACTTGCTTACTCTTGACCTGGTATGCTAATGTCATGCAGGCCCTCACCCAACCTGCAACAGCTCTAGTGTTGGTCTTCATGCCCATATTAGAGGGATGGAAACCCATGAATAAAGAAGAGGACTTTCTGAAGAACCCAGACCTGTCTTCATAAAAAAGGATCACCCTGCAGACATCATGCTGAGGATCTGAACAGAAGGGGGGGGAGATGGATTTCCAGAGTCCTGTGAAATAACTTTTGGACGAAACTTGGGGTCCAGGCGCAAGACTATCAAATCAGGAGTGAACTGACAGTACGGCTCATCTATTAGAAGAGTCAAAGCATCCGACATCCTGCACACCGAGGTGATGGCTACTAAGAAGGCAACCTTAAAGGACAAAAGTCTCAGAGAAGCCATCGCCAGTGGCTCAAAGGGTTTCCCCATCAACGCCAACAACACTAACCTCAGGTCCCAGGATGAAAATCTGTGGTCTACCAGGGGACACTTGGCCTTCATACCCACTAGGAAAATTTTAACAAAGCTATTCTGTGTAAGTTTACTGTTCATAGAAAGGTCAAGAACTGCAGCCAGGGCATGAACCTGCTTCCGCAAATTATTAAACTGGAGGCCCCTATGGGCTCCTTCTTGGATGAAAGAGAGGACCTGAGATACTGAAGGATACATAGGCAAAAGCTGTCTAGGTCTACACCATCTAATGAAGGCCTTCCAGGTCACATCATAAATGCACTTAGTGGAAGGTCTCCGAGCTTCCAGCGTGGTGTCTATGACATCGTCCTCAAACCCAGTAGACCTTAAACAGGACCGTTGAGCAACAACGCTGTCAGAGACATCCAGCCCAGATCCTTGTGGAAAACTCCATTCTGTGAAAGGAGCGTTGGAGAAATCAGCAGTGTGTATGGAGGCTGGCTCCACATGCTCTGGAGGATCAGCAACCAGCTCCTCCTGGGCCAAAAGGGGAGCACCAGGATAACTGTGGCTCTGTCGCGCTTCAACTGCAAGAGAAAAGGAAAGAGTGGAAAGGTGTACAGAAGGCCCACAGGCCATGGGGCCAATATCGTGGTGACCACCCATGCCCGAGGGTCTCTGAATCTCGATATGTAGCACAGAAGCTGGGCATTGTTTGCTGAAGTGAATAAGTCTATTATTGGCCATCCTCATTTTCCTGTTAGTAAAGCGAAGACCTCTGGATCCAGGTGCCACTCAGACTGAGGTAGGTCTTCTCGGCTCAGGGAGTCTGCCCAAGAATTCAGGGACCTCTGTATGTGAACAACAGAAATTGAGAGTGAGACTCTGTCCAGGAGAACAGGAAAGGACATCAGAGAATGGAATCTAGAGCCACCCTGCCTAACAATATGGGCCTTAGTCATGATGTTCAGTTAAAACCAGGATGTGCCTTCCCCTTAGCAAGGGAAGGAAGTGTATCAGAGCCAAGAGAATGGCCTTGAACTCTAACCAATTAATTTAATGGGCAGCCTCCTCTGGTGACCAAACCCCGTGAGCTGTCCTACCCAAACTGTGGGCACCCCAGCCCCTGTTACTGGTGTCGCAAGTAACCCTGACTCTGTCTACAAAACTCATCAGACACCCCTTGGTCAAATTACTCCTGTCCATCCACCAAAGGAGAGAGGTATGTGCCTCTGGGGCCAGGGTACCAAGTCAATAACAGAAGCCATTCTGCCCCAAAGGGAAGCCAAACAACTCACTTTTATCCTGGGCACCATCCAAACTCCCCTAGCTAGGGAGACTAAGGCAAGGACCCTCTTCTGGCTAGGGGCAATAGAAAAGGAACTTACAAGTTGAAATGGGCCCTCAAATGCATAATGGCACGATTAGGAGAAAGAGAGCTCTTTTCCCAGTTAATCAGGAACCCATGGCTCTGAAAATGTGCCACTGTCTCTTGAACTGCTCCAACCGCCAATGAGTGTTAGTGAGCTTTACACAAAATGTAGTCGAGGTATGCAAAAGCCTTGATCCCCTAAACCCTTAAGTTCAAAATGAGTGGTGAGAGAACCTTGGTAAAGACCCTTGGAGCTGCACAAGGCCCAAAGGGTAATGTACGATACTGGAAATGTTGACCACCCAGAGCAAACCTAAAGAAGGGCCTAGCCAATGGCACCATGAGAATATGGAAACAGGCATGTCTCAAATCCAGAGAGGAAAGAAAGTCCTCTGGCCTAATTGCCCCCCTGATGGAAACCAAAGTCTCCATTTTAAAATGATCAGTCAGAAGAAATTTATTAAGAAACGTAAGGTCCAAAATTGACCTCCACTCATCAAACGTTTTGAGAACAAGAAAAAGGGTAGAATAAACCCTGAGCCTTTCCTTGTTCACAGGGACAGGCTCAATGGGTCCCAGTTGCAGCAGCTTTTGTACCACTTGCTCGAGGGTCTGAAGGCATGGGGGATGCAACAAACCTGGATGGAACATTGGCAACAAATTCTAAGGAATAACCATAACAAATGTTTTGTAACACCCAAAGGTCTGAACAACTAGATTCCCATTGGGGCAAGAAACTTGACAATCTTCCTCCCACCTTAACAGTTTCCACTTCAGCAGGAGGGATTGGAACACTTATAAAACCTTGGGCGCCCCCAGGTCGCTCAACCCCTGGGGGGCCTTGATCGAAAGGGCTGCCTAGAGTGGGCACCCCTTTGAGGCTTCCTAAAGAATTGGAAAGAGGACCTGCCCCTGGAAAAAGATATGGGGGAACTCGGAGCTGATGCAGGCATGACTTTTTTCTTGTCCTTTGTTTCAATGAGGATGTCCATAAGGCAGTCCTCACGAAAAAAGCTTTTGCCCATGAATGGCGCAGCAATAACTTGGTTTTTTGTTGCGAGGTCAACATTCCAATTGTTCAGCCATAGAGTGCAATGGGCCACAGTTGACAAGCTGGATGCTCTAGCTGCCAGCTGCAACGAGTCCACAGTCAAATCAGCAGTGAGGGCAATGTTACATCATATGGCCAACAGCCTCTCTCAAACCGCATCGGATGGCGATGGATCCGCCAGAAGCTCGCCTGCCCATTTCAGAGCAGCTCTGGTGGCCAGGGAACCAGCTGAAGTTGCTCTGAGAATAAGCACCTCCGCATTGAAAGCCTTCCGCAGCACCGACCCCATTTTACGATCCAAATGGTCTCATAAAATCGATTCTGAGTCCCTGGGGACCACCTGTTTCGAAACAAGCTGCGTAATCGGGGCATCAACTGCACCACCCACTTGCTCTCCGTGTGGTCTTGAGGAAGATTCTCTTCAAAATCAGTGGAAACCTCCTAGCTGTTGCAAACTCCCATCATTCCTTAAGCATTAGGAACTCGAAAATAGACGGAATTGGTAGGACCTTGCCCTCCAAAGGCAGAGTCCACATAAGATTGGCAGCCTCCTTAGAAATCTTTGACCTGAGAAGGCAAGGAGAGGGCCAGAGTATCTGCTGTCTGCTCCATTGCCAAAAGGAACTCCTCTTGGGAGAGGAGCCTAAGAGTCACAGGTCCCTGCAAAGCTGAGTCCATTTGGTCGTCCACAGGCTTTTCCAAGGTTTGTAGGTCCACCCTGAAAACCTCGGACTCATCGAACAATATGGATGCCAACTCTGAAGATGTTACGTCGCAGGCCGGTCAGGCAACAAGCGCAGCTACTCAGTCCCAAGGGTTCCAGGCATTCTCGAGGTCAGTTCCGGTCCAGGGTCTAGGAGTCCAGAAAGTCAGCAAGGGTCAGGCAGTCCAAAGGGTCAGCAGGTCACAAGGAGTCCAGGATTTCAAGCTCAGGTAACACGAGGCTTCTAAGACTTCTGCAGAAACTTGAGGCAGCGTGAGCTTGTTCTTAAATAGAGGAGTCAGAGTCATGCCCACGGTGCAGCTGGGCTAATCGCTCTGCTCTCCGTCTCACTTGCTTCTGCTGCCTAAGCAAGCGATGAGAGAGTCTTTGATTAGGCTCACAGCTGGTTGATTCATCACCAGAGCTGTCTGGCTGCTCACCTGGACCCAGCCTTAGTTCTTCCATGCCTGCCATGCCCTGCTGTGGCTGCTCCTCGGCCTGTGGTCGCATTGCAGGCATATCCTCCTCTTCTGATGAGGCTGAACAGGGCATGACAGAAGAACAGATAAGGATTTAGCCTGGTGCTGAGCAGAAGCCTTCTGGGTCCCACTGCTGGCTTGGAGAGAGTGACCCCCTTTGCGCGATCCGTCACCATGGCTTGAATTGTGTACAGAAATAGAGGGAGTAGGAGTAACAACCCTCTCCTCTGAAGCATCAGGAAGGACCATACCAGGTCTCTCCACCTTAGACTCCTTGGACTGCCTCTTTTTAATTTTCTTCCATCTTGGGGGACTCTTCAGAAGAGGAAGAGCAGCAAGAAGAGGGCCACCTCCTGCGCTTCTTGTTGGGCTTTTCTGAAGCTTGATTCAGCATGCCTGTGGCCTTCAATGATGTAAGGAGGTCTGCCATTATGGATTCCTTTAATGAGCTTTGCAGGCTATATCCAGCATAACTTGAACAAGGGAGGGAACATGACCCCCGAGGCCTCAGCCATGGAGGATGGCACTGGATTAAGTTTGGCTGTGGCATGGCCCACAGAAGAAGCAACACTTGACTGCGCCCGAGGCTTCAAGGACATTCCTTTTTGCACTTCCCCATGGCCTCCAGAGGGAGGGACAATCTTTTTAGTCTTGAATGGCTCTGCTTTTACTTTAGGCAGCTTAGGGCCTTCCAACGCTGACTGCATGGTCCCAGCCTGAGAAATAGCCTCCATCTCAGATATCCTCCCAATCTGAGGGGAAAAGGAGCGAGAAACACAGTCATGGCCCAATCATCAAAGAGAAAGCACTATAACCAGCAGTCCCAGTAGCAAATTCAAAGGAGGCCTATAAGGCCTTACCCAGTCTGCTGCAAAAGCCACAGTCTAGTGGAACCCAGGAAGCCTAAGCATGGGAGGCCGTTACTCCCAAGGCCATACAGCCTCTCAGGCCCACCAAAATAGCAGGTGCAACTTTAGCGGCCTTCAAAATGGCAGACGCGACTAAAAATGGCAGGCAAAACAGTTCCAGCCCACGCTTTCATGCCCTGCACCTTCCAACAGCCCCAAAATAATTGCCATTAACACAGGCAGCCCATGAAGGGAGTTCTGAAAAACCCAAGGGGCTGGCACTGTATGTTCTGTTGCCGCAAGAAGACCAAGAAGGGGGGGTGCGAGGAACACCCCCCCCCCCCGTTCCTTCAAACCGGTACCAGGACTACAGTAAGGTGAGAAGGGGGGAGGACCACCCGTTCTGCCAGACAACTCAGGGTGCCTGGGGCTTCAGACCCCAGAACGGCGAGTTCAAGGTGGGATGGGACCCAGGCCATGGGTCCGATAGGTTGACAGAGGCTGGAAGGCAAGCAAGAAAACAAAAACGGAGGCAGGACACCTATACAGACACCATGCTCCCTCAGTGGCCATTTGAAGCCTTTAAGGTTTTGAATCAGTATAGTAGAGAAGGGCCTTTGTCTCCAAATCAAACACAAGGGAAGCCCCCTTGATGATAAAGGGGGGAAACCCACCAAGCAAGGACTTAAAACTTGCCAGAAATAAAGAGATAGAAGAGAAAACTTTTCTCCACACCCTCAGCCTGCTGTGTTGCTCGAACAAGCGAACGAGACAGAATGGGAATGACAGCTCACAGCAAGGTCTAGAAGAGGGGCGAGCGCCACCTAGTGGCAAAAATCTTTTTGTTCAACCAAGCAGTAGTGCAGGGATAAAACCCAGCGTGAGGCATCTGAACTCAGGGAGAACTGTGGGAAATGAAGACATTTTTAAAAAAATAGATGAATAAGTAGGCAGAAGACAGGGAGATGGAGAAGTCCTCCTTTTGCAGAACTGCAAACAGATTTCTCTTAATTCAAACAGGTACCCTTTAAAATAGACTCTCAACTGAAAACAAATATATTTTATTTGGAAGGATGCTGATCAGCCCCACAGGCACAATTAAAAAATCCAAGAATATCCCACTGAAATCATTACTTAAATTTCCTTGCTACCTTCCCAGGATAACATTTCTTTGTTCCATGTCCCTTTATCCACACTACAATGATCTGATTATAATTGGGGCTACCAACTAAATATGCCAGTAGTCTTTAAAACCTTACACAGAAAAAGATACAAAATTGGCTTTGCAAAGGCCCAATTAAATGTTCTACACTCAAAATCTATTGAAGGTTAGATACCAACATATCCCTGTTACCCTCAGAACTTGTCTATGCAAAAATGGTGACACAGAAACAGTAGAACATGTTCTCCTATTTTGGATTTTTTATAACACTGCCCACCAAGAATTAGTACGTCCAAAGTTGAGCCCATATCCAGGGAAACCCAATTCAGAATACATCAACTTGTTAATCCTGGCATGATCCTTGTGGTTGCAAAATTCTTGGACGTAGCTATAAAAGTGAGGGAGAAGTTAGAAAATGAAACCCTGCAATCGAGTGACCTTGACTAGAGATACTTTGATTTACTGAAAATTATTCTTGATCACATATGCTTTAATTTGTTTTCATTGTCTCACTGGAAATTGTTTCATGTGTTTTAATGTATTATCTTTTGAGTCTTTAGACAAAGATACATTTGATATATTTATTTGTTTGTTTATCCCTTCCTATACATGGAGGTCTCAGGGCAGGTAACAACATTTAAAACCAAACATATTACAACAACAGTCTCTATTAAAACAGTAACAGTGTCTGTAAGGTGGGAAGGGAAAGTGTCTCCCCACTTAACCAAAGGCCAGGGCAAAGTGGTGCATCGTCACTTATTTCCTAAACATGTACAGTGAAGGTGACAGACACCCTTCAAGGCTATTCCATAGCCTATGGGCCGTCACACTCAGCAGGGGTGCCTGCTCCTGGGTGCCCACCCCTTTTGCTGCTGAAGGTGGTGGGACAACCAGGAAGGCCTCCCCTCCAGACCTTAAGGCAGATTATGCGGCAGAAATATTGACTGCCTGAGGCCACCTGATCAATTTAAAGGCTGTAGGGAGAACTGAAGCAGAATCTTTCTAGTTCTATTCTAAGGACCCTAAACACTATACTATCACTCTCTTTGGTCAAAATAAAATTATTAGTTGTTTATAAAATAGGTTTTTCAAAAAAAAAAGCCCCTAAAACCTTCCTATATCTATTCAAGCCTATTCTCAAATATTGAATATGATCATAATAAAATATTGTGAAGGACCATTCTAACAAGGATTGATTTGGAGTGAATACAATCCTAACCTCATTCTAAAAATATCTAAGATTCTGTGATTTTTCTGGGAAATATCATTCACATATATGCTTTCTTCCGCTCTGTCAGAAATGTACACAAGAGGGGTGTGACACCCACGGCCGGTGGCCACCAGTTGCAAGACCCCAGCCGGGCGTCCAACTCTCTCCAGTCCGGCCAGTATAGCCATGGACTTCAAGTTCTCTTTTTAAGTAGGCCACTGAGCCTTTTTTTTTTTTTTTTTTACTATTTTAGCACTGACCTTCTAACTCTTGTTTCACTATTGCCATTACGTTACTATGGCAACACTTCCCCCCTCCCTTGAGCATCTGAGCCAGTATCAGGCCTCAAGCAGAGTGTCTTTTGAAACAAATGTAACTTTGTTTATAACTCTTATGTCAGTTCAACTTCAACACAAGGAGTTCACATTAACTTATTTTCTTAACTCAGGACCCTGACTAATCCCTATCTAGATTCTACTCAGGATCCAGATCTGGACTGTCTAACTTCTACCTAAGTCTAGCCCCAGTCACAGAACAACGGCTCCGACAGGAAGGCCCTTTTTATAGTCTCTGCCAGGGTTCCATCCCTGCTGATTGGCTGTTTCTCTCTGGGCTGCCCAACCTTTCTTCAATATGCTAACTGGACTGGGCTTAGCCCCTCCTTCTCTGTTTACCAACCCTCCTGGCCAGTGCCATTTACCCTCAACAAATTATATAATATTTACACATATGCAATTAAAGCTACAACAGATGCATTAATCAAGCTTGGGCTCCACAAGGGGAAGCAAACGCAGATCAAACATTTATTCACATTTTCAGAAACCCAACTAGTGATAAGCTGCTCTAGACTGTATTTGTTCTCGTATGATTGCCCACTGAGACCAGATCCAGGCCTGAGTAATCAACAACTTTCTTACACATACTGTCCCATCCATGTTGAAATATCGGCTTTAGCTTGTTACCTTGACTTCTTCAGGTTTAGGGCTGCCTAATCCATCTTCTACCTCCATTTTGAATTCTGTGAAATGGGTCGTAACCATGTTGACCACAGGACTTTCCATCATTCCCAGAGTAGTAACCGTCTCAGAACTGATACCATCTTTATAGCTCATCACAGGAGAGAAAGCTGGATGCTGCTCCAAGGATGGTGGTGTTGGAAACATTCTCTGTAGATCTGCCACAGCTGGGGAAGACAACACATTTATAAGGACTCCAACCACACTCAAAGTGAGCCCAGGAGGAGGAAAATGTTAAAAAAATACACATCTAGAAATTGGTAGTGATGAGTTTTCAAAATTCACAACAGTGGGAAATTTTTCTCCCAAATCATAGGTAACAGTGATTCACGGTCCTATGCAGTATTTCTTAGACTGGCTAGCATACATGCACTTAGTCTGCTGAAGCTAACAAAGAGAAGATGCTCCAACTGTTAAGTCAAAAGAAGCTTGCCATAGGAATGAGGTTAAAGGCCCAGTTGTGCCTCCAACCACACATACCTTAACCTAAAAGATGAGTCGTCCTCATAGATGATATTAAAGAGACATTGCCTGGTCATGTTAATAAGTAAGACAACAAAATAATACAATATTAGATGCATTATTTTTTGTCATTATACAGAAAATCTCCTTGGAATGGAGGAATTTGGCACTCTCCTTCAAGTAATAGTTGTAGATCAGGATTCAAGATAGTGATTCCAAAATGTACCAGAAAATATAATATGCATTTGTCAGGAAATTGCATCTAAGAAACTTTAAGATAATACTATTCCAAATCTTAAAAACTATCAACATGAGCTTTCTTAACAAAGCAAGGCAAATAAAAGAAATATTGATGATGATTTAAAAGGCAACTGTGGAAACTCCTATCACACTTATAGCCTATACAACCAAAAACAAAAAGCTATTGCTACTCTTAAAATTGCCAGTAGACAACCTAGACTTCAGAAGTTGATGAGAAAACTAGCATGTGCCAGAAGAAACTGCAATGCGATGCACCTTTGTATCTCAACTACACACACACAAAAAATTAAAAATTAAAAAAGGGCATATGAACATAAGAAATTCCTTACTCCATTAGTCCAATGGTCTTCATGGTCTCAGAACAGCATATGAAAGCTCCCAAGCGGAGCACAACCATGCACATTCGTCTTAAGGGATACTCCTACACTTTTTTAAAAAAATTTCAAAACAGTTTCAGAAAGTAACTAACTACAACTTTAAATATAAATGAGGATCAAAATCCTGCCCTTCCATTCATTTCAAGCCTGTGCTCTGCAACCTTTTGTAACTTAGGAATCTTTCAACTACACTGTTATGTTCTTTTTTCATTCATTTGTTGAAGTCTGCAGGCAACCATCAGGAGTCAACATTTTGTATCTCTTGTAGATACAAAACTAAAGACAGGTTCCTTCTTCACAGTAGTTTCCAATCCAGCAACTCTACTAGTAAGAAAACCAGAAGCAACTAGGCTGGCAAACACTGAGGAATAGCCACTCCACGCTCACATGCAGAACCCCTTTAATGCCGACAGGAATTGGTGCACTGAAAGATCCCTGTGCAAGTGCCGTATCAGCAGAAGAGAGTACATGAAAAGCAGGCAAATACGTTTCCCAAATTGAAATGAGCCACGTCAGGGATGCAAATCGTAACGTTGGTTTATCAGGCATTGTCAAATTGCAGGTAGTGACCGCTGCTAGGAGCATGGAGGAAATTTTGATTAATGCAGAATTGCTGCTGGAGTTTCCTTGCATATATTTTAAGAAATAGGGAACACTTAATGCACCCTTGTCATTGGTAACAGAACAGGAGTGCTGACAGAACATGCCTGGTATCCAAAGGAAATCCTCAGCAGGAAGTTTGCCCTTTTGCTGTGTTGGCCATTATTTCACAAAGGATGATGATGACAGAAGAGGAAGAACAGGAAAAATACTGAAAGGGTCAAGCCCCATCGTCTTAATTAATTTGCCCATAATGTATGGAATTATGCCATTTTCTTTTGGGTTTCCTGGGAGGGGGCAGATTTCTGCAATGCAGTGTTATTAAAAAGAAAGAAAAATGTTTAATTAAATAAACCCACAGAACTGACTGTGTATCATCATTCATTTTCATGTATGCCATGCTTGAGAGAGCCTTGCATATTTTAAGCTGCTATAGATCTACTAAAACTGTCAAAATCCAATCTCTGTGTACTTCATACTTCTGCATTTGAGCCAATCAGCACTGCTTTTATGGGTCCATAAAACTCTCTGCCTCATCCTCGTGACACCATAGTTTTTCCTCTCGATTTGTCCTCCTTATCAGCCAGAGTTAATGAGATAATGTTCAAGAATGATTTATAGTGGAGCTGGAGTTTTGCCCAAAGTATCTCTCTCCAAAGAAAGGAGATCCTGCAATCCAAAATGACATCTGCTGGTGTCACACAAACACTGTGTTCACACAAGAGATAAAACACTCCTAGTGCATATCATGCGTTCAAGGGATAACATGGTTCCTAGCACGACGGGAATAGAGACTCATAATGTGTGGGCTACAAAAGCCTCCCACGATCCAGGAGTTGTTCAGTTTCATCTATACATTCAAAGGAATTTTTAAGAACAGCACCTAAAGATACAGAAGCTTAATTCATTCCTGTGGGAAGAGGACAGAAATCATTAGGTTCTAGTGTGTGTTACAAACTCTACCCTACGTCTAAACTGGAAGCATAGCTCAAATTAATTTGAGCAGGAACACTATGCTGCAGCAGAAAAGTCAGTAAATGAAGGAGGGGCTTTAAGAACAGGAAATGTATGGTTGTTCGAATGAAGTCAGGATACTGATGAGAGCAAAATAACTTGATTTTGTCATATCACTTTGCCAATTCTCTGTACTGGTTACTGACTGGTTACTGGCTTCTTGACTTCAGATTTTATTATTTTCGAGATTACCTCCCTGAATATTGTTCTTGCAAATTCAGATCTTCCTCTGCTCACAACATTTAACCTGGCAAATGAAGTGCAGGATTTTTCCTGTTGTGGCAACTATCCTAAAGGATACATTGCCAAGTGATATCCTTCAGACTTTGTCACTACAGTGTTTTCTTCTTGCCTCCTTTGTCAAAGAAGCCCACTTAAGATGAGGGACGCAGACACAAGCACCAGGAAGTATTCAACGGAGAGGCTGGGGAAGCCAATATAAAAACTGCTTCTCAAATTTATATAGTTTTGGGGATCCCTTGTTTGAGGATAGCTAGGGACGAGCACAATTCCCCTCCCCCTTTGCATCGAGGCAAATGGGATGGAACTTTGCATTTGTGCAAACAGAGCCACTCTGAATGGGCTCTGCAAGCGAAGGTTAGTTCTGAATATAGCCAATCTTCAGTTCAAATGTGGAGTTTTGAAAATTCACATTTTGTACAAATTGTAAAGGTGATGAACATTTTCCCCCCATCCCCACCGATGGCTACTATTGTGTACTGCTTTTGGTGCAGGAACTTGCTTTCTCCTACTTTCATCATTCATTTTGGTTTTAATGGGCTTTCAAGAGGAGGAACACCAACTTAGAGATAACACTGTCAAGCGTGTCCATGTGTCTGGCCATGCACACATATGCAAACTGTCACACTCCTAGCCCTTTGAGTGGTTGTTAAAGACAGTCTATTGAGACAACCTTTTATATTTTTGCCTGACATAGTCTACCATTATTTTTCTTTGGGAATTTCAGTGATTCTTTTCCCTTTGTATAATTAACTGAAGAACTGAAGTGAGGGAAATCTGGTCTCTGTTGAAGCAAATGTGTCTTTCTTCTGGATTTCTTGTGAAAGTGTAATTCACCAAAACTACTGCGGATCATTCAAATTAACAGCCATGCCTATTATTTGACAGGTTTCACGATCATATTTCTCTATTAACAGATTTGCATTTTTCTAAAGAGTATCTTCTAATCTGAAGGAAAGGATAAGAAAACGACCGACATTCAGAGACTAACATTTGCTCACAATCAATAACGCCTCTCCCAGGCAACTGAGGTCTGGACTGCTCTGTCTACCTGGAATCCCTTTGTGATCATTCTAGGGACTTACTTGGAGGATAAGGAACGGCTGTTCTGCCATCTTTGCACGTAGGACGTTCTTCAGTTCCACCTGCGGGTATTTTTGTTGATCGGACAGCAGGAGAAACAGCCTGGAAGGAGGATTTAAAAATGAAGAATCTATCAATGCAGAAGCCTTTGGTTTTTAAAAAAATTCTGGGACTAATTCTGAACAGGATAGAATGTCGATTTTCTTTTCTCAAAGCTGATAGTTGCTGATTTGATTTTGAGATTATTTTTAAAATAACCCCCATAAAACATTTTTAAAAAACTTTTTACTACTTTCACTTTTAATTTTAAGTCTATGTCTTTCATAAATGAAGCAATACAGAATGTTGCTAAACTCATGAAAAATGCCACAAGTATCAACTGTTTAATTTTTACGAATTAGTGTTTACAGAAGAAAATGGGGAAATAAAAGAATGTAACATTATAATAGGTAATTCCCTTCCATCGTAGATGCTTCCTTTAGGGCAAGAAATACAGCTGTGATATGACATTGGATATACCATGCACTGCACACAAACCATTTGATCTATAATAGATTTCAAGGAATAAAATTACATTTTGTAGAAAGAACTATCTATTGCGTAAAGCTGCAAAGCATACAAATGAAACAGAGTTAGTGTTAAGCATAGGGCATAACCTAAAACATGATACACCTACCCCAGGTTCATCTTCATCTGAATTATCAAAAAGGTTGTCCAGATCATGGAGTGAAGGTGCCAGGTCTGTGACTTGAGTGAGACTGTTAGAACCTGCTCGGCCTGCAGCGTTATCCTGTCGGGCATCTGAGCAGAAAACAAAGGTGACATTTATATATTTACATTAAATCTTAGTACTTAACCACCGGGTGCGCAGGAAGGCCTCTGTAAAGAAATGGAAAAGAAAGTCCAACAGGCCCAAAGAAGACTGTTCTACAGTTCCAACTTCACCCTTATGGAGGGATGAGCACAAACGAAAAATTCACGTTCATTTTGCAACTGCAATGAACATCCAAAATTCTGTTTCTTTGTCAAAGCATGTGTTCAAATGTCGACATTTACAAATGGACATCTTTGCAGCATTTTTTCACTGAAAAAATCAGTAAAATACTGCAAAAGTGTGAAAATTTGATCACACTTCCATATTTGTACACTGGGAGCTTTGTTCAGTTCATTCAAATGTCCATGTTTATTTATGATTTATTTATTGTTTACATT
This sequence comes from Aspidoscelis tigris stejnegeri, assembly GCA_023333525.1. Lineage (NCBI taxonomy): Eukaryota > Metazoa > Chordata > Lepidosauria > Squamata > Teiidae > Aspidoscelis > Aspidoscelis tigris. Next base: position 8,950,061 of record JALMGA010000022.1, read on the forward strand.
TCTATCCCGCCCCATACCCAAAGGTCTCTGGGCGGGTAACAACAGATTAAAATAGAATATACATTAAAAGATGTTTTAAAAAATTCAACAGACATAAAAAAGTTTGTGAATTCAAACATTCAGACTTTCGGGTGTGAACCTGTTCGGGGCCCATGCCCTACCATCGTGGGACAATGCACCACTGAGAACATGTATTTCAAATTAGATGTTTAGGACTGCACAAGAAGCGCTGAGTAAACAATTAGAAACAGAATGAAACTTTCTTGTACCAATGTTTAATTAACTAGATTCTTAACTAATAATTACTGGGCATTGAGAAACACTAACAAAGGGAGCAGACAAAGAAGAAAAAAGACGAGGGGATGCTGGAAGCCCGCCCATGTGCATAGCTGAGGAGTAGACGTGTTTTGCTAGTCCTCCGGAGAAGGAAAAGTTTGAAATAAAATATATCCTACTTAATGAAGTGACCTCGGAACAAGCTGTGTTGAATATAAAAGCGGAAGATTTGGAGAACAAAGAGAGATAAGAAATAACGAAGAAGCTTGAGTTAAGAGGGGGGAAAAATCAGAAAAGCCATTCCCTGCCAAAGCGTTGCAGTAAGTGAAAAACAGGGTGAGTGGGGGAGAAGGCTGCTGAGACGAGTGGGGAGAAAGATAAACAATACCAAGCTTTAAATGATAAAATAGACAAACTTATAGACTTAATTCAGCATCTTGAAACTAAGATTGATGCCTTGGAGGGCATTAAGGAAAGCATAAAGGATTTATCAAGGGAAGTGGAAGAAACCAAACAAACTGCTTCTGCAGCACATGATATAGCCATGGAAGTAAAGGAAGAAACTGAGAAAGTTAATAAAAATATAAGAAACTTGTGGAACTTGAGAATTGTAAGCGCAGGAAAAACCTTAAGGTGATTGGGATGAAATGTAATGTCCCTTTAACAAATCTAGCTGATGAGATTGTTGGATGGCTGACTTCCCTTGGAGTAACAATTTTACCAGAGGACATAGAGCGAGTGCATTGGATTATGGGAGGAAGGTCGGAGAAAATGCAGGACATCATAATGAAGTTCAGTAGAGAGAAGAAAAGAGATGAGGTATACAGGGCACTCAGAGCTATTCCAGACCTACAATACAATGGAGCAAAAGTCAAAACATTTATGGACTTGGCAGCACAAACATTACAGGATAGACAGTCTTTAAGGCCATGCTGCCAGAAAATCACACGAGCTGGCTTGAAATACACGTGGATTTATCTGCGTACAATTCTTGTATTTAAGGAAGGAAAAGCATTGAAAGCTAAAAATGCAGAAGAGGCCAACAGACTGTTAAAAATGCTGGATATACCAGAAACTGAAGGAGAATCAGAGGAAGAGGAAGAGGAAGAAGGTCGGAGGGAAGAAGAAGTGGTTAAAAAGAAGGTACAACATAGAAAGACTGAGCAAGATAGGAAAGAAAAGAAAGATAAACTGAAAACAAAGAGAGACTTTAGACCGATTTTGAGAACAAAAAAGTACTTGGAAATGTGACATGAGTGAAATAAGAGTTATGTCAATTAATGTTAACAGTTTGGGCAATAACACTAAAAGATACAGACTATTAAAAATGCTTAGGAATCAGGAAAAAAACATAGTTTGTATACAGGAAACTCATTTAAAAAAAGGAAAAAAGAAATTATTTGAAAGTAGTAAATGGATACAAGTTGAATCCAGGGGTACAAACAATTCAAGGGGAGTTGCAGTTTTAATTAGTACAGACTTAAATTTTCAGATAATAGATATAAAGAAAGACACCCAAAGGCAGTGGCGACCGGCTATGGAGAGCGCTTGTTCGCCGATCCCCCAGCTCCTGGGGAAAGAAACTTTTTTTAAAAAAAAAGATAGACAGATGCAATATTTTTCTAACCAATCAGAAAAATGGCTAAAAATATCCTGACTCTGAATTGGTGGAAGCATGGGATTTTAAACCTCTTTCTGTTCGGCGAACCAGCCAATCACGAGGTTTAAAATTCTACTAGTCACGCCCCCTCCTTCCCAATAATAATAGCCGCTTTCGCGACGTGGCGCCATTTTCTCTTTCGATTTACTGGAGAGAAGGTAAGTTCATGGTGCCCTAGCGTGCCCAACTTTTTCCCAGGGCTACCGGGGGGGGGGTGCTCCTCCTTGGTGGCCAGCCAGGCGGCATGTGGTGGGCCTCCGCTGCCCAAAGGAGATATGTAGGGGTTAAAGGAGTAATGAATGGTAGAAGAATCACAATAGTCTCAATCTATGCACCTAACAGACTGCAGAAAATTTTCTTTGACAGAGTTATGTCCCAGTTAAGTAATTTTTTACAGGGAGATGTAATAATAGCAGGTGATTTGAATAAAGACGTACGGAACGAATATACAAAGGTTGCGAGTAGAGTACAACCAGTGAATGATAGTCAGAAAATTGATATTAAAAAATGGCAAATGTTGGATGCATATGACAAGACAAACATAGGAATGAAATGTTGATCACTTACGTGAGCTTTCATTCCTGTGGGTTCAGATGGATCACGATGGGTTATATCTTGGACTGCTGCTTGGTCGAACGAAGAAAACTTTCGCCATCAGGTGGCGCATCTCCTAAAAAAGCCCCCTCCTGAGTACCTTGCCCAGCTGATCGAGGAGCTTGAGACTGTGTAGCAGGCGAGGACACCTAAGGTGTTAGATAACAAACATCTGCTTCTAAAAAACAACAGGTAACCGTAGGTCAACTTACACATTCCACCACCACAAAAAACGGGTGGGTCGTGATCCATCTGAACCCACAGGAATGAAAGCTCACGTAAGTGATCAACATTTCATTCCCCTTGGCTTTCCCGTTAAGGCCATTAGGACTAAGTGCAAGCTCCAGTTAGGAAATCTATCTACAACTGGAGGCCGCTTTGCCTTCAACCCCAGGAGGAAAGTCTTAATGAATCTATCGTGGGATAGGGACAGACCCGAAGAAAGGTCTAAGACTGATGCTAGAGCATAGACCTACTTCCTGATTGTATTGTATTGAAGGCTCTTCCTCACACCCTCCTGGAGGAAAGAGACCACCTGGGGAATTGTGGGAGATGTAGGGACAATTCCTCTCGGCCTGCACCATCTATAAAAAGGCTTTCGATGCCGCCTCATAGATCCTCTTCGTGGAGGGTCTTCTGGCCTCCAACATGGTATCCACTGCATCGAGCTCAAACCCAGCAGCTCTCAAATAGAGCCACTGAGTCTGAACGCTGTCAGGGATAGCCATGCAGGGTCCTGTGCAGGAACCGGCCCTGGGAGAGCAATGTAGGAGATACTGGAAGCGGGAAGTGCTCTTCCAGTTGCATGCTGCAGATGAGAGGGAACCAACTGCGTCTGGGCCAAAACGGGGCTATTAAGATGACCTCCGCCCCTTCCAATCGGACCCTTTGTAAGAACTGAGTGATCAACGGAAAAGGTGGGAACGCAAGAAGCCGACAGGGCGTCCACCACCCAGGCTCCAGGGTCTCGGTATCTTGAAATGTACATTGGAAGTTGAGCGTTGTCCGCAGTAGTGAACAAGTCTATCACCGGGCAGCCCCATCTGTGCACTAGCTGGTTGAATACCCCCGGGTCGAGGCGCCACTCTGCCTGTGGGAGGTGATGACGGCTCAGAGAATCTACCCAGGTGTTGAGAGAACCCTGTATGTGGATAGCAGATATAGAGGACAGGTTAGCCTCTGCCCAGGTGAGGAGCTGCGAAGCAAGGGACATCAGAGACCTAGAACGAGAACCCCCTTGGTGGACAATATATGCCTTAGCCGTCATGTTGTCAGTTAGGATCAAAACGTCTTTACCTCAAATTAGACGCTGAAAATGAAATGAAATGCACGGTACACCCTAAGCAGTGCGCTCCCCAACCTGAATTGCTGGCATCGCAGGTGACTCTGATCCTATCAACTGTAACAATGCTGCATCCCCTGGATAGATTAGAAGTTGACATGCCCTTGCGGACAAGGACCCCGCTGATGAAGCCCGAAGCACCATAGCTTCTGCCTCAAAAGCCTTCCGGAGGAAACCCTCCATCTTGCGATCCAGTGGATCACGAAGAATTGATTCAGAGTCCTTCGGGACCACCTGTTTTGAGACTAGCTGGGTCCACCCACAGCTGGGGTGGCCCAGATACTGTCTGTGTGATCCTGAGAAAGGAGAAGCCTCCGAAGAGAAGCAGGAAAACGCCTGGCTACTGCAGGCTACTGCCATTGTTTCAAGATGAGAGCCTGGAAAACCGAAGGGGTAGGGAGCACTCTGTCCTTTGCTGGCGCTGGCCAGAGTATGTTGGCTGCCTCAGCCACGGATTCCTCCTTCGCCGGATCCGGAAGGGAGAGAACCAGAGCCTCTGCTATCTGTTCAACCACCAGCGGTGTGTGGTCAAAAGGGAGGAGCCTGGGAGTGGATAAGACCTGCTGACTGAGCTCCCCATGCCCGTCATCCGAATTGCCCTCCTGACTCTTGTCCGGATGCGCCATGTCAACTGGGAAGGATACCAAAGAGTCCAGATCAAAGGCTCTAGTTGGCTGTGGAGATGATAAAACCGCGTCACCAGGTGTTAAATTGATGGGCTGACAGGCCTCAGAAGGAGTAGGAGTGGTCAAGACGTGCTTCCCAGCCTTGGCCTCCTTGTGCTTAGAAGACTTAGAATCAGATTTTCCGGGGCCAAATTTAGTGGGCCCCGACTTATCCCTCTTCTTCTTGGGTGATGGTGAAGCAGATGGAGAAGAGGATGATGAAGAGAGCCTAGAATTCTTCTCTTTGGGTCTTTGGCCAAGGCCAGAAAAAACGCCAGCAGCCGAAAGCGAACTGAAGACGTTGGTTATGATTGAATCCGTAATGGAAGCAGTCAGGCTCGTAATATCAGGCATAGATTGTAGAGGGGGGCCCATAGAAAGGTCCTGCATGCGCATTTGATCCACTTGGGTTGGCATGGAGGAGGATGGCGATGGATTTAAACCAGCCTGGGCCTGCATGAAACTGAAGCTAGGCCCGAATGGGAGGGGCATCTTGCTCCCTTCAGCCTCAGATGGCTTATTTTTCTTCTGTTTAATCTTCACTTGTTTTGCAGGGCCTGACTTCTTGGTGGGCTCCTGCATCTCTATTGGGAGGTCAATCAATTTAGGGCCTGTAGGGGTATCCATTAGTTTGAGGAATTTGCAGAGAAGAGAAAGGGAAAGAGGAAAGGTTAGAAATCAGAAGTAAAGGAAAGAAAGGGAGGGATCTACTTAGACTACAAGGCCCGGGGGGGGGGAGGGTGCCTCGGTGAAGGCGCCAAAAAATTAGCTTCCCTGACAGGAGGAGGCCTCCACAGACAAGAGGACCCTGCGGGGGGGGGGGGATCGCCTCAACGCCCCAGCCGAAGGGGCAACTGCCAGCTTAGGCTCCGATGCCCTAAGGGCCCTAGAGATTGGACGCCACAAGCAAAAAGGCCCGCCTGCCTTGAGGTCCCAAAGCAGCGGGGAAGGAGGCAGGAAGAAATGGCGCAGGAGAAAGAGCACCGCCAGGCACGGGGACCACCGCTTGGCTGGCGCAGGAGAAATGGCCCGAAGAAGCGCCAAAATGGCCACGCCGATGGCGCGTGCCAAGGCTAACTGCCGCCCGCCATTCGCACCCGCCACGGGGAACCAGCGGCTGGACGCGATCGGAACAGCGCTTCAAATCGCGGGCTGAGAGAGGCGCGGGTGCCGCGTACGCTCCCAGCCCAAGGAAGGGAAGAGACAAGCGGCTTTGGCCATGAAAGAACGGCTGTGGCGGCTGGCGATAAGGCAGGACGTAGGAGTGGGACCTGTCCCGGCTCTCCCTCCCCACCCTCGCGGTATCCTGAGGGAAAAGTGGGGGTTGGAAGCGCGGACAATAGGGAGGGCCCGGGGGGCTGCCCTCCCGACCAAGAAAGCCCCAAACCTACCACAATAATTTGGCTTTTTCTTTAAAAAGGAATTTAGCTCTCAGACTACGTCTGAGTACCAAAGCTCGCCTGCTCTTCGCTCAACCAAGCAAACGAGATAAGGTGGGCAAGGTACTCAGGAGGGGGCTTTTATAGGAGATGCGCCACCTGGTGGCGAAAGTTTTCTTCGTTCGACCAAGCAGCAGTCCAAGATATAACCCATCGTGAGCCGATCTGAACCCAAGGGGAACCAAGATGCCCACTTATTATTCACATAGGCATGGAATTTTCATGGTAATAGATCATATGATAGTAAATAAGTCATTTAATATGAAAATAGAAGACACAGAAACATATAAGGTATGGATATCTGATCATGCACCTTTAATAATGAAAATTAAATAGAGTGAAAAAAAGAATTATGTTTGGAGATTAGATCCAAGGCTATTAATGAAGGAAGAGGATGTAATGAAAAAAAGAAATGAAATAACAAATTATTTTGATTTGAATGATAACGGGAATATGTCGCAAGATATAGTGTGGGATGCTTTTAACGCAACCATCAGAGGAGTGTGTATCAATATAGAAATAGGGATGAAGAAAAAGTTAAGGGAGACCCAGGAAAGATTAAGGAAGCAAATAGATATAGCTTATAAAGAATATCTAAGAACTGGAGCAGTGAGATACAAAAAGGAATGGATCAAATTAAATAAAGAATTAGGGAAGATAGAGGGCAAAATAGTAGAGAAAAAGTTTCTGTATATAAAAAATCAGAATTACGCAGAAGATATACAAAGTATTAAGGGACTGATTAAGAGGTTGAGGAAGGCACGTGAAAAAAGATATGTTACAAGAATCAAGAATGGAGATAAGTATGTTGTGAAAAATAATGAAATTGCTGAAACATTTAGACAATTTTATGTTAAACTATATGCTGGTAATAAAACAGAGCCAATGGACTGGAATAAAGAAAAAAATTACACAAGAGCAAAAAAGAAAATTAAATAGAGTAATAACAGCAGAGGAGATAAGACGAGTAATTGGCTGTCTAAAGGCAAAAAAAACGCCTGGACCAGATGGTTTTTCAGCCAATTTTTATAAGAAATTCGAGGATCTTATAATACCTAAATTACAAAAGGTATTTAATGAAGTATTGAGCAGACAGAAAGTACCTGATTCATGGAAACAAAGTACTATTACAATATATAAAAGTCAGAGGGACCCTGACTTTTCATATAGGCCTATCACTCTATCCAACCAGGATTATAAAATTTTCATGAGAATATTATCAAAGAGAATGGAAGAAATTTTGCCAACGGTAATCGGAATGGATCAGTATGGCTTTATAAAAAATAGATATATTGGAGATCCAATAAGAAATATAATAAATGTAATGTACAATGCAAGGAAGATGAAGAGAAAGTTAGGATTACTTAAACTGGATGTTTATAAAGCCTTTGATACCATTAATCACAAATACTTACAAGATGTAATTAAACAGTTTGACCTGGGCGAAACTTTTAGTAAAACCATAAAAGAAGTTTATCATGACTCACAAGCAAGAATATTTGTTAATGGAGTATTATCAGATGAATTTTACATAAAACAAGGAACTAAACAAGGCTGTCCATTATCCCCAGCATTATTTATATTAGCAATAGAACTATTAGCAATTGAAATTCGTAAAGACGTAAGATGGGGGGGATATAAGATTAAAAATGAGGAGTTAAAATTGAATCTCTTTGCAGACGATGCTATAGTCGTCTCTGAACACCCAGAATTTAATGGTGAAGAATATTATGGAAAAAATTAGGCATTTTGAAAGAATTTCAGGGTTAAAAATAAATATAGAGAAATCAAAAATAATGTTAATGAATACACCTTCAGATGAACAAAGAAGAATTAGACAATCAACAGGATTAAAAATGGGAGTTTAAAAAATGAAATACTTGGGAGTATATTTAACAAAAAATTTGAATAGATTGGGACTAGCTAATTATAATTTGGTATGGAAAAAAGTAGTGAGTCAAATTAAAGAATGGAAAAAATACTTAATTAAGCATTTTGCAAAAGATCAGAATTTTAAAGACAATGATTCTAAGTAAATTTTTGTACCTATTTCAGGTGTTACCAGAAATGATAAATGAAAAGAAAAATGAATCTCGTATTAAGAGAGCAAAACTATTTGCAAATAAAGAGGAAGGGGGATGGTCAGTACCCTCATTACTGAATTATTATGAGGCGTTTTTCAGGTATCTAGAATCTTAGATCTTGAATATAATGACAATTTGAAATGGGCAAGGTTAGAAAGATCAATGAATGAATTTGAGTATAAATCAATAATGTTCAATCGGTGGACAAAAGGAGAAATTATTGGACCAATGAAAGCAACTAATAATGTTTGGCATAAATGGAAAAGAAAATTAATAGGAGATATCTCTAGATATACCTCTATTAAATACATAAATGAAAAAGATTTATTGTTACATGGTCAACTATTAGAAAGACTGAGACACACAAAAAAGTGACAGTACTGGAAGATTTTTTTTTTACCTAATAAGGAACTGTTAACTGACCAACAACTTACAGATCTATTGGGAAGAGAAAATTGGCTAAAGGTCATTATGATAAAATCTTTTATGGGTAAAATTAAGATGCAGCAACAAATGAGACAGCCCTTGAAAGAAATGGAAGAAATTGTTAAAGAATGGAAAAAAGATAGGAAAGGCATTAGCAAGAAAATATACAAATTGATAACAGGAAGTGGGAATAAAATAATAGACTCAACAACAGGTACATGGAGGTTGGATATTAATGTAACAACAGATGATGTAAAGAAGAAAATGAAGGACATAACACAATTGAAACATCTGAGATTAAGGGAATTAATGATGAAATTAATATCAAAATGGCACAAAACCCCAGCACAGTTATCTTACATGATTCCAAATTTTCCATCAAGATGCTGGAGAGGATGTGGAATAAAAGGAACGCCCTTTCATATGTGGTGGTTATGTCCAAAAATCTTACCCTTCTGGGATATATTTAAAGAAATAAAGAAAATAATGGGTATGGAGGTAAAAAAATATCCAGAGGCTGTGTTATTACAGCTGTATAAAGGCCAAAGCATACATGAAAGGAAGAGGTATATGTTAGACCAATTGTTTATGGTAGCATTATCAACTATAGCTGTATCTTGGAAAAATATTGATAAATGTACAATTGACACATGGTATTATTACATATCTGACCAGTTTAAATATGATATGATCAGACAAAGAAGAATGAGAATGTTGGGAGGGAGTGTTAATATCTTAGTTGAAGACAGTTGGAAAGACTTATATAGCTATATTGCCAAACCGGAAGTAAATAACAAATTGAAGGAAATAATAAATAAGTTTCTTATAAGTCTGAGGTAAATGAGACTTGATACACATAGTAAGAGTAAGGGGTTTTCGGTTTTGTTTTTTGTTTTTAGTATTGTTTGTCATATTTTGTTTGTATTTTGTATTGTTTTGAATGTTTGTATTTGTATATGTACATTTGGAAAATTAAAAAAAAACTTAAAAAAAGGGGGGATGCTGGAAGAACAAGAAGTCACCAAGAAGCAACAAGGAGATGGAGAGATATTGTCTGATGTTAACGACTTATTGAATATTTTAGGTTGCAAAAGAAAAACTTTTAATAGAGAATATATTAAAAAAGAGAAACACTGACACTTTAAATCATCTGATGACATAGGCTTAGTTTACAAAAGCTCATGCTACCAATTTCTTTCTCAAGGTAGTCTCTAAGGGCCTTTCTACACTGGGTTTATTCTGGAATATATCAGAGTAGGGGTCAGCTGTCTCTATGCTACTAGATCCCTCTGCTTACTGATCCAGACAAACACAACTACATCTTTGAACTTTAAGACACCATTCAACATAATTTCAATTCCCTGCCCACTCTTACTGGGCAGCAAACAAGACAAAATGTTATGTGTTTTATCATAAGCTAACTGCAATTCTTGGTAAGATTTCATTAGGCTTTTTCAACAGAAGAGGAACAAAAGGTGTTCACCTACCTGTTTTAGAATCAGAGCTGAAAATAGACATTGCATCTTTCCCGTCTGGCAATGTAGTGGAATGACCTCCTGGAGAAATATCCTTAGCTGTATTTCCATCTTCTGACTGCAAAGCAAGAATCTAATCAATCACTATTTTTGAAAAGATGAAAAAATTCAGTAGAAAAACAAAGATGGTTGAAGACTTTTGCACATGTGCTAGCACACACATTTTTTATTGATTACTGTGTATACAAGTACATCCACAGCTGCAAATGATTATTCCTGATTTTATCATTTGTCAAATCTGAAGTTGCCTGGACAAGCAGGGATCTTGACCTGAAGCACTGTATTTTAAACTGGCAGCAGCAGATCATGATCAAAATGCTACTTGGAGAATGATAATGAAAAACCCAAAATTATCTCAGATTTCAGCAAGTTTTAAGTCATAATTTAAACAGGCTCCCCCGTATATGCCTAGAAGAACAAGTCCAGTGCCAACATGAGACATCTTGGACAGAGGCCCTAAATAACCAACTGGCTAATATTGGTCTCCCTCTACAATTTTTGCACGATCTAGGTCCCAGGGCAAAACAAGTGCTTATACAACGCACTGCTGATATCTATTCACAAATGGACATAGCATCGATAGCTAATTCATCAGCCGCAAAGTTTCTAACCAGCCACAAACAGAACACCAACATTGAAAACTACCTGACCATCCCACTTCCGCTTCCCCTAAGAAGAACTCACACCAGGACAAGATTTGAACAACTTCAACTCATGATGCAAACAGGGCGCTACTGCAATATTCCAAGCAGAGAAAGATTCTGTGTTTGGGGGGAACAGGTCGTGGAGGACGTCAAACATTTCCTGATTGACTGCCCAGCGTATTCCGAGCTCCGTGCCAAATACCTGGAACCAATACTATCTAAACTTGAGCCCCGGAGTAGAGAAGACCCTTTAAACTTTCTCCTGAAAGGTCAGGAGAGAGCTACTGTGATTAGAGTGGGTCTATTCACCCTAGGGGCTATTAAGAAAAGAGCACACTACCTGAAAGGAAAACGGGATAAATAAGAACTTGACCATATGCAGAAGTATACCTCCTCACTCTTGCTTTTGTTTTGTCTTACATGTTTGTATATGCACTTTGAAATGGTCTCATGACTAGTCAAATAACGTTTATATGGAAGTCATAATTTATTGGGTAGCTTTTTACAGTAACTAACTTACATGTTTGCGAAAATGTATATCCAAACTTCACCTAATGCAAATTCGCTCTATCAAATTCCCTCTCCCAGATTAATCTATACTAGTATATCTACCTTGCCAAGAAATGGTCCAAGGGCAGGATGGAATTCCCCGGGACACATGCACATTTAAGGAACAAGGCTGTTTTAATCCCTCCTACACTCCTCATTCTAATCACAAGCTAGAAGACATCCAGGTTTATTATCAATCCCTTTTCACAGTTAAGCTGTGATCATACATAGTAAGAAAACCCAAAAATCAAACACATCCCTGAGGCAGCCCAGAGATGGCTGAGAGATGGTTCCAAGGTGCAATTGTTCACTTCCCCACTTAATGATCATTCTAGCCTAGAAAAAGGGGATTAGAGAAAAGACCGCCAGGGCCACATACTACAATCTCTGAGGTGCCTCTAAGGCTGATATCACACACAGCAAATAAAAGCATCCCTTGGGTAGCTCAGAGATGGGAACGATCACATGCAAGTCTCCCCCTCCCACTTCATAAACATTCTGTGCTGGAAAAGGTGGATTGGAGATGGCAACAAATATAAGCTACTTTCTCTGATATTCCTTCCTATTCCTACCCCCTAGAAAAGAAGAGTTGGCTTTTCTACTTTGCTTTTCTCACCCTTAAGGGGACTCAAAGTGACTCACAAACCTTATGTTCTTCTCCCGACAATAGATACCTTGTGAGGTAGGTGGGACTGTAAGAGCTCAGAAGAGAGCTGTGACTAATCCAAGATCACCCAGCAGGCATAGTGGAGGAGTGCAGAATAGAATTGGGAAACTACCAGATAATAATCCAACACTCTAACCACAAGGCCATACTCAAAGGCTTCAGGGCAGGTTACAATAAAATCAGTTTAAAAACAAATAAAATAAATTAGCTAAAACAATCCCAGTGCCTGCATTTAGGGGTTGCGGGAGACATGCTGTTCCTTCAGCTTATGCACGAACACAGTCTTAGGTTCTGTTTGGTGCTTGAAAGGAAAGGAAGGCTTTTTTAAGGTGAAGATTCCTTTAACAGATCCTGGTAACATGAAGATTTTTGTGGTGAAGAGTCTTCTTTTTTCCCCTCAGAGGTATTTCCAGTCATATGTAAATATTGTCACAGAATAATTGTGTGAACGTTTACTATGAAGCAAGTCCCACTACTCTGAAGTGCAGGCCGTTCTCAACACCGTATTCCCTGGTGGAAGATACAAAGCCACGAGCCTGAATATTATTCTGTTACCTGAGCCAGCCTTTGTGGCTCGTTTCCCTCCAAGGAAACCACAACGGCAAAGTCAAGAACAAGCCTTGACAGGGACAGGGGGCACATCGCAGTCAGACCTTGATTTGCACTACTGTGTACCTGACTCACTGTGATCCACCCCATTTCATGAACCCCCAATTCATGCAGTTTGGTTCCCAATCGCCCATCTGACAAGAAGTGGGGTGCAGCCCAAGACCAGAATGTATTGTACTCCTCCATTTTTTCACTTGAGACTGTAGAAGGACTAGTGTAGGATGATCTGTAGCAGGGCAGGGCAAAGGAAGCGGTTGCAAAAAAACCGGGAAGAAGCTTAAATGAGCATCAGTAGCAGAATGCACCGACTGAATTGCACCAAAGATCCTGCAGGGCCGACTTGTCTGATGCCTGTTCCTTTTTATCTTTTAGAAGAAGAGGAGGAAGAGCTGGTTTTTATGTCCTGTCTTCTCACCTTTAAGGGGACTCAAAGTGGCTGATAACGTTCTGTTCTTCTCCCTCTGACAGACACCTTGTGAGGTAGGTGGGGCTGTGAAAGCTCAGAAAGAGAGTTGTGACTAGCCCAAGGCCACCCAGCTGGCATAGCCCAGGAGCGAGGAACTGAACCCGGTGATTACCATATAAGAGAACAGCACCCTAACCACAAGACCAAATTGGCTCAGGTGCACTCCAATCACCTGCTTGTGAACAGGCATCTAGAACAGAGCTCCGTTTTGCGACCCGTTTCTGCTTCCTCTTGAGGTCTTTCTAACAGTTGCATCATCACCCTCTCCATTGCCTCAGGTTCCTGTAGCTGCTTTTCTAGGGATCAGTTTGTCCTCCATGGCAGCTGTCCCATGAAGATCCTTTACCACGGTCCTCTCCTGTCCTTGAATGCTAAAACACAGGAGCACACACTTCTTCAGGCCCACTGGTCTGATGCAGGTTCTCCTATCCCGTGGTTTACATGTTTATGTGCCATTCTACAGGAACTAAACCACAGAACAAATCAAGGCATGCTGTAATTGAGGTGTTACAGGAAGCTGAACCTCATGATTTCGTAGTTTAGCCTATACTTGATGACAAAGTACAGCAAGGCTCTCATGGTATACTGCTTGTTTAAGATAAGCCAAAGTTTAATTCTGAACTTATTTATGTACAAAGAAGCATCCTGCTTTAGAAATCTATAAAAGACTTTTTAGATTGAAACAATACCTTGTTTTTCTTCGGAGGTTCTCTGTCGGCTCCAAGTTTGCATTTTTTAGTGCCAGTGAAGCAGTATTTGATGTCACCATCCTGAAATGTGTATGGATCACTGACATCTCCATAACATTCACCAGGCTGCTGTATAAGGGGCAAGCTGTCAAGATAATTCATTGACAGCACTAGAGGAGTTTCTTCAAAAATTTTAAATCTTTTATTAGGTTGTGCTAAGAGCCTACAGAGGAAAAGGAGAAGACAATATTCAGTGACGTTCTTCTTGCAGATTTATAGACCTTCTCCTCTCTCTCACACACACACACACACACACACACACACACACACACACACACACACACACACACACACACACACACACACACACATATATACAGGGCAAACGAGAGGCCTCTTTCTCTCCACACAGCCAAAACACACTCAATAGTGCATGCTTTACTTTCTGTCAGAATTAAAAATATATGTTTTAGGCCAGCTAAAAGAAGACAGGAACTCATTAATAAAGCTCAAGAATAAGGCATATTTCATCTATATCTGCAAAAGCAGAACTTAGATAATAGATCTTCACGTCCACAAGTCAACAGGAGTGGCTCCTCAAAAGCGAAACCAACAGGTGGCCCCACCAAACCCCAAATAATACCGGGGAGGATCTGTCACAAGGAAGTTGTCTTTATCTATGCAGTCTCAAGGATTCATACATAGATCCAAGAAGTTTTAAAAAAACAGTTACAGATAGAAATCAATAAGTAACAACACAACCCCCTCAAACCCCCACAATCTCAGTACAGGCCAGCACTTGTCATATACTCAGGATAACTCCAAGAGTAGCGCTTGGGGAAAGAACAAGGAATCAGGCTAAATCAGAGGTCAAAACCAGAGTGGATTTTCAGGATCAACACCAGGGACTCTGCTGTTGTGAGAGCGATACTATCCTGCAGTAGTGTAGTTGGCCCATTGACTTAGGAGAGGTTGGAGAAACTTTATAACTCTATAACCACTGCACCATCAGTGAGGGTGCGTCCAGATGCATTCTACACTGTGAAGGAAATATGATCTTTCGTCATTGCATCGCAATACTGTGCATTGACCTTAGTGCGGGAGAAGGAGCTCTCACTGTGCAGTATCTAGTTAGATGGCAGGATCACGAAAAACGCAGGCAGAACAACTAGGACAGACAAGACAACGCAAAACCTGCAAGGGTAGCTTGAAAACTGTTTGGCTCTCTGAAGCCACCTGAACTTCTCTCACGCTGGTGCCTCCTTAAATAGGAAACTACAGAGCAGGTTTTTAGAGGGGACGGCGGATTTTTCCCTCCACAGTGAGTATACAACCGTTTATTATTAGGCTGCAAATTTAAACAGCTCTGTCTGGAGGCAACCTGGGTTTAATATACAGCAGACATGGTTGCACTACAGCCCTTTTCCCTTACAATACTGTAAGGTCTTCCAGCAGTCACAAGTTCAAGCAATAACATGCTACAAAAGGAAGTTCATTTGCACCTCCACCAGATCAAAGATCTGCATGTCTACCACTAAGTTTTAATGATCACTAGACCCATGCCAACCTGCCCGTGCCCTAAGATCTAGGGGGGAGGCCCTCATCGTTGTCCCATCACCCTCAATAGTAAGATGGGTGGGCCTTTTTTATTTATTATTTACATTCATATCCCGCCCCATACCCGAAGGTCTCTGGGCGGGTTACAACCTTCAAACAACAGATTAAAACAGAATATACATTAAAAGACTTTAGAAATTCAACACTATAAAACAATACACATTATGCTTAAAATGATAGTGTCTGACCTGGGTGGGAAATATAAGCAGCTCAGCCAAAGGCCAGGGAAAAGAGGTGCGTCTTCACCACCTTCCTAAATATATATAAGGAAGGGGCAAGACACACTTCAAGGGGGAGGCTATTCCATAGTCTAGGCGCCATGACAGAAAAGGCTCTCTCCCGGGTGCCCACCAACCTTACTACTGAAGGTGGTGGAACAACCAGGAGGGCCTGACCACTCGATCTTAAGGCACGGGCAGGTCGATATAGGAGAAGGAGTTCCTTTAGATATTTGGGGCCCAAGTCATTTAGGACCTTATAAGTCAGAGTCAAAACCTTGAATTGGGCTCGGTAGTGAATTCCCGCCCCATACCCGAAGGTCTCTGGGCGGGCTACAACCTTCAAACAACAGATTAAAACAGAATATACATTAAAAGACTTTAGAAATTCAGCACTATAAAACAACACACATTAAAAGCAATTTTTTTAAGACTGGCATGATGTGCATCCGGCTAGGTGTTCCGGCCAGCACTCTAGCGGCTGTGTTTTGCACTAGCTGCAACTTCCCTACCGTCTTCAAGGGCAGTCCCACGTAGAGCGCATTACAATAGTCCAGTCTAGAGGTTACCAGAGCATGGATAACTGTGGCCAAGTCATCTCTATCCAGAAGAGGCTTCAGTTGACGGACTAGCCGTAGTTGGGAGTAAGCACTCCTGGTCACGGCCTCCACCTGAGCTTGAAGTGTACCCCCAAGTTATGCACCTGTCTCCTCTAGGGCATTGCAACCCCATCAAGGACTGGGTATTTCCCAACTACACGGACTCAAGACCCTGTGACACACAGCACCTCTGTCTTGTCTGGATTCAGCTTCAATTTATTGGTCCCCATCCAGCCGATTACTGCCTCCAGACATCTGTCAAGCACTTCCACTGCCTCTCCTGATTCAGATGGCACAGAGAGATAGAGCTGGGTATCATCTGCATAGTGATGACACTTCACTCCAAATCTCCGGATGACCTCTCCCAACGACTTCATATAGATGCTAAATAGCATGGGAGATAAGATCAATCCCTGAGGAACCCCACAAGTGAGTTCCCAGGGTGTCAAATCAGTGTCTCCCACAGTCACTATTTGGAATCTACTCTAAAGATATGAGTGGAACCAATGGAAAGCATTGCCTCCCACTCCTAAACTCCGTAGTCTCTCCAAAAGGTCAGTGGTATCAAAAGCCGCTGAGAGGTCCAGGAGAACCAACAGGGAAGCATTCCCCCTGTCTCTCTCCTGCATAAGGTCATCAACCAGGGTGACCAAGGCGTTTTCCGTGCCATAACTGGGCCTGAAGCCAGATTGAAATGGGTCTAGATAATCAGCTTCTTCCAAGCATGCCTGCAGTTGAACAGCAACAGCCCTCTCTAGAACCTTGCCTAAGAAAGGTATGTTAGCCACCGGGCGATAGTTGTTTAGATCTTCCAGATCCAGGGAGACCCTCTTCAGGAGGGGGTACACCACAGCCTGTTTCAGGGCCGGTAGGACCACCCCCTCCCTCAGAGAGGCATTCACTACCTCCTGGATCCACCCGGTCATACCTTGTCGGCTAGTCTTTATCAGCCATGAGGGGCAGAGATCCAGAGAGCACGTCGTCGGCCGCACCCCTGCAAGCAGCTTGTCCACATCCTCAGGCTGCAACAATTGAAACTGATCCAACCAAACAGGACCAGACAGTTATCTGGATGCCTCGTTTGGGCTATGTCCAATTGTGACATCCAATCCCCTATGAATCTGGGCGACTTTGTCCTCAAAGTGCTCTGCAAATTTGTCACAACAGATATTACTTGGCCTTGGCTTGTGCTTCTTTGAGCTTGGTTTTATGAGGCCATTTACTACTCTGAAAAGCTATGCTGGACGGCTACTCGAGGACACAATGGTGGCAGAGAAAAAATTCTTTTTTGCTGCCACCACCGCCACATGGTAGGCACAATAGTGTGCTCTTACCTGTGTTCGGTCAGATTCACAGCCGGATTTACGCCACCTGCGCTCTAGCCGTCGACCTTCCTGTTTCATAGCCCGTAGTTCCATGGAGTACCAAGGAGCTTTTCGGGCTCCACAAGCATGCCGAGGGCACTTGGGACCGATCATGTCAATAGCCCTAGGTCATCTCCTGATTCCAGAGAGAAACTAGGGCTTCGACAGGCGCGCCAGTCATACCAACCGGAAAATTCCCCAGAGCAGGGTTTCCCAAACTATGGGTCGTGACCCACTGGTGGGTCGCGAGCGAATATTGAGTGGGCCCTGCCTGTAGAACGACACACCAACCAACCGAGCCTTTATTCATATTGGTAACGGTTAAACTTCCTAGAGGTGGGTCCCGAGTTGGTAAACTTATATTAGATGGGTCGTAGCCCAGACAACTTTGGGAACCACTGCCCCAGAGCATTCAGGAATCACTTGGATTCCGGTGGGGCGCCTGCGCGCATGGAGACAAACTAGCAGCTTTTTCCGCTCGCTCCGCTGAGGACCATGAGAAATTAAAAAAATAACTGCCTGCAATTAACACTACAGAGAAGAAGAAACAAATAAAGGGTTGTTGAAGTGCTCAGGCGTCCTACTGAGCAAAAGAAGAAAGGCTAAAAGGACTCTTAATTACCAAAATTAGCCATCGTAAAAAAGTTGAAAACTTTACTACTGACTCATAATGGCCGGCGCTCCGGAGCAGGAGCAAGAACAGCAAGCTAACCAGCCAGAAGCCGCCCACAGAGATGAATACGATACTCTTTTAGGAGCCGGTGAGTCCCTTCCTAATTTATTAATTCTTCTCAGGCAAGCATTGCAGGCAGACATTCAAACTAATGTGGAAGGACTGAGAGATGATTTGAAACAAAATATACAAGATACAAAACGGAATGCTGATGCGATAGAACTGCTCCAAAATAAAGTTTCAGAGGTGGACTCAAGGACAGATAGCAGCAATAAGCTGCTGGCAGACTTACAACTGCAACTCTGGAATCTTCAATTAAAAGCCAGGCAAAATAACTTAAAAATAAAAAATTGGAAGCAGTTTCCTAATGAGGACTTAAGGTCAGCCTTAAAAAAAATGGTTTAAAGAGACAATCCCCGATCTGGAAATCAAAGACGAGGAAGTACAACATGCATACCGAGTTTTTAGGAGGCGATATGATGATACTAGCCGCCCCGGGACATAATCATAGTGTTCAGCTCCTACTTAAAACGTGTGGAAGTAATGCAAGAACTTCGATAATGCCAGCGGCTAGAATTTCAGGGGAAGCCCATTACTGTTTATCAGGACCTGTCACCGGAAATCTTAGAGGCTCGGAAGCTGTTTAGAGATATGACCAGACTTCTGCGTGAAGCCCAGATTTCCTACAAATGGGGCTTCCCCGTGCATTTACTAATTTCATATAAAGGGAAATCCTATCGAGCGGACACCCCAAAAGCAGCTAAATCCATAGCAGAGAAAATCATTGAGGAATCATGTCAGAAACCTCCTAGTAGTGATCCTGCAACTGAGGCAACACATGACTCAACAGAATTACACCAATTCGAACCGCAAGGAACCCATCAGCAGGGG
The DNA here is from genome assembly GCA_023333525.1 of Aspidoscelis tigris stejnegeri. Taxonomy (NCBI): domain Eukaryota; kingdom Metazoa; phylum Chordata; class Lepidosauria; order Squamata; family Teiidae; genus Aspidoscelis; species Aspidoscelis tigris. Next base: position 8,969,068 of record JALMGA010000022.1, read on the forward strand.
AACCCTCATCAACGCAATCCATCCAACACACTCAACAAAACTCAAGACAACTGAGATCACGAGGGAATCCTCAATGGTCCCAAAAGAAAATAGCAGAAGTTTTGTATCCAAAGAAGAAGAAATAAATAACCAATAGGAGAATTAACTTTTTGACTAATCAACTTGTAGGTAAAATTTAACAATCTTAATTATCAAATGTAATCAATACTTATACTGTACCCCTCTCTCCCCACCCTTTTTCATTTATTTTGTTATACCACAATACCCTAGCGAGCGAATTTAAAATGTTTATCAAAACTGATATTTAAAAGATATTAAGAGAGGTGCAGACACACTAGTAAAATGTTCTTTTCATGAGTTATCCTCATTTATATGGTTATTTTTCCAAATATAATTGTTATATTTTCTTATCTCAAAGCAACAGCCACCACAATAAAAGTGTAACATCCTGGTCAAGCAGTGGGTGCGAAGGGAAGGACTCGCTGTTACCAGTCAGCCACCGAGCAGGGTTTCTGCGAGGAGGAGGAGCACCTTCATTGTAAGGTGCTGGTTGCCCTCTGGCAACCTCCAGCTGATATTCCTCCTGACAGTAGGGTATTTGTGAGCTCCAACTAATACTAATAGATTTCCATTTATACTTTGATACTAAATTAGATCTACACTTTAATATAATATAATGTTGAAAATACTGTCTTATAATATTAAGGGACAGAATTCTCTAAGGAAAAGAAAATTGTTAAGTAACCAAATTATCAAAACACAGTTGGATCTGATAATGATTCAAGAGACACATCAGAATAGCACAAGGGCTAAGTATGACCTCCTGATGGGGAAGAAATACCATGAATTCAAAGCGCCCGTTTCCTCTAATTCAAGGGGGGTTGCAATACTGATTAAAAAGACAATGAAAGTTCAAGTTGACAAAATAGAAATTGACGATGAGGGACGCTACCTGTTTCTCCAAGTTATCCTCCAGGATCAAAAACTAATACTAGCAACTGTTTATATACCCAATAGTAATCAATACAACTACATTAAGAAGTTTCTCAAGAAGCTAAAAAACTTTGCAAGCTCACCAATAATATTAGCTGGTGATTTTAATTTAACTGCAGTCCCTAGAAAAGATAGATCCAATTTTTACCAATCATGACATAATCCCAAAGGATTTCAAGAATTAATTGACAAATACAATTTAAAAGACACTTATAGAATGCTTCATACAACAGAGAAAGATTATACGTTTTTTTCGAATAGACATGCACCATTCTCCAGGATAGATTTTATCTTATGTTCATCAATTCTTGAAAATAAATTAATCCAAGCTGATATTAGAACAATGATGTATTCTGATCATGCTCCAACTGAGGCAAAATTTTCGATGTCAGATGAGCCAAGAGAAGAGAAATCATGGAGATTTCCATTATATATCCTGGGTAACCAGGCCACCAAACAAAAAATTAACGATAAATTGCAACACTACTTTCTGGATAATAATATTGATACATCAAACCCTATATATGTTTGGGATGCAATGAAGGCTTACATGCGCTCTGTTGCTATAACGATGGCAATAAAAAGCAGAATAAGGAAAGAGAGGACCTTGAATCCTCAATCCTGTCATTAGAGAAAATTCATAAGACTAATCCGACTCCCCATAATAAACAGAATTTAGAGAGAGAAAAGAATAAATTGTTACTATTGGATACTAGGAAAATATCATACCAGATGATGATAGGTAGCAATAAGCTCTATAAATTTGCAAACAAAAATTCTAAACTATTGGTAAATTTACTAAAAAAAAGGAATGAAGTGCCAAACCACATATTGGAATTATCAGATTCTAGTGGTACAAAGCATAGATCGAATTTAAAAATAAAACAGATCATGAAGGAATTCTACTCTAATTTATATTCCGATCCACCAGTTGATAGTACAACTATGGATACTTTTCTTAACAAAGCCAACTTGCCAAAGATTACAGATGCCCAGCGAGCATCATTACTTCATTACTTCATCCAATCACAGAACAGGAGGTAAAAGAGGTAATACAAAAACTGAAAATAAACAAGGCCCCAGGGCCAGATGGCTATTCTTCTTTGTTTTACAAAACCTTTAGTGATCAACTAGTGGATAAAATGGCAAAAACATTTTCATATATTATAAACACAGGTAATATCCCCCCTTCATGGAGACAATCTCTACTCCTTCCAATATTAAAACCGAACAAGAGTCCGGTAGAACCCAAATCATATCGTCCTATTGCTTTAATCAATTTGGATACAAAAATATTTACTTCTATATTGACCCGCAGAATAACTAATTTTATTGACAGTTATATAAGTAGAGATCAATCCAGATTTATGCAAGGAAGACTAATAATAGATCCAATCAGGACGTTGGCTCTTGACTTGGAGAAGGCCTTTGATTCAATATCACATAAATATCTGCAAAAAGTCCTAAAAGAAATGAATTTTGGGGATCAATTTATAAGAATTATAGAGGGCCTCTATAAAGATAACACAGTGCAGTTACGTATAAATAATACCCTTTCAGACAGATTTGATTTAAAAAGAGGAACAAAACAAGGAGACCCAATGTCACCAATTCTATTTAATATAGCATTGGAACCACTTATGAGGGTGATAAGGAGCGACAATTCAATAAAACCTTACAATATAGAGAACCTCCACACTATAACGCAAAACTTTGCTGATGATACAGTTATCGCCACATCTAGACCCCTAGAATCGACAAGGAAATTGTTACAGATATTAGAGGAATTTAGGGTCATTTCAGGACTGGCAATAAACTATTCCAAGACAGAAGTCATGTTCCATAACAGCCCAATTATATAACAACAAACCTTGCAACTTCTTGGCAATCCACAACACAAAACAAAAATTAAATACTTGGGTATTTATATACCCAAAAACTTAAACAGGATACTCACAGAGAACTACAATCCCTTATACCAACAACTAAAGACACAAATTAGGGATTGGAAGGACAAGCATTTATCATTGCTGGGTAAGGTTGCAGCAGCAAAGACCTTCTTATTGCCTAAATTGTTGTATTTATTTCAGGCACAAATATATAATAAATTTAAGGACTTAATAAATACTTTCATTTATAATTCCAAAAGATGCAGATTACGTCACAAGATCATACAAAAACCTGCCAACCAGGGAGGATGGGCAGTACCCAACATTCAAGTATATTTTCAAGCATTCAGACTAGCAAATAATCTACATGGTTTGAGAAAAGCTTGTCCATTATGGTGGGAGATAGAACAACACCAATGCGACATATTAAATAACATATGCTATAGGAATAAGATCACTAGGAGAGTAGAAACAAGCCAGAACCCATTCATAAAAACCCAGATAGACTGCTGGTTAACTTGGCAGAAACATCTATTGCCCTCAATTTCACCTCTAATACCAATGCGTTATCACCCTGATTTAATTTACAAAATCCCTGACATAATATGGGAGAGACTAGAAAATACAGGAATAAAAACATTAAAAGATTGCTATACTATACAAGGACAGATTAAAATTGACCAAATAACAGCAGCCTGTATACCTCTTCAAAGCAACTGGCTCTCTCTTATGAGCATAGAGACAGTATTAGCTAAACAGGAATCAAAGTGCGCTGCACAAAGACCCTTAAATGATTATGAGAACACAATTACATCAATTACTCAAACTATCAAGGGACTAGCTTCAAGGATTTATAAAATTATAATGAATAACATAATGGACAGGGATTTAGAAACCACAAGAGAAATTTGGAATATGGATTTGGGGACAGATTTTCCAAAAGAAAAATGGATAAAATTAGTTAATCAAAAACATTCATGGTGGTCAACAACTATGATGAAAGAAATTACCCTAAAAATATTGTATAGGTGGTATTATACTCCTTTGAGACTAGCAAGAATAACCAGAAGTGCCAGAATAAATTGCTGGAGGAACTGTGGACAAAATCCTATTTACTTCCATTTAATCTGGGAATGTCCCCCCAGTTAGACAGTTCTGGCAAGAGGTCAGTAGGAGAATAAACACAATGTTTAACAGAGTAATACCCCTCCAACCAGAAATTTTTATATTGCATTCATTTGAGGATATTAATTTACCACAACATCTATACTCTTTACTTCATTGGTTGATTTATGCCGCTCATCACAGAATTGTTATAAGTTGGAAAGATGCGGATAGTTTAAATATAAGCAGATGGGTTCAGGAACTATGGTATATTATGTTAAACGAAATAATGAATGATCAAGGGCAACGCTACTGGAGGGAGCCGGATGCTAACAAGACCTTGTACATATGGACAATATGTATTGATGAAATGTTAATGACAACTGACTCAACACTTCCAGAAAGAGAATTCCTAATGCAATGGATTGGCAATACTACTATATGACTGGACTTTGGAGCTTACAAGGGGATTAGGGGGTGGGTGGGTGGGCAAGGGGTCATGGGTGACATGAATAATGTATATAGAAGAACTGTCTATAGTGCATTATAGACAATTGTACTTGCACAAAAAATTAAAGATATCAAAAAAAAAAGGAATCAATTGGATCCCATAAGTCTCCGGGGGCGGACCATTCCAATAGGTCCCAACCCACAGATGCCTCCCTGGGCTGTGGAATAGCCTCCCCCTCAAGGAGCATCAGGCCCCTGCACTGTATACGTTCAGGAAGGGGGTGAAGACGCACGTCTCTGCTACGGCCTTTGGCTAAATGTGGCTCAGTTTCCCCTCACCGCAGACATTAGTGTTTTATACTGTTTATATATATGGTTTTATCTTAAACGTTTTTGTTTTTTTAAATATGCTATTACCCACTCTGAGACCTTGGGGTATGGGACGGGATATATGGATATATATGGAAACCCAGAGGTTAGGAAAACCACTGAGGCCCAGCATAAAAATGCAAGCCACTGGTAATGCAGGGGAAGTCCCCAGTCTACATCAGGCTCTGTACCTGAGGACTGGAGGGTAGCAAATGTAACACCAATCTTCAAAATAGGATGCGGGGGTGAACCGAGCAATAGATCAGTTAGCTTAATGTTGGTTCCATGTAAGGTGATGGAAACCACAATTAAAGACAAAATCAGTGTGCACATAAGTGATGTACAAGGAAAGGTGGGGAGGCATATCGAGCCACAACAGTTAACCACACAGCATGGCTGTTTTCTAATTGCCTTTCTTTTTTTGTCCATGACCTCCCAAAGCATGCCTGCAACTCAGCTCTTCTTCCTTTACAACAGACTTACAGGATGTTAAGGGTTTTACAAGTATGTGTAAAGATGATAGACGTTCAAAGATCGAAACACATAAAACTAAATATCTAGCTTTGTACAAACAGAAGGATTGTGAGTCTTTTCACACGTTCGTCTCCTGAGAAGCAAACACAAGGGAGAGTTCTGCTGCTGTCTACATTTGCGGATGCCGCCCCCCCCCCCCCAAATGCTTCTCTAAGTGCCTGCAAGATGCAAATCGCTGCTAGCAGCAGCAATTCACAGAAGTGCGCCAACGTGCCTGCATCGTGCCGTTGCCAGAGTGATGGGGTGATGCAGCGCTAACCACACTTGTGCCACACCTCTGCAGGCTCCCCCCAAACATCTCCTGGCAGGGAGAGAAGCAAAGGAGGCCACGCCTGGCAGCGTGGACTGTAGATGGAGAGAGTGCACACAGGCAGCCGCCTCGGAGATGTAACTGTTCCAAAAAATGTGGACGCTACCTGCAGCAGCACTTCCAGAGTTCTCTTAGAAGGCACATGTTTCTAAGGCTAGCTTGTAGATATGAACAGGTATGAGTTTCCTCAAGAATTGCAAATGCTCACAAGAAACAAAAGGCAAGAGAACTGCAAAGAAACGTTCCAAATAAAATCCCCATTCGCTGAAGCGCACTGGGCACTGTGCTCTTCCAGACTATGCGTACACTTAGAAATTTCTACATATGGAAATCTCTTAGAAATGATTCCTGCACTCTTAGCCTTCCCACTGCTCCAGGGCGGAAATGTGTATCTGGTTCTTGCGCAACACTTTCGTCCTAATTTGTAGATACGATAGAAGAGAGAGCTTTGCATATAACAAACCCTTTGCAAAAGGAGAAGCAGGTCTGTCTCTTCATCACAGCTTGTGGAGTAGAAGCAACCCAGCAACTTTGTATAGTTTGTTGTGAGTTTGATATCATGTATTTCTATGCAGGTCACTGAGCAGAAAACCACTTCTCCACTGACGTCAGCACACAAATGTAGCTGAACGAGAAACAAATTGTATGCCATTCTCTTTCCAAGGCACGAGGGATGTGCATGAATATTTGGCACATTCAAATTCATACAAATTCGCTCAAAATTCAGACGTTGGAATTTGAACTGAATCTTGGTACACTTGAAGATTGGCATTCAAATGCAAATTGAATGTTTCTACACATTCGTTCAAAGCTTCGTTAACATTTGTGAACCTGGGGAGGGGAGAAAGCGACTGCCCAATTACATTTGCAGTGGATCCAGAGTGGATTCAAAGCACATTCAGAGAAAATTCAAAGTGGATTCAGAGTGGATTCAAAGCACATTCGGAGAAGATTCAAAGTGGATTCAGAGTAGCTTTTATGCATTCAGATTCACAGGGATTCATAGATGCAGGAATTTGAATCGGATTCAAACAGCATTCAAAGAACGTTATATCGAACTCGAATCCTACCACATTCAAAGGGGCTCTATTTGAACTAATGCAAATTTCCTTGCATTGAATTCAAACACGAAAAAAAAACCATTTGTGCATATCCCTACTAGGCATTCTATATATACATACGCCTTTCTCCTCAAAAACAGTCAAAAGCAGATAGAAGAGACCAAGAAGATACTTTACCACACTTTGGCCTCATCACTACTGGTAAAGGAACATGACAAGCTTGATGCCCCATTTATTAATTCTTAAAATTTATTTTATATTTTACATTTCTATCCCGCCCTATACCCTAAGGTCTCACGGCGGGCAACAGAATTTAAAAACAGACATGTGAGAGAGAGAGAGAGGACTATGAGATCACACAGCCCCTATCTCTGGAGACGCTACAGAACGAAAACACATCACACTGCTGAACTCTAACCTTCTTGGCCACTAAAAGGCTTCCCCAAACCCAGTGCCAGACTGTGGCTGAAGCGTCGCCACGGTTCACTGCTATCAACTGTGGCATCCTGCGCAGTTACCTCCAGAAAGGTAGTCCTGGTCAACAGGGAGATATCTACAAAAGCACACTGAGCTTGAAGATAGAAATGTGGGTTAGAAATGCAAATAATAAATAAAATGAGTAGGACACGGGAAGACAAGTTTCTCCTTCTAACATATGTCAGAGCACCAACTAGAGTCTGAACGACAACTGGGCAGGGGGGTTTGATTCTGTAAATGACTTGGAGAGATTACCAATATTTTAAACAAATTAACAAGCCCTCTGTCATACCCAACACTTGGAACAATCCCACACTGCAGTACCGGATTCAACCAACAAGCCTCTTGCGTTTGCACATACCGTTTCAGTGCAGAGCTTTCAGAGGCAGCATCCATCTTAGTGTCGTACTTCTCACCCTGGAGTTCTGGTGGCCTGAACTCCTGGTCACTGATTGAAGGAATATTATATCCCTGAAATCTGTTTGATGATTCTTGATTATGGGTAACTCCACAGTATAAAGCTGTTTCACTGACTTCTGCAATCAAAGGCAGCCTCTGGCCTACGAGGACTGCCCTGTCCTCTGCGTTGACCATAGTTTGGAGTTCTAGTCCACTGCTGTAGAGTGCTGGGTTTATAGACACAGATGGAGGGTCCAAACCATCAGCTTCTTGGCCTCTTGGCTGGGGACTAAGTGTAGGAGGCAGTGGTGATGTAGGGGAATGGGGGGAATCCATAGGATTCAAATTTGCTAGTTTGCCTGGATGTCTCGAGGACAGAGAGAGATGCTTCTCATATTTCCTGTTATTAGGGGCTTCCAGTGAGGTCTCCATCCCTGACAAGACCAACTTTTGTCCTGAAGGGTCCTGATCCATGCAGAGGTCTTCACTGACAGAAGGACGATGATGAAATGGCAACAGGGACCTTTTTTGAAGTTTTTCAGACTTCTCCTGCCTCTCTGTGGTTTTGTGCTTAGAGGCAAGCAACGGCAAGGCAGACGTGGATGAAGACCCCGCACCAAACCCTGGCTGCGGTATCGTGGGTGGACGACTGGAACCGAGAGAACAGCGCTGCTTGAGGAGCTTATGTCTGGAATACAGAAATCACAGAGGATTTGCCAAGCGAGCTGTAAAAAAGGTGTAGGCAGCAGAAGTATTCTACACTGTAATGAACATGTCTCTTCTCTGATGAATTTACAAGTAACCTTCCAGGTACAGTAAACCTCGAACTCATTTGAATGATTTCTCTGTTATAAATAAGCCACGGCTGACTCCTATATGAACAAGCTTAAAATGCAAAGTAGTCTCATTGTCATAAAATTATTACTTCACTATTCAGCCTAAAGCAGACTGTTTACATTAGCTGTATTTCCCGAATGCCCATTTTGCCGAATTCTGATTAGGCTGTAAAATAATGTTACTAAACATCCCCTGGTTCTTTGGCACACATATGACTTTGGGTTTAGGGCTTAGGAAGCAAGCACCTTTAAATAGTACAGGGAATCAGGACAAGTTTCAGCCAGCTTCAATTTAGCAATCATTGTGACAAAGTAACTAGAATTTCCAAGTTAATCAGCAAAAGGTAAACAAAGAGGAAAAAAACTGGAAAGGAGCCAAAGCACAGAAAACGGGATGATCTGAACGGAAGAGAAGCCCTGCCGCTGAAATGCAGGCAAAGTAAACTGGACTTCTTTTGATCAAGCTGAAGTTCCTACAAAGGCACCCTAATCCTGCAAGAGAACAAGAGAAATCAGCGAGGATTCCTGTTCTCCTGTAAAATGAAAAGAACAGCCAGGAGTGGAGGGGAGAGGAGGGGAGATTCCAGAGAACTCATTTTCTTATCTTTTGTGGTCTTCCCTTTTTACACTTTTAAATTCTACTTACATGCATGCTTCGAGGCCAGTCTCAGGTCATCATTAAGTTTTTGCTTCATTTACTCCAGGGAACCACATAAAAAGTGCTAATTAAAATGATTCTTTGCTTTTAATATTTTGCCTCTTAAGAGATCTCGTTTCATTTACAATGTAAGCTGCAGATATACAATGGGAGGCGGGATAACTTAAGGATCAACTCAAAGCGTCATGTTTGCCTGTACTTCATGTAGGTTAATTTGTTTCTGTGGGGCCTAAGATGGAGCCCACAGTTTTTGTAACGGCCCCATAAATCTTTGCAGCACCCATTTATAGATCAGCTGTACACAAGGTATAAGGAATGAAAGAAGGAACTTATACCTGCCGTAACTACTATCACCTAACAAGAATATAAAAAGTTTCCAGATAGGAACTAAATTACTCTTTTAAAAACAGAACCATTTTGCAGCCTCAGTGCCGTATTTTTTCTTACACACTTGCTGCTTAGAGCTGCTGAAGCGCTGTCTTAGAATATTCAAGAAAATTATGCATTTCAATGATCAGAACTGGGAACAAAGGGAAAGTGTCACCTCTGCCACTCTTCCCGGGTAGAGAAAGAGCTAGTTCTAGAGCAGTGGTTCTCAACCTGGGGGTCGGGACCCCTTTGGGGGTCAAACTACCCTTTCAGAGGGGTCGCGACGAGCCTCCCACTGCCCTTCCCTCCCACCTCCCAGCTGCTTCCCCCCATGGTTGGGGGTCTCCACAACATGAGGAAGTCCATTAAGGGGTCCCAGCATTAGGAAGGTTGAGAACCACGGTTCTAGAGAATCTGGAGTCCTTCTGGTAGTCCTGTGGAAATACAATATACATTTAGTATCCAATGACTGTATTTATTCTCACTTATACTGACCTGGAACAAGAACAGCACACTCTTTGGACTGGATCAACAAAATCCCAAGAAACACACTTGCTAGCAGTTTCTTCCTCCACATTTGCAACAGTACTTGGACCCCTCCTAACAAAAATAAAATACGTAACTGCATCAAAAGCAACATCAACTTCAGTCAACTCTGAAAACTTATTATTCTTAGTAAGCAGTAACCATGAGGAGCTTGGGCTTTGGAACTTGAAAAATTTATCATTAAAAAAATTTACAGCCTGTACTGTGTACTCTGCCAAGAATATAGAATCGTTAAAGAATGCTGTTTTTAACGGCTCAGTGAATGTTAACCAGGCATCAAGCCTATAATATCACAAGCTCAGACAGCTTCAACTTGAAAAAGGCTGCTTTGAATGTTTCAAGATGAGTGAGGCCTTATGGCACAGGGAAGGAAGGAAGGAAGGAAGGAAGGAAGGAAGGAAGGAAGGAAGGAAGGAAGGAAGGAAGGAAGGAAGGAAGGAAGGAAGGAAGGAAGGAAGGAAGGAAGGAGGGAAGGAAGGAGGGAAGGAAGGAGGGAAGGAAGGAAGGAGGGAAGGAAGGAGGGAAGGAGGGAAGGAAGGAAGGAAGGAAGGAAGGAAGGAAGGAAGGAAGGAAGGAAGGAAGGAAGGAAGGAAGGAAGGAAGGAAGACTGACTGACTGACAGTACTTGATCTAGTTTGATAAGAGTTGGGGGTTGGCTTGACTTAATGCCATCTCTGTTGCCATCAGGGGAGAGATTGCCAATGCTTTGTGCTCCTGTTTGTTTTTTAACTTTTCTTTTCTCTCCACATTAGTACTGGCAAAAAGTAAATAACTGCTTCTGTCCTTGGAGAGGGGAAGCCTACATATCTAACTTTGATGACGCCCTTGGTTCTAGCGGGACTAAGAGTACATGCACTTGTGGAAAGGCTACTGCTTCTCTCAGTAGGCGTCCCCAGCACAAAGCCCACGAACCAGTCTTTCCAACAGAGTGCACAATTTTATCCTAATCTCCTGGACAGTAATGAGAAAAACAAAGTAAACCTTTGAACACTATGGAACAAGAACAATCTTCAAGACTAATAAAAGTAGTACAGAAAACGATTACCTCCTGTCACTGCTGCTAAAGAAGAGTTAGTTTTTCTACCCCACTTTTCTCACCCTTAAGGGGACTCAAAGCAGCTGACAAACCTTCTGTTCTTCTCCCCACTGCAGATGCCCTGTGAGGCAGGTGGAGCAGTGAGAGCTCAGCAGAGAGCTGTGACTAGCCCAAGGCCACCCTGCTAGTTTTGTGGAGAAGTGTAGAATCAAACTTGCTAAGTATGAGATATGAGCCCGGGCACTCTAACTACAAGGCCAAACTGGCTCACAGCTAGTTATACTACCTTTAAATTTATGAGAATTAATCTTGCAATATTTTGTACAAGTCCTCCATATAACAAGCGATCACTTTAAACCAGTTCCGCTCCCCCTCCTCACAATGTCAGGACAATCAACGTTGCTGCATTTCCTTTTGAATTAAAATAACGCTGCCTATAAAAGAAGAACTGGGGACTTACTCCAAAGCCAACCAGTACGTCTAATGAGGCTCCTCAAATGTTTCTCTGAAGCCCACAGAAGTTCTGAGCCCCACTACCTCACTCCCAGAGGAAAAACGACCACCAAAGAGGTTGCTGCTGGTGGAATGTCCTTGTAATCCCAAATGTGTCTCCAAAACAATTCTCAGCTCAAGCGAGTGGGTAGAGCTATTTGCTTACTTGGACTGGGATCTGTTGAGGATACATTCCTTCCAAACTCTGTGGACCATACGGCTCTGGAATTTCAGAGGAATCTTCCCCGATTTCTTTGGACTCTGCATAGTGACCATGCCTTCTTGTGCTGCTGTGTGACTCACGGTGCTTGAAATGCCTCCACTCTCACCTGCAAGTTAATCACAACAACAATTCATACAAGAGGGATTTTTCTAGAAATGGATGCTGTTTGCAGGCTTATTGATCTTGTGCTTCATAAATTCTAGTACAAACCAAAAAAGAATCAGAAAACCTTTGTCTGCATCCCATAATTTGTAGCAGCCTAGCAGGTGCTGACTAAAACAGGAACTGTAAACAAACTTTATTAATTTTTTTAAATCAAAGAAAGTAATCTACAGTAACAAACTTTATTTTTATCCATTTACAAAATGCAAAGTGAACGATCAAAGAGAAATTTAAATCAAATCAATATGTGGTGCGATCACCCTTTGCCTTAAAACCAACATCAGTTCTTCCAGGTCCACTTGCATACATGGCAGGGAGGCTCTTCCAAACATCTTGGAGAAGTCATTAAAGATCTTCCGTGGATGTGGGCTTGCTGAAATCCTGTCTCCTCATGTCATCCCAGGCAGATTTGAAGGCGTTGAGATCAAGGCTCTGTGGGGGCCATAGCATCACTTCCCAGACTTACTTTGTAGCATTTTTTTCCACACCTACGCAAAACTTTTCCATCCAGGACAAATTTACAATTTTAGGGCACTTCAAATATACAAATCAAAGATACAAATCATGATGAATCTAGAAACTAGCATCTTGCCATTCTCTTCAACTCTTCCACTACTTTTAGCTCTTGTTTGCCTGAGTTTACTGTTAAATCCAAACAAGGAGCTTCTACCTCACAAAAATAAAATGTAGGCACTCAAGATCAGTGAATAAGAAAACCATGTCGGAACCCAGTGTCTGATCCTGGCTTCATAAAACTCCACTTATATCTTGAGACAGAATTCAGTTACCAAAGCACTAAGCAACTCTTATCATCCACAGAAACAGTGGGGGGGGGGGGGCTTTTAGTTTACTTAGCTTCCTAACTGCGTATCAGACACTCTGCCTGAGCTGGGGAAAAAGGTAATACTGCAAATCCTCAACAAGGTCAAACATGTTTACAGAACTCCTTGTTCTTATGTCTGGCATGGGCAGGAAAAGCATTATGAATAAAATACTGGAAGCATCCAACGCACTGCTGTAGCAGACAGAAAAAAGGCAACTAATCATTAACTGTGGCTGCTGTGGCTGCAGAAGGACAAAAAAAAACATTTGGAACACCATTTCTAGAGACTTCAGATGGTTGCAAAGCAGCTTGTTCAATGACACCAGGTTCTCATATTGTTAATACACAAATCAACATCAAAGGGCAATACAGCCACTACACATCAAAGCAGTAGACAGCACAGTAAGGGGCCCATTTAACATGAGGGTTCTGTTCTGGCAAGTTGTTGCTGAAACCAAAACTCATGTTAAGCAAGTAACAGACCTTTAATGTTAAAATACATTAAAGCGAAACAGGAATATTTAATACAGTTTAATATCAAACAAGGACCCTTTCTGCACTGGACCTTATTCTGGATTATATCCCAGATTAGGGACCTGTAGGGCCTGTCATAGTCTGTTCTAGCATGCAGATGGCAGGTCCCTAATCTAGGATATAAGCTGGAATCAGGCCCAGTGCAGAAAGGGCCAGAGTTTCAATAAGTAAATTGATTTATACTGAAAACATGCAAACTAAATTCGTTTAAAATGGGACCTTACTGCATCCAGGAATTCTGAAAAGACTGAAAATTCCTGGCTATCAGCATCACAACTGTAGATATAATACAGCAAAAGACTGGATGGGAACGACTCTGTGGAGGTTTCCAAAGGCTGCACCTTTATTCTCAAAGGGAATGTTGAGCTCAATTGAACCGACAGAACTTGTTCAAGCTGACATAGGATCTCCCTGAAACTATTCAGCTTCAGAGATCAGGATACTGAAGGGGGGAAATCTAAAAACCAAAACAGTGCAGAATATTCCTGCCAAAAGTTACGACTCTGTCCTCAACCAGGTAAGAAGACAGATGAGTAAAACGAGGTATATATTTGCAATTAATAGCTCAGGCTTCTAATTTAAAAAGTGTTTCTATCTGGCTTTTCCACTCACAGATCTATGGTGAGCTTAGATGGCAATGAAGCAAGACACATTCATGTAAGTACCTTTACATTTTTGCTTTCCTGCTACTATTGAGAGAATACAGCTGTCAACTAATCAGTCCCTGTAGTGAAGGTGGAGTCTTTGCTATTATCTAATATGGCCATTTGGACTTATTCTTCCTGTTTGTCAAGAAATTCTGGTTCTTAATTCTTCCTCTTTAGCTCGGAGTTTCTTTTTGCTTCTGCCTCGGCACTCAGGCTGCCTTTCGCTTGCCTTTTCTGATCCCAGATGCATAATGCTTAGGCTGCAGACCGCCTGGGAACACCGAACCATGTAAGCGAAACTTGGAAGTAAAAGAATCACAGAAGTGGTGGCAAACTACTCTGGCTCTCTTACCAAGAAAGTGGAAACCAAAGTGCCCAAGCTGAAATTTCTTAAGCAACACATTTAGCTATTACAGAACAATCTTAAGAGCCAGGGAGGGTTAGGATACAATAGTATGAACTTTATCCATTTTGAAAGCAAAATAAAGGCCGCCAAACAAGAGCCCAAATAAAACCACAATTCAACACCTTACAATTAAATCTTGTTTTTACAAATGCACTTAATGTGTTGTGATTTTTTTTAAAAAAAATGCAATAATTATTGAGAGCATTCTGCAGATACAGAAATAAAAGTATTGTACGAGAACTGGAAACAGGCTTTTTTCCAATCTCCTGATCTGAAGCGGAGGGAGGAAATGGTCCCTTTGGGGGATTCAACATAACAAGCAGAGCCCTCTGCATCCAAACCAACTTCGAATTTCATGACTTCCATAACAGCCATAAAAAATGCTAAGAGGAGCTCGGCTGGAGCAGGCCACAGGCCATCTAGTCCAGCACCCAGTGGCCCATCAACTGCTTCTCAGCATTGCCAAGCCGAAAACAAAAACAAAACCTTCAGATTCTCTTGGATGTAGAGGTATTGGGTCTGTCTCTCAAACTGAAGGCACTATTTAGGTATTGAGTCTAGTAGCCTTGATATTCCTGCCCTCAGTGAACTTGATTAACTAGCTTTAAAGAAAAACTACCCAGGCTAGTGGCTATCACCACCTCTTCTAGTAGTCAAATCAAATCAAATTTATTTGTACGGTCTACAAACCCGATGTAACCAATGCTAAAAAGTACAAGAATTTACAAAAAAGGTAAAAATGTTTAAGAACACACACACACACACACAAATTGATAGTTTAAAACTTGTGATCATAGCGTGGGTGATTTACTCTGTTACCGCTTTCATTTCCTGATTTTCCCTCTTTTTGACATCTATGGCCAAAAATTTAGCCACAGCTAGGGTCCTATCAGCATTTGAATCGCTGAGGAGCAGATCTTCCTGGAAATGTTCTCAGCATGGCATCCACCAGCTCCTGGCGTGCAGAGGTGCAGAAGCCGCAGGAGAGGAGAACGTGCTCCACTGTTTCTACCCTTCCGCTTCCGCATGGGCAGGTTCTGTGGCTGAAAGGAACGTGTTTGAATCTGCCCCTTAGTACATTTGAGGGTAGGACATTTAACCGAGCCTTTGTAAAAGCAATTTGGTAAGTCAATTTCACAGACCAAGGACCTGCTGGGTAAAAAAAATACTTTGATCCTAATTCTCCTGCACATCAGTTTCACAAAATGCCCCCTGGATTAAGCCATAGAATCATAGAGTTGGAAGGGACCTCTAGGGTCATCAAGTCCAACCCCCGCTCAATGCAGGATTTCCTAAACCATCCCAAACAGATGTAGGTCCAACCTCTGCTTGAGGACCTCCAGTGAAGGAGAGTTAACCACCTCCCGTGGCAACCTATTTCATTGGCTGATTGCCCTCACTGTCAGGAAGCTTTTCCTAATATCTAATCTGCACTGACTCCCTTGAAGTTTCATCCCATTATTTCTAGTCGTCCCATCTTGTGCAAGCAAAAATAGGGACGATCTCTCTGCACTGTGACAACCCTTCAGATACTTGAAGACCACGATCATGTCTCCTCTCAGTCTTCTGTAGGCTAAACATTCCTAGATCCTTCAACCTTTCCCCATAGGACATGCTTTCCAGACCACAAACCATTTTGGTAGCCCTCCTTTGGACTTGCTCTAGTTTGTCAATGGGGTTTTTTCCACTAGCACTAGAAGTACCCATTAAGTACTTCTAGTGCCAGTGGAAAAACAGCCAATGTCTTTTTTTAATTGGGGTGGCCAAAACTGGACACGGTACTCTAGACGCGGTCTGACCATGGGAGAGTAAAGAAGAAGAATTAGTTCTCGTGATCTAGACTCAATACTCCTCTTGATGCATCCTAGAATAACGTTTGCCTTTTTTGCTGCTGTGTCACAATGTTGACTCATGTTCATCCTGTGATCAACCAGTACACCCAGATCCTTTTCACTTGTGCTACTACTTGGCCTAATTCCTCCCATTCTGTATCCATTTTTACCATTTTTCTTACCAAGATGTAGGACTTTGCATTTGTCCCTATTAAATATCATCCTGTTAGTTTCAGCCTACTGTTCAAGCTTCTCTAGATCTTTTTTAATCATCTCCTCCTCCCTAGTGTTAGCAACCCCTCCTAGCTTTGTGTCGTCTGCAAATTTGATCAGCTTCCTTTCAACTCCCTCATCCAGATCATTTATAAAGACGTTGAACAGCACTGCACCCAGGACAGACCCCTGTGGAACTCCACTTGAAACATTCCTCCAATTGGATGTGAAGCCATTTATTGCTACTCGTTGAGTGTGATCACTAAGCCAGTTATAAATCCACCTAACAGTTGCCCTGTCTATCCCATATTTGATCAATTTTTCAATAAATATGGTCTGAGACACTTTGTCGAATGCTTTGCTGAAGTCAAGATACACCATGTCTATGGCATTTCCCTGATCAACCCATCCAGTGATTTTGTCATAAAAGGATATTAGATTAGTCTAGCATGACCTGTTTGTTACAAATCCGTGTTGGCTCTTGTTAATTGCTGCATTCCCATCTAAGTGCTTATACACATGTTGTTTAATTATTTGTTAGAGGATCTTGCCTGGTATTGAGGTCAGGCTCACAGGCCTATAGTTACCTGGGTCAATTTTCTTTTCTTTTTTGAAGATGAGGACAACATTTGCCCTTCTCCAATCTTCTGGGACTTCCCCTGCTCTCCAGGAATTTTCAAAGATCACAGAAAGTGGTTCAGCAATTATATCTGCTAATTCCTTCAGTATTCTAGAATGTAACTGATCTGGGACTGGAGACTTAGCTAAGTGTTCCCTCACCTTTTCTTTGTCCACACTGAGTCTTGATGCTCTTGATCCTTCAATAGCACAATGAGGGTCAGCTAGTTTTTCATTTCCTTTCTGAGAGAAAACAGATACGAAATAGGAATTCAGAAGTTCTGCCTTCTCTATATCACTTTGACCAGCTCACCATTTTCACCCTGTAGAGGTCCTATAGATTCTTTCACTTTTGCTCCTGGCATACCCCCAAAAAACCCCTTTCTATTGCTTTTGGCCTTTCTTGCAATCCTCAATCCATTTTGAGCTTTAGCCTTCCTGATATTTATCCTGCAGTTTTGGTGGATTCCATTATATTCTTCTTTAGATATGCCCACCTCTTTCCATTTCTTAAACATTCCTTTCTTTCTTTTTAACAGGTTATATTGAGTTCTGGGTTCATCCATCCTGGTCTCCTTGGTTGCTTCCTGCCCTTCCTTCTTTTAGGAATTGTTAAGGATTGTGCCTCTAAAATTGTCTTTTGCAAAATTTCCCATCCTTCTTGGACATTTTTGCCTTTTTGGACATCCAGCCAATTTATCCTTTGCACCCTCCTTCTGAGTCCATCAAAATCTGCCCTTCTGAAGTCCAGCCTTGAAGTTTGAGGTGTCCTAGTTTTCCCTCCCTTTGCTAACCGAAATTCAATATCATGGCTGCTGCCTCCCAGCGTCCCAGTCGCCCTTACTTCCTCCGCCATTTCTTCCCTGTAGGTAAGAATTAGATCCAAGATAGTAGATCCCCTTGAATTTTCCTCATTCTTTTGGCAGATGAAATTATGTGCAAGAAAGGATAAGAATTTATTGGACCTGTGACTTGCCTGAGAGAAATTTCCAACGAATGTCTGGATAGTTAAAATCCTCCATAATCACTATGTCATGATTTCCTGAGAGCTTGGCCATCTGATGTAGAAAGAGTTCACCCATATCTTCTGTTTCTCCAGGGGGCCTATAGTAAACACCCACAATAGTATCTTTTGTATTGCTCTTTCCTTCTATCCTTACCCAAACAGTTTCTGTAAGATGAATTTCTGTGGAGGTAAATGCTTTCCTTACATACAGTGCAACACCTCCTCCCCTTTTGTTAAGCCTATTTCTTTTAAATAAGTTGTAGCCATCGGGCTTAGTGTTCCAATCACGTGTATTATCCTATCACGTTTCTGTGATGCTGATGATATCATATTTCTTTTCCTGTGTTAGTATTTCAAGTTCTCCTTGCTTGTTTCCCATGCTCTATGCATTGATATAGAAGCACTTTAGTTTGTGACAGATATCTCTTACAGGCTTGACTCTTCTAGTTTCTTTTCTTTCTTTTTGTCTTTGTTCTTTTCCTTTACTCTTGATAGCCAGATCCTCATCTGTATTCATTAGCTCTATATTTGTGTCTGGACTTTTACATCCCTCCCCCTTTTGCTCCAGTTTAAAGCTCTCTTGAAAATGCAGCAAGATTACTCCCACAGAAGCTGCAGCCCATCTCTCGCAAGAAGCCCATCATGCAAGTACTTCACTCCACAGTCAAGGAATCCAAATTCTTCTCGATAACACCACTGACATAGCCAGTTGTTCACGTCTACTATTCTGTTCCATCTTCTCATTCCGTCTTATGTGTTAGAGAAAAAAAAATTTTTTAGTCTTTCCTTCCACTTGTGAGGGGGGTTAGCCTGGATATTGGGGGGTTCAAAGACAGCACTCCTGGTGCAACAAAGGTGGGAGGCCCTACTCTGAAGACTTATGATATCTGAATGTCAACACAAGTTACTCCTTGGTTTTCTGAGATAGATGAGATCACCAGAGCACAGGTGGTATGCAACTCATCACCCGTCATGAAAACAACTGGGCACCTGTGAGAGCATATAATTATGCCTCCATCGCAGCAGTTCACATCCTCCACTGCATCTTCAAGTAGCTATCCTACAGAGATGTCCTGAGTTGTTAAAGGAGAGTTGTTATCTACTTCTGGAAATCCAGTATAAGAACCCTCAGAAGACTGCTGTGATACAAGTTAGTTACTCATCATCATGCCAAGGTACTACCTAGTGAAGTGTTCACTGGGTTGCTTTGTTCAAATGTGTGAAATCCCGTTCAGTTTTTGAGGCCTGAAGAGGTAGACAAGACACGTGCGACTGCCTGGCACACAACAAGCATTCTGGATCCATCCCTATCTTGGCTTATTACAGCTAGCTGGGAGGGATTGCCTAGGGAGCAGTGAACGCATTTTTGTGTGAGGGTGCGATGGCCTTGAAAGAGGCAGTCATTTGTCCATTCCTGAAAAAGCCCTCCCTGGACCCAACTCCCACCCAATGGCTAACACCCCCTTTCTGGATAAGGTTCTGGATAACATGATGGCTGTGCAGTTACAAGCATTCTTGGATGACACTAGTTATCTGGGCCCATTTCAGTTTGGACTTAGACATAGGTTTGGGATAGAATCAGTCTTGGTTGCCCTGGTGGATTACCTGCAATGCCAGAAGCCCACGCAAGCATGAGGTGCCTACCTACAAGCTGACTATAGCTGCAAAGGGCCACCTGACCAGCATCAGTGACCCACCCTGGCCCAAGCACACAAGAGGGGAGAAGTGAGGTGGCTGCAGGCACAAAGTGGTGATGGTTCACCAATCTCAAGCCAGCTGTCCAGTTCTATTTTGGAAGAACAAGCAATTTGACTGGGGCACAGTTTGGGTGTACTTGTGGACCGAACTGTGCAGAGCCCAACTCTGTTAATCTCTAATTAGCTACCAAAGGCTGGGAACTATCCAGCACAGTGAAAACAGACCTGCAGTACCACTCTTCACATGGCACGAAGTGAATTCCTCATTAGATTTGCCACTTACCTATGACTGTTTGCTCTGGAGATGTTGGTGGTGTGAGCAACATTCCACAACTACTAGGATCTTTTACATTTCCAGCTCCCTGTTGTACTGAACTATTATGCCCTCCTTGGGTGGAAGGAGTCTGAGGTACTGGAATGTCATTTTGAGAGACAAGGACAAAAGCAGATGGATACACCATTCGGACACCACCTGTTAAGAAAAAGATAAAGCAACAGGAAGGTATGCATTGTGTGTCCTAAAATGTTTCACTCAACATCAGAAGCAACCATTTTCACTCTGGCCCTTGGTTCTTACTTTCTCGTTTTTAGTATTGGCCTATGGATCAACCCTTCAGGACAGGAGATGATTAAGACTCCAATGGGAAGCCCCGCTGCAATAGCTGCAAACCAGTGTTTGATCCAAGAGTGGTTTGGGGGCAGTCAAGCAAGGCTTCCAAATGACACCTCCTTCCACCACCACCATGCAGTTCAGCTCCATAGTCACCACCTGTCTGTTAGTGTGAGCTCTTGCTTTCAGGGTTTTTTTTTATTTTATTGTAATGATATTTATTTTAAATGACAGTATTTTATTTTATTTTAACCTCTTTTTATTCTTGGGCACATATCAGTAGGCTTAGGTCTATGTTCTAAAGCAAGACAGTAGCTCATAATGCTCTAGTACAGGGGTTCTAAACCTTTTTTTTTTGTTCCATGGACCCCTTCTCAGAATGTAGGGGCAGGTAGTTTTATAAGGACAATAAGTTGGTTTTTTAAAAATTCAAGCTCATGAACCCCCTGAAATCTTTCAACAGACCCCTTGTTAAGAATTCCTAACTCTAGTATGACAAGCCCAACATAAGACAAGTTCAGATTTTTCATTGCTGTGTTTCAAAGTGCAGCTGAGAAGACAGAACACGTTTATCAAGCAAAACACGAAAACTCACCAACTATGACTTCTACTGCCACCGGAAAGTCATCATCATATTCCAGTTCTTCCTCTCTCAAGTCTTCTTTTTTCTTCAAAACCATTGGGTAAAAATACTGCCATTCTTCAATGAGCTTTCTGGTTGCTGGGTCTGACATCTTGTATGCCTGGCCTGTTAAAGTGCCGCTTAAACCGTAAGGGCTGATCAGTACTGATTAAAAAAAGAAAAGAGCACTGTTCAGAATGCAGCAATAACTCAGCTTCTCAGGAAACACAAGGTGGTGTCACAAAATCCTAAGCAAGTTCGCTTGTATCAGCTCCACAGGACTTTAAGAAGACATCAAGAGGTTTTTTCCAAGTGGTAATTTACAAATAAAAAAGTAAATAATTTTTTATATATAAAATTTATTAAAAGACATTAGACATATACATATATCATTTCAACACAAAGTCAATAGCTGAGCAGGAAAACTGATTCAGTCCATGTAGGTAATTATTGGATTCCATTCTTCATTAAAAGAATATCTCTCATTCCTCCCCATATAATGGTACCATTGGGAAGTAATCAATTCAGTTGTTGTTATAAGTAGTAAGTGTCAAAGTGGAGTGTTATTCTAGTGAACTTTGCAAAGAACTACAAACAAAATTCTACTCTATTAAGCAGCTTCATGCTATACAAAATTCGCAAAAATGCTGGAGGGAAAAAGTGTATAATTTCATCAAACATTTAATTTGAAATTCCCTCCTAAGCCTTTTAAACCCATTCAAAGAGTGTTCTGCTGAAAGAGCTCACACAGCTCTATGTAGCCTGAGGTTTCCGTTCAAGAACATTCGTGTTGTCAGTCTGCTCTTGGGAAGAGACAGGAAATAAAAGGAAGCACAGATTAATGAGGTGCAATACTAACTCTCTAGTGCCATTATTTAAGTCAATTTGATGCTTTTGAGGCCACTCAGCTTGAGGATTTCACATCTGAGGATAATTTTGGAATAAGAAGATTACAAGGAAAGAACAATCGCCCAACAGCTGTAGCTTGGCAGTTGGCTTTACAGGCAAACGGCATATAACTTAATTGCATGCTAATTGGACAGATCTTTCTTCCTTTGTCTGTTTACTTCTTCACCCTTCATCTCTGCTCAAACTCTAGTCACTCCAGAGTCTCTCCTTAAAGCATTTTCACTCAGCTCCCGCTATTTCTTACCTTCTTAACTTGTATTTACAGTCCGTATTTCTTCCATTACAGAACTCCAGTTAAACATTTTACCTAATTCCTACAATTTAACTTGCCATTCCAGCAAGAGGCTAAACTTAAAATTTATTCTGAAAACATTTGACACTTGCAGTTATTATTAATGTGTTTCTACATATAGTTTTGGTTCCTCTCTTTACTCCTCACTTGGTTCACTCTCTCCACTTTCTAGGACCTGGAGCATAGTCCCCTTTTCAGGAAACATCACTTAAAATGCTTCCATTTTCATAGCACTTGGGAATTTTATGCATTACTCAACTCTGCAAGCAATTGTAGGGAACCCCACAAAACAGAAAACATGGTAGTTTAAATTCAACTTTTAAAGGGAGAATTACATAAATATATGCTTTTGGAACAATATATTTCTTATGAGATATTTAGAATATATTAAATCATTTAGCAAAAGACAAGAACTCTTGTATTCTTTTATAGCTCTTCCTTTCTAATAAGGCACAAGCATACTTCCCAGATTCATGTGATCCTTCTTGACAAGTAGATAAAACTATTTTAAAGTGGCTTCTAAATGCACATAAATAATAAAATAAAGACACTTCCTTGTTTCTCTAGAAAGCTTTAATCCTTCAGTATAAATGGATACTTTGACTGTGTCTGAAGATTGCAGGTTATGTTCCAAAGCAGGACTCAACTCATCCATTTTTTAGGGCAGCATTTTCAAGATTTTAATACTCCTCCATAGATATATGCAGTGCACTGGAACCTCCAATCCAAGCCACAGATTTGTCTCCTCCACTCCTCTGTACAGAATGCCACTAGTCCTACCAAGAGAAACTGAGGTCCTCCCTTCATAAAGTCATAATCCAGAATCCAGGGTTCAGGTTGACAGAAATAGTAGAAGCAGCAACTTAGCTCAGGAAAGACAGGGAAACAGGCAAGCGAGGGCAGCGCATGAGAAGCAGGATTCAGATCGCCACACGTGTTTTCTCAAACCTTTCTGCCTGGTCCAGATCCAAAAGATATGGGCTATCTTCAGCTACAGCCAACATTTTAGGAACACCCCTAGGCTTTAGGCACAGCAGCACACTAGTAGACTACCTTTGCTCAGCAAGAACATCTACCTACCTGGCCACAGGGGACGGCTACTTGATCCAGAGCCTAGAGAGACAGGCCACCCCACCACTGAACTATGAATGAAGATCTTCACTGCCCTGAATGAGGAAAGCCAGAGCCAAAGAGGGCACACACCAGGTGTTGCACAGGAAGTAGAAGACAGGTCTTTGTTGTCAGAAAAAGAGTAGTAACCCCTTCTCCTGGCAATATAATTTAGCTCAACTAGCTAATTTTGAAGATTTGTTTTTTCCCCCAGCCCTCGCCCCATGTTATGTTAATACAGTGGTACCTCGACATACAAGTGCCCTGACATACAAGTGTTTTGAGATACAAGCTGCCGAGCGAGTGATATTTTGCTTTGAGATGAGAGCAAGATTTGAGATACGAGTATGTAAATACAGTACAGTACATAACAAAAACAACTGAGGTGGTGTTTTGGGAGCTGGAATGGATTAATGGGAAAATTGCTTTGAGATACGAGCGATTTGACATAAGAGCAAGGTTACGGAACGAATTAAACTCGTATGTCAAGGTACCACTGTATTTGTGTTATTCCTCGCAGTAACGAATTAGTAGGCATAGCTCTTCCAAACATATTATTCACTATCGAATAATTTATTTATTTATTTATTCTAATTAGAATTCACATTGCTTTTGATTTAAATCAATATGCCCTACAACAAAATAACAGATTACATGAAGAACAATTACAACACACCTTTAAAGAGAGAGAAATAAGTAAGTAAATACTCCAATCCATCCAACACAGAACATTCCATGAGGCTTTCTGGGGGGGAAAGGGAATCCAAGGCACTTGGCTAAGATGCACGTGGCAGGAACAAATGACCACACATCACTCAAAGAAGGGGGGGCAGCAAAAGTGAGATACAAAAAAGGTAACTGTAAAATCCCACACACTGCAATAAACTACTAAAGATTTTTAGAAAACAACCACTGTAAACTTCAGCTATTCTGAGTCTGAGCGTGGCACTGATCTCCAATGAGCATGAAATAAGGAAGACAGAGAATACGGGTCAGCAGCAGGAATTAGTCAATCACTAATGCATAACACACTACCAAAACAAACCCAAATCCTAGCGTGAACCATTAGTATGACTGGAGGAATCGTCACGGAAGGCCTTGTCTACCTTGCCGACACATACGGTGCTGTTAGCATTCATGTGCTCTCTCTCTGTTTGTTTGTTTTTACAAAAGTGGGAAAAAATGAGTCCAATAAGAACCTATTCTAAGAATTTCTTTTTTCCGGTTTCCTCTGTATGTATGAAGAAAATTGTAGTTAGCACACCATGAATTCAGATCTTCTTAAAAGACTTTCCTGCTCAGGACTGCATCAGCGAAGGAAAGCAACCAATTTTATACTGAACGGTAAATGAAGCAGCAGTGGCCAGAATCCAAGTGCCGGAGGAGGGCATTACATATGTGCCAGGGACCATTTACAGTAATGGAACTCTGCACTGAGATCAGGGTCCCATTTCAAACCATGGTGCTGGAAGCCACACCACCATCATGGTGCATCCCCCCCCCCCCCCAGGGGCCTGCTGATTAGAATAGTTAACATCTGTTAGCTCCTTTCTGTTAAAGGATATTTTGGGCCACAACTTTATCTTGTTTACCTGCTGAAGGACAGCAACACTTAACTGTGAGATTTCACACCTTGAACAAGAGCATCTAAAATATTAGAGTGAGAATGTGGAGCGGTGACACGTTTACCAAAGCACCAGTACTTCCGTCTCCCCTTCAGCCTGCAGCATTTCCATATCATCAGACAGGACTTTAACAATAACTTGTAATCTATTCTCTCCTTCTGTTATAATACCATCAAGTATTAGTTCCCATATCTTCTTATACTATAACTTTGGTAAAAATTTCCCAGTATTTTTCCATTCTGGGCTAGTGATAACTGTGTTATAGTGATTAATATTTTCAAACAAGTTTTAGTTTACTGTCATAATTTTCTTGTTTAAATAATTTCATCATAGTTAAATCTACTGAAATCTTACACTTTAATTCCATAGTTATTAATTTCATTTGCAACCAAATTCCAAACTCTTTTACAGTGCCCCCACATATGAGTATTATAGACTTTCCCCTCCCCATAATCCTTCCAACAAGTAGGAAATTTAGCCCTATTAACCCTAATCAACTTCTCTAGAGTCACATATTATTGGGGCATCATTTTGAGATGCATCTCTTCAAGTTTTGAACTGTCTGACCATTTTACTTGTTTACTTCCAGTTTGAACCAATTCTTTGTCTTCTATCTTTAAACCTAAATCATCCTTTCACGCTTTTTAAAATTCTATGGTAGGGGATTCTTTGGTTCAACAGTGAATCATATATTTTTGAAGATAGTCCTTTTATATTCCCAAAATGTTTGCTATATAATTTTTAAAATTCAATTTCAGTAAACTTTACAGACATTTCGTTTTTTGGGTTCTCCTAGAAAAGCTACTAATGAGTTGTAATGCAGTCAATATTTTCGTTGATTTCTTTTGTTTCCAGATGGTAAAAATCTTTTAATAGCTTCTACTCATGATGTTCCAAATGATTCCAGAATTCAATAGGGAATTTATTTAACAAGTCTGGTCATTTATTCCTTTCAAAATAAAGGGAAATAATTCCTACTATGTTTTGTCTTGCTCTTCATACATGTGCTACGGTGTGCACTGTTGGGTTTCTATATACTGATTTGGTTCATTTAATATTATATGTTAATGGTATTCCTTCAATAATTTTTGCTGGGTTTTTTCCTGTATTTGCCCAAAGCGGGTTCTTACGATTATAGCTATGGGAAAAACTGTCACAGCAAAAAGTAGTGGGACCAGAACATATTCTGATTATCTCCACCCACCAACAAGAGTCAATCTGGCTACCACAACAACTTTTAAAACTGGCAACTTCTTTCAACCTGAACCAATGAATCGATCCTGACTGTTCACAGAATGGGAAAGTACTGAAGCTCAAATGTTTTGGTTACATAATGAGAAGACAGGACGCACTGGAAAGGGCCCTGATCTTGGAAAAGTTTAAAAGCAAAAGAAGAAAAGGACAGTAGAGGATGTGAAGGATGGATAGTGTCATGGAAGCCACAAACGTGAGCTTGAGCAGACTTCATGAGGCAGCACAGGACAGAAAGGCCTGGTGTGCTGCAATCCATGGTGTCAAAAAGAGTCCCACATGATTGAACAACAACAAAACTGTGCAGTGTGATCTCAATGAGAGGGCCTTCTGGTATTCCAACCTCTCTCAGAGAGCTTTATCTGTGGCTGCTCCCAGACTCCAGAACACCCTCCCTGGTGGAGGTTCTCCAGGCATCTACATTGTATGGTTCTCTGGGCCTTTTCACTCAGGCCTTGGACAATTAAATAGCTTTGTCTGGGTGCTTTAATATTTTATCTATTTTATTATTTACTATTGTGACTCACCCTGAGACCTTTTGGTGGAGGGCAGGATATAAATTCCTTAAACAGAGAAAATTTTAAAAATGCAATAATTGTTATGAACTAGTGTGGCTCCCAGTAGGACAATGCACCACCTGAGGCGCCAGGCGCTCAATCTTACCTTGGAATGGCATGGGAGAGGACTGGGCCACGTGAAGATGCTCCTCACTGATCTGATAGATTGGCTGGTGCTGGGCAATCTCCACACTTGTGCACACATTGCTCTCCCCATGAAGGAAGAACGTGAAGGCGCAGGACAGATGATCACTGAGAATATGAAAGGGGGAGGTAAAAAGGACAAGTCCATGTTAATGCTCACGTTTTTATTCTTACATCCTTACACAGAGCTTATGACAAGCCAGAGACAAATAAATGCAGGAAGAGAAAATAACCCAATGTTCCTTTTGGCAACACAGACAAAGACTGTATTACTTTATGCACTGGATGAAACTCTTGCATGTCAAAATCCAAATCTCAGAATAAAGAAAAAGAACAATATATTCCATGAAGTTCAAGCCTCACAGTAAAGAGCATGAAAAATGCATTCACCATAAAGAATATAAAAAAATCTACCATGAAAAATCCAAAGTCTCCTCAACAGAAAGGTTTAAGCAAACAGCAAAACTAGAAACACAGGCTTCACTTCCAGAAGGATAAGGAAATCTATTTCCATTTTTTTTAGACTGACTGAATAAGAAGTCAGGTAAATCCCAAATAAGAGACATTCAGTACTATTAACAAGCCTGCATTTTCGCTCGACTTAAAGCAACATTCCTAGATTTTAGAACAAAGCAGTCCACTCCCGATACTACAGGTACCGGTCTTGCTTCATGGAGGAATCCAGTGGGCAACCGTCCACCCCTCCTAGAACACGACTGATGAAGGAGATGAATATGCTGAAAGCACGCAGTTAGGTACTAGAGCCTGCCAGCTCCACTGTTCTAGTTCTCATTTGCTGATCTGTTCTAACTGCTTTAGCGCAGTTCTAATTCCCAGAGCCATCCATCCTTCATTCAGACTGCATTAAAACTGAAGAGGAGTGTTGAGCGGCCAAAGCAAGGTCAATATGCTGAACAGTAGCACTCACAAGGACAGTTTCCCTTGTCCCAGGCAACTCATGTGGGCTCCTTCCGATGTGGCTAAACATCATGTTCCTTTCATAAAGCCTAGGGTGGACAAGAGTTGCATTCTACCAATATTTGGAAGGATGCTTTATTTTATTTATGACACTTCTATGCCATCTCTTCATTAAAAGAATTTCCATTGTGCTTTACAATATAAACATAAAAACAAGTCAAAGGCCATTTAAAATGGTAACATTGTTTATTAAACACAATATCAATACTGGGTGGGAAGAGAAGAAAATGCCTGTTGACCTAGTTGAACCTCAGAAGGCAGACTGCATCACCAGGGAAAAGCTATACACCTGGGTCTTCCACACAGCCGCCAGCTGTTAAGTCGTAAAAAAAAACGCCGGAGCACCTTAGCATTTCTCAGAAGTGAATGTATGTGGAAATGGAGAGAGCACTGGGTTGGTCCATTTTATTTCACTGGTGAATTTTATTTACTTATTTACTAAACTTGTATTGCCCACCCAATAAGTTCCCTGGATGCAGTAAGACAATAAATTAAACTATATCATAAACAAATGGTGTGGGGATGCATGATTTAACTCCCTTTGAATTTTTAATTTCAGAATCTGAATCTGATGAAAAAGTTCTCTCCTTCTATCATATATAAGTTTCTAACGGAGCATGATTTGAGTGACCCACCTGGTTTAAAAAGTTTATGGGAAGCAGACTGCTCTGTAACAATAGATGAGGTGGGCTGGCTCAAGCAGAGACTGGACGGCCATCTGTCTGAGATGGTTTAGGAGATCCTGCCTTGAGCAGGGGGTTGGACTCGATGACCCAGGAGGTCCCCTCCAACTCTACCATTCTATGATTCTATGATTCTATGAGAAAATTAAGAAATTTACAAACTTCTCACTGGCTGTTGATGAGAGCACTGATGCTGTTGATACAGCTCAACTTGCTGTTTTTATAAGAGGTATTAACAGTAACTTTGAAATAACTGAAGAACTATTAAAGTGCATTCCAGATTTTGCAGAAGTTGAGAATATTGATCCAATTTTTTTTGGTTCACTGTGCCAAATGATTTTAAATGAGGGAAATGATCCAAAGTTTGATTTTTCACCTGATTTTCCCACAGCCTCAACTTTGTTTCAAAGGCTTGAATACATGAATATATTTGAGTGACAATCTGATTTTTACCCTGTAACTTTACATTCAGATCAGTCAAGTGTTTATTCATATCTACCAAAAAGGCACAATCAACCCACCAGTCATTGTCATAATCAATTGGGTTGCTTTTTTCTAACATGAAAGCTTGAATAGGGTCACGTAATGCAAAAAATCTTTCTAAAACTACTCCTCAACTGACCCAATGAACTTCGGTGAAATAAGGGACATCAGAAAACTTTTCGTCCAAATCTTGTAAAAACTGCCTGAACTGTCGGTGATTTAGTCCTCTGCTCCTTATAAAATTTACTATTTTAATTATAGGTTTCATGAAATGTTTGGATGCCAATGATTCCTGATGAATTATACAGTGAAATCCCACAAAATTCCCTGATGTTTTCTGTTTTAATTTAGTTACAACACCCGAATGTTTGCCAGCCATGGCAGGAGCGCCATCCGTAGTTGTGCTGCTAAGTATATTCCAGTCGAGTTCATATTCTGCTATCAAATGCTCAATTGCAGAATAAATATCATTTGCTGTTGTAGTACCTATCAACCAGAGCTCCCCTCCCCTTTTCCAAGTCAAACACTGCAGCCAAACTGTAATTACTATTTAATGAGCTTTTCTATCACCTGTATTTTTACACTGCATTGTTCTTCTCATTTAGCCTGCTCAGTTGTTTGTTTTTCATTTGAGTGTGTTTGCAAACCACCCTGGGAAACAGCTAAAATCTGTATCTAAATTATAAACAGAACTTAAATACTGTAATCAACATTGAGGCATATCGGCTCACAAGGTAGCTAGATTCAAAGAAGAGGGTGAAAACCATCGCAGTGGTAGAAAATACCCTGGCAAGAAAAGGTTCTAGCGCCTGCTTTATCCCTTACTTGAAAAACTGGGAACCCTTTTTAAAAGTCATTTTTTGTTCCTGAAAGAGATACGGTTTGCTACATATTCTACTTCTGCTACAGTCCTACATCTGAGCAGTTTTTGGATTTCTGGGTGTGCTGAAGAACATGCTGGTGAGAAGATGGCTTTCCAACATTCACTCCTCCCTATTTTTCCTTATATTTGTTAATTTTTGGCTTAGGTCCAGAGAATTTTTCTAGTATTGGGGTTAATGCCATCTCTGTATGGCTTTTATATTTTTCTTTAAGGTCTGAAATTGTTTTTATGGGAACTTTACTCTCATTTCCATATTTTCATCCATAAAGGGCACACCTACATACTGGTTGTCTCAACAAAAAGGGGATGTACTCAGTTTAATGCATAAAAATATCTTAATATGAAATGTTCATTTATTTAGCCAGGTTTGGGATTGTATATGTTTACATTTGCTCCTTTGAATGTTTAAATGAAAGATGTCTCTGAGATGGCTTGACATTTCATTTTAACTTTTCTTCTGTATTTCTAATAAATTCTTTTCTAATGATTTAACAAGAAATACTGGCTTTTGAGCTTGAAATAAGTTTTGACTCTGTTTATGGTATTTTTCGTTATGTAAAAACCTGTGTAAAATGATCCAGCTACAAATTCCTTGGGAGTTTAAATGTGGTGTATTTGGGGGGCTTCAAATTAATCCAAATTATCCAAAACTCTACTCCACATTTGGTAACAGGAATATACTTTCTCTTCTGACTTTTCATATACTATTCATATATATACTATCATTGTTTTAATATAGGTTTGCTTTTAAATGTTGTTACCTGCTCTGAGACCTTTAGGTACGGGGTGGGATAGAAATACAAAGAATTAATTAATTAAAAATCACTTGAAATCATAAACCAAAAAGAAAAATGAAAAAATGACTCCCCCACCCCCGTCTTTGAGTAGAGAAAATATCACAAAGAACAATAGCACAAGGAGAGTTCGATGGAGGGTGCTTAAGATTATTATAGATTCTGGGTTTATTACAGCAGGAAGAACTCTTTAGATGGGAAACGTGTTGCTCGCTTACTTCAGAAGCTTACTCCTTGAGCTTCAGACCGCTGGGCTTGGCAGTTTACCTCACAGTGGAGTAGATGTGACTGCAGGATGTCCCCAAGGTCACAATGTGAGTGGGGATGAGAAGCTCCTAAGCCAAAATTTGCACCAGCTACCAGTATAATAAATTATAAATGTTCCAGCGCCTCTTTCATCATCTAAGTTCTAGCTACCAGACCCAAGACCCTCCACAGCACCTTAATTATGCCCAAGTGTCCTAGCAATGTTAAAGGAGTTAAAAATGTATATACAAACCCCACTATGTGAGAAATCTCCCTTTGTCTTCCATATTAGTACAAATAGTATAAACTCCCCACCTTTTGTGTGTTCAACAATATGCTGAGTTTGCTTTCACGCTAGCTCTGCTTTCCCGCCAGTAAGTTTTCTATATTCAGCAAACTGCTTGAAAAGTACTGACTGCGTAAAACAAAATTTAGAACTACCTGTAAACGATTCTGTGCATGTCTGGCTCAATGGCCTTCACCAAGGAATGTGGAAGATAAGGGGAGCGGCTTAAAAAGGATGGAAGAAGCTGGCAGGGGGGATTCAAACTGGGTGAATGGCATGAAAAATTAAAACCTTTGATTCCTGAGGACCTATCTCTGAAGTGAGTTTTATGCCTCAAAATATCCCATTTCATTGTGACAGAGCATTTGTCCAGAGTTTCAATACCAGCATGCCCATGTTGGCCTGGGAGAATTCTCCAGAGCTGCTACCAGTTTACACATGCAACTATGTGCCAGGTGAACCAACAGGCTCAGTAAATAATAAGGAGAGTATTTCCTATGGACTGGCCCTCACCAGAGAAAACTGAGAAATAATGCAAAGTTATTTGCTTCTAAAACACAATAAGGCAGAACAAAATACCATTTATTTAAGAGCAGCAGAGACTAATGCTGAAGTATGGGTGACTTTCAGGGCTCTTTGCACTTTAAAATTGCAGCTCTGTGTCTAATGTCTTCATTCTGATTGGCTTGGAATGTTCAGGTAATTCACATTACTTTCTATTTTAAGCTGGTAACCATAGTTTCTCTGTATTAATAGACCTTTAACATCAGGAGAAGATAGAAAAAATGTCCAGCACCACACTGATAGCGTTCTTTCTCTGAAATACCAATACTGTCAATTCAGCTGACTGGATTCATATAGTCTTTGTTATGGTCAAATAGACCCATCAAGATTCAAATGTTTAAAAATGCATCATTTACCCATGTTCTTTGTCTTTACAAACACATAAGCGTTACTTTGAAGTCTGAAAAAAATCTGGTGTCATGCCATGTGCTACCATTTCAGCCCCACCCCAGCCCCATTTCAACTTTGCCATACTAGCAACTGTGGCAGCTCTTTACAAACACTGGCTAATCTTAAGAGAAAGAGATGATGATGGGGAGAGAGAGAGAGAGAATCAATGGAACTTCAGAAATTTGGAACAAATCAGGCAAAAGCCAAAAATAGTCATCACAAGTACAATCTTAACTTCTTGGAAGAGCTTTTAATGCTTATTTGAAAGTAGTACTGTTAATTCCCAACCCCAACCCCAACGAGAAGGGCTTTTTCTCTTTTTGAACATGATATACATTATGCCACCCCTGCATGCACCCCACGCACTCTTCAGAGAATGAGGGCTGCCTCGTAAGCTCTACAGAAGAGATGTTCAAGGTGCCAAGAGCAGCCTGTGCCATCTCCACAGCAGTCCTGGCATCCAGTCAGTGAGGTGATGGCAGGGGAAAGCTGTAGCCCTGGGCAGCCATCAGGAACTGCTGGGCACTGCGCGCAGTCAGGCTCCAAGGCAGCCTTCAGGTCCATGGAGTCCCTTTCTTCCTCACGGACGACCAACATTCTGTACTGCACTGCCACTAACGGACGAGCAGAGTGAAAGCAGGGCAGTTCGTGTAATTTGGCACAGAAAGACCTCCAAGTTCAAGAGGGCAGAGGCACGGCTGAAGAGAAACGGTGGCAAGTATGGGATGATCTGCTGCAAATCCCTTTCAAGTGACACAAAGCAGATGCATAGCTATTCCCCTTTTCACCGCCTGAAAGTGAACAGCAAGTCTGTAATCAGTGAAACCAGGTATTTTGAAGCAGCGGTAAGGCAGCATCCTGGACTTGATGGTACTAGGGAGACATGGTTTGAATAAAAATGGATCTCTAGCCATGTCCTGTCCCAGCCCTGTTTTCCCAGGTAACAAACTTTTCTGAAGCAGCTGCCAGACAAAGATAAACAAACTTCAGTTAGATGATCGGCATGGCTTGACATCTATTAAATGCCACTGAACTCTGTCAACTGTCTCTCTAAGGATGTAACCATAAGGTGTGCATTATTCCCTCCTAGAGCACTGGGTCTGTGTTTAGGACAGCCCTAGAATCCACTTATAAAGTTAATGTTCAACACCATGCCAAAGCTTTGAAATATTGGGAAGTATAATGAAAATACTGCGTGATCGACCCTAGCTTAGATCTTCAAAGTTTTTAAGAGGATCAACACAAATGAAGATTTAATATTCTCTCAATACACTGATACTCTTGAAACTACCCAGGAAAGCACAAGGCTTGGGAAACGGCACAATGCCAAAGCACAAGACTCAAAATAAGAAATCTACTCCAATAAATGAGCTAACAAATTATCCTACAACATTTTTGAAAGAGGTGGAATAAATGGATACAAATGAAAGGTTTTTAAAATACCTTTTCAGGACAAACCTGCCTCCCCAGAGGCTGATGGACAAAGTAATAAGAATTAAGAATTATGCTACTCTAAAAAGTACAGTAGGTCATCAATACAAGGAAATGAAAGCAAACTGAGATGTATTACATTTCCAACTAATTTTAGAATTTCCCTGGAAATAGCCACACTACAGTTTACCTAGTCTGAATATTGCAGAACCTTAGAAAATGCAAGTTGGAAGGGCCCTTAAGGATAATATAGTCCAGCCTTCAAATGTAATCCTTTGCGGTCTCTAATCACACATGAACTGTCTAAGAAATACAGTTTAGTGTGACGTCTCAGCTGACAAATGTGCCTCAGTTTAAGCATTCTACAAACCACAATTTGGACTGCTATTTACAACTCAAAATGTGCAGAGACACTGGCATTTAGAAATGCTGACTTCCTTTTATCTTCCATTTGCTCAGCTCACAGCCTTTCATTTCAAACAGACCCTAGAGATAGTCTAAGAGTTGCAATTTTTAGCTTCTAAAATGCTCCCTGAATTCTTTGCTCAAACACATATTCCAAAAACACATCCTTATTTGGTAGACTCACTAATTGCAAACCTTCACTGAATTCCAGACAAAGTGATTAAAATGGAGGCATACAATTTACACGTCAATTCAAATGAGTTGGAAACCAGATCCTTTCTTTAATGAGAGTTATTAATCTTACAGTCTTCAAATATCTGTGTCTTGCTATACTTTAAAGTTATTTCTAAAAAACCCACTACAGCTCATTTGCACAATTATACAAATCACTTAATTACAAAATACTTGTTTTATCCAATGCCCTGGCTTAAACAAATAGTACAAGAATAATTTGCCTAAAAGAAAAAAATGCCCTAATTCAGGGTTTTTGTATAGCACCATTTAACAGGGATATTTGAAAGCAATCTAAATGCTCAGATTCCCCCCACCCCCGTATTCTTCTTTAAAATAAATGCCTCTTCAACAGACTCACAAACTTTTATCTTGCAGTATTGTACTCAATCTTTTTTTAAAAAATGTTTTATTAACATTTTATTAACATCTCAGTTACCATGAGATCTTTTTAGTGCACGGCAGTATATGATATCAGTGCAACATGATATCAAAAAGAAAGCTTGGGACCGAAAGGGATGGTCCTCTGAATCACTCTGTATTTTCTTGCATGTGTTGAAATTAGGCCCTTTCTGCACTAGCCCTTATTCTGGAATAGATGCCACAACAGGGGCCTGATGTTTCGACGCTAGTGCAGACTATGGCAGGTCCCAGGCGAGGCCTGCCTTAGGGCCTTTTTGCATCTGAGCGAAAAGGCCAGTCCAAGTATGTTCCTATGTGGAGCTGTTGGACGGCACAGAACGCCACGAGCGCCAGATCATCTGCCAGGTGGCTAGCTGCAGAGCACTAAAAAGTGTTTCACACCCATATCAGCCACATCTGGGATGAGGTCAGCACAGCCCAGCGGGCATCATTCACAGTTTCCAAGAGAAGGGCACATGGGGTGGTGAAGGGCATCCATTATTGCACGCTGTGTTGCCCACTCACTGCGGCAACAGCCAGCACACGTCTGTTGCTGTCACAAGGCAGCCGCCTCTTCCTGACTTCCCAGGGAGGGAAGGTGCTAATACCCTCAAGAGTCTGCACTAGAATGTGAACCACAGACCCCCGTCCTAAGTCATATTCCAGCATAAGGCTAAGTGTAGAAAGGGCCTTAGTTCCACCTCATATTCCCTTTCCTAACTTCCAGTAGACAAATAAACCAAACTCCATTTCTCCCCAGCCACTGCAGACCTTCAGTCAGACTTAAGAGAGCCGGACTCTTATCCGGGAATACTGGGTTTGATTCCGCTCTCCTCCACAAAGCCAGCTGGGTGACCTTGGCTAGTCACAGCTCTCTTCTGAGCTCTCACAGCCCCACCTACCTCACAGGGTCTTCTGTTGTGGGGAGAAGAATAGGAAGCTTTGTCAGCTGCTTTGAGTTCCCTAAAATGGGTGAGAAAAGCAGGGTAGAAAAGCCAAATCTTCTTCTTCTTCTTCTTCCACTTTCCAGTCATAGTAAAAAAAAATAGTTTCTTATGCAAACCTTGAAATAAAGCATTTCTTTGTTTCCAGATTCCTAAGCACTAGTAATCAGTGCCCAGCATCCTCCCTATCTGAGCTGGCTGAGGTGGTCCTGGATGTGGTGCTGGAAGCCCCTGCCACGGTGGTGTTGGGGGATTTCAACTTCCACACCGAGACTATGCTCAGTGGACCAGCTCAGTTCTTCATGTCCTCCATGACAACCATGGGGCTGTCTCAGTTTGTATCTGACCCAACTCATGTAGGCCATACCCTTGATTTGGTTTTGGCCTCAGAGCAAATTGGTGAGTATCCGTTGATAGGAGGGCTGACCATCAGCGCGTTGTCATGGACGGATCACTCGCTGGTGAGGTTTGGACTTGCAATGACAGCTCCCATCTGTGGGGTGGGACCTATTGAAATGGTCCGCCCTCGGAGACATATGGAATCCGAGCAATTCTTGAATGCTCTTGGGGATTTTCCGGTTGGCACGACTGGCGCTCCTGTCGAAGCTCTGGTCTCTCTATGGAATCGGGAGATGAGCAGAGCTACTGACACGATCGCTCTCAAGTGCCGTGGGCATGCCTGTGGAGCCCGGAAAGCCCCTTGGTATTCCATGGAGCTACAGGCCATGAAACAGGAAGGACGACGGCTAGAGCGCAGGTGGCGTAAATCCGGCTGTGAGTCTGACCGAACACATGTAAGAGCACACTATTGTGCCTATCATGTGGCGATGACGGCGGCGAAAAAGAACTTTTTCTCCGCCACCATTGCGTCCTCAAGTAGCTGTCCAGCACTGCTTGTCACTTTCCTGGCAACACTTGAAGATCTGGAAATGTAAAGGATCAGGTTTTCCTGCAATGCCCAAATTACTGCCCAGGGAAAAGTGTTGCCAAAAGACAAATAAATCTTCTGAAAAGCTTCCAGGAGAGGAGGCTCCACAAATTTCCTCTGGATCATAATGAATTTCTGTCTTGGAGCTTCACTTCACTTTAAATTAACAGAGCAAGAAACTGTGGCTGGATACTCTCTTTTGTGTGCTATGCATGCGGAATTGTCTTGACACACTGATGTCAAGTGGCTCTGCCCTGGGAAATTAAAAGAAAAAGAGATTCCATCTTACCAGCTATGAAACTAAGAATTATGTTGTCTAAGTGACTACTTAACGTTCACTGGAAATGATAGAGATTTTTACAGGTTTCTTTTTTCAAATCAAATTGTTTGGAAATTTAAGTGTAAGCTATGCTTTCTTCTGTAGTTTTGTGCAACGTGCATGAACAAATGATGGATACAAAGAAAGAGATTTTTTAAAATAAGAATCTACAACTTTTTTCATTTTTTGTTATGCTCAAAGCAGCATGTAGGACAAATTGCCCTGTTGTTGGGGGCTCAAAAAAAAGCAAGAACAGTTGTGCAATAAATCAGCGCAATCAGTAAATGAGGGAGGTGAAAATGTTTTCGGGGGGAGACATGCATTTTCTAAGTCAAGGACTGCTGCATTACTTGTGCACAATGTCCATCAAATACTGTTATCAGCTCACAAATGGAATATATTTCTTTGAATACAATGTTATTTGCCCTTTTCTCCTTCCTTCCTCATCCCTCCCCCCCCCCCCAAGTTTGCTCTAGACAGCTAAGTCAGGTCCAAATCCTGGTTTACTATATAGGCACATTTCTGCATTATCAGCATTTGTGGGCACCAGATATGAAATTCAAGTATACCAGGGTGTTTAATCAGTACAGAGTGATACCATTTTATTAATGTTATACTTAATAAACTCACAATCCCAATGTATAATGTAATCCTCTGCTTTCTCCCACCTGAAGTCACTCGGCCCCAGAACACCAGCCCTTCTTGCTTTGCATCCCTGCATCTCCTTTTGTACCTTCTGTTACCTTCTTAACATGTCCTTGAGGTGGCTCCACTTACTGTAAACCTGTCAATTCACATTCCCGCATTATCTCAGTTCACAGGGAACAAAGGATCTAAGCAAGTGCAACAGTTTGCCACTGCCCTCCTCTAGGGAGAGGGTGGGGACCAATCCTACTATGCCACTGTCGCTCTGGATTGAGCTACAGCCAATCTCTAATTTGCTCTGGTGATACAATCAGAGCAAACAGGGCGAGAGATGGTAGGAACTGAAAATGAGTTCTGCTAAGGGGAGAGTTTCCCGTTGTGATGTGTCTGTTCAGCACATGCCTTTGTTCATTGCCTAGTAAATTTTATTAACATCAAGGATGTCCTCTTTTCTTTAGAACTATTGCCCTTTCATATGCTAATATAGGGCGCTACTTAATGAAATGAAGGAAGTGGGGATCTAGATTGCACAGGGATACAAAAACTGTAAGCAAGAACTCAGGAAGAAGCAGCATGCATGAAGTGCCCCCGGAAGTTACTAAATCATTCACTTCCAGAGAGAAATTGGCAAACAATTGGGGGCTGGGGCAGGGGTCTACCCTTTTATCTTTAACTACCATCACAAACAGCAGTTGCAATCCATGGTTGTATCAAAAAGATGTGCACGAGAAACTTCAGGAAAAGAAAAACTGAATAAATGTGGTCTTCTTTTTTATTATGCCCCCCACTGACTGCCACCAGGATGCCGACTGGATGCATATTATGCCAGTCTTAACAGAGCTGCCTTGTGCTGGCTGCTAATTCACTGCCAAACCCAATTCAAAGTGTTCACCTGTGAGCCTCTCAAGGGCTCTGGCCCAGAACATCTACAGGGACACCTTCTCCTGCATCAACCTGCCGCCGGTGCTTTAGAATCTCCTAGTTGTACCACCAGCGTCAGTAACTGAGGGGGGCTCAGAAACTGCTAGAGTCTCTCCTCTGAGGTGTGTCAGGAACCTTCACTTTATACAATCAAAGGATGTTTTTCCACTGTCACTAGAAGTACCCATTAAGTACCCATTAATGGGTACAAAAATGCCATTAAGTATTACTTAATGCCATTAATGGGTACTTAATGGGTACTTCTAGTGACAGTGGAAAAACACCCAAAAATAGACACACTTGTTTATCCTGGCCTTTGACTGATGAGGCATCTTCCCTCCACACTTTCAATTATTATTTTAGTAGAGGTGTGCACAAATGCAATTTTCGGGATTCAATTTGATTCAAATCGAATACCCAAAAATTCAATTCAATTCAAATCAAGTCATTAACATTTGAATGTAACCAAATTCGATCCGAATTAAACAAATTCAAATCTATTCATTTGAATTTTCTATACGTATGTGCCCATATACATCATCATGCATCCCGTACACATCTATAGTTATCCTGTATGCAACTTGTTTTTGTCCCGTATGGATCCATACAAATGTGTACAGATGTGGGAAAGATGCGCATCTATAAGTGCGCATCGTGTATGAATTTATGGACATTTGATTCGAATTCAAATGTTGACATTCAGGCAGATTCAATCAAATTTCGAATACCTGCACACCCCTGTATTTTAGTATGTTCATTTTGTATTTTGTTTCTGTTCCATTAGCATGACCTGAGACCATCAAGTGTAGAGCAGATAAAAATGCAAATAAATAAATTATTAAGTGAAGGAAAGGAAAAAATCCTACTGGATATATGCAAGAAGACATCTTAAGTACCTAATGTAACAAAAGAATCTTATGGAAAGAGAACAATGAAAAATTGATTAGAGGGAAGAACAATTGGTACATGAAAGCTATTAAAAAATCTAGAAATGCCTGCAGAATATAGTGAAAGTAAAAAATACCCCCACATTTATTTTATTATATCAGCTGTTGTATTGCATATAAAATATACTTTAAAAAAAGAATAAAGATACCCTAATGAAAGCAAAAAGGGGGGGGGGGTTCCCAAATTATGTGCAGCCTAAACACATACGGTACCATGGCAAGGAAAAAGTAGATATAAAGCCAGAGATGAAACGGTTGCTTTCATCAGCTTATGTAGTAAGACAAACAGGCTAGTAATAAGAAAGATTAGGTAAAAGTTGCAGCAAACTTACACTTAGCAGCTACAAAAAATAGTCTAGAAAATAAGTCTAGAAAAATTATTTGAAAAATATGTTAATGCATTATGTGATTTTAAAGCAGAGGGACACTCACAGGATAAGTTCATATCTATGTTTTAATCCAGCTTCAGTCTGCTTTCAGAGTGAGAGAACATATAAGCAAAGTGGTTAATCATGATATTTTCAAAATATTTTAGCCCAAAGGTGAATTTTCTGAATTATATTATGCTGAAATAAAAAGTATGTCACATGGCTGATGTGCTCATTCGTTCTGAAAGTGGACTGAAGTTGCATTAAAATGTAGATGTGAACGGAGCCACATAGCCCAAAGGCTATGGACGAAAGGCAAATGATTTTATGACGCTTGCAGGCAGGGCTGGCAACGAGCCAGCTGCCGCTTTTCTACTCCTGTACAAACACCTATTCCATGCTGACCAGCACAGTCCAACAATTGCTCAAACTGCCACAGAGTTCCTCCTCATCAGTACATAAAATGATGGATAATCTGCCTATAATCATGTGGGCTTGAAATGTGAGGGCCCAAGCACACTTAAATAAAAGAAAATAAAGTAGAGGGTGCGGATAACCTGCAGCAGTCCCATCCAGATCCAACCATTCAATGTAGGGCTTTCCAAGGTCCATAATAATGTTGTGATTGTAGGATTTTGTTTGTTTATGGTGCACAATGGCATACTATGCTCCGGTTGGCAAGACTGGCACTCCTATCAAAGCCCTGGTTTCTCTCTGGAATCGGGAGATGAGCAGGGCTATTGACACGATCACTCCCAAGTGCCCTCAGCATGCTTGTGGAACCCAAAAAGCTTCATGGGGCTACAGGCCACGAATCAGGAAGGTCGACAGCTAGAGCATAGGTGGGGTAAATCCAGCTGTGGAGTCTGGCTGAACACGGGTTAGCGCACACTATCGTGCCTGCCGTGCGGCACTAACACCACCATTGTGTCCTCGAGTAGCCGTCCAGCAGAGCTCTTTAGAGGAGTAAATGGTCTTATAAAACCTAGCTTGAAGAACCATGAGCCAAGGCCAAGTAATATCTGTGTGACAAATTTGCGAAGCGCTTTGAGGACAAAGTCACTCAGATTTGTAGGAGATTAGATGTCACAATTGGACATAGTCCAATCCAGGCATCCAAAGAACTGCCTGGTACAGTTTGCTTGGATCAGTTTGAATTAATGCAGCCTGAGGTTGTGGACAAGCAGGGGTGCAGCCGACCACATGCTCTCTGGATCCCTGCCCCTCCTGGCTGATAAAGACTAGCCAGCAGGGTATGGCCGGGTGGATCCAGGAAGTAGTGAATGCCTCTCTGGGGGATGGGGTGGTTCCACCGGCCCTGAAACAGGCTGTGGTGCGCCCCCCTCCTGAAAAAGGCTTTCCTGGACCCAGAAGATTTAACCGGGTGGTTAACATACCTTTTCTAAACAAGGTTCTAGAGAGGGCTGTCACTGTTCAACTTCAGGCATGCTTGGAAGAAGCTGATTATCTAGACAATTTCAATCTGGCTTCAGACCCAGTTATGGCACAGAAGCCACCTTGGTCGCCCTGGTTGATGACCTCTTCCAGGAGAGATACGGGGAATGAAACCCTGTTGGTTCTCCTGGACCTCTCAGTGGCTTTTGATACCACTGACCACAGTATTCTCCTGGAAAGGCTACAGAGTTTAGGAGTCAGAGGTACTGATTTGACACCCTAGGAACTCACCCTAGGATCTCCCATGCTATTTAACATCTACATGAAGCTGCTGGGAGAGGTCATCAGGAGATTTGGAGTGAGGTGTCATAAGCATACAAATGACACCCAGCTCTATCTCTCTGTGCCATCTGAATCAGGAGCGGCAGTTGAACTGCTTGACAGGTGTCTGGAGGCAGTAATGGGCTGGATGGGGGCCAATAAATTGAAGCTGAAGCCAGACAAGACAAGACAGAGGTGCTGTGTGTCACAGGGTCTTGGGTCCAGGTAGTTGGGAGATACTTTGCCCTTGATGGGGTTGCAGTGACCTGGAAGGGACAGGTGGGTAACTTGGGGGTACTCCTGGACTCTACGCTAATGCTTGAAGCCCAGGTGGAGGCAGTGGCCACGAGTCCCTACTCCCAACTACGGCTGGTGCGCCAACTGAAGCCTTTTTTGGACAGAGACGACTTGGCCACAGTTATCCATGCTTTGGTAACATCTAGGTTGGACTATTGTAAAAATTCTACATGTGGCTGCCCTTGAAGATGGTTTGGAAATTGCAGCTAGTGCAAAATGCAGCAGCTAGAGTGCTGACCAGAACAGCTAGCTGAATGCACATCATGCCAGTTTTATAAGAGTTGCATAGTCTGCCAATTCACTACCATGCCCAATTCAAGGTGTTATGCCTGACTTACAAGGCCCTAAATGACTTGGGCCCCAAATATCTAAAAGAATGCCTTCTCCCTTAAGATCTAGAGGCAAGGCCTTCCTGGTTGTCCTACCACCCTCAGTAGTGAAATGGGTGGGCACCTGGGAAAGGACCTTCTCAGCAATGCCCCCCAGGTTATGGAATAGTCTCCCCCTTAAGGTGCGTCACACCCCTTCGCTGTATACATTCAGGAAGCTGGTGAAGACGCACGTCTTTGCCCTGGCCTTTTGCTAATGTGATTGTATTTCCCCTTACTGGAGATACTAGTATTTAATATTTAGTACACTC
Source organism: Aspidoscelis tigris stejnegeri (assembly GCA_023333525.1). Lineage (NCBI taxonomy): Eukaryota > Metazoa > Chordata > Lepidosauria > Squamata > Teiidae > Aspidoscelis > Aspidoscelis tigris. The sequence continues at coordinate 9,011,373 of JALMGA010000022.1, forward strand.
TTTTAAATATGTTGGATCTTTTAAGTGTTTTTATGTATATTGTCATTTTTAATATAGATTGGTTGTAATTTGTTAATTTAAAGGTTGTTGCCCGCCCTGAGACCTTCAGGTACATAAAAGTCAATAAATACTGGTCATAAGAACATAAGAACATAAGAGAAGCCTTGCTGGATCAGGCCACAGCCCATCTAGTCCAGCATCCTGTCGCACACAGTGGCCCACCAAATGCTCATGGGCATCTCAAGCAGAGACAAGGACAAACCTTCTCCTGCTCTCGAGTCCCAGCAGATGGCCCTAGAAGCGCCCCATTTCCTCCCCCCCTCACATTCTGCTTTTCATTTTGTCCCACTTAACAGAAGAGCTTGGATTTTTTGGACAGACCTGCCCACAAGCACCGATGCCCCTTTTTGCTTCTCCACTTTCTAAAATGCCCAGAGATTTCCATCGGTACTCTGGTGGTAATAATCATTACATCCCTTCATCTTTGAAAGCAGACAGTGGAGAATTGTCAGCAAGATGACAGAACATTTCTAACAGCATTCAACTGAGAACATGGCTCTTTTAATTCCTTCTACTGCCAGTGCACAGAAGACAATGCCAAACTCACACAGACACTGGCAGAATTCTCTAAGCATTGCTGAAGCACTAAGAAGTGCACAATGGGAAAGAAAGGAGGAAGAAAAAAAGGATAAAATGCAACTGCCACGCAAGAAGTGCACCTGAGCGTTTCTGAAGCTTCCTTCTGCCAGGCGTTGTCAGCTCAGCGTTAGTGATGCTGAGCAAAGCCCACAGGGAAAAGAAATACTATGCCTTCAGGTGGGAGAAATCTGAACCTATCAGATGGTATTTCTGGAGACTCTGAAGGGGATACACAGATTATATTGAAGTCTTGATTGTCAGCCAATCTCCCCTGGCAAAGCTGAGTAAGGAAGTAAAGGATCAAACCTGTGTAGACAATGTGAGTGTGTCTCTGGGTTGTATGTCTAAAACAACATTCACCTCTGGTTCTTGGACAGCTGGCTGATAGGAAATGCAACCCTCAAACTGAAAAAGGTCAGCCACTCTAATTGTATCCTTAGCCCTGCCAGTTTAGATCAAAGATGAGGGATGTCCATGAAGGGGTTTTCTGGATTCGAATTTGAGTCGAATCGAATATCCGAACATTCAATTCGATTTGAATGTTTAGAATCCGATTGCAACAAAATCCTAATCAAATAGAATACATTCGAATCTATTTGTTCAAATGTTACGATTCAAATCTGAAGATACAAATGTCGACAACATTCATACGTGTTGGGGGTATCCGTATGCATTTTGTACGCATCCCGATTTATCCTGTATGCATCCCGTATTATCCAGGTAAATGCGTACAGATACGTATGAGATTCGTACAGATACACAGGAAATACCTACGTATCTGTACATTTGAATGTTTCAAATCACTTGAACGAATGTTTTGGGACATTTGAAATTTGTTTGAATGTTTAAATTCGAATTCAGATGTCCACATTTGATCGAATTTGATTCAATTTCAAATGTTTAGAACATTTGTGCACTTCCCTATCAAAGATCCATTTCAGCCAGGAATCTATTGTCACAAGAGTTAATCAGATGTTTACAGGAAAAAAAGGCAGGATATGGTAACCACAGTGCTCGCTCTCCTGCTGCAATTCCCCCCCCCCTTGCATACATGCCAGATTACCAGGGTGCAAATTCCCGCACTTTTGCCATGGGTCCTGAAACTGATATCTCTGATCCAGGTGTAATATTTTAATGCAAGTTTTCTACTGTTTTATGGTCTTTATCTTCTTATTTGTTGTGATCTGCCCTGGAATTTTGGCTGAAGGGCAAGATACTGGAATAAATAAAATAAAAATAAGTATTATATCTAAGAATCAATAAATAATTAGAAGTGATAATGAGCAGCTATAGCCAAAGAAGAATGAAAATTAGTCAATGTGACATTTTAGCTCCTCATGCTTATTCTAGTTCCTTTGCTATATTTTTTTGCTTGCTAATTCAAAAGTTGCTTTCCAATTTTTACTGTGTTTGCAGTCTCTCAATCTAAAGTATTATATCAATGTGGCTTTACAAAAGACGACCTGCTAAGAAATCCATGAGAACTCCAAGCCGTGTGCTGAGATCTTGCTCAAGTATGAATTTCCATGTTCATTCATTCTCACATGAATAAAAGACCTTTGTCCTTGGGGAGAAAAAGAATGCAGTATTATTAACATGATCTCTCTCTCTCTCTCTCTCTTCATGCTGATACAGGCAGAGAGAAGGGAACTGATGAGTCCCCTCAGAGAGTTATATCAGAACAATTCAAACCCTATTTTTGCTAGTATTTTTAAACAGCAAAACACCAAGGAAAGCCTGAAAGAATCAAGCTCTCTGAAGCCTGCAGTGTGCATGAGAAAATCTGGAAGTTGTTTTTTTTCCTTTTATTTGATACAGACAGACAGACGCACACACGCCCTAGGAGAAAAAAACCCTTAACACATAACTGGTTTGAGGAAATGCTCTTCTACTGACATCATGCCCGTATCTTTGCTACTTAGAGCCAGTTACTATGGAAACAGCTAATGTCTCAATGTCACACTATGAATAATTGCTGGCTGAAAATGACGAGTGCTACAATCACAGCAGCTCTGCATTCAAAAGGAAAAAATAAAGAGAGTCTTATGTTCAAGTTGACATTAAAAAGCCAAATGTTTAAGTTACAGTGGCATTTATGGTAAATAAGAACGCAGCAAAGATTTCCTTTGTCTTTGCCTGAGTGCATCTCCTGAAGAAGCACCATCTGAATCGCTGCAGCATCTTTGCGCCTGAGAAGCGCCGAGTGCAGGCATTTCGCCCACTCCCCTGAAGTGCCTCCAATACTCTGCTTATCAGGGTGGGGCTTCAGTGGGAAAGGAGCGGAACACTTTCTTGCCCGAAATACCTGCGGTCCTTACAATAATGCAGTTTTGTCCTCCAACCGCTGAAGGAAACCTACAGTATATTCTGGCGTATAAGACTACTTTTTAACCCAGGAAAATGTTCTCAAAAGTCGGGGGTCGCCTTATACGCCGGGGGTCGTCTTCTTATACGGCGAGTATATCCCAAACTCTATATTTTAACTGGAAAAGTTGGGGGTCGTCTTATACACCCAGTCGTCTTATATGCCAAAATATAGTACAGGTATCAAGCATTCAGAAACACCAAGCTCTTCCCCAGCTGCTCTTTCTGCTTAACCTCTGACAAAACCAGTCACACTTTGCTAAACTAAGAGAGATTTGCTAATATAAACTCCCATATTAAATGGTTTTAATAAACAAAGTAGCAGGTGTTCTAGAGGAAGGATTAAAACCACTGGTCTGGAATCTTCCCTGCAAAGGATACTGGTCCCAGTCCAGACCAGAGGGTGGGATGGGGGTTAGAAAATATTAATATTTGAAGTGTACAGAAGGTCCTACTTAGCTTCTCTCATGTCACACCTAATTTGAACAACCTGAAGGCAGAACAGGCAAAGAAACATATTTGTTCTTAATTTAACAGTGAGAGAAAGGCAATGAAATTTTGCCCCAGAGAATAGCTTTCATATTCTCCTTTGTACTTCTTAAACATTAAACGTAACGTGGAGAAAAGTTATGTAGGAAACCCTCACCAAACAATTCTTGTGCCATTTTTTTCCCTCTGAGGTATCAGGAAGGCTTGAATACTTTTGCAAAAGCAAGGAGGAGGGAGGAGGGAGAAATTACTGTTGTAAGGTTTCAATGGGCACAGAAGATTCTGCAGTTATGTGGAATTTATATATTTATCACCTCTTTTCACTGAAACACCTAAAAAGGCTGTTTGTGGAATTGGCACACAAGTGAAGAAGGCAACTGATAGGCCATTGTTATGGAAAACCAATACAGAAGCATCATAGTACAGGAAATGTACACTTGAATGCCCCCACCCGCAACATAATATCGTGCCTCTGGAGCTCTTTACAGTTTTCCCTACCCTGAATAATCTGGTGTCATCAGCAAACTTCGTTATCTCACTGGTTAACCCTACTTTTAGACAGTTTCTCATAAGAATTCCTTGGGCCTCTTTATGGATGATCTTGACACAAAGTTTGCTTTATTAAAACAAAAAAGTACACAGAAAATAACTTTATTGAACAGTAAGTAGCAACAGTATTCAAAACTGGGCTGGATTAGTCAAATAAGGATGCAACTCAAGGGAATTCATTATCCCTGGGACAATGTACCAAGGCTTTAGTGACAATGACATCTCCTAGCTGTCTGGAGGTAGGCATGACACCGCATACAGCTATGATGAGGAAGCCCAGATTCCTACAGGATGCTTTGCAGCTGCACAGAGTTTGGCCTCACCTGTGATAATAACAACAACAAGTCTCTTGCTTTTCACAGAGATCCTCCACAAACTCCCTGAGATGTGGAATACTCCATGCAGAAGTCAGCCAGTCCTAGTTTTTGTGGAGAAGAGGAAGGACTAATCCTCAGGCTGCTGCAATGGAAAATGGGGGGGGGGGGAGCTGTAGGCTGAAAGGCTTCAGCAATCCCTGTGGGCCACTAAGAATTCCAGAAACAGTTTTTTGCTCAGTAAGGGTGGAGCTGAGTGCTTATTTCGAGGTGATCCCTTCAGGCATGGCCTGAATGGGTTCAGTCAGTGGTAAGAGTGAGAAAGTGGGGGCCAGAAAGGAAAGCAAGTTGAAAATTCTGGGGAGAGAATTAAAGCCCTCCATAGACCCAAGAGTCCTGGCCAGTCTGCCTCAGCCCCCAAAGAAAGGGAATCCTAGAAAAGTCTGGCCCTGAAGGCCTCCAAGTGCAGAGCCATCTCCCAACCTGCAAAATCCGCACAGGATTTTTTTTCATTAATTGTTATTACTATTTTCTTAGGATTACATCACATTCACTTCAGAATAAGAAATCATATTTCTCTCCAAAATGTCGTTTATGTAGATTCCTGCCCAGTGAACAGAAAGCTGAGGAGAGGAAGGAAGGTCAGCTGGAATAGTACAAAAAGCCTACACATCTTACAAGAGTGGCAATGGAAAATTTTCTTGTACTCTTTTCCTGTACCAGAAAGAAAGCAAAAGAAAGAAGAAAGAAAAGCAACTGCTTGTTCACGTGCTGAATTCAATCAGACATTTAATTTATGCCTCAATTAAGATTTGTTTTCACATTCCAGACTGCAATTTCTGTCAGGAGGAGCGCAGGCAGATACAGACTCCACACCGTAGACTTTGATCTAGGTGCCGGATGTTTCTCTGCTCTTATTATTTCTCTAACATAGTGGCTTCATTAGCAGGAATGTCAGAAGCATGGTGGGACATGTGTCAGTCACTCTGAACACACAAGTGTGTCCCTATTACCTGCATAAACCACCCTTTGCAAGACAAATATTCGTCAGAAAATAGGTGGTAGTAACTATGAAATCGGGGATACTTCCACAGTCAACAATTAATAGAATCTTTATATTTGGCTCTTTTTAACCCTGTCTTTAAAATTTAAATTAAAACTACGTTGAGATTTTTTTCTTTTTAATTTATTAAAACAAAACCAAAGGGAAGACCGGGGGGGGGGGGGGGAAGGGGGGTTGAATAATACAGGAAGAACCACCTAATAGCTTACAGAATATCAGATACAACTACAAAACTGCTTTGAGATTTTGATACAGGAAAGCGATATGGGAATGTGTTAACTAAATAAATAATAAGCATGCAATCAGAGGCCTGGTCCTCTACCTGGCAGCCTCGGGTTCTCTTCAGAACTTTATGCAACATTGCTGTGCATATCTGCAACCTCACTACGCAGGTGCAGATCATCTGAGAGAACATGGCGCACATGTGCCCTATGCATGTGTAACGGCCGCCCCTCGGTTGGGTAGTGATTTTATATATATATCTTGACTTTGGTTTTAGATTAAAACTCTGCTATTCCCTTCCAAGAGACACGCCTCTCATGTCCCTTCCCCACTATTAAGTTTGATAATAATGTTGCCTCCTTCTTGGTGCTGCAGCAGACAGACTGTCTTAAAGATACAGTTTCCCTTTCCTTAAGCAGGCTTGACTTTAAAATACTCTATATGAGAGAAAGCCAGCCTGTTCCACGCTTAACAAACAATAAATAAGTTTATTGGTTACAGCTTTCTTAATAATGAACAGGTAAGTTCACTATGTCAATCACAGGTCAATTCACTCTTCTGACTGAACTGTCCCCAGCTTCCTCACTCAGCCCAAGGACTCCAGTCCTATTCAGATTAATGCCAGCAGCATAAGTAACGTATAACCCTTTCAATTCTTTTACTTTCTAAACACCGTATATTCACTAATGACTCAGAACCCTTCTTCCAGCTTCCCTAAGCTAAGGGCCCGTTTCTCTCCCTCTGGTCAGTTAACGCCCAGGCAGAGAACTCTAACAACTCCCTCAGGCTCCCTTAAATACTAGCCTAGCCGGTGAGCTGCAACCTGATTGGTTGATGCTCCTCCAGGATTCTATTCCACCCTCTCTCCTGGAGAGCTGGAATAGCCCCTCCCTTTACCAACTTACCATTTCTAGATAATCCACTTTGATGACACTTCTGGATGTATAGACAACCCATTTTCACCACACTTTGTAATTTTGCCAAAATAACTTAATTTTAGGGTGAGGGGTCCTCGCGGGCACCACAGCATGCTACAGTCCATCCATGGAGAAGGCTATAAACAGGACTCACCTCCTCATGAACTGCATAAAGGCACTGTGAAGAACCAGGGTTGTCAGACTTCAAACTGCAATTTGTGCTTTGATAAACTGCAGTTCAGCACATTTCTAAGATAAACGTGCAAACAAATGTGTTTGTTTATATTTCTATACTGCCTCTTCACATGGTCTCCAGACAGTGAACCATAAAACTAATAAAAGATGACAACAGGCAAAAGCAACCCAATCAAACAATAAAATTACCCTAATATTTGGATGAACAGACGCACGTGCACCAGAAGTCGGAAAGAAGCAACCCTGGACGTGAATATCACTCAGAAAGCCACTTCATGTAAAGAAGGCAGCATCACAAACAGGACGCTGTTACTGACCACTGTTCCACAGAACTCACTGAAGTATGATACCATGAGGAGGGTTTCCCTGAAGATCTTAGGTGGTGGGTATGTCTGTATGGAAGGAGGAGTTCCTTCAGATATTTAGGATCCGAGAGTTATAGGGCTTTAGTCGGAACAGCTATGATTAAGGTCGTACTGTTTGTTGACTTTACTTCTTCTCATCCTGTTTCTAAACTATTCCTAAACTGAAGCTTCCCCTCTCCATTACATTACCAATTGGAATGGTCCCAACTATATTTACCCTGCAAATATTGCAAGAATTCTAGCTGTTAACCTGCGGGATGTTAATCATTTCTATATGCCAAGGCACAAGTCTCCAAGATAGATGACACTAGTTCACTTTTGCTCTGCAAACAGGACTGCTTATCCTTGTCTGGACAGTGATCCCTGACATTCTGACCCACAGAAGAAAGCCTGATGTTTTTACAATGCGCCTATACCAGTTCTAATGTAAGAAGCTTATACTCCAAACCAAGGTCACCGTGAATTGCAAACAGATTATGAAGCACAAGTCCAAAAAAGGTGTCACCAAAGTAATTTTCTCCTCTATTGCTTGAGGGACGGTTATACTGTTTTAATCATATTTGTGCCCGGATCTAGGCATCACACAGACCACACTGAGGGGGAAAATATCCAATCATGTTAAAAGCTCAATGGGTAACACTGAATGCTCAGCAGCTTAAAAATTCAGTGACAGTGTCTAAGAATAAAAACAAAATCCAATCCTTCGCAGGCCTGACAGCTTAACTGATAAAGCACTCCCAGTGCCTAAGAACTGGCAATCATTTTTCAGCTATGCAAATTACGCCAGGTTGCCACTGCAGGCAAGAAAGGTGGCCTGCCATGATGCCACCCCCACCCCCCTCCGCCTCTCCCTTCTTCCCTCCCTCCCTCCCTAGAGAAGTATATAGTGAGACACATTAATTCAGTACTGCCAAAGCCCAGGCAAGGAAGAATGAATACAACTTACACAGGCAGCTGTATACGGAAAACAAACTGGCACAAAAAGCGTCACCTGCTCTGTTGCTCGCGTGCCATAGACATGCAAGATATCTCTTGGACTAGATATTGCTGCCTGTTAGCTCCAAGAGAATGCAGAAAAGGATGAACAGAGACTATTCTCAAGATAAATACCTAACCAAATAAAATCAGATTTAACAACTGGCTGTAAACACCAATGCCCACAGGAACGTGATCCCTAATGAAATCCTGACCATATAAGGATCTGACAGTATTCATCCGATAATTCTCGCAATTAGACTAATGGAACAGTCACAAATTAATACAAATACCATTAATGGGGAATGTCCCTCCATGAAATCTTGGAAAGCGGTCAGGGAATTTTTGTCTGGAACTTGCCAGATGTGCTTTTCGTCACCTAGGCTGCTAAGCAAGATACAGCTGTGCCTCTCCTTTATGCTTTAATAACCTCACTGTTTGCACAGCTGTATTTTAAAAGGATTCGGGCAATGCAATGCACTTCTTGAAATGAAGGGATGCTAGCAACAAAGTATTTCATAGGTGTCAAAAATGGCTAACCTGGGCCTTTCTAGATTTACTCTGATATTATTTTTACATCACCTTTCGCCGCATAGTCTTCAAGGCAGTGTACAAATTCAATTTTTTAAAAGGGCTGAAATAAGATACGTTATTCCCCCCACCCCCACCGAAGTGATATTTCTACAAAGAGTCTACCCTGAACCAAGTCAAAATACCTGGATAAAGAAAAAGGTTTTAACTGGGCACCAATTCTGCACTGGGTCTTATTCTGAATGATATCCCTTAATAGGGATCTGCCACCCACATTCTAGTGCAGACATCAGCAAGAGGTTGGCAGGTCATTCCGGGATATCATCCGGAATACGACCCAGTGCAGAACGGGCACAAGATGGGTGTTTGCATTCCAGCGCCAATGAGAAAGCTCTTCTATCAACAGCCACCACAAGGTGTCAGACATGGCATGCCTCCATGACTTGGCCACTGAACCAAACAGCGAATGAATGTATATATTTCCATATACAGTTATGGGATTCACATATGTAGTGCAAAGTATTGTATAGTTTGGCATATCAGGGTATGACAAGCTATTGCTTTGCATTGTGCATACTGTACGTAATGCCTCAGGACGTTTATTTTGAAATAGCTGTTTCACATTGTAAATAGCTGGCGGTTCCACTGAGGCTACATTTAGGGGAGGGGTTGGCTGAAACCGGGCGATTTCACCACGTATACAGTTAAGATGCACCTGAAAACACTCCCATTGGCTTAGCTGCAGTTTGGAATTGTCTTTAAGTGTGGCACCTGAGATCTCTGCACCATTCATCACGTGAGCTGGATTCATTTCGGCCAAAAGACAGGCATCACACGAGGACTTCTGAGGAGGGAGGACTATCAAAAGGGCCTGCCTGGAAGATCTTAGCTGTCAGGCAGGAGCACTATCTATGGGAGAAGGTGCTCTTTCAGCTAACTGGACCCATGCTGTTTTTTCTTTCATATGTCAATACAAGAATTGAGCTTGATAGCAGAAGGGAAGCTACTGCAAATATCTTCAGTAGTCAAACTGCTGCATTTTGTACTGGTTCCAACTTCTGAATCATCCTAAAGGGAAGCCCCGTGTGAAGTGCATTGCAGCAGTCTAATGTGGAGGTGACCGTTGCATGAATCACTTCCGTCGTTTCTGTCCATGAAGGGCTGCAGCTACAGAACCAGGCAGAGACCGAGACAGACACTAGATGTTGCCAGGCTGCTGGCTGTATTGATCAGCTCTGATGCAAAATGGGGTTCAGCAACATTTGAACCGCACATGACCACCTTAAGCCTAAGAATCTATGGACTGCATCATATAGAGCACTGTATTAGACTCCACACTTTTACCCTGTCCCCCTGAAAATAACACCTAGCCTGAAAATAAGCCATAGCATAATTTTTCTGGATTTTTGAGAATGCTCAAAATATAAGCCCTACATAAGTGTTTATAAAACATCCCCTGAAAATACACCATAGCATGTCTAGGAGCAAAAATTAATATTAAGACCCTGTCTTATTTTCAGGGAAACACGGGTACATATTATACCATGTTTCCCCAAAAATAAGACAAGGTCTTATATTAATGTTTGCTCCTAAAGACACACTAGGGCTTATTTTCAGGGAAACAGGGTATCTATAAGGATGCTTCAACTCTACGTCCTACTGACTAAAGCACAAGTATTAAGAGACTGCACCATCTCTTAGCATCTCCAAAACTGATGAATATTTCATCAGTTGAAAGTCAGCTGATCTCTTCTATGCTGCCTTAACAAGTTACCAGGACAAAGGACAGTTCTATCAAAAAACATTTCCTGCCTGTCTATGATCAGTAGTTTTCTTTTTGATGGGGTGTGGGGGGGTGGGGTGATTTTATCTGTCTGGAATTTTATCCGATCAAGTAAATCCAACAGTTAGTTGTTTTTGTTTTCATTTTCATTTGTGTTGTTTTAGCTTGTATTCATATATTATTATTATTAGTTTATTTCTAAAGCGTTGTACATGTACTCAGCGCTGTACAAAGTAAAATAACCAAAGAGTAAAAAGTAAAAAAGAGTAAAACCTGCCACTGGCGTACAATCTAAATATGCACAAATTGTTTAGATAAAAAGTAAGTAAAGGTTTGTCCTTGGGATAATGCTATAATTTTGATCTTGCAGTCCACAGCATACTGCAAAACCACTTTAAGCAATCATCTACAGGAGACTGGAATTACGGAGGGGAGATGCCATCTAGCAATGCCAGTCAAGAGTGCCAGAGGGGAGAAATCCCAGCCCAAGTCATCAATGCTGCAGAAACCAAACAACATTATTTCACGTTTCTAGGGTTAAATTAAATTTAATAAAGCCCTTTCTGCACGGGGTCTTACTCTGGACTATATTGCTGAATACTGCATGCTGGTACAGACTATGGGAGGTCCTGAGTGGGATCCATCAGCATGCGGATGGCACAGGTTCCTGTTCCAAGATATAACCTAGAATAAGGTTCAGTGAAGAAAGGGCCAAACAGTTCCATTTTGGTGGCCATGCAAGAACAAAACCTCAGTTCTCTCTAAGTAAACTACAGAAAGAAAATCATATTGTGCCAACTGTTTTAAGAACTAAAGCATGTTTTGTAAGGGCCAATTGTATTCACACTTTTTATACAATGAAACCGCATGGTAATAACAGTAATCATAAAACAAGTTACAAATAATCATAGACAATGGATATGTTCCACTTATGTTGATATACTCCTCTATGGTTGTTCCGCAGAGAGAAGAGACAAGATCAAAGAAGTCCATTTTTCAAAGATCTGAATAATTGCTCTAATTTCACAAAGCTAAAACTGAGGAGTTTTCAACGGGGCTGACTAAGAACAAAGGTTATTGGAGGAGTTAAAAAGCCAATGAAGGAGTATCTGCGTCAGTTTAGCTAGACAGTCTTTAGGATAGGATGTACCCAAATGACTCCAACAAAAAGCAGTTAAAATAAACCAGTCATTCTACTATACCGGTGATGGCCAACCTATGACACGCGTGTCACAGGTGACACGCCAAGCCCTTCTAGGTGACACACCTGGTCACCCTGGCACCTGGGCATGTAGTGCTTGCTTATTCTTGAAGTGTACGAAATACAAACTTTCAATTGAAGATTTAGCAAATGTAAAGAATTATTCATTTTTGCTTTTAATAAAATACATATATCAAAAATATAACTTTCTTACTAGAGCTACAAATATCACAAAATTACGGATATTTCTGGAAGTGACACAGCACCCGAGTTAAGCTAGGTTTTCTTGTGAATTTTGACACACCAAGCTCAAAAGGTTAGCCATCACTGTACTATACCATGAAAAGAAGACTCCAAAAGTCATCTAACATCTACTTAGTCCCTATTCCTGATTCTTTGACAGAAAGGAAGGCCTCAGGATTTTGACTGAGTCGCTCAATACCAAGATTTATAGAACCAAGCTCAATTTAATAGGACAGGAAACACTCAATCCAAACTTCCTCTTTGAAACTTGTAGCAATTAAAATTTAACATTAAGCATCAGCCACTTTGATGCAGTATGGTGCCTCACCTTCAAATATGTAAACCAAAACAGTCTAAGTAATAAAAACTTTCAAGTGATGGCATAAATCACTCACATCATTAGAGGTGCCCCCTTAACATAAGACAATTAACTTCTAAGATCCCATGGCAATCAAGACTCCATTTTATTATATGCTTCTTAACAGTTCTCTAAGTGAATGCTCATAAAGGCATGGACAACTAGCTAATAGGCCAGGCACAACTGTGAAAGAACATGAATCCTCAGATTCAATCTCTGGCATCTCTAAGTAGTATTTTGCCCCCCATTTATTTCTCCTTCACCTTCTCAATCTTTGGGCAGCTGCTGCCAGCCAATATGAACAGCACTGAGATGCTTAAATAATTTTGTTAGGCATAAAGAGCAACTTCTTACATTAATTTTGAAGGTACAAGAAAAAAAAACACAGATTTCAATTTCTAAAACATTTGGTCTACCATAATTCAGTGCTATAAAAGAAAAGGCATCTTTACTAGTTGTTTCTTTCCTCTATTCCGCCTCCCGCCAAAAAAATTTCCAAAAAAGTTAAGAATTTGGAAGAAGTGTCTATGTGCCCAAACTTCTCAACTTGGTTTGGAAGAAACCAATTCCATATAGAGGTTCTGCATGAGAAATCTGGGGACCAGCATACTGTTCTCCAGATGTTGTTAGCTCCAGCTGCAATAAGCTCTCCCCCCCTGCCCAGTTATCAAGTAGTTCATCAATCATGGGTGGTGTAGTTAATCAAAGCTTTGTCATGTAAGATAAAAATCAAGCATGAACTGAGGTGTTGCACTGAATGTATTTATATTTTGATTCAACCTAAAGATTGTGGAAACCTTAATTTTTGTTTTAAAGCAAATTTCAAAATATGGAGTGTTCACAGACATGTCACAAGCACTGGCACTGCAGCCATTCTGAAAAACAGCTGTCACTGCACGCGTCTATAGTAAGGCAAAGCTAATAACGGAAGCCGGACTGGGCACCCGCAAGTGCTGCCACACTAAACCTATTAATTCGAAGTTTGAGCACAGCCCCCTATTCTGCAGCACACAGAGCAGTAGCGATGTTCACGGATATTCGTAACATTCAAAATCTGGCCAAATTTGGACATTCAAACTCAAATCGAATGTTACGATATCCGTAGGCTAACATGTGAACAAATACAAATGTTTCCAGACATTCATACGAATCGTTCGGAAATTCATTAAGCTGGGGAAATGTAGCAGATATGTATCTATTAATGTCAGATATGTATTGAATGTTCATACTAATACGTACAAATAGATTCGTATTGAAAATAATTTTACCAAATTCAAAGGTGGATTTTCAAACATTCAATCCATTTTCAATTGAATGCCAAAAAAATATTGGTGCACATGCCTAATAAGCAGCGGGAGCAAAATCGACAAGGTTCACCAGCATCAATTTTTATATAGTTTCCTACAGAGCCAAGGCCCTATTCTTTGCACTGCCTTCATCTTTTCTCCAAAGAGGTAAGGACATCCGCACCTTTCTTCTCCTCTATCGGCTCCATGCAGTGCCCCCCTGGTTCTAGTGCTATGCAATAGAGAAAATGTTTTTACTCTGTCCTTCACAGACATAGAACAGCTGCCAGTTGCTCGACCACAGAGCTGTCGTCGCTCTTTTAAAGATACGGGAAAACATTATTCTAGTATTTCTTTATGCTCTCTTACGTTTTTGCTAGGCAAAATCATCTCAGGCCAGGAACAGAGAGGACGGAAAGTGGGCAGACGAAAGCAGCTGCTCAGCTGACAAGCTATCTGTCCGGGTTGGGCAAGACAGTGGACCCACTGTTTCTGAATCATCAGAGCAACATTTTGTGGCAGACTGCACACCACAAGGACTCCTGATAGATCTAATTAACAGCAAATCAAGGCTACTTTGCTTATTTTTTCCTTAATATCCACTAGCCTTGAGTGTCAAATGAAAAAGCAAGTTAAACACCCCTAGAACTTTATTAGTTAGACAACAGAGCCTTCAACAAGGTTTCGTTTATAATAATCACTGATGCTTAAATGGTTTCACATCCAGAATGTAAACAAATATATGTGCATAAAGACAATTAAAGCAGTTTCTCCATAATACAGAAAAACAGGCAAAAAAATAAATGTTCGCTGCAACACGTAAATCACTATTTCAGACAGGTTTATAACCACAGCGGAAGCAACCGTGTTTCTTTATTTTCTGTGTAGTTTATGCTATAAAAGAACTTTTAAGTATGTAATATGAAGAGTTATCAAAATAGTTAATCGCAGTCATTCCTCTATTTACATGGAGCTTCTGTTTTGGAAAGACTACATAGATCTGTGGAACAGGTGAACCTGGGCAAACATTTCCACAGATTTGAAGCATTTTTTCCCTCCACTGACTTAGCATTGAAACCAAAATGACATTATGAACACCAGCATCCTCATGTTGAATTTCATTCAGTTTATGCTATGACAGTGACAGTAATCTATATTTAAAAGTTAAGATGCTGTACATTTTATTCAATATGCCCCCAGTGGGAAACGACATCAAAGTGCCATATTCCAAGTTAAATAGCACAATATTTAGTCCACTCAAAATGAAGTCATTTGGGCAACATTTGCAAGATGATCATAAAAAGAAAGTGAAATCCTTTCCAAATTCAGGTAAATAACCTTAATCACACAGCAGGCATTCCAGGGCCCAGAGAAGAAAAAGGGCTCACTATGAATCTCTTCCAAATACTCATCATGAACATCTGGAAACGACAACCTCAACACATCTATGAATGCAGTTTCAATTTTAGTTTCCCAACTCCATCAACATCTATGCAAGTATATTTCCCTTCTGCTGGCCTCTCTTTCAACAGTTTCACATAACCATGTAATAGGTGGGTTTAAGCACCTTGACGCAGTGGTCGGATCTACAGAAAATCTGGTACAGGAAAGGGCTGCTCAAGTTGACTGCCTCCAGATGGGTGCCAAGTGGCCAGGCGCTGAAAATCAGTGAGGGAGAGCAAAAAAGCTAGCCCCACAGCCTCTTTACCAGCTAGAGAAAAGCTGGAGTTCAGGGCTAGGGGTGAGAGGATCATTGCCAAAGATAAAGTATCTCATTGTTCTGACCCTTTCAGGCCAAGCATGCAGTGCCCCCTAAGTATACTTTTTCCCCTTGATCTTTTACAACTGAGTTTCAACTCTTGAGGGTCACAGTCCCTGAGAGGAAGATCATGACATGGCCCATCTATGAGATTGGTCCTGATTTAAAAAAAAAAAAAGGAGCAAGAAAAATAAAACACCTTTTTTTACCCCAAACCTAGCATGCACTAAAGTGAAGTTGAAGACAGCATATCAACTTATACTGTTCGCTGGTACTCTGAATCACACAAAAAACTTCTGACCTAAATGGCAAGTTATTCATGGGAAAATGCAACATACTGAAGTCATAAACACATATGCTCACCTTATTATCCCAAGGTACTTAACAAGTGCCTTTGAAAATGGCAGTTGCTTCATTTTCACTAGCAATTTATTATTATATGAGGCTCTGAATAAGGAGAAATTATATTTCACGAGGCCTCCATGTTTTAAGCAGAATTGCTTTTTTAGATAACTTTGCTCTCAGCCACAAACAAACAGACCAAGAAACAATGCTAGTAGTTACCAGCAAGCTGAAAACAAACATAAAGGTCGTCATCCCAGCAGATATTTTTATTCATGACAAAATTCCTCTTCAATGCTACTCAGTACTTTTGAACAATCAAAGGAAATGCTTATGAGCTCACAAATCAGGAATTCAAAAGTATTATCATACAGAACCAGAAAAAGAATAGCTTAAGAAATAGGGAGCATAAAAAGGGAAACTACCGAAGTCTAGTTAAAAATTGTGATCAGTTTGAGCAGCTTACTTTAAAAAGGAACCAAGAGATTACCTTTTATTAACAGGCTTCTCATCTTTCTCATAAGGTCGGATGAACCATTTGCCAATCCTTACAAAGTTCTTATCCATCAGACATCTGAAAATACAAAAATATAAAGTCTATTATTATTAAAAACAGTAGGCCACCATTTTACACTGTCTACTGTGCAGTTGCCCAGGATGGCAATATTCATAATTTTTATGAGACATCACTTCAAGATAAACAACCTGGACCCCAGCAACAGCAAGGCAAGGGCAGGACAATTCACGCTGTACAACTGTAGGTACAAGATTATATACACATCCCCCCTCCCATCTAGACTGCCAATAAGTTAGCTCCCAAAACATTCCAGCATCCTTCCTTCACTGCCAAGTCTCAGCCAATATATAACTGCCCTCTCTTATCACTTCTTGCCAGGAGAACCCAGTGTCCGTGACGTAAGCCAGCCACGATGGGACAGCTCAATGGTCCACATAACCATCTCGACAGTTTACTAATTTCTGTAGTTTTCCATGCCTTCTCTCATATCCATCCACTTAGCAGTGCTCTCACCTCCCCATTCAATACCAAGTACAGCACTCTGCCTAATTCTTACTTCCCAGTGGAATCAACTATTATTTATTCATGGCTTTGAAATCTGGAGTACCTTGATAGCTCTCCAAGAGAATAATGAGAGACTACTATATTTAGATTTCACATTTCACATGATTCTTTAAACCTTTGCCAGCTCTACTCTTCTGCACTAATGATGTTAATTTTACAATCACATTTCTTCCATTCATATTGATCCTCAAGTCCTCTACTGTCTGAACCCGTTGAAAAGAACCTGTCCTTGGTTGTTTCTGACATTCCAGTCCAGTTGTAATCATGCTTCTTTTCAAAGGAAATTCTCTTTCCCAAACAATTCTCTTCTGAGGACAGCCACATCGCCATGCTGAGCTACAACCATTCTAAGAGCAAGCCCAGAAAGCGTGAACCGAAGACAAATCCACAGCAGTGGTGACAGCAGGAAAGGGCTCTGCAGGCCTGAAACAAAGACCTCCAAAACAACTCTAATCTGAGAAGTCAAGAACCCCATCTTCAGCGGAAGCCCGGATTACAGGCAAGAAAGCTTTGAAAGAAGAGTTCCACGTTCCACCAGCATACATGTCACCAAATCATGGAATGGAAAAACCTCAGGGTAAGGAAGACTAATCAGAATGAAATGCACACCAAATTGGATTTCTTAGGAATAAACTAGACGGGAATGGGCTGCTTCAGGTGACTTCAATGTATGCTACTGTGACGACCACGGCCGGCAGCCACCACTTACTAGGCCCCAGCCGGGCGTCCAACTTTCTTCAGTTCGGCCACTATAGCCACGGACTTCAAGTTCTCTTTTAAATAGCAGGTTTCTAGGCCTTTTTCTTCTTCTGAGCCCAGCTCCAGCACTTAGGTTTCACTGTTGCTGTTAAGTAACTATGACAACTCTTTCCCCCTCCCTTAAGTGTCTGAGCCAGAAACAGGCCTCAAGCAGAGTCTTTAAAACAAATGTAAATGTAACTTTAATACAAGCAGTTCACTTTAACTTATTTTCTTAACTCAGGACCCTGCCTAATCCCTATCTGGATTCTCCTCAGGACCCGGATCTGTACTGGCTAACTTCTACCTAAGTCTAGCCCCAGTCACAGAACAACAGCTCTGACAGGAAGGCCCTTTTTATAGTCTCTGCCAGGGTTCCATCTCTTCTGATTGGCTAGTTTCTCTGGGCTGCCCCCCCTTTCTTCAATATGCTAATTGAGCTGGGCTCAGCCCCTCCTCATCTGTTCTCTAACCTTCCTGGTCAGTGCCTTTTCCTTTTAGTACATTACATAACATACCCACATATGCGATAAAAGATACAACAGGTACATTAATCAGGCTTGGGCTCCACAGCTACTGAGGGGCCGATGTTATTCAAGAAAAAACATTGCTTAACTGCAACCTGTAACTGAAAACATCATTTCTATTAGAATTAACAGACTGCCAGTAAACATAAATATCCAGATGCAATCAAGGAAGCGAATGAAGATTTCTATTGAGAACTGCAGGAAATGCTGGATGTAATATCAAGAAAAACATTCTACTAACGGGAGACTGGAACAGAATACTAGGAGAAACAGAGAAGCCTGGAATAACAGGAAGTAACTGTGCCGTGTGCTCACAATCATTCAAGGCATAGTTTTGAGAAGGGAATTCTGCGTTTACTGCTAACACTTTATTCAAAAACAGCCTCTATGTGCACAGATCATGAGCTTTATTTCGGGAATCTCATGAAAGGAGATCAAACCGACTCTCTGATAAAAGTATCATAAATATTGACAGGAGAAAGCTTTGAGCAAGAAACAAGATAAACAACATCTGAAACAGACTTTCAATGTCAAGTTAGGGGAGAAAAAAACAAAACAAGGAAACATATCTCAACCAGGAATGTCAACAAATAGGGAAGGCAAAACAAGAGACCTTTGAAAGAAGATCAGAGAAAACACATTAATAAAAAAGAAAAAATGTTAGCACATAAGAGGAGCCCTTCTGGATAGGGCCACAGCTCATCTAGTTCAGCATCCTGTCTCACCCAGTGGCCCACCAATTGTTTATGGGCATCTGAAGCAGAAGACAAGAGCAAAACCTTTACCTGCTCTCAAATCCCTGCAAATGGCCCTTAGAGGCATCCAGTCTGGAGGATATACCTAGACATTCATCTAGTAGCCACTGATACACCATTCATCCATGAATTTGTCTTAACATTTTCTTAAAGCTATCCAGGCTGGTTGCTGTTACCACAAATTCCACAGACCAATAACCTTCTGGGTGAAGAAATTCCCTTTCTCTGATCCGACTCTCCTACCCATCAGCCCTGGTTCTTTTGTTCTTTAAAAGAACATAAGAGAAGCCATGCTGGATCAGGCCACAGCCCAGCTAGTCCAGCATACCGTCACGCGCGGTGGCCCACCAAATGCTCATGGGCTTCTCAAGCAGAGACAAAGACAAACCTTTTCCTGCTCTCGAATCCCAGCAAATGGCCTTAGAAGTGTCCTGCTTTCCCCTCGCAGGCTAAAAGATGTACTAGGCATTCATTCTAGTAGTCACTGATACACCTGCCACCCATAATCTGGTCCAACTCTTCCTTAAAGCCATCTAGGCTGGTAGCTGTTAACCACCTCTTCTGGCAACAAATTCCATAAATTGATGACCCTCTGGGTGAAGAAATACCCATCAGCTTCATAGATGCCCCCTGGTCCTAGTGCTGTGCGATAGAGAAAAGAAATTTTCTCTATCCACCTTTTCTATAACATGCATGAATTTTTTCAGATTATTTTATCAAATTCCCAGTCAATTTGTGTTCAGTCTCTGGAGAGATCACCTTCTAGCTCAGGAATGGCTAATTCTATAATGGCCTATGCTAATGGTTTCTTTCTCCCTTTGGTATTCCTTGCCTGAGCAACAAGCAGTAAATGATATAAACAAGGAAGTGTGGTCTCCCAGAAAAAATCTAAACTGACCTACAGTAACCTGAACTAGTTACCACAGCAGGTTGCCCAACTGACCTATATTTTACTTAAACTGTCTACCACAGCAAGTCCCCCAAACTCTGCCCAAAAACCAGAAGACTTACCACCCAAACTTACCACAGTGCAACAGTAATTTTTCCAGATTATTTTATCAAATTGCCTGTCAATTCGTGTTCAGTCTCCAGAGAGATCTCCTTCCTCCACTGAGGAAGTTTTTCTCTAACCAGCTATTCTGTACTATGCATGATTTTCTATACTTCAATCAGGTCCCCTCTTAAGTGCCATCTTTCAAGGCTGAAGAGGCCTGATTTGCAGCCTCTTAATCTTTCTGCTTGCCCTTTTCTGCACCTTTTCAACTTCCACTTTTTGACATGTGGTGACCAGAATTGTACACAATGTTCCAATAGTTACTTGTTTAACTAATAGAAAAATCACTAAAAATTTCTGCTTTGCTCAGAAAAAAAAAAAGACGTGCCCAATAAATCTCTCCAGAGGGAGTTTCAAAGATCAAAACCACAAAAGAAACAGTTCTGTCCTTTATGGGCAGCAACATTATGCATCCAACTGGTTTCATCATGAGTGATGGCAGATCTTGACAGAGGAAGCCCTCATTTTCTCTTTGCTTATACAGTATAATGAAATCAATGTTCATACAGCTTTTAAAAATAAATAGATGCTCTTTAACCAACCTGTCCGTCTGGATTTTGAGAAGTGGTAGAACTAAAAACCTAGCAGCAGAATTATAAGTTTGTTGTGACTTTCTAGGCTGTCCTCAAAATAAGTCTGAAACTGCTCTTAAGCCTCCAAAGCTCTCAGAAACTTCACTACCAAAACTTAAGAAGAAATACCATGCAGGGTGAGGTTTGTAAAGATCTTTCAGATAAGAACATCCTAACTAAATGTGGTTTCCGCACAAGTGTTTATTTTTCCCCTCCTTTAACATTCTGCATAGAGAAATAAATGGAACTAGCAAAAGAAACCTTTTCTGAATGTACATAATCAATCATTCCATAAAGTACACGAGGGTTCTTCTAATATCATTTGGCTTGAGAGGTCTAGCCAGTGCTTGATGGTGCAAATGAAGTTATCCACCTACGGACAGCAGAAATTGCCCACAAGCAATCAGGCAAAAACTCACTGCCCCCTTTTGAATTACTAGTGATCTGCATTTGTGACTTTATGGACCAGACAAATAATTGAGGAATTATAGCTTAGTGGGTTTAAATTACTGTTCACTTGATGAATTCAGTAAAGGACGGCTTGAACACATTAATGCAAAACCAATTTCAAAACATCCACAGAAGGCTCTGCAGGATTTTTATAAAACATTCTTTTAAAAACCATTTTAAAAATGTAACTTAGACTGGAAGAAAAAGGAATATAACCTTCTATCTTCTTATCATAGCTTCAGGAGAGATAAAGAAAACAATTCTTCTCTTTCCACTTTGTCCAAAGTAATGCTTCTCCGCACCTCGCCTTACTTACAGACTTACTTTCACTTACTCGATCAGTGTCATCAGATGTATCAACAGAAACAAAACTAGTTTACTAGACTCCATTATTTTGGGGCCATGTCCAAAAGAGTAAGAGTTACAGCTTTTTATATCCAAGAAGGCAGGATCAAAATTGCTCACCACCAGTCCTAACTATGTTATAGGCAACTGAAATTTGTGCAGCCCTGGCCAGGGGGGAGGGGGCTTGGATCATGGGTGCCTGCCTTGGCAGGCAGCCAGGATCGTGGCCCCAATGCTCCCTCCCCACTCTCCCCACCTTCTACCTTCTCCTCCCCAGCGCCCAAGCAGGGTCCTGAGGGTGGGAAGGTGCCAACAGTAGCAGCAGCAACAGGCGGGCCGCACTGACAGGGGCAGATGCAACATCACCTCTGTCATCTCCGGCATACCCCTTAAGCTGCCACTACCGTGCAGCAGCACCGGTGGCCGTGGTGAGGACGACAGAGGTGACAATTGCAGCCACCTCTGTCAGTGGGCCCACCTGTCACCACCATCAGCATCCCCACGCCATCCCCAGGAGCCTGCTTGAGCCCTGGGGAGGTGGAGGTGGGAGACAGAGGCAGTGGGGGGAGCATCGGGGTGAAGGTGGCAGCTGCAATCACTGCCCTCCCCCGCCTGATGTCCCCATGCCAAAGCAGCCATCACTGGGACGGCTGCCTCTGCAGGCGGGCATCAGGGCTTGGGAGGCAGCAGGGGCTTGCTTCTGCCATCTCCCCCACCTCTCCCATTGTGGCAACCTCGAGAGTGGGTGGCGAGGCACAAATGTCCCCTCTCCCTTCTGCCATTCAGGGTGGCAGAGGGGGGACAAGGAGGGGTAGACATCACCTCCCCTCCCCTGTCCGCCAGTCTGGGTGGCAGAGGAGGGACGAGCACCAGAGCAATCAGCCCTCCACCGCCACCCGGAGTGCTGGTGGCAGCAAGCCCCCACACCCCATGTGGCTGCTTCATCAGGGAGCGGGCATCAGGCACAAAGGGTGCCTGTGATCCACCAGCACTCTTATATATATGAAGTAAGGCTGTCTTCCACTTCTTCCCAGCCCTGATCCACATCATCTTCTATGAGCCAATAAACCTGTGTGGGTGCAGAGATTTATTCCATACATGCATATCCCGTCTTCCTTCTTATGATCTCAAGACAATAAAGTCAGTGGATACCAAAAGGTCATCCAGTAAGACTCATGGTAAGTACACACTTGAACCCTGGTCTCCCAGTTCTTAGTTCAGGTTACTGTACAGCACTAGAGTGACAGAAGGAACAAAATGGTTCCAAATCAGCTTTTAAGACCCCGTTCCTAACATGTACCACTCTAAACAACAGAGATGGATTTCTCTTACCTTTCCAGCAGGTTATGGATTGCCTTGAACAGCAGCGTCCTACATTCATATGAAAGCCCATTCTCCCAAAGTCCCTCTTCTACCACTGCAAAAAACAGGGAAAGCGTTAGCATATTATCCAGAAACAACAGGAGAAGCTGAATAATTCAAGATAACTAAAGAATTACGCCTGTGCAATAACAGTTTAATAAATGTAACTACACTAGATTCTTGCAAACATATTATTTGAGTTATCTGCATTGAGAGAAAAGTTGTGATTTTAAATAGTAATAGTAATAACAGTAACAGTAATAATAGTAACAGTAATAGTAATAGTAATAATGTGTTGGATAGCCTGGAGAGAAAAATGAGTCAACTGATGCCTATCCATTATGCATTACACCCCCACAGCGACACTGACACACTGTATCTGCCCAGAAGATCCTGGGGCAGAGGAATGCTGCAGGTGAAACAGACCACCGAAGAGGAAAGGCATGCTCTGGCTGATTATATCAAAGGCGGTCAAGAACCAGCTCTAATGGAGGTGGACAATTGAAAACTGCTCAAAGGGCAGCAAATCAAGATTGAATATTGGAGATATGTAGTGCAAGCCCGAACAGACAACTGGCACCATAAAGCACTGCATGGGCAATTCTTGGAGAAAATCGGAGAGAAAGTAGACCAAGGAAAGACCTGGCTGTGGCTTACAAACGGAACACTGAAGAAAGAAATGGAAGGCTTGATTTTAGCCGCCCAAGAACAGGCTATCAGGACCAATGCGATAAAAGGGAAAATAGAAAAAATCAGCGTAGACATCAAGTGCCGATTATGCAAAGAAGCTGAAGAAACAATCGACCATGTACTCAGCTGCTGCAAAAAGATCCCACAGACTGATTATAAACAGCGACACAACATCATTGACAAAATCTATGCTACAGTTACCACCTGCCAGCAGCACAGAACCCAAAAATTGGCTGAAAATGTACAGGTCAAAATATTATGGGACTTCACAATACAAACTGATAAAACCTTTGGAGCATAACACCCCTGACATCACCAATACATAAATAAATAAATTGTTGAAAAGAAGCGGGTGTGGCTCGTTGATGTTGCTATACCACGAAACAGCAGGATTGACATGAAACAAACAGAAAACTACAAAATACAAGGACTTACACTTCATAGACGCTGGCACAAGCCAGCAATGGTGGTCTCAGTGGTGACTGGCACACTGGTAGGCACTTAAAACTGCTTAACATTGACAAGGTGACCATCTGTCAGTTGCAAAAGGCCACCCTGATGGGCTCTGCCCACATTATCCATCAGTACATAATGTCATCTTAGGACCTTGGGAAGATCCCAATGCGTTATGTAATATCAAAGCCAACATGTTTAGTTACATTCTTGTGTTTCTGTACAAAATAAAAAAAACATAAATACCAACAACAACAATAATTTGCAAAGACTTCAGTCACATAGTGATGTATTCTAAGTACAGATAGGCTTTTGCCAGGGTCCTTTCTTCTTCCACTCCAAGTTATTTCCATTTCCATTTTTTTTCCATTTTTATTTGTATACTGCCTTTCCAAAGAAACTTTTGCTCAAGGTGGTTTACAACAAATGAAAAAAGAAAAATACCATGAAAATATATCAAAGAAATACAGCAAGTAAATACAGCAAGTAAAAAAAAACAATTTCAATAACTAAAACATCAAATATATATCCTAAGCAATGTACCAAATTCTAACAATAAGCTATGTAATCTAGAAAATATTAATAATGTTTGCTCATAACATCCTTTCCACCACAAGGTAGAACAACAATTCTAATCAACAACTTAAATAAATAAATATTGCTCAAGGCAGTTTACATAGCACAGAAAGAAAAAAGCATCGAACAGTACATTGCATATTATAACAACTAAAACATTATGAAACCACAAACGATACATTACATAGTGATAAAGAAACCATAGCGCAGGTGTGACAGCTTTCCCCCCTCGTCCATGCCGTTGCTCGGCTGCGACTATGCCTTCCCTTTACTGGGAGGAGGAAGACCCGGGTAGCTGCTGCACCTCAGTTTGCTGCCTCTGCCCTACCTTCTCCCAACGTCTGTGCAATTGTATAATGTATTATTTTGCAACGTATGATATTTTCACAATGTATTATTTTGGGTTGTATTTTTTTCTTTTGTGCTTTGAGCTTTTTAAATTTGTTCCACTTTTGGGACAGACACTATACGAAGAAATGCAAATGCAATACTAAAGGGGAAAAGTCAGAAAGCCTCACGTGAGCTGAGGCGCTGTTCCCGCTCTACATACCTCCTGCCTGTCCTCTTACAGAGACTGTTAGAAGGGAGGCAGTTTTATCCTTCTATTAAACTTCCCAAAAAGACATTTCATTCAGCTTTATATGCCCATTACAGAGCAAGCACATGCGGGATACAGAAAATTTGTCAAGACTATCGTGCACTTTACTCAAGACTCTAAATGAGAGAAACTTAGGTCCATTCACACATTTAATCCACCTGATCAAAACGCCATTACTGCACCTGCCGTAACACAGACCGCAGGAGAAACAAGAAGTGCGGCCACGGCGCAGGGAGCAACTAGTTTCATGAAGACATAACAGAGAGCTATGGAACCAGGAAGCCCTGGCATAGCAGGAAAAGCCATGTTGCCTCATTCCAAATTTACTACTGTTTGTTATAGGGATGTACACGAATATTCGAAAATTCAAGAATCCAATTCAAATCCAACAAATATCAATATTTGAAATAAAATGGATTTAAAAACATTTCAGATTTTTGAAAATCCGATACAGATATTCGAATAATTCGAATGAACAGATCTGCATTTATCGTATACAAATATGCATGAAAATTATGCGTATTTGTGCTTATAATGCTGGATGAAAACGGAATACATACAGGATGCGCACAAATTCAAAAAAACGGATATGAATGCTATCGATATTTGTATTTTCCAATACAGTTCAAACTTTCAGATGTGCAGATTCGGATAATCTGGATTCAAATCAGATTTTTTAATATCCGTATTTTTAAAATTTGAAACAAATTGAATTTTTGAATATTCGATTTGACTTGAATTCAAATTTGAATGCAAAAATACATTTGTGCTCATCTCTAGTGTGCTATTCCTCTGGCAATGAACTCGGCATGGAGCCTCTTCCCTACCTCAGACCCTTGACAATAAAAACCAAGTTCATCTTGACTAATTATGACCAGTGAAATTCACATCCTGACTCTATCCTGTAACCAGATAAGGCGTTTAACCCTCAACTATCCCAAGACAAGCAGTATAATATGAGGAACCAGTACTGGCAGCTTAGGCTGCAATACTGCAGAATGCAATCAAAATTTTCATATTTAATTCTTTTAAGTTTCTTGAATCTGTACAAGTATTTCCACAGAATTAAAAAAAAGATTTTGCAACAACAGTTTATACAAAAACAATGTAGAGCCACTCTGCAAATCTAGTGGTAGAAGAATAGTTAAAAAGAAGTCAATTCTAAAATATTACCCAAGTCTAACACATATCATTTTATCACATACTGTATATATAAAAACTGACTGTATCTTCAACCATCACTGCACATTGCTAAGGTGCCGAGATGTCTTGGAATATTCAGGAAGGCTTTAATTGCTACAGCAAAGGGTGACAGGAATATTTATCTGACTTCTGCAAGAAACATAAAGGAGAACAGAAGCAAGGTTGCTAGGCAACAAAAAGCAATGTTGAAGGATGTAGAACCAAGCAGGAAGGAAGCCCGAAAGGCTGCTGAATTAAGTGATGGAGCCCGAAGACAAGGTGAAGGAAAGAAGAATGGATGTGAAGGAAAGCCACACAGGTAGTCAAGAGGGGGTGAACATCTGAGGAAGAACAGAGCCAGAGGCAGGCAGCACATACAGGTCCTAAGGACACAACAGGGTTGCGTGGCACAGAAGAAGGAGACACGGTTGTTAAAAGTTGTTGTAAGAAGGGGGTTTACCCTTGCTTAACCTAATTACACAGACATTTGGTTACAGCTGAAAGCAAACACTTTGAAAGTACGCTTTGTTCCGTGTAGTCATACATTCTACACTTTGGCTTCTGGCTCCAGAAATGACCATCACAGTGGATCAAGTAGACATACAACTATCAGGCAAAAGCAGATAATCTTTGTGTGTGTGTTTCTATAAGGAAGGCATCACCTGTACTATGAATCCCAGCCAAGAGAGGTTTCGAGTACTGTGACTACTAGCTATATTAAGCACCTGTGATTGTGATGCCCTTCTTCCATGTAAGATTAGAAAATACAGCATTCAGCCCTAAATGTTACTGGACCTCTTATTTACCTCATCCCTGGGTCAATGACCCTGCTGACTGAAGGGTCACTATTAGATTCATTATTTCTATATTAACATATGCAAAAGTATATTGCTGTAACACCATTTGAAGTCTATCACTTTGGAAAGGTGTAAACAGTTCCTGACCAGAGCTGTTTCTCTGTATCATAAAAATAACAGCTAATTACAAATGCAAAAAAAACTCTTTCTGCTTTTCTAGAGGAGCAGAATATTAATGAACACAAGAAAGACCAATCAACTCTGAACTTTGGACAAGCTAGACATGTTTCTAAAGACCTTCCAAAAATGAACTGGCCAATCAGACACAAGCAAAGATGGAGTCACTCATACAAGTGATCTTCAGTCAAATCATTCTCACCCACGAGTCCGCTATAGTGTAAAACAGAAAAGACTTTGTGTAAAATTAATCTCAAAATGTCCAAACAGAAGAAAATGCAATGAGGTGACAGAACAGGATGCATAGATATAAAATTAAATTTTAAAAAATGTATTCCATCAACTTTAAGCTGCATCCAGTTAGTCTTCTGTAGCCTTGTAACAGAATGAACAAGGAAAAACATGGAACCATAAGCTTTCGTGGAATGCACTTGATCAGAAGAAAATTCTGTCCTGAGCACTCTGTGTGAGAGAGAAACTGACTAAGGATGCGGATTTCAAATTTCGTCTAGTTCAGTGTGAACTAGACGAAGCCAAGTTAGTCTCAGAGTATTCTGGAAGCATTGCTGCATGCAGCACGCACATTTCCTGGAACAATTTCTGTCCCAAGGGAGGCTACCCAAGCAGCACTCCTGGAGCATGCAGGTGTAAAAGAGTTCCAACTGCTCTACATCTACAGTCCACACCTCCAGGCACAGTCTCTTTTGCATCTCTCCATGCGAAGAGGTTCAAAGAAGTCTGGGGAAGGTGACGCAAGTGCCGTTAGCATCGGGTTGCCCCATCACTGGAGCAATGACGCAGTGCAGGCACGTTGCCGCCACTGGGCAGTTCTTCAACTGCAGTCGTAACGGCGACAATTCACATCTCACCAGTGGTTAGCAAAGCGCTAGAGAGGTTAGGGAGAGAGCCGGTATCCAAAATACAAACACTGGAACTCTTCCCTCACCTTTGCTTCCCAGGGAGGTTCTGTCCAGGAAGTGAAGGTGCAGAAAGGCCCTGAGTTCAGTTCAGAGGCTCAGCTGGTTCAGGCTCAGCAGGACAAAGCAAGAGAGAGCTGTCAGCAAGACCCAAACCCATTTGCATACAATATGCCCCAGAACCAACTCACACTTAGTAGGCCATGCATACCCCTAAATGTTACACATACAAACAGACTTTCTGGGGTCCAGATGAAATAGGAACAGAGAACCCAGATGAAAAGCAGAAATTACATACTTGACAGCAGAAGCTCAAAAATGGAAGTCTGAGGTAAATGGGGTTTGTTTAGGAAAACTGTTCCCCCCCTTTAAATCCCGTCTTCCCACAGACTTCCATTACTTAATACTGACAAATTTTAGTGGGCACTAATATTGGAATTTCTCAATGAATACAACGTGTGTGGAATCAGACCCTTCCAAGCATTACAAATTAAAAGGTCCGTGAAATGATAGGAATGGTTTATATAAATCAGGGTCAAAACAGAAAGCCAGACAGTTAGAATGTTTAAAAATTTAAAATTTCTCACCCAAGCAGGACATGGTATGTAAGGATATTTGTGAACCAAAAGTATAGTCAAAACCAGTACAAGAAAAACTATCGATACTTGGTAGTCTGAGTGGAAACAAAAAAACAAAAAACTTCCGAAACATTTTTGAAACCCATTAAGGTTTCCCCCACCAAAGAAGAATAACAGATATGTGCAGTAAGTGCTGAAGCTGGCAACACTTTGAAAATACACTGTGAAAATGCTATACATACAGTGACCTTGATTTAATAGCAGATGGCATCCAAGATGTGTTTTCTGGTACAAATGAGAACACACATACACCCCTTCTTGCAAAGTCAGGGACTTTCTCCATGAAATTCTGCAGTGAAAACAGGGCTCTCCTCCCAGCTTAGTTATATATAAAAAACTTTTTAGTGCCCGCTAAAATAAAAAATTAAATAACTTTTTTTGATGTGTATCTTTAAAAAACCCCTCTGCAACTGCGATCTGGGTTGCAAGCTACCATTTAAACCTAACCTGGGTAGCTGCTTTTTAAAAAGTTACAGTAACTGTGCCATGGCCAGGTTTTAGGTGCTGCACTGGATTAAGGGCACAAGAGTTTGAACTGGTGGGTAGAGAACAGGCTAGGAAGAAGGCCAGCTGCAGAGGCATCAAGGAGGAACTAGACTGGGCAGCAGCAAGTCACAGGAGCAATGCTGTATTAGATTCTCTTTGGGAATCAGCTTGACGAACACCTCAGGAGGTGCCGGGGCATGGCAGTAAGACTCAGGTCATCATAAGGTATCAACAAGGAAGCCAAGACGCAGAACGCAAGGAACAAGCCGGACGTTTGAAGCCAGAGAATGGCTTGCTACTGAAGCGCAGAGCTAAGTGCTGCACAGGGCTTTCTACTTTCAGCCTATCTACGCTTTGACGGTGGGCTACACCTGAGCTGGACCCTAATGATGCCTTCCCTCACGTCTTCCTGACAGAAGGGTTTACCAGGAATCTGTCAATTCAGGAACAGGGGAACAAGCTGTTTCTGACACTTTCATCGTCACTTTCTAAGAAGCAGGCGCTTCTGAGCCAAATGCTATTTTCTTTCTTTATCTAAAACGCTTACTTAAAAAAAGCAAAGTGAGCATTGTCAACGGAGTATCTGGCAACCTGCATCCCTGAGAAAGAGAGGCTTTCTGCCAAGACGGAACAGTTGTCTCTCCACAGAATTCCAGCAAAGACAAGAAATCCCAGCAGCTGCCCTGACTCATTAGGATTCCTCCCACTATAAACACCAAACCCTCCAGCATTTTTGTGCTTCCAACAAGAAGGCATTTTGCAGCAGGCTTAGCCCCAGTTAGAGGCCCTCCACGGTGTCACTGGGAGAGCACGGAAACATTATTCATTAGGCATGCCCGGATGGACAACAAGGGAGCTACAAACTGCTCCCTTCCATTGCTAATCAGCATGCAAATGTAGATCTAAACAGAAGTGTTATTGTTTTTAATTGAAAGATGACATGCTCACGTATGGCAAACAGCTAGCCAAAGATCTCTTTAAAGATCTCTTGACATGTTGAACATATTGACATGTTTTATTTGTTTGTTTTTTTGTTTAAATCTGCCTAACCCAATACTATAATTTGACTTTTACTAGGCATATTTACTCTTGTGTACTGTTTCTTTAGTTAGTAAAAACCTACTAAAGTCTGTTAGCTAATTAAAATAAAGACCAAAAGTTTCAAACAGAGGAATTGCATAGACTGATTCGAAGTTTGTTGAAACCTGCACTAAGAACTTGTAGAACTAATGCAAATAAATAAAAATAACTTAGTCTGACATGAAGACCAAGTAGTTAGGCTACGTCCCCAAGCAATAAAAAGCTTGTTAAAAAGCTTCTTTTGCCACGGAGCGTCTCCATGCATGGCTTTTCTCTGAGCTTCCAGCGGCACAAAAGGAGGAAAATGCGCGGAAAAAAGTGCCCTTTAAACAAGACTACCAGCACACTTTTTGGAAACCGCAGGTATTCCTAGCAACATTGTGCATGGAGACACTCTGTGGCAAAAGGGGTGGGGATTGGCAGCCAAGATCTCTGAAAAAAGCACCTGCTGCTGCCACCACCTGCACACACAGCCTTAATTTCACACATCTCCCAGAACAGCAGCACCTTCCCTTCCTTTCCCTTTCTAAAGGTCAGAACTTTTAAAGAGCCAGAATTACACAGAATTGCAACATTGTTATCAGGTGTGAAGTGCGTGGATTGCTAGATTGTAACAGCTGCTGTAGGGGGTGGATTTTTACAGTGAAATCACTATCTTTGGAAGCAAGATCTGGATCCCAAAGTGATAAATGGCTCTGGTGAGTTTTGCAGGCAGCGGAGACGAACAGAGAACTTGTAAATATGGCTATTTTCTTTTGGACTTGTCAGGGCTAGTCCCCCCGGCACCCTATCAAGCAGAAAGGGGGAGGGGAGAAAAAGATGAGGGCAAACAAAACACGCTTCCTTGGGGACGGTAGGTGCGTTTAAAATGCGTGTTTTACCGAACCTCATGGAGACGCTTATTCCGGAACTGAAAGGCACTTTTAAAGTCCGCAGGAATAGAGGAACAATAGAGAGGCAAATAAGTTGCTTGGGGACACGGCTTTAGTCACACAACTTTAACCATTTTAACAGTTTTCATAATTACGCTCATCTGCTCCATTATCTGTCATTTTTAACTATTAATGATTTGCCCTTTTGATAAATGCTGTATCCTTTGTTTCCATTCCGATTTTTACCCATATTCCCATGTCTACATCTACTTACTACAGAACCACTGACTTTATAAAAGGCTTTCAAAGGTACAACCATCTACAAGGTCCTTTTTGGATGAACTATTCAATAAACTACAGGAGAAACAATGGAAGGGAATTAAAACGCTGACATGTTAAAAGCTGTCATTTTTGTAGGAAGACTAAAGAATTAATGCACCAAGCACACTTCAAACATCTAGGCATTCTGCATATGAAAAATGCTAGTGATGAAGACAGACATAGGAAAACCTAATGCATAAATCATAAGCATGGCCGTAGATAACGATTTGAAAGCAGAAGGTGTAAACACCGTAACAGGTTATTTATCTATTAAATGGCAGCTAGAGGAGGAGCAGAGTGAGGAACATTTCACGCGATGATACTGGTGACTCAACAATTAATTGTTCGATATCAAAAAGCCCACACCACACCAGTCATAGGAAGGATCTGCAAGCAATTCCAGGCTACAAAGGAAGATGAAATTTTGTGATGCACCAAAATTGTTTTTTAGAACAGCTTATGGAACATCACCCATATATCCACTAAGAGGGACAAATGTTAAGTAGAAGTCAAAGTGGGCATCCTCATCCATCCAGACAACCTACTGAAGACGTGTTCGAGAGCAAGAGAAGGTTTGCCCTTGTCTCTGCTTGAGATGCCCATTGGTGGGCTACTGTGGGAGACAGAATGCTGGACTAGATGAGCTGTGGC
The DNA here is from genome assembly GCA_023333525.1 of Aspidoscelis tigris stejnegeri. Lineage (NCBI taxonomy): Eukaryota > Metazoa > Chordata > Lepidosauria > Squamata > Teiidae > Aspidoscelis > Aspidoscelis tigris. The sequence continues at coordinate 9,043,290 of JALMGA010000022.1, forward strand.
CTGATCCAGCAGGGCTCCTCTTATGTTCTTAAGGTCCACATAGCTCTGTGCTTTCTTTTCACACCAGTGAACCAGAGATCTACAAGAAGCCTTCACATAGGACAAATAAGAACACTCAGCCACTTCAATTCTACCTTCAACAGGAGGCATTGCACATAGCTATGATTTTTGACAGCCCTATCTTCTGTCTTGATTTTCTCTCATTTGTTTTGTGAACCACTGGCAAGGCTGTCAAAAGTCAACCACAGTGAGCAAATCCCAATGGAGGAGGCACTTATTACAGGTGTTATGGGCATCCAGCACATGAGCTGAACCCTCTGAAAGACAACCAAATACACCATGAACTCTGACTGTGAAGAGAAAGCAACTTCTGCCTTTCACAGGAAAAGAAAACAGAATTACCACTTCCAGAACATCAGCTGAAGACCAGAGGCTGTTTTTTCTTTCCCAGCTAAAGAAGATAAGCAAACGCTCAGAAGTGGGACAAACACACAAAGAAAACTTCATAAGTGAGTAAGCCACGCAATGCTATCTGTTCCTCTATATAAAATAGCCATCTTTGCTCTCGCACATGACAATGAAGGGGCACGTAGTGATACGCAAATAAAAGTTTAGTTATTCACTATTTTGTTATCTGTCTGAGAGCTACCCCTTCCCTACCCCTTGAGAATCAAGAAAACAAATTGAAGTATATTAAATCAGCCGTGCAGCAAAGCCTACTCAAATAAAAACAATAAACATTTGAAAAGAACAACAGAGCACAGAAAAAAGTGCTTATCTCCTTTTAAATTCTATCACAGAGGCAGGAGGAGGGCAGCGTCCTGTGCTTTCAGGCAAGTTTCTTTTCATTGCTAAAAATAGCACAGTGTTAAGATGGCCACACAGCACTATCAGTCCAAGGCAGGAAATTTCAGGGCCTGCTTCATAATGCACAAAATGAGTCAAGAAAGATCAAATTGCTGGTGATCAGCAGCGGCCGGCCACCAAGGAGGAAAAGGAGAAAGTGACATTAGCATTACCCTCACTGCCATCAGCAGCAGCACAACTCCGCTGGAGGAATCCCAAACCAAGCAGCAGAACCTTCTCTGTGCTCAATACACTTCATGCCAGTGAGAAGAAACTACAGGGCCAACTGTCTACTACTGATCTGAGGGAAAATATTTAATGTATTTCTTTGTTTCCAACTGTATCTCCTCAAAACCAGTCACAATCTTCTATCACCTGAGTTGCACGGGGTCTGCAAAGGCTTGAAGAAATGTTAAGACCAGGGCAGGTTGGGGTGGTCTAGGGATGAGGTGGGTTGGGGGTAGGGAAGGGTAAGGGTAAGGTAGGGACAGTCTGGGTGGGGCAGGGGCAGTCTAGGGGCCGCACTTGGAGAAATCTGTAATGAAAGTAGTTCCAAAGCCTACTTGCAGCATTTTTAAAAGACATAGGTGGTCTTTGGCAACTAAAGGTATCTGACGGGGGTCCACAGTGAAGAAAAGATTAAAAACCAGTGCCCTATCACATACATATATACAGACATACATATGTACATTACGTACACTGTTACAAAACACCAGATATTTATTAGCCTTAAGGAAGCAAACCAGGAGTTGAGGACAGAGGCAGGAGAAGCTTCCATCTAAGGCAGTATATTTTTCACTTTTTAAAAAGACAGCTGGGATGGCTGGGATGACAGGTGGAAATCGTATCTACTGCCACCCGGTGAAATACAAGGTAAGACAATACAAAGGTCCTGGCGAAATCAAAAGAGAAAAAGATTTTCAATCAAGCTGCACTTCTTTGAGGTGAGAAACAGAAGACACACAATGTTACTACAACTGCATGCCTGCTGCCATTCTGTATGACCAAAATAACAGCTGCAGAGGTGTATCGGCAAACACACAGGCATCGCCCTACGAAATTTCACACGGCAGGTGACAAACTGACTCAAAAAGATTGTCTGCAAGCCAAATGCCATAGCCAACAGCTCATGACAAGCAGAAGTAGAACAAATCACAGCAAATTATAACACAGATCTTAACAAATGTCAATTTGCAGGATTTGTTTCCTCAACTTACATAAGAGAAGCCCTGCTGGATCAGGCCACAGCCCATCACGTACAACATTCTGTCCCACAGAGTGGCCCACCAACAGCCTATGGGCAACTCAAGCAGAGACAAAGGCAAACCTTCCCCTGCTCTCGAACGCCAGCTAATGGCCTTAGAAGCATCCTGCTTCTCCCCTCAGCCTGAAAGATGTACTTAGGCATCCATTCTGGTAGCCACTGATACATCTGTCATCCATAAATTTGTCTAACCCTTCCTTAAAGCCATCTAGGCTGGTAGCTGTTACTTCCTCTTCCAGCAGCACATTCCATAACCCGATGACCCTTTGGGTGAGGAAATCCTTCCCCTTGTCTGATCCGACTCTCCTACCCATCAGCTTCATAGATGCCCCCTGGTTCTAGTGTTGCTGGATAGAGAAAAGAAATTTTCTCTATCCACCTTTTCTATAACATCCATGGTTTTATATACTTCAATCAGGTCCCCTCAAAGCTTGTTTCATTTTGGTACCAAGTTGCACAGTTTTAAAAAGAATACAGACAGCAGTTATGGGTGCCATTGTCAAAAAACACAGTAATATTCAGACTGTGCACATATGACATAAAGCTACTAGAGAAGCCCATCTGCTGCCTTATTAGTGTGGTGTTGTCCCCTACAACCCTTCTCCCCTTCAGGGTAAAAGTGGTGGGAGTGCGTATTTTGTGCCACATAAGACACAGCAGCATTTATAATTTGCCAAGGAGTATTTAGAGAAGATAAGTTTAAAAAACAGGACTCAGGGCGGCTTTGGAAAAAAATGTGGGCGGCCTTAAACGGAAAGAAAATTACAGTAAAGAGCATCATGGTTCAGGGAGACAGCAGCAGGCCTCAGTTCAGAGTGAAAAGGATGTTGGAAGGACTTGGACCACCTATCAGAATAGAAATGAGTACTGGTGATTCTTAGTGTCCAGCTGGGGTGAAAGACTAAAGTGCATGTCTGGTATGAACACTGCTGGGCAACCAACTTCCTGAGGACACAGTATCTGCAGCAGTGGAGGGAATGTCTGATAGGGAATTGTGCTCAGCCTGGATAAATAAGAAGGGTGGTTTCCATTTAAGATGCCAGGAAAAGGTTCAGGAACCATACGGCTGCCTGATTATTTGTGCCAACCTGAAACGTTTTGGCTGCTAATCACATAGGAACTTATTCCTGCTGTTCTAGACCACATAAGGGGTATAGAAAACCCTTCACCCTCCACATACTTGTAGGTCAGATGGCGGAGAAAGGACTTCTTTTCCAATGCCTCTGGCAGCACAAATGAAATCTGAAGAACTCTTCCTCCTTTTTTTTTTTAAAGAATTATAGGAATTATGATCACCCACTGTCACTTTTTGATGAAGGGACAGGTTGATTATAAGCCTAGAATATTATTTATTCCATAGCATATGCCACTTCCCACAGAACATCACAAGGCAGTTTATAAAGAAACCTATTAAAACAGGATCGAATTGTGGCTTTAAAAAAGTATTAAAACTATTTAAAACAATAATAAAACAGAACGTGGAAACAAAAGATTAAAGAAGAGCACATCAAATCAGATATGGAAAGTTTGGGTTAAAGGACAAATAATCATTTCTCTGAAGGATGCAATTTTAATTATTTAAATCTAGTTTAAATCACTGGTGAAGAAAACAAATCATTTTTAGTAGAAGAGAATTGATGCTTGTTGTCTAATAACCTTAAAACATGTTCAGACACATAGGGTTCATCAGAAGCTAGTTACCCACTATGCATTATAAAGGACTTGGGATTCTTTTCAGATTAATTTTCAACAAAAATGGAGGATAATTTGCTTTTTTTATGACACTTAAGTACTTAAAAAGTGTTTCAGGACAGGAGATCAGTTGGTTTCAAGTGTTCAACTATAAAGATATTTTTGTCACATATCAGAACTACAAGGTTTTGGGGAATATTTAATAAACATATTAAAATCCAAAAACAAACAAATCTTATCATCACCAACAAGCTTTTTTCCTTAAACAAACAATAAAATTAGTTAAAGAAAACCCTTTTTTAAAAGTTTTTACAATAATAAAACATTACAAAATCTCAACCAAATTGTGGTATTTGGCTCTCTCCTATAACGGGAAGTTGAAGCAGCAGAAGTTTCCCCAGGATTGTCCTGAATCTGTTAGTTAAGCTTTTGCTTTCACTTCCTAATGTCCAGGCACCCTCCTCCACCACCATCATGTAAAATCTCGGCTTACTAAGCTTCTGTCTTAGCAGAAGAGACTTGAGAGGAAATATGTGTGCAGTTCTTATGCCATGACCACGGGTACCCCCAGGTACAGTTAAAAATCTGTGATTCTCCCCAGACTATAATGAGAATGCCACATAGTCCCAGGTTAGTTGTTAAGAAATCTATAATATCAGTACTGCAAGAACTCCAGCAATGGTGCCAGATTTCTTATGGTATCGACTCCCATTCTGGGCTCTTACCTCGTCTACCAGCTCTTTGCTCTTTAAAAAAACCCAGGTGCCAGCAAGGGTGGGAAAAAAGGAAAGGGACATAACGCGGGGGCACTTTTCAACAGCCACGACAACACGAAGGCACAGCAGATTATTCCAGAATTGCCTCCCATTGTCTGGCGGTACTGGCATTGTTATTGTTTTAATATTTATTTATTTATTTACATTTCTATCCCGCCCCATACCCGAAGGTCTCTGGGCAGGTAGCAACAGATTAAAACAGGATATAATTTAAAACAGATACAGATTAAAATGAAATACAGATTAAACCAAGATACACGTTTAAAAATATTCTTTTCCACCCTGAGACCTCTGGGTACAGAGTACGATAAAAATGCAAATAATTAATTCATTAATTAATAAGAGGCACTTGCGGGCTCTCAGGAAGTTCCTGCAATTTCTTCCTTCCATCTGAAGGTACCCCAGGTTAGCTCTCATCTTCATAAACTGCTTTTAATATATCTTCATAGAGCCTAATTGTGTAATTAAGGTTTCATAAAGATACATTTAAACTAGGCCCTTAAAAAAACTTTTTAAAAATTCTGAAATCTAAATTAAACACATACAAAATGGATTTTTATCCACCCTTATAAAACAAGAGAGAATTTCAGAGTACAGGCATTACCAAGGAGAAGAACTATCTACAAGTTGCCACAAGTTGACAGGATATAATCTATGGTGGCAACCACAGCAGGGTCTTCATGCATGTTCTCAGTGATCATAGAGGTTTTGTGTTTAGAGTCTTGTATGTTAACAATAAAACCTTAAGTCTACTCTTGTAAGCTAACCAGAAACCAAAATAGCACAAAAACATGACTACAATATTCCCTCAGAACTCACAGGTTGTTTTAGCCACGGAATCTGAATGTGAAATAGTAGCCCGTGGATTAGCAGTCTTGGAACCGCACATTTCCCCACCCAGGCACTCCTTGTTGCAGTTCATGATCTGAAGGACAACGGAGGGGGGGAGCAGCGCAAGGACTTCTGGGAGCCTCCCTTCTGGCTTTCCAGATGCCTAGAGATGCCACTGTTCCGCTGTGTCCCTCCACTTTTCCCCTCAGGTACGTAAAAACAATTAGAGAAATCATGTTCCTGCCTGGAGGGGTTGAGGTAAGAAATAACATAAAACTTTTTGGGATCTTTCTTTCAAATTTCCAACCAGAGAAAAGGGGAAACACCTTGCCCCCATCCCGCAAAGAAGAACACAGATGTCTCTGTGTTTATAACAAATGTTAGAAAATTTGTATTCGTTCAAATAGATCGCCCTCGAATGTGGTAGGATTGTATTCCATACAAATGTATTCATACGAATTTGTACAAATATCCGAGATGAATGCATGCGTATCCTATGTACCCTATATGAACGCATGCTATGAATACACATCCAAAATGTCCAAACTATCTGTACGGATGTTCTGAAACATTCATATTCATACAAATGTTAATGTCCAAATGTAACATTCATGGATGAATTCATATGACTAACGAAAGTTATGAATATTCATGCACATCCCAGGTCCTGATCCACGGCATCTGTCTAAGTTTTAGTCATCTCATCAATATGCAACTATGAAGTTATACTAATAATAATTATAGAGCCTCTTTGATCAGTGATACATTAATAATTAGGAATGGGTTGAACTTGCATTCAGATTTAGAAGCCAAGGTCTGTTGGTGAGGTAGCCAATGAAACAGGGGACTCACCCGCTTCTGCTTGTGTGGTCAGAGGCATTACAGAGCCTTTTGTGGGGGGGGGGGGGGAGGTCCTGCAGTATGTGACTGTGTGCATGTGCCTGATGTCACTGCACATGCACAAATGCACCCTGAAGATCTTTGGGCATGCACCTACATCGCATGACACCATCGCACACATCGCACACTGCAAGCCCATGTGCAGAGATCCTCAACACACATGCACACTTGATGTCATGCATGCTTTGCATGCTCTGGGGGCAAACCACAAATGCCGAGACTAGGGATTCTGTGACTAGGGGTCCTGAAACCTATGGAATTCTTACTGGGGGTCCAACCACAAAGGGCACTATAATACTCAAGACACACAAGCAGCAGGCAGACGACTTCCCTTTTTCCTGTGTTTTCCCCCATGTACGTGAGTGGAATCAAAAGGCACGAGTGCTATGGGCAAAGCACCTAACAGACCTCGCCCTCTAACCTCCTTTTTTCTGTTCAATCAAATAGAGGTTTTGCACATCTCTACTAACGATTCATTAAAGCAATTAATACTGGAGTAAGGATTACCATAGATATCCTCTTCTTCTCAACTGCAAATCCATACTGCAAAACATCTTGCCTGGGGGGATGGAGGAGGAGGAGGCTGCTATCATTTAGGCTTCAAAGAGGTTGGCCCCTTTCCTCTCATCCACCGATCTACAGCTGAACCATCTTTTATCGAGGAGTGGAAAATAAATCACAACCTAGTTTCAGGGGGGACAGGGTATCTGTTACATTGGCAAACCCTCAGGGTATGGGACTGGATAAAAAGACAAATTAAAAAATCAACAAAACTGATCATCTGATCAAATACATACTATAAAAATTTCCTACAAAAATACCGGGGCCAAACTTTTCCCCACTAAAACTAAAAAACACTGGCTCACCCTATATTAGGGTACAGAACACTGAGACCTTAACAGTCTCCATAAAAAGCTTTACCTGCAATAGTCTTTATAAGGACTTAATTGAAATCAGAACTGACACCGTCAGCGTAGACCTAAGCTGATATTTTTCCTCTGGATGTCCATGCAGCCCATGTCACCATCCATTAGCTTCACCAAACTGAGCTTGCAAATGTCTCTTCCTTTTGAACTTGCCTGGGGACTCAGCCTGCTTTTGCTTATAGCCAAATGAATTCTACTGGGCCAAAACACCTACACTTTCTCTGCGTGCACCGAGAGAAAAGATTTTTCATCCAGAGAGGAAGCAATGCAATCTCACCTCTAGGTTAAGTTCTCACTGATCTACTAGCTGGATTAACTGAAACAGGTTCTTTATCCATAGCACTGGATTTTAAGTATCAATTGCCCTTCGTATAGATGCCTAGTTCACATTAACATATATTTCAACGAAGACAGCACTAAGGGTGTCCACAAATGCTATTTTCAACATTCAATTCATAACAAATGGAATATTCGAAAATCCGAATTTGTACAAATAAGGAAAAATGAATGTCTGGACATTAGAATCTATACATTAGAATATATTCATATGTATTTGTTGAATAATTCGGACATCTCATACGCATCCCATCCTGTTTTCATCCCCTATGGTTGCATACGAGATGCATACGGATACCGTATATTCCGGCGTATAAGACGACTGGGCGTATAAGACAACCCCCAACTTTTCCAATTAAAATATAGAGTTTGGGATATACTCGCTGTATAAGACGACCCCTCTTCCAACACACACCAAATAAAAATAAAAAAAAATCAGATATGATTTCAATACAGTAATATTAATTCAAATGCTTATGACATGCAGGTACTTAGCGGGAAAACTGTTACTTATAAACATAAGGCAGTCTGTCATCAAATATGTACCGGTAAACAAAACCGTCCTGGTTTTTCACCTTTAAGGCACCATCTTGCACCACATAAACAGTCACTGGACTGACCAGTAAGGTAACAAGACACAAATTATAATTCCATGTTCAGGACATCTTCTGTGCCACCCTTTGCAGCAGCATCATTATCATGAGAACATAAGAGCAGCCAGCAATACTCAAAAGCATAAGGAAACTTAAAGCCTGATCTGGGGTGTCTGCAGCAACAGATGCTTGGAAATAAGCTTGTCATTTTCCATCCAAGAGCCGACAGACCTGCTCTACACCTGTATTATGGCAGGCAGCCCTTTCAGTTTCCTGTTACCTGGCAGAAAAAGCCAAGCCAAAGAGCATCTGAGCATCCTTGGGCACTTCTGCCATTGATCTTCCCCTTCCTGGTCACCAGGGCCACCTCGAAGATACAAATAAAGAATAGAATCCACAGTGCTAGAGAGGGTGGATTTGATTTAAATCACTAGTCAGTAAGGCTTGATTTAAATCATAGTTTCTACATAAACTAATTCTTGCTACTTTAATATGCAAGTAGATGAAGATTTTTAGAATAACAACTTTTCATATTACCATATTTTCCGGCGTATAAGACGACTGGGTGTATAAGACGACCCCCAATTTTTCTACTTAAAATGGAGATTTTGCAAAACTGGGGTGCAGCCTGAACTGAGCCTCGGACTTGGGGAGAGATGGCAGGCTTACCTGCTAATCCCAATCATGTGGCTTATAGCTTTCCTTCTGGCGCCGAAGCAAGGAAAAAACCTTGCTCAGATAAAGATCTGTGGCTGCAATGCAGCTTTGGAGTCTGCCTCCCTAGCGCGATTCGTCTATGATCCTGTAGGGGAGGGGGTGTTCCACCAAGCGAAATATGAAGAATCCTGCCATCATTTTCTCTTCAAAAGCCTCTCTGCTTTCAACCCCTCCCCTACTGGATCATAGACGAATCTCGCGCTAGAGGGGCAGACTCTTCTAAAGCAGAGAAGAGAAAATGAGGGCAGGATTCTTCATATTTCGCTCCGTTTAGCAAGGTTTTTTCCTCATGTCGGCGCTTGAAGGAAAGCTACAAGCCACATTATTGGGATTAGCAGGTAAGGCTGCTGTCTATCCCCAAAGTCCAAGGCTCGGTTTAGGCTGCACCCCAGTTTTGTGCTGGCAGCTGTGGCCAGCAGGACCCGGGTGAGGCTATTACAGGTGTATAAGACGACCCCCAACTTTTCAGAAGATTTTTTGGGGTTAAAAACCCGTGTTATACGCAGGAAAATACGGTAGTTTTTTTTATCCCCAGTTTAAGAGGTTAATCATTCATATTTCCGAGTCCAAGCATGTCGGGTGAAGAGAAGGCAGCCAAGCTGACAAGTACAAGATGGGGGGAAGAGATCGTGAATGTAAATGGGGGGCAGCTGCGAGGGGGAGAGAGAAAGTAGGGAGGGAGGGGGGTGCCGTGTGTCCGTTCATCCGGCCATGAGGCTCCGTTTAGGTCGCCACCCGCCATTTTCGCACCTTGGTGCATGCGAGCAGGACCTGGTTGTGAGGGGGTGGTATTTTCCAGTGTATACGACAACCCCCGACTTTTGAAAAGATTTTCCTGGGTTAAAAAATCGTCTTATATGCCAGAATATATGGTACTTATGAGAAATGTATGTACCCGTATAGATACAAATGTCCAAATTATTTGTATGAATAACTCAAAATATTCGTATATGTTTAAATTCAGAAATTCAAATGTCCGGACATTCGATTCATGTACAAATGTCCAAATGCGTACAAATGCGTACAAATAACAAATATTTCAAATATTCGTGCACATCCCTAGACAGCACAGATGTCATGCTTTTTGTTTGCTACTGTAAACACCAGAGACCATGCATCATTTCTGAGTTTCCAAAAATACCAACTATTCAGAGCCTACAGCTACTTGGCTACTCTCGACTTTCACATGATTGGTATTTTTAATGCCATGGTGAAAAAACTTACAGAGAAACTCATGGCCTGTCAATTCAAACTTCTAATCAACTTCAATTAATAATGAATTGATGCTTATCAATGACTCCCAAAAAGCTGAGATTTTGGATTCGTGAAGCTAATTTCTTGGGCCACGGCTTGAAGGGAAACAGACACTACATCCTAAGCAGCTTTGTGTCCCATCAATGGATAGATAGATGACCATCTGGAAACCATAAATATCCAGCCTTGCACACTGTGACTCAAGAAAGGTGGAACATAAGTGCAAAGAGGTGGGGATTAAAAATCATCCAGACTCACTGGTTGTGAGCGCTATTTATTTATAGTGAACTGGCAAGGGCAAAGTCTGGTTGCAGAGGAATTCCAGAACATACCAGGAAATAAGAGCTTCAAGGTAGTCAGCTTCAAGTTTACTCGTTTTAGTTTGTACATCCAGCACATTCTTCTCTTGGAAAATGGCCCCAGATAACAAGAGCAGATGTTTTAATGACCCAGGCTCCAGAAGCAGCCAGCTAAAGCACCAGCTTATCCCAGTTTCCAATATGCCAATCCCATGTTGGAGAGATCCGCTTTAACAAGCAATTTAAACTGGTGAAACCAGTGTGCCACTGGCAGAGCCCACATTCAAAGCAGAGTATCAGGCAGTTCTTAAAGTATTCCATTGTCTGAGAAAGGAGTTTATGAGGAAGAAGATACACAGCAGAATCTGACTGCTAGCACAAGGGGAACGTCAGAATCTAACACAGGCCATAGTCACACCTTCACTTTAAACCTTCTTCAGTCCATTTTCTGCTCTCAGCGTTCACACCTTTTCATTTCTATCTATTTTATTTGTGAACCTGCCATCCTCCATTTGGACTTTCCAGGACGGCAAGCCCACAAAGAAAATGGATAGAAATGAAAAGGTGTGAGGGTCGATATCAAAAGATGGGTTGAAGATGGTTTAAATGAAGGTGTAATCATGGACAGCCTGAGCCTCCAAAAGAATAAAGGGAATCCCCTTCCAGATACATTTGTAGAAGAGGGGTACACAAAGTACCTGGCTGTTAAGTAAAGACACTGACTTGACATATAATCAGAAATAGAAGCCCAGCTGTAACATCAGCTATCCATGTGCTTCATTCTCAAAGCATTCCTGAAATATTAAAGCTGCATGCATTTAAAAGAGAAAAGTATTCAGGAATGTTAGCTGTCTGGCCAATTATCTATAAACACTGACTTCTTAGAAGGGGAAAGGAGTTCACAAAAGTGCACTCAAACCATACTCAGATGTTTAAGTTGTAACCTCAGAAAAAAAGCATCTAAAATTCATAAAGAGGAAATATACACTGGTCTGGTCAGAGCCTTTAGAATGTTATAATATGAAGTATCAACTATTTAAAGAGATAAAAAGCCTTTTTTAAACCAGTTCTTAAATTCATGCTATACCTAAGGCAGCCTGAGAAATTAATTCCAACCATACATCAAAGCAATGCAACCAGCTATGTACCTCTTAAATTAACATAAAGGAAGAATGTTACCATATTCCAGTTTATACACTACACTAAACTTCTGCTTCTCACATTCTGTTTTCCAGCAATGGGAATCCTTGTAGATCAAGGGGCTCTTTTTTCAAAATATATGTCTGTTCAAGCTACTGGTACGAGCTCCTTGCTGCTTTTGTCTCACCGTCCAACCGGAGGATCCCATCATCTGTATGGGATACCTGATAATTCAAGGCATGTGGCAGGATATCTGTCCTGGGAATATGCAGTAATACAAGTAGAAAATTGAATTTTATGGAAAGAATTCCTTATTTATTGCTAAAATCAGATTCAGAATGTACACAGCCACCACCATCAACATCAACATCAGATTACAGAAGTCAGGACACTTCCAGGTGTTAAGTTGTGGTGCTGATCACATACAGGCAAATGAATTTTCACTCAAACTGTTAACAAAATGATACTAAAGTAGGCAAACAGAGGAAGTACTAAAATTTGCCAACTTGCAAGCAGGGGATGGGAAGCAACCGGATATACTTTATACCCTTTAAGATAAATGAAGCATTCAAGGCATGTGGACCGGGGGAGGGGGATGCTCATTCTAATCCAGAGTTGATGCATGGACACCGGCTAGCATGGGGGGCTGGGGCATGAGCAAGGGCGACAGTAAGCAGTCAGTTCAAAGAAATGAAGATATGGCCATTGAACCTGGCAGGGAGGAGAAGCACTTCATTGTTTGGAATACGCTTTCACAACAAGAAGAAAAGAGGACAACACTATGTTCCTCCAGCTTTTGAAGACAGACAGCCCATACTTCTGATATTCATCTTTCTTTTCAACTTCCCTGGCGAACATGAGGAACAAGAGTATCAGTTATCATCTAAACTATTCAGCTCTGGGATTTCAAGCCAGGGTCTCCTTGGTAAGCGTACAAGAGTACCTGGGGGTCAAGGAAAGAGTAAGAAAGTGAAGGGAGGGGTGAGGTGAGGTGTCACAATCCCCAGCGTTCCAATAAGTGCCTGCCCCCTCTAGGAGTAGCTTGGCCCTGTTAGAATGCTGAGTTCGTGCAACGGCCAAGTGAATACTACAGTGTGGACACAAAACACGGGTAGCAAGCGTTTCAACAGTAAACTAAAACAGGTTTATTATTATACGCAAGCAATACTAAAAAGAAAATAAGGTTCAGGTATTTGTTGGTTTAAGTCTATGAGTTTCTTAAGGTTACCAGCTTTCCAGCCTGTCAGCTCCCCTTCTTAAAGGAAAATAGTTCCCTTTTAAAAGACAAGCCTCTCCACATTCCTCACCCTGCTCAGCTCTGCATCAGCCCAAGTCTAGCCAGTGTCCTAGAACGCAGCTCTGGATGATCACAAGGCCCAGTCCATCCTTGCTTGACCGATCACCCTCTGGTCAGTTGCCTGCAAAGTCTTCCTCCAAGATCTTCCAGTCAAAAGACCCCTGGTCAACTACTGGTCCAGCTCCTTCAGGATTCAGCTCTTCTTCTCCTTTCAGCTCTTGTCCCAGCATGAAGACATAGTTTGCTGTAATCTGTGTTCCTTTATACCTTTTTTCTGTGGCCCTGATTGGCTGCCACTTCCTGGGGAAAACTGCTGGAATAAAATGCTGCTGGAGAGTCCTAAGAGAAACTCCTGTCCCTCCCCCGATTGGTGGGAACTCCTCCTCTAGCCCCTCCAGCTCTAAGATCCCCCGACAGCTTTTCCCTCCAAATTTCAGCTGTAGCCAATCCTTGCACTCAGGCCCGCACAGGATTTCCCGCCCTTTTTGCAGCCCAAAACCCAGGGCTAGCAACAAGCTGTTTGCAACGCGGCTGGCTATTGCAGCTTGCTAGAAGCCTGCAAGGCCAGAAAGCAAAACAGTCCTGTACCCAGCAACCGTCACATGAGGTGAGATGGGAAGAGAGAAAGGTCAGCAAAGGAGTCCCTGTCTAAAAGGCTGCTGTAATTGACCAGCCTTGTCCACCAGACAGGGTTACGTGTGACTGCAAGTGGTGCTAGAAAGGGAGGTAAACAGGCACAGTCTTGGGTTTATGATTTAAAGAGGGCATTGTCTGGTTTGGCAAGTCTCCCCTGTCTCCCCCATGGAGATTAAACATACAAACAAAGGAAGCCTAAAAACCCACAGTATGAGACCCAGAAATAGCATAAATATTTGGATTAAGAATGATTTCCTATTCAGACACCATGACTGCAGAGACTGCAAAAACCTCAAGCACAAAAGCAAAGTTATACCTTACATTTTCCTACCAAATTCACATGGCAGGAAGCTGTATGAGATCTCCTGTCACATTAGCAGAACAGAACAAAAGCAGAAGCAAAAGAGCTGGCTTTTCTACCCTGCTTTTCTCACCCATTTAAGGGGACTCAAAGCGGCTGACAAACTTCCGTTCTTCTTCCCACAACAAAACACCCTGTGAGGTAGGTGGGGTTGTGAGAGCACAGAAGAGAGCTGTGACTAGCCCAAGGTCACCACTGAGGTAGGCAGGATCAAGCCCAGTATTCCCAGAGGAGAGACCGGTTCCCTAAGCGCTAGGCCAGAGTGGCTCACCAAAGACAGAAGGTTTGGCCTTGACCATACTTGCTCCTGTCCTGTCACGTCCATGAGATAGAAGAACAGAGCAGAGCTGGTGCACGTCTGTGCATGATTATGGAATAACAAGATTAAAGTATGGTAATAAGATGTACAAGTACGGGAAAAAATGCTTTAACTGAACAACACGATTATACAAGTAAATGCTCGTATGATCAATTAATGTCTGACAGTATAAAGCAGAAACCTCCTAGCAGCCACCAGGGCTGACACACGGGCTGCCAAAACATCCTGATGTTCTAGAGGGCTTAAGGCAAGAAAAGCCTGGAGGCCCCTATACCCTAAGGTCTCAGGGCAGGGAGCAGCATTTAAAAAGAGACATGTTAAAATAACACCACAATAGTGTCTGCAGTGGGGGGAAACTATACCACGTTTAGCCAAAGGCCAGAGCAAAGAGGTGTGTCTTCGCCGTGAAGGATCCTGACGCACCTCAAGTGGGAGATTATTCCACATTCCATTACTGAAAAGGTCCTCTCTTGAGTGCCCACCCGTCTTACTATTGAGGGTAGTGGGACAATGAGGAGGGCCTCCCCTCAAGATCTTAAGGCATGGGCGGGTCAGTATGGGAGAAGGTGTTCCTTCAGATATTTGGGCCCCAAGTCATTTAGGGCCTTATAAGTTAAAGTTAACATTTTGAATTGGGCTCGATAGTGAATTGGCATGATGTGCATCCGGCCAGCTGTCCCAGTCGGCAACCTCGCAGCTGCATATAAGGGCAGGCTGCCCTAGTCCTGCCTCCTCTGACAGAGATTCTCTCCCATGGAGGCCGATATATAAGGGCTAGACTCCAAAATGCCATGGCTTCATTCCTCTCTAGTACTGGCAGGGATAAGCTTAGATCATGTAGGTACTATCTGGCTTAGTCTAGGCTTCTCCACCAATAGATTGCTGGGCCGAGGGAAAGCCTTGGATCATGAAGTGAGCACTATTGGCCTAATAGTGGTTGGATCCTGCAGTGCTTTATCTCCTCTAGAGCAGTGTTCTCAACCTGTGGGTCACGACCCCTTTGGGAGATCGATCTACTCTTTCACAGGGGTTGTCTAAGACCATCGGAAAACACATAGGGACCGAGACACCGCTACTCTATCCATCTCCAGGCGGGTCCGCCCACATGCAGAGACGCCCACATACGAGTACCTGGCGTGATGTCATCATCGCACCAACCCCATCACATACACCCCCCATACAAATGCAGTAGAGAGCAGCTACTGTGTAGAAAGCAGCAGTATTGGAGGTAAAACGACACCTTTATATTCAGCGGTGGTTGATGTGAATACTATGTTTTAATGATGTTCAATTTGTAACAATGAAAATACATCCTGCATATCAGATACTTACATTACAATTTATAACAGTAGCAAAATTACAGTTTCGAAGTAGGAACAAAAATAATTTTATGGTTGGCAGTCAGGGTTAGGTTGGGGGTCACCACAACATAAGGAACTGTATTAAAGGGTTGTGGCATTAGGAAAGTTGAGAACCACTGCTCTAGAGGAAAGGTGCTCCGCCATTTTAGAACTAAAGACCCACACATATTCTGTTCAGGAAGGAAAAACATCCTATTATACAGGGCAAAGGCAGGGCTTTCCTTTACTGAGCAAAGACAAGTTCTATCCAAAGGGGTTGTCCTGGGGGAGAGAATAAGTTATCAATTCTAAAGTGACAAAATAAAGGGAAATAAATCCAGTGACTTGATCAGGGTTTCTTCCCATAATTAGAGTGATCGAATCTCCTTGATTGGATTTATTCTTGGATGGATAAACTCTTCATCAGACTGATTGGCTTACAAACTACCTTCTTAATCCCTGAGCAAATGTTAATCAAGTGACTCATGCCAGCACTGATGACCAGGGCTACTCCAAGCTTTATCTACTAGAGTAGGGGCAGGAAAACGTAGTACAGGAAGAGGGGAACAGTAGGAAAACTGTAGAAAGAACTAATTTGTAGGCCAGTTTTCCATGCAATCCCAAGACTTATACATTATCTGTACCTGCCTCTGCTGCAATCTTCTGTGCTTTATTCAGCCCTTAAGAAAAAAAGCTATTACATCCAAAGATCTGGGCTATGAAGGTTATGGTTACAGTGACCTGTGGAAGAGGGGGGCACACCACTGACCAAAAATCTGGGTCACTGACTGCCGGACCTTAAAATAGCTTGACAGTTTGGATCAGGTCAGGCCTGTGGCTTCTCAGTCTCTACCATACAAAACCATAATAATCTGACAAATGAATAATCCAGTTGTATGGGCACCTAAAAATCCAAAAGACTGATTTGATGCAGGGAGGTTCATCTAGGCTTACTAGAGATACTTTGGAGCTAGTAAGATGTACTCAGAAGAACACAACTTCGATTGTTACAAAACAGAAATCCTTCCATGACCAACACCACATTTTCCACAACAAAGTATTAAAAATAATTTGAGTCAAAGACCATGTGAATAAATATACTCTTAATTAATGGTGAAAATAATTCAAGATGTTCTACTGCTGTCTTATTGAACCTTATATATTTTAAAAGGAGAGTACAGGATTACAAAAATCAAGAAGCAAAATTATAGTAATTATAACAAAAAAATACACACTGGCTTTAAAATGTAGAAACTAAAAGGTACTTAAAAGCAGCGAGCCATATTCAATTTAAAAAGTAACTTTTATAAGCAGCTTATTAATGCAAAGTTATACTCAGGAATGATCAAGTAAGGAATTGATCTTAGGATAAATTAATTCAACAAAACCTCATTTTCCCTGATACTGGATATTTCAGAATGTTGTTAAAAGGGTCAATATTGACTTTTAAATGTAGATGATCTAATACTCAATTCTGAATTGAAATCAATACCATTGTTAATCTTGTCACTCTACGTTCTTTCTCCATTAAACATGTCTACTGAGATGAGCCATTATATCCCTAATGTCTCAAATGTATCTTTACAAGAAATGTATCTTTGGAAATGGGGTACAACTGAGAAAATAACTGGACATCGGAGAAACGATTTTACCTTAACTTTGCACATTTCAGCAGTGAAAATCAATCAATACACTTATTACAGTCAAAGACCTTGACACATACAAGCAGTTATTTAAAAATGCAATTCCTTTCACAGAGTGTCTCTATGGATCATTTAAAACAAAATAACCCATGTAAATCAATGTGTATTTTTGTCAACACAGATACTGATATATTTTCCCAGACAGAATGACAAAGAAACTGTTTTTATGTTGTACAGTCAATCTGCAATTCATCAGTTAAAGATTACAAAGAATATCCATATATGGTTGCAGTAGGGATGTGAATTTTCCCCCTCTTATTTTTAATTTGATTGAGAATTACAATTTTAGTGGGATCTTTTACAAGAAATTTTGCAACAAATGAAAGGACTTGAATCTCAGTTCTAAGACTAGTTTTTCCTCTGGTGCCACAGGAAAACTTGAAACAGTTTTCATTTTCAGCTACAAGAATTTTAGTGCCTTTCTCTTAGGCAAATTGAAAGGCATTAAAAGCACCGTTCCCACTTTCGTATGAAATGCAGATGAGGTTGGGGGGGGGGGGTGGTATGGTGCATAAGCAGCATCTCACTATCACACACACACACACACACACACACACACACAGAGCCTTCATTAGCAGCACAGTCATTCTTTTGTGACTCGTATGTGTGCCAGTTTGTTTAAAGCCTTTTCCTTTCCTGTGTAGCAAACACATCTTTATTTAATGGCATGTGCCCAGAGGGATGATGTATTTTTGTAACAAGTGTTCAGAGAACTTTTACTCTCTAGATGTAAATCTTGTTTGAAATATCTAGGTTAAAAGAGATCTGAATTGGTAAGGTACTTCAAAACAAGGTTTTGACTCTTTTTTTAAAGCAGACAAAAGGAGATAATGAACATTGTGATCTGTGCTTCTCAGTCTTGCCCTTTTAGCTCTACAGAAAGGCCTCGACAGAGCTCTCCAAAAGGCCCTTTTTACCTTTCTACCTATTAAACCCAGCAACAGTCAGAAACATTTTATATAGTTATTCGATCCTTTTAAAAAACCATGTATTGTAATGAAACCTGCCCTGTAAACTAGATTAGAAAGTCATGCTACATCAAGCGCTTCAGGCAGCGGAGAGCCCAACATAGGGATGGAGTGGGGGGAGACATCCTGCAATTATCTGGAATTAACCTACACGGGGCTCCATATGGGGGAGAGGAGTATCATCACACCCACTGTAACAGAGCCTCCTCTGCTTTATAAAAGGGGAAGCAGAGGCACACGCAAAAAGTCCTTCTGAAACCAACACCAGCATGGCATGTTGAAACTGCTGCATCAATGCCAGGCCTAATGTTGAAAACTGTCCAACTGGCAACTCATGGACAGGGTGCACCCCAAGGGAGAAAGGCCCACGCCCTTCCTCAGAGGGGGAACCCGAATCCAAGGGTTAGGGAAGGGTAAAAGAAGCGCAAGGCTGCCAGGGAAGGAGACACAGAAACCTCTGGGGGAGGGAGGTACAGTAGAGGAGGCATAGATCACGCAGGTGAAGAGAAGGGATGAGCAGAAGCACAGGTACAGTGGTCTAAAAGGCAGTGCCAGCTTTATACTGCTGAGTGGTCTCTCACGGAAACCTGCCTGTGAGGTGCTGCCAAGGAGAAAGGCTGGTGAGTCGGGAACAGGCAGCAACTACATGCCGGGTTTCCCAATGAGCAGGGATCCCAAAGAGGATGTGTGCCCTGAATCCTGACATGCAGAGGCAGGAAGTGAGAGAGCCCTGACCCTTTTTAGATCCCTCCCAGGAACCAACGGAGTATGAGGGAGCATGCAGTATAGATCAAGTCTTAAGGGTTCATAGATCGTAAGGCACTAATGTGCGAAAGACAAGCCTCAAATGCAAGGAAGAGCTGAGCAGGGTAAATCCCACCCCCAGAATACCTTTCCAAGGAGTCTGTGGCACAGGAAGAAACCGGAGGCCCTTGCTCCTCTGTCATGTATTCAGGTGTAAACACTCTGCATCTTCCAAGGCCTCCAGAAGGGAGACCAATGAGAATAACAGCATGGTCTACCAATATTTTGAGCAATATTTAACATACGCTGATCAAAAATATTTATTCTTTTTCTCAAATGCTAAAACTACAGCCATATTACATTAGTCATAGTTCTGAACAACGGGAAATGCACAAAGAAAACAAAGTCTGAGATGAGAAGGGGACAGAAAATACTCCTTCTTCTTCACCAGGGCAGCAGTGTGTTATGAAGATTATGAATGAATTATTTGTAGCAAAATATAAATGATTAATTATTTAAAAATAAATAAGAGCCTTTAAAGGCTTGGATTACATTTGAACAATTTCACTGTTGTACTATCGTAATGTATTACCACTCAATTTCAAACCCTTTGAATAATTTTCACCTGATTTTGAGTAATTACTGCCTGGGAAGACCGATTATTTTACGTATTATAGGAAACTTACAATAGTCAAGACAAAGTAACCTTTACTCTCAAAAGACAGATCTTCACAGCTACAGCACAGCTCCATCCTGAAATTACTCAATCAAAAATTAAACCTTGCAGAATGACTGAATTGTTTCATTTGCAGCAGTTATTTAACGTTTGAGGTGTATCCTCCAGACCAGGGTTTCCCAAACTATGGGTCGCAACCCACCAGTGGGTCGCGAGCAAATATTGAGTGGGCCCTGCCTGTAGAACGACACACCAACCGACCGAGCCTTTATTCATATTGGTAACGGTTAAATTTCCTAGAGATGGGTCCCAAGTTGGTAAACTTATATTAGATGGGTCATAGCCCAGACAACTTTGGGAACCACTGCTCTAGACAAAACCAAAAAATGCACCCCACTCATGTTATACTTAATATTGAAGAAAGGGAGAAGAAAAGCGTGGAAAAACTACTTAAAATTTAAATATTAAAAAATATTAAAGCCAATCTGGTAGGGGTTTTTTTTCTAGTGGAAAATATGAAGTCATCCTGAACAATTAAACTATAACAGATGTGAGATATTCTTTTCAGCACTCATTTTATAATCTTACCAAATCCTTAAAATATGGAGAACATTTTTTACACACACACACGCGTACGCATTCATGTACAAATATAGGGAGAAATGCAGGAGTCAAGGCTAACTACAGGGTTGTTGTTTTTAATGTCTGAAAAAATCTGGAACCTGTTACTGAACCAACTGTTCTACTTAATCAGAGACCAAGCGATTTGATTAGGCCTCCATCTTTGCCAGGCACCTAAAGAAAGAGCAACTGGCCACTAACAGATCTTAATACAGCAATCCATAGGGCCTGCGGAGCAATGCTTTAGAAAAAAACTTTTCTTCTCTGCAGAGATCAGTGAAATGCCTCTTGAACACAGCAAGGAGAGAGGCTGCTCTGGTTATAATGCGAGCGTCTACAGAGCAACGCAGTGCCAACAAAAGGGTCACATTTCTCACCCATTCACTGGCCTCTTTTGAATTTCTCATGCCTGCAATAATCTGAGAAGTTCCAATGCTTCCTTTTTAAAAGCTTCCTTTTACAATCTGTTAAGCATATTATGAAGCCACAAAAAGCCACTGCAACCGCCTGCTGCTGCCATTAGTTCTGTAAGGCCTCTTCGGATCAACCTATATAGATGCACTTAGTTCCTGACCAATTACAAAGACTGGGGAAAGCAAGAGAAAATGTAAACAGTTTTGTTTCCACTATGCTAAAATATATTTGGGACTGGGAATACAAAACGAATTTTGCAATTTGAGAAATGAAAAATGAGCTAGACTTCTTACAGGAAATGTATTCTTCCCCCAAGTGTCATTTATTGATGGGATTTAGCCAAGAGGCTAATAAATGTGGTTGTCTTACCATCACTGGTGACTGTTGAAAAGTCA
Organism: Aspidoscelis tigris stejnegeri; assembly: GCA_023333525.1. Classification (NCBI taxonomy): domain Eukaryota; kingdom Metazoa; phylum Chordata; class Lepidosauria; order Squamata; family Teiidae; genus Aspidoscelis; species Aspidoscelis tigris. The sequence continues at coordinate 9,064,338 of JALMGA010000022.1, forward strand.
GGCCTAGCAGAAAACACACATCAGGAGTTCCTCTCAGTGCCTGATTAGTCCAGTAGTGGACAAGATTTTTAATCTCAGCTATTTCTGTTGCATAAGAAATAAAGAAATATCGCAGATCTGTCCAAACAACCACAAAGAGTCCTGCTATATCTATTAGATTCTAGCCAGCTAGAATACAATTGTTTGGTGGCATAAATTTAAAATTAACTGAGACTCAAAGTAATTATAAAGAATTACAGTGAAGAATTTTCTCCACAAACTTCAGATTAATATTGTTTTGGCCCACTTTGGGGGTGGTAGGGTGTCTGGAGGTTACAAAAAACTGCACCTATTCTGGCAGTTCCAATAGAGCTGGTTGTGGTATAAAGACAATGCTGATGACTGGATCATACAACATTCTTCCTAAAGATTATTTAACAGTAATAAGACCCCGAAAACCAACACAGAGATTATTTGCGTTTTAACATCAAATAGCCATAGATTCTGGAAAACCAACAATAAAGTTCACTGAGAACATCACATCAGGGTTGTTTCCAAGATGACAGCCTTCCTGTTTCTATACATGTACTGCATACAAATGCATATTCCTTGCATTTCAGCTGAAATCCGCATCCTCTCCTTGGGCTACCTATGCATTACTCAAAAATATAGGCACAAACATAAGCATTGAGACCTTCTGTTTAGAGACTAAACAATAAGCAACACTCTGACCAACTTCACACATCTATGGGTACTTCTATTTTTCCTATACAGAAATTCTCCACAGAAGGAGCTAAATGAAGCAGCCTTTCACACAGAACAACCACATTCAGGATGTTACTGAAATTTCTTTAGCACTGCTTTTCCAGATGTCAGTTTACATCACATTTGCTATTCTAGCACAAGAGGGGGTTAAAATGGAGGCTAATCTAAACCTAGGAGGCGAGAGACAGAGCACACGACAGAAAAGGAGGGAATGGGCTGGCTCTCTTTTTCTCTCTTTGCAACGTGACACAACATAACAAATGCAACAACATAAAGAAACCAACTTATTGCTTTCATAAATGAAGGGGCATAAAATATGAGAAATGCCAACTAAAATAATAAACTACATTAGTGGCAACTCAGAAGTGCATTTTAAAAGAAAAAGGAAAAATTGAGGCAGCCAACAGTATGATTTTTTTAAAGATTAAATTTAAAGATAAATTTCATCCATTCATTCATTTGTATTTCTATCCCACCCTATACCTAAAGGTCTCAGGGCGGTAACAACATTTAAAATCAACATATTAAAACAATATATTAAAACAACAGGGCCTGCAAGTGGGAAGGGAAAGTGTCTCCCCATTTAACCAAAGGCCAGGGCAAAGAGGTGCATCTTCACTGCCTTTCTAAATGTACAGTGAAGGTGACAGATGCATCTTAAGGAGGAGACCATTCCACAGCCTAGGGGCCATCACTGAGAAGGCCCTTTCTCAGGTGCTCACCCCCTTTGCTGCTGAGGATGGTGGTACCACCAGGAGGGCCTCTCCTCCAGAACCTAAGGCACAGGAAAGCTGATATGGGAGTATACGTTCCTTCAGATATTTGGGGCCCAAGTCATTTAGCACCTTATAAGTCAAAGTTAACACTCTGAATTGAGCTCGGTAACGAATTGGCAGCCAGTGCAACTTAGACATACCAAAACATATCTCTGGGGGAGGGGGGAGATTTAGAAGAATATGTATCAGTACATACATACAGTAAAAACAGTATAAGCCTACAGCAACCTGTTCATCCATAGGGTTCGGATCAGAATATCTGTATACTCACTATAAAAACAGGATATCAAAGGATGGAACAGTACATGAGAAAGAAAGTTGTAAATATATACAAAACAAAATTATACAATCAGTAACTAAAATATCCCACAGAGTCAATTCTGCAGGCTCCAAAAAAAGTTTTACCTAAAACGTATCAAATGTTATCACCACTACTTCTTGCTACTAAGAGAAGTTACTTGCTTGTGAATCACGTTTCTAGAAAATCTTGACAGTTTTTAGATACCTTAAAATAGCACCAGATTTTCTGCTGGAAAACAAGAATCAATGAAGCCCAAAGTCCCCAACGTGGCCACCATTCTTACTGATGTGCTTCAAAGGCGAGAGACCTACAAGCAGGGTCGGGCCGTGGGTATCCTGAAATGGCTCTCCTACGACTAACAGTTCCACTCTCAGGTTCGGTGTGCCCATGCAAAATACAGTCAGTAGTTACCACAGGATACTTCCTGTCTGCCTACCAAGGAGATTTTGAGGAGAATCCTCCCAGTTTGTCATTTCTGTTGCAAATCCATAAAAGAATTTAAGAATGGCCATGACAAAGCGGTCTTCCTGATAAAACAGCTTACTAAACCTTGCAGCCTGACAGGCCGTCCCCAAATGGTCAACAGCTCTTATTAACAGGAATTATCTTCTAATGACTGGCACATATCTGCTTCCCTGAAACCTCATCCCATTGATTCTAGTCTGGCCATCTGGGCAAGTGGAAATATGGAACCAGCTTTGCACAGTCCACCAGCAATGGAACATGCACACATTTATCATTCATTCTGAAACTCTTGTCAATAACTATTTGAGAATAAGCTAGAAGCAGCACATAAACCACCTCAGAATGATTGTAAATATTGCTAAATTGATAAAAACTCAAAATACACTTCTTGTTATAATAAGAACACATTGGTCATGTTCAGAGTGGCTTACATAGTCAAAATATCTAAAACCAAGTTTCATCTTTCACAATAAGCTGTTCATGGACACTAAAAGGCGGCAACCACCCTCCTTAAAACAAACTCTGAAAACCAGTATTTGTGTCTCCCAGATAGAAAGTCTGAAATTTTACGTGCCTCTGAGGCTATCCTATCCCGCACTTTTTATCAGGAAAACAGAATCTGTTACGTTTTGATTCTATTATTTAACTTCACCACGAGTGCCTTGAAGCGACAGATTACAAAAATCAGGTTGCAATCCTACTTCTCTGTTTAAGTTCTACTGACCTCAGAAGGTTTATTTATGAACAGATACACATTTTAGGTGGAAATGTTTAAAAACTGTGTTTTTTTAAAGAAGGCTATTTTTAACAAAAACAGAATTACTCATTTTAATTAAACCTCTTACAAGCTTAAAAAAGGCAACTTATACTTCCCAAACTGATGATGTAGTAGTTTAACATTCCATAATAACATTTCATGATCAGAATACAGAAAGGCATAAGGAGTGAGGAAGATGTTTGGTACGGCCTGTTTTTGAAAACAACTTCTGGGCGTTTCTAAGAATTTGGTTGAGTCTTGACTGTGCTTTTGGGCGCATATGAGTGTAGAATAGGAGGTGCGGAGCCGAGCACGCCATTTGGTGCTTATATTTCATGATGTCTGAGAGGTTCTGTAAATGCTTCTGTGTGTCTTTATGTGCAGCGTGTTTTGGAGTGTCTATGTGTGCATGCAGGTGGGTATCATTTGTGCCCACTTTTTTTTTTTGCAGTGGATAATTTTTGCTGCATGCAGCTTTTGAGAGGGCAGGCCAAGATGGCTCCAAAGCACACCTGCAGCAAGGCAGCACTTCTACAGAAATAAAGGAGAAGAGAAGGAGTGTCCTGGAGAACAAATCAAAGTGAAAAAAAGAAAAGAGTTCAAAGCCAAGGGAGGAGTCTTTGGTGTTAGAGAATTCACAATCTGGGCCATCAACAATAATGAAGATGCCATTCATACACGCGTGAAGATGCTGTGTGTTCAAACATAACCACGGATGCTATCTCCAGTATGTCAGTCCTAGGAGCCCAACGATGATGAGAGTGGTAAATGCTCAGAACATCTGGATGGAGGACCAAGCACAGAAGATGATCTGCAGCAAGGACAAACAGATCTTCTAGTGCCTTTTTCAGACCTGGCCAACATCTCAAGTATCAACTTAAGGCACAGACTCTACATCCTTTCCTCATAATGCAGAAAAGAGACAGCAGGCTAGTAAGTGCCACCATCACAATCTCAGCAGTGGTTCTTGCTTCTTCCCAAAGATCTCCACACAGGCTATAAGAACTGTCTTGCTCTAAAGGAATAGTGAGACTTTGGGGGCAACATGTGTCCTACAAAATACTTCCTTTCGCTTCCCATGTCTCAGATTCCTTAGATTGTAAGCCTGGCTTGCAGAGACATACATCTAAGTCATTCTAAGAGCATTTTGGAAGCATTACAAAAATGCAGTAAACAAACAGCCTAAAAGCATAAATGAACACCATAGTAGGGAAAAAACAAAGGATCAAAACGTTAAATGACGATCACTTCTTCACCTAAGATGATATGGAGTATTCCTGACCACCCTTCCAGAATTATGTTGACAATGTACACATATTGTCCTCAAAGGCAGGCAGGAGGTATACAAGGCACCATGCAAGAATCATAGAAAGTTTCAGTGCCTTCCTGTTAACAGCAGCCCCAAATTGATGGTAAATCTCTAAATGATATTTTCTGTAGGGGAGCAATTCAGCTTTTAGGTGGTAGCTCTACAAATCTCTACTAAGACAGCATCGGGGCTTTGGGGGCAATGAGCAAAAATGTGTAGCATATGGATGAAATCAGTCTCTGTGACTGGTCAGCTACGCCTTAAACCTGCAAGCTGTAAAGGAAAGAGACTTTGTTACTGAACCCAATAAAAGCAAACAAATAAGTGTTTGTGTCACTAAGGGTGCGTTCCCATACAAATTTAAATGCGAATCGAATCTGTTTTCAGGATCGTCCAATCCCTTTTTTTCTTTTTTAATCCCAGACTTTACAAAGATTAGATTGTTATAATCTGCAGAAAAAAGGTCCTCGGAAAAACTGTTCCTGGTCTCCTTTCGGTGCCCAGTCCACATTATTTCTTTCCAATGAGAATGGTCCCGGGCTATCCAAAGAGGAGATCAGCCTTCTTGACTGCCCCCCCCCCCAAATACGCTTCTGGCCAACACCTGATGCGGATGGGTGGGATTTTGCATCTGGGAAAGTCTCCCCTCTCCCCTTGCCATGCCCACAATCTAGCTAACCGGAGATCAAAAAAAGGCTTGAATTTCCCCTGAATGCCACTGTAACTAGGAGAGATACAGAATTAAAAGCAACATTGTAGCTTCCCTTGCAGCAGCTCCCTTTCAGCCCCTCCAATTAAGGAAGAGATCGCCTGTGCTGTTGGTGCTTTTGCTCTCCTGCTTAAGCACAAAACTGCTGCCTTTCCGGCAACGTGAATGGAGGGAGGGAGGGAGGGAGCTCCCAATTTGAAAGGAAGAGTGAATGCTTTGGCAAGATCTTTCTCTTTAGATTGTAAGCCTGAGGGCAGGGACCTGTCTAGGATTAATATAAATATTGTAACCTGCCCTGAGACCTTCAGGTATAGGTCAGGATAGAAATACAAACAAATAAGATCGCAGAGAGGAGGGAGGGAAAACTTTTAAAAAGCCTCCGCTTACAGAGGGGAGGGAAACTGAAAGGGAGAATGATTTCTTTGCTTTCACTCATTCTGAGCAGGGGAGGCTTACAGGGTTTAGACAAGGGTCAGAGATTAAAGGATCCTGTTTTCTATGCTGGGGATTTGTGCAGTTTGAGTGGGTATGGCAGTATTCAAATTCAGTCCATGTTATCTTCAGGCAAATGGGGACAGGTGGATTGCGCACTGGTCCTGAATCTGGACTTTAAAAGTCAAGTGGAAACGTGGCCTAAAGCTACTTGTTGTTCCTGTAGCAACTCTGGATCCTAGAATATCTTCTATCTCTTCAGCAGTGCAATTCCTAAAGGATCAGAGCAGACTGGTGAGTATCCATTGATAGGAGGGCTAGCTATCTACCCGTTGTCATAGACAGATCATTAACTGGTGAGGTTTGGACTTGCAACGGCAGCTCCCCTCTGTGGGGAAGTAGGACATATTGAGATGGTCCGCCCTTGGAGACTTATGGAATCCGAGCAATTCCTGAACGCTTTGGGGGATTTTCTGGTTGGTATGACTGGTGCTCCTGCCGAAGCCCTGGTTTCTCTCTGGAACCGAGAGATCAGCAGGGCTATTGACACGATTGCCCCCAAGTGCCCTCGGCATGCTTGTAGAGCCCGTAAAACCCCTTGATGTTCCATGGAGCTACGGGCTATGAAACAGGAAGGTCGACGGCTGGAGTGCAGGTGGCGTAAATCCGGCAGTGAATCTGACCGAACATGAGTCAGAGCACACTATCGTGCCTACCACATGGCGGTGACGGCGGTGAAAAAGATATTTTTCTCCGCCACCATTGCGTCCTCGAGTAGCCATCCAGCAGAGCTCTTTAGAGTAGTAAATGGCTTTATGAAACCAAGCTCAAAGAAGCATGAGCCAGGGCCAAGTAACATAGGCTGTGACAAATTTGCAAAGCACTTTGAGGACAAAGTTGCTCAGATTTGCAGGGGATTAAATGTCACAATTGGGCATAGTCCAAATGAGGTGTCCAGAGAATTGTCTAGTCCAGTTTGCTTGGATCAGTTTCAATTACTGCGGCCTAATGATATGGACAAGCTACTTGTGGGGGTGCGGCCGATGACGTGCTCTCTGGATCAAATGCCCCTCCTGGCTGATAAAAACTAGCCAGGAAGGTATGACCGGGTGGATCCAGGAGGTAGTGAATGCCTCTTTGAGGGATGGGGTGGTTCCACTAGCTCTGAAACAGGCGATGGTGCACCCCGTCCTGAAGAGGGCCTCCCTGGATCCAGAAGATCTAAACAACTATCGCCCAGTGGTTAACATACCTTTTCTAGGCAAGGTTCTAGAGGGATGTCACTATTCAACTGCAGGCATGTTTTGAGGAAGCTGATTATCTAGACCCATTTCAATCTGGCTTCAGGCCCAGTCGTGGCACAGAAACCGTCTTGGTCACCCTGGTTGATGAACTCCTCCAGGAGAGAGACAAGGGGAATGCCACCCTGTTGGTTCTCCTGGACCTCTCAGTGGCTTTCGATACAACTGACCACGGTATCCTCCTGGAAATGCTATGGAGTTTAGGAGTTGGAGGCAATGCTTGGCATTCGTTCCGCTCTTATCTCCAAAGCCGATCTCAGATAGTGGCTGTGGGAGATACGGATTTGACACACTGGGAACTCACTTGTGGGGTTCCTCGGGGGTTGATCTTCTCTCCCATGCTTTTTAACACCTACATGAAGCTGCTGGGAGAAGTGATCAGGAGATTTGGAGTGAGGTGTCATCAGTGTGCAGTTGAAGTGCTTGACAGGTGTCTGGAGGGAGTAAATGGGCTGGATGAGGGCCAATAAATTGAAGGTGAATCCAGACAAGACAGAGGTGCTGTGTATCACAGGGTCTCAGGTCCATGTAGTTGGGAGATAAACTGTCCTCGATGGGGTTGCTATGCTCTGGAAGGGACAGGTGTGTAATTTGGGGGTACTCCTGGACTCAGTGCTAACACTTGAAGCTCACGTGGAGGCCGTGGTCAAGAGCGCCTACTCCCATCTACAGCTGGTGCGTCAACTGAAGCCTTTTCTGGATAGAGATGACCTGGCCACAGTTATCCATGCTCTGGTAACCTCTAGATTGGACTATTGTAATGCACTCTACATGGGGCTGCCCTTGAAGACGGTCCAGAAGTTACAGCTAGTGCAAAATGCAGCCGCCAGAGTGCTGACCGGAACAGCTAACTGGACACACATCACGCCGGTTTTATAAGAATTGCATTGGCTGCCAATTCATTAAAAGGCCCAATTCAAGGTGTTAACTCTGACTTATAAGGCCCTAAATGACTTGGGGCCCCAATATCTAAAGGAACACCATCCCTACCTGCCCATGCCTTAATATCCAATGGTGAGGTCCTCCTGGTCATCCTACCTCCTTCAGTAGTGAAGCTGGTGAGCACCTGGGAGAGAGCCTTTTTGGCGGTGGCCTCCAGACTGTGGAACGGTCTCCCTCTTGAGGTATGCCATGCCCCTTCCTTGTATTTATTCAGGAAGGCAGTAAAACATATCTTTTTGCCTTGGCCTTCGGCTGAGGTTTTTATTCTCCCCCCTAGTTACAGCCATAGTCACTATTAATAGAGCGTGCACAATTTTAAATTTGTTGAGTTTCTAGTTTTAATTTGTATCCTGTTTTTAATCTGTTGTAATCTGTTGTTACCTGCCCAGAGACCTTCAGGTATTGGGCGGGATAGAAATGCATGCGTGTGTGTGTGTGCGTGCGTGCGTGCGTGCGTGTGCAAGTGACACTTGTTCAACACAGAACTAAAGCTGTGATATACGGTACACTGTTGTGCATTCGTAGAATAATGATAGCACACTGCACATAGATTATCTAGATGATCTTTCCTAGCCATTTGATGTAGGTTTTAAAATGAACAAACAAGTTCCTGTAGAACTCTACATTAAAGGCTACAAGTGGTTCAACACATTCCTTCAATAATAGCATCTGGGCATGAATTTCATGCTCAATGGGATAAAAAACTACCAAGTATCAAAGCTAAGACATGGGTGGCACACTGAAGACCAGAAGGCAGGAGAATTAGGACCAACTGGGAGCTAAGCTATGAAGCAGGAGGGTGGGAGACTAGAATGGAGACTGGGGCAAACCAAATGATAAAAATGAACTGAGGCTAAATGCTAGAGCAGGTCTGCATCAAGGCTTCCAAAGTCTTTTTGGAAGCAAAGGCTTGGGGGACCTCCAGACAGGGATGGAAGCAGTTAAACAACTTCACTGCTTCTGTGTCCTGCATCCCCCCCCCCCCAAGAAGTAAAAAGATGCTTGTTAACCAGCATCTTTTTGCCGCACACTTACTAGTACTTATTGCACTCCGACTGCCTGCAAGACAGAAATGTGAAGCTTCTGATCCTTTCCATCTTCCAGGCTGGAGGACAAGCAGGATGCCTCTGAGGCCATTTGCTGGGATTTGAGAGCAGGTGAAGGTTTGCCCTTGTCTTCTGCTTTAGTTGCCCAGAAGCAACTGGTGTGCCACTGTGTGGGGCAGGATGCTGGACCAGATGGGCTATAGCTGGATCCAGCAGAGCTCCTCTAAGGCTCTCATCCTCCAATCAGAAGGACCAGAAGCAGCCCTGAACATCCGTCAGAAACAGCAGGCGTTTGCAGCCTTGACCAGAAAGAAGATTACAAGCCAATAGTACTGGAGTCTTCACAAAGAAAATTGCCACAATTTACTGATTTTACTTAGTAAGCAAGTTAGCAGGCAGACAACCTAGAATCCAGGATCAAAGTCAGATAATCAGAGTCAGTAACAACCCAGCCAAAGTTTATCCCTGGACCAGTGGCTTGAGGCCCAGAGTAGAGCTGAAAAGTCTATTTCCATTTCCATTTTTATTTCTATACCACTTTCCAAAATAAAATTTTGCCCAAGGCAGTTTACAACAAACAGAAAACATAGAATGTAAAGTAATAATCAAAACATAATAAAAATACATTATAAAAACTGCACACCATACAAAACTTTGCACAGTGAGCCAAAACACAAACACAAACTGAGGCCGCTGAGGCCGAATGGAGTCCAGAGCAGCTGACCAAAGGTCCCAGTCATTATAAAATCACCAAAAACTGTAGATGAAAGGTAGCAGGCACCTCAGTGCAGCAGCTAATCAGTTCTTCATCCTCCAGCCACAGTGCTTATTCCTGAAGGGAGGGTGGGGCACAGGCAGCAAATGCCCAGGTTTAGCAGGTTTAGCAGCCAGTCTGTGCAAAATAACCATCAGGCAGGAAACATAAGCAAAATAGAACATGACCTGTAATCTAAAGCTGGGGATGTCAGTATGGCACAAGTAAAGATGGAGTCAGATGGGACATGACAGGTAAGGACATGCGAACTGGAAACCAGAACACCTCTATCAAACTCCAGCAGCATACCAGATGAATCTGGTATGGAGAACAGACAGCTAATGTTTTAAATTGGCTTTTGTTTCCACATAAGGTCACTAGATGGAGCTCTCAGGTTTTTGCTAGTCCATAACTACAGCAAAGATCCAGTAGCGCTTCTTTTTACCCTCTCCCAGAATATGCCATCTCACAGGGCAATTAGAACTTTTTCAGCCAGACCTCTGCAGTAATGAACCCAGAAACTCAGTTGCATATAAATGAAGTTGGTACTAATCAGCCACAACCCAGTTCAGCTCCTTTTCATTTATTTATTTAGAATACTTATATACCGCTTTCCGTTCAAATATTCTTGAAGCAAAGAGAGTAAAAACAACTAAAATCTCCCCTGAAGATCTTAATAATTTCCCAAGTCTATAGACGGTTGCTGGGTAAGCTGACCCAAGTTGTTAAGGGCCTTGTATGCTGGAGGGAAAGCCTTGACTCTGGCCTTCTAGCTCACCGGCAACCAACACAGGGGTTTAAGCACAGCTGGGATATGTGCCTGGTGAAGTGCTCCACTCAACAAACTGGCCACTGTGACATTTTACACAATTGCAGCTTCCAGACAAGGCAGAGTGCGTTACAATAATCTAACCAGGCAGAGTGCGTTACAATAATCTAACCATGAAGTTACCAGGGCACAGGTAACTGTGGCTAGGCTATCTCTGTTCAGACTGCAAGGCACAAAGAGGCAGTCAGAAGCACCTCTCACTTCTCAGTACTGGTGAAATAAGACAGATGGTCCTGAATATTGGTATGTTAATCGATCTTGACTATCCTCAAGATTCAGCCTCATGAGACACCAAGGAACACAGCTGGCCCTTACCTCTATATCAGTCACACTTACTGATCACACATGTGACCAGGCTCCAGAGCCGAGTAAGGCTGTTCCGCCCCAGCAACGAGGCTTTCCATCGGACAGCTGTGATGACTGGAACAACGTGAGGATGGCACAGACTCTTCCGGTCCACCTGGCACCTGTTGATCAGAAACTACGCCATCCGTCCCTGCACTGTGGCTTCCTGTCTGCCAGACAGGACACTCAACTGCCCACAGTAGTGATGCAGTATTCAACAGAAAGAGCAAAGTAAAAGGATGCTGATTAACCAGCATCTTTTTACTTCAACTGAATGTGCTGCTGCTGCTGCTGCTGCCATCTGAAAAAGTTGTACATCTTTTGACAAAGTCTGGCAACAGCCCATATCAAAAGAATTAAAATGTAGAAAGATACAAGTACAGCGACATTTAAACAGTAAAACCCAGAAACAGGACAATACTATGATCGGCTGTCCCCATCTCCTTCACGTACACCCAGTTTTTATATATTTTTCTAAAGCACGCAGCCCTAACAGAGAACAGGTTCGCCTAGAGTGGCAATGGTATTCTGAGATGTCATGCAGCAAACCGGGGGGGGGGGGGGGGGCTAATATGAGTCTCTTCTCCAGACCAATTCCAGCTAAGCAGCCAGCCCACAGCTCTCTGGCACCCAAACATACAACACACAGAATTCAGCTTCTCTCAGGGACAGCTAGACATTCATCTCTTGTTGACACAGGAGACCCAAATAATGGTCAGGATATGAAAAGGACTGGTTACTAATAAACATGTGTACATTTCAATGTGCAGGATCAGAAGCCCCAGATTTTGCACTGATAGCTGCAGAGTGTGGTGACCATGCTGGTGCCAATGGGACCATGCCAATTCAAACCAAGTATAAAAGGGAAGCATATATCAAAGCAATCCAGCTTCACCATGCCAGCTAAACTCATAAAGTCCCCTCTCCAGACACTGTAGGAAGTCTAATTCCAGACACAATGGGATTAATTCAAAGATTAAGCTGTATACCCCATTGCAATTGTCTTTTGCAAGCGCAGTCACTTAGTCCATCAGATGTCAGAACCAAATAGATCTGGTCTGGCCAACTTCAGTCCTTCATTTGTAAATATTGTCTTGTCTAAAATCATTGCAATCTCAAAGGATACCCTGGCACAGGAATCTTACTCAATCAGCAACCCATCCACCTGCCATTCCAACTTTCAGATATCTATCTAGTCATTTACTTTAGTCTAGCTATAAGCATAAGTCTCAAGTACCACGTGACCCTCTTTTGTTTGAATTGTTTAAGTTGTTAAGTGAAACAAACTATTTATATTTACAGTAAATAATTTTTTTAAAAAAGTACCACATGACCCTTAGGGTTGTCATTTTCCCCCACCCTCAAACAGCCACTGGTTCCTTCTAGTTCAGCCTCCAACCTACCCATTTTGGGGGAAACTACACACACACACACACACACACACACACACACACACACACTTCTCCTGTGATCCAAGACAGGTAAATATTTCCCAGGCCCCTTTGGCTATCCGGCCAAGCCAGAGCTTTGGATGAGAACAAGCATAAGGTTGGGGATGGATGACAACATAGGATCTACCAGTTGAGACCTTTGGAAGATAAAACAGCCAGCTTGAGTAGAGGACTTCAATTAGGAAGTATCAAGCATCATTTGAACGATAAGTCAACCAGGAGCCCTTTCTCTCCCTGTCTGAAAGAACTGCTGCTCCTAGCCTAGTATCAAGTTTACATTAGTGAATTGAGCCTTATTGAGTTTTCAGAAAAATAGAACATCTTCTTGTCATTTTCTTAATAAAAATTTTCTGTGTTAGAAACTCCAGGCAAGTTTTGGCTCTCTCAATGTTCCTCTTCCCTTCGGAATGCACACCAGCTAATTGATCAATACATTGGCCCTATTCACTTAAAATTCTAGTTACATGAACTGGAAGATACTTTCCTCAGTACAAACCTGTTCAACCTACTGGATCAGGCCACAGTCGATCTAGTCCAGTATCCTGTCTCACATAGTGGCCCACCAACTGCTTCTGAACATTCTAAAGCAAAAGACAAAGGCAAAACCCTCACCCGCTCTCAAATCCCTGCAAATGGCCTTTAGAGGGAATCTATCTATTAACAGTCAAAATGAGATAGAAGTGGACTTTGGAAAAATACCCAAAGACAGGTCATATAGACAAGCTGCATAACTCTAATCGAGTGTTCAGTCTGGACACCCACAGTAGCCTTGTAGCTGCTCTCACCCAGGCTGTGAACACTTAATAGCTTAAGTACTGCCTTTCAGCATGACGCTCACAGGATTATCTCATGTTCACTCACGGAAATAACTTTTAGCAGGAAAAATAAGCGAGGTCAAATATTCAGCAACTTTTGCAAGGAGGAGAATGAAGCTGGTGTGGGTTCTACCGAAATATGTTGAATGGGATCCTCGACGAACTGCAAGTCCCACTGCAACAACTGACCTCTGGCACTGTCCCACCCAAGCCTCTGATGCTGTCTCCCATTAGATCATTCTAAGCGCAACACTTCCAGATCATAGGTCTTGCTCACCAACAAGCCATTACAGTCACTCAACATGCACTATAATAACGTCAACAGATACTGTCTCTCCATAAGATACACTTATATTTATAAAGCTTCTCAAATGGTAATCTTGCTCTTGCCCTTTCAGTAGAAGGGATATCATGAGCCTCCAGCAGGGATGGGTGAAAAATGTTTATCACCTACGCAATTCATATAAATTGTGAAGGTTCGACTTTGCATTCAAATTCAATATAGGCTATATTCAAAGACTGATCTTTGCATGTGACACAAAAGCTTGTGAGCCTTTGTTTGAAGCTCCCGAGTGGGTTTGGAGGCATGACTGGTGATGGCAGGGATTCAAAGCAAATTCAAAGCCCAGCACATTCAAAGTGGCTCCATGTGCACAAATGTGAAGCTCTGTCCCATTCGCTTCAATGCAGAGCAAACGGGGGAGAAAATCCACGCACTTCTCTAGCCTCCAGTCCTCACAGTCACTTCTCAGGTACTTCTCTCACAACAATACAGAGCTGAAAATTTTTGCAAGCCTAAAATGTCAATGGGGGTTCAACAGACCGTATGAAGACTTCATAGAACTAGAAGTTTCAAAAAGCAATCTGATTAACTATTTCCACAAGAATATATTATTTATTAGAGATGTGTCAAGCCATCTACAATGAGCTAACCACCAATCTTTCACCTATTGTGGTTCACCTCAAACCAATCCTGGACTTAGGTTCAGTTTAGGTTAGGGGCAAGTCAAGCACTGCCATATCTATTCTTCAGTTCATTGGAGGCCTTTTGCAGCCACTGCAGCCCATCAAGAAGTCCCTTATGGGTGAGGGGAGTTTAAGACAGCTCATGACCTTTACAGCCTTTGTAAAACCCAGCTAAAAAGCTTCACAACTTGATATTTTCATAGGTGCAGTTGCAAAACGCCTGCAAAAAGGCCCTGAAGGGCCACTAGGCTGTGCATCCTCATTCCACCAACTCACAATCCATGTAAACTGGAACCCAATTCCCTTGACCACGCTGATGAGGAATCACTGAGGTAATGAAGGGGGACACTGAGGGACCCTACACATGTTAACTAGTGCCAGGGCTTGGTTCTAAGTGCACAAAACCCCCATTTCTGACATGGGCTCATTTCTATTTTCAAGATTTGCACTAATTTATATAAGAATTTACATCTTGTAAATAGTTTTTTTCAAAAAGAATCAAGAACAAAATGCAATCCTCATTCCCTCATAAAACAAAGAATTTAGACATGCTGAAATTTTAATGAAAATATTTGCACAATGCCATACTGGCTTGCAACTGTCACCTCACTTTTCTTGGAGTAAGCATTAATAAATATAGTGGGACTTAAATAGCCAACCCTAAGATTACCAACATACTACTGTCATCTTACCTAACAAACTGATGATATATATTCTAAACAGTCACACTCGCAACAGAACAAACAATTATTGACTGTAACACTTTTAAAATTTATTGTGCTTTAAGTAGGATGACTCAAACGCACAACATAGACAATGGGTCAAGGTATATTTGCATAGCTTATATCACCAAAAAACAGTAATGTTCTTGCAGATTATGGCCTATACAACAGGATGGACACAAGCAATGCAGTGAAATTCAAGGAACCTCAGATTCAAACTCGACCTACTCTAAAATCCAGACAAATCTCATTGCTTCCCATGCCTGTCTTCCCAACACTGAAATCTTTGCAGCAGCAGCAGAAGAGTTGGCTTTTCTATCCTGCTTTTCTCACACATTTAAGGAACTCAAAGCAGCTGACAAACCTTTTGTTTTCCTCCTCACAACGGATCACCCTGTGAGGAAGGTGGGGCTGTGAGAGCTCAAAAGAGAGCTGTGACTAGCCCAAGGTCACCCAGCTGGCTTTATGGAGGAAGAAGAGTTGGCTTTTCTACCCTACTTTTCTCACCGTGAAAGAGGGAAGAAAGAGGGAAGGAAAGAAAGACGGGAGGGGGGAGGGAAAGAGAAAGAAGGAAGGGAAGAGAAACCTGAAGGGAGGGAGGAAGGGAGAAAAGGGAGAAAGGAAGGCCTTAATGCCGGATTAGGCCCGGAAGGGACCTCGCTTGGCAGCTGGGGAGAGGGCAAACCCGCACAGGCTTCATCCCGAGGCCGGCCGTGGGTTCCTCGCCTAGGCAGGCGGGCAGGAGAAGCGGCGACGGGTGTTACGAGGGACGGCAGCGGTGGCGGGTGTTGGCAGCGGGGCGGCGGCGGGTGTTAAGGCAAGGCAAGGCAAGGATGGACGGGCGAATTAGCAGCCACATGGTGGCCATGTGCTGCCCACGGCAGCCAAGTTCCGGCCGGGACAAAGTGGGGGTGGACACGGCAGTGCGGGCGGGAGAGAGGGGGAAGGCAGGGGAATGCTTTTAGGGCTGGGGTGCAGGGCTTGCGTCGGGCGGGCTAGCGAGGATTTGGGAAGCAGCCTACCTTTCTCCTCCTCCTTCAGCAGCAGTAGACTGATAGTGAAGGTGGGCAGGAAGTAACCCACCTCCTGTTACTTTGGAGGGAGGGAGGGGCTCGTGATGCTTTAGCTCCTTCCTTATTGGCCTTGACCGCCGTACAAAGGAGGAACTAAAAAATCACGCTTGACAAATCAAGATAGAGGATCGTTCTAGCCTTTTTTATCTATGGTAGAACTAAACTCTATTCTGGATTGTCTGTTCCAGGGCGCTGGATGCTTGGCGGTCATTGCGGTAAGACACACCCACTGCCACTGGTACTAAGGGATCCCTTTGCCCAGTATTCCACACTCGCTGAGGTGGCCTGAGGAGCAGCAAGCGGCTAGCCACCTCATGCAAGCTGAGTGGAACCAGCTTGTCAAAGCCCAAGAGATCCAGCTCTTACACAAGCCAAACTATGATTCATTTAGCCCAGTTCCATTAGCTCTTTAGCGCAACTCCAATAGCTTGTTTGATACAAGTAACTCCGCACATCTTTAATGCGATCTTTTAATAATTGCTTAATTTTCATATAATAGAATACATACTGCTCTACCACTGCCTCAGTAAATGTCTTATTTTCATAGAAGAAAAAACTAATTACATGGTTCAGAAACTTGCCTGTGGTAACGCACTGATTTTATTTACTTTCAGAAGTCATACCTCAGATCAATTTAACACTTCAGTTAATTCCAACTATGTTTAATAGTTCTCTGCAATTCCTTTCAAGTACTTAGATTACAAGGTTTAAACCAAGATACTGAAACAGTTTTCCCCATCATCTACATTTACTGGTTGCAGAATTTCACAAAAGTTTTTATTATTTGGCACATAATCGGAAGCAATGCTCTCCTGTTAGCAAGATGAGTGCTCCCTGGGTCTTCATCAAACAATGAAAATTTTGTCATAATTTCCTAATACTGCTGCAAACAGATATGCATAACAGACTCCCAAAACCTGATGCAGGCCTCCACACGACCCTTTTAACATGTAAATCTTTATTTGACTAGTCATAAGACCATTTCAAAATACATATACACACATACAAGACAAAACAAAAAGGCAAGGGTGAGCAACCATCCTTCTGCTTATGGTCAAATTCTTATTTACCCAATTTTATTTTTCAAATGGTGTGTGCTCTTTTCTTAATAGCCCTTAGAGTAAATAGACACAATCACGCTAGCTCTCTCCTGATCTTTCAGGAGAAAGTTTAGAAGATCTCTCTACTCCGAGGCCCGAGGTTAGATAATATTGGTTCCAAATATTTGGAACGGAGCTCAGAGTACGCTGGGCAGTCAATCAAAAAGTGTTCAACATCTTCCACAACCTGTTCCCCCCCAAACACAAAATCTCTCTCTGCTTGGAATATTGTAGTAGTGTCCTGTTTGTGTCATAAGTTGAAGTTGTTCAAATCTTGCTCTGGTGTAAATTCTTCTTAGGGGGAGCGGAAGTGGGATGGTCAGGTAGTTTTCGATGCTGGTATTCAGTCTGTGGGCGGCTAAGAAGTAAGTAGATATCAGCAGTGCGTTGTATAAGAACTTGTTTTGCCCTAGGTCATACAGGAACTGTAAAGGAAGGCCAATATTAGCCAGTTGGTTGTTTAGGGCCACTGTCCAAGATGTCTTGTGTTGGCACTGGACTTGTTCTTCGAAACATAAACGGGGGAGCCTGTTTAGGCTCATTTTGAAGCTGCTTAGTTTGAAAAGCTTCAATCTTGGTCAGGTTGGAGTTGCCCCAAATTTCAGCCCCAAACAGGAGCGATGGAATTATTTTGGCCTTAAACACTACCAGGGCAGGTCTAATAGTGCCTGAATATCTATGATGGTATAACCTATAGAGAGAGCCTGCAAGGTGGGTTGCTCTATGAGTGCTATGAGAAATGTGGTTAGCCCAGGCACCAGATGATGAAAACGTGATGCCCGTTATGCCAGAATGTCCCCAAAGTCATCAGCAAAAGACTTTCTTAAAGAATTCTTGACTATGCAGGAAAAGCACTGTCTGAGGCAAGATTCTCAAATATTTCCACAATAATTCTAAATAAACAAACCACTTCATCAAAAATGAACACAGTTATACAAAGGCTCCAGCGGCCTCCTCTGATGTGAAATATCTGTCTGTAGGGAAATAAGCCCCCGTTCATCCCAGTCCCACTGCACAAATGTAGTTGCTTCTATGGGTTCACTTTCCACTTTGACCAGTTTCATAAATGAGCACTTTTTATTCCATTCCACTTGGGACTGAGCACTTCTCGGTGTCTAAGTTAGCAAACCAAGGTATGTAATGCACAGATACAGTAAGCCATCCCATGCATGATTCTGCTTTGTATAGCATGGTTTTGCTTACACACAGTAGGTCAAAGGCATCTTCCTTTGTACAACACATCACTAAGTAAGAGACTCCACACCTCCCCAGGCAGTGAAGGTCCAAAAAGTCTGGATCAGTGTCAGCCTTCTTTCTCTTAACCCTAAAAGTGAGTTGCTTGGTACCATGGGCTCTTGCAGAAACAGAATCAATAAAACTGCGGTCGTTTTGCTGGTTAGACACCCTTGGCTTGACCATGAAGGAAGCCTGCCATTTTATCAGAATTATGGACTCCTGGTCTCAGCAGAATTCTCTTGAGCTGGAGAAATGTCATTCAAGATATCACTGATGCCTTCCTTCATCACGGGAAAGAACAACAAACCCCTGGAGCAGCGATCTGCAACCTGAAAACCAGGACATTTAGGGATATACACACAAAAAATTGAATGACTGCACGAGAAGGCACAACTGCACAACTATTAACTGCAAAGACAAAGGGGGGGTGACTTATGAAAATGGGCTGCCAAGGAGGACGCAAGTGAAAAAGGTTTGGAACCACCGCTCTAGAGCAACTTATTCCCAATTTCCCCAAAGTTCTACAGTACTTTGATACTGTATCCTTTCTACAGCTTATGTAAGCAGACAGAAAAATTAGTCAAGTTTTTCACCTTTAGCCCTCCACAGGTGTACAGAGGGCTTTCTGCACTGGCTAAAAAAAGCAGCACAGAGTTCAGCCAATCACTGGAATCACACAGTTTAAAGAAGGCAAAAGTGCCAGAGGCTGTCTGGAGGCAGAAGGGTGCATTGACTGAGTAAGATGGAAGAGAAAAATCCCTCATTAAGGCTTCCCTTCATCTTGTCAGCTAAAGATCCCTCTGACTACTTCTTTCATGGATGGTCACAAGCTACCTTAATAATTTCTCACTTGCCTTATTCCTATAAATGTTTCAAGTCCTCTCCAAAATATATTTCCTTCACTGAGCATAAGCGAAAAGTAGCTTTGATAACTCTGTTAACTTTGAAACCTAACATTGTTTCTCTCTTGGTGTCATACTGGCTGTGCAACCACCAATCTTTATTCCAGTATTCTCCTGCACACACGGACTATGTAAATGGCAGCTATTTCTCCTCAATAAATATGGCTTTTGTTGCACATGTGACTTTCAACCTTAGCCCACCATTCCTTAGGTTCACCTCGTCAAAAACATATATAGCTGTGGCGACTATTTGATACATCAGACAAGCATCCAAAAAGGTAACGGGAGTCCTTGCAGAAGGAAAAGGGATGTTTTTAATTAAGGAGTAAAATGTAGTGAAGGATAAGCTAGAATTTAACCTTCCGCAACTGCAAATGTAGCCACTCCTTCCCTCTCAGAGTTGCTAAAGCTGGGGGTTTAATGTATCACAGACACCCACCTTCCGACCATTTCAAAGGAAATCCTACTCTAAAACAATCATATGGATTTTAACGCATCACGACCTCCAAATTTCTTGAATCAATTTCTTCACTGACATAAGGGGAGGGCTGTAACCCAGCAGCAGATTATATATCTCCCACACCTCTCCAGAACAAGCCAAAGGCAAACTAATTTTGTGTATTTGCCAAGAAAACTGCATGGTTGAGTCCGTATAATTATTAGGGATTGCGTCTTGACTCTAGGGCATCCTTGTTTTCACTTTCAATCAATCAAATTTATTACAGTCCACAGACCAGATAATGCAAACAATGTAGTAAATATACCACTTTTTAAAACTGTCAGTATAACCAATACTAGAGGTATTTGAACCAAATGGCAAAAAATGCAGCAACTGCTAAGGTTACTTTTGATACTGTCACCTTAATGCAGTGGTTCCCAAAGGTGTCTGGGCTACGACCCATCTAATATAAGTTTACCAACTTGGGACCCACCTCTAGGAAATTTAACCGTTACCAATATGAATAAAGGACTTTTCAAATAACAAAGTTTTAATACAATTTTTTTATTACTTAATTCTACAGGCAGGCAGGGCCCACTCAATATTCGCTCGCAACCCACCAGTGGGTCCCGACCCATAGTTTGGGAAACCCTGCCTTAATGGATAGGTATCTTTTTTTTTTACTCTGTACAACATGTAATCAAATATACAACATAGAATTTTTAATTGTACACATACCAAATTCTCTCCCCGCCTCCTGAAGATCATTGCTACTTAATTGCTAAAGGTACTTATTAATTTCCTTAATTCTTCTCTCTGCATTATAGGCTCCTGGTCTATTTACAAAACTAAATATGGCTCTCCACTTTTCTTCAGCTGAACTTCTATTATGTATTCCCATAAATTTCATTCTTCTTTGTCTAGGAAGGTCATATTTGAAATAGTCAATAACATAGTTATAGCAGGTCCCCACTGTACATTTGCTTATTTTTTCCATGCCTTTGCTATCATTGCCAGGGCTGCCATTAACATCTGGTTAATCATACATTTTTGTTCTTCTCTTACATTTTTTCCTTTATATTTATACACATTACTCCTTGCATTTCATAAATTATCTTTTGCCAGAAAGTCATCACCTTAGGGCATAGACACCACATGTGGTGATATGTGCCCTTCATAGAAGAATCACAGAATCATGGAGTTGGAAGGGACCTCTAGGGTCATCGAGTCCAACCCCCTGCTCAATGAAAGATTTCCTAATCTCAGATAGATGTAGGTCTAGCATGTAGGTCCTTCATACCAGATGCAGGCCCTTCATACCACATCTGGATGTAATACTGGATGCCATGTATGAGAGTTCAGCTGCTGTCGTATACCATTTGTGTATAATTTTCGTGCTCAACTCTCATTTTCAGATTTTTCATTTGGTTAATTTCTTTTATCCTCTTTTGCATTTCTCCCATTGTTATGTTTACATTAATTTGCCACATCCCTACCATTCCTCTTAGGGTGGCTCCTTATCATACGACAACATCTTATATATACTTCCAGTTATTCCTTTCCTTGATTTCATCCTCCTCTTAATTACTAAATCCATTTTGGTTAGTAGTGTCCAAAGTATCTCCTTTACTTTCATCTCTGTTAAGCAGGCTGTGACTGCATTCAACTGTAACCTATTTCCCATTCGAAAAATGGTTTGCAGTTCCTGGGGAAGGGAGGGGGTGTTCAATATAAACCTTATTCCTTGTCCCTTTAGCCTTTCCATCATTGGTTTTGAGATTTTTTTTATTTTATTTTTTTTGTTAAGATCTGTAAAGATCTTCTCCTCCAATCCTGAGAAAAGAAGCCTAAGCATGAAACATACTAGGACCATGACAAAGGAGTAAGATGTCCAGGAAAGGTCCAGCAAGCTATGCCAATCCTCCTGTTGACTAGCAATTTATATTTCTCCAGTATGCCAAAGAGACTACTATAAAGAAGGCTAAATTTTAAAAAAATGTGCAAAAATGTGAGTCCTGAGTGTAACGCTGTAGCTAGTTAATTAGTTAGTTAGCTAGTTAACTCCTCTCGTGCTAAGTAGCATATCAGGCAACAAAATTATTTATGGCTTCGTCCCATTTTATATTCATCTGTTCGAGATCTTTTAGAAATGTTTGACGCCAGGTGTTACGAGGCCTTCCTCTTTTCCTATGACCATCTTAGTGGTGCCCCCACCATTGCCCTTTGGGGGATTTTCTCATTCTTCGCCTGTAGAACATGGCCTGCAAATCGTAGTCATCTTCCGGCAATGATTTTATGCAGGCTATGCAGGCCACTTCTTCATAAGACTTTTTCATTTGTGATATGGTGATAATATTTTATTTTAAACATCCGCTTCAGGCATTGTTGATGAAAAACATTAAGCTTATGAGCTGATTTCATTAACATTTTCCAGGTTTCACATGCATATGTAACCATTGGCAGAATGATTGATGATAAAAGCGGTAACTTCATAGGTTACTTAAGAATCATAAAATGTTCCTCTCTGAAGTAATGATCATGAATTCCTCTGAGCGCATGCAAAGTGTATTTCCCTCCTCCATGCATATGGAACACGGTCAGTAAGAGGCAGTGTGGCCAACTACAGACCCATATTCAAGGTACACGTCATTACACCAATATGATTATAAGGGTTCACTTAAAACATATTTTCCTACATATTCCTTATTGAGTTATAGGTGTGTCCTGTGGATCAGAACATCTTTTATGAAGCAAAGTATGTTTTCATGTCTCTTCCTTAGAATTTCCAAAATCAAAATTTTTAATTACAAGAGTTTTTTTAAAAAAAAATCCAAAGTAATGGTTTTTAATTAATTGACAAATTCAATCTATATGAAACATAACAAGGAAGGGTATTTTATTGACTCCTCTACAAAAAAGTACTTCATTCAGATTATTTGAGCTATCTGATAAAATGAAGATATTTCCGCAAAGCGCAAAATCAAAATACACTGTGTTATGAAATGTATTAGGCAATGGTTATCAAAACATCGCCTGCAAGTGTGCAGCAGGTGATCTGTGGGCTGATGAGATTTTCAGTGTTAATTCAGAAAAAAAGCTGACAGATCCTGCCATTACCTTGGGCTTCTTTTGAGGGCTTTTTAGCCACAACCACAGCAGCCTCTTTTCCATCAGGGGAAGGAACACCAGAAGTCTTCCCAGGCTGACTTACGGCTGGTAGCAGTCCCAGGTTAAATCACCATTCCTGGAACTAATGGGTAAAAGCTCAATGCTACAGTGAAAAGGGGGGCAGATAGCCCAAGAGCAGCCAAATAAAGGTAACCAAATAAACCCAAGATAGTACAGACAATGCAAGAAAAAGTGCTGGTTTTTACAGAGTAAGAAGTGCACACCCAGACACATCTGTGGCATGGTTTAAAGCAGTCCTTGGCCAAAAAAAAATTAAAGGCCACTATAAAAGGATACCAGAAAAACATCAGATCCAATGCTTACATGACTATACTTCAGATTAAACTGAGACTGCCCATTTATATAATATGGTCAGTTGGCGCTTACCACCACATTCTCCTCTTAACTCAAAAGGCCAAAGCAAGACACAATGAGTTCCTGGCCAAGACAACAGTCAACATCTACACTTGAGACTTTTCTCCTCAGCAGCACTATGCAACAGATCATATTTCTTTGACTGCTGGTCTATGTTTTGTTCCCTTTCAATAAGATGATTTAGGTGTCTATATAATAAAACCTATTTCTAGACACACTCTCTTTTTGATACCCAACTCATGCAATTTTCAAGGCTTCTGTTGTGCTCCATCAATTCCAAGTGATTGCAGAGTTTTAAGTATTTCATTTGAGATGTTTTACATATGCATCAGTATCGACTCACAAGGCACACAATTGCAATCTTAGTTCCTCTAATGCTACCTGCAGTGGCTGTTGCTCACTAAGATTGTTAAATGGCAGGCAAAAAAGCTGAAAGAAGTGGTCCTAAAGATCAGAAGACGTGGAGCTTATGGCAGAATGGTTCTATTAAGGAAGCAATTCAGGTCAAACATACATAAAAACTGACCACACTGAACATACTGGATTACTCACACAGCCAACCTTCAATTTTCTTCTAACAAGGTGATCACATAACATGCATAAGCCCCAAATCGTACTTGAAAATAAACAAACCACAGTTCATGATGAGAAAACGTATCATTAAAGCTTAGCTGGCTATGTAGGAATGTCACCCAAGTCTCCACTACAAACAGGTGCCGCATAAAAAATTAACAATCCTGGAGTTGCTTCATGCAGCACATCTGAGCCACCTTTTTTTAATTATACATGAAGGCGTTGTTACCTGCATAAAACAGGCCAAGAGGCACACAGAAATCATCTCCATTCTGAGATTTCTCAGGTTCCTTGCCAAGTAAACAATCTGGTGTAAGTAAAGGCAGGCATTTTGTAAAGAATACAGAACGACAATACTGGATTGTTACAAAGCAGGACAAATGAAAGAAGAGAAGCGACAACAGCCTGACTTTACTTCCATGACCAAAGCACAAGGGCAACAACACACAGGCTAAAGAATATACCATTTTGAATGTTCCAGCCACAAAAATTGCAAAATGCTGAAGACAAGGGCCTTCTCATAGTTCCACTACTCCCAGAGGCGCAAGGGATTGTGGCTCTCAGCTCTGCCTTAGGCTCCCAGTGGAAGTACATCCAGGCATCAATTTCAAATGGTTTTCAATGCCTGATCGAAAACATACCGCTTCACCCAGGTCTTTATTGGACAATTTCCCCGGAATGTATTCCTGATAGGGTGGGAGGCTTATATTTTAAAATGTTTTTATTTTTTTTGCGCTTTTATTGTAGGATGTAGCATGCCCTGGGACTCCAGGTGAAGGGAAGGAGACAAATTTAACAATAAATAAATTACTCCACAGCAGAGCAACTGCCCAGGACCATCAATTCAATTTTAACATTTCCCTAGAAGGATGGAAGAACAAACCAAGAAAACACACGTGATCTCAATGGCGCTTGGCCACAATAAACTCTATTCCACAGACATAACCAGAATAATGGTTCAATGGGGCAGGTTTTTCCTTCCAAGCTCTACCAAGATAATGTTACTTGTGAGAGTGCAAAGGCCATCTTCAAACAAAGGATTCACAATATTAGTGCATAATATTAGTGCACAGAATGATCCTGCCAATACTTACTAAGGGCTCTCAAGTGGCTTGCACAAAATAGAATTAACTTAAGGAGGATTTTCACGCACATTCACTTTGAGCAATTAGACTGTACGACCAAGACGGGGAGCTTCCAACGTCTTCCTTACAAGAACAGAACCTGTGTCTGTGGCGCCCCTGAGTCAAAGGCAAAGCCCACATTCTTCTAATCCGTGGCCTATACACAGTGGCAAGAGACAAATATCTAACTCCATTTTTGAGGGATAGGAATTTCTGCCCCCCTAAAACCAGATTTATACTTTTATTACAGGGACTGAAACCCATACAATTAAACAGGTAGCACTTTTTCTACAGAAATCTCCCAAAATCAGGGAACTACCTCTTTCTCAGTCCAGAGCAGAGCTCCCACAAACTGTTATTTAACTACTGATGTATCATGAACTTTTCTCTTTTAACATGGTGTTTTAATTGCTTTTAAATTTGTGCATATTTGGTCTTCTTTATCTGATATAGCCTATAGACTAATCAATAAATACTTAATGATTCAATTGTATCAACAAAAGAAAAGGTAACAGGTAGAAGAAAGTTTGGAAAATCAGCACTAACAAAAGAGATCTAGGCATGCCACAAGTGAACAACCCTTGTATTTTGTTATATTTCCTCTGACTCAGAGTCTTAGTCTGGTAAATCTCTGAACTACAAAGACTAACCTAGAAGGCTTCCCTTCTTAACATGTATTCACAGACTGAGATTAACACATTCAGCATGGGAAACTTCTGAACAAGATATATTCCTGCTAGTGAAACATGTTAGTCAACAACACACATTCTTCCACCTTTTTACACAATATTTTTATCAACAAGTATGCCACACTATGAGTGTATTTCTTATCACCCAATTTTGTTGTTGTTGATGATGATGCTATTGCTAGCATATTCTTTAACATTTTTATATATTTCCTTGGAACTTTTAATCTATTCTCTTCTGTCTTTCACTTTGTTAGCTATCATGGGACTATTTGTGAGAAGCAATGCTGTTCCAGCAAAGTCAAAATAGTGTGCACCCTCTGAAATGTGGACCGATGGCCTGAGGATGCCAGAAGCCTAAAATGCTGAAGATGAGTCCAGGTGCGGGTTGCACCTCATTCCTAGAGGGGCATTAACAGCATGTCAGCATACCTATAAACCTGCCTCTCTTTAATACGCATCTGTACTCATAACCATTCGTTTCTGTCACCATATCATTTTAATTTGACTGCTAACACACTGCAACTTATGTACCGTACTTCAGTGTAAAACAGGGGGAAAGAAACAGGAAGCCATAGTATAACAGAAGAAACAGAATGCATATTTAACTGAATCAAAGAATTCAGAAAAACATCTTTGTACAGCTTCAGAAATCTCAAAGATTTAAATATATTAGGCTTGTTATATAGAAAGTATACAGAATTACATGGTCAGACCTTTCATTTTAGTTCAATCTGCATGTTTCCATTTGTCCTCCAGCATTATAAAACATTATATATTTGTGCTCCAGTGTCATAAAACATTATATATATTTTGTGTGCCCTTCTGTCAACTGCCAAGCTAAAATTATATTCCCTTCAGACTATCATTTACCTTGGCACAAAGGGTCACCGAACCTCCAGCCATTACTGCAAATAGTCTGGAAAAAACTATTTTTCCTAATAACCATTACCATCAAATAGAGGGAGAGGGTTGAAATGTACTTACTATGCAGTTCACGATGAATCACATCTACTAGGTTCGGTTCATCACCCCACCAGAATATCCATAACTCCTTACAATCTGGTTTGACATCACGGCGCCAAACACACAGCAGATTGGCCTGTAGACAGCGGATAAAGCTCAGCAGGATTGGATCATCCTGAGCAGGGGCTGAGATGATGGGTCCACAATCACCATGGCCTTCAGAGTTATACCTTCGCCACTTGATGCCTGTGAGTTCTGCCTGTAAGAAACAAAATTAAGACAAATTATTAAAAACACCTAAATTAAGATCTAACGGGTATGTGCATCTACCTATTGGTTCTATATGAAATCACAGTTATATGCATAAGAGTTAATGAAACATAAGCAGTACTTTAAATCTGACACTGAAAAGCATACAATACCTTTTAGTACATTATCAGAAAAGAAGCTATACGGATTCAAAAATAACCTTACATAGAAGTATACTACCATATAGCCAGATGCTCTCTAGTCCATTGGGGGTCTTGGAATGACACTGAGTCAAGCCCCAGAATTGCAGAGCTGGCCTGGGACATCTCACCAAGGCAGCTGGCCAGCTCTGGCTCAGCTTGTCCTTATTTGGGTACTTTGCACAGCTGCCATAAAGGGTCACCACTACTGCAGAACTAGCTCCAAGTCGTCAGCCAAGGTCAGCAACCTTTTTATCATGCCTCACTGGACTTGCCCCCTCAGTCCAGTGAAGTTCTGCTCACCTTTGAGACACAGCACAAAGGCCAGCTCAGTTCAAGTGTCAGCACATCTCTTTTGCTATGTTAAAAGTTAATGTACTTGGGAGGAAAGGAGAATGCGTTTTAATGAGAGCCACACACCACAGGCATACGAAAGCCTCAAGGAAATGAAATTTTAAGGTACAATAGAGTACAGCAAAACTGTTACCTCTAGGTTGTCAACAAAGTAGTTAGCTTCATAAATCCCTAGTTCATTACACTCACTGCTGGATCAAACGCTCCTTAATGTTTGGAGTCCCATCTGATAGCAAGCCAAACCATTCAGAGATGCAATGAACCTGTTCCACTGTTTTTTTATTCCCCCTTCTCCTCATCAACCACCCACCCACTCATGCACTAGCTAAACTGCACATTGCCATCTACTTGCTGGTCTGGGCCGGGCTGGAATTCTGCCAACAGAACTCATTCATTCATTCACTCCATTTCTATCTTGCGTTTCACTAGAAGGTTGCAGTGCAAGTCACAACATTATGATAAAAATATAAGCACTAATACATACATATAAAAGGCAGCCTGCTCTCCCTCTCACCCTGGCAATACAACATTCAGAGGAAACAATGCATCAAAGGCCTGGGTGAAGCGGTATGTTTTAGCTACCACCAAAACCCATATAAGGTTGGTGCCCCGTGTACTTTCATGGAGAGACTATTCTACAGCTGGGGGACCACCACAGAGAAGACCCTCTCATGTGTTTCGCAATGCTTCTGAGGGTAGCAGAACTACGAAGTCATCGCTTTCTGACCTTTATATACAGGCAGATCTATATGGCTCTACAACAAACTTGAAAGTGCCACTCAGCGTGCAGGTGCTTGGTGCTTGCCTGGGCTTTCTTGGGAATAGAAGACTACAGTTTCTCCCAGCGCATCAACTATACAGAAACACCCAGCTCCACTTCTGAGAAGCCCTCAAACATAACCAGCTCCATGAAAGGTATTCCTCTAAGCCAGCAGTTCTCAACCTTCCTAATGCCGCGACCCCTTAATGGAGTTCCTCATGTTGTGGGGACCCCCAACCACGGGGGCAGAGCAGCTGGGAGGTGGGAGGGAAGGGCAGTGGGAGGCTCGTCGTGACCCCTCTGAAAGAGTAATTCGACCCCCAAAGGGGTCCCGGCCCCCAGGTTCAGAACCACTGCTCTAAGCTGAGTCAACCACGCCTGTGAGCTTCAACTGCCAGGAGCACTTGTCGTCTTCCACTCCTCAAAACATGAAACACCTGCCGGGAAACCCAGTGGCACTTTCATGGCCATGTGGCTTGCAGGAGCAGCCTGGGCTGGGCTGGACCAGCACGACAGAGGGTGTGGCCCATCATTTAATAAATCAGCAGCAGGAGGAAGCAGAGGAACAAGGATAAGGGGGAAGGCCATGCCACAAATGGGGAAGCCACGGGCACAAGAAGAGAAGGAAGCTGTTCCTAATGGCACCCCTAAACTTTTCAACTAGGTCAGGATTTGATTCATGTCAATCCAAACCCCAATCTTTATGTTCTTGTACATCTCTAGTTTATTATTAAACTAACCTGCCAAATGCAAAATGAAACTTTCCTTATTTCAGCTAAAATTATCTTTTAAAACAATGTTTATTTCACATGCCAAGCTCCCAAAAAATATATACTCTTTCTCCTCTACCTGCTCCTAACTGGTTGCTGAAAACTGACTTCATAGCAAAAATTTATACAATAAAAAAGTTATTCTAAAGCCATTCCAAAATCACCCTAAACACTTAATGCCATAAAGAAGTTAACTAATGCAATAAAAAAGAATAACAGCACTATTTTCAGAAAAAAGTTAATGCTTTAATTAAAGATTTAAGCTCATACAGGCTGAACCAGATTCCCTTCTACATTTCATTATTAAAATCAACATTTTCCGTTACCATACTGTATACAGTCTGTGGTCCAGGAAAATAAAGAATTCCCTTTTTCAGACGGCAGACTTTGTAAATGAAAATTTGGGTTTGGATAATGAAATGGGATAATAAACACAGACATTCCCCCTCCTGAAGTGAAAATCCACAAGTATAAGGTGTTCCTTGGAAACCATTAAGTGCATGATCAAAGAGTTCACGGATGCCTAGTTTCTCCTGTGACTAGAGCAGTGATGGGCAACCTTTTGAGCTTGGTGTGTCAAAATTCACCAAAAAACCGGGCGTAACTCGGGTGGTGTGTCACTTTGAGAAAAAACCCATAATTTCGGGATATTTCGCCCCAGAGGTCACTGCGGTTGGGTCCACAGTGCAGAAAGATAAAGAACCAGATAAAGAAAATAATTTATGCACAGAACTGAACTCAACTCATGGAATGAATGAATAACATAAACCTGTTTTTCTGCATCCGTGTCCACACTCACATATTGGCTTATCTAAGTAACATAGGATTTGCAGAAGAACATAAGAGGAGGCCTGCTGGATCAGGCCATCTAGCCCATCTAATCCACCATCCTTCCTCACACAATACTCACTTTCAGATGTTCGAAAATAAGCTGTTGGGCTGTGTTCACACCTGAGTTTTAATCCAGTTTGAGACCACTTTCCAAGTGAGAGAATGTATCACCAAAGTGAATAATCATTTTCTGTCCTCTTTATATAAAGATGTCTTTTCTAAGTTAGATAATGCAAAAAGAAAACAGCTTGAGACTTTGCTGATGTATTATCTCACTCTGAAAGTGCACTGAAGCTGGATTAAAACATGTGTGAACGCAGCCCCAGATTCATATAAGCAACAACAAAAGTAACATCTTAAATATACAGCAGTACCCCCAACTGCCCAGACTTCTTCCCGGTTACAGAAACAACCACAATAATACACTCCTCATTCAAACAGCTTCTTTAAAAACTTCAGCTCAACAAAAATGAAGCAAGAGAAAAAATATAGCGTAAAATATAGGACGAGAACAAGAATGTAAAACTAAAGTGAAGCACAACCCCCCCTTAACTACCCCTTCCATTCCTCTCTTTTACACCCCTCCATAAGCAACCCCCTCAAACAAGTAATTATTTAGCACATCAAAATCAAGCAGTATTGTTTACTAACCTGAAATATAAGCAATTAATTATTACAACAAATTCAAACCCATAAGCAAGCAAGCAACTATTTTAAAGCTAAAAAGAGAGAGATTGAGAGTGTGGTGAAGGGAAGGGTGGAACTAGGTAGCAAACCTTCTTCTCCCCAGCAGCCGGCTCAGAGGCAGAGGCGGAGCCTGCCTGTCGTCCTCAGCAGGGTCGCTCCGAGTGTAAATAATGAGAATGAGTGGCGGCGGCATTATCTACCCTCGGAGCGATCCTGCTTACGACGACAGGCAGGCGGTGGTGGAATACTTTTCTGCATGTGTCTGCATGCGTCCGCATGTCATCAAAAATGACTACGCGTGTCAGTGCTGACACGCGTGTCCTCGGTTCGCTATCACCGGACTAGAGAAAGCAGGAGGAGCAGAATCAGAAGCTTTGAGAGTAGCAACTGAGTAGCAACTGAAGATAATCATGTCATTTCTTAACTTGATTTGGTCTTCCTGTTTCCTCAGCCCATCATTTGTAACACCATAATTCTACTAATCTTATTTTAAAAAATAACATCTCAAATCATCAAAGAAAGCAATCAACCAT
The DNA here is from genome assembly GCA_023333525.1 of Aspidoscelis tigris stejnegeri. NCBI lineage: Eukaryota > Metazoa > Chordata > Lepidosauria > Squamata > Teiidae > Aspidoscelis > Aspidoscelis tigris. The sequence continues at coordinate 9,095,028 of JALMGA010000022.1, forward strand.
CCCCTTCTTTTTGCTGTGTAAAAGTTTTTTCTGTGCCTCTGCCTTCCTTTGGTGTCACGGCCAATTCTGATATATCAACACAACTAGTAATGTTATTGGCATTAACACATGTCCTGCACTTTGCAGCAAGACAGAAACACACAGCAACACACAGCGATCACTATAAGAGCTCTTCCATTGCTTGCCACTTTGGTAACTGCTCAACAATTATATACTTCCAGAGAGCTGGCAAGGAGCAAATCTCATAATGGCAATATCAGCAGCAGGAATAACTCTGTCTCAGCCCATCACAGTTTTAACAAACTAATGGAAAAGCCTTTCCTAATTTATCCCAGATAAACACCTTCCTCAGATTCCCCTGGTGTCAGTAAGCCATAACTCATGTCCTCAACCTCAGAAGTGTCCACTTGTAAAGTGAGGAGCCAACCAAAACTGCTATACTAAATAATTTTAGTATGCAACTAGTAAAAATCTATAAAATAAACAAGTAATGTCACGTAATAAGAAATAAGAACCAAGTTACTTGAGTCCGCCATCTTAATAAAAAAAAATCTGGAATTTTAGGCATAAGAAGTCTTGTTTGTAGAAAGAGAAGAATTGAACTTTTCACTTCTACCCATATTGAAACGTACAGTTCCAAAATACCCTTCCCTGCAGACAAACTGTGCAGCCCCACCATGTTTTGGGTATTCCAACAAAGATCTGTGACTCCCATTGCTGCCTCTCCTTAGGTGTTTTATTCAAAGACTATCCATCCAATAGTCCAACAGTGCCAGCCCTTAAATGTTTAAATTCAGTCCAAGCTGCACTTCTACAATTTACAATGGAAGTGGTTTTCTTACAAAGACTTTGTATTTCGAGAAAACCACTTAACTCTCAGACATCTTCAAAAGAACATTCACAAGGATGTTAGAATTTATACCAAAAGAGAACTATTTCTGCACACCTGTAAATAAGCAATAAAAAAATACAATAGTGATAAACTAAAAAAACTGAAATATTTTAACCTCTACTTATTTTCTTCTACAATCATTTGTGCTAGAAGCAAACTTGCATGCTTGTCTTCTGTTAAACATTAACAACCAGGGATCTTGTATTGATAAATCCAGCTGAGCTCAAAATAATTTACTTTTAAGTAAACATTATAGAAATGCACTACAAAACTAGGAGAGAATAAAATCTTTACTCGCCAACTTCCAAACTCCTCAAAATGCTCAAACACTACTGTTATTGTTACATATAATAACGTTGCATTTTCAAAATCTATCCTCTGACATTTATGAAATAAGGATTTTCTTTAGGATCACTTTGTAGATGGAAAGGCCCTTCCAAGGATGCATTTTTTAAAAAATCATGTCAAGAATCTTGAGAAACTCTTATAAATAACCGAAAATGATAGCTCACACTCCCAATTCCACTACAAAATTTACAAAACAGTTCCCACGGTGTTCTTCCCCCTTTTTTACTACTCTGATTTCATAAGCCAATACACAATGTTGCAAAATGAAGCTTCAGCTTCCATGATTCCGTCTGAACAAAACCAAGCCTTCCTGTTTGGCTCGATTCAGAACTAGAGTCAGAGACATATAAAACGCAGCATGCAGAGTTTGAATCGAACTGTTCGCTTCAAAACAAATCAGTCCCTTTCACACAGGGACTAGTTCAGTTTGTAACAAACCAATGGAAATGGAACAGTTCAAAATACTTTCAATTCCAAGCAAATTTGCACTTATGTAGGAAGCAGAGCAGGCAGGCAGGCGTAATACAGTAGAATGCCAAAAATCCAGTCAAGATATACACTCCCTCACAAGCAAAGAAGAACTATTTTTTGGTAATATTAAACATGGGTTGAGCAAGCCCATCAACATTTAATCTTTACTATCTTTTTTTAAAAAAAGCAATCTGTCCTTCAAAAAACATCTGAGGATGATTGACAGAGGAAAGCGTCCCCCAGGACTGGTTTCGATAGCAAGTCAGCAATCGTTTTCACCTCTTAAGAGTCCCAAACCATAGTTTGATTCACTATGGACCATTGCATAGCCTGCTGCAATTAAAGCAAAGGCGTCCTCTCACAACTCACTTTTCTAATTCCAGAAAACAAGTTTTTCCCCAGAAACATGAATCACCTACCACAATGTAGATTTTTAAAACAGTAAAGTAACTTCACTGTACAATCACTTTGGGAAACAATTTTGTTTACCAAGAATACATTGGTATTTTCCGCAATCCCCCAAAATATATACACACATTACCATCTTATTCCAGCTGCTAAACATTTTCTCCAAACCAGCCAGCCTGGGGGCATCTCAGCTGCCAGAGTGGAATGCACAGGCCATAAGGAAATCCCCAGTAGGTCAGGTGTGAACTGAAGGGTCTGCTCTTAATCAAGTATTTCAGCTTTGGCACAATTTGTGCCAGCTACTTCATCGGAACAATCTAGCAACTGTTTGCAGCAAATAAAAGCTATTAGAAACCATAAGAGTATCAAAATTCAGAATAGTGCCTTGATTTACAGCCCCCTAGCAAAATTCTGAAGTCAGAAGGCAAAAGTTTGGCCATCCAGGGATTTCTCCATCTCCAGGACCCTTCTTCCCACAGTTCAAGAGTTTGGTTAATCTGTGCAGGAAAATGAGTTCCCAGTAGGGAAGGGCCAAAGCAGGATCTAAACAAATCACTCTGCTATGATTGTTCCTGGGTTGCAAGGTTCATTATGATCACTGCAGGGGATTGTGGGAACCTAGTTTGGTGATACCCCTACTGTTTTTACACCTGTGGCCAATACCACAAATACCTGCCAACCCAAACCAGGCCAGTTACAGCGATCTACACAGGGCTGCCCTTGAAGATGGTTCAGAAGTTGTAGCTAGTGCAAAATGCGGTTGCCGGGGTGCTGACCAGATGCACATCACGCCAGTTTTAGAAGGGCTGCATTGGCTGTCAATTTACTACCGAGCCCAATTCAAGGTGTTAACTCTGACTTACAAGGCCCTAAATGACTTGGGCCCCAAAGGAACGCCTTCTCCCATATCAACCTGCCCGTTGCCTTAAGATCTGGAGGGGAGGCCCTCCTGGTTGTCCCACCGCCTTCAGCAGTGAGGCGCGTGGGCACCCAGGAGAGGGCCTTCTCAGTAATGGCCCCCAGGCTATGGAATAGTCTCCCCCTTGAGGTGCATCAGGCTCTTTCTCTGCTTATGTTCAGGAATGTGAAGATGCACCTCTTCACTCAGACCTTCAGCTAAAGGTTGGTTACGTTTTCCTCACTGCAAATACTACTCTTTTAATTGATATTGTGTTGTGTTGTTTTTAACATGTTGGATTTTAAATGTTGTGATGGTTATTATTGTTTTAATAGTTTTTTTATATATATGCTGGATTTTAAAGGTTGTTACCCACCCTGAGACCTTCGGGTATAGGGTGGGACAGAAATATAAATAATAAGTAAATGGACCTTTACTTATTCTGCGACCTACAGAATGCCCCAGAAAGCCAAGCCTAGAGAAGTTTATGGGTGTTTTTCCACTGTCACTAGAAGTACCCATTAAGTACCCATTAATGGGTACATTAATGGCATTTAGTACCCATTAATGGGTACTTAATGGGTACTTCTAGTGACAGTGGAAAAACACCCTATGTCTCCAATCTCACAAAGCCTCAAACATCCACATATTTGGCCTTCTGGGAAGACCTGTAGCCCTCCAGTCTCAGAAGAACAGGCCCAGCAGCACTTCTAAGAGCCACACAGTGGATGACAGAAGCTCAGCCCAGGCTAAAGAGTCAGTAAGGAATGAGCCACAGCAATTTGAGGGCAGCACGTGGAGTGAAGCTGCAAGAGCAAGGGGGAAAGGGGGAACCCACAGGCATGAAGGGAGAAAGCAGACACTACAGGGCAACAGAAGACGTTGGGGGTGGGCGTCACTCAAACCATCACAGACAATCTTCAGTTCGCTATGGCCAAACCTCCCACAGACCAGTTCAACACACCTTTGGAAAGTTGGATGGTTTTGAGTGGAGTGGGATGGAATGGGCCACTGAGTGCCCTGTCTCCCAAGTCCCACCCACGCTATTTGTGTGTTTCAGAACTGCACTGAATGAAAAACTGTCTTGTTGGGAGGGGGGCATCGCACAGCAAATGTGATAAGCAAAAGCCACTGTCCGGGGTAGGAAGTGCTGCATGCTTCCGCCACAGCATCCATGTGTTTTTGCACTGTTTTCCATGGGAGAACCTTTCCAGAGAGACGGTCACTAGGCTCCTTGTAAAACAAATTCATTTTTTCCACAGTCTTGCATTAAAAGGCTAATCCACCAATCAAATCAGTCTAAATGTCAGGTAGGCTTGCCAACTCCAGGTTAGCCAGTGGCCACAGTTCTTCTAACCCCCAGTTTTGCACTAAAGTCAATGGCTCAATTTACATACATTCTCTTTGCACTGTATTTTTCCAGAGTGGAATCCTAGGGTAAATGAAGGAACTACTATAATAACACAAAAAAAAATTATCCTCCAGGCAACCTTTGTTCTCACATCCAGTGACCCCACTCAAATTTTCCTAGATTTCACTGAGATACAGGTGTTGTCCTCTCTGAGCAATGGCTCACAACCCCAGGAGATCTTGCAACAAAAAATATTTCAGACCTGGAGGATGGGGTGGGAAGGAAGGGTGGAGGTAGGATGAAGGGGGTTCTATTTTTTATTATTATTATTATTAATTGAAAATACAAAGGTATAATATATAAAATTGAACAGTAGCATCTTGTACAAATGAAACAAAAAATAATTCAACAAGCAATAGACTGGAAGGGTATGGAGCAAAACAGGTAAGTCTATATAATGTTGTGGGTTAAGCAGAAGCCAGGTGAGGAAGCAAGGCATTCAAAGCAGGAGTTCAAGAAGATTGATGGAAAAGCTTCATTAATTTGTAACTCAGTGTATTTCTTCCCAGCTTCTAAAATCAGAGACCATCTTTTGAAGAACTGATCTGGAGATGCAGCATTGGACATAGTGTCGAGTTGTTTCTAAATAAAGTCATTGATCATCACTAACCATACTCTACACAGCCATTTGCCCTTACATAAACTTTGAGCTGACTTCCAATGCACAGCCACTTCAGCTTTCGATGCAGTGAGTAGTGATATGATTAAATCTTCATGATTAAGGTTCTTATGCTTATCAAGAAACATTAAACGGAAAACTAAGGTCAGTATAAGAATAATTCTTTGTTGTAAAATCACACTGATGGTCTCTTGAATCATGGACCAAAATTCTGAGATAACTGGACAGGACCACCACATAGTATGTAGCTCCCAATTAGCTTGTACCCATGCCAGCAAAGAGGGGAAATCAATGTGTTAATGTGGTGAAGTTTTAAAGGAGTGATGTACCAGAGATAGAATCCCTTTAAGGAAATTTTCCCTTCTTTCTGAGATTTCAATGTTGATTTAGTTTTAAGGGGATTTTTCCAAGGTTTCTACATCATACGGAATAAGAGCGTCATCTTCCCAAAGTGGCTTCAGACCTAATGAAGGTGATAGTTTATATTCCAGCAATAAATTACAGATTTTAGAGGAAATTCCCTTTTTAATTAAGACAGGACCTGTGAATAAAAATTCAAAGGGAGTCAGTTCTCTAGATATGAGGGGATTGTCATGTTTTCTGGAGAGAGTGAAGGAGACTGGACATTTCTAACCATCTAGTTTGAGGGAGGTCTAAAAGGGACATTTCTTGTATGGTTTTTGTAGCTAAATCCGAGAGCTGAAAATCTTTAGCAAAGCAGAAATTTAGGGTCTTAAGTTTAGTCCATGTCCCTGAAGAAATAGAAGGGGTTTGAGGGAGAAATTGGAGATGGGTAATAGGAGAAGGAGAAGGCGCTAACAAAGATTGCCATTGTTTCCAAACAGTTAAGGAGCTCTGAGTCTATTGATCAGAGGGATAATTTGAAGGAGGTTTTAGTTTAGAATGGAGGAAAGTGTAGGCAGAACAAGATAGAGTGGAGGCCCAAAGAGGAGGGAAGGAAGAGAAGACTCAGAGAAAATACTGAAGTTGGCAGGAATTATAATAGTGAGATAGAGAGGGGTACCCTCAGCCTCCTTGTAAACACTGATTTAGCCAGTCTTGGCTTTTTATTATTGAAAATAAAAGGGGGTTCTATTTTTAAATATGTTTTACTATTCGATATGTTTTAATCTCACTGTAACCCGCCCTGGAACCATTCGGTGAAGGGCGGGATATAAATTTTCTAAATAAATAAAATAAGCAGCCACATGGCAGAAATCAGACAAATCTTCATGAGATTTCAGTAAAAGGTGGAGAAACTCCAAACTAAGAGCACTCAAAGCCCAATCTTCAATTAGGTAAGAACGATCAAGTTGAACACGACATGTACCTAGGCTGATTTTTATTCCTGTGTAACATACAGTCAGCAGAATTTTATGGCTTCTCCATTTGTAGGATCTCGCTGACACCACAAAATTATCTCACAGCAAATGCAAGACATGTTTCAAACAAACTGATAGATCTGCAAGTAAAACAACAAGGCCCCTTAAGATCGGAGCCCCCGGGACAAGCAAGTCTCACAGGTCACGGGTCACTTTTTTCCTCAGCTTTTACCAATTTTTATTCATTATTATGGATTAAGAACAGCAACTTCAAAAATTGTTCTTAAATATAACATAGTCCTGAGTAATTGTTCTTGAAACTGTCTAATGCCTCATGAAGAGTTTGAAGGACCTCCAAGGGCACAGCGCACACCGACTCAACAAGGGAGGAGGCAAAAATTATGCCAGTGCCCCTCAGGCTGCAATGCTGCTGCTGCAGGTCCCTTATCTCCGTGATATCAGCACATCACTGCAGTGAGCCCATGAGCCCCGGCAGCCCTGCAGAAATGGAGCACAGAGGCAGGCCCTCCCTAATTCTGGCATTGCGTTATGCTTTGGAACAGGGCAAAAGAGATGACCGGATGGGGTTTATACTTCTTGAATAGGGATGGTAAGGAAATGTTCATCACCTTCACAATTTGTACAAACTGAAACTTTGCCCTCAAATTGAATATCAGCTAGATTTGAAGACTGACCTTCACATGCAAAGCAAAAGCTTCTTGTGCATGCGTTCCAAGCTTTGTTACATTCAAAGCAGCTGCCCAGTCACCTCCAGAGAGGATTTGGATCAGATCAGATTCAGAAATGCAACAGATGGTGGCAAGGATCTGAAGTTATTTCGAAGCCTAGCACATCCAATGGGGCTTCAGTCACACAAATGCAAATTTCTGGCCCATTTGCTTTGATGTGAAGCAAATGGCAAAAATGAAAATAAAAATAAATAGTGCAAATCGCTATTTTGGAATCCAACGTGAACCTGATCCCTACTATATATGCACATCCTGAACTACAGTCCCCCAGGTGATAACATTTAGGCTGAAAAGGTTATGTAGAAAAAGTCATACTCAAGGTTATTTCTCATATCACATGGCCTCATAGAGCATAGTTTGCTTTTCCACAGTCCATAAAATGTGGCTTTCCTCTCTTAATGCAATATGCAAGCTAGCCTCTTTGCCACTACTTGGCTTTCTCATTTCCTCCCACTGGGAACAGTTACAGGCATAACACAGGTTGCTGGGGGAAAGCCACAGCATTAGGCAAGGGACAGCTAATTTTTAAATGCCACCAGTTGAGATACTGTCATAGTCAAGCTTATTCAGAGCAACTGACACACACCACACGCTTTGGTACATCAGTGCTACCACAATCAGCTGTTCAGATCCACAGCAAAAGACCACCTCATAATACCTGTGGATATATCAGGATCAGACAACACAAAGTGATGATTTCATGTTTGCTTTTCCCTCACCTGCAGTTCTCCTGGAAAATGCAATGCTCTGTTGTTGACAAAGCCAAAAACAATTGCAGATCAGGTTATTTAAAGGAATACCTCATCCAATACAATGAACCTAATCCCTGGTATTTGGATAAGATTTAACAGGTGAGCTGTGGTGGTCCAGGAAAAGGACTTCTCTGACACCAGGCTAATGCAAGACACTGTCTCCTAAGTAAGACTAAAACTAAGGGGAGGCCATCACTTACCTGGTGCCCTGTTCAAGTGAAGCCTCCTCCTTCCCTGCCTCAAAACACCACAATTTCACAATTTCAAGTAAGCCAAAAGCACCAGAATAGAACCTCAAAACTTGTGCTTTCCAAGCAGGCTACAGGTATGAGTTCCAAAAAAGGCCTTCTTGAAACGTGCAGTCCATTCATGCTTACATTTATAGAGTATAAAGTGTGTATGACTTTCACATTTCAACACAAACAAGTTGCCTAAGATTTTCATAAGCAGCACGTTACGCTCACATCACATCAAGAACAATTTGTGAAAAATGTGCTCTGCTCTGCATTGGTTCATACCAAAGCACTCCTCCCACCAAAAAAAGCCACTTCCACACAATTCCCCTTATCACTATACTTCCAAAGGAAAATGGGGGGTGCAGAAGAGATGCTCCTGTTCCTTTCTGGTAGAGGCAACTCAGTTACACTGATTTTCCTTCTGCACTCTGAATTAGCTGTTCTTTCATGTTTTAGAGAACCCACAACCTGTACTGTAACCAAATCGTAATCTGAGCTTGTCTGGCAAATGTCTGTCATCTTAAAGGTGTTTGCAGCATCTTCTACCACTTAAAATAAGTCAACAACAAAACCAAAATTGAAAACTAAAGAAAATAACTAAGAATTTTAGGGAACACAAATGAGGAATTAAGGGGGTGCTTTCCAGACACACATTTATTTCATCATCATGATTGTGTCTGCCAGGCTACTTAGCAAAGGTCAATAATAGTGATCTGAAGCAAGACTAAACAACCCCCAGCATGTAACAAGCTGCAGCATAATCATAGCAGCATCAAGATATATCATCTACGCAGCCTTAATATTTTATCAGCAACACTGGCATTTCTCCAAGAGACAGGTGGTAGGCCAAAGGCCACAAAATCCTAACACATACACTTTCTGAGCATTTGCATCTTGAATGGCAAAAAAATAAGGAAAGTATCTCATCAGGAAGGAACCAATTATGCTCCCAGAAACTGTTTTTAACACTGTTCTATTTCATTCCAATCTTTAAAAAAAGTCTTATACGCTGACCATAATTTAAGTGAAAGAGCAATTTTTTAAATTAGCCATCAGGCAACAATTCAGAATTTGATAAGTGTATATGAAGATGACATGTCACTCTACTTCTAAAGCACATAATGTGTAACTGTACCACAAAAATGTTGATTATCTGATACACAAAATAAAATTCCTTAGGAAAATGGCATTTTAATGTGTCTATAAAAGCAAGGAATGCTGCCGATACAAATCCTTAGTTAAGTCAGTTATCATCACAGCAATGCAGCTACATTGAAAAATACATGTTTGGAGACAAAGGCTTATCTGCACGTATCAAGCAAGAAAATTACTATAATACAGAAGGCCTGGCCTGATCAACAGCCTCTGACGTCCAACTTGCCTGGCAACAAAGAAACAAAGAGACTACATAAGGGCCTGATACCTTTTACTCTTTAGATACTGTAGATACAAAAGTCTCTTCTCACATCCAGGCTGTGCTAGACGCACTCTGGTCTTTGAGAGAGACAGGAAGATCATTTATCTCGAGAGGAAAACAGAGGCTCAGGCCTTAGGATAACTATGCCCAGGCTGAACCTGGAGATAGGAGGCCTGACCTGAGGACCTGTCACTTCAAATAACCAATGGGCAAATGCTATGGCTACCACGCACAGGACCTTGAAGAAAACACTCCCATCTGTGTTCGTAAGGCTCTTCAGTCAAGACCTTTTTCGTAATTCACTTCCACAAAGGAATCCCATGAGCTACCAGAAGGTACCATAGTCCTATCCCTCCATGGAAATGCTTAACAAGCAATACAAACAAATCAGGGGCAAGTGCTATTACTACAGGAACCACAGTAACAATCTGGGAAGGAACCTCACCCTAACACTAGCTCTATGCAGAACAGTAAAAGATGAATGAAGTATAGAATAGATTTAGGACTAACAGAAGGCTAACTGAAACCAGGATGTGTTTCCTGGGTAGCCTTGATCCTTTTTTCTAGCCTACTGAGTGACTGCTCCCCAATGTTGCAAGTATTCAGGGACAGAAAGAGATTGCTTTTGTTGTCACTGATCAAGAAAATGTTATTATTTAATTATATAGCACTATCAGTGTACTGATCTGTACAACAATAAACAAAATTACAAATTACAAAACTGAAGTTAATATAAGCAAAGTGAGAATTACAACAATAACAAAAATTTAAAGTTATCAGCAACAATAGGGCAAAATTCAATGACTACAGTAAAAATAAACAACTTGACAGTTGACTCCAGCAATTCTAGGGCAAAGGCCTTAGAAAATAAAAATGTTTTAGCTGTGTCTTAAAAGCGTATAACGTTGCAAGGGAACACAGGTGGTCAGGAAGATGATTCCAAAGGTAGAGCGATGAGGAAAAGGAACGGGGAGGACCAAGCAGAAGAGAGGCTAGGCAAGATGAGGCAACAAGACTGAGATGATCTTAGTACATGGGAGGGTGTGAGCAGAAATTAATGTAGACAGATAGCAAGAAGTGAGATTATGCAGGGCATTGAAAGTCAGTATAAAAAGTTTATATTGAATGCAATATGGAAGCGAAAGCCAATGCAAAGATTTCAGAAGAGGAGTAATATGAGCAAAGCGACTGGCAGCCAGCAGAGTGTTGTATGGATATTACTGGTTTGAGGTGAGATATTGGAAGAGTGGATAAGAGGAGACTACAGTAGTCGAGCCTCGAAATAACCAAAGCATGAACAAGAGTCTCGGCAGAAGAAACCGAAAGAAATGGCCAGATTTTAGAAATGTTATAATAGAAAAAAGCAACAAGACTTAGCTATGGAGCCGACATGTGACTGAAACAATAAAGAGGAATCAAAAAGAAAACCAAGACTACGAGTTTGTTCAGTTGGAAAGATGGAAAGGTTATTAACTCTGATAGGAAAGTCTGATGATGGAATGAAAAAAGAAGAAAAACCGGGAGGAAGGATTAAAAGTTGGGTCTCGGCCATATTCAGTTTAAGACGATGATTACACATCCAGTCACAGACAGCTTCAAGACAAGTCAAAATTCGGTTGGCTACTGCAGAAGAAAGTTCAGGAGCAGAAAAAAAGATCTGAGAGTCATCAGCATAAAGATGATACTGAAACCCAAGCGAGCTGAGAAGCTGACTGAGGGAAGATGTGTAAGAGAAAAAAAGCAAAGGACCGAGAACAGAACAGCGGAAAGAGGGAAAGAAGACGACAGCTGATTACCTACTGAAACTCTGAATGGCTGATTGAAGAGGCAGGATGAGAACCAAGACAATGGGCCTATTCGCACTTGGCTTTATTCTGGAATATATCCTGTAATAGGGACTTGCTGTCCATATGCTAGGGCAAGCTTCGGCAGGCCCAAAGTGAGATCTGCTAGAGTCTGCATTAGCATGTGGACCACAGACCCCTATCTTGGGATATACTCCAGAAAAAGGCCAAGTGCGAATAGGCCCAATGCAGAGTCCTGAAAGCCGAGGCTGCAAAGAGAGTCTAAGTTAGGTGTAATCTACTGTATCAAAAGCAGCAGATAAATCAAGTAAAATGAGTATAGAGGAAAAGCCTTTAGCCTTACCTGAAATAGGTCATTAGTAATTTTTGTCAGAGCAGTTTCAGTAGAATGAAGGGGACAAAAATCAGACTGAAAAGGGTCAAATGCAGAAGAGGAAGCGAGAAAATCAAGACAGCGAGTGTAAACCTCACGCTCTAGAACCTTAGAGAAAAACAGTAGGAGTGAAATTGGGCAATAATTGGAAAGAGAAAGTGGATCTAAGGAAGGCTTTTTGAGAACTAGAGTAACTATGGCATGCTTAAAGTCAGAAAGAAAGAAACCAGGAGAGAGAGAGAGAGATTAACAATATGCAAGAAAATGAGGAAGAATAGAAAGAAGAACCAAAAGCAAAAAGCAGGAGGGGAGGGGATCAAAATGTAAGACTGAAGGGTCATCTACAAATAATGGTCTGAATTACATTCTATTATGACACATTTTATTTTCATGGCTCGTGCCTTTGTTGTTATGGCTTTTGCTACAACAATAAAGCATTTGTCCTTGCTATAAAGACTTCTGACTTTGGATAACATATTTACATGCATGTCAGAATCCGTATATGTCATGGAGTTTGAGACCTAACAGCATTACAATGTTTATTCTGCCATGTCTCAACATCCGCCTTTTATGAGCAAAAATGACTTGGGCCCCAGATATCTAAAGGAGCGCCTTCTCCCATATCGACCCGCCCGTGCCTTAAGATCTGCAGGAGAGGCCCTCCTGGTTATCCTACCGCCTTCAGAGGTTAGGCGGGTGGGCACCCGGGAGAGGGCCTTCTCAGTGGTGGCCCCCAGGCTGTGGAATGGTCTCCCCTTGGAGGTGCGTCAGGCCCCTTCTCTGTCTATATTCAGGAAGGCGGTAAAGACGCACCTCTTCACTCAGGCCTTTGGCTAATGCTCTTTATTCTTCCCTCCTTCCAAAGACCACTGTTAAACTGTTTTTATATTGTTTTTATTCTTATTCTTATCATCATGTTGGATTTTAAACCTTATGTTGGTTTTATTATATTGTGGTACAATTTTAATGTGCTTGTTCTTAAATGTTGTAAGCCGCCCAGAGACCCTCGGGTATGGGGCGGGATATAAATATAAATAAAAATAAATAAATAAAAATAAATGAGACAGGTCTAGAGCTTTTGCTGTTAAGACCAGATGTGCTGCAATGAGGATGTGAGAATGCCATGGAAGTGACCAAGTGTCTCCTTACCATGCTGCTTAAGCTACCAATTGCCAAGAAAAAGGGGCAAATAATGGCAAAAGGGCATCAACGTAAATAAGCAAATACCAAGACAATGTCTTGTTCTGTGTAATTCTGCAATATAGCATGCTACTAGCAAAACCTATGTCTACGCTACCAGGGAAAACTGATGTGTCTCACACTACACTCAATTCATCAGCAAATGAAGGAGAGGAGGGAAAGGAAGGACAGGAGGAGGAGGAGGAGGAGGAAGAGGTGGCTTTTCTACTCTGCTTTTCTCACCCATTCAAGGGGACTCAAAATGGCTGACAAACCTTCTGTTCTTCTCCCCACAGCAGATGCCCTGTGAGGTAGATATGGCTGTGAAAAAGAGCTGTGACTAGCCCAAGGCTACCCAGTTGGCTTCATGGAGGAGTGCAGAATCAAACCCTATGAGTACGAGTAAAGCACTCTAACCACAAGACGAAACACCACGTATCTATTCCTGGAGAAAAAATCTTTACCAGGAAATACTGAAAACATATCCAAACAGAAACAGAACACACAAAATTGCAAAAGAACAAAGAAAAATGTGTTTTCCATTTTCTGCAGGTTATATACAAAGGCAACGATAATAATCTCTGAAAAAAAGTTTATCCTAATCAAGGCACATTAGTTTTTCCCCCTGTAGATCAATACAAAAGCAAGTAAAAAATTACAATAATCATAGCAAAAAACACTGATTTAAAACTAAATGAACAAAAATGACCCAAAACCTAGCTGAATCTCCCCACAGTGATGATCTATATTACTCCGAATTGTTCACATGTGAGCTGCCTTTATTCAAGCCTATTGCTTATCACTTTATAGATCTCAATGGCTGCTGCACCATATTTGGCAGCTCTGCACGGCGCGTCTTATCCCACAAAGGAAAAACAACTTAGAAATTGCCAGATTGCCCTGGAAAATTATGTCAATAAGACTTTGAAAACTGTTTTGGTAATAAGAACACACGTTGGACAGATTCTACAGCACCATGACCACAAGGATGCATTCATTTACACATAAAAATTCTGGCAAATCTCCCACTGAGAATCGCAGCTGGTAAAAAGGCTCCTTGTTGCATGGCGGATAAAAGTGCAGATAAGTAGCTCCCAGGTGCCTGACCAGAGTACCGCATTACAGACATTCTCTGGTAGGATGTGAGGTCTGGCTGACCACATTCTCATGTTCGTTATCAAGCACTCTTTCCTTAACAACTCTGATGGCTCAGGTGCACTATAAAAATAACAGTAGGGAGGCCTTAGCGGGCAAGCTAAGTACTGCTTAGTACTATTTAATGCCAGGCTTTTTTTTTACTGTATTTCTTTTTTTTAAGTATACATAAATCATTTGTTGGGTTCCCAGAAGAGTAGTCTGATTACATAAGTAACCAATAGTTCTTGCACACTGCTGACTTCCAGCCTTCTCTGAAAGCTTCTCTAGTATTTCCTATTTCTTAGCCCTTTTGTTCTCCCCCTCTTATTCCAAGTGTCTTCTTTAGTCAGTCTTCAAAAACTAGCACTTATAAGCTCATTTTCTAGCTCTTGGAGAAAGTCAGTAAGGGGTTTCCAGTTTTTAATCAACTTATTCACAATCTTATTCTTCATTAAATTTGACAATTTGTCCATCTTAGCAAAAGCAATCATTTGTTTTTAAATCAAATTGACCATAGGTATTTTTCATCTTTCCATTTTTGAGGATAGACAATACTAGCTGTAGTTCTCATATACTGAATTAAAAGAGTATCATTACCTAAGTCATCATTAACTATGCCTAATAAGTACAGTTTTGGCATAGCCATTATGTATTTTTACTCAGAACTTTCATGCTTGAATACAGGTTCACCACATATGATAATAGTTACATTCTTTTGTTCTACGTTTCCCACATCTATTTTGATGTCTCTTGATACATTTTAGATCATTTGTATATTAAATACCATCTATACATCACATACACAAAAACACTTTTAAAGCATTACAGGCAATGAACATCATACTTTATTCTTGAATTTTTCCCATACTTGATGCCATGATTGTTAAAAGTGATATATTAAATTAATGGGATAAGTCCTGTGGGGTAAAAATGGATTTAAGCCAGCCTTCGTTCTTAGTAAGGCTTTAGGAATAATGATTAGAGGAACTTGGCTTATATCAGCTCTAAGAATTTGTAGTTAGAAAAGCATCCTAATAGGACACCAGACAGCATTTGCAATCTTGCTACAACCAATTTTGCTGTGCTGTGTGTGAAAGAATCTCAAAATTGCTGCTGCGCTCCTTTGTGGTTGTTGCAAAGTGTAACATGTATGTGTCCTCTGTGAACTTGAGATAAAGCACCACCCCAAATATTTAAATCTAACTACCTGTTCAGTTTTCTTTCTCACTATTACCCCAGTTTTGGAGGTCCTTTAGCAAAAGCCACAGCTTTTGTTTTCTGATATTTTAGCACCAACTGGTGCTCTTTACAGTTATAAGCTATAATTTTAAAAGCAGTCTGACTCCTACAGAGGCTTATGAAATTACTGCCATATCATCAGCACATAAAAAGGGAGAAAATGTTTGTGTCTGCAATCTTAGGTGAGCGCAGATTTGGAGCTAATGGGCTATCTGCTAGGGAATTTAAATATCGATATCAAAGCAGGTGGAGACCAAACTGGTAGAATGTGCAGAGAAAAAGCGCAAGGGGCCCAGACTGGCAGCAGAAATTCCAAAGGTTAGACAAAGCTGTGAGAGAAACTGCTGTAATGGTGCTTTTACTGTGATGCAGAGGGCATTCAGATGAATGACAAAGGGAACAGAAGAGAATGAAGGCTAAGGGGATCAGCTAAGCGGGAACCCTAGAGGGAAAGATTCAGATTAGATGCCCCATGCTGGATCCACACCAAGGGTACAATCCAGTGTGCTGCAAAGCAAGGGGAGAGGGAGACGCTGCCAAAGGCAGAGGGTGACTAAAGAGCAGTTCTATAAACTTTAATCAGGACAGTTTGGGGGGGGGGGGAGCGCATTAAAAAGGCCAGCTAAAGAGACCGACTGGGCAGAAAGACATAAATTTTGGGTGCTGCTGGTTTAAATGAAATCCCAGAAGTCTCGCTGCAAACCTGAATCTGCCACCCACCCTTGCTGACTTTCTTGATCTATCAGTTGGCTCTCTTTCTCTGCCTATGAATGGAAAAAGTCATCCAACAGACTCAAAAATCTGTCTACTCTGCTTCTGATGCCACTTTAAACAACTAATGGGCACCCGGGTCCCTTCATCAGGAATAATGTGATAATTTGAAGTACAAACAAATTCGCCAACTTAATAAACTACATCTTACAGACGACACGGGCAACATAATCTAATGGCAGTAGAAATGGTGCCAAAGAAAATTTCCCAAGCTCTGTAAGGCACCTGACAGCACAAACCCCTATCCTAATGGTCAATGGGGGGGGGGGGGGGAGAGAGATACCTCTGAAGTATCTGAGTCAGAATAGAAAATCTGTAAAAAGAAGAACTTAGAAAGCTCTTGTTCCTGACATGTGTGGAATATTGTAACAGAGAAATCAAATGGTTGGAAGTCCCTCTGTCCAAAATACCACCCAGGAGTACCTGTATTCCAAAAGGATCTGGCTCAGGGATAGAAGGCAGATGCTCCTCTTGGTTCTGAGTTTCCCCCTATATGTCTTTAACAGCACCTTCCCTAAAGGGTTTATGGTCTTTGAAAACCACAGCTGTCAATTTACTTTTAGAGGCTGAATGTACCTTTCAGTTATCAAACCAAATTATTTCTCTTCAAATCATATAAATGGTCAATTTGATTTAAAAACAAAGACAAAAACAAACAGGCAGAGAGTAAAGAGATAAGTCTAAGGGAGAAAAGCAAAACAGCAGGGCCCAAGAACTTAATCTGATGTCAATCTGATTGACTGCATGGGCAGGATGAAAAGCTTAACCCATTTATAACTGTGGTCTTTCAGCAAGCATCCACAAACAGAGGGATGAATTGGTCTCATTAAATAATGTCTGGAACTATGGAGCAACCAAATATCTAAATTTCTTCCCAAGAAAAACAGCAGGTTGCTTTTCTCCCCACAGAAACATTCTTTCAAATATAGTAAAATAGTCTGAAATGAGAGAAGTTCTTCAATCATACAAATTCTTTCACAGAATCTACTGCAGAACACTAATGTTGGAGTAAGTTTATTATTTACTACATACCCCAAAAACAAGCAACAGCAACAATAAATGCCCTTTTCACTCACAACTCTTTGGATCCAAGTCAGTGTGCGACAGCTGTTCATATTTTTCAAATTGAAAAGAAGAGACAAAAGACATGCATGAGATGCCACTGGCTCTCTCATACGGCGAGTCCAGAACTTTTCCAAGATACACTGCATTTGGGCCAACATGTCCAAAGTCTGGATTATTTGAATAAATTCAAAAAGTGTGAAGAAACAAGAAGCTGAGGAACTCCCTTTTTCCAAACCCACTAGAAATACAGGGAAGAAATGCCAACAAGGTTAATCAGAGTGAAACTGGAAGGATTTTAAGCACCTTGTGAATGGCTCCTTACCAAAACGCACTTGTACCTCCTAAAACACAGTGGGTTCATTTCTGAAAATCGTCACACCATGTAAACCACATTTGAAGAACCAACAGTGAGCACTAGTCAATTAACAACAACTTTAGAGCACTGTTTTTCACAGTGTGCTTTTCATGGGAAGTCACATTTTTACTTAGCAAATTTCTTCTGGTAAGTGGGAATGAGATAAACTCAAGGTAAAGTATGGAATAGAAATTTCATGATGGCTGTGACACATGGAATGTGGTGAAATCTGGGACTGTCGAGTAGCTATGACTATGAAGTAACTTCAAATCTGATTAACTGGATGTTGTCTCACATATGGATTTGAAAGCACATTTGTAAAAAGTGGTGGTGGGGGGAGATTTGTCTTTCTGTGTAGTAATGTCTGGATATACAGCTGATTCTCCAATCCTGTGGTTTATAGCCACATGATTTCACTTATGTATGATCACTAAAGACAACCACAATCCCCTTACTCACCTCCAGCTAAGTGTATCCTCAGGGTAGGTTTAAACTCAGCCAGCGGCCTTTAAGATACCAATTTTGCCTCACCTTGTCCAAAGATAGAAGAAGAAACCTGTGACTATTCCATTTGCCCCACCCTATTTGCTGTTTCTATTTTGAGCAATACAGAAAACATACAGGCATCCAGAAAACCAGAATGATAAGGAATTTTTAAAATGTAAGCAGGTAGGTGCTGTCCACAGCCTCCAGTGTCAACTGAAAGCACCACAGAAGAAGAAAAAGTGTTGGTTTTATACACTACTTTATCCACCCATTTAAGGGGACTAAAAGCAGCTGACAAATATTCTTCTCCCCACATCAGACAGATGGGGCTCCCCACAACAGACAGGCGGGGGCTCTGAGAGCTCAAAAAGAGAGCTGTGACTAGGCCAGGATAACCCCAGCTGGCTTCATGAAGAAGTGCAGAATCAAACTCAGTGACCAGGAGATACGAGTCAGGCACTCTGACCACAAGACCAAACTGGCTCAAATACTGCACTATTAAGAGTACCATTGCGTGCTGTTTCTCTGTGAACGCTTTTTGTTATGGTGGCATACCCTTCAGAGCAGCATTTGGACTGGCAAAACCACAATAATGACATGGTATTTAGCACATGTAGACAAGGCCAGAGTTTCAAATTCTGAATTATGTCATAATGGACATCATTATTTACAAGATGCTTATCACATTCACACAAGCCACATGTTTCACAGGTGGCAACACAAGTGCTGTTCTTATGCACACTTCCTATTTCCTCCTTACTTTCCTGACAGAAATGGGATAAACAAACCAGAAAGCTTTGATTTCCATTTGTGACTGAAACAGATTGTGGCCTCTCATTTCCTAAAAAGACAAGGCAGCTTAAGACTGGCTACCAGTTCTAAGTTCAAGGAAGAAAAAAGAATATAATGGAAAACTAAGACTTCTTGGTTTGTTTATTCAACTCACTCCAGGACAAAATTTAAACTAAAATCATCAAGCAGTGTACCTCAGTGAGCTGTTTGTTCACAATAAACTGAATAATCCAGAAAGTGACGTGAGTTATCTTCCCTTCGTTAATCATATTTTTCCCCAAAGTATAACCAACTAGAATAATCTCGCTGCCCAATATGCTACTTAGCATGAGAGGAGCAAACTAACTACAACCAACTATTTATATATGCATTTACATCTTAGTTTAAGTCCTAGTGACTTCTACAATGCTAAATAAATGACCCAACTATGGCAGAAATCCTGGGCCCATTCTCCTCAGAATATGCATCACTGAACATAAGGGGAATGACTTCTGAGTAGACATGTTTAGGATTGCACCATGGATTCATCTAGAGAAGATTGAATACAGACCTAAGAAGATTATAACCACCAGTTTCAGATGAAAAGTTAAACTATAAATCTGAATTATAAGTCAATTTTGTAGTTTTACACGAAATCAGCAGCAGTAAAATAATCAACTCTGCTGATATGCCTGTGCATTAAAAACGCTCTCACACTCAAATATCTATCATTTTTACAGTCCAAAGACTTACCTTACACAAAACAATAAATTTAAAACTTTATCCTGAGTCTAGTAAGCCTTTTTATTAACTGTGTACCAGCATCATTTGCTATATTCCAAATGCCTTTCTCTTAGATGTATTTAAATTTATAGTGAAAATTATTACCGCACTACAACCAGTGAACGCATTCAGTAAGCACTTTAAACCCAAACACGATCAGCCCATCGTTTGGTCTGAACATATGGACCATGCTGTCAGTATGAACTCCCCAACCCCATTCCCAGGACCCCCATGGCTGAATGACCACCTACTACAGACTTAAATAGATACAAGATAACGTAAGGGTCAGTCTTACACCATCCTTCATCCCACTAGTCCCAGCTGGGAATGTATCACAGTTGCATTCAGCCTACCAAAGATGTTCCCATATCTGACTGATAAAGCACGTCAGCAAGGATATTCTCAGCTTTTTCTCACAATTTGGATCTAGAAAGTGAGACAAATGCTGTTGCACTGAGCAGTTATACACAAACTGTCATAAAAAATTAGCAAGTGGTCACACAAGAATTCTGTAGATCTTTACTTTTCTTCCAGTTCTTAGACCTACAGAAATATCCAGATGTCCCATTGCACATCTTTTTAGGTAAAAGGAAAAATTATTTTCTTCCAAAATGGAAAGCTTCATTGGACCACATCAAACAGCCAGAACAAAACACTAGAAGGATACCCTCAGAGTTTTCCAGCATCTCTTTCGAGTACTTTGAGAACCTATCTTACACACATAGTACAGAAGAATCTGTGAAGTGTTTCTGCTAAACACTATAGTAAATACAAATTAGTATATCTTTAGAAGAGCTATGAGACCTTGTGAAAGACAAATTGAAAAAAGAGATTACAAGGCACAGCAACTTAAATTGTGGCATACTAACTTGTCCTTACTCAGGAAAGGAAATTTTGAGACAAAACGATTCCATAATTGCAATATTAAGGTTAAAAAAAAAGCAACTCTGACAACAAGAAAAGCTATGGATCTTTCAAAAGCACTCTCCAAAATTTTTTTACTCCAAACTTAGGTTTTACTATTTGACCGCTCTTCATTTACAACTAGATTTACACTGGAGCGTGGACCACTGGAGCGCATTTTTTGGTCTCTTGACCACTGCAACATAGCTTTCACTGTGGTCACATTCATGCTGAAGGGCAAACTTGTAACATCTCCATTACATGAAGCTGCCAAAACTATGCTTCACAAGAGGGGTGATGTTCTTTAGATTATGTGCTGTGTTAGGATCGCACCAAGATCTTTAATAAAGTTTCATCAAATGTCCACGGTGTCTTATCAGAGGTTTTATGTTTCACTTTGTTTTTGCATAATTCAAACAAGACTCAGGGTGAAGTATCTTGAGTAAAAGCTTCCTTCCAGCCTCCCATACAGACCAGGCATAGAAGATTTCAGATATTTTTATCAGATACTCTGACTGGCCTCGGCCATAAAAGCCTTCAGGTGCTTCACCATTGCTTCTGGCCTTTTGGTGGTCTTCCTATCTCTTCTAACCTCAGTCACTCAATTTAGAAGAACAGCCAGATCTATGCAAGACCTCAGAAACAAGATACATCTACCAATTTTTAATAATCATTTTTACCACACTTCAAAGGATATTCAGAGGGCTCTGAAATGTGTATGTGTTTGTGCATACATACAGTCACCTTCCAACCTACAGCCACTTCATAGTTACTGTGAAAGTTTCTAGTAGAGAAAAAGTCATGAAATACGCACTACAGATGACTGGTTGGTGAAAATGGGAGAAATTGCAGAAATGGATAAATTTGATAAACTTACTGAAAAACAATACAGTGGACTGGAAACCCCTTACTGATTTTATGCAAGCACTGGCATATGAATTGGTAATAGCTGGGTATGGAGAAAAATGAAATAAGAGGAAGAAAAAAGAAACAAAGAGAAGAAGGGTAAAACATATGGACTTTGAGAGAAGCTTGGAGCAAAGGTGGGAAGTCAATAGTTTATATCAAGTTATGAATATATATGGTTAATATCCCACCAGAGAGTTTAAAGTTTTATTCAAGCTTTATAACAATAAAAATTATCTTAAAAAGTAAAATTTAAAAAGAAAGCTCCTTTGTGCTTATGACTGAACCTTCAAGAACTGCTGAGTTTATCCTAAAATAAAATGGAAAAGCCGCAATTTAGCATTAATGGAGGCCAATTCACTTGGTATGTGACCGTGAAGGAAAATGGTTACACAAAGAAGTAATTTAGGAATTCCTGTACAAAACAAGCTGAAATTTGGGGGGGGGGGGGGCTCTAGGAAAAAAGCCATTAGGGACATGACAAACCTTATCTTTTTAGAAATAACTAAAAATAGACCTGTATGTGTTAAGAGGTCCAATACCAAGTTGATTCCCCTGAAATCTGAGTTTAGTTCGGTATCGGATCAAATCAAGGGACATTCAAGTGTAATTTTGCCCCTTTATAAATCTATGGTGAGGCCACATTTGGAACATTGTGTACAATTCTGGTCACCACACCTCAAAAAGGATATGGTGGAACTAGAGAAGGTGCAGAGAAGGGCAACCAGAATGATTAAGCGTCTGGAACACCTCCCTTACGAAACCAGGCTGCAACGTCTAGGCCTCTTCAGTCTGGAGAGTCGGCATTTAAGACGGGACCTGATTGAAGTATATAAAATTATGCACGGTATAGAAAAGGTGGATAGAGAAAATTTCTTTTCTCTACCACACAATACTAGAACCAGGGGGCACTCTATGAAGCTGATGGGTAGGAGAATAAGGTCTGACAGGGGGAAGTATTTCTTCACCCAGAGGGTCATCGGCTTATGGAATGTGCTGCCAGAAGAGGTGGTGACAGCTACCAGTCTAGATGGCTTTTAGGTAGGATTAGACAAATTTATGGACGACAGATGTATCAATGGCTACTAGAACGAATGCCTAGGTGCATCTTTCAGGCTGGGGGGTGGGGAGGAACCGGGGCGCTTCTAAGGCCATCTGCTGGGATTCGAGAGCAGGAGAAGGTTTGTCCTTGTCTCTGCTTGAGATGCCCATGAGCATTTGGTGGGCCACTGCATGCGACAGGATGCTGGACTAGATGGGCTGTGGCCTGATCCAGCAGAGCTTCTCTGATGTTCTAATGTTTTTATGTTCAGATTGAATAGTTAGTGTGTTCAAGATTCTCTCCCTCTCCGGCACACACCCTGGCCTTCTAACCCTTCTGGATCCAGCACATGCCCGAGCTGTCTTCATCGCATTTGCCGTCTTACCTTTTCCACCAGCCCTGCATTTTCAAGCAGCCCACGCCAGGCTATGCAGCTTTTCCCCAGCTGTGCTATATAGCTTTTTGCCAGCTGGCCAGTATGCTTCAGAGATCTACGCCTTTACAGAATGAAGGACTATGGGTCCTCTAATGGGCATTAAATAGATTATATAGGAGAGGAATAAAGGTAATTGAAGATTTATATGATACGGGACATAATCCCAAAAATCTAAGGGAATTAGAACAATTATTGGGAGGAAGCTGGTTGCAAGCGAGGGGAATAAAGACTTATATAGATCAAGTAAGAATTAGAGAGATAGTGAATAAGGAAGATGAAATATTTGATAAAATAATAAGAAAAGTGAGGAAGAGTGAAAAAGGTATTGCAGGAATTATATATAAGGGGTTAATGACAGTGGGAGAGGAAATATATGAAGAAATAAGAGGAATATGGAGTGATGATATAAGAATAAACAGAGAAGAAGTTAAAAAGGAAATACAGAGAATGGAAAAAATAAAATATGGACGAATATGGGAAACAAGAATGAAAATAATACATAAATGGTATAGAACACCAATACAATTGTCACACTTCTTTCCAAATGTAACCGAAGAATGCTGGCACGGATGTCAAGAAAGAGGAATATTTTTACATATGATTTGGCAGTGTCAGAGAGTGCAGGTGTTTTGGAAGGAGGTAGAAAATATGATCAATAATATATATGCACTTAATATTAATTTAAATGAAAGGATAGTAATATTTCAATTGGATCTGGAGAATATAAGGCCAAAAGAGATTAGGGAAGTAGTCTGTTCCATACTTAGGTCGGCTCAATTGGTAGTAGTAAATGGATGGAAGGATGCAACTAAATGGGAAATACAGAAACTGTATGAATATATAATAGCCTCGATTGCAGTAGAGGTTCGAGAATGTCGGGAAAATTTTGAAAATGATTTAGCAAAAATAAGAAGGTGTAAAAATAAATGGAGGGAGGTTAAAAATTACCTGGAAGCGAGTGTCAGAAGTGAATTAGTAAAATTACAGCTAAGAATTGTATTCCAAATGTAACCCTTAGCTCATAAATGTTATTGAATTTACAAAAAAAAAACAAAAATAAAAAAAAAGAAAAAAAAAAAGGACTATGGGTCCTCCCAGCAGGCTACACACAATTCCACTTAGAAGAAGGTCTCAAATGTAATTGATCATGTTTGAGGTCATCCCAGAAATGGAGGAAAACATCTCTAAAGCAACAAAGGGAAATGTTTTTTTTCTCTCAGAGAAACACCTGTCTATGGACTTTACTACTAAAAGAGATGGGAATGGTCACTAGCGTAGATGGCTTTAAGAAGGGGCTGGACAAATTTATGGAGGATGAGTATATCAATAGCTACTAGAATGGATGCCTCATGACTGCCTCCACATTGGAGAGGCAGGAAAGATTCCTCTAAAGGCTATTTGCAGAGAGTGAAGGGAAGGTACTGTCTTTGTCTTCTACTTGACAATGCAAAGAAGCAATTGGTGGGCACGCAACAGTGGGAGGTGGGATTCTGGACCACATGGCCTGATATCGCAGGGCTCCTATTACGTTCTTTCACATTCTTATGTTCTAGCTAAGAATAGGTTCCTAGATGGTTCCCACTATGCAAAAGGAATCCAAATATTTAACTTATCAAAATTCCTATAGAACACAAAAGTTGCATGAAGAATTCGGACTCAGATACTAAATTCTGTTTTACTGAAATGTGGCAAATGAAAAGTAGCAAGTGGAAAAGTAGTGAATGGGACAAACAGCTGTAAAAGAGGGAACTATATACACATGGACATCCACTTTTATAACTTCCAACAAAATGACCAACTTCCTGAGAAACCTACTATTATTTTAAGGCCTAGCATAACTGATATGAAAACGATCAGATATACCTTTTCAAGCCCATGTATATCTAGAGACAACATATTATAAACTTTTAAGTGTGCCTGGAATTCATGAGTCTGGAACAAAGAGGATTAATGTATTTAGATGCCATTTCTACTGGAATTGTAACAATGGACATTGCCATATAATTTCACCTGCAGTTAATATTGGCTTTGTCTATAGGCATACTATTTCAGTGTACAATACTGATGATATATCATTCCATTAATATTCAACACATACGTCTGGCCTAACTATAGACCTAAGAAGGTATTTCCTACACACCTGGGACTCCATCTGGCTACAGTCCAAGAGAGGTACTACTAAAAGGAGTGAACATCTAAATAATTTTTATTTATGTCTACAATACACATCAGAGCCAAGAACTTTACATGACCAATTGGCAACATGCAAGTCCTCTATTTCCTTATCTCAGTATCTTGAATAAATCTATAATGAACTTCTGGCCTTCCCAAGGCCACTTCAATATGTGTTGATTTTATCTTTTATACATTGCATGACTGCACATATAGAAATTCTGAATACTGTATATATTTTTAAAAACTATTTTGTGCCATAGAAGTTACACTGGCATATAAACTACACCTATTATTTGCCAAAGAATATTTAGGATAGCTAATTTTTTTAAAATGCAGGGTGATCTTATGAGTAATTATTTTGGAAAAACTGAGTCTTCCATGGCAAAAAATACAGTAATTTTTAAATGATGACTTGTATAGCGCAGCCCTGGTTCTCTTCTGTTACACCAGAGTTCCATACGAATTTAACACCACTGGAGGCATGCATACTTGGTATGTGACCAAGAAGGTGCCTTGTTACACCACAGCTAACTGAAGATTGCCAATACAAGACGATGGATATGTATTGGCGATACCCCTGATTACGGCACAGCCTCCCCTCTGAGATGTGTCAGGCATCCTCACTACATGTATTTAGACTCTGGTCCTTGGCAGGCACTGTTTTTGTCCTAGCCAATTCATTTTATTGTGATTTGTTGTGATCTACTTCAAGTTATGGGGCAGGACTTAATGGGTACTTCTAGTGACAGTGGAAAAACACCCTTAATACAAGATTTCTTATTAAATACCCAATTTATCAATAATGTATCCCATTTCTTCAACTTCTTTTCATTTATCATTTCTGGTAACACCTGAAATATGTACAAAAATTTACTTAGAATCATTGTCTTTAAAGCTCTAATCTTTTGCAAAATGCTTAAATAGGCCTTTTTTCACTCTTTAAT
Source organism: Aspidoscelis tigris stejnegeri (assembly GCA_023333525.1). NCBI lineage: Eukaryota > Metazoa > Chordata > Lepidosauria > Squamata > Teiidae > Aspidoscelis > Aspidoscelis tigris. Next base: position 9,120,921 of record JALMGA010000022.1, read on the forward strand.
TTGACACTACTGTTTTCCATACTAAATTATAATTAGTTAGTCCCAATCTATTCAAATATACTCCCAGGTATTTAATTTTTTTAACTCCCATTTTTAATCCTGTTGATTGTCTAATGCTTTGTTCATCCGAAGGTGTATTCATTAACATTATTTCTGATTTCTCTATATTTATTTTTAACCCTGAAATTCTTTCAAAATACCTAAATTTTTCCACAATATTCTTCACCATTAATTCTGGATGTTCAGAGACCACTATAGCATCATCTGCAAGGAGATTCAATTTTAACTCCTCATTTTAATCTTATATCCCTCCCATCTTACATCTTTACAAGTTTCAATTGCTAATGGTTCTATTGCTAATATAAATAATGCTGGGGATAATGGACAGCCTTGTTTAGTTCCTTGTTTTATGTAAAATTCATCTGATAATACTCTATTAACAAATATTCTTGCTCGTGAGTCACGATAAACTTCTATAGTTTAACTAAAACTTTCACCCAGGTCAAGCTGCTTAATTACCTCCTGTAAGTATTTGTGACTAATGGTATCAAAGGCTTTATAAACATCTAACTTAAGTAAACCTAGCTTTCTCTTCATCTTCCGTGCATTGTACATTACATTTATTATATTTCTTATTGGATCTCCAATATATCTACTTTTTATAAAGCCATACTGATCCATTCCAATTACCGTTGGCAAAATTTCTTCCATTCTCTTTGATAATATTCTCATAAAAATTTTATAATCCCGGTTAGATAGAGTAATAGGCCTATATGAATCAGATGATTCAGGGTCCCTCTGACTTTTATATATTGTAATAATAGTACTTTGTTTCCATGAATCAGATAGTTTCTGTCTACTCAATACTTCATTAAATACTTTTTGTAATTTAGGTATTATAAGATCTTTAAATTTCTTATAAAAGATGGCTGAAAACCCATCAGGTTCAGGTGTTTTTTCTGCCTTTAGACAGCCAATTACTCTTCTTATCTCCTCTGCTGTTATTGCTCCATTTAATTTTCTTTTTTGCTCTTGTGTGATTTTTTTTACCTATTCTCCAGTCCATTGGCTCTATTTTATTACCAGCATATAGTTTAACATAAAATTGTCTAAGTGTTTCAGCAATTTCATTATTTTTCACAACATACTTATCTCCATTTTTTATTCTTGTAACGTATCTTTTTTCACATGCCTTCCTCAACCTCTTAATCAGTCCCTTAATACTTTGTATATATTCTGCATAATTCTGATTTTTTATATACAGAAACTTTTTCTCTACTATTTTGCCCTCTATCTTCCCTAATTCTTTATTTAATTTGATTCATTCCTTTTTGTATCTCACTGCTCCAGTTCTTAGATATTCTTTATAAGTTGTATCTATTTGCTTTCTTAATCTTTCCTGGATCTCCCTTAATTTTTTCTTTATCCCTATTTCTATATTGATACATACTCCTCTGATGGTTGCTTTAAAAGCACCCCACACTATATCTTGCAAAATATTCCCATTATCGTTCAAGTCAAAATAATTTGTTATTTCATTTCTTATTTTCATTACATCCTCTTCATTAATACCTTTGGATCTAATCTCCAAACATAATTCTTTTTTACATTAAGTTTAATTTTCATTATTAAGGGTGCATGATCAGATATCCATACCTTATATGTTTCTATGGGTGTTTTTCCACTGTCACTAGAAGTGCCCATTAAGTACCCATTAATTGGTACTAAATGGCATTAATGCACCCATTAATGGGTACTTAATGGGTACTTCTAGTGACAGTGGAAAAATACCCATTGTCTTCTATTTTCAGATTAAATGACTTATTTACTATCATATGATCTATTACCGTGAAAATTCCATGCCTATGTGAGTAATAAGTGGGCATCTTGGTTCCTATGTTTGTCTTGTCATATGCATCCAACATTTGCCATTTTTTAATTTCAATTTTCTGACTATCATGCACTGGTTGTACTCTACTCAGGCACAGTCACTATTGATGCAACATTAGTCACATAAATCAGCAGTACAGAAGCAGCCTGGAAAACAGAGAAGTACAAGGTCAAACTTCAGGATTTCACCCCAAAAGGTAGGGAAAAACCATATTCTGTCTTTGCTAAGGAAACATCACAGATTGTGTCCATGTAAGTAAGCTAATGCTTGGTGATAAGGACAGCCAAGGTTTCTCTCCTTTCCCTTCCAATCACATTATCTCCTTATTCATGGAACCAGTGAGTGGCATTCAGCACAACCCTGAGCCCCCCCTACAAGCAAACAGCACGCAAGTGTAAAAAGGTTTTGTGGCTGCTGGGGAATGTAGTTTCTTTCACAAACCTATGGGATTAAGAAAAATCTCAGAACGAGGATGCATTATAGGATCTAGACAAGCTGCACTTTTTACAAAGCTTGGCTTGCAGGTAAAAGGGGAAAAGTCTTCTGATAAAAATCAGTGATTATAAATAATGAATTCCTAACACTGCAAACACTGGCTTCCAATGCACATGTAGTACAATTAAGAATTGTAGATTTGATGTTCTCTGCTAGTTATGAATTCATCAGTATGTTTCTTCCCATGATGACAGAAACCATATGTGTGGCTGTTCAGATACAATTTGAGCCCTCAAAATTAGCAACTGCAGCTTGATCATTCCTTTCCCCATATGTTCAATATCTGTGCAATAAATAAAAAAATTATGGTGCTTCATAATACAGATTGAGTTGTATAAGTAAAGCTTGCGGAAAAAAGTTAAAATGCAATCTCATGCATATTTAGAAGATGGCCCGAACTGAACTCAGTAAAGCGTGACTTCAAGTACACATTTGAAAAACAAGGATATGTTTTATTTTAAAATTCAGGTCCATGTGTTCATCAATCCATTACTGTATTTGCTATTAGTGCAAAATGACACTTGTAAAAGAAAGCTTAAATTTAAATTCTTAACAGAATCTGTGGAAGCAATATCGCTTCTAAACTTAAATGAACACGCTAGTTTGAAAATCTGTGTAAAATATCAGCATTCTGTATATATACTAAATTTAAGACACAGAACCTACTGAATCCAATAGTAGTAAACTGGGAAGCAACAGGCACAGAATTAGTCCTGAATATGATATATTTGTTGCATTTGAAAGCCAGACTTTAACAAAAGGAGAAAAAGAAAGTAACAAACTAAAGGCAGATGAAATCAGATTTTAAAAACCCAAGCTCTAAAAAGCATTAAAATTTCATAATAGTCAGGCACATGAATAACAAAAACAGAAACAAGCAAAAACAATCCACAAGCCTGAAAGCACAACACTACAGAGTGCCTGAACAAAACCACTCAGTGAAAAGGAACTTGTTAACCAGGCATCAGAGAGTAAATAAAACACCTTTGACAGGAGGACCACTTCAAGTCAGTTTCACAATCCCCAAGAAGGCCCCTTCGCACCACACAGCTCTATAAAATACAGAAGGTCACAGCCACAGTCTCATTCACATAGGGTAGGTTAACATGAAAGAAGCCCAGATGTTGTGGGCTCAAATAAGTAATCCAGTCCTACCAACTATATAGCCAATGCCTATACTGTATAATGGGTTAGATACGCTTCCTTGTGACATCTATAAGTAGTGCTAAATTTAGCTGAAAATATTTCAAATGGAAGCAATAATGTGCTAAAGTACCATTTTCAGAACTACTGGCACTTTGTGGTCTGCTCAGACATCTCATCCATAGCATCCCAAGTCTCCAACTCACACACATAAACTACTTTCAAACAACATTTTCATTTCTGTCAAAATCAAACCATTTCCCTTAGGCTACGTTTTATTTTTGTACTGAAAGCATAAGCTCTGCACACCACTGACTGTATTCTCTGGAGCAAAAACACTGGCAAGAAGTTTAAGTAAGATCACCTTCCCGTGGTCATATCAGAAGTCTGAGATGTTAGCCAGGCACAACTGATTTCCCCAAACTGGGAAACTACAACTACCCGTCAGTGATCTACAATGCCTTACCAATTTAAAAAGGAAACAGAAAGCTCTCTTTAAAAGGCACAGTCAAATATAATAATTAAACAATAACTTCCTAGACGTTGCTGAACTACAAGTTCCCTAAGACTCAGCCATCTGGGAAACAGCAAACAACAATGGGAATTGTACTTAAGAGTATTTAGAGTGCTGAAGAGGATCTCAGATCCTTACAGACAACCAGGCAGACTTAAGAGATACGAAGAAACCAAAAGGAAGTATTTTTATACTCCAGCCTTTTCCCTTTTCAGATCTAAAGTTCACATCAAACATGGGACAATCACAATACTTTGCCATTGACCTGGCTGTTCTCTCCCTCTCTTATTATATAATGGGGAGCTGCTTCTGGGACCAATTAAAGATCAGTTTGCAGTTGAACTGTTCCCCAAACAATTTAAGGCACAAAATTTGAAGAAGCTTCGTTAAAATAAGTATTACCACCACTCCTAATCCACTTGCACTGGAAGATATACAGTTTTTAGCATTTTCTCCCCTACACGCCATTTTCTTTAGTTACTATTAATTAAGGTGCTAATAGGTCAGGACCTCATAATGCCAAAGCACTCCATCACACCCTACCAGTAGCTCTGGACTTGAATCTATTTTCTCCAGTCACCTTCTCCACACTTTTCTCTAGGGACGATTGCCCTGTACCAATAAGGACATACCGTCTGCTCAGGAACAAGTCCCTCTGTGCTTAACTGCGACCGACTATTGTTCAGTTGTCCAAAAGAACACAGCCATGATGGACTGTTACCTTTAGCTCCGCCTTTAGATGCCATTTAGTATTGCTCCTTTCCACTCCACAGGCATGACTGAAGCCTAGCCCTCCTTCCAAAATCCTCAAGTAACCATTGTGAAATAACTGCTGGTCTTTTCAAGTTCCACAACCCCTCACTGAAGGTAGTAAGTTCTCCTTCGCAGGAGGTCTTCAAGCAGAAGCTAGACCTACATCTGTCTAATATGGTTTAGGAAATCCTGCACTGAGCAAGGGGTGGACTGGATGACCCAAGAGATCCCTTCCAACTCTACGATTCTATGGAGGCATCTAGGGAAGCTGCCCATTGGAACAGCTGCCCCTTCTAAAGCAGCCAGTTCCTCAGTCAAGCACAACGCAGCAAACAAGTTATCAGAGAGCAGCTGATGCCAGGGCACAAGGGCATGGGAGCCACACCAAAGCTGAAATTGCAGCCTTGGCTGTTAAAGAAAGCAGATGCGATTCTCTTCACCCACACACACCTCACCTGACCCTGTCTGCAATAAGCACCAGGGGAGAAACTGGTTTCTGTAAACACCATCCAAACCAAGTCAATGCTTGTTTCAGACAGAAGTTGGTCACTCCCTGCAATTGTAACAAACCAGAGGAATAGAAAGTACAAAGCAGAAACTGTGTGCAGCGCTGCCCTCTATTCAGCAGAAAACAAGAACGGTAGCTGTAAGAGACAACTACCTGCTGTTTAAGAAAGAGGGGTGGGCGAGGGACAAGGGGGAGAAGCGGGTGAAGCGGGAAAGGTGAAAAGCACAAAAAGTGGAAAGGAATAAGGTTGTCATCTCCCAGCTGCAAAGGCTGATAAAGCTGCGGGCGGAAGGCAGATGGGCAAGGGGGAAAGCCTCCCATTGGCCTCAACAGGTCCCCACCTCTGGCAGCCTCTTCGCTCTACATTTCTGCTGCCCGGGGGGGGGGGGGGGGACAGAGCCGGGGCTCCTTGCTTGCGAGTGACCACCGTGAGCCCAGCGGCCGACAGGGAAAGCTACTCGACAGGTCCCACGACACAAGTCAGTTCCCCTTCCAAGCGCAAAACTGCGAAGGGATCTCGCGCAACAAGCCTCCGTCTGCGCAACGGGGATGGGAAGGCAAAGGTGCTCCTCGTGGTTCTGGAGCTGCCCAGAAGGCTTGGCACTGAACCCGGCTGCGAAGAAAGGCGACGCGCCCAGGGAGGGAGGGAAGGCCCTTCCTTGGGAGAAGGAGCGAGCACGGCATGGGGCTGCGCGACCCCCACGGACCACCTGCCCGTCCCTCGCTCCCCACGTCTCACACGACATGGCACGCCGCTGCTTCCGAGGGGCCTGTTCCGGGAGGGAGCCCCCTCCTAACCCTCCTCCCCCTCCCGGCCAGAGCCATGCTTGGGGGCGGCGGCGGCGGGGGGGAGCTCGCCTCCCTCCAGCAGCACGTGCAAGGACAGGATCGGGCCGGCGCAGCGCGGACAGGCAGCGCGGCTGGTCCCTGCCCGGCTGGGCTGCTGCGCTTGAAGGATGGTGGCGGCGCGAAGAAGCCTTCCTCCTCCTCCTCCTCCTCCTCCTCCTCTTTATGCCGCCTGCGCGGGCTCCACCAGCCTCCCCAGACGGACGGACGGATGCCCGGCCTGGCCAGTCGTTGCCGCCCCCCGGCAGCCCTGGCGGAGGGGGCGCCGCCGTCCCCCTCCCCTCCCCTCCCCTCCCCTCTTCCCCCCGGCGGCGGCGCGTCACTCACCAGGGAGAAGAGGTTGGAGTGACAGTCCTCCAGGCTCGCCCCGTTGGCCGCCGCAGTCATGATCCTCCTCGGCGGGCCCGGCCGCCCAAGCGGGGCATCTCTGGCGGGGAGGGCGGCGGGGCGGTGGCAGCTCCGGCTCCTCCTCCTCACGGGCGCCCGGCGAGGGGGGAGGGAGGGAGGGCGGGCGGCGTGGACGGGAGGGGGCTGCCCCCGACCCTCGCGCCCGGCAGGCGGGCAAGGCCGCCGCCCCGCCGCCGCCGCCGCCTCAGGGGAAGGGAGGAGGGCAGGCAGGAGGGGCCCTTTCGGCCGGCGGGCGGGCGGGCGGGGCCGGTGCTGGACTCTCTCGCCGCCGGGCAGCCGGCCGCCTCCCTCCCTCCCTCCCTCCTCGTGCGGAAAAATAAGCGGCGGCGGAGGGTGTGACGGGCGGCGGCGGCGGCGGCGGCTCCTCCTCCTCCTCCTCGGCGGGCAGGCGGCGGCGGCGCGGAGACGGAGACAAGGCGGAGGGCTGAGGCGAGCCGAGCTCCTCCCGCCCTCCCTGCCTCCCTCCTTCCTTCCTTCCTTCCTCGCCTTCCCTCCCCAGCCGCGCAGGCCACGAGGCGCTCGGTCGGCCGGCGGCGCGCTCGCTCGCTCGCTGGCCGCCTTCTCCCCGCCGCCACCTCGTCAAACGCGGCCGCCTCCCTCGCTCCCCTCACGGCGACTCGACGACGGAGCCCCCCCCCCCCGCTCTCGGCTTCCTCCTCCTCTTCCTCCTCTCCGCTCTGACAGCAATGGCGGCCGCCAGCAGCCCCGCGCCTCGCCATTGGCCCGGGCCGGCCCACGTGGGGCTGAGCGCCCTCGCAAGGCGGGGGCGAGAACGCGACGGTGCGCGTGCGCTGTTGCCACCGACTGGGACCTCGGGGGGGGGGAGAGGAGGCGGGGCGCCTAAGCGCTCACTGTCGTCGTCGCTGGGGGCGCTGTGGAGGGGCGGCACTGCGAGCGGCGCGGCAGGGCACGGGGTTTCTCGGCCCGAATCGCGTAGCTGGCCGCGGGTGCACTTTTAATCCAGCTTCAGTCCACTTTCAGAGTGGGAGAATATGTCAGCAAAGTGACGAGGACTGTGGTCACACGTAAGGTTTAATCCAGCTTCAGTCCACTTTCGGAGCGAGAGGACACATTGGCAAAGTGACAAGTTGTTTTGTTTCTTGTTGTCACACCTAAGGTTTAATCCAGCTTCAGTCCACTTTCAGAGTGGGAGAATATGTCAGCAAAGTGACGAGGACTGTGGTCACACGTAAGGTTTAATCCAGCTTCAGTCCACTTTGGGAGCGAGAGGACACATCGGCAAAGTGACAAGTACCTGCTCCCCCAGGACTCCTGCAGGGAAGTCGATCTTCAAGAAGAGGCTCACCTTGCGCCCATGTAAAGGTGTCCTTGGAGCTCTTTATCACACCCTACCAAAAGCACACATTCTTGGATCCCTGGGATGGGTTTAGGGCACAAGGAGAGCAGCTACACATGATGGAAAGGTCCTCTGCTCATGCCAGCCCCCCCCCCCCATTTCCTGCATGGGAACGTTAGCCAAAAGCTATGTCAAAAACGCAGCAAATCACTAGACCCCCAGGCCAATTCACCATTCTAGAGGGCAAAATGATGAAGAAAAAACAGCTTTCACTCTGGAAGCAGCCAGGGAGAGCATCTGGAAGCGCTTACGTCCATCTGCCCGCTCCATGCGTTATTGTTCCTATTGCAAATGCCTGCATGCTAGCCAAGGGCAGGTAGGGAAGAAGGGCACGCGCTTGGCCAGCATCCAGGCATTTGCAACAGGGAGAATAATGCAGGGAGCCGGCTCACGGAGGTAAGAGTCCAGGATTGCTTTCTGCTGTCTGGCAGGGGTGGCATGAAAAAAATCATGTTCATTTCACTTTCAAATGAAACATCTACAAATTTGTGTCACTGCAGATTTGTAAAATCTAATGCCTGGACTTTCACGTTCCCGTGCAAACATTTTCATGTTTTCTTTTTATTTCCACCTAATACTTCCTTTCCATTGTTAGCTCTTTCCTACATCCTTCCTCTTAGATCAGTGGGTACAGGATTGCAGCCTTCTGCAAAACCCTTGCCAATTTCCTAAAATCTACTAGATCCCCCTTGCTCTGCCTTCTGCCCCCAAATGTCTTCTGTGCTTCTTGCAGGTTTATCTTAAGAAAAGAGAAGCTGGGGCGAAAATGTGCCACCATAGAGTATCTCTCCACAAAATAGCAAGCATGCAAACAACAAAAGAAGTCACAACTCAGCACTTTGCAATGTAGATCATGAAACATTTTTATTGCACTGCATTGCTTTATTCACACTGCAAATCTCAACTTCCCTGCTTGCTTTTTTAAATTGGAAAAATAAAAAGAGCCCTGAATGGCCCACCACTGTTTTAGAATCCGTTTACAATCTGTGTAGCAAAGTTCACATTTGTGTAACTGAGGAGGATATATAATGGGGACATCTGGTTTTTTTATAGATAACGTTCTAGGTTCAATTATCATTTTCTCCAAGGAAGGGTAAAAGACGAGAAGATATGCCTCTTTGAAATCCTGAAATGTTTGCACCAGTTAGTGTAGAAAACTGTCAATTCCTTCAGTTCTACGGCAAGAACAGCAAAACCTTACACAACACCATAGTCTAGTTCCCATAAACTATCACTACACTGTAATGACCACCTATGGGTACAAAGGAACTGTGAAGGTCTGGCCAATGAGAGGTAGCTCAGTTTACCAATGGGCCTTGTTGCCCTTACCTGCTCTCCTAAAACAAGTGGATCACCAGACTGTGTCTTCCACATGTGTGATATCCTGGAGTGTCCCAGGAACATCCAAGGACTGTTCGCTTTGCATCGAAGTGAATGGGATGGAACTTTGCCTTTGTGTGAATTCAGCAACTTCAAATTCACTTCAAAAGCACAAAAGCTTTGGGTTTGCCAGAGTCAGTCTTCAGATGCAGCCAATATTCTATTTGAATGTAGAGTTTTGAACCTTCACGATTCATACAAATTGCCGAGGTGATCCCTATTCCGCAAGGGCACCTGCAGCAGCAGGAATGGCCCAGGAACGACTCTTTCTCACCACTCCAGGGGAATCAACACCGTCCTGCCACTAGAAGCTTCATGGGCACTTGTTTGTTTGTTTGTTTACATTTCTATCCCGCCCCTTAGCCAAAGGTCTCTGGGCAGGTAACAGCAGATTAATCAGCAGATTAAAAACAAGATAGATATTAAAACAAGATACACATTAAAAACAGAATACAGATTAAAAACACTTTAAAAATTCAGCAAATTTAAAACAGTACGCTCCATATTGCGTTCATAGTAACTGTGACTGGGGAGGGGGGAGAATATAATAATCTCAGCCAGAGGCCAGGGCAAAGAGGTGCGTCTTTACTGCCTTCCTAAATATATGTAAGGAAGGGGCATGACACACCTCAAGGGGGAGGCTATTCCATAGTCTGGGAGCTATCGCCGAAAAGGCCCTCTCCCAGATGCCCACCAGCCTCACTGATGAAGGTGGTGGGACAACCAGGAGGGCCTCACCACATGATCTTAAGGCATGGGCAAGTCGGTATGGAAGAAGGCGTTCCTTTAGATATTTGGGGCCCAAGTCATTTAGGGCCTTATAGGTCAGAGTTAACACCTTAATTGAGCTCAGTAGTGAAGTGGCAGCCAGTGCAACTCTTTTAAGACCGGTGTGATGTGCATCCAGCTAGATGTTCCGGTCGGCACTCTAGCGGCTGCGTTTTCCATCATCTGCAACTTCCAAACCATCTTCAAGGTCAGCGCTATGTAGAGCGCGTTACAATAGTCCAGTCTGGAGGTTACCAGAGCATGGATAACTGTGGCCGAGTCGTCTCTATCCAGAAAAGGCTTCAGTTGGCGCACCAGCCGTAGTTGGGAGTAGGCACTCCTGGCCACGGCCTCCACCTGAGCTTCAAGCGTTACTGCGGAATCCAGGAGTACCCCCAAGTTACCCACCTGTCCCTTCCAGGTCACTGCAACCCCATCAAGGACAGGGTATCTCCCAACTACCTGAACCCAAGACCCTGTGACACGCAGTACCTCTGTCTTGTCTGGATTCAGCTTCAATTTATTGGCTCTCATCCAGCCCATAACCGCCTCCAGACACCTGTCAAGCACTTCAGCCGCCTCTCCTGATTCAGATGACACAGAGAGATAGAGCTGGGTATCATCTGCATAGTGGTGACACTTCACTCCAAATCTCCTGATGACCTCTCTGAGCAGTTTCATATAGATGTTAAATAACATGGGAGATAAGATCAATCCCTGAGGAACCCCACAAGTGAGTTCCCTGGGTGTCAAATCAGTGTCTCCCACAGTCACTATTTGAAATCTACTCTGAAGGTAGGAGTGGAACCCATGGAAAGCATTGCCTCCCACTCCTAAACTCCGTAGTCTCTCCAAAAGGTCAATGGTATCAAAAGCCGCTGAGAGGTCCAGGAGAACCAACAGGGAAGCGTTCCCCCTGTCTCTCTCCCGGAGTAGGCCATCAACCAGGCGACCAAGGCGGTTCCCATGCCATAACAGGGCCTGAAGGCAGATTGAAATGTGTCCAGATAATCAGCTTCTTCCAAGCATGCCTGCAGCTGAACAGCGACAACCCTCTCTAGAACCTTGCCTAGAAAAGCTATGTTAGCCACCGGGTGATAGTTATTTAAATCTCCCGGATCCAGGGAAGCCCTCTTCAGGAGGAGGCACAACACAGCCTGTTTCAGGGCCGGTGGGACCACCCCCTCCCTCAGAGAGGCATTCACTACTTCCTGGATCCACCCGGTCATGCCTTGTCAGCTAGTCTTTATCAGCCATGATTGGCAAGGATCCAGAGAGCATGTCATCGGCCACACCCCCTCAAGTAGCTTGTCTGCATCCTCAGGCCGCAGCAATTGAAACTGATCCAAGCAAACAGGACCAGACAGTTCTCTGGACGCCTCATCTGGGCTATGTCCAATTGTGACATCTAATCCCCTACGAATCTGAGCGACTTTGTCCTCAAAGTGCTTTGCAAATTTGTCACAACAGATGTTTGATCCTGGCTCATGCTTCTTTGAGCTAGGTTTTATAAGACCATTTACTACTCTAAAGAGCTTTACTTAAGGACGCAATGGTGGCGAAGAAAAAATTCTTTTTCACTGCTGTCACCGCACATGGTAGGCACAGTAGCGTGCTCTTATACGTGCTCGGTCAGACTCACAGCCGGATTTATGCCACCTGCGCTCTAGCCATCGACCTTCCTGTTTCATGGCCCATAGCTCCATGGAATATCAAGGAGCTTTTCAGGCTCCACAAGCATGCCGAGGGCACTTGGGAGCAATAGCCCTGCTCATCTCCCGATTCCAGAGAGAGACCAGGGCCTCGAAAGGGACACCAATCATGCGACCCGGAAAATCCCCCATGCATTCAGGAATCGCTTGGATTCCATAAGTCTCCGAGGGCAGACCATTTCAATAGGTCCCACCACACAGATGGCAGCTGCCACTGCAAGTCCAAACCTCAACAGAGAATGATCCTTCCATGACAACAGGTTGACAGCCAACCCTCCTATCAACAGATACTCACCAGTCCGCTCTGAGGCAAAAACCAAATCAAGGGTGTGTCCTGCTATATGAGTCAGGTCAGATACAAACTGCGACAGCCCCATGAAGAACTGAGCTGGTCCACTGAGCATAGCCTTGGCATGGAAGTTGAAGTCCCCCAACACCTCCGTGGCAGGGGCTTCCAACACCACGTCTGAGACCACCTCAGCCAGCTCAGATAGGGAGGATGCTGGGCAGTGGGGTGGACGGTACACCAGCAGCATCCCTATCCTGTCTCTCTGGCCCAACAACAAGGACAGGCCCTCAACCCCTGTTACAGTGTGAACTGGCCGTCTGATGAGGGTGATGGAAATCCGATGGACTACAGCAACACCCCCTCCCCTCCCCCCTGGTCTAGAGCAGTGCTGCACTGAGTATCCTGGAGGACACAATTGGGTGAGACAGGGCCCACCCACTTTGTATGACAGAGGCCCATCCAGGTCTCTGTCATACATGCCAGGTCAGCTCCCTCTTCCAGAATCAAGTCGTGTATGACAGACGTTTTATTCCGGGCTGATCTGGCATCCAAGAGAAGGCAGATTGGCCTTGCAGGAGGCAAAATTCAGATGTCTGCACAAGTGAGTACAGGCAGAACCCCATGATCAGTTCCCTACAGTGGACGGTGTGCAGAAAGGTGCGTTTTGACTTTCTCTGTTATGTAGCAAGGGCAGGGCACATCATTTACATGAATGATGGTTAGGAATACATACCGTATTTGCTAGCATATAGGACACACTTTTCCTCCTCAGAATGCACCCAAAATATGAGGGGGACGTATTATGAACAGCTTCCTGTATAGGTGGAACGCAGATGCCACGTCCTGGCCCACCTTTCACTCCTGGATTTGCAGCACCACTATTTGCTCGGCCGCAGCCCCCCAGCTCACTTCTTCTTGGTACTGGCATGAGGCTATTGTGATTTATTTCTGTTCTTGTCCCATGTCAGACATCCCTGCCTCCTGCTCCAAGGCACCTAGGAGCTTTTTTATCTCCACCTCAAGGGGCCCCGGCACCCATTTCTGCTTGTCCATGTGGATTTGACTTCTCCCTGCCCTTCCACCCCCACCCCCATCCCACAATTACCACAATCTGGTTCAAGGTTGCTTCAAGTCAGGATGGTACAAAAGTGACTGGGACTGGGAACAGCAGCCTGGGCTGCGGAGATCGCTCCCCTGCCCTTCAGCTCTCTTGGGGTTGCATGGGTCAGGAAGGGGCTCTCCTGTCAGCCACCTTTTGGGGACCAGGACAGGAGGCTCTTGTCATAGCAGCAGGGCCTATTTAGGGTCTCCAGGTGAGGAGATCAAGAGAGATGAAAGAGAAACCCTCCCTGGAGGGATTCTGAGGTGAGAGAAAGGACCCAGGAAACGACCTGACAGGCTGATCATTTTAGGGATGTGCATGAATATTCATGACGTTTGAAATGCATGCAAATTCAGCTAAATCTGGACATTTGAATTTGAATTGAATGTTTTGATACATTCATACGAAGCTTTGTTACGGATTTGTATGGGATTCATATGTGAATTTGTATTGAACATTCATATTGAATCTGAATCCTACGACATTGGAAGAGGATCTATTGAAACAAATACTAATCTTCTTGCATTCAATTCAATACGAATCGAATAAAATATCTTATATGCCGCTGCATCCATACGCCGGCAAAAATGGTAACTTAATTACAAAATCATCAGTTCTGCTTGTTTTGCTTCCATTTCCATTTCTAGGGGGAGACAGAGAAAAAACTTCCCAAAATTTCAGCAAGAATTAGCCATTTCTTCTGCTAGCTGTGAAGGCAAATGCTGGACCTGTTTGATCATGATTAACCTTCTTCAAACGAAAGAAGGATTTTTGCTGAGAACTTATTTATTTTGGAAAAGGCAGCAGCCTGGGAATCAAGTCAAGAGAAGGGAATTCTGAACATGCTGGACAGGTGAAAGTTGACCGCAGGAGTTTGGCCTTTTTTATGAAGAGGCAGAAGCAGAAGGATAAAGAATCACAACTCAGGATGGTGAAAACTCAAAGTGATTGTGGGGTAGATGTGGATGAATGTATTTTTGACATGCAAATCTGAGTAGATTCAAATGTCAAACAATCCAATTTGATTCGGATATTTAAGATCTGAATGTCATAAAATCCAATTAGAATCTGCCACATTCAAATCCATACGTTTGAATGTTAGATTCGTATTTAAAGATACGAATCTCAATGTATTTTAAGTGCAAGAGATGTATAATTTTTGCACAGATTTGTATATGACAGATACAAATCTACACATTTTAATTTTTTGAAAATCTGCATCCAAGTTCAAATGTGCAAATTTGGATTTTGAAAATCTGACTAGAGTTCGAATGTTGACATTCATCAGATTCGAATTGAATTTTTGAATATCCCTGCACCTCCCTATTGTGGGGAGCTCCAGAATATTGGAGAATTGGGAACCAAGCATTAAATGATCTTCAGTGTTACTAAGTGCAAAGTCATGCACAAACAATGTGGCACTTAAAAATCATTTTGTGCAAAATGCATTGTGAAGAGCAGGGAAAAGATACAAAAATAGACTGTTCATGAAAATTCTTCAGAGCCATTTACAGAAAATCTGGAAGCAAAGGGGAATCATTAACATATTGACAGTTATTGAATTGGGATCGGGAAGAAGAAGATTTTAAGAAACAAGAGATCAGTTGCAAAGTAACGAATATGAAATGCAATGGTTTAGGTACACTTACTTTATGGATTGTTTCAGAATAACAACTGAGATAGAAAAACAGACATGGGAAGAAGAATGGAGAAAAGGGGGGAGGGGCTTGATTTTTATACTGCATAAAATATTATTGAAATTTGAAATGGAAATGGAACGTATGATGAACTGGACAAAGAATTTTCAATATAATACACAAATGGAACAATGGGAGAATATGTAAATGAAAGATTTGAAATTTGCATTCTGTTACAGTTCAAATATTTTTTACAAAATGATGTATAGATGGCAATTTACTCCATACAAATTATCTAAAATATACAAAAATGTATCAAATAAATTTTGGAAATGCAAAAGAAATGCCGGAACATATGGTTGCCATGCCCAAAACTAAAAGCCTTCTGGCTACAGGTGTATCCTGAAATACAAAAAATTTTAAAGATACAGTTGCATTTTAAACTAGAAACTTTTGTATTAGAGTTGATGGGTAAGGAATTGGAAAATATGTTATATTGCAGTATATGATTATAGCTGCCAGATTAAAATACGTATGCCTAACAATGGAAGACACTGAATATTCTAGTACTGAGGAACTGGCCTGTGAGGGTGATGGAGCTGTGAGAGCCCAGAAAGAGAGCTGTGATTGGTCTGCAGGGAGTGAGCTGCTTTCAGTTATGCTTGTAACTATGTTACTAGCATTAGTTATGCTTCTAACTCTTGGCAGCTTGCATGGGGACAGGAAAGTACGTTTTAAATCCACGTTTCCCCAAACCACATGGGGACACCTTATTTCAAATTACGATGCAAGAGAGAAGCAAAAGGAGACCATGAGGACATGCCCAGAAAGTAGAAGAAAAACGTGTGATAGGATACAATCAAAATGTGTGTGTATGTGTGTGTGTGAGGGAGGGAGGGAGGGAGGGAGGGAGGGAGCCCAAAGCTTAATATCTGATTGGCACAGTCCAATTAAGTAATAATGCAAGTGTGAGGAAGAACAATTTTTAACAACTCTGCTGTGTAGCTTCAGCCTGTTAGTGACAACTATGTAGCTAGACAATTTTGGAGAGCTGGGGTGGGGTGTGTGTGTTTCGTGTGTGTTTTTAAAGGCAGAAGCTACATTTCTAACACACTGGTATTCTCAGCTTGCATTCTAATACACAAAAACATTTCCAAATAACTGCATAAATGAATGCTACAGTCTCACTATCTGTGTCTGCCTTCCACTACTCTCTAAAAATAGCCCTCCTGCGATTCATCTTTCTTTTTTTTAGAAAATGCAAAGCACCCAATTGCAAAAGGAAGGAGGCAGCACTGTCTGGAACACAAGAAAATTGAAAGATCTAGACAAATAGTAACTAAAAAAATGTCCCTCATTGCTGAACAGTCTTCCCAAAAATTATGGATAGTCAACAAAACAGGCATGATTTTAAAACCCTCCTTTAAAGAAAGAAGAGTTGGTTTTTATGCTGCACTTTTCTCACCCATTTAAGATGACTCAGAGCGGCTGACAAGCCTTCTGTTCTTCTCCCCAAAACAGACACCTTGTGAGGTAGGTGTGGCAGTGAGAGCTCAGAAAGAGAGCTGTGACTAGCCCCAGGCCACCCAACTGGCTTTGTATAGGAGTGTGGAATCGAACTGGGGGACTACCAGGTATGGACTCGAGCCACAAGACCAAACTACAGAAGAAGAGTTGGCTTTTCTCACCCTTAAGGGGACTCAAAGCAGCTGGCAAACCTTCTGCTCTTCTCCCCACAACAGGCACCCTGTGAGGTAGGTGGAGCTGTGAGAGCCCAGAAAGAGAGCTGTGATTGGTCTGAGGTCTCCAGCTGGCTTTGTGCAGGAGTGTGGGATCGAACTGGGAGACTAACTGATAAGGGAAGGTCATCAAAACGTGGGAACACAAATGTGCATTTCTGTCTAGGAAGTTTCCGTGCTTGAAATGGTATTTTAATCCAGGCAAAGGAAGGAGAAGGGAAATCCAATATAGATTCAGATGATAGCTCCCTTCTCTTTTGCCTTTAAACCCAGTGGCCTTTTGCTTCTTCTGACTCCCCTCCACCCCAAGAGAGTGCAATTTGCCTCCCCTGCTCCCACTTCTAGTCAAGGTCACTGCTGCCAGGCAGGAGGCCTAGGGTACCTGGTGCAGTGTGTGTTTCGCTGGGTTAGGGACAGGCTGCCAGTCTCTCCTGCTTCAACACATGGGCTTCTCACAGGAGCTGTTGCATTAGTCATCCTGGACCCGTTCCATCTCCCCACTCCGCAACCCACAGGACTGAAGTATTCCAGCCTCACTGCCAACATCCTTCATGCAAATACTTTCTTCATGCCTGTCTCATTCCATCTGTTCCACATGCTCCCTTGTTCCTCGCTCTATGTTCGCTGGCGCAGCGTGCACAAAAGGATGCCCTCTGCCCGATGCTTGTGGGCGCCAGCCGAGCGAGTTGCTGGGGCAGGCTGATGCCATCACAGCCGAAAGGAAGCTTTATGCATCTCTGCTCTCCACACCGGCACCCCATTCATGTAAGAACGGCGTGACAGGCAGAAATTCAACCGAGACACCTTCTCCCTCTAGAAAAACAGAATGTCGATCAGTGCAGCTCCCCCAGGAGCCTTTTCTGCACCGACCTTGAGTTAGTCCGGGTCAGTGGGTCCGGAATAGCCAGACTCACATGGAGGAGCGGCTGTATCAGCACCATCTGCACTGACAGCACTATTCAGACCCAGGCCTCCCAACAGCCATGAAACTCGCGTGAGCTTTGCAGATACCACCACCCACACGTCTCCAACAGCTGGGTAGCTACAAGAGTTCCTAGCCTAAAGGGCCAGGGGGATTTAGCATCATGCTATGATGTGCTGCTGGAAAGCAACTCCCGGTAGTTCTGGATCAGGGAGGGAAGCGATCCACACACCTCCCAGCTGTAGATCTGATTAAATGGGTCTACCACAGATCTGAACAAACTTCCTCTTAATCCAGATCTGGTTCCACCTTGTGCAGGTGGGGCTGGACTAACAGGGAGCAGGGCCTGTGATCCAGATTAAGAGGCTTTTTATTGAGACCTAAAGTGAATGCCAGAAAGGATTTCAGACTCCCAAAGCCAAGACCTCCTCAGAACAGAGGGATACTATAAGCCAAACTCAAGGATGGGTACTTTCTATAAATTAGGCTCAAATCCGCCATTTTATTTTGAGTACATTTTAAGTTTGAGGGATCCTTATCTAGAATATTATTCCAGTCCAAATTTGCCCCTTGGACAGGCTACCTCCTTCCCCATCCCCATCCCTCAAAATCATTACTTCTACTCTTTCTGCCCCAAAGTGTTGCTGGGGAAAAAATCTAGGTGAATTCTGCTCTGCCTTTTTCTTTTTGTAATGTCGTTATGGGTCATTTTGTAGAGCAATGGACGCATCATTGAGCATACAGTGCATACAGTGAGGGTGCATCTTCATGCTTTAGCCCCCATGCAGACATCGTTTACTTATTCCAAGTATATTCCGGAATAAGGCATAGGTATTCCAGAATACGATGCCTGATTCCAAAATATTGAAGTGTAGCAGAATATAGCACGCAGCCTTAGTTCTAACCACTCAAAAGCCCCATAGCACTTCACTAAGATAATTCTTTGTGAGCCGGTTTGGTCTTGTGGTTAGAGGGCCAGACTCTTACCTGCCAGTCTCCTGGTTCAATTCCACACTCCTGCACAAAGCCAGTTGGGTGAACCTGAGTGAGTCATAGCTCTCCTTGGCCCTGGTCACACTAGTAGTTTAGGTCAACCTCAGGTCATCTTTTGGTCACATTACTCACATTATTTTTATTCAATTCATTTCCCAAACTGGCCTACCCCCATTAGATTGTTCTAACCAGAACCCTCATTTTCAAAGGTGTGTGTGGGGGGGGGTAGGATTAAAAAGAACCGCCAGCACACACACCCACCTCCCTTGAGTGACACAATGGCAACCAAGAGCCAAGAGTTCTCTGATCACAGAGAAGGTGTGAGCAATGCAGGCCAAGATGGGGATGGCCTGGGGACGACCTATAACGATCTAGGTGTGAACAGAACTGGTACGACCTCAGTTTGAATTAACGAATAGGACATCCTGTCTTACACTTGTGTGACCACAGCCTTTCTGAGCTCTCATGGCCCCACCTACCTCACAGGGTGCCTGTAGTGGGGAGAAGAACAGAAGGTTTGTCAGCCACTTTTGAGTCCCCTTAAGGGTGAGAAAAGCGAGTATAAAAGCCAGCTATTCTTCTTCTGCAGTTTGGTTTTCTCGTTAGAGTTCTGGACTCTCACCCCGTTTGAATCCACACTCCTCCACAAAGCCATCTGGGTGCCCTTGGGTTAGTCACAGCTCTCTTTCTGAGCTCTCAAAGCCCCACCTACCTCACATGGTGCCTGTTGTGGCGAGAAGAACAGAAGATTTGTCAGCCACTCCAAGTCCCGTTAAATGAGTGAGAAAAGCAGGTTGAAAAGCCAAGTGCTCTCCTCTTTCTGTGCTTCAGCCAACCAGCCATTCCCACTTCCACCCACCATCAGCACACCCTTTTCTGAAATCATTTAGGAAGTTCTATCCCCATCTGACTCTCTCTTTTTAAAGAGCATTTTAAAGAAAACCCTGCAAATATTTCATCCACAAATTCCGGTTTAGAATGGGCAACCCCATGCAATCCTTTTACTCAGAAGGCGCCCAGACTATCAAGGCACCTCCTGGAGGGGCTCATTTCCAGCTCTCAGTGGGAGAGGCAGCTGATTTATCAAGGCAAGCTCCCCCCTCTCTTGAGTATAGGCAAGACTTATATTTCAAACAGCAGCGTGTTTCTTAAGCCATCTGTTGTGATTATTTTTATGTATATGTCATGGTAACTGCACCAATGTTACTGAGAACACTTGTATTTTGTTTTTGAAGGAAAGGAATTATGTCATTGGCCTGCATAATTTGCCGACAGGAACTGGATGGTGGGGAGCTAGAGATGGTGAGGTCACTGGCACAACTGCTTGGCTGGACACACGCAGGCTACTTGCGCATGAAGCCACAGTCCCTTCCGTTTGCCACAGCAGCAGCAGCAGAGTTGGCTTTTCTACCCTGCTTTCCTCATCCTTAAGTTGTCTCAAAGTAGCTGATAAACCTTCAGTTCTTCTCCCCACGACAGACACCCTGTGAGGGAGGTGAGGCTATGAGAGCTCAGACAGAGAACGGTGACTAGCCCAAGGCCACCCAGTTGGCTTTGTGCAGGAGTACAGAATCAAACCGGGAGACTACCAGATAAGAGTATGATGCTCGTACCACAAGGCCAAACTGGGTCACAGAGGTGATGACTGCAGCTGAAAAAGCAAAATGCCCTTGCAGGGGGTTATTTGCTATGGCCCTGCCATACTCCACGCTTTCTGCAAAATGAACCGCTATTTGTATGAATTTATAAGAACATAAGGGAAGCCCTGCTGGATCTGGCCACAGCCCATCTAGTCCAGCATCCTGTCGCACACAGTGGCCCACCAAATGCTCATGGGCATCTCAAGCAGAGACAAGGACAAACCTTCTCCTGCTCTCGAATCCCAGCAGATGGCCTTAGAAGCGCCCCAGTTCCCCCCACCCCCGTCAGCCTGAAAGATGCACCTAGGCATTCGTTCTAGTAGCCATTGATACATCTGTCATCCATAAATTTGTCTAACCCTACCTTAAAGCCATCCAGACTGGTAGCTGTCACCACCTCTTCCGGCAGCACATTCTATAAGCCGATGACCCTCTGGGTGAAGAAATACTTCCCCCTGTCAGACCTTATTCTCCTACCCATCAGCTTCATAGAGTGCCCCCTGGTTCTAGTGTTGTGCGACAGAGAAAAGAAATTTTCTCTATCCACCCCTTCTATACCGTGCATAATTTTATATACTTCAATCAGGTCCCCTCTCAAACGCCGTCTCTCCAGACTGAAGAGGCCTAGACATTGCAGCCTGGTTTCGTAAGGGAGGTGTTCCAGACCCTTAATCATTCTGGTTGCCCTTCTCTGCACCTTCTCTAGTTCCACAATATCCTTTTTGAGGTGTGGTGACCAGAATTGTACACAATATTCCAAATGTGGCCTCACTATAGATTTATAAAGGGGCAAAATGACACTTGCTGTCTTATTTTCTATTCCCTTCCTAATTATTCCCAGCATTGAATTTGCTTTTTTCGCTGCTGCCGCACACTGGGTTGACACCTTCATTGAACTGTCCACCAAATCCCCGGGATCCCTTTCCTGGTGTGTTGCAGAAAGCTCAGACCCCATCAGTTTATAGACGTAATTTGGATTCTTGGCCCCAATGTGCATTACTTTGCACTTGTTAAGATTAAAGCACATTTGCCACTTGGTTGCCCACTCACCCAATGCTAAGAGATCCCTCTGGAGCTCTTGGCAATCTCTTTCAGATTTTACTACCCTAAATAATTTAGTATCATCAGCAAACTTTGCTATTTTACTATGTACCCCTTCTTCTAGATCATTGATGAATAAATTAAAAAGCATTGGTCCCAGTACTGAGCCTTGAGGGACCCCACTTTTTACTTCTTTCCACCCTGAGAATTTGCCATTTATTACTACTCTCTGCTTTCTGCCCTTAAGCCAGTCACAAATCCAGGACAGAACCTGTCCTTTTATTCCATGGCTGATGAGTTCACTCAGTAGCCTTTGATGTGGGACTTTGTCAAAAGCCTTCTGAAAGTCCAGATAGACAATGTCTACTGGTTCGCCTTTATCCACATGTTTATTGACACTCTCAAATTTGTGAGGCATGATTTACCTTTGCAGAAGCCATGCTGGCTTTTGTTCAGCAATGCTTGCTCCTCCATATGCACACTATTTTTGTCTTTAATCATGGTTTCCATCACCTTACATGGAACTGACGTTAAGCTAACTGGTCTGTAATTGCCTGGATCACCCCTGGATCCTTTTTTGAAGATTGGTGTTACATTTGCTACCCTCCAGTCCTCAGGTACATTTTATCCCAGGTTATTTTATCAAAATCCCAGTTATTTTCTGGTTAGTTATAGCAGAGAGCTCTTCCTTCCATGGAGTTTGGACGAATTTGGACATTCTTATACAAAGCAAATGACCTGGCATTCAGATTTCTGAATTTGAACAAATACGAATATTTCAAGTTATTCATACAAATAATCTGGACATTTGTATCTGTACTGGTACATACGCATCCCGTATGCATTCATGCACAGCCCTGTTATCTAGTCCTAGTATGTTTCTGCACTGTTGTTTGTGTGTGAATGGTAGGCTAGATTTGAAGGGGTCATTTCCAGGGAGGGCAAGGAGGTTTCCTGCCCTTCAACAAGTGCTTCTGATACCTCCTTTTCTTTTTTTCTTGAGCCAGTTTGGTCTTGGGTTTAGAATGTCTGATTTTGCCTCTATAACCAACTCCGGATGCTGCCCAAATATTGCAATAGCAAGTGATATGCCAGAGCAAAGTCCCTCTGGAATACTCACTTGTTGGCTAAACAGCACAGGGGCAGCACTGTCTGTGCATGATCGATTCATATGCACGCCCAGCAGGGCCATGCATGAATGCATGGATTAAAAAAATCTATTGGATATTTGAAGTTGCAAATTTTCACATCAAAGCAAAGGTTAGGACATTCAAATTTCTGGACTTTTGAATGAAATCCTCACCCATCCCAACTTACCGGGTCAGGGTGGGACCATGCTGGTGAGATGTGGCTGCAAGTGTCCTAGTCTGAGCCAGCAGGGGTGTCACTTTTGTCAGGGTGCCACAGGGATGTGAGCCAAGGCGACTAAGGCATGAAGAATTGCTCACCATACCGCTCAGTTATCTTGGAAGCCTTCCTGGCCCTTTTGGGCTGGAATTTCTGACTCCACACTTGCTCTGCTTTGACTCAGAGTAGGAAACCATTTCCGGACCACACGTTTCTTTTTATAGACACCAACTTTTTATTGCCAGCTTCCTCTGGAGTTCAAGACCGTTCCTCCAAACTTTTAAACAACAGACGACAAACCATTTTCAGAGCAAGGGGGGAAGTAACCTGCATGCCTTAAATGAGATGTGGGGAAGAGAATAAAGCAGGAGAGTGCCGAGAGTGAGGATCTCCCGGGCGCTGCACTAGGAATGTGACCAAATATTCGTCAGGTTCACAATTCGTACGAGTTTGTATGAATTCAAACATTCGCACTTGAAGTTAATATTGGTTGCATTCGAAGACTGACTTTTGAAGCAAATGCTTTTTTGGCATTTGCTCAAAGCTTCGTTATATTCACAAAGGTGGGGAGGCAGCAAAGTGTCTGCCCAATCACATCTGCAGTGGATTCAGGGCAGATTAAAAGCGAATAAAACAGATTCAAAGCAGATTCGGTGGGGATTCTAAGGTATGACCGGTGGCAAGAATTAGAACAGAATTGGAAGAAAACGAAGCAGATTCGAATTCTACCATATTAAAAGTGGCTATATTTGCACAAATGCAAATTTCCTCATTTGCTTTGATGTGAAATGCACACACAAAAATAATTGTGCACATCTGTACTCTGCACAGAGGTTGAAAACTAGTCATGGTCCGCATTTTCCTGTTTGAATTGGACAACATTTCATTGTGATTCACCTGTATTGGAGGCAGACGTTGTGGCTTATATGAAAATTCCTGGTGCTCGAAGGGCATGGTGCCATTTAAAAATGCCAGCTCCGTTAACCAGCTATAACCTACAATTAAACATAGGGTGTTTTTCCACTGACCTCCTTTAATCTGGATCTAAGAAGATCCAGATTTAAGGAATGGATTAAGGAAAGGACCCAATGTGTTTCCACGGGTGATCTTGCACCCAATAGCAATGGGTGCTAGCTTGCTTGCAGTGGAAATGCTGGAGCACCCATGTGGTGAATCCGGATCCACCCACATGGGCGACAGGGGGTGCAATCTCCGTAGATGCTCCGGAGAATCTCCGGAGCGATCTGCCACAAACGTTGAGGATTCTCCGGAGCCTTTGACAAGGCATTGCTCTTGCAAGGGGTTCTCTTCGGAGCCTGTGCTAATCTTCGAAGGCAACTTCTGAGGGACTTCTGAGAATGCGCACACACACCCATGGGTGCACCTCCCCCCAGCTCCCCTAGACCCCATTGCCCAATAGTGGTGGAAACAGGCTTTGTATAATCCGGATTTGATGGCTGAAGAGCCCATTAATGGGATCTACACGAAATCCAGATTATAGGTCCTGAAGGACCCATATGATCTGGATTTCCCTAGAACTGGTGGAAACAAATGTGGCTCTAATGGGGTCTGTAGTGGAAATGGTGTCTTCCTGCTCTGAGCCAAATGGGTCCTTAATGGGTACTTAGTGCTAGTGGAAAAACAACCATACTCATAAGAGACAGTTCAGATGTAATTCAAGCACATATTAGAAAAAGTTTAAAGCTATTTAAAAAATAAACCTCATATAATGGCTGTGTCCTTATTATACTCACGTGAATTAGTTTGTAGGCACTAAACTCACAATCTCCTTCTAAATATGTTTTGAAAATACTTTATATATTTTATCTTTCTTATTATGGTGAGCTCCCCTATGAAATCAAGATCACGGTCTTCAAAGGGCTGTCACAGTGCAGAGGGGGTTGTCTCTATTCTCACTTGCACAAGATGGGAGGCCTAGAAACAACAGGATGGAACTTCAAGGGAGTCAATACATATTAGAAATTAGGAAAAACTTCCTGCCAGTGAGGGTGATCAGTCAATGGAACAGGTTCCCACGGGAGGTTGTGAGCTCCCCTTCACTGGAGGTCTTCAAGCAGAGGCTGGGCCTACATCTGTCTGGGGTGGTTTAGGAAATCCTGCATCGAGCAGGAGGTTGGACTTGATGATCCTAGAGGTCCCTTCCAACTCTATGATTCTGTGGAGGTAATTGCTTTCCTTACATTCAATGCAACTTCTCCTCCCCTTTTATTAAGCCTATTTCTTTTAAATAAGTTGTAGTCGTCAAGCTTTGTGTTCCCGTCATGTGTATCATCCCACCAGTGAAGCCGATGATATCGTATTTCTTTTCCTGTGTTAGTATTTCAAGTTCTCCTTGCTTGTTTCCCATGCTCTGTGCATTGGTACAGAAGCACTTTAGTTTGTGGCAGATGTCTCTTACAGGCTTAACTCTTCTAGTTTCTTTCCTTGCTTTTTGTCTTTGTTCTTTCCCTTTACTTTTGATAGCCAGATTCTCTTCTGTATTCATTAGCTGAATGTTTTTGTCTGGATGTTTACATCCCTCCCCCTTTTGCTCTAGCTTAAAGCTCTCTTGATGAATGCAGCAAGGTTACTCCCAAATATGTGCTTTCTGGTTCTAGTAAGATGCTGCCCATCTCTTGCAAGAAGTCCATCATGCAAGTATTTCAATCCATGATCTAGGAATCCAAATCCTTCCTGATAGCGCCACTGACATAACCAGTTGTTCACCTCTACAATTCTATTCCATCTTCTTGTTCCATGACCATTGACTGGGAGGGTAGATGCCCAGGTGCTTCCTCCGGGCTGGGGAGACAGGCAGGAGGCCTCTAAAAGCTATTTGCATCTTCTTCTGATTGAAGCCCAGAAGCAATTGGTTGCCCACTGTAGGGGACAGAATGCTGAATCAGATGGGCTGTGGACTCCTCTTGGATCTTACAACCCACCATCAAGCCTTTTGGTGAAGGCCAGGTTTAAATAAACATAAATATAATATAAAAGTCTCTGTGTGCAGGCACATGTGTGTGTATGTGTGCATCTAGCTAGTTAGCTCACTCTTTGTCTATCCATCCATTCATCTATCCAGGTGATGGCACTTAAATGTCACTTTGAATTACACATGCCACCCATTATAGGCTAGATTGCCCTTAGGAATTTTCATGCAAAAACCAACAGTTCAAACAGTAAAATGCCACACAGAAGCCAAAAAAATAGAAAGTGGTTTTCCACGACTAAAATCAGCACACAGTTTAGTATCTCAGATAACTTGCTGGTTTTCCTTCCTCTCTCTGGCTCTGCGGTGTATCTGCCATGCCCCTGCCTAGTGATGGGCACCAATATTTGTAACATTTGAAATTTGTACAAATTCAGGTGAATTTGCACATTCAGGTTTAAATCAAATGTTGGCACATACATATGAAGCTTCTTATGGGATTTGTATGCTATTCGTATGCATTTGTATGGGATTCCTATGGGATTTAACATTTGTAACAAATACAAATTTTCTTGCATTTGCTTTGGTATGAATCAAATACAAAAAGAATATTCATGCACATCCCTGCCCACGCCTGCACCCACCCCCATCCTGGAATCCTTTGAGGAACAGCAATTTCCCCACTAATGGCAAATCTTCTCCCAGCAGTGGCAGCAGCAGCTTACTGTCTATGCTACATCCATGCTAAGGAACTTGAAACTCCCTCCCCATCTGCATTCTCTGGCTCAGCACAAACTTTCAACCTCATTGTATGTTCTAATTGCTGGAACCAGGAGGATTAATTCCATGACCTACTTTTGAGGTCTTTTTGCTGCCTCAGAGTCAAGCCTCCAAGCTTTGGGAAAGTGGAGCACTGCTCAAAACCCACATTTAGACTCAGGTGTAACGAAGTGCCCTTCAGCCAAGCTGCTTCATTCAGAATCTTAATTGTTTTCAGGTCAGAAGATTCTGAAATACTGGTAGCAAATGCAGCACTGCTAATGCACCTGCTTTTCTGCATAAGGGGAATGTGATTCCTGGACTCATTTATGAACAAGGCAGAGGTTCTGACTGCCAGGAACTTCATAAGAAATAAATCCAGCACATATTATGCATTTACTTACAGCACCATCCCAAGGAAGGGGTCTTAAAGGTTATCCAGTCCAAGCCCTTAGCGTAATGGTTCACCATTTAAATCATCATCATCATCATCATCATCATCATCATCATCATCATCCCCCCGATGGGTGCGGCCTTGTCGTGGCGGTGGGGTTTGAGTGCTCCAATGAAGCTGAGAGCTGGGCCGGCGGTAGTGCAAACTACTGGCAGGTTCAACCATGCCGGAGTGGTCAAAGCAGAGGAGCCAGACTAAGTGCACCCAACCCATTTATCACAATGGAGACACAAATAAAAAAGAAGTCTATACTGGCTCGGTCGTCGCCCAGGATAAAAAGGACCGCGGTGGTTGCTGAGGAACCTGGGCAACCATCGACAAATGGGCTACAGGAACAAAATTCACAAACAAGGAAGCGGCAGAAATTCTCAAGGCCAGAGAATCGTATAGTCATGAAGTGCTACTATAAATCAGAACCTGGAAAACGAGGCTATCAAAAACGGATGCACCAGCTATGGAAACAAGAATACCCAGACTCAAAGATAACAGAACTGCGGCTGGCTGATCAGAGAAGATTCATAAGTGGGACTAAAGTGTTCAGTGAAGCTGAACTTGAAGAAATACGAAAAACTAATGAAACTGAAGCACCGCAGCCTATTGTAGCAGCAACAGAAGCTCCAACAAGACCAGGAGTCACTGATCAGCTAGAACCTGATGAAAATCTGGAAATTCTGCAAGAAGAGGAAGAACAGCAACATGAAGTCATGGATGAAACACCTGGCACATTGTCTCAAAGACAGCAGGAACTGAAGGACAGAATACTGGCTCATACAGCATCAAGTACAGAGCGAAAGCGACTGCCAACCCTAAAAACTATAGGCAGAAAACGACTTGTCCCACTGATGAATGACATCAACTCTGCCCTTGTAACTGTTCAGGTAGCAACAATCGAAGAACTGAACCAGCTCGCCTACAGTACAGCTGTGATAGTAACAGAAGAACTAGGGTTACTGCAGCCAAAACCAATTAGAAAATCTACTGGAAAACCAAAGTGGAAAGTCCGACTGGAACTAAAAATGAGAAGTCTGAGATCAGATGCCAGCAACCTAAAAAACATGAAGGAGAAGAAACTGAACAATGAGAAGACTAAAGAACATCTGATCAAAAAATACTGGCTGAATACAAGGAAAATTGACGAAGCTTTGGAAATCGTGAAACAGCAGATAACAGCTACAGCCAGGAAAATCGAAAGATATGAAGCAAGAATCAACCAGTACAGGCAGAACCAAATGTTCCAGTCTAATCAGAGGCAGTTCTACCAGAGCCTACATGAGCAAGTAGACAAGAAAATGGAAAAGCCAGAGAAAGAAGCAACAACCAACTTCTGGAAAGATCTCTGGGAGGCTGAAAAAGAATACAACAAAACTGCTGGGTGGATAAAGGATTTCGAGAAGAAATTATCCATGAACAAAATGCAGCAGCTGAAAATAACACCTGAAATGGTCATGAAAAGAGTGAAGAAAGTGAAGAACTGGACATCCCCTGGCACTGATCAGTTGCATGGCTTCTGGCTCAAATACCTGACCAGCCTGCATGCAAAAATGGCCGAACTGTTCAATGAAATGCTGCAAACAGGAAACATCAGTGAATGGCTAATAACTGGCAAAACATACTTAATACAGAAAGATGTAGCCAAAGGAGCCATACCAGGAAACTACAGGCCGATAACTTGTCTACCTACTATGCTCAAGCTGCTGACAGGCATAATAGGAGACAGGATTCAAGACTACCTCGAAGACAACAACATCATTCCAGTAGAGCAAAAAGGAAACAAACGGAGAAGCAGGGGCACAAAAGACCAGCTACTGATTGACAAAATGATTCTGGAGAACTGCAAAAGCCGAAAAACAAACCTGCATATGACTTGGATCGACTACAAAAAAGCTTTTGATTCACTGCCACATGGTTGGATCACAAAGTGCCTGGAAACCATCGGGATCAGTCAGAACATCACCAAATTTATAGAAAGTGCGATGAAACGCTGGAAGACTGAGCTTTTTGTCGGAAATGAAAGCTACGGACTGATCAACATCAAAAGGGGCATCTTCCAGGGGGATTCATTGTCCCCACTCCTTTTCATCATTGCTATGATCCCACTGTCACTCATCCTAAAGAAAACAAACCTGGGCTATCAAACTGCCAGGAATTCACAGAAAATTTCACATCTACTCTACATGGATGACTTAAAGCTTTATGGAAAATCTGAAATCGAGATCCAGTCACTGACCAACACAGTGCGAATATTCAGCAGTGACATTAGTATGGAGTTTGGCCTGGACAAATGTGCCACAGTGGCACTGAAGAAGGGGAAGATTACTGAAAGTAAAGGCATTGAAATGCCAAATGGTCAAGCCATAAGGTCCCACCAGCCAGAAGCCTACAAATACCTTGGCATCTTGCAACTGGATAACATTAAGCATGGCCATGTGAAATCTGTGGTCAGTAAAGAGTACATCCAAAGGACTAGAAAAATCTTGAAAAGTAAATTGAATGGCGGTAACACCATTAAGGCCATAAACACCTGGGCCATACCAGTCATTAGATACACTGCGGGAATTGTGAACTGGACTCAGCTGGAATTAGGCAACTTAGACAGAAAAACCAGAAAACTGATGACGATCCACCATGCACTACATCCTCGGAGTGATGTCGACAGGTTGTACTTGCCCAGGAAAGCAGGCGGTAGAGGACTTTTGCAAGTGAAGCAAACAGTGGAAGAAGAGAAGCATGCATTAGCAGATTACGTGGCAGAAAGCAAAGAATCAGCTTTAATTGAAGTCAACAACCAGAAGCTTCTCAAGGTGCAGCAAACCAAGAACCAGTACCGGAAAACTGCAATTCAATGCCGAACGGACAGCTGGCACAATAAAGCGCTGCATGGACAGTTCCTGGAGAAGATCGAAGGCAAAGTGGACATGGAAAAGACCTGGTCTTGGCTTACGAATGGAACATTGAAAAAGGAAACAGAAGGACTGATTCTTGCTGCACAAGAACAAGCAATAAGAACAAATGCCATCAAAGCCAGAATTGAAAAATCAGGAGAAGATCCAAAGTGCCGACTCTGCAAAGAAGTGGATGAAACAATTGACCATATACTCAGCTGCTGCAAGAAGATCGCACAAACTGATTACAAGCAGAGACATAATGCTGTAGCACAAATGATCCACTGGAACTTGTGCCAAAAGTATCATCTGCCAGTGGCAAAGAACTGGTGGGATCACAAGCCAGAAAAAGTGGTTCAAAACGAACAGGCAAAACTACTTTGGGACTTCAGGCTTCAGATTGACAGAAAACTGGAGCATAACACCCCTGACATTACAGTTGTTGAGAAAGAGAAGGTGTGGATCATCGACGTTGCTATACCAGGTGACAGCAGAATTGAGGAGAAACAGTTGGAGAAGCTCACCAGATATGAAGACCTGAAAATTGAACTTCAGCGACTCTGGCGAAAACCAGTGAAAGTGGTCCCAGTCATCCTTGGCACACTGGGCGTGGTGCCAAAAGATCTCAGCGGGCACCTAAAAACCATTGGCATTGACAAAATATCCATCTGCCAACTTCAAAAAGTCACTTTACTGGGGTCTGCTCGCATAATTCGCCGATACATCACGCAGTCCTAGGTGCTTGGGAAGTGCCCGACTGGTGATATAATACGAAATCCAGCATAGTCATCTCGTTTGCTGTGTGTAACTGTTGTTTTACATCATCACAATAATAATAATAATAATAATAATAATAATAATAATAATAATAATAATAATAATAATAATAATAATAATAATAATAATAATAATAATAATAATAATAATAATAATAATAATAATAATAATAATGTCTTTACAAATGAAGAACATATACATTTTGCACTATTAAATCTGCCCCCCTTCCCTTCTACGCTACTCTTTTCCCCACGGACGTGAATGTGTTGGTTAAAGTCCAGTTTTAGTTTACAACTCTCAAGAAATAAGCTTTGTCAGGTATGTTAATGTTGTTATTATTTTGCACAACCCTGATAAAAAGAATCCACACTTTCTTCCACACATCTTGTTCCTTATATTCAATGATTGTGAGTGCCTCCATTGTTTAGCTATTATTATATTTGCTGCAAGAATCATAAAATGCAGTCTTAAGGCTGGTTGAAATTCAATTTATATTAAGATTTTGCAAAAGATAGATCTGTGGATCTAAAGGGAGCAATGTCCCAGTTATTGCTAATATTTCTTGTTGTACTGACCTTCAAAATATCTGCAAGGGTGTGCATTTCCATACCTTGTGGAAATATGTAGGGGTGTCATTGCATCCTCTCAGCATAATGGTTGATTTATAAGACAAAGTTTGTAACTACATATGACCATCTACTCTCCTTGCAGTACCTAGGCATTCATTCTAATGGACACTGATACACCTACCCTCCTAGGTACCATCTCCAGATTGGAGAGACAGGCAGGATGCCTTTCAAGGCCATTTGCAGATGAAGGATTTGCCTTAAGATGCCCAGAAGCAATTGATGGTCCAATGTGTGAGACAGGATACTGGACTAGATGGGCTGTGGACAAACATGACTTTATCATCGC
The DNA here is from genome assembly GCA_023333525.1 of Aspidoscelis tigris stejnegeri. NCBI lineage: Eukaryota > Metazoa > Chordata > Lepidosauria > Squamata > Teiidae > Aspidoscelis > Aspidoscelis tigris. The sequence goes on from JALMGA010000022.1 coordinate 9,152,122, forward strand.
TGGTGAGTTTTGGACTTACAATGACAGCTCCCATCTGTGTGGTGGGACCTATTGAGATGGTCTGCCCCTGGAGACTTATGGAATCCGAGCGATTCCTGAATGCTCTGGGGGATTTTCCGGTTGGTATGACTGGCCCGCCTGTCGAAGCCCTGGTTTCTCTCTGGAACCGAGAGATGAGCAGGGCTATTGACATGATCGCTCCCAAGTGCCCTCGGCATGCTTGTGGAGCCCGAAAAGCTCCTTGGTACTCCATGGAACTACGGGCTATGAAACAGGAAGGTCGACGGCTAGAGCGCAGGTGGCATAAATCGGGCTGTGAATCTGACCGAACACAGGTTAGACCACACTATTGTACCTACCATGTGGCGGTGATGGCGGCAAAAAAGAATTTTTTCTCTGCCACCATTGCGTCCTCGAGTAGCCGTCCAACAGAGCTTTTCAGAGTAGTAAACGGCCTTATAAAATCAAGCTCAAAGAGGTGTGAGCCAGGGCCAAGTAATATCTGTTGTGACAAATTTGCGAAGCACTTTGAGGACAAAGTCGCCCAGATTCGTAGGGGATTGGATGTCACAATTGGACATAGCCCAAACGAGGCATCCAGAGAACTGTCTGGTCCGGTTTGCTTGGATCAGTTTCAATTGTTGCAGCCTGAGGATGTGGACAAGCTGCTTGCAGGGGTGCAGCCAACGACGTGCTCTCTGGATTCCTGCCCCTCATGGCTGATAAAGACTAGCCAACAAGGTATGACCGGGTGGATCCAGGAGGTTCCACTGGCCCTGAAACAGGCTGTGGTGTGCCCCCTGAAGAGGGCCTTCCTGGATCCAGAAGATCTAAACAACTATCACCCGGTGGCTAACGTACCTTTTTGAGGCAAGGTTCTGGAGAGGGCTGTCGCTGTTCAACTGCAGGCAAGCTTGGAAGAAGCTGATTATGGACCCATTTCAATCTGGCTTCAGGCCCAGTTATGGCACGGAAACCACCTTGGTCGCCCTGGTTGATGACCTTATCCGGGAGAGAGACAGGGAGAATGCTACCCTGTTGGTTCTCCTGGACCTCTCAGTGGCTTTTGATACTATTGACCATGATATCCTTTTGGAGAGACTTCAGAGATTAGGAGTGGGAGGCAATGCTTGGCACTGGTTCTGCTCCTATCTCCAGAATAGATCTCAGATAGTGGCTCTGGGAGACACTGATTCAATACCCTGGGAACTCACTTGTGGGGTTCCTCAGGGGTCAATCTTATCTCCCATGCTATTTGACATCTATATGAAGCCGTCGGGAGAGGTCATCCGGAGATTTGGAGTGAGGTGTCATCGATATGTAGATGATACCCAGCTCTATCTCTCTGTACCATCTGAATCAGGAGAGGCGGTTGAAGTGCTTGACAGGTGTCTACAGGCAGTAATGGGCTGGATGAGGGTGAATAAATTGAAGCTGAATCCAGACAAGACAGAGGTGCTGTGTTTCACAGGGTCTTGGGTCCAGGTAGTTGGGAGATACCCTGCCCTTGAAGGGGTTGCAATGCCCTGGAAGGGACAGGTGGGTAACTTGGGAGTACTCCTGGACTCTGCGCTAACACTTGAAGCTCAGGTGGAGGCCATGGCCAGGAGTGCCTACTCCCAACTACGGCTAGTCTGCCAACTGAAGCCTCTTCTGGATAGAGACGACCCAGCCACAGTTATCCATGCTCTGGTAACCTCTAGATTGGACTACTGTAATGCGCTCTACATAGGGCTGCCCTTGAAGACGGTTCGGAAGTTGCAGCTAGTGCAAAACGCAGCCGCTAGAGTGCTGACCGGAACATCTAGCCGGATGCACATCACGCCAGTTTTAAAAAAATTGTACTGGCTGCCAATTCACTACCAAGCCCAATTCAAGGTTTTGACTTTGACTTATAAGGCCCCAAATATCTAAAGGAACGCCTTCTCCCATATCTACCTGCCCGTGCCTTAAGATCGAGTTGTGAGGCCCTCCTGGTTGTCCCACCACCTTCAGTAGTGAGGCTGGTGGGCACCCGGGAGAGAGCCTTTTCTGTGATGGCCCCTAGACTATGGAATAGCCTCCCCCTTGAGGTGCTTCAGGCCCCTTCCTTATATACATTCAGGAGGACGGTGAAGACGCTGGCCTTTAGCTGAGCTGATTATATTTCCCACCGAGGCCACACGCTATCATTTTAAACATAATGTGTATTGTTTTAAAGTTGTTGAATTTTAAAGTCTTTTAATGTATATTCTGTTTTAATCTGTTGTTTGAGGGTTGTAACCCACCCAGAGACCTTCGGGTATGGGGCGGGATATAAATGTAAATAAATAAATAAATTTATCTTAAAGTTGTCCAGGTTGGTTGCTTTTGAGTCAGGATGACTCTGTTTTCTACCTGACATTGAAAAGACCAAATTGCAGACATCTGGGTGAAACTCTCCCCAGAAGCATTTTTTAGCGTCACTTGGAAGGCATCTTCTGTTGGTCTTCTACAGTGTAAGGTACGGATGCAGCCCTTCTAGTACAAGTCCAGCTGAAAAGCTCAATGAAAGGAGAATGGCCTGAGGTTAAGTTACCCATCCACTTCCACACTGGAACCCCAATCCATGAGATCATCCACTTTGATACTCAGCTTATCCCTTTTTCAGCTCCTTTTCTTCTTCTTCCTTTGCACTATAGAGCACAAATTATTCTGACTGTGCTCTTCTTGGTTGCTAAGAAATAGTCTATCTTGTTTGCTTGCTTGATCTTGCCCAAGGGAAAGCCCAGGACTTTGATAATTAGAACATAATGAGCAAAAACGCTAGATCACTAGGTCTTCCCCACCATACAAGCATAGGCAAATCTCTACTTGCTGACTTTTGTCCTCTTTGTGATGATAAGGTGCTACCTGGGCACCCTATCAGCTACATAGATTCAAAGGGGTTCATCTGCATGCCTCTCCTGGAGACAAGATGGTCACTCTTCTCTCCTGCCTATTGACTTCACAGAGGTTCTGTATGGCCACTGTAGAGGCCAGAATGGAGCAATGTTCTGCCTATGTGCGAATTACTGTTTTGCAGTCATGGGAGTTTGTGACGGGAAGAGAAGTCTTAAGGTGTGTTCCTATTATAAGCTTATTTCGGGTTCAAAACAGTTTCAATCCTCGCAGTTCCCATGTCAGGTTGGCTTAACACGCTCTCCGCATGTTAAATCGCCCCAAAGCGTTGTAAATGTTAATCCTCATTTCATTCCGGTTCATTTTACATTCTTTACTGTGGGAACTGTTCCATGTTAAGGGATGAGAGTTTCCCTCCCCCAATAGCTTGCTTCCAAAGATAGTGATTTTGCTGTAAAAATCCACCCCTTAAAGCAGCCACTACACTGTAGCAATCCAACCACTTCACACCTGATAACGTTGCAATTTTGAAAGTTCTGACCTTTAAAAAAGGGAAAAGGAAGGAAAGCAGCTGCAGGTTCTGGGAGATGTGTGAATGTTTTAAAGGCTGTGACGGTGATGGGCGAAGGGGGCTTGAGTTGCCACTGCTGCTACATGCCCTGGGCAATGGGGAGAGGAGGGGAAAGAACCGCTGGCTGCCCGCTGCCATTTTTCCTCCATCCAGGCAAGTGGCAGCCACCCAGCTAGGCTCCGTGAAGGGGTCGGTTATGGGTGACGCATTCAAGCCAGGAGGAAGAGGGCAGGGCAGCCCCGAAAAGTGGCTTTTTAAAAAGTAGCCACTTGAGTCCCCCCTTGAATCATGTACATCCTCAGAATCCGGATCGAACGCAATTCTGGCTGAATGGGATCAGGCAAATTCGCATTTGCATCCGGTTCTGTTATTTCGGTTTAGGGAATTGTAGCCAGAAAGACACTCATAGGATTTAAAGAAATCCCCAAACAGTTGTGATTGCAGCATGCAGGACACGAACAGCAAGCACAGGCAAAACCCCGCCCACTAATGATGCAGGCACCAATATCCTCCCCCAATAACCCAGGAGCATCCCCATGCCTGCCAGAGAATCAGTGCTTGCCTCCCAATTCGCAGTGAAAACAGTTTGCAAGGGGGTGGTTACCACAGATTTGAGCAATTTGTTCCGCCTGTAGCCCGGATTAGAGCCTTTGCTTGGGGACACTCCAAGTCGAATTCAGGTTCGCTTCGGAGTATATAGTGCATGGGGACACGCCCAGAAATGAGAAGGTGTGAACACTCAGACTTGAAGATGGACTGAAGGAGGTTTCAAGTGAAGGTGTGACCACAGCCACTGTCAGGATTATATTCTCTAAGTACATGGACTCCTTCTTGGAACACCTGGAAAACTGTGGGAAACTACTGTGAAAAGCAGCCTGGACTTCCAGGAGAAATGGCTGTAGAGACATCTGACCTATCTAAAAACAGATTCTGACATATTTGCCTCCCAGAGCAGCTAATCCAAATGGATGTGCAACCAAAAGCAAACTCCAAGATTTCATAAGTGTGGGAGAGTGATAGGTTTAAACCTCTGGCTGCAGAGACATTTCTGGGTGCATTCCTGGCAGTGGTGGTGAAAACAACACCCAGTTGGGGGGATCAACATCCGTCCCCTCGACATCCAGTTGTAGAGAGTGAGGCAACCAGGCCGTCATTTGAGAACAAGGTGAAAGAAGTGTTAATGGTGTGGTTGTTTTTTTGCCAGCAGGGTTGTCAACACTCATTACATTCTCCCCGTCACCAGCTGCAGCCGCCGCCGCCACTCTCAGTTTCCCTGCATGCTCCCTGCTTTGTCCCAGCCTCCCTTTCCTCGAGGTCCTCACTTTGTTCTCGGGCCGTATAAAGCTGACTTAATTAGGACACCAAGGCAGAAGAAAACGGTGACCCTCCACCAGGAGGATTCTGATGCGCTGCCACTGTTAACTGAGCTAATCCCTGCCAATTTACCTGGGAGGGAATTTTTTCATGATGCATCACCCTTATCTTGTTTGCACAGATTAATCCCAAAGGATTTCCGGAGCGACTCAGAAATCAGGAGGATTTAAAGCACACTTTATAGCACATTAGGGATAGGGAGACCCGTGACCTTCCATATGTTGCTTTCCACAGCTAGCCTCTCTCCAATCCCACAGCTCGGTCAGGTCTTAGCAGAGATGGAAACTATTGTCTAGAAGATTACACAGGCAACAATAATTCGCACAGTGGAACTGGCAGAACAGTAAGGGAGGGAGAGGGAGAGAGAGAGAAGGTACCTGGTAGATTTTGTTGTTCTTTTTCCTTTAGTATAAGTGAGAGGCAAAACCACCTACCAAAACAGGGCATAAGAAGTCTAGAAAAACATCAGGTTCACCCTCTTTCCAAGTAACTGGAATGGACCAGATCAGGGCCATCCATCTGTGCAGGCTAAGGTAAAAAGATAAGCCTTTACAGCCTTCCTAAATAATAACAAAGAAGGGGCATGGCGCACTCTGAAGGGGACACCATTCCACAGTCTAGGGGCCACCACTGAAAATGCTCTCTCCCGGGTGCCCACCAACCTCACTGCCGAAGGTGGAAGAACAACCAGGAGGACATCTTCAGATATTAAGGCACGGGCAGGACGGTATGGGAGAAGGCGTTCCTTTAGATATTTGGGGCCCAAGTCATTTAGGGCCTTATAAGTCAGAGGCCGCATCCCCACTACAACCTTATTTCGATTTCAAACCGTTTTCAATCCTGGCAGACCTCACGTCACTTTGATTTAACACGCTTTCCACATGTTAAATCGCCCCAAAGCGTTGTAAATGTTAATCCTCATTTCAACAGGTCTCCCTCCGGTTCGTGTTAAGGGATGAGAATCTGTGTTTAGGGTTTCCCTCCCCCAATAGCTTGCTTCCAAAGATAGTGATTTCATTGAAAAAAATCCACCCCTCAAAGCAGCCACTATAAAAACCCACTCCTTAAAGCTACATTGTAGCAATCTACCCACTTCACACCTTGTAACAATTTTGCAAATTTGCACAATTCTGAAAGTTCTGACCTTTAGAAAGGGAAAAGAAAGGAAAGCAGCTGGAGGTTTTGTTTTAAAGGCTGTGGCTGTGAAGGGGGCTTGAGTTGCTGCTGCTGCTGCTGCTGCTGTGTGCCCTGAGCAATGAGGAGAGGCGGGGAAAGAATTGCTGTCTTTCTGGTGCCATTTTTCTTCCATCCAGGCAAGCAGCAGCCACCCAGCCACCCAGCTAGTCTCCGTGAAGGGGTCCCTTATGGGTGGTGCGTCCATGCCAGGAGGAAGAGGGCAAGGCAGCCCCGAAAAGCGGCTTTTAAAAAGTAGCCACTTGAGTCCCCCCTTGAGTCACGTACGCCACATACGATCCTCAGAATCCAGATCGAACGCGATTAAGCTGAAAGTAATGGGAACAGGCAAATTCACGTTTGCATCCGGTTCTATTATTTCGGTTTAAGGAAACTGGATTAAACTTATAATGGGGATGCGTCCAGAGATAACACCTTGAATTGGGCCTGGATCCAGCCCATGCCTGTACACAATCCAAATCAGTGGATCTGGTTATTCCAGACCCACCAGTCCAGGTCTATAGCAGGCAGGTGCACAGACGGTCATAGTTAAACTTTGGGATTTGTGATGGTGGAATATGTATTGACTACCAGTTTGGATGTTTTCAGAGATCTTGGACTACCAGTTTGTTGAAATAAGGACTAAACATGGTTATGGTTATTAGCCCTGATCTCAGTGTGACTCGCTCAGAAGGCCAACTGCTGGAACACTGTGAGCATGGCAGCATGTGTGTTTATGTTCTGCCGGTGGGCTTCCTTGGGTAGCGGATTGATCAGGCGTGTAGCCAGCTCCTTATGTAGGGGGGAGCTGTCACAAATTTGAGGGGGAGTCATATTTGGTGGATTAAAAATTAAAAAAATTCAGAGGGAGCAAAAAATGGGGAGGGCTGCCCCCTCTGCCCCCCTCCAGCTATGGAACTGTGGTTGACCACTGTGAGGGCAGAGTGCTGGACTAGATGACCCATGGGTCTGATCCTGTGGGGTATGTCTTTTGAAAACATGGACTTTAAGTCCCAGATAGTAAGTGCAGTGGTGCTCTCGTTCTTTTGCTTTATGGGTCGCTGTCCAGCACTGATTCTTCTGCAAGGCACCATCTCACTTCCACTGGAAGCAACCGGCCTTAAAAGGTGAGAAGAACAACGTCTGGATTCATTCCAACTGACCTGTCAATTTTTGCAGAGCTTTAAGGTCAACTAGCCATTGACTACCCAAAAGTATCCAGGTCCACAGGATTCTTCTCAGCGGGTTCATTTAGCTTGTTCAAGACAAGCTTGCTGTAGTGTCAATAACAGTGTATCACAGGTTGGAACCTAATGTGGCATTTTCACAATGATTGCAGGGTTTTAACAGACTATAGAAAGCAAGTATTCTAGCAAATTGCAGTGCAGGATGCATCTGCTGAAATGTCTTCATTTAGAGAACTATTAAAGGGTGCAAAAATTGGGTCCTCTTTTCATTCTCACCTCTACACAGAGCCAAGAGGCCATGATTATTGGAAAAGAAACAGAGGTAACTCCTGTTCTGCCCAAAATATACTACATCAATGGAAGCTAGGGCCTGGGTCCCTGCCAATTTACAGGGACCGCTATGCGTCTGGATTCATTCACAGATGATGTCTGGAAGTCTCATTTAAACTTTAAGCAAATCGACTGGCAACAAAAAAAGTTTTCCCCAGCACAAAGTGACAGAGGTTTGGTGCACAGAAGTACCTGGGGCTGTGTGACCGCAGCTCTCTGTAGCATTCGGCAAAGGTTTTTAAAGCAGAGCAAACATCAGTGCAACATCTGAGGCTACGCAGAGTCCACGATCCATTCATAAAACTGCAGCAAAAAGAATAAAAGCATGGCTAAGATTTCAAGGGCCAAACAAGCAAAAAGCTTGAGGAGGGTGAGATGGATCAGCAGGAAAGACTTGCATCCAGAGGTACTTCAGTAGAAAGGAAGAGAGGAGTGGGACAGCAGCAGATTGTGGGTGGGCACCACAAAGTCGTGGTCTACTCCTGGTGGGCTCCATGGGCACCTCTATGCCGTTTTCTTGGCAGAGATACAGAAGTAGTTTACCACTGCCTACGTCTGGAGTTGTCTATCCTGCATTGGTCTGTTTAGCCACCAACGCGCATGCAGCAAGCGTGAGTCAAGCCCTCTTTAATCTTCGTTCGTTCGTTCGCGAAGCCAAGCCATGATGATGATGACATCTGGAGAGGTTGGGGGTTGAAATGGCAACCCTCTGCTTTCCAGGCACTTTGCTCTACCACTGAACTACAGACACACCCTAGCAGCAGTGTAGAAGAAGACATTCCTGCAGGTGCAACTTGCAATACCGGATAGCTACAATGATTTCCTCTTCCTCTCTGTGTAACTACAGTAATACAAGCCCCCTTCCAAGCTATTTCTGAAAAACCTCTCCTCTTGATAGGAGTTTGGAGTCCCCTGTCCCAATTCTCTCTTCCCCTCTCCCATCTGGCCTGGGTACGATGATGGAAACAGGGCTTGCGTTATAAGCCAGATGGAGGAAGGCAGTAAAGATCTTAAAATATGCAGTGCTTCTTGCCAAGAGCAGCTTACTGGCTTTTCTTTTTACATGCTATGCTATAAAGGATATTATATTGCATATTGCCTATATTTGCTTCACATTGCATTTTTTAAAAAATATATCATATGTGAGAGGATACTAAATTGCCCTGGAGGACCACAGACCAGAGAAGTTGGGGGCGGCGGCAGCGGCAGCGGCGGTGGCGGCAAGAACAGCCTGGAGCGATGTACGAGTAGGGCGGCTTCACCAGGCTGTTCTTGCCACCACCACCACTGCCGCCACTGCCCCCGGCTGCTCTGTGCACAGAAAAGAAGGTTGGCAGGGTATCACTGCTCCTTTCCAGAGGGCTGACAGCAGAGCTGTTTCTCACTCTACCCTCCTTCACAGCATCCAAAGGCTTCGCCTGGGGACACAAAGAAGAAGCCAGCAGCCTGGGTGACATCTGCAGATCAGGCATTATGGAAAAGCCGGTGCTCAGCTGGGTGAAGGCAGCACCGGTAGACTCTCGCTTGAGCCGACTTTGCAGGCTACCTGGGAATGCTAAGAGCTGACCTTGCCTTGCTACGTGGCACTGATGTGACTATAAAGGCTGAGAAGCCAAGAGTCCTCTCAAGTCAGACCCCTCCTTGTTAAATAGGCAGAAGAATTGCGCAAAATCGCAAAATTGTTAATCAGGAGTGAAGTGGTTCCCTCACTACAGTGTAGTGCACAAAAAAGCTTTCGCCTTGCATACGAATGGCCGCCTTTGGCCAATCTTTGATTCAGGTGCAAAGGTTTGAAGCTTCGCAAATCATACAAACTGGGAAGGTGACAAGCATTTTTCACCCCTCCCGACAGGTGAGGATGAGCACACGGGAGGGGAATTCAAGAGCAGTTTTTCCTCCGCAACTGATTCTTGAATAGGAACAAGGCACTGAGTTTAGTGGCGCCAAGTGCAAGTGAGATCCATTGCCTCCCATGCCAATTTAATCCATTATTTACTAAGTGTTCCCTGCAGAACAGCCTTTTTCTGAATGGCAGTTTGGAGGCTTCTTCGCATTTCCTTGATAGACCCCTGAGCTTCCAATCCATGTGTATTACAGAGAGAAGTTTAATTGTGGGTGGCTAAACATCATGGGTTGGTAACCTTCATCAACACATATGACCCTCTGCTGTTTCCTCTTTCTGCTCGTCATGCAGGACTCAATTAAATTCTGATTTGATTTCTCTTCTAACTGCACAAGTGCCATTAAAACATCATTCAGATGATATTTAATAGCTTTTCTGAAATGAAATAGTCCTCAGGGATTCTCTTAGAACTGGATGACAAAATCTACAACTGGCTGCTGTAACTCTCTACATCTAAAACATTGGAAACCTTTACTGGACTAGATCATGTCCTAGAACCGCAGAACCATAGAGCCGGAGGAGACCTCCACGGTCATCAGGTTCAACCCCCTGCTCAATGCAGGAATCACTAAACCATTCTAGACAGATGTAGGTCCAGCCTCTGCTTGAAGACCTCCAGCGAAGGAGAGCTCACTACCTCTTGTTCCACCAACTGATTGACCTTATGGTCAGGAAGCTTTCTAATATCTAATCTGTATTTACTTTCTTGTTTCTAGTCTTTACTTCTTGTACATGAGACAATAGGGCTGATCCCTCTGTAGTGCGACAACCCTTCAGATCACTGAAGACAGTTATCACGGCTCCTTCCAGTCATCTCTTCTCAACGCTCCTAGCTCCTTTAACCACTCCTCATAGGACATAGTTAGCAGATCATTCACTATCTTGGTAGACCTCCTTGAGCTTCTTTCGCTTGGTCAGTATCTTTTTAAAATCATGGCTGCCAGATTTGGACACAATACTTTAGATGAGATTTGTCCAAGAATAAAGCAGGACAATTACTTCTCGTGACCTGGACTCAATGCTTCTCTTAATACAGTGTTTCCCAAACTTTTGACATATCTGTACCCCTTCTATAATTTTTGTAACGCTGAGTACGCCTCATAAAAAACATATGCTTTAATAAAAATCAAAATATTTTTCTTTTTTTTTGGTACATACACGCGTACCCCCACCAAACTCTTCCCATACCCCTGGGGGTACGCGTACCACTTTGGGAAACACTGTCTTAATACATTCTCAGATGTTGCCTGCCTTTTTTGCGGCTGCAACAGACTGTTGACTCATGTTCAGTCTACAGTATGATCTGCTAGCACTCAGGTCCTTTTCACATCCACTGCGGCTCAACCATGCAGATGTTGCCTGATTGAAGCTAGCTGTGTTGCGTGACCCTCCCGAATCGCCACCAGGAACTTACCTTACGTGTCCAGTGGGTAACCATCTGCACTCTGGCCAGCTGAGGAGGTCATCTGTGCTGCCACGCAAGTGCCCTGGCGGCTCTCAAACTCGTGCGCCGCTTTGGTCAAGTGCTTAGGAAGCCAGACTCTTATCTGGGAATACCGGGTTTGATTCTGCACTCCTCCATGAAGCCCACTGAGTGACCTTGCGCTAGTCACAGCTCTCTTTCTGAGCTCCCACAGCCCCACCCACCTCACAGGGTGTTCTGTTGTGGGGAGAACAGAAGGTTTGTCATCCCCTCTGAGTCCCCTTAAAGGGTGGGAAAATCGGAGTAGAAAAGCCAACCCTTCTTCACGTGACCCCCTGACGTGACTGTGCAGTGTCAGCGTTGCTGTAGCAATGGTGCCAACGCATGCACAGATGTGCGGGATGCCACACGCAAGTTGGCGACCACCCCCTTGGAGGTGCGATCAAGCACAGGTAAGTGATCGATCATGTGCAGGCTGGGCTTTCATCAACTAGCGCTTGCACTGGTCAACGTTAGCTCATCACACACCTTTCCCATCCATGGAACGGGAAGTGCAAAATTCCCCAAGGTGGCAACATCTGGGCCTCTTCCGCCTTTAAAGGTGGCGTTAAAATCTTGCATGGTATAGAAAAGGTGGAGGGAGAGAAAAATTCTCTATCACACAACAGAAGAACCAGGGGGCATCTATGAAGCTGATGGGTAGGAGAGTCGGATCAGACAAGGGGAAGGATTTCTTCACCCAAAGGGTCATCGGGTTATGGAATGTGCTGCCGGAAGAGGCGATGACTGCAATCAGCCTGGATGCCTTTAAGGAAGGAGGGCAGGTGTGTCAATAGCAGGTACATCCTCCAGGCGCCTCTTACGTTGTCTAGGATGGATGCTCAGGTACCACCTCTGGGGTGGAGAGACAGGCAGGATGCCTCTCATGGCCATCTGTGGGAATTCGAGGGCAGTTGAAGGTCTTGCCTTCGTCTTCTGCTTGAGGTGCCCGGAAGCACTTGGTGGGCCACTGTGTGGGACAGGATGCTGGACTAGAAGGGCTGTGGCCTGACCCAGCTGGACTCCTCTTATGTTTTCTCATGATGGTGTCCTTGAAGGCTTCCTCGAAGTTTTTCTGTACCCATTGACTTATGCCATGGGGAGAAACGCATGCCAAGCGGAGGAAGCCTTCACTCTCCAGAGCCCTTCTAGGCACATCCGGTCACATTTGCTTGCACTGCTTGTGTGACCGCAGCACGTCAGAAAGCAAAATGTTTGCCCCATCAGCTGCCTGATTACAGGACATGCATTACTATGACACAATCCGCCTGGTACACACATGCACAGCACCATTAATCTCGGTGCTTCTTTCTTCTTCCCAGTTAGTAAGCCCTGCCGGGTTTCAAAAGAATGAAAATAATGAGCAACCGACACCCTTTCTGGAAGCCCCTGCTACTCCTATGTTTTGTGAGGAAGGTGCTGCAGGCCCGGCGAGCGCAAGGACGCCGTCGGTGCCCGCAGCGCCCCGCAGGCCCTGCCCCTTTCTCTCTGGCCCTGTCGGGGCTTTCCTTCGAGGAGGGAAGCGCCGGTCGGAGTGGCGTTTCCGTGTTCTTCGTGTGTTCCTCGCACCCTGTTCCAGCCAAAGCTCTCGGGGCGGCCGGGGGCGGCCCCGTCCCTCCCTCCCTCCCTCCTCCGCCTGCTCAGCCCCACCCACCCATTCCACACGCCGCCGGGCGAGCGCCCGTTGAACGGCCGGCGACGGTTGGCGCCCGCCGCGCCCAGGAACCGCCCTCCCGCCGCCCTCCCTACCCGGCTCGCCATGACCAAGGACGGGCCGCCCGGGCCCGGCTCCGGCGGCGCCCGCCCGTCCCCGCGCAAAGCCGCGCCGCCGGCGCCCCAGCCGCCGCTCGCCGGCGCCGTGGCGGGGGCAGCGGGGGTGGGCGCCCCGTGCCCGCCCCCGGCCGCGCCTCCCGCGCCGCCGCCGCCGCCGCCGCCGCCGCCCTTCGCGCACGAGGAGCACCGGCGCGAGCTGGAGGCGCTGCGGGCCGAGCTGGAGGGCGAGCGGCTGCGCGGGCAGGAGGCGCGGCGTCGCTTCGCGCTGGAGGCGCGGGAGCTGCGCGAGGCGGCGGAGCGCGAGCGGCAGCTGCTGGCCGACCAGCTGCGCTCGCGGTGGGAGCAGCAGCGCGCGCGGGAGCTGCGGCAGGTGCGCGAGGCGGGCGCGCGACAGCGCGAGGCCGAGATCCGGCAGCTGCTGCGCTGGAAGGAGGCCGAGCTGCGCGAGGCGCAGGACCTGCTGATGCGCGAGCGCGACGCCGCCATGCGCCACGCCAGGGACCTGCAGCGCCAGCTGGCCGAGGAGCTGGTGGCGCGCGGCGGCGGCGGCGGCGGCGGCGGCGGCGGGGCGGGCGGGCTGTCCGGCGAGCCCCGCGCGCGCCTCCAGGAGGTGCTGGGCAAGCTCCGCTGGGAGGTGGACGGCGAGCAGGCGGCGCGCATCCGGCACCTGCGCGCCGAGCTCGAGCTCGAGCGCAGCCTCTTCCTCAAGTACATCCTGGAGCGCTTCGAGGGCGCCGCCGCCGCCGCCGCCCTCCCCGCCGGCGGGCCCGCGCACTCGCGCCGGGCGGCGCCGGGCTCCGCGCAGCAGCGCCCCCGTCTCCCGCCGCCGCCGCCGCCCAGGCTGGCCCGGGCCCGGCCGCGCTCACTGGACAGCCTGCAGGTGCCTCGGAGCAGCGATGCTGCCGGGAAGGGACGCGCCTCGGCGCCGCTCGTGGGCGGCAGCGCTCGTGGCGGCGAGGGCAAGCGGCAGCGCGCGGCCCCCGAGGAGGAGGAGGCGGAGGAGGAGAAGGCGGCGGCGCCAGGGAGCTCTGCGGAGGCAGCAGGCAAAGGCAGCGGCGGCGACTCGGCCGGGGCGGAGCAGGAGGAGCCGCCGGGAGGCGGTGGCTATAAGCGGCTGGTGGCTGAGAACGCGGAGCTGCTGGCGGCGCTGGCCGAGCTGGAGCGCCGCTGCACCGGCCTGCGGGAGGAGAACAGCCGCCTGCGGCAGAGCAGCTTCCCCGAGGTGGAGGACAAGGTGGAGACGCTGCGCAGGAAGAACGCCGAGCTGGCCGGCATCGCGCGCCGCCTCCAGGAGAAGGCGCGCCGCCTGCACACGTCCAGCGGCCTCCTCGCCGTCCCCGGCCGCACGGGGCCGGGCATGAGCGCCGATGCCCGCCGCCACCCGCCCGCGGAGCCCGACGAGCCGGGGCCGGCCGCCGACGCGTCGGCGGGAGACCTTCCGGAGAAGGGCCGGCCGCCGTCGGGCGAGGAGGGCGCCCGCCTTCTCGGCGCCCCGGACCTCGAGCGCCTGCTTCGCGAGTCGCAGCTGGAGGTGCTCCGTCTGCAAAGGCAGATCGTGCTGAAGACCCTGAAGGACTCCTCCCGGGCCTCCGGAGAAGCGCAGGCGGCGCCCGTTATCGCGCCCGAGACGAGAGCCGCGCGCGCGCCCGGGGGGGAGCCGCGCGTGTCCGAGGAGGCGTGGAAGAGCCCGGGCGCGGAGCAAGATGTCCAGCTGGGTGGCTCTCCGCCAGGGGCCACTTCTAGGAGCAGAGAAAGCAGCCCCGCCGCACTGGACTCCCAGGCGGAGGCGCCCCTGGACGGTCTGAAGGCGAGGCTGGCCGAGAAGTTGCGGCAGTGTGAAGATCTCACGCGCCTCGTGGAGGAAAAGCAGAAGAGATGCGAGGCTTTGGAAGTGCAGCTGAGCAAAATCTGCAGCGAAAGCGATGGCCTCCTGGCCGAGAATGCCCACCTGCGCCAGCGACAGGAGCAGATAGAGGAGGCTCGAAAAGAGAACGCGGCGGTCAAGGCGAAGCTCGCCCGGGCCACTGAAGAGCGCGCCGCCGCCGTGCTGCTGGCCAAAGCGCTGGAGAGCAAAGTGGAGAAGCTGGAGCAGATCATTGCGGACATGGGGGAGATCGCGGAGAGGCAGCTGCGGCTGGAGCTGGAGCACAAGAAGAGCTTGTTGGCGCTGCAGAAGAAAGAGGAGGAAATTAAGCACCTGCAGCAGGTGCAAACCGAGATGAAGAGGGAATACGAGGAAGCGGTGAAGATTCTGGAAGCTCAAGTGAGAGAACTGGAAAATCAGTACAACAGCCAGACCGAGCACTTTAATCTGCTCTCCGAGGAACTTGAAAAGCTGCAAGTGAAAAAGAACGGGTTGCTGGAGTCGCAGGCGGTGCATGTGGCGTGCGCGCCCGCTTGCCCAGAGAAATGGGAGCAAGGTGCCTCCCGCCACAAACCCCGCAACCATCGAAGCAGCTGCAATGGACACGGCGTGCCCGGCGATGCTGCCGATTCATCTCAGCCAAGCGCACCTGAGCAGAACAACTCCAAATCGTCTCTTAATCCAGAAGAAGAAACCGCAAGTGAAATGGAGGCGCTGGACGCCGCTAGAGTTTCCATCAACCTGCCGCTAGAAAGTCAAGGCACTTCAGAGCTTCGGGTCTTCCTAGCCCGATACAGCTACGACCCCTTTGACGGTCCCAATAAGAACCCCGAAGCGGAGCTGCCCCTTACAGCCGGGGAATACGTTTATATTTTTGGGGAGATTGATGAGGATGGCTTCTACGAGGGGGAACTCATGGATGGCAGGAGAGGCATGGTGCCCTCCAATTTTGTGGAAGAAGTTTCCGGAAACGATCTAATAAGCTTTGTTTCGGTAGAGACGGGCGACGTTTCCCATACGTCCTATCGGGAAAGCGGGTTCCCGAGTGCCAGCAGTGAAGAGAAAAGCGACAGCCCCGATGAAGATGTGTGTGTTAATGAGCTGTACAACAGACTAGGGGCGGGTGTTGCCCAAGGGGGGGTGCCGCACCCCCAGAATTTGACTCTTATTAAACAGTTTGCTAGGTCGGTCATTATAGGCTGGGATCCACCTGCCGTGGCGGACGACCTCGTGGAAATCCGTGGCTACAACGTCTATGTCAATGCAGATTTGTATCAGAATGTGAAATCCGGCAGTCAGTTGAAAGTGGCGGTGGAGAACCTGGACTTGAAGCTGCGCGCGTACCGGATCTCAGTTCAAAGCGTGACTGACAAGGGGAATTCTGATAGGATGCAATGTACTTTCCTTGTCGGAAACAGCATCCAGATTTCACCGGCACGCTTGGATCTTAAAAGTGTTACCGCAACGTCCGCGTTAATCACTTGGTTGCCAAGTAGTAGTAATTATCCTCACGCAGTGTACCTGAACGAAAAGGAATGTGGCGTAGCGAAGCCAGGGATCTACTGGCATGCTCTCCAGAACCTCTGCCCAAACACTCGGTACAGTATAAAGGTAGAAGCACAGGCCCTGACCAGAGCCTCAGTGTGTCCTCAGGGAAGTCTGGAGCACAATGCAAAAACAATTTCATTTACTACTACTCCAGCAGGTCCGCCCGATGCCCCCCTTGATGTCCAGGTCCAGCTGAGCTCTTCTGCTGAGTGTCTGGTCATTAGCTGGCTACCGGTCACAATCGATGCACTGGGGTCATCAAATGGCGTTCAAGTCATCGGCTACGCAGTGTACATCAATGGCCGGAAGATAACAGAAATTATGTCCCCAACAGCCGGGAGCACGTCGCTTGCAGCGTCTCAGCTGGACGTGTCGCAGCGGTCCTGGAAACTCTCTGTACGAACTCTGTCCCCCTTTGGGGAGTCTGAAGATTCTGTGCCGGCGTTGCTTCCATCCCGCCTTTGGAAAGCCTCTCACGCTTTACCGTCACAGACCACTGAAGATACCGAGCAAGAAGAACTTTCTGTGGCTGAAAATGCTCCAGATACGAACTGGCTAGATCACACTTCTGGGGAAAGCTGCTTATACGCTGAACCTGGTGCTTCTGCAGTTGGGTTTGCACTGCAAGGGGGCAGCTGCAAGGATTCAGGATCTCATAAGGTCAGTCCACAGGAAGACACATACATGTTGTCCGAGAAAAAGCACATGAAGCAAATCAAGCAACTGTGCAAAGACCTCTCTAACCTGACTGTGTCTAAAGTTAAAACAGATGACGTTCAGCTGTCAAGAACTGAAATTCAACACGGTTCTTTTGAGGACGGCATCCCAGCTTCTGAGCTTTCAGATACAAAGGAAGAAAACAAAAGCTTTCCAGTAGACCTTCACTGCCAGGAAGATAAGCCAAAGTCCCTGAGAACTGAGCAGCCCAGAGTGCCTAATTCCAGCCCTCAGAGAAGTTTCATTTCAGCAGATCCAGGACCTGATGACCCGAGACTATTTGTCGCCCTTTTTGATTACGACCCTCCGGTTACGTCCCCTGATTCTGGGGCAGCTAAAGAGCACTTGCCCTTTAAAGAGGGCCAGATCCTAAAAGTAGTCGGTGACAAAGATGCCGATGGCTATTATAAAGGTGAATGCAAAGGGAAGGCAGGATATATCCCCTGCCATATGGTGTCTGAAATGTACATCGAGAGTAAGGAAGTGAAGGAACATCTATTAAGATCAAACTTCATGGCGGACGAAAGCTCATGAAGGCCTTAGCGGATGTAACGACCAGCAGCGCTGCATCCAAAATTCTGGTGGCAGAACAGAAATGTAGCAGAATGGATTGGGTGGCGGTGGAATTGTATTTTTTTAAAAGAACAAGAGTAGGCTTGTTGAATGAAGGTGTGGAAAATTACTTTTTGTGTAAAACAAGGGTGTTTACTTAATCACATAAATGAGATATTGTATTCCTAGAAATTAGATGGTGCTGTACATTTGGTCTCTTAAAGCACCTCCATCTAAATAAAAATTAAGCAAGCACACCTAGAAAAGTTTTAAATTAAAAAGAGGGTGAAGAATCAGCATGAAAAAAGAGCATTTTTCCATCTCGGGGGAAAGCACCAGCCATTTAAACAAAAGCTTTCAGAAGTCCGAGTTCACCTGCTAGTGCAGACATTTGGCTTGAGCTTTCGTTGCACCCAGTAGAACGTGCTGATCTGTGTTTTTCCTGCAATCACAGACATCGCCTGACCTTCCCATCGATTTGTTTCAAACTGTGCTCCAGTTCCTTTGAAATGCCTTAAATATGCTGCAGATTCCTCGTGTGATAAATGTCTCCAGGGAACAGGCCAAGTATTTTTTGGTTCCTGGGTCCATTTCCGCTTTAGTTTGCAATTGGAACACTGCCTTGCCGGTGATCCAGTCGAGTGTTTTATGGATGAACAGAGGAGATGGCCAGTACTTGTCACACATCTGAGTTACGGTGGAACTGGAGAGAAAACACAACAAGATCAGCGCAAGAGTAACATACATGAATACTTAGGTGATTTCTGACTTCTGAGTAGGGCTGGATTGAGCTGCCATTCCTCACATGCACGGGGCGGCTGCAGTCCTGCCTCTCTGGCTCCTGCCCCTTACTCATGAGTAAGCATGGGAAGCAGGGAACCTATCTGCTTGCTCCATGCCATCCTCTTGGCCTTTATAGGGCTCTCCATGGCAGACCTGCAGCGTGTGTCAGCGCGCATGTGAAGCATTCTGTGCATGCGTGACAATGTTACTCATACGCAGGCCAACTGCCAAAGGCCCTTTAATGGTGGACAGGACCTGTGGAGCAAGCAGGTGCGTTTCCTGCCCCTTGCCTTTGATTGCACATATAGGAGGAGGGCCGAGGACAGCCGGGAGCATTAAGGAAAGCGCCTGACATTCCTTGACTGTCACATTCAGGGACATCCCTACTTTGTCTTTCATTATTAGCCAAAGAAAACCTATTTTATATAGGAAACCCTTGAAAGCTGCTTACGCTTTTGAGGGTCCTGCATTGCTTAGGACGGTTACTCGCTGCTGCCTCTTGAGATCAGTGGGAACTGTGTCCCAGTGTGTTTGTGCTGGGAGGAACTTCTTGCTTTATCCTAAGAAATGTTGGTGCAAAACTGTTCACTCTAGCAACTGCTAGAAATTTTTTATGCTTGGAAAACAAAGACGTGTCTCTAAAATCACCCAAGTGCCATTTTCACAGAAGCCTTCCTGCTCCTTGTCCACAGAGTAGCAGAACCTACAGACGACTCCTTCCCTCTGGTTCCTTCCCGGGTTAATTCAGGCTCCCAATCTGAAACTGTTCAGATCACACTGCTAGTAGTTACCTACCTCACCTGTTTAGCAGACAGCCAAATCCACAGTGACCTCCTAGCGCCAGGTCCATGGAAATCTGCAGCTGACACAGTGGCTGCCTAGTTCTCTATCCCTCCCTTTGGGTCTCCTTACATGGGGACTGTGGCAATCTCAGTATGCTCACCTGGTGCAGGCGCCCAGGTGGAAAGCCTGAGTAGCATCCCTTGTGAATTGCATGCACCATTGGTGACAAGAACCAGCAGGAGTTGTTCCTGAGGGGACGAGAGTCTTCATTTTCTTTAAAATGTGAAGTTACGTTGTCTTATTTTCATTTTCTTGTTTGAAGTACCTGGACCATCATTCATTGCATTTGTTATGTTAATTTATTCAGATTATAATTTATTTATGTTCTATGATATTTATTTTTGTAGAGGTTAAAGAAAAGGGCACTGATCAAAGCCATATTATAAACCATTTTGGCAGCTACAATCTATAGTTTTCTAATGGTATGTAAAAGTATTTTATGTATTGAAGAAATTCTGGATCTTTCATCTTCTGATTAACGCCGTTGCAAGTTCCATGTTCATAAACAAAACATTGGCATTTTTCAAATGTAGAGGTAATGTCTGTAGCAGAAAGTGGATTTGTTTCAATGACAATAAAATATGTTTTTGTACAGAAAATGTGAGGATTTTTTTATTGCTTCTTTCATTGACTTTGGCCAAGTTTGTGCCCAGGGGCCCATTCGTGGCTTGCCGGGAGAACACGGGCTGGAGGGGAAGTGGAGAACCATGTGGCTAATGGCAGAAGTGCAGCCGGCGAGTTATTTATTGATTTATGGACATTTTTGTCCCACCCTATGCCCGGGGGGCTCCAGGCAGGTATCCACATTTAAAATCAAACATTAAAACAATAACAGCATGTATTAAAACAACAGCATCTGCAAGTGAGAAGGGAAAGTGTCTCCCCACTGAACCAAAGGCCAGGGCAAAGAGATGCATCTTCTGAAAAACGGGGCTTCCAAGGACCAGGAGGCCAGGAATGTGTTCAAGGCAGGCCAGGCACTTTGGGAAGCAATGGAAAGGCCAGGAACGTGATTGGGGGGGGGGCGGGAATCGCAGTTTGAGCCCACTTGATTTGGGCTTTGTTATGAACCAAATCTGCTGTGGCTGCTTCAGCTCTGATATGAAGCAAAGCAGAATGATTCACTTCAGAGTGTGTTCAAAGTGGATTGAGAGTGGATTTGGCACTTTCCAAGCAGATATGTAGGGGATTCGTAGCGGGGATCCAAATAGGTTTTGTATCAAACATATCAAATTCATATCTGTTTGAATGAATGTGATTCTTTTGCATTCAGTTCAATACGAATCGAACACATCCTTGTTGCTTGCACACGCAGTGCCAAGCATTGTGGCCAAGTCCAAGTGAATAAAACTATAAATACGATTGGAAATTCCAGCCAGATGGAGGGAATGGGAGGGGGTGAAATGCTGCTACCTGGGTGGTATCCATGCTAGCCATGCAAAGAAAGGGATAGGAAAGAGCTAGCTGACTGGAGAACATGTGCTCCTTGAGGTGGAGAAATGCATTCTGACACTTTTTCCACATTGCCAGTGAAAGGTGACCTAACTACATACATCAGGCAAACATGAAAGGCTGGATCTGAGCCAAGCGAAGGGACAGTCTGGCCTAGTGGTTAGGGAGCCGTACTCTTATCTGGGAATACCAGGTTTGATTCTGCACTCCTCCACGAAGCCATCTGGGTGACCTTGGGCTAGTCATGGCTCTCTTCTGAGCTCTCACAGCCCCACCTACCTCACAGGGTGTTACGTTGTGGGGAGAAGAGCACTTTGAGCCCCCTTCAGGGTAAGAAAAGCAGGGCAGAGAAACCCTACAGACACTTCCGTAAGTTATTGGTAGGTGACTTGGGGTGCAGTCCACGTATTCCTCAGAAATGGCACCTGGAGCATAGCAAGATGTACCTCTCAGTCGGCAAACTTAGGCTTTGTGTGCGAGGGTCTTGGAGCGCATTTGAGGCCAGCTGTAGTTGCTTCCTGAGGCTGGCACTTTGGAAAGCGGACCTTCCCAGGCTTTATAGATCAAGTCGTGCTTTGCAGTAGCCGGTCTCTGCCTGGCTCTTCGCGGTTCCTAAGCAAAATCAATAGCGCCACCTACAGATTGCAGGGCGTAACAACACTGCAGTGACTCGCCAGGAAAGAAAACGGGTTTTTACAGGTCCGCAGCATTCTGCTTGTGCCTCACTGAAAAGACCACCATCTGCAGCCCTTCTCAACTATGCGCTGCAACAAGTTCATCGACAGGACCTGAGCTTTATGTTCCTTCCTTCTGCTCTGCAAATGCTCATCTTGCCTTTTCCCAACTACTTGGCAAATGGCAACTGAAGGCAAACTTCTAAGGATCTCCATAGAAGGCGACTATAAGGTGCAGCCACACCTGTGTTTTCAGGCTGTGTTTGGGCTGTCTGAGGATTGCAGGGATCACACCATAAAATGTTCTTCCACTTTCTATCCATCTATTATCTCCTTTGTAGAACCTTCTTGTGTTCAGACTGCCCAGTCCTCAGGCTCTTTCTGTGCCCTAGAGCAGTTATTTTCTCATGTGTGAACGTTGGGGGGGGGAGTATCAGTACTTTCCAGGGTCAGCTGTCACCCCTTCCTCCTCCCCTCTTCCTTGTTACAACTGAGATGCTTGGAAGGAGCAATGGATCGAGGTGGCGCACATGTTGGGTCTGAGCACCAGCATGCCCTGTGCCAGGATCACCTTGGGCAAGAAGTCCAGAGAGACAGCTGCTGTGAGGGTTAAGAAAACCACATGGGCTGGGCACAACTTGCCACCAGAGCTACGTGTGAAGGCAGACATTTCAGCATTGAGCAGCCTTGATGCTCCAGGACTGAGCAGGGCCGGTGGGGCAAAAGGGTCGTTCTCTGATCTCAGGGATGCAAGAGGAAGCCATCTTCCAAGGCTGGAAGAGGCTCGGGGCCTTTTTGCACCTATTAGATGTGACGGCCAGTGAACCTCTGGGATGCATCTGGTGTCCACATTTTGCAAAGTTCTCCACCGAGTGCTGGGTAAGCCGAGTCCATGGCAACAGGCATTGATGGTGTTGTTGTCACGCCCAATTTGGGCTCAGGTTCTTTTGGATACAGGAAAAGGTGTGGTGTGACACTACCTGGAACTACTGATGATTTGAAGTAATGCCAAAGACAACAAATTTGGATTTATGCACTATTCATGCAACATTTACTGTAATACAGTCATCACATATGATGCATGAAGAGAGCTCTCTCTCACACACACTCACACAATCACCCAGTACTCACACACACACGGCTGTCGCTGAGATGGTGACCAGTCATCTCCATGATGCCGCGGGAGCCCCGTTGCCTGCAGGATCAGAGACATGCTGATGGCTTGTAGCATCTCTCTTCTTATAGTCACAAGTGACAAGTTGTTTCATAACTTGTTTCATGGTACTTTTCCTTTGTTTCAGAAAACACAGTCCTTGCAGTTAGCTTTCACATTCCTTTCCTGGAAGAAACAGGTCACTGTAGACGCTTCACTGCATTCCGTCCTTCATTCAAGTTTTACTTTTGCCACGTCCGCAGTCCTCTGAAAAATCCTGCTTGGCCTTCCAAGGCAAAAGTTGCTCCATATCATGCTTTGGTGTCTCCATCTTTTCTTAGCCATCCTCATTCATTCACACACTCACATATCCATTCATCGCATCGTTGCCATAGTGACCGGGCAACACTGCGTAAAACCATGGTAGGGGGTGCACAAATGCAATCTTTGACCTTTGACTCGTAATGAATCAAATATTAGAAAATCCAAATTTGTACAAATAAAGGAAAACGAACGTCTGGACATTCAAACTGATACGAATACATTTGCATCTATTCATTCGAATATTCGATACGTATCCGATAATGCAAGTCTCATACACACCCGTACGCCTCCTGTTTCCATCCCAGATGTATCCATATGGCTACGCACAAGGTGCATATGGAGGCCAATGTGCAAATTATTCATACGAATAACTCAAAATATTTGTATTTGTACGAAAACTAAAGCAGCAATGCCTGGACTTGTATACGATTTGTATATGAATGTCCGAATTCATACAAATAACAAATATTTTGAATCTTGGTGCACATCCCTACACCATGGTTGTACTCTCCTGCCCCCACTGTTTACCCAGAAGATGTGCGAACAGAGCCGTGCTGGCATAGAGTAGCCAGAGGCTAATGACGCACAGGGAGCTGCTTCTGGGATAGAAGGGGCTACGCACAGCGCAGATGCAGCCCCCAGATACGCCCGTATTCTTCTTGATTAAAAGGAAACACCGCAGGTGTCTGTCCGCTATCACCCCAGGGTGCCTCAGGGGCACCCTAGCAGACAAGTGCCTGGGTGCTCTAGACTTGTTTGGCTGGTGGTGCCGCTCTTATCAAGAAATGGGTCTTCATTTCTGCACATTGGGTTTCCGCCAGATGCCTTCACCCGTCACGTGCTTTGGTGGAGGAGGCAAGAAGAGGACCAGTGACAATGGGAGTCTTGTTAAAAAGTCTACTGTGTGCTGCTACCTACCATTATTTATTCCCACCCCTAGGCATACATTATTTTTAGAGAACACTTATAAAGCTATAGAAGGAATGGTTTGCTGCATGTTTTTCAGAGCAAGCTCACAAGATTCATAGTGCCCTAACTAATATGCAAAGTGAGCTTCAGATAACCTTGCAACTTTGCATTTTCCCATAGTTTTGCGCTGCAGTTCTCCAACAAGAAGAAGCTCCAAACAAAATTCTAGCTTGGGGAATGCATATTCTATGGAAAGATGTGCATAAACCTGAGAGCTACAGTAGATCCCATGTAGAGGGACTATGGAGCAGAGGGTTCCAGATTCAAGCTCACGGATCTCCCCAGAACACGATGATGGCAAGCTATTGTTTCTTGGCTGAGAAAACTGCATATAGTATCCTTATAGTCACCACTGTTGGGCCCTGGTCAGTGGCAGTAAATAACAACAATTCACATGTCTGAATGTCAGAGGTTTTTAGAAAACAATGGTCACTCTAAGAATTGCAAATCAATATACAAATTGCACAAAATGGTCTTCAGATTTGAACATCAGACTTAAGGGAGAAATTAACTAGCCCCTCCCTTAGGCTACTTACCCTTGTTAAAACACACTTTGGCGACACTTTTGAGCGTCTGGACTTACCGTGTTCGCCACACTTTGCATTTTAAACTAAAAAAACTTATCTTTTGGGATTGAGGGGTCCTAGCGGGCATTACAACCCCTTTCACCGTGGGGGGAAAAAATAAATAAAAAAAAATTATTTATTTTATGTATTTTTTAAACTACAATGCAAAAACTTCAACAAACTCAATCAATTAATTCCCCTTGTGCCCCCCTCAGTTGATCATAAAGTCACTTCCAGCATTTCCTGCTGCCATTAGTCTGTTGGTCAGCCTGCTGCGTGTGTGTCTTCAGCTCAGTCCGGCGCTGTTTCCGATTGGTCCTGGATCATCCTCTGCTCCGGGTGGGTTGTCTCCTCTGGTGTCTGATGCCTGTAGTCACCTGCTGGATCACTGGCTGATCCTGGACAGCGCGTCAGCTGCTTCGGGGTGTCAGCTGATGATCTTTGGATGGCGCACCTTCTTGCAGTTCCAAGTTCATAAAGCTTCTTCTGTAAAATTAGTGTCCCGTGCAAAAGCTGATCATTGCTCCTTCGACTGAAGATTGCTCTTTGCACTTCAACTCTTGTTAGATATGGAAGTGTATCAGCTTTTCCAGTGCTGCCTTCCAGGGGTTTAGCAATTGTTGCCTTTTCACAGTTAAGTTTGGTTTGCTTTAGTTGGTCTCTTGCTGTTCCACCTAGCAATTCTTTGCTTTTTAGTGGTTCAACCAGAATTTCAGCCCCTGTCTGCTCGAGAATATACTCTAATGTCTTCACTAATGTTTTCTTCTTCTCGTCTATGGTAACTGTTTCAGTGCTTATCACGATAGGTCTTTGATCAACAACCTCTGTTGACAGTTTTGGCTTTGGTTGTGTTTCATTCTCATTCATTTCAAACTGTTCCAAACTTCTTGCAGACTTTTGGTCAAGTTTCTTTTCCATGCCTATTTCAGATTCCTTGCCTATATTTTCAGTAGGTAACGGTCTTACTGAATGCTCTGGACTCGGGTGACCATCAATTTTCATTTTCACTCCTTTTCTTTCAGAATCAGCATGGCTTTTGGTTACTTTTTCTGGGAATATGTTTTCTTCTTCCACTGCTGTAACCGTGCTTGTTTTGAAACCTCTAGCTCCATTTTCTTATCTTCTATATCATCTGCCTTTCCAATCAACAACTGAACAGGTTCTGTCTCTTCAGTTTTATCTTTGCTAACTGTAACTTCAGACCTAATAAACTTAATTTCTTTTATGAGGCCAGCATCATTAGATGTAGATTCCATAGGCTGTTCCTGCTCTTCTATCTTTTCTTCTATAGATTGCAACTGTTTTTCAGCACCCTGGGGTTCTCCTCTTTCAACATCTGCACAGACTTTATCAGTAACGTCTGCTGGATTACTGACTCCACAAAGGTCACCTTCAGAAAGCACTACTTCGGACTTGATAACCTTGTCACCAAATTTAAGTTCCTTTGAAGTCACGAAGTCACCTTCATATTGATCAGACAAAGTATTACTCTGTATCTTGTCATTAACTTCTGGGAGGACTTTGGTTACTGCTCCCCCCAATAGTTCAGTGCTACTCTCTTCGCACACAGTGCTGCTTTGAGACGAAAGCTTTTCATCTGTTGCAACATCTTCCTCATTATTGTCACTGAATAAAGATTCTATATCACCTAGCTGTAGGGCTTGGTTTAAGATACATTCTTCCTCCAGCAACTGGCTATTTTCAACCATATGTTTCTCTTGCTCACTTTCCACAAGGTCTTCCCCACTAGGATCAACTTTCGGAAATACTTCTTGTAAGGTTGGATCTATTCTTTGTTCCTGCTTAAACTGCTGCCTAGTGGATACACTGATGTCTGTTGCCTCCACAGGCAAGATATCTTGTAGCTCTTCTTCTTCTGCCTGATGGCAATCTGTCTCACGTAAGCTTTCATGGACAGGCTCTGCAATAACTTTTCATATTTCATCTTTCTTTTTTAATTCAATCTCTTTAGCTAAGTTGTTCCCAATCAGCATTGGAGTCGGTATATCATCCATTACAGCAAATTCATGTAACCCTGTCCATTCCCTTATGGTCACTTTCACTTTGGCTATTTGTGCTTCGATAACTGGTCCGCCTAACCCTCTAAGTTTTATCACAGCTCCTTTTATAATTTCGTGAGGCTTCACAAGATTACTTCTTATAATCGAAGCCGATGAACCAGTATCTCTTAGACAATGGAACTTCTGCCCTCTTATCTCTACTTCCCATAAGTATTCAGGATCTGGGGCATTGTGAACACTTATGCACATGACAGGTCTGCATATTGAGTCCCAACAACATCTGGCTCTTCATTTGCCTCAGCCTGGCGGCCATTTTGTCTCTCAATCACCTCGGCCTCAATTGGGCGGCCATTTTGTTTTTCAGTCGCCCTTTTTCCCTCAGCTACATTGGCATTTCCTATTACAGGGCTTTCTTTGTGTCTTTGTATGTAATAACTGGTATGGACGTCACTTTTCTTATCTCTGCCATCAGCTTTGGGCTTAGTGCACTGGTACCTTAAATGTCCTTTTTGTAAACAATTATAACATGTTACTTCTTTACTGCTCAGTGTTTGACTCTTCTCTTTAGCATACTCATTGTGTCCCTCCTGTCGTGATACTTTTTCTTTATGCAATGAACCCTTTGTCTCCCTTGTATAATCACTGTTTCTCTTATACGGTTTATTCATAGTGTTATGTGGGCCCGATTTTAAGAAACAATCCACCCTGGCCTGCATCATCATATCAGTCCATGCTGCAGCCTCATCCACTTTTCTAAACTGCTTATCAGGCAATAGCCACTTTATTTGGCTTGAGAGAAGCTCATAAAAACGCTCAAGAGCCATGAGTTCTTGTAGTTGTTCAAAACCCTGCACCTTTTCTTCTCTAAGCCATTCCAAAAGGTGTCGCTTAATATTTGATGCCACCTGAGCATAAGTTTCATCTCCTTTCTTTGTGATCGATCTAAAAGCTTTTCTATAATACTCTGCTGTGAGTTTGCACCGCTGCTTGACCAGCTCTTTAAACTTTGAGTAAGATTTAGCATCTTCATCACTCAATTCGGAATAGATTTGTAACAACAGCCCCGATAAACACGGCCTCAGGCAAGCCATATGTTTATCTGCTGGTAATTCCAGCTCCGTACAAGTTCTCTCGAACGCGTGGAGGAAAGCTTGTACATCATCCCCTTGTGAAAACTTTTGAAATCTTTTCATATCGATTTTATCTCGGCTATCTATAACTCTTGGTTGTTGCTGTTCCCCTTGGGAGCCCCTTAACCTGGCCATAGCCAATTCATGTTCCCTCTGCCATCTGCATTTCCATCCCTTCCATCTCTTTTTCTCTGGCTAACTCCATCTCTCTCATTTCCCTTTCATGGCTTAGTCTGATTCTCAAAATTTCTGGATTTTCTTGAGCAGCTATCACGGGGTGTTCAACATCTTCCCCATCTCCTAATCCAGGGTTTAACCTTCTAGCCCTGGTTTCCATTTTGTTTTAATGTATTTATTTGTTTACTTGTAATCTCCCAGCAGATTTGCTACTTTACCCTCTTTGTTTACCTCACAAATCTGCCTTTTCCTTTTGTGTATTGTGCTGTACACGGGTCAGCAGTCTAGATTTGGTGTTTCTACAATACCTTTAAGCTGTTACCTCGAAATACCTTACTAGCTGCCTTTTCCTTTTACAATATAATCAAGTGTAGCCTCTGCCAGCAACTTCCAGTGGTGTTGCCACCTGTTACCCAATGTTGAATACCTCGCAACAACCACCTTTGCTGATCTCCAGTCAATATCCTTACCTTACCCTCGGTCTTTTACCTCAGGATATTGACTTTAACTGACTTTAGAAGTTAAAATTCATCAACTTTTACTTCAGGAAGTTCTGCTTAATACTGGATTACTCGAATCCCAGCGCTTGCCACCAGTTGTAACGCCGGGGGGGGGGAAAAAATCTCAAAACTCAAATATCTCAAATACTTATATTCCCAGCGTTTGTCCTCAGTTAAAATTCCAAATATATTATAATAAAGCTGCTTGCTGCCACCAATGTTAAATGTGCTGCCACCAGTTGTTAACGGCCTGTTGCTCTAGTGTTACAGTAATAGTTATTTTATGGTTTGGGTAGCGTGTTGTGATATCCTAAACAAGGATATAATGTCAGAACTTCCTTTTAAAAGTATATTTCTTTCCTGCCCCTTTGGGCTGAATAATTATGTAACAAGATGGAGTTTGGATTCACCAAACTTCCCTCCCCCACTAGCTCTGCCTAGCTAGACTGGGATACAGTATCTTTCAGTTCCTATGACAACGGACTGTACCACTCAAGGTCTTCTTAAACAACAAGAAAATGTTTTATTGAATACAGATGAAGTTTAAAGTCAGCTCCTTCTTACAGTTAGTTACACTTGGTTACTTTTGCTGTCAAACAGTTCAGTCTTTCACTTTTACACTACGTCAAAAGAGTCTCCAACTTCATGAATAAAACTTTCAATCAGTTTAATATATGTTAGCTTGCCCTTAAATATCTTCACAAACTGAAACAAACTTATACTATTAGACTCAGGACCCCAACTTCAGCCTCCTCAGCTAAGAGCCCGTTTCTCCCCTTCGTTATCCTCCCTCCAGGATTAACGACCCAAGGCAGAGAACAGAAATTGTTCCCTCAGGCCCCCTTAAATATGGGCCTGGCCGGCTAGCTTCGCCCTGATTGGCTGAGCTCCTCCAGCATTCTATTTCACTCCTCCCCTTGGAGTGCTCAACTAGCCCCTCCCTTAGGCTACTTACCCTTGTTAAAACACACTTTGGCGACACTTTTGAGCGTCTGGACTTACCGTGTTCGCCACACTTTGCATTTTAAACTAAAAAAACTTATCTTTTGGGATTGAGGGGTCCTAGCGGGCATTACAGTAGCATTGCATTAGGGCAGTGGTTCTCAACCTGGGGGTCGGGACCCCTTTGGGGGTCGAATTACCCTTTCAGAGGGGTCGCGACGAGTCTCCCGTTGTCCTTCCTTCCCACCTCCCAGCTGCTCTGCCCCTGTGTTTGGGGGTCTCCACAACATGAGGAACTCCATTAAGGGGTCGTGGCATTAGGAAGGTTGAGAACTGCTGCATTAGGGAGTCTGTAATCACACATACTGTGTGAAATCAAGTCATAGGAAAACCAAGAGCCTCTAACAAGTTCCTAACCTCTGACGGAGATCTGCACAAATGAATTTGAATTTTCATTTGAAAATTTGATTGAATTTTCAAATCTGCAAATTTTCTCATTGAAATAAAAGTATGGACATTCAAACATCCAGACTTTCAAATGGAATGAATGATGCTCCCAGCTTGCAAATGCAAAAATCCAATAGAAGTTTTGCACTTTTGCAGTGTTTTATTGGTGAAAATAGGTGTTTTCAAGGCAGGGAAAGCCACAAAAATGCTCATGAATGTAAATATTTGAATTAGCATTTTTGGACATTTGTTTCAATTGTGTAACAAACTTTTTTTGGGTACTTGAACTACTGATACTGAAAAATATTAAAGTTACAACTAAGACAACCTTCTAGACATGTCTTGGGCTGTGGCTTCCTATAAGCATGGGGTGTTTTTACCACCTCTTTGTTGTGAGGAATGCAACAATACAGCACATATTAAGTGTGTCAAATTCTCTAATAACCAAATGTTTGCAAGTGTCTGCTGTGTTTGCAGATTAGAAGCAACTGAGACACCTATCTGTGGCATTGCAATTAACCTCCATTGCCACCCATTTTCCTGGGCCACAGTGAGAAGAGGCAGAGGCCGTCTTCATGCTCCTGCTGATGAAGGTTGATTAGCGTCAGGTGAGCGATGGCGCAGCACATTAATGAAATCATTTTTGCCAGCTAAGTGGTGACATTTTGACTTATAGGAGCTTCTCCACTGAAGCACTTAAAGAAAGTGTGAGAGGGAGGGAGGGAAAGAGAAAGAGAAGGCAGGCAGCCAGGCAGGCAGAACAACTGTGGGTTTAGACATGACAAGGCACTCTTACAGGTTGTAGCCTGGACACGTGTTTTCTGGAGAATGTAACTTCATCCACCAACTCAAGTGATGGATCTCTCAATGCTAGAGGCTTTAATAACAATAAATCAACTATGTGCCCCATAAAAACAAGCAGGGACCAAGAGAAAAACTCAGCAAAAAGCTTCAAAACCAGCAAAGGTGGCAGCAACTGGTCAGAACTAGCTGCAAATCACCAATAATGGACAAGAGCACAGGAAAACAAACAGGCTTCACTTCAAGAATAGATAATATTGCACACTAGATGGATCTCATTAACTGTGTAATAAAGGCTGCCAAAGCACCTTTTCTGTCCTCTAGTGTTCAGCAAGGAACTATCAACACTATCAATCCAGACTTGGAGAGATTGTCTTTCTGGACTAAGCCCTACTCTTAGGCAGATTTCCAAGCAACCTGCTTTGGAATATAGCATTCTAACCACAAGACCAAGTTGAAGAGGACACCTCAAGGGTATCTGGGGGCACATCCCATCCCATCCCTATTGTATTTTAGACTGAAATGCACAAAATTATCAAAAAGATCCTGCAGAAGTTCAAGCTCTCCTTGTGACTTCATTTTGGAATTCGCATCAGTATAGAGATATTCCTATAAGCAATCAATTGATTATTGAATTGCTGAAAAGGTCTCTCATATTTTGCTTAAAGGCTGAATTGCAGCTAAATGCTAGCAACAAGCTGATCTTGAAAAAGTATCTATGCCTGCCAAGAGTTAGTTTTATCTCTGTTCACAGTTCTTGCCAAAAGCCTTATTCAGAGGCCTATTGTTTCTGTTGCCCTTCCTAGCTTGCAACTAAAATAATGTTACATGTAAGCGTATGAGAAAGGCCGCTTGGATGTTTGCGTTCACATAGAATCAGCAAATTATTATGTATAAGAGAGGCTTGAAATCTCTGAATAAATCATCATATGATATGATCACTACATGCTGTTTCTTGACTGTTTAATATCTACGCTTGCTGCTTGCTTGCTGGCCTGCTGCTTATTTGCTTATATGGTGATTATTGATTAGGTATAGCCTTATGCTTAAGTCCACTTAGCTATGAACATTTTCATAGCATAGGCAGTTTGTATTTATGTAGCAGTAAACAGAACTCAGGTTTTACTACACATCAGCATCTTCATACATGAGAAGCAGGCAAAAGAATGATTGTTCAACTATAGAAGGGCAATTTTAACCTGGACCTTCAAAGCTGGAGAATTCACGCAAGTTCCTTGTCCATTTTTTAAAAACATGCTGAATTTCCTATTATATGGTTAAATTTTAATGAATCACGTGGAATTGAAGATGTCTGTCCATCAATCAATCATCTTCAGAACAGTTCCTTTTGGGGGGGGGCAATGCATCTGGCTGCTGCATGCTCAGTCTAGTTGGGCCAAAGAATAGTCAAGGAGGCAGAGTGAGAAACTTGGCCTCCTTGTCTCACCAAGAAACCCCAACCAAATGCTTCCAAACTTTCTGGGAGATGTGAATTGCAACCTCCAACCCAGTCACTCTATGCACATCTTTGGGGTTTGCTAATTCTTGGAGGGAGAAAAAATCATATGCAAATGTTACATAAAATTCATTTATTTTACATCGAAAATACAGGCTGCATGTTTAAAAGGTACATCAAAATGTGTACAATTTTAAATGCACCTTTCCCGCACATTCTCACCCTCCTCCCACAAAATCAAACACCCCAGAAGTGAGAATCTGCAATGGCGCAGAAGGGGCTGCGCAATTCAGCTTGCTTCCGGTTTCCTCCAGCCGAGGGACCTGTTCAATCCCTGCCTGTACAGGATTCTTCAGTAAACACTCCAAGTGATGCTGCCGATCATGAGGCAAACACCCTTAGCCTGGAAGGTTCCAGGTATACTCGAATCCCAGCATCTCCAGCTGGAGTATCCATGCATCAAGGGCGCCGGTAACTGAAAGCTGAGGAGGGTCTAGGATGAACAGACACATCAGACCTGGGTCTTCTACAAGACCAGACTATCTAGAATGCCCAGGAGCACCAAATGGACGTTCTACAGCTGCCGTTCCCAACTGAATGAGCCGGATGGTCGAGGAACTCTGCATCTGCCAACGCACCAAGGAATGCTGTCATCTGCATTCAAAATTCAACTGAATGGAGGGAATTATAGTTCAGAAACGATAACAACGCTATTATCTTTCTGAACTATTATTCCCTCCATTCAGTTGGATTTTTGAATGCAGATTCCTTCCTGCGTATCCTTAGTTTAGAATATGAAAGTCATGTACAGATCTGTGTGTACAATTCAACTCAATTTTTGAATTCTCAATTTTTTTCGCATTGGAGCAAAAGTCCAGACATACAAAGCAAACAATGCTCCCGGCTCACGTATACAAAAAAATTGATCAGATTTTTGCACTTTCACAGCCTCTTACTGATGAATATAAGGTTTTTCAATGAAAAAAACCAGAAAAAATATTCATCTGCAAATGAGAAAGTACGAACGAACCAGTTCAACAATAGATCAAAATTTGGGACGCTCATTTCAATTATGAAACAAATGTGGATTTTTCATTTGTGTACATCCCTACACAAAACTCCTTTGTAGCAGCTCTGCATGTGTATGCATCTCAACAACATCTGGGGGACTATCAAAGGGAGACTGTGAGATTTGAATAAAAACTACCTTTGCCTTCAAGCATCCATGGAAAGGTAACAACTGCACCACAATTGTCTACCCACCTGCTATTAACAAGTGGCGCAGCAAAGCATCCTGGGATATCCTCCCCCTAGTGCCAACACGTTGTAAACCTGTGGATGTACAGAATCTCTGCGTACCGAATGCCTTTACAAAGCCCCCATTCTCAATTTCCAAATCACGCTGTCCCCGTTTGTCCTTTCAGCAGAAAGTCTCCCGCTGGGCTCTGTTTAGAGGCCACAGGCTCCAAAACCTAAGCAAAGGAACAGGGACATGAAGTGAAATATGGTGCCTCTTCTCTCCGTTATTGATTTACTCCTGTACTGCAGATCACTGTTATGCTCCACGAGTCAACTTCTTTTTGAGTTTTAGATGTCTTGAAATTCTGCTGCAGAATATCCTGATCCAACCCGTTATTTGCTGGTGCTTCCAAGACAGCTGCTGAGGCCCCACACCATTATATTCCAGCCCTCAAAATACGCGGTTGGCATTAGGTCTTAGTGTTGGTACAATCTGTTTTCCCCCCCTGCAAACGTACCACTCTGTACATTTACCAAAAAGTGCCCCTTTTGTCTCCTCGGTCCACATAATGTGATTCTAGCAGTGCTATGGAACTACCACCTGGTCTTCGGCAAATCTGAGAGACAAGCTGCAGTGTTTCCTGATGGCAATCTCCCATGAACAACACTTGAACTTAATGGTTTTCCCAAGGAAGTCTCATGAACACAGATGTTACCAAATGCCAGCGATGCCTGCTGCTCTCACCCCAGTGTTCTCTGGTCACTTGGTTAAGGGTTCTACACTGTAAGCCCATGGCCCAGTTTTTGTTTGACCTCCATCCTAGGGAGAGCAGCGTGGGGCTGAATTTCTTCCATCTGACAACTGCTTGCCTGAGAGAGGATGGATCCTTTGGCGACCCCTTCCTTTCTTAGGAGCTTCAGGAATTCTTCTTCAGGCTGTATTGCTCCTGAAAAGAATTCTATTGTGAAGAACAAGTAACTGTAACTGCACAGGTCGCTCTTTTACTAAGGCAGGTCAGGTCTGAATTGATTGGACACTGGACCCTAGAGGCCCTCTTCTCTAAACGTCGTCACCACAGAGCTTCACAAACATCTCCCAGGGATGACTCTGGTTGCTTAACCCGATTCTTCAACGAAGAGACGGTGCTGTCCAATGTCGTGGGTGCTGTTTGTCAAATAAGTCTGTCCTCCTTTATCACTGTGACTTGGATGAAGATCACATCCAATGAGCCATTCTTGCTTAAATCTAAACGGTTCAGAAACTTGTTTCGCATAGCCAAGCCCACCTGAAAGTCAAGCATAATGCTATATCAAGGCCTCCTCAAGGTGCTTTGAAGGCAGCAGTTGAAGAATTCAACTCTTATCCCACCTTTCAGCCCCAGAGAGGGAGCAACAGACAAGGGATCTGCAGCGATATAGCCAAAGCTGCCACAAAACGTGTGTCGAAAGCAACGCATTCTTGTGACGCCGCCTTCTCCCTTCTCCCAATTCTGGTCTCTCATCGCCATAAGTTCCTTTGCTGCCGTCATACAGGCAGGAGATCCGGGGGGTATTCACCATAGCAGTATTTTGCAATTGGATTGCGATAGGTGTTTTCATGCTGCACACTCTGGCGGAAGAGAGAAAAGATCTCTTAGGAAACAAAACAAGGACAATGAGAAAAAAGTGACTGCCAGGAAAGCAATGAGAAGGAACTCACACAATCACTGGCAGAATAAAAGCTCTGCATAAATAAGGTTCTACGTTCAACCCCTACGCTGTTAAAGAAGTAATTAAGATGACAAAGAAGAAGAGTTGGCTTTTCCACCCTGCTTTTCTCACCCATTCAAGGGGACTCAAAACGGCTGACAAACATTCTATTCTTCTCCCCACAAAAGACACCCTGTGAGGAAGGTGGGGCTGTGAGAGCTCAGAAGAGAGCTGTGACTAGCCCAAGGTCACCTAGCTGGTTCATGGAGGAGGGAAGAATCAAACCCAGTATTCCCAGATAAGAGTCCGGCTCCCTAACCACTAGACCAAACTTTAAAACACCTTTAGAGTCAGTTGGACCTGACGCCATGGGCACACTCATGCAAGTTTCTTGACAGATGCAGAAGTGGGAAGGCGCCAAGGATCACACCTCAGTAGATTTCCAGCAGGTTGCTTCATCACAGATTTATGTTAGGAAAGATCCCCGCCTGACAACACCAGCATTTCCCTACCACACAGAAAGGGCAATATTGAGCAGGCCCAGCCTTTTCCAAAGTTGTCGCCTCCGAAGGTTTTAGACTTCAACTTAAATCATCTTTGACCAAGTGACTGTGATGCAGAACAGTGGGAACCAATCAAGATCATAAGAACCTAAGAGGAGCCCTGCTGGATCAGGCCACAGCCCATCTAGTCCACCACCCTGCCTCACACAGTGGCCCACCACTTGCTCATGGGCATCTCAAGCAGAAGACTACCTGCTCTCAAATACCTGCAAACGCCCTTTAGAGGCATCCTGCCTGTCTCTCCAACCTGGAGATGGTACCTAAGCATTCATTCCAGTAGCCATTGGCACACATGATCTCCATGACTTTATTTACCTCACTTCCAATGGACAAGCACAGGAAAGGAGATAAACCAAATTTCAACTGGGCTGCTGCCAATGTGATTTCAATGTTCTGCAGTAGATGCTGCTTCACAACTTATGGTGGGAAAGGTCAGTCTCTCACTTTGCATGTGGGATGCTTAAACATGCAAGTACATACAGCCAAGGTGTGCACTCAAAGAAACCTTGGATGCCCTCTGAAATCACCCTGCTGTGGAAGAAAGGATGAGACCTACTGAACACCTGCAGCCAGAACCTTAATGAGGGCAACAAGACAAGGGAAGCATATTAGCATTCATGATTTATGCTCATTTGTCTATCTCCTTGAATAATTGCTATGATCTTTCTCCTTCAATAATTTATGTACTTATTATTTGCATTTCTACCCCGCACTATACCCAAAGGTCTCAGTTCAGGCAACAACATTTAAAATCAGACATATATTAAAACCACAGTATATATTAAAACAATAACAGTGTCTGCAAAGTGGAAAGAGACAGTATATTTCCATTTAACCAAAGGCCAGGGCAAAATGATGTGCCTTCACTGCCTTCCTAAACATATACAGTGAAGGAGCCTGACGCATGTCAAGGTCAGCTGAAGCCCTTTTTGGACAGAGATGACTTGGCTACAGTTATCCATGCTCTGGTAACCACCAGATTAGACTATTGTAATGCGCTCTACGTGGGACTGCCCTTGAAGACAGTTTGGAAATTGCAGCTGGTGCAGAATGCAGCGGCTAGACTGCTGACCGGGACAGCTGGCCAGACGCACATCACGCCAGTCTTAAAAGAGCTGCACTGGCTGCCATTTCACTACTGAGCCCAATGCAAGGTGTTAACTCTGACCTATAAGGCCCTAAATGACTTCGGCCCCAAATATCAGAAGGAATGTGTTCTTCCAAATTGACCTGCCCATGCCTTAAGATCTGGAGGGGAGGCCCTCCTCGTTGTCCCACCACCCTCAATAGTAAAAGGGCTTCAACTGACACACCAGTTCTAGTTGGGAATAGGCACTCTTGGCCACTGCCTCCACCTGAGCTTCAAGCATCAGTGCAGAGTCCAAGAGCACCCCCAAATTTTGCACCTGTCCCTTCCAGGGCACTGCAACCCCATCAAGGACAGGGTGTCTCCCACCTACATGGATCCGAGACCCTGTGACACACAGCAGCTCTGTCTTGTCTGGATTCAGCTTCAATTTATTGGCCCTCATCCAGCCCATTACTGCCTCCAGGCACCTGTCAAGCAATTCAACTGCCTCTCCTGATTCAGATGGTACAGAGAGATAGAGCCTGGTGCCATCTGCATTTTGATGACACCAAATCGCCTGATGACCTCTCCCAGCAGCTTCATATTGATATTAGAGCATGGGAGATAAGACCAACCCCTGAGGAACTACACAAGTGAGTTCCCCAGGCTGTTGAGTCAGAATCTCCCCCTACCACTGTCTGAGATTGTCCATGGAGACAGAATTGGAGCATGCTGTCTCCAACTCCTAAACTCTGCAGCCTTTCCAAAAGGATACCATGGTCAATGGTATCAAAAGCCGCTGCGAGGTTTTCACTCTCTCTTTCCCGGACAAAGTCATCAACCAGGGTGACCAAGGCAGTTTCCATGGCACAACCAGGCCTGAAGCTGGATTGAAATGGGTCTAGATCAGTGGTTCTCAACCTGTGGGTCGCAACCCCTTTGGGGGTCGAACTACCCTTTCAGAGGGGTCGCGACATGTCTCCTGCCTTCCCACCCCATCCTCATCTGAGCTGCCCCTCCCTGTGGTTGAGGGTCTCCACAACATGAGGAACTGCATTAAGGGGTCGCGGCATTAGGAAGGTTGAGAACCGCTGGTCTAGATAATCAGCTTCTTCCCTGCAGTTGGATGGCCACAGCTCTCTCTAGCACCTTGCCCAGAAAGGGTATGTTGGCCACCAGGCAATAGTTGTTTAAATCTTCTGGATCCAGGGAGGCACTCTTCAGGAGGGAGCATATCACTGCCTGTTTAAGACATTCACTACTCCTTGGATCCACCCGGCCATACCTTGCTCGCTAGCTTTTATCAACCAGGAAGGGCAAGGGTCCAGAGAGTGTGTTGTTAGCCGAACCCCTGCAAGCAGCTCGTCCACATCCTCAGGCCGCAGTAATTGAAACTGATCCAAAAGAACCAGACCAGACAGTTCTCTGGACGCCTCCTCTGGACTATTCCCAATTGCGACATCTAAACCCCCACAAATCTGAGTGACTTTGCCCTCAAAGTACTTAGCAAGTTTGTCACAGCAGATATTACATAACCACTGCTAGATCCTGTAAGGCCATTCACCACTTTGAAAAGCTCTGCTGGACGGCTACTCGAGGACACAGTGGTGGTGGAGAAGAAACCTCCTTTGAGCCACCACGACTGCTACATGGCAGGCACAACAGTGTTCTCTAACCTGTGCTCTCACCTATCCTTGCTCTACCTCAACTTGTTCAAAGCTTACTCTTCTGCTAATTAAGGATGGATTGGAACACCAGGGTAGAGAAATTGCCTGGAAAGCAAAGGGTACGAGATTCAATTCTAAGCATCTCTCTGGAGAATAATCATGGCAAATTGCTTCTGCGCATGGAGTCACCAGCAGCTGAACCCAACTCAGCTCCAACAACTAGAAGTTTCAGGCAAGGATAGACCCAGTGTCAGCCCAGTAAAGAAATTTACCTGGTGGCAGTGTTTAAAAAGGTGAAAAGGCAGAGGTCAGCCTGCCATATCAAGTCTTCCCACTTATCTGCTGCTCGCATACTTACTCTGCTGGCCCAGGTGGCAAAGCAAATATTGCCTTCTCCTACAAACAGAAAAAAATCCTCATATTGTTCCGTTAGTTCCTGGGATGCAGATGGGGGAGAGGAAGCCTCCAACAGCCTGTTCGAGAGTTAGAGCATCCCTCTAGCTAGATTAGGTCCATCTTGCAAGCCCCGGGCCATTTTTTCTGCACAAGTCCTAGTTTGGTGAGGCAGCTTTCGGCCCAAGAGTCCACACCTGGATGGCTACAGCCAAACCCAGAGCCAAGGAGCACAGAAGGAACAGGTAGCTCACAGAACCTAGAGACATGGACCTGTACCTGAGAGGAGGTCCTGCACTTGGCCAGGCACAGTTCAAAGTGATCCTCCACGGCCATGAAAAGGTTCCGGAAAGCGACTGCGGCTCGGTTCAAAAAATGTTCCAGGACCTGTTGCTGGAGGGGGTCAGAGAAAAAGAGATTAATAAAGCCTGAAATTTTGTAGCGGAGAAGGGAGGGCCCTTTGAGGCCAAACGGAGAGCAACTGACTGCATAACCTCAACCCTGCAAAGATGTGAGCACACAGCTAGCTGCCTTCCTTCTCCAAAGACGGGCACCTATTAGTAGACTGTGCATCTTCCCCTCGCTTCCTTCAAGTCTCTTCCTTCAACACTGATCTCACCAGAAGTTCTAGATTGTCCCACCTGACAAACTTCAATGGAAGATGCTCAGCAACTGTGGCCCTTTCCACCCTGGGCTTTATTCCATCTGCATACTGGTGGAGACTACAGAAGGACCTGTGCAAGGTCTGCCCTAGTCTGCACCAGCATGTGTGTGGGGGTGCATCTCAGTTCTCCCTCCCCTGGCTAGATGAGCTTCCTCAGGAATTAAAGTAATAAAAGAGAGAGGAATTGTGGGGGTGCAATTTGCCCATCTCAGCTAAAGCAACTCTTGCTAAGCTGAAGCAACTAGGACAAAGGATAAAACCTTGGGTCACTGTAACTTTGATATATCTTGTCCCAAGTAGTCATAACATCTATATCACTTCCACAGTACATGTAAACAATGTGCAGCATCCAAGGATGCTGACACAAGCTGTTCACATGCACAGAGACAGGCTTCTATTGGTCCTCACAATAACTGGTTCGATACTGGTTCTGTCCCGTTCTCTTGCTGTAACCAAATATGGGTTTCCTGAGTGTACTTTTCCATTGTTCAGAGAAACTGTATAAAAGCCTTGGCATGTGTTAATAAAGGGGGCTTAAGACTTACTACTTTCACTTGGCATCCTGCGTGTGAGTCCTAAATCATTACAACACATGTGAATGACAGGTCTCTATTCCAAGTTATAATCTGGAATAAGGCCCAATGCAGAAAGGACCTGTATATTATCTTCAGTTTGTGACTCCGGAGATCACAGACTGCACTATCTCATAGATCAATAAAAGAGTTCTCTCTCGTAGAAAGAACATAATGGCTACCGGTGCAGCTATGTTAAGGCTCCGATTGATACTTGCATTATTAGCTGATTTTAATCCTTTTAAAAGAAATTAGGTCCACCGCCTCCTTGGCCGCCGAGACATAGAGAACGGGGCCATTAAGAATAAGGCGGGGAAGTAAATGTTGCCTTTCCCTCCTTCAATGAGTTGCCACTCCTCTACAGATGCCTGCCCTTGAGGAGGCAGATAATGTTAAGCAGACACTTTGCAGGACACGCCAATGGTGGCACATTTCCTCGGAATAAGCCTTTTTGCTTAGCCCCAGAGCTCACTCACTTTGTTGGGCTGTAAGCAGCAGGAAACGCAGGCCTCATACACGCTGCAGCATCCGCTGGGCAAGCAGCTCTCACAGCTGTAGAGCTTGGTGCCAGGGGCCCCAACGCTGCAGCAGCCGTTCACCAGCACGTCCTTCCTTTCACAGATGTAACCTGCAACGAGGAAGCCCACAGAGATGTCATAGAAGGGGAAAGTGTAAGAGGTCTCTAGGAAAGCAGCAAGGAATGGCCACGTAAGCAGACGGGGGCGCTGCAAGGATCTGTTGTTCTAGTTTGTTCAATTTCAATTCTGACATTTGTTCTTTTTTATTTCTGATTATCAAAACCACTCAAGAACACTTTAAGAATGCCAGGCAGCGCTGTATCTTTGCAAGGGACTCTGTGGTGGAGATACCGATGCCAAAGAAGTAGTTCTGAAGACATTCCCTTATGACGGTCGTGTAGCGACTCGCAAGTAGATGAGTCCCCTTTACTAGGTGTGGGGAACTCACCTTTGCCAGATGCGTGGCCACCACCATGATCACCCTATCCACGGGTGGGGCCTCATCACACATCATGTGCGCGTACAACATCATTGTGCAGGCACAGAAAATCTCAAGGTGCGTTTGTGCCTGGGCAATGGGGTTGCGTGCAACCATAATGCGGTACCACGAAAGCAGAGGGCAATAAAGGTGGATACTGCACCTTTAGCGAAGGTGAGCTCCCTGCTGCAGAGCCCGGAGTTGTCAAGTAAGGCACTCTGCGGTTCCAGGATTCTCTTAGCAGTTTGTGAAAAATGAACTAGATATGAATGACAGTTTGGCATAGCCCTACTATGGTGTATTTGAGGGCCTGTATCATTACGGGGGGGGGGGGGGATGTAAGCTCAAAAATGATTTTTAAAAAGGCAACAAGAAGGCACTTGGGGAAGAAACAGGAAGCAAACAAGGAAAATAAAAGTGATCTGCCTGCTTTATGTGTCCCTCCTACAACATGGTTTTCTGAACCATCACGGCCCGCTAAAAGCAACTGCACCTTGCTGTACACAGAGGTTTTAGCAAAAAATCAAGCTATGCAAGTAACTGAGGCCATTGGCCACAAGACGTCACTGCAGTTCCAAAGAAAACACTGTCAGGTGTTCAGGCTAGAGAAGGCGGAACAGAGATGGGAAAGGGACACTAGGGAGACACATTACCATCTCTGTGGTGCTTCTGAGCCACTTTCTTTGTTCAGCGTGAAGGCAGCCATAGAGACTGCTTGGAAGAGTCTTCCATCCCTGAACCCTCTCACATCCCTGCAGTGGTGTGTTTGTGTGTGGGAGAGCAAGAAACTTCACTGCAGAAGGGGAAAACTAAGCCCAGGTGCCACAAATCCTCTCCATCAACCCCCACAACCCCCCAGCATCAGAAAGGGACCTTTACCCAGTTCATCCGTGATCAGCAACTTCCCCTGGACAGAGTTCCGGCACTGGTTGCTTGGCTGGCTGCCGTTCCCGGAGTTGAAATGCACTTTCCACGAAATTGGGCGGTCCTCATCTTGGTCCTGGAGGAGATTCCGGTCCCGCACGGCTCTCTCCTCCTGAAATGAAAAAGAGCAGCCCTGAAAAGAATCACCACCCACCTCCTCTTCTCACAGCCGAACCTGGCGCAGGGGGAGAAGATGTGAAAGTCTCACTCGGGAGCAGGGTCCCCTCTGTCTGAATTATTTTAGAATCTGAATGCATGCAGCATACCACTATCAATGCACGCCACTGTACCAATGTGCTCCATCACCAGACGTAAACTCAAAGGCACACAGGCACTGATTAAGATAAAACTCAGGGCAATCCATTTTTTTATGCTACACAAGTGATCTTTTATTTCCAGCACTTGTGATGATAGGACAGTGTGGGCCTTTTCTCATCTAGCAGCTGGAGTAGTTCTACCTTCTCAATGGTCAGGTGCATGGGCACTTCACTACCACCACAGCCAGTCCAAAGTGGGAAATTCCTCCTCGGGTCAACACAACAAATACAGCAAGGTAGTTGGTAGCACTTGCAGACTAATGGGAGAAGGGTTGGTGGCATGAGCTT
Organism: Aspidoscelis tigris stejnegeri; assembly: GCA_023333525.1. Taxonomy (NCBI): domain Eukaryota; kingdom Metazoa; phylum Chordata; class Lepidosauria; order Squamata; family Teiidae; genus Aspidoscelis; species Aspidoscelis tigris. The sequence goes on from JALMGA010000022.1 coordinate 9,194,054, forward strand.
CCGTAGACACGTCTACTTCCTCAGATTGGCCCCCCCTAGCATCTGAAGAAGTAGACGTGCCCATTGGGCCCCCTAGCATCTGAAGAAGTAGACGTGCCCATTGGGCCCCCTAACATCTGAAGAAGTAGACGTGCCCATTGCGCCCCCTAGCATCTGAAGAAGTCGCTGTGCCCATTGGCCCCCCTAGCATCTGAAGAAGTCGCTGTGCCCACTGGGCCCCCTAGCATCTGAAGAAATAGACGTGCCCACTGGGCCCCCTAGCATCTGAAGAAGTAGATGTGCCCACTGGGTCCCCTAGCATCTGAAGTAGACATGCCCACTGGGTCCCCTAGCATCTGAAGAAATAGATGTGCCCATTGCGCCCCCTAGCATCTGAAGAAGTTGCTGTGCCCATTGGGCCCCCAAGCATCAACCCTTCTCCTGTTAATCTCCAAGTGCTACCAATTACCTAGCTGGACTTTTCGAATTAGACTAACGCGGTTATTTCTCTGATATTGACCAGCAAATACAGATGTATGGTATCTTTATATTCATGTACCTGCTCAAGAGCAGGCAGGTGAAGCAGGGATGGGACAAGGTGCCTTCCTTTCAGCAAACTGAGCACAGATCTTGGGGTGTTTCCTCCATCACTGCCTCCCCCCTCTCCAGGTAAGCCATCCTTCCCTCCATCTGCCTGCTCTCAGGGAGGAAAGCAACTTAGAGCAAGGTTTCCCAAACTGTGGGTCGGGACCCACCTCTAGGAAATTTAACCATATTTGAAATAACTTTTTTGATGTAATTATTTAATTAAGTAATAAAAACATTGTATTAAAACTTTGTTATTTGAAAAGTCCTTTATTCATATTGGTAACGGTTAAATTTCCTGGAGGTGGGTCCTGAGTTGGTAAACTTATATTAGACGGGTCGCAGCCCAGACAACTTTGGGAACCACTGACATAGAGGATCGCTCAGCTTCATCAGTCAGTTATATCCAAGGATACTGAATGGACCAAAAGCAGCAACGGTGCTCCACAAGTCATCTAACTTAATAACATACCTGATGCAAACAGGTACAGCTCAGAAAGGGATGTTCCTGAGCCCAGGGCAGGAGGGAGAGCACTATCTCCAATGGGAAATCTATCCTAAACTGTATCACAAATGGGAGTGACTTCCAGATGTTGCCTTTTTCCTGCCTGCAAAAAAAAGCTCCCAGAGGGGAAAAAAGGGCTGCGGTTCCCTAGTGCTTTTTAAAGCAGCCCCGGCCCTTTCTGTACATGCTGCGGCTTAGGAGCAGCCGCAGGTCAGCCAGGGTGACAGCCGCTCGCCCCATCCCTCCCCCAACGGGCCTGAAGTCAAGAGCACAAGAGACAAAGGCACCCGGAGGCAGAATAAAGAGAAAGGGCGGGAAAGGGAGCATGGCGAAGGGGGCAAAAAAGGAGGGACCTGGAGTGGCAACGCCAGCATCTCCCCACCACCATCGCTGCTGCCCATTTCGGCAAGTGAACCCTCCCCTCCCCAAGGACTCCAGCAGTGAGGCAGGACGTGGTCCACCAGAAAGGAGGTCTGGGGCCCGTTCACCTTGCCTGCACTCTGGACAACATCTCAGGACAGGGCTCTGTGGTCCACAGGCGAATGCAGACTCTGGCAGGCCTTACCTGGGGCAACCTATAGGCTGCACTAGGATGTGGACAGCCGGGCCCTATTCCAGGGTGCAATGTTGCATAGAGAACAGACCCCTGGGGGCAGATCCTGGTCATCTGCTCAGAGCATCCTGACAAACGGAGGCCAAGAGTGGTGACAAATGGAATGTCAACACGTCCCCAGTGGCATCTGCCCAAGAGTTACTTCCAAAGGAACAAAAACCTGCAGGCCTCTCCACGAGAAACGTATGCCATTTATCACCACGCTTCGCTTTGCTTCCACAGCTGAGGCCTGGAGGTTGGCCAAGGCAAGCGGCATTCTGAAAGGGACTCCAGGGAAGACTGGGGAACTTACAGGCCCGTCAGCTTAATGTCTGTTCCAGGACCAACTGCAGAAGTCCTTACTGGAGATAAAATGGCCAAACATTGAGAAGCACGGGTTCTACTCGAGGGCCATTCCCAGGAACGTCTCGTCTAATTAAACTTCTTGAGTGTGCAGAGAAACAGGTGGATAACGGTGGCCTCCTAGGTGGCGTCTTCTTGAAGCCTCCATGGAGTCTACCATCAAAGTCCTCCCAGGAAGGCTGGTGGCCACGGAATCAAAGGGCAGGTGGTGCAGAACCAGAGAGCAGGCGGTAGAGCAAAAGCTGCAATGTGGCCAATGCTGACCACAGCTCCTGCCCACAGTCATGATCGGTGGCCTGGGTTATTCCAGACCCTCTGGTCTGGAATAAATGCAGGAAGCACAGAAAGGGCCAGATTCCAAAGCAAAGTCCAGGGAAAGAAAGAGCGTCCCGTCCCTAGAACTCAGGCAGGGCTCCAACACAGCCAGGGCCGACCCCTGGCGTCCTCGTTATGTAAGGTTAACTGCATTAGGTTCCGCATTATTTATATTTGTTTTGATGTCGCTACAGCAACAAAACGTTAAAGATGTGGGAAAGGAGGCCTTCTCAAGGGAAGCACTTTTCCAACAGGGGTCCCAAAACAAAGGGAAAGAAGAGGAAGCGTAAGGCAAAATAAGGCCGAATTCCTACGCATTTTGTAAAAAAAATACAGCTCAAAAGTGGCTTAGAGGCAGTGGCATGTGGACGCTAGCGATCGCATTCCACCTCTAATCGACAGTAAAATGTTCTTCAGAAGTGCATCTGCTGCCCTTTAACGAGGATTAAGACAGCAGTATGCAGACGGCATGCAGACCTCTCAAGTTATTTTTGAACCATCTGCCCGCGAGGCCCTTTTTGCTACGCCACCATATCCTGAGTAGTTGACGGGGTGAGGGCGCCTGGCGGGGTCTTCTTGGTGGCAGCCCTAGCCCCTCCCCACAAAGAGGGTCCGGCACTTTCACTAGCCTTGGCGGGAAGAAAGAGCTTCCTCTCCCCTTTGAGGCGCTTTCTTCGCTGCTTTACAGTGGCTTTGTTTTTGAGGGTATTTCAATACTGGCGATGCTGCAGCCCCTGTCCTCCGGGTACAGCTCGGGGGGGGGGGGGAGGGCTCGGCGCACCTGGCTCCGCACGTGGGCGGGGGGGGGCGGTCGTGGTCCTCGGAAGAGGGAAGCGCAGCGCGGGGCCACCCGAGGACGGTGCTCGGCGCGATGCCAGGGCACCTTCGCCTCGCCCCATCAAGGGGGCCCCGTCGACCCCCCGCAGCCGCCGGACCCCAAGGGGCGCCCCTGCCCGCTCTCCGGCCCCAGCGGTTCCTGCCCTCGGCCGACGGGCGCCGGAGCCCAGCCGGGGCGGGAGCCGGGCGACCCCTCCGTCCAGCCCCGGCCCCACTCCACGCGCGCCCGGCAGAGGAGGCGCCGAGAAGGCGTCGGGGCGCCCGCTTTGCCCTTGCGCGGAGCCGCCGGCCAGCCTGGGTCCGAGCGGAGAGGCCGGATCCCGACCCCCTCGCGGCCTCTGCGCCACCGCTGCCCCCCCCCCCCGCCAGGGCTTTCCCTCTCGGGCCGGGGAGGGCGGAGAGGGCTCCTCTCTCCCGGGGCCGTCGTACGGGCAAGGCGGGAGGAGACGGGGCGGCCGCAAAACGCCCCCGGGACCCCCCGGCGCTCACCTGCTTGAAGGTGCTGAGGAAGTAGACGAGCGAGAGGCCGAGGACGAGGCCGAGCGCCCAGCGCTTGCGCAGCAGCCTCCGCCACACCAGCGCCGGCAGCTGCACCATGGGCGGCGGCGACGGGCGAGGCGGCGCCCACGCGGAGGAGGCCTCGACGGGCGGGCCGGGACGGCGGGCGCGGGCCGGCTGGCTAGAGCCTGCGGGCGGCGGCGGCGGCGGGGAGGAAGGGCCGCCTCCCGGGCCATCACGCCGCGCCCGATAAGGGGCGGCCTCCCGGTAGGGCGAGGCGCCGGGCGAGGCGGGGGCCGCGCATGCCGGGGCCGGCGGACGGGCTCGGGCGAGCAGGCAGGGTCAGCCCGCCTTCGGTCCCGGCGGCCGCATCGCGAGCGAGCCACCGACCGCCCAGCGGCGCCCCGAGGGAGTCGGGCGGGCGGCGGCGGCGGGAAGCGGAGGCTACTTTGTGTCCGCTGCGGGATCGGCGGGGGGAGGAGTCGGAAGTCACGTGCTGGCCGTGGGGGAGGGGCGCCGGAGGGGAGGGGCAGCGGGGCAACCAGCGCGCGGAGAGGGAGGGGGAGCAGCACAGGTAAGTTTGTATCCTGGGGGGAGGGGAGGGGGGAACGAACGAACGAACGAACGAGGGAGCTGTTCCGGCGTTCCTTTCTGGCTCCCCCCGCCCCCCGCCCTGTGCTCTGCTTTGGAAAGAGGAGGAAGGGGCCTGGCTGGGGGTGGCCCCCAAAGCCTCGGCTCTTCCCCAGCAGCGCCCTCGCCCGCCCGCCCGCTTGCCCGCCGTGCCGTCTGGCTGAAGGCTTCGGACTTCGGCGTGGCGTGGCATGGCGTGGCGTGGCGTGGGGGAGGCTGCCGGAGAAGTCGCCCCCGCCCCCGCCTTTCTCCCTCGCGTGAGACTGCAGCCAGCCATCCCCCCCCCGGCTGTGGAACTGGCTGCTAGAAGAGGGGCGCGGCGGGCAGGGGAGCAGCCGGCCTGGGTAGCCCTCGGGGGAGGGTGGGGCGGATCCCTGGGGGACGCGGTTCGAGTCTGGCGGGCTCCTGTAAGGGCGCCCAGGGACCTCCTGCGGGCCCAGGAGACAGGCGGGGGCTCCCCGGGACACTGGCGGGGGTCGCAAAGCAGGTGAAGGTTTGGCCCTCGTCTTCTGCTCGAGGTGCCCAAAGGCCCCTGGGTGAGACGGGTGCTGGACCGGATGGGTGTGAAGCACAGGTGTGTCAGTGGCTACTAGGATGGATGCCAAGGAACCACCTCCAGGTCAGAGATGGGCAGGATGCTTCTAAAGGGCATTTGCAGTGAGCAGGTGAAGGTTTTGCCCTCGTCTTCTGCTCGAGGTGCCCAGAAGCAGCCAGTGGGGCACTGGGTGCCGGGCTGTGGCCTTCGGTCTGAGGTTCTTCTGAATCCCAGGGTTTTTGGTAAGAGAGCAAGGCCGAGGTTTGGCTCTGAAAAGACCAGAATTGACTTCTGGGCAGATGGACAGACAGACAGACCCACCCTGGCTTTGGTCCATCCATCCAAATGTTAAGTAAGGGCCACTTCAAGCAGTCAAATCCAAGAAGTAGCACACAAAGTATGTTTTAGCATGTTTACCTTTTATCTTACAGGTAAAAGCATACACCGTGTTTACTTCCGTTACTGCTGATAACTCTTCTGGCTTTGAAGTGTTTTTGTATTTTCGGTGACCCCTTCTGGTCTTACTTCTGGTTAATCCAGATCAGTAGGTCCAGAATGGCCAGACTCACCGATCTGGGTCATGTGGAGGCCTGGGCCGGATCGGCACCATCTGCGCTGAAGGATCAGAGTCTCCTTGGGGAAGGGGCAAATCCAGCCCTCGCCTCCCTGCAGCGGAAAGGGTCACGTGGGCTTTACAACCACGCCCTCCCATGTCTCTGATGTCTAGGAACAAGAGTTCCTACCCTTGGGGCCGGTGTGTGTGTGTGTGTCTTTTGACAGCACTATATTGTGCCGTTCTGAAAAGCCACAACATGGAGGCATGCCTGCTGGAAGCCTCCCATGACAAGGCCATTACCCCTGTGGTAGACCCAGTTAAACAGGTCCACCAGAGATCTGGATTAAGGGTCTCTTCATCTAGATCTGGCCCTTCCTGAGTGGGGCCTTCCTGATCCATATTAACCTGTGCATACAGAGGCCCAAGGTCCAGGTATCTAAGGTAAGTTTAGTGTAGCCATTGTGGGCTGTTGGAGATGGTCACAGTGCTGGATTCCTCAACCTGGGAAGGTGCAGCAGGGTTTCCAGCATCGTTGCTTGGTGGTGCCTTTCTGGGGCTGCTTCTGGGAGCACATCTCTTTTCCATTTTGGCTACCCAGATTTGCCCCTTCCCCAAGGAGACTCTGATCCTTCAGCTTTGATGCTTTCTGCATCTTATGATCATACTCAGTGTGGGGAAAAAAAGGTCTTTTGACTCACTCAGTTTCATGAGTGTCCCAAGTTTTAGAACTGAGAACAGACCTTTTTCTGTCTGTTATCCGGCATAATTTCTCCCCTGCTGTTATCATGTTTTGCTGTGTTTAAGGAAGGGTTATTGTGAAAGAGTAAACTGGAACTTCTCACACTTGGCATGAACTGTATTGAAGATTCTGTTCCTTCTGATGTTGGTCTTAGCAGAGCTTATTTTTTCATGTCTCCTTTCAGAGGGTACAATACATACCTCTAAAAAACTCTCCATGATATCTGATGAGCTTAACATGTTTCCAGATTTGGTCATAGCTCTGGAACTGTGGTGAGATACAACATTTGATGCAACTGGAAATATGCATAAACCAAAGGCATTGATGCTAACAGATAAAGCCCTAAACAGAGCACCTTTTCCCATATAGACCTGTCCAGGTACTGAGATCTCAAGGAGAGGGCCTTCTTCTACGGACATGCAAAAGGGCCTTGTCGGTGGTGGCTCCCAGAGTTTGGAACATCCTACATTATATGACTTTCAGCACCTGGTTAAAACATACCTCTCCACCCAGGCCATTAACACTTAACTTCCTCTTAGTTTTGCCTTGCCGGGGAGGGAGAGTTATATTTTAAATATGTTTTAGATTTATATGTTTTGTGTTTTTATTCTTGTGACCCACCCTAGGACTTTCAGGTGGAGGGTGGAATATATATTCTTAAATAATGCAAATAAATAGATAAAAAGAAGCTGTCTAGGGCTCCTTGTAACCTGTCTCTTCTCTTCTTTTTGGGAGGGCGTTGCAAGCGGACTCTCTGTGAAGGAACCAGTGGGCGAGTCTCTAGCTGTGCCCCTCTTTCCTGCATCGGTGAATGGAAAGGCTGCCTTCTAAACTCTGCATGGCCACCAACTTCTGATGTGGCCACTGGATCCGGAGGAGATCCAAGCCCACCTTGTCTCATCAGTGGCCTCCTGACTCGGCCACTTTCTGTTGGGGAGCTCTTGCACCATGTGATCAGGGGGCCGTGGCTTTGCAGGTGCACAAGCCCACAGCGGCACCACTTATCCACCTTTTTAATGTTGAGTGTGCTGTGCTTTAAAGTTTTAAGGAAGATGCAAAGGAGGCACAGCAGCATCACAGAGAGCCTTCCGCCTGAAAGGTAAGCCGCCTGGAATCGACGCAAGGTTATGCTTAGGTGCAGTGCTGGAGGGCCCCAGAATTCGGTTCTGGGGACTGTTCCATCTGTTCGCCTTCTAAACTAAGGCTGCAACCAGACACGGGCAGAAACTCATAGTTGCTTCCTAAGTGTACCTGAGTTAGCAGATTTGGTAGAACCGATTTGCAGGGCTTTTGCTGTTCCGCCGTTGCATCTCTGTCTGGATTACTGCGAGGAAATACGGGGAGAGTTCAGCGCCCCCTGTCGCTATCTGGAAGTACTTCATGTGGCAGCTGTAACTCCTTCACAATGGGTTTTCCTCCTGGGAATTTGAATGTGCTAAACAGCACTACATTTTGTATGTGCTTTCGTGGGCTCAGATTGGGCAGAATGGGTCTAGTATGCTCTGTTCAGTATCATGTACAACTGCAAAAAGCAGTGAGCACCAAATTCACCCACAGGAGCATTTCAGATCATGCACGAGGCTTCTGAATGAGTTGATGTGACCCAGTAACATAGTCCGGTGTAGATCCAGGTGCACTGGCGTTCATTTGTGGCACGTTTGGCCCTGGGTGACATTGACCAGTTTCCTTTCAAGATAAAGTCACATTGCTGCTACCATTCAAGAGGGAAGGCAGGGAGAGGAGATTTGTGAATGCCAGAGCAGCCAGGTAACGTTGGACTGTAGAACAGCTCATGTCTGCTAAAGGGTGCTACCGTTTGCCCTTGCTGATTTCTTCTTTCTCCTTTATTATTTTTGGTGGAACATGCTAGAAGCCGGAATCAGACCCTTGCCTCCGAAACAAGTGTGGATGAAGGTGGCGTTTTTGAAGGCCTCAAGACGGAAGTGCCTTCTCCCCAGCAGCTTTTCTCTGGATTGGGGGGGATCCCATCAGGCACCATCACAGCTACCCCTTTCCAGTCCAGTTTGGTTCTGGGGTCCTCCGTGGGAGGCGGGGAAGTGTTCATCCAGATGCCCACCGCACGGGAGGAAGGACCCAACCGGACAGAGGCAGGTCCGTTTCACCACCGGCAGCAGCCTCATCATTATCACAGCCACCAGCGAGGGTCTTCGCTCCTGCATATGGCCGGCAGTGACCGCCACGGGCATCCGGAAGAGGGTCCCGAAGATCAGCCGGGGACGCCGGCCCCTGCTCTATCGGAGCTGAAAGCTGTGACCTCCTGGTTGCAGAAGGGGCTTCCGTTCATCATGATCCTCCTGGCTAAAGTCTGTTTCCAACACAAGCTTGGTGAGCTCTTGGGAGGAGGGTTAGAATTTGGGTGGTGGTGGTGGTGTGGAAATCTGTGTGGACACCAACCTGAGACAAGGAAGAGGAGGGAAGAAGAACTGACAGTGCTTAAAAAAGTGATGTCTGGATGTTTCAGTGGAGGATTCACCAAGGGAGAGTGAAGGTCTAATGTTGTTGACAGGTGAGAGAAAAATGTTTAGGAATGAATGATTGAAGTAATGAACAGACAGACAGACAAGAGTTAGCGTGTGAGTCCTGGCACTACTTGAGCTCAAGGAGGCTTTCCTAAGGAGCCTGGCAAATGGGGTCCGGAGAAGTGTGGGTAAGCTGGAACCTTGGGTTTTACCGTGGATACTTAGGGAGCATCAGTCACCAAGGCTTACTGGACTAGAGGGTCCAAGAGCCCAATCCAGTGGGGCATTTCTTGTGTTCTTATGACTTTGAAGGCCAGCTGCTGGGATACTGCAGCCAGAGCAAGCTGCGTGCTTGTGTCCTACTGGCGACTTCCAGGTGCAACTGGTTGGTCCAAGGGCCCAATCCAGTGGGGCATTTTGTATGTTCTTAAATAGTTTGCAAACCATTGCTTTAAATAATTCTAAACTAGATGAGGCAATGAAGCAACCTGGTATAAGGTATTTTCCTGTGTGTCTGTAGCTTAAGTGCTTTCCACTTCCCCTGTTGACATGTAGGCCATTCATGATGCCACTCCACAAACATGCGCAACTGAGTCTGGAGACCTGAATCCATGGCACCCAGGAGTTTGAGCATAGAGAAAGGTAGCGGTCGATGGTTACTGATGTCAGACCTGTGTCTTTTTTTCCTCCTTGTAGGAATTGCTTTGTGCATTGGCATGGCCAGCACATTTGCATATGCAAATTCAACTCTGCGGGAACAGGTCTCCTTGAAGGTGAGTGTAAAACAGGGATCCCCAAGGAGGAGACCTGGGAGAAAACCATAAGGTTTATAGGGCTGTGAGATTATGGGGACTGGGGACTCGTGAGAAAGGCCAAAAGGACATGGGTGTGAAGGTAGAGAACTGTTGGGGCTTCACGGTCGGGGAGGGCGGCCCCTAGGAAAATTTAATCCACTGCCGATGGCGGATGAGGCACATGTTGGCCAGTCATGAACTGGAGTGCGCCTGGGGGAAAAGGTAAGAACAGACTCAAGCTGTGAGTTGTTGAGTCTGGAGGGTGAGGCCCTTTTGCCTCTTGCAGGCCGGATTCCCCTTCTACCAGACATCTGCTTCCTTTGGACCTTCTACAGACACATGGCAGGTTTTGAATGCATGGTTAATGTGCTGCTTGCTGATGTTCCCCTCCCCCATTTTTCCTTGCCTTTGGCCGTTTTGGCTGGAGTCAGAGGCCCGTGTAATTCAGCAGCAACTGGGAGATCACACATGCACATCTTTGCTTTTGAAAAATCAGCTGTGAGAAGGTCAGTTCAGTTTTTCAGTGAGGTTTTCCCTCAGTCCTTCCTGAAGTTTACTAGGAATGAGTTTTAACCAACATAAGATTTATCAGGATAGAAACCCTTTGTGTTAAAAAGGATTGGTTTAGAGAAAGCGAGTTCATAGGAGGTTGCAACGATACACTGCGTCCTTAGGCCTTTTCTGCACTTACCTTGGTCCGTCTGTATTAGCTAGGTCCATATTAGTTAAATCCAGATCAACCACAGGCAGAGGCATGTGCACTGAGTGGACTCTAGAACAGCACTTGTCTGCTAAAGGGTGCTAACATGGATGTAGATCATATTTATTTATATAGTCTATCACTAATCCAGATTGGTGAGCCTTTAGCACAGTTCTTATCCGGATCAACTCTACTCCTGTGCAATGTGCTCTTGGAAGCTCCTTGATCCAGATTAACAAGTAAGTGCAGAAAGGGGCCTTAGCATCTATGCAGCGTGTGAGCTGGTCCGTTCTTTTCTTCTCAGGAGAAGAGGTCTGTGCTGGTGGTATTCTGGATCCTGGCCTTCCTTGCAGGGAATACACTCTACTTGCTGTATACCTTCAACTCCCAGCAGCTGTACAACAGGTGAGCAGACCAACAGGTGAGCTAGCACTCCTAGGAGAAAGCAGTGGATGCCATCAGAAAAGTAGATGAGCATAGAAGAATGGGAATATTCCATGGTAGTTAATCATAGAATCATAGAATTGGGACCTCTAGGGTCATCCAGTCCAACCCTCTGCTCAGTGCAGGATTTCCTAAACCATCCCAGACAGATGTAGATCCATCCTCTGCTTAAAGCCCTTTAGCAAAGGAGAACTCACAACCTCCTGTGGCAACCCGTTCCATGGACTGATCACCCTCACTGTCAGGAAGCTTCTCCTATTATCTAATCTGGACTGACTCCCTTGGAGTTTCATCCTGTTGTTTCTAGTCCTCCCATCTTGGGCAAGTGAGAATAGGGACGATCCATCTGCACTGTGACGGCCCTTAGACAGCTATCATGTCTCCTCTCAGTCTTCTCTTCTGCAGGCTAAACACTCCAAGATCCTTCAGCCTTTCCTCGTAGGACATGCTTTTCAGACCACTAACCATCTTGGTAGCCCTCCTTTGGACTTGCTCTGGTTTGTCAGGATGGAGGTGGATGTTTGCAGTGCCAGCGCCGGCCCTGTGCAAAACTTTACCCAGAACCACCTGGGTCTGGGTGAAGTGTGAACGCTTCCAAGCATCACCGTCTGCCTTGCCACAGCAACAGCTACGTGCACGAGGCCATTGCTGTTGTGTCCAAGTGATACAGTGCACAACTGTGCAGCCAGAGCCGCTCCACAGAGCCTTTGCACAGAAGTAATGTGAAAGCTTTGAGCAGTATGGTGCTAGGAGTACCATAGGCACCCCCAGTGAAGCTGTGGTTTTGCTGCTTCACAGCTCCTGAAGGTCAGGGATGGTCACACACGCTGGGAGCCACTCCAGGATGGGAACAGCTCCATGGTGTGCAAATGCACCACTGTCAGAGGCTTTGGCCGTTCTGGAGGACCAAGCGTGAAAAGGCCTGAATTGTTTGCACATGATGTTTCTCTTTGGGGCTGAGACTCGTGGTGGGGACAGTTTCCTCTTTTGGAAAATGCACAAGAGAATGCAGAATGGAACAGGAAACCTAGATATTACACATGTGATCTTTTTAAGACCACCCCCTAGCTAGGGTCTTCTGGGCAACTCAGAGGCATATTAGATAGCTGAGACCTTGGGGTAACGGCAGGATAAAAATATAAATAAATACAATAAACATTATTAATTTATTATTATTATCATTTATTAATAAAGCACCAATAATGTATGAGGAGCTGTACAAAAACAAAATTTGGAATTACAAGCATAACAAGTTAAAATACAACATCAACGGAACTTTAAACGTTAGAGTAATGGGGTGAAGAATAAAAAATCCCTAATTAAAATAAGAAATATATACCATACACAAATAAAACTTTAAGTGGCACACTGAAAGGATCAACCAGTTACCCTTTAACTACTGAATGACTAGACTAAAGCTTATGTTATTTGCTATTAGAGGTCCTTGACAAATGCAATGCAAAAAGATATTTTAATGCCAGCTATTGAATGGGGTGCCACCATTGCCCACAGCAAACCTCTCTGGTAAGGCTGCTCCACAGCTTGGCTGCTCTTATTTATTTGTTTATGGCATTTATACCCAGCTGTCCTTCAAAGATCTTCAGAGGATCCACATTACCCCCCCCCCTTCATTCTACCTTCAGCCAGTTCTTATTGTGTGCAGTCCGTTACATTTATTTTAATTTTGATGTCTGTTCTGTGTTGATCTCAGACTGTAAAACCAACCCTTGACTGACAGACATAGGCTGGGGAGGGGTGGTGGTGGATTTGAGCTCAGGAACTCCCTGGTCCTGAGCTCCAGCAGCCACACCCTTCTGCTTCTCCTGAGAAGGCACCTGGTCCGCTTCATCTGGCAAGTTCTGGGCCCTCTGTGGAAGCTCCAGGTTTACTCATGGGTCTATACGGGATAAGACAAGCCTTCAGAAAACCTGGTCCCTAGGACTCAGAATAAAGATTTAATCTAGGCTTGGGAAGCAGTGCAGTTTGCTCTCCACAGGAAGGTCTCTTCTGAACAACAAATTCAGTCCCAGGTATTAGCCTTTCCTATTGGTTAGGGAGACAGACTTTTATCTGGGAATACCAGGTAGTCCTTGGGCTAGTCACAGCTCTCTTCTGAGCTCTCACAGCCCCACCTACCTCACAGGGCATCTGTTGTGGGGAGAAGAACAGAAGATTTGTCAGCCACTTTGAGTCCCCTTAGAAGGATGGGACTCCTCCTTCTCCTTCTATTTCTGGAAGGTTTTAGTTCAATGCATTGTATTAGTGTACCCTGGAAACTGCCTGGCTTCTCAAACAGGCCTTTGGCACCTCAAGCCAAGGTGAAAAATGGTCCTCAGAGTCACAGAGGCCCCTTAGGCCTTACATAGGGGGACCGAATAAGTGAGCGCTTTTGCTAGACTGGCAGCTGAGGAGTGCTGCAAACATATCTAGGATAGGTTGTCACCCTGGTGGACAGGCCATGGTTAGAGGTGCGCAGAGGCCTCTTTTGAACTTGGTGTCATCAGGAAACCCCGTTAAGCACAGGCTGACCTGCATTCAGTGGGCCCTGCGGAGGAACAATTCCAGGGCAGGGTCAAAGCCCTCATAGGAATTCTGTGATTGGATCAAAGGAATGCTCAGCACATCTCTAGCACATGATGGATAGTCCTTCCATCTTGCCTAAATTGATCCCCCGTTTAGTCACTCTCATTCAGAATGGAATGGGTTCCCAGCTATCTGCTGCTCAGGAGGTCAGTTGTGAGGAAGATGGATGACCTCCGCTGACGGGTGGCAGTCGGAACGAGGCATGGCTTCCCTCCCAGGCCAGCTGATTCAGAAGACGAGATGTGTGGACGGGGTAGGGCCGTGAATAATGAGCCACCCATAAATCACGACTTGTCACATGCCTTCGTGACCTGTTGATGGGTGGAGGGACAGAAACAGAGCAAGAGAAGATGGTTTGAGGAGAGAACAGCCAGGAAGTCAGAGAACTTGGAAAGAGCAAGAGATCATGTGAAAGGAGATGAAAAGTTTCCAAAAAATAATTTTAGAAAAGCAAGGAAGGAAAGAAATTCTCCCTCATTTCTGGGCTGGATTCTGTGGGTTTTTTATGTGGTACCAGAGCAGGCAACTGACCTTTTCTCCTTTATCAGCTTCAGGATGCATAATACTACCACCTTGCTGGATCAGGCCGCAGCCCATCTAGTCCAGCATCCTGTCTCACCCATGGCCTATCAACTCCTTCTGGGCATCTCAGGGAGAAGACCTTTGCTCACGACTCCCTGCAGATAGCCTTTACAGGCATCCTGCCCATCTCCCCAGCCTGGAGGAAGTACCTAGGCATCCATTCTAGTAGCCATTGATACGCCTGTCCACACTTTCTTAAAGCCATCTCGGCTAGTAGCTGTTACCACCTCTTCTGGCAACAAATTCCATAGACCAGTGACTCTCTGGGTGAAAAAATATTTCCGCTTATGTGATCTGATTCTCCTGCCATCAGCTACGTAGAGGGCTCCCTTCGAAGTCCTAGTCACTTGGCCCAACTGATGATAATGCCCAGGATAGTCGCCAGGTATCTAAATGAACCTAAGGAGATGAAGCTGTTTATTGCAGCTTGAAGCTTTATTGCAGAGCCAAAGGCGGCCATCAAGTTATGCACTCGGCTACCAGTCCTACTTATCAATGCTTGAAAGCACCTTAATAAAACGGATTAACCTTTGGCCTGTTCATTTGAGATCAAGTTCATCCAGCATGCAGCTGACGCTGCTTCTGTCTTCTTTCTGCTAGCTACTAGTTCGTATTTTGCAATTTCCATTCCTACTTTAATTTTTTGTGCTCCTCTGTCTTCTTTACTTTGACCTAACCGAGCAAGTCATGGGCTTCTACCTGGGAAAATGAAAAGACTCTTTCCCTTCTTTATCACATTAGCCAGCTGCTGACCCAGTATTTCTGGCTCGCTCTGGCAGCCAGCCAACTTGAGCTGCATTTGCCTGGGGTTCTTATTCCACTTCCAGCACCTGGCACCCCTCCATCTGTGGCATTACCCCGTCTATGCCCCCCCTCCGCTGCCTCCAGGGTGTGGGAGAGATGGGGGTGCTTGAGTAAGGTCACAGCAGCTAAAGATTTGCAGAGTCTACTTCTCTCTGCATGCAGTCAGCTGTGAGTCTTAAAATTACGTGTTTGATATATTCAAAGACCTAGCCGTGTTGGTCCGGATCAGTATTTTAAAAGGAGGTCTAGTAGCACCTTAAAGGCTAACGGAGAGAAGAAACTGTGGTATGAGCTTTCACAGACTAAGCCTACTATGTCACCTACTTCACACATGCACGTGCATATATATACGTGTGTACATTTGCATATATGTGTACGTATGCACGCAGGTACATATAAATACACCGTATATAAATGCATTGCTTTTTTATTGTTTATTGTTTGAAATGCGTTCAACTGCAGCATGAATAGTTTTTTATTTTAGATGTTGTTACTTGCCCAGAGACCCCCAGGTATAGGGTGAGATATAAATGCAAATAAAGAAACAAATAAATAAATAACCAAAGTCCATTCAAACAGATATTTATGTATGCTGGCCCTTAACATCTCTGAAAAGTGATGGTTCTTTTGCAGCCAGAGAGGAATGGACTGCAACAGCATTGAGCAGGGGGTTGGACTCGATGGCCCTAAAGGTCCCTTCCAGCTCCATGATTCCACGAACAACATGACAAAATAGATTTATTTATTTAATTGCTTTATTTAAGAAACTTATATCCCGCCCTTCACCAAATGGTCCCAGCACTGGTTACAATAAGAATAAAACATATCAAATATTAAAATGTATCCCTCCCTCCCTAACAGGAGGCTAATTAAACATCAGAAGTCAGGGTGAAAAGGTAGGCTTTAATCAGGTGCCAAAAATTATACAGTGTAGGCACTTGGCGAACCTCAAGAGGGAGGCTGTGCCAGAGTCTGGGGGCCACCACAGAAAAAGCCCAGGAAAGCTCCAGAAATACATCAGTTATCATCTTGACTTGGAGGCAGGGATGGCTTACGGTCTGAGTTCTCAGATGGCACTGGCAATGGAGAGATGCACCAGTTTGGAGAACGTGACTCAGGCAGGTGAAAACTGGGCTTCCAATCAGCTCCTTTTTCCTGCCTTCTCTGCTTCGTGGACTCCAATCCCTCTGCTGCTCCTGGTCGACTGTCCTGGGCAGTTCATTGGGGAACAGTGATTGTGATGTACAGGGGAAAGAAATATTAAGTGTCTCCCCATGCTTAATACTGTACAGAATGGATCTAATCACCTTTTGATCTTCATCCACATTCGGACAGCTTCTCTCTAGTTGAGCAATAGAAGAGGATGCAAGGAGTTTCTGTTGCTTTAAAGTCCTCTGGGGTTTTCTGACAATGAAAGAGGTTGAACACTCTGCACTTCACTCACAATGTGAGCCGTGAGGTTTCGATTCTGCTACAATGCAACTAAAAACATAAGTGTGGAGGGGGACTTAGCTACAGAACTGGTGGTGTGTCCTGTGGGAGTTAATTCTGCTGTTCTTATTCCCTTTCCATCCTTGTTGTCATTTAATTCTCATTTGTGCTTTTTAAATTTTTCATTCTTTTTTTTCCCCATATTTGTTTTAGGGTTTATTTTTTTCCGGTCGTGCTGTGCCCATTTTGTGAGTATTTCTTTTTTTTTTTTTTTTGTCCTCCATTTTAAAATCATCGTGACTAATTTATGTAGCAAAAGACTCAGCCAGTGCAGGATGTTTTCCTGGGCTCATTAGAAGCAATATCTGTCCGTGGGATCTGTCTCTGCCTTGGAAGAATGCAAAGATTTCCATATCTGATCCTTTCCCTTCCAACAAATCGGCATAAAAGCGTTTGTAGTTTCCTTTCTCTTTTTCAGTTATAAAATCTAGAACAATACAGTCACCCCTTTATGTGGCAGTTTGAGTCTGACAAAGTGTCTGTAGTCCAAAATTCCAAATAATTGCCACCTATTGATAACCAGGGGGACTGAAGCTGAAAGTGTCATTGGCTAATTGTGTGATCAGACATGACTAAAGAGATACCCTCTGGGTAAATTTGAGGCCGTAAGGGCAGACATCTTGCCCCTAAATTTCCCTTACCATGTCTTGAATGAGGGGAAAGTATATTTCTTCACATTTAATATCAAATTATTCTAGCATTACCTAAAACTTTCCAAATGCCTATTTTGGTTGCTTCTTACTTCCTTAAGATAATTTTGCAGATCTCAGAATCTTGGGTGCTTCTGTTCCATACCTGTTCAGTCTCTTTTCTACTCTAAAATAATTGTCTTTATTTCTCCATGTCTGTCACCTTTTAAGGGCTTAGCCTTCAAGTTCACCCGGGAAAGACATCTAGGGCATGAATAAACATCCTGACATTTCTGTCCTGCTCTTTTAGCCTCATATTCCTGAAACCCAACCTAGAGAAGCTGGATTTTTTCAGTCTGATGTGGATTGTGGGAATCACCGACTTTGTGCTGAAGTATCTCACCATTGCCCTGAAATGCCTGGTTGTCGCTCTGCCAAAAATCATACTTGCAGTTAAATCAAAGGTAAGTGTTTTGTTCTTGGTGTGTTGTAGGCAGGCCTTAGTAACATAGCTCTGTTTAGAACTGAACTGTTTGCTTTACTTTTTTGCATTGTTTTCATGGCAGAAAAATTTAGGGCTGGGAGAGGGGGAAGCTGCTTCTAGGGATTATGGGTAACACTGAGCATCATTTGTCTAAAGTTTAGTGAACAAGGGAAGGATGAAGGACAGCACCATATTAGCTCCATATTATAGTCAAGATGGCCTGGTTGGTGGCCAGAGGGTATAGATGTCTGATGTCTGACACTGTATGGCATTGTAAATTCTGGCCTTAACATGGTCAGTAGTTTCTTTGTTTATTAGATTTCTGTACTTTTTAGTTGGAGCTGCCTCAGGTCAGTCTTCATGGCAAGATATATTGCTAGAGGTTTTTGATCCCTTTTGAGAGATAGAGTTGGAAGGGACCTCTAGGGTCATTGAGTCCAACCCCCTGCTCAATGCAGGATTTCCTAAACCATCCCAGATAGATGTAGGTCCAGCCTCTGCTTGAAGACCTCCAGTGAAGGAGAGCTCACTACCTCCCATGGCAAGCTATTCCATTGACTGATCGCCCTCACTGTCAGGAAGTTTTTCCTAATATCTAATCTGTATTGCCTCCCGTGAAATTTCTTGCCATTGTTTCTAGTCCTTCCATCTTGTGTAACTGAGAATAGGATAGTAATTGAAATTATTACCTGCCTCCGTAATTTCACTCAGTCTTTGTGTTCATTCCTGTTGATAGCGTGACACAGTATTTCATCCTTTCGTGTAACCAAGAAGAGCAGAAATGTTAACCTTTCATTATTTATTTATTTATTTATTTATTGGCTTTTTGTGCTACCGTCATACCCGGGGTGGCTCCCTGTATTTTTAAGAGGGGAAGAGCAGGTCAAGAGAGAAATGAAGAGCTAGAGTAATAATATCCTACCAGATTTTCTTCTGTCTTTCCCTGCCTGTTGCTATGCTCCGGCACCAGAAAAACTGCACCCAAGGGTGTTGTTCCACCGTGCTCCTTTAATCTGGATCTAAGAAGATCCGGATCTCAGGAATGGGTACATTCTTTAATCCGGATCTAGTAGATCTGGATCAAGGAAAGTACCCAATGTGTTTCCATGGGTGGTCTAGCACCCAATAGCAATGGGTGCTAGCCTGCCTCCTGTGGAAACACCGGAGCACCCATTTGGCAGTCTGGATCTACCCATGAAGTGTCTGCTTGTCACCTCAGGTGTTTGGGGGGACAGGGGGTGCAATCTCCGAAGTGGCTTCGAAGTCACTTCGACGTCTGTGCAAAACAGCTCCATTGAAGTCTGTGCTGATCTTGGGAGTGAACTTTGAAGTGACTTCGGAGTCAGTTTGGAGTCACTTCGAAGTTCACTCTGAAGATCAGCACAGACTTCAAAGATGCTCCGGAGCTATTTTGCACAGACTTCCAAGTGACTTCCCCCTAGCCTCCTCTAGGCCCCATTGCCACACAAGCATGGAAACAGGCTCCCTTTAATCTGGATTTTCTGCGTGATTTTCTGCGTAATGGGGTCTACAGAAAATCCAGATTAAAGGCCAGAAAGTACCCATTTGATCTGGATTTCCCCAGTGGCACTCGAAACAATCGGGTCCCAAATGGGTGCCGTGGTGGAAATGGGGTCATCCGGCTCACACCCAAATGGGTACTTAATGGGTGCAAAAATGGGTACTTTCTGCCAGTGGAAAAACACCCCAAGAAAGAAAATTTCTGCCTCACACCAGCAGTCAGCAAGAAACCGGGATTAGTGTATTTTCCCCTCTCGTGAGCTCTGCACAAGTGGCAGAAATTTTCTCCCTGGACGCAGTTTTTCTGGCGCCGCAGCATAGCAACAGGATTTTTTAAAAATCGGATACGTTAGTTAGCTGTAAGCTCCTCCCCTTCATCCCCACACAGCTTGCTCTATGCGCCATTTTTTTCACTCTCTGCTTGTGTGTGAGGGAGCCTGAGGAGAGGGAGGAGGGCTGTTGCCTTCTCTTTGGCCGCTTCTGGCTGGCTGCCGCGTGAAGCGTTTCTTGGCCTCGTGGTGGAGGTGGCAGCAGCAGCAGCAGCAGCGGTGGCGGCGAGAGGGCGCGGCAGGGACTCGCCGTGAGGTAGCTTTGTGGGCCGCTTCTTGGCACTCGCAGAGGCCTCTCTGCCCTCGTCTCACCAGCAGGCATGTGCCTTCATGTGGCAGGGTGCCAAGCAGCGAGCAAAGAGGAGAGGGGACAGGCTTTGGCCGCTTCTTGTTGGAGCACTAACGTGGAAGGATCTCCTGGCCGAGTAGGAGAGAAGCGAGAGGCCTTGACTGCTCCCTTCCCTCATCGGTGGATTTCACACAGGATGCATTTGGGGGGGGAGGGGGGATGAAAGTAACAACCGGTGAATAAGAGAAACCAAGTGCCCAGGGCTCTCCCCTCCTCCTATTCCCGCCACTTGGTTCCTCTGCTCCATGTGGCTAGAAAGCTTTTCTCTGCACTGGGTGGGGAGGGGAGGGGCGACGATGGCGGCAGCAGCTGGGCTGCCTTCGGTCCACCTTCAGAGCAAGAGAATTCATCAGCAAAGTGAGCAGTGATTTTCTTTCTACGTTATCCATCCCAAAGGGGAATTTTCTGAGTTATTTAACACTGAACGAAAAGAGATGCTCTGAAAGTGGACTGAAGCTGGATTAAATCTTAAATATTATCACAGCCCTGGTGAAAGAGAAAAACCAAGAGTCCAGGCTGCTCAGTTCCTGCTTGCTGGAGTGCTTTCCTCTTCCTGTCTCTGCACGGGGCAGGAGCGGGTGGGCTGAAGGAATGCAGGGAATAGGCCCTGACATCAGCCTCCTTAATAGAAACTAGTTCATCTTTCTATTATCTTATTATAGTTCTAAAGAAAGATAGTAGTACACTGTTTTAACTCTTATTTGCCTTTTTAAAAATATTTGGACGTATGGTGTATTTGTTATAGCCCATTGCGGCATAGATGAAAGGAGTCATCACCATTTGGGATGATCGAAAAAAGCCACTGAAGAAGACGACCTGTCGAAACGTGTCTGGCTTTAGATCCCCATTATTTACATAGTAAAATTCTCTGGACGCCACTGTTTATTTGCCCTCTGTGAGAAGTCTCGGATTGGTGTCTTTGTATGGTTGGCTATTTGTTACCTCCTTTCTTGTTTTTTATACACCATTCTTTTTATCGTCTTTTGTATACTGTTATAAACTTTTATAAGATATTATATTTTCACCAGTAAATATACTATTATTTGTATATAAGGGTGTATATCTTTCCCCCTTTTTTGGTATCAGGGCACTTCTTTAGTTTTCTCATATTGGAAGGACCTTGGTTTTTTCTCCTTGATAGATCTTTGGTATACTATAACATCAGTTAAGTGAATCAGGAAATGAAAAATAAAGGGATAAAGATAAGGAAATCTGAATACAAAGGTAACTACAGATGTGTCCACAGGTAGCCAAAGATGCATCTCAGGAGTAGTTCAAAGACAGAGGAGTGTGGCCCTCGTGTTCTCGTTCTACCTCTAGCCACCTTCTCTAGAGTGGTAATGCGATGAGGGGGCAGATTGGCATGCGAACAATCCCACCTGCATAAACATCATAAAGCCATCAAAAACCCTGTCTCTAAGGCTGCGTTCACATGCAGCAAAACAAGGTACTCCAGAGCACCTCATGGGTGGTATTGTGTTGCCCTTATGTTCTTATCCCATTTTGAGTCCACCT
Source organism: Aspidoscelis tigris stejnegeri (assembly GCA_023333525.1). NCBI lineage: Eukaryota > Metazoa > Chordata > Lepidosauria > Squamata > Teiidae > Aspidoscelis > Aspidoscelis tigris. The sequence goes on from JALMGA010000022.1 coordinate 9,214,893, forward strand.
TGTCTAGCCTGGAGTGGTCTTGAGAAAGGGGAGGGGCAGTTGGCCATTGAATGATCCCACCTGTGAACAGTCTCAAAGCCTCAGAGGTGCTTTTGTTTGCTGTATATGAACCTAACTTACAGGGGGGGAAAATCAGAATACAACGTTCCCTCAGCATACAGGTGAGCAAATGCGATTTAAGCAGGCATCTAAAAAATTCAGCAACTGATACCTAGCAAACATAACCTGAAGAAATTGATTTGCCCATTAGGGACCCTAGCATCTGAAGAAGTGGACGTGCTCATTGGGCCCTCTAGCATCTGAAGAAGTAGACGAGCCCACTGGGCTACCTAGCATCTGAAGAAGTAGACATGTCTACGAAAGCTCAGGCCACCAACCCTTCTCCTGTTCGTCTCCTAGTGCTACTAACTACTTCGCTGGACTTTTTGAATCAGACTAATATGGCTATTTCTCTGATATCTTCTTCTTTTTCACTTTGACTGATCTGACTGCCAGCTTGAGGGGTGCTGGGAGTTGGGGACCAGGAACATCCAGAGAGTATGGCGTTATCTGATCGTAGTATAAATCCATTTCCTAAGTTGTACAATTTCCAGTGATTTTTTGAGTTCAGGTTCATAGGAGATGATTCTGAAAATAGTCAATGTGCATTGGGTTGACAAGGCTTCTTAGGCGGCTGATCATTTTCATTGTTTCATTTCAAAAACATGTTGTTGCACCAGTGTGAAAATGTACCTTATGCTGCAAGGAGGTCAATGAAATATTTCTGGGCACCTCCAAAATTTGGAGATCTCCTGGGTTAGTACAGTTAAACGTGAGACAGGCTAGGGAATGTTGTATTTGATTAACACTCCCCTTACCTGTGTTCATATTCGCCCCTTCCTTTTGTGGAGAAGCTCATCTATGATGAAGATGGATGAGAAGCTGGGCGTTCAATCCGCACGATGATCGGTCCCTGGCTTGGGCTGAAATTTCAGGTTGGTAGTAGCAGAGGCGATGCTAAATGGGCTTTGCTGAAGTAGGTGTGGCAGGTAACAGAGGGACTGTTAATTCATTCCCTGTGATGGTCCAAATCTGTTTCCCCCACTCGCTTTCTCTAATCATAATAATGATTTTTATTTTATATTGGGAGATTAATAGACTGGGTCAAAGCATAATTCCTCGTAGGGAGGGGGAAAGGGGGGGTGGAATTCCCAGATGCGAGTGTTGCAAATAGGCAGAGCAAGACAAATGACAGAGATGGAAAAGGCCCACAGCCTTTGACTGCTTGTCTGAAAGCTATCCCAAGTCCTCATTAATCCTTGTCCCAGAGAAGAAAGAGACCCCATCTATATTTTTCAACCCCACCAGGAGGCTGGTAAGATTGCATCTGTCAGAGGCCTTCTAATGGCTAACGACACAGATGCCTCATCCTGAAATTCTTTCCTTTTGTTGGGATGCTGATGCCTCTACTCGCAGGCCTCTTCCCCACCCTCGCCCGTTTCAACCTTGAGAACAGAGTCCTTCTGACACCCCCTGTATTATGTTGTCAATAAGACTAAAAAACCAGCACCATACACATGTCTTGCATAGCCCATTCGCTGTCCTGCAAAATTTCAAGCTTCAAGAGTCGTCACTTCACTTTAGAGATGTGCCCAAATCTGTTTTTCTGGGTTCAATATCGAATCAAATGCAAGAAACTTAATATTCATTCGAATATGGTAGGATCTGAATTTGATACAAATGTTCAATGCTAATTCCATGCAAATCCTCCACATATCCCATATGAATACCCTACATGCCCAATACATATCCCCTACATATCTGTTCCGATCGCGTCAAATCTGCCCTGAATCCACTTTGAATCTGCTCTCAATCCACTTCAAATCCACTCTGCATTCATTGCAGATGTGACTTGCACAACTGCTTTCCCACCTCTCCAGGTTCAAAAATGTATCAAAGCTTTGTGCGAATGTTCCAAAGCATTCCATTCAAATTCGAACGTCAATCTTCAAATGTGTCAACATTCAACTCCCATTCAAATGTCTGAATTCATCCAAATTTGTATGAGTTTCGGATGTTTCAAATATTTGTGCACATCCCTACTTCACTTATCTTTTGCTGATCCAGGTCAGCGGACCCCACTGTTTGGCATTACATGGAGGTGTGGGCCAGATCAGTACTGCCTGCGTTGATGGTACTGACCTGGCTTATGTCTTCCCACGGCTGTGAAGCTCATTCAAGCATTGAGGCCATCATCACCACCCACACTTCTGAAGACTAGGAATGATTTATCTTACTCTCGGAGAAACCAGCAAAGGCAGACACGCTGATCAGGAGGCCCTTGATCCGGATTAAGAGGTTCTTGCATCCAGATCACTGGTGAGAGTAATGGCCAAATTCTTTGCACCCATGCTAACAGTAAGGAGGAAAACAAGATAGCATTCTGGAGAAGATGCTAAGGGTGTAGTACCATTTATGTGTAACTTAGAAGAAGAATTGACTTTTCTTCCCCAATTTTCTCACCCACTTAAGGGGACTCAAAGTGGCTGACAAACCTTCTCTTCCTTTTCCTACAGCAAAACACCCTGTGAGGTGGGTGGGGGTGTGAGAGCTCAGAAAGAATGCTGTGACTCACTCAAGGTCACCCAGCTGGCTTCATGGAGGAGTGTGGAATCAAACCTGGAGACTAGGAGATGTGAATCTAGCACTTTAATCACAAGATCAAACTCTCTGCCCAATGCAGAGTTTGTACAATAACACCAAGAGGCTACCAAATTCCATTGCTCTCCAGAAATATAGATGCCAGGCGTTACTTCCTGAGAGACGGTTATTAGGTGGGATGTATTAGTGCTGAGGAGGAGTACAGAAATATCATCATCATCATCGTTTTTTATAAAGCACCAACAATGTACAAAGTTAGACAAAATTTAGAGTTAAACAACCATAATAAGTTAAAAAACAAAGTTTACAGTAATGGGGTAAAAAAAAATCCCTGATTAAAATAAATATAAGCAATACACAAACTAACTAAGTGACACGCAGAAGAGATCAGTCGGTTAATTAGCCCAGGGAAATCTCGGACACAACACTGTCCCAGAGTTAATGACAATAAAACAGTTTTTAACTGCGATTTAAAAGCAGTGGAAGTTGTAACCGAATGTTGTATTTTGAAGTGATCAGGAAGGTGGTTCCAAAGAAAAGGAGCAATGGGGGGGGGGGGGGAGGATGCAAACAGGACCAGGCAGAGGAAACCCGTGTTGAGTCAGATGTCTGGATTGTGCTGATCTCAACATGCAGGGAGGGATAGAGGTGGAGACGAGAGAGGAAAGACGGCAGGGAGCTCGATTATGCAAGGCTTTAAATGTTAGTGTCAAAGGTTTGTACTGAATCCACTATGGAAATGGAAGCCAATGTAGAGATTTCAAAAGTGGCGTGATATGATTAAAATGACTGGATTGGAGGATGAGTCTAACAGCAACGTGTTGGATAGAAATTAACGCCTTAAGATGAGATGTTGGAAGACCAGTTAAAAGGAGATTACAGCAGTCGAGCCGCAAAATAACCAAGGCATGAACGAGAATCTTAGTTGAGCAAACAGAAAGAAAAGGTCTAATTTTGGAAATATTATACAAGAAAAGGCGACATGACTTAGCTGACGAATCAATATGTGGCTGAAAGGATAAAGCAAAGTCAAAAAGAAAACCAAGACTATGGGCTTGTAGTACAGCAGAGTCAGATTACTGATCATAATAGGAACCCTGATGAGGAGGCAGGAGAAGAGGAGCATGGAGGAAACCTTGATAGTTGGGTCTCAGCCATGTTCAGCTTTTACTGTCTTCACATCCACTTGGAGACAGTTCAAGACAGGTTGGAATTTGATTGGACGCTGCAGAGGAAAGTTCAGGGACACTGGGATGTCCCACAGCTAGGGGTGTGATGAATATTCATAACACTTGACATTCGTATGAATTCAGCCAAATTCAGACATTCGAATTCAAATTAATGTTTCGATACATTTATACAAAGCTTTGTTACAGATTTGTATGGGATTTGTATCTAACATTCTTATCAAATTTGTATGTAACATTTGTACTGAATTCAAATCCTACCACATTCGAAGAGATTTATTCAAACAAATACGAATTTTCTTGTATTTGATTTGATACAGATCATTTGTGTGCACCTCTACCCTCAGCAAGCCTGTAAGGGAGGACAGTAAACCTAAGCCTCATCTCCAGAATGATTTCAGGAAAGTAGCAAACCCAGAGCTCTCTGTGACCCACACTCACCCAAAGTTCGGCTTCTTGCAAGGACGGTCCATAGTTCAGCTCCGGTTGAAGTTGTGGACTTTGGAGTCCAGTAGATTAACAAAGATGTAGCGGTGGGCTCAAAACCACTGAATGAACAGGGGTGCCTACTCTTATACCCCAAATCCTAACTTTGAGTCAGGCAAGAACCAAAGTGGCATAAGCAAAGAACTTGGACAACATTCTGGCTGTCGAGGTCACATAGGCAACCTGTGTTAGTCTAATCAGGTATTCCGTTTGGGTGTCCACACTAGCCTTGTAGTGCCTCTAACTCAAGGTGTGGACCATTAACATAAAGAACCAACGACTTCTAGGGCCATCTGCTGGGACTCGAGAGCAGGAGAAGGTTTGTCCTTGTCTCTGCTTGAGATGCCCATGAGCATTTGGTGGGCCACTGTGTGCGACAGGATGCTGGACTAGATGGGCTGTGGCCTGATCCAGCAAGGCTTCTCTTATGTTCTTATGACTTGTCATTCTGGAAGTGTTATACTGCTTTCTCATTTAGGAAAACTTGGTGGGTCTAATTTTTTCTGTAAGACCATAAAAAAGGCCCCATTGGATCAGACCTATAGTCCATCTAATCCAGCAATCTGTTCTCACAGTGGCCAGCCAGCTGCTGCCCAGGTAAACCCACCAGCAGGAGATGACCCCACAGCTTGCCTACAGTCACCTAGCAGCTGGCTGTTGGAGACCTGAGATCATAAGACATGGGCTTATGGCACATCTAGTCCAGCAAATCATGAACACGCAGCCTGTTCTACTTACAGTTTCTAGGCAGTTAGTTTTTGGTGGCAGACCACTGATAGTCCTCACTTCCACGAATTGGTCCAAGCCAAGTGCCACCACCATATCTCCTGATAGGAAATTCCAGTAAGTTCTCCTTATTATTTGCCCTAAAAATCAAGGCATATGGGTGGTATTTTTTCCGTGCCAGGATATTTGAAAGCATGAGAGAAAGCAAATTTGCTATTCTAGTACTCTCTCAACAAATTCAAATAATGTTTGTTCAAGTCAAACAGGCCCAATGTAGTATCAAACCCATCCTGTAGTATTATACAAAGATGCCTTCCAGGTAGGAACTTGGTACAGTAACCTCCAGAATGGCCTTCAAACAGCTCTGATGCAGTGAAGGAGAGAGTTTTTGCAGCCATTCTTTTGAGGGAGCAGACACAGGAGGGTGTCAGATTTGTTGCGTGTTGTTGAATTTCATGCAAGAGGGTTTATTTATTTATTTTTTAAGGCAACCATCTCCACACCCCTCAAGCTGTCTCCTCTTAGTGGTATAAATGAGATTCTGCCATTTGGATAACAATGGGTGCCTCCTGGAGGCTCATGGCTTGGGCCATTTTAATTTACTTCAGCCCATTTTCTATTGAACCAAATGGTTACTGCTTATTGTTTGCTTCTTAATGGGGGCCATAGCAGCGCATCAGAGGTGTTGCCAAGCCTCCTCTTGAGGAAAGGAAGCTGCAGCTGTTCAACAGCACTCCAGCTTGACTCATCTGGCTCCCATTAGGGTTTTTTTTCCCTTCTAGCTTGGGGAAGGGGAGGAACCTGCTTTTCCAAAGGGCACAGAGTGGGGCGAGGGGAACTTCTGCGGCACAATATGAAGTAACTTTACATGCCGCTACTATGTGGGAAGTAGAAATAGAATTCATAATTTCAGAGGCAACAGTCAGGATATTCTGTCTTTGTCTTCTGGTGAGATGCTCAGAGGCTCCTGGTGGGCCGCTGTGTGAGACAGGATGCTGGACGAGATGGGCTGTGGCTTGATCTGGCAGGGCTCTTCTTACATTTTAATGGACACATTCATGGTGGTCAGGTGTATCAATAGCTATTAGAATGGTTGCCCAGGCCCTGCCTCCAGGTTGGACAACCAGGTGGGATGCTTCTCAAGGCCTTTTGTAGGGATTCAAGACCAGGTGAAGGTTTTGCCTTTGTCTTCTGCAGTTGGTGTCCAGTGTGTGAGATGGGCGCTGGACTAGATGGGCTGTGGCCTGGTCCACGTGGCTCCTCTTGTGTTCTTATGTTCAGGTGTGTGAGTAGATGCTTGTGGTTGGCCCCTCCTTCTTGAGAGTGTGTCGCTTTGCTTTCTTCACAATGTGCCCAATGCCTTCCTGAGCACAAATATTTGTAACACTTGAAATTTGAACAATTTCATCCAACTTTGAACATTTGAATTCAAATCAAATTTTGGCACATTCAAAAATTGACATTCAAATACAAACTGAATGTTTTTAACCTTTGTACAAAGCTTTGGTACATGCGCGAACCTGGGGAGGTAGGAAAGCGGTCACATCTACAACGGATCAAGAGTGTATTCAAAGTGGATTAAGGGCAGATTTGACACATTCAAGCAGTTATGTATCGGATACGTAAGAGATACATAGGGGATTTGTAAGCAAGTCATAGCGAACATTTTCATCAAATTTGAATCCTTCCACGTTTGAAGGGGATCTGTTCAAATGAATATGAATTTTCTTGCATTCAGTTCAATACGATTCGAACCCCCCCCCCCCCCCCGCAAATTTGTGCGCATCCCTGCTGCTGAGTGGAGGCAGGAGTAAGTATTGTTCCAGCAACCACTTCCAGTGGGGGTGTGGGAGAGGGCCTTTAGGGTCCCTTGTCTTCTCCATTCTTGGGCTGCCTCAACGAGTGCTGGCTGAGTCCTCTCCCCTGGCCAGAGCACTCGGGGAGCAACCACCATCATCATTTGGATGGTGGGTTGTGCAGAGACAAGGGAGCGGCGATTGGAAAAGGTGCCCTTCCTTTCAGCAGACCGGCTGCAGATCTGGTGGAGATGGCAACTGGCCTTGATAAAAGAAGGGCGCATTTTCCAGTTGCCGTCGACTCACTCTTCCTGCTGGAGCTGCCCTTCGCCTCCATCTGCCTCCACATCAGGCAGGAAGGTCCAGCATCCATGTGGTGCCTCCGTCAGCCCTGTGATCAGTCTGTCCTTCGTTCTGCTAATATGAGGGGTGCGCAGGTGAAAAAAGGATCGCCTGAGCTCAGGCAGCCTTTGGTTGCTGTCGGAATTCAAGTCCAAATCTTCCGGATCTAGCTTTCCTCCGCTTTCTCAGTGGCTGTGAGTCGGAATTCACAGCTGTCAGGCATTCTGGTGGAGGAGCTGAGAAGTTCTCTGAGCTGGCGAGGCCAACCGCTTCCTGTTTGCTTTCCTGGTGATGGAGGAGGAGAGCTTCACGCTGACTGAGAAGTCGATGACAGCTGTGTCACTAGTAGCACTCACTTCTGAAATGAAGCAAGTTTCCTCCGAAGCCTAGCGTCCGCCTGCTCATCTCTTAAATTGCCTGCATTTGGGAATCTCAGATCGTTGCTGTTGCAGGTCGGCTCTGCGGTTGTTGCCCCTCCCTGGGAGTTGGCTGGAGGGGGAGGAAGGGAGCCCAGTCCTTGAGTAAGTGTGACCTCACTCGGAGCCCCAAGGGGATATGAGATCATGAGGATGCCAGAGCTCTCCAAAGGTTTCAATTTATTCAACATGCAAGGACAGCTTGCTGGGTGATCTCATCTTGCTGGGGGGGGGGGGGGCGGCGTTGGGGGACCCGGAGGAGCAGGCTCTGCCTGCCACTCTCCTTGAGGACCCTAATGGGCCCAGTCCCTGTGGTTCTTATTGGCTCCTTGCTGGCAAGCAAGGAAGCCGTGTTGGCGAATGCGTGAAGCCAGCAGCGTTGAGGGAAAGCGCTTGCCTTCGCCTGCTCTCAGACAATGCACAAAGCGCCACCGGGGTGTGGATTCGCATCTCCCCATGCTTCCGAGGTGGCACGTGCAGCTGGTGCAGCTGGCAGGGTTAAGTGTTTGTGAAATCCTCTGTTCAGTTCTCGACTGCCCTGTCCGCCCACCCAGTATCCGAAGCGGGAGCCTTCCTTCCCTCTGGCCTTGCTGCCTTTCTCTCTCTCTCTCCAGACCTCCCAACTTACTTAGGGCAAGAAGAGTAGTCCTGCCCTGTTTGTTTTACAGCTGGCTTTTAATACTGTAACCCACCCACAGACCTTCCGTTATAGGGATGGATGGACGGACGGACGGACGGATGGGTGGGTGAACAGATGGATGGACAGAGGGAGAGTGAAAGAAAGAAAGATGGGTGAATTTGCACCTTGTCTCCTGTCCGTGGGAGGTGAAGCACTATAATGCTTTAGGTTTCCGCACTTGTAGATGTGCTAAGCATTCAAAAAGTGCCAGCTAAGTGTGAATGGCAGCCGTTGTGGAGCTCCAGTAATGGCGCCAGAGTCCCTGCATCGACACTGTGGCCTGCACCACTGGGCATGTGCTCTCCCTGCAGAAGTGCAGAAGGGCTTGCAGGGATTTACAAGTCCTGCTGCTAGAGTAACCATGGAGCAGTTTTAACTGCTCAGCCCCATACCTGTGGGGAGAACTCCACCACACGTGGTAAAAAAAGCTCCGTGAAGCACAGACTGCCTGGAGCATCCCCTGTGGGGACTTGCAAGGTCAGTGCAAGGTCAGGGCTCAAGGAAGTAAATCCTGATAGAGAATCCAGAGGATAGAGCTTGGGACCTGAGGAAGGTGCATGAATATTCCTATGATTCATTATTCGTAAGAATTCAGATATTTGCATATGAGTCAAATATCCAGACATTCTTTCTTTAGTATTCGTACAAATAGGAGTATTTTGAGTTACTCGTACAAATAATTTGGACATTTGTATGTGTACGCATCCGTACGCATCTTGTGCGTATATGTACGCCTCCTTATGGGTGCGAATGGGATGAAAACAGAATGTGTACAGATGCAGACGGGATTCATATCATTGGACGCATATCAGATATTCGTATGAATAGATACAAATGTATTCATATCAGTTTGAATGTCCAGACATTTGTTTTTCTTCATTCATACGAATTTGGATTTTTGGATATTCGATTCGTTACAAATTGAATGTCAAAAATTGCATTTGTTCACAGCCCTGTGGACCCTAACTCCAGCAGCTCCTGCCATAGTATCCTGCCCTTAGATCAAGAAGAAGAAGAGTTGGCTTTTCTACCCTGCTTTTCTCACCCATTCAAGGGGACTCAAAGCAGCTGACAAAGCTTCTGTTCTTCTCCCTACAACAGACACCCTGTGAGGCAGGTGGGGCAGTGAGAGCTCAGAAGAGAGCTGTGACTAGCCCAGGGTCACCCAACTGGCTTTGTGGGGGAGGGCAGAATCGAACCCGGGGTTCCCAGATAAGAGTCCGGCTCCTTAACCACTAGACCAAACTGGAAGGAAGGGGCAGGATGCAAATGGAAGCCAATAAAAGAAACAGGCAGCTCAACAGAAGAATATTTGTTTTGCATTTGAAGGGCCCGCCTGGGTGAGCCTGAGATTCCCCCTAAAATGCCTGAAGACGGCAAAGGGAGACTGGGGGGCCTGGGGAGGGGGGGGGGATCGCATCTTGGCTCCGTCATCACAAAGAGCTTCTGCGGTGGAGTCGGCGACCTTTCCAAAAAGAGGGCTAGGCTTGCGTGCAGGGGGCAGGAGAAGCGAGTGCGCGTGGAACAACATCTTTTCGACGTCTGTATGACGTCTGTATTTTGAAGCTGCCCTTTCTGCCCCAGGGCGCCGTCATCCAAGAGGTAAACACTAATCTAAATTGCTTTGCAGGTCCCTTGGCATTTTGAGCTGTGCAGCCAAGCTGTTCCTGATTGTAAGGGTATATCTGCTTTGACTGATCTCCTGTGGAGCTGGCGAGCCTTCTGTCGTGCTCTGCTATCTTCTGGTGCGCCTGCTATTTCAAGCAAAACTGATGCCTGTTCGCCTTGTGTAGACTAAAATACACAGGCCCTGCATGCTCTGGGCCTGATTATGCATTATATCCCAGAATAGGGACCTGCCATCCACATGTTGGTGCAGACTGCAGTAGGGGAACTTCTCTGGACCCGCCGCGGTTCACACCAGCATGCAGACGGCAGGTCCCTGATCTGAGATATAATCCAGAATCAGGCCCAGGGGACATCTATGAAGCTGATGACTAGGAGAGTCAAATCAGACAAAGGGGAGTATTTCTTCACCCAGAGGGTCATCGGTCTATGGAGTTTGCTGCCAGCAATCAGCCCAGATGGCTCTAACAAAGGGTCAGACAAATTCATAGATGACACGTGTAGCAACAGTTATTAGAATGGGTGCCCAGGTACATCCTCCAGGCTGGGGAGACAGGCAGGATGATTCTAGAGCCATTAGCTGGGGTTCAAGAATGGCTGGGGGGGTTGTCCTTGTCTACTGCTTGAGTTGCCCAGAAGCAACTGGTGGGCCACTGGGTGGGACAGGATACTGGACTAGATGAGCTCTGGCCTGATCCAGCAGGTCTCTTCTTAGTTCTTTGAGAAAGGGCTGCACACACAGCAATCCGGATCCCACCCACCCTGCTCCACTTAACATACTATGCTTTAAACACACTTTCCCCCACTTGGTAGCCAGTTTTGGAAGCTAGCTGGAATGTTCAATGTTAGCCACCCAAACAAATGTGTAGGCAAAATATTCTCTGTTCATTCATCTAAAGCTTAGTATAAAATGACTGTTAGATTTGAACACAGTAGGTTGGAAGGATGGAGGTAAGTACTGATGTACCATAGGAGGGGGAGAATGATCCCTGGCTATAGAAATGCGCTGGCACATGCTGGATTTATGCATACAGAGACTGAAAAACTATGGCCACATCCACATTGGAGAGGGTGAATAGAGCACCATTACAAGGCCGCTATGGTGAGGTGACCACTCGTGTCTGTGAGAACCCCACCATAACCCTGCTTCCCTCCCCCACCTCCCCAAAATGCACTAAAAGCTATTGATGGAAAATGAAGCACTGGTTGTGGTTTTTCCAGCAATAGCGGATTTTCTTACTTTAGGGCTGGAACCACCATGGCTGCTTCGTCCACCACACACTTGTGGAGGCCAGAACTGATGGCTGTGCATGCACGGTGTTGGTGATGCGCAGTTCTCGGTATTTGGCAAGTACCTGGATGTGCACACCACTAGGATATGCAAAGGTAGCACTTCTGACAGCACTTACTTAATTCACATTATTCTGCATTATCTAAGCTCTATTCCAGATCAAATAATGTGGATCAAATAACTGCTGTCTGGATGAAACTTGAGAAGCGACAATGGCAGGGATGCAATGCCCTGTATTATCCATTTGATCTTGTGGTTAAAGTGTTGGACTCTTGACTGGTAGTCTCCTGATTGAATTCCACACTCCTGCACAAAGCCAGCTGAGTGGCCTTGGGCTAATCACAGCTTTCTTTCTGAGCCCCACCTACCCCACAGGGTGTCTGTTGGGGAGAGAGGAACAGGAGGTTTCTCAGCCACCTTGAGTCCCCTTAAAGGCAAGAAAAGTGGGGTATAAAAACCAACTCTTCTTCTGCAGTTTGGTCTTGTAGTTATAGTGTTGGACTTTTGTCTAGTAGTCCCCTGGTTCAATTCCACCCTCCTCCATGAATTCAGCTGGGTGACCTTGGGCTAGTCACATCTCCCCTTCTGAGCCCTCACCCCAACCTCATAGCATATCTGCGGTGGGGAGAAGAACAGAAGGCATCTGTAAGTATGTGAACCTTCCCATCTCCTGTGAACCTCAACGGGTTCGTTCTTTAAAACAAAGGAGAATCAAGGTTTCCCTAATGTCTGATGGATTGATTAATGGATTGATTGAGCATTCAGATTGAGCGTCAGCTCCTCCAATAGTCTGAAGTGAGTTTGAAAAAGGTTCTTTTGAAATGCCCTGTGTGAACATTTCTCTGCTTTTATTTGTACACCGTATGGACATTCCAGTTTGTATTTTGCTGCTTGACTTAGAGTTGCACCTAGGACTGCCGTACTGAGGGTTTTATTCTTTGTACCTTTTGTGATTGGAAACGCCTGCATTAAATGTTCCTTTTAAGAGACATCACTTTTTGAATAACGGCCACATTTTTTACATTTGGTACTATTTGAACTATGCAGTAGAACAACTGCAACCAAGAATGGTTTTGGATAAAATAATTCTAATTTAGAAATACACAAATAAATGCATTAAGACAACTCTAATGATGTTTTTCACATCAAAAATTTCCTAGGATATAAATACAGTGAGAAACAAAACAACTTCCTCAAATTATAGAGTTAAAACAGTACATATACACAATAATTTATGCATAATTATAGCTCCAACACAGGCTAATAATAAGCTAATGATGTGAAAAACTTTAGTACATTATAATTACATTAATGCATTTATAATTTCTCTATAAATTACAGTTCTAAAGGAGTCCATTCTTGGTTGTGATTATTGCATATTTTCTTGTTTCTTTATCTTAAGTTTTCTTTTTTGTGAGGAACTGTATCCATTCTTGAGTGACAGGCAGGCATATTTATGTATTTAATATATTATTATACCACTTGTCATTAAAAATAGTATCTCAAGGTGGTTTACAGAATGTTTAAAAGCAGCTAAAACTGTTATTATTAGACGCTATTAGAATCAAGGATTGAAAAAACAAAACTATATTTTTACACACACAGAGTGTTTATGGTTTTCCCGTTTTGTTGATGTCTTGAGTTGTGTTACTTTCTGGAGTATTAGGGAATGAACCTGAAGTGAAGTTGTGCAGATGGGGTGAATTGCAGCACGAAGTGGATGTTGCTCATGCTTATTTTTGTTTCCTTGGCTTTCTTCTGAGGAGACATCAAAGGCATCCAAGTCTCTTTTAGGCTGTTTCTGCTCTTATCTTCCGTGAGCTGCTCCAGTGAGTGGTCCGTGTCCCCTGAAGCAAGGCTGTCCACATTTGGACAGCTCCCGTGCCATCCTTGAAGCACCAGAACTAGCCTCCACTCACCAAAATGCTCAGGAATCAAAGTTCTAGGACCCATTTTGGTGGTGTACCTTGCCGCACTGCCAAAATGGGTCCCCCTAGTAAATCAGACTATGAAAGCGTGTGCCTGCTGCACCGCTCCACAACCTTTCAAAACTAGAGTAGATGGCCATTTCGTGCTACCTAGTCCAGTCTGTGGTCAGTCCAGTGGTGCAACATGCTAGTAAGGTGCATGGCCTTCCTTAGACCACACAGTAGCATGTGGAAGGCTGTCCTCTGGACCCCTTGCTATACTGGCCCAGTAGGTCATTGCAGAAGGCCCTTACTCTCCACAGCTCAGGCAAACGCCCCACTGGTCCAAATACAGTCCATACAGCATCCTTCTGAGTCGTCTTTCCTCCGTTGTTCAGCAGCGTCTGCAAGACCCCTTTGGCACAGCTGTGTAAAGTAAGGTGAACGTGAGACAAGAGTCTTAAACTGGGACTTGTTTATTCATCACTGTGCCCTGAACTTCCATAGAACCGCTGCCTGCGTCTCTTCCCTTGGTTTCCCCTTTGGAGCTGTGGCCAGGGGGAAGGTCTTCCATGTCCCTTCTTGTGTCTTGTAGGGTAAGTTCTACTTGGTCATTGAAGAGCTGAGCCAGCTGTTCCGTTCCTTGATGCCCATCCAGCTTTGGTATAAGTACATCATGGGAGATGATCCATCCAGCAGCTACTTCCTTGGGGGTGTTCTCCTGATTATGTACAGCCTCTGCAAAGTAAGTTGCCAGCCTGGCTCTTTGATTCGATGGATGTTTGGGAAATCCAAAACAACACATTTTCGTTTCGATGTGAATACCCACAAATATGAAATATTTGATCGAATGTGCCAATGCTGATCGAGGTTTGCACATCTCTAGCAGGTTGTGCTCCTTAAGGAAACAGATGCAGTCGTAATATCTCTTACGGGTGCCAGGATGCAGCCTTTGTTCATAGCACAGATATTTAATAATCACACCACAAACCCAAATAAGCAATTTTTTTTCTCTTAAGGCTTGATTGCATTTAGCTTCGGGGGGATGGTGGTGAATGCTGACCTCATCCCCAGCTTACCTCCTGGTGCTCACAGAGTGGACGGCCCAAACTGTGATAGTAACCACTGTGGTAACATCTGCCTCATGTCTATGATGCAGTCACCCCACCCTGTTCCGCCACCACACAGAATTTGCACCCAGAATCGTTGTAAACCCTGCATGCAGGAGCCATTGGGGGGGTACTAGATGCTCCCAGTTGAGCTGTGAAGGAGGCTTTACTCCCCCACCCCTAGGGAAGATCCAGGCACTCAGATGCTTTGGGATAGAGGCGTTGGCCTGGCGTGCAAACGGAGCATCCTGATCCAAGCTTGTCATTTACATTTCCGCAAGTTACAGTCATAGACTTGCCATATTAAACCTTCGCACAGGATTGTCTATAAGAAATGATGTGTCTTTTGTTCCAGTCTTTTGATGTCTGTGGCCACTTGGGAAGTGTTAGGAAAGCACTGAAGGTCCTTTACACCCCTCAGGTGGGTAATGTAGCTGCATTGCTCTTCCTATAATTAAGATAATTGGGTATTTTTGCAGCAGTACTGTCGGAGCTGAGTAGATTATCAGTGTTTCCATACCCTCCAGCATTTGAGAATTCAGCGTCTGGGTGGATAGAGGATATATGCACCCCCTTCCTTAGAGGGCCTGTGCAGATCCAGAGGTATTAAATAGCCACTGCCAGGTCGCAATATCGTCTTTTTAGGCAAGGTGCTGGAGAAAGCAGTAGCTACCTAGCTGCAGGCATCGTTGGAAGAAATGGATTGTCTAGAGTCATTTCAGTCTGGTTTCAGTCAGGGTTTGGTATGAGATTGCATTGGCTGCCCTTATGGAAGGTCCTCATTGGGAGACAAACAGGACCGTGCAGCCCTATTGGTTCTCCACAATCTCTTCAAAGTTTGAGGTACCATCAGCTCTCATATCTTATTAGGCCCAGGATGTTTCCAGATCTCTCTGTGCTTACCTTGTCATGATCCAGCCCAGTGGGCCTGGACCATGTGAAGCCCTTTGGTCAAGACTGTGGCAAGACTCAGTCTGAAATAGCACCATCTGCATGGCAGTGCTATTCCAGCCCAGCCGCCACACCAGTCCTGCATGGGCCGCACACAGAAGTAGCCCCTGAGAGTTCATGACAGCCAAGAACAAAAGTTCCTGTCTTGGAGCTTCTGGGGGGACCTATTTCAGTTGGGAAATACAGTGTGCCACTGAAATGGATCCACCTGTAAACCTGAGCACAGAGGCATGCATCTTGCGCACCCTCCATGTTCTGGATTAGGCCCTGTTAGCATGCCAGCAGGCCTCCTGATCTAGATCACACTGTGTCCTGCGCGGACAAACCATACAGTCTCTGATGTGCACTAATGTGTGGACAGAAACGGTCCTGAAGATAACTTTGTGGTGCAGTATTCTCCCTAATGGCAAAGTGTACAAAGTCTCTCTATAGCTGGATCTTCACAAAAAGCTGCACAGTTATGTCCGTGTGGAGGCAACAAGGGGCCTTTTCGCACTACAGCCAGAACGGATGTAGTGCACTTAGGCTAGGATGCTCTGGGACGCTTTGCCCATTCAGACAGAGGCAGGTAAGGAACGTGTCTACACGCTGTCTACGTGCGGCTGGGGAAAGTGTCTTAGCCTGGAAAGGGTGGCCCAGAGGCAGGACGCCCCTCCCAGGCCTGCCTGCCATTGGGTCAGGGAAGACCCAGGGTTGGGAGGACCTGGCAGGGCGCTTCCCCGCGTTCCTGCACGTTGTAGGGGACTGGATCGGCTCCCCTACCGCTGCAGGAACCCTCCCCGGGCACCCCCCCTTTCCCGGGGAAGCCCGCGTGCATGCAGCACCTACCTGCTAGCTGTCCGGGTATGAAGTGGCCCAACTCAGCCGGCGCCGCAGTGCATCTGCATGCAACACGGGCTGTGATTGGCCAGCCAGCACACGTGGGCTGGGGGGTGATCCTGGGGGGCCTCTGGGGGGCTCAGCCACCTAGATCTAGGCAACTGAGCTCCACAGAGGCTGATGATTATCCCCGATGGGCTGGGGGATGTGGGGTCCGTCGGTATACTGGACCCACCCTGTCAGCTCTTCACCTGGGCCCAGTGTATACCGGCCCCAGCCGAGGAGCTGACAGGGTGGGCCCAGTATACCGACGGACCCCACATCCCCCAGCCCATAGACAGCCACAGTCTGACCTCTCCCTGCCCTGGAAAGTGGTGAGGGGAGGCCGAACTGGCTGTTCCCCTGACTGCTGCAGTTGTGATGGGACTGCAGCAGCCGAGATTGGGCCACCCTCCCCCCCCCACATGTGCGCAGTGACTCACCTTGCCGGGCCCGGGGTGTGATCTGCCACAGTGTCCGCAGGCGTGCGCGCTCCGGTAGATGGGACTCGTCTACCAGACTGTGCACGCCTGCACAAACTGCGGCAGATTGCACCCTGGGCCTGGCAAGTGGGGGGCGTGTCCCGCAGCTGTCAGGGAGGGAGGTGTGTGAACACTTCCCTCCCTGGACAGCTGCGGAACCGCCGGGGACAGGCCAGAACATGCTGGGCTGGGACGGGCTGGGGCGGTCCTGAATGGAACCGCCAGCCCTGAGGAGCAAATGCTCTGTCCAGCGTTTGTCCTGCACGTGTTCCAAAAGGCCTAAGGACTGGACCAAACAGGATGACCTGGAACCACAAAGTAGAAGGGAAAAAAATAGGGTAGAAATTTCAGGGAGTGAAGCAAAACGTTGCAGGGGGAACTGGAAGAGCAGATATTTTGCACTTCTCTCTATGTACAGTTATCTGTTTCCTTTCTAAATTGTCCCCATGTTTGGCTGCCAAAGCTTTCTGGAAACCGATCTCTTAGTGTAACGCTGCACGCACTTCCTGTGTCTTTGTAGAGCTATGGGGTCCGCGCAACAAGTCAGCAGTGCAGTGAGGCTGGAGACATCTGTGCCATTTGCCAGGCTGAGTTCAGAGAACCTCTGATCCTCTTATGCCAGGTAATCTTTACTGACTGTGGAGTGGAGAAGGGTTTTTACCATTCGTGCTGACGTAGCGCGTGGACAGTGGCACTCTGCATACAAAGGCTGCGGATTCACCTTTGAGGGTGAGCAATGGCAAATTCCAGAGATGTCCCACTTGTGCCGTCATTGGGTAGCGGCATTTCTCTTTCCTTAACGTTCAGTTTGTGGAATTAACCTTCTTTGCCAGCCCTGCGGAGAAAGGTCGTTCTGAACTTGGCTGAATTGCCATTGCTTGCTCAACGTACATTTATACATTCAGTTGTTTCCCGCAGCTCTTTGACCTTCTGCTTTATTATCTCCTTCACTAGAATGGGGATCGCCAGCATGGTGCCCAGGTGCCCAGAGGTGCCTGCAGAGCCTTTGAACTCCCCACTCATTGTTTAAGGGAAAGAAGCAATCTGGGGGGGGGGGGAGGGACAGGCGCCCACAGCAAGAGCACCGACTGCTCAGTGTGCTCATGGACCCCTGAGTGTTTGTGCCCTGTTGGCAATTAGTTTTGCCCACTGTTACTTGCATTAAATTTAATGAAGCTGTTCGGAGGGATGGCCACATTATTTTATATCACATGGTTTTGTGACAGGATAGTGTTGCTCTTAGACAGGCAGAAGAATTTGACTCTCCTTGTTTAATCGTGCCCCCGCCCCCGAAACACCAGTGAAATAGGCGAAGTATTTCTTCATCCAGAGGGCCATCGGCCTATGGAATTTGCCAGCAGGAGAGGTGGTAATAGCATCCAGCCTAGATGGCTTTAAGAAAGGGTGGGCAGGTGTACAGTGGCTACTTGAATGGATGCCTATAAGGCCAATTGCGGGAATTCCAGAACAGGAGAAGGTCTTGCCTTTGGCTTCAGCTCAAGATACCCACAGCCACAGTGTGAGACAGGATGCTGGACTAGATGGGCTGTGGCCTGATCTAGTAGGGCTCTTCTTAGATTTAATTTGCTGTCTGTCTCATCATTACCTTGGTACACTTAGGGTGCGTTCCCAAGGAATAAAAAGTCCGATGAAAATCTTATTTTGCCTCGGAGCGGCCCCATGCACGGCTTTAATCCGGGCTTCCAGCGCCGCGAATGGGGAAAACGCGCTTTTAAAAATTAGCCGTTTAAAGCAGACTACATCCACTCACAGGCAGCAAAAAAAAGTCTCAACGCCTTCAGAGACAGTAACACGTGGCCTTCGTGTTCTCATCTCAGCTGTAACCCACCTTTTCCTGCCTGGAATGTTCATGAGAGAGAAGGGAAAGCCACCTCAGAAGTGTGTGTGTGTTTACTTCCCTAGTATTCGCTCCACACTTGCCTTGGTAGATTGGGGGTTCCTCCAGGTAGCAAGAGGAAATTTTGGGATCCTCTTTGGATGTTGCAATTGCCTCTTACCACCCCTGCCAAATGGCAGGAGGCAACCCATGGGGGCTTCTTCCTTCCCATCCACCAGGTCTGTTCATTACTCCCCACCTCCAAAAGACAAAAAGAAAGTGTGAGTGCTAAGTTGGGAAATCCTGAGTAAGTATACATGGAGTGTGAGTGTGTGGTGCTGTATAGATATTTGTTTTGTGTTGTGTGGCGCTTGTCCTCTAGAAGAACAGATTATACCAACACTGCACCTTTTTCCTTTGGTTCTGCAGCATGTATTTTGTGAAGAATGCCTCTGCCTCTGGTTTGACCGGGAGAAGACCTGTCCCCTCTGCCGCTCAGTGGCTGTTGATACTGTGCGGTGCTGGAAAGATGGCGCTACCTCTGCACACTTCCAAGTTTATTAATTTCCAGAAAGAGGGACAGCTGGGAATGTCTTTGGGGGCGTTTGCTTACACACTTGCTTGAAATTCCCCACCCTCTTTTCCCACTCAGTGGAGCAGGATGGGGCCTCTTGATCTTCTTGCGGAAGTTTCATAAGCTTTCATTGCCTTGGGGCCTCTTCCAATCAGAGTCAGTGAGGAAGTGACCAAGTTCCATATTGGTTCCGTCTTTCTTTAATACATTTTGGAATTCTTGAAAGGAGAATTGTTTCATGGAGCATGATGTTAATAGCATGATGTTGCCTGCTCCTAAATACAGCTGTGGCCAGCTGTGGGCACGCTTCTGAATAGGTATTCGGGACCACTGTTTGAACATTGTTATGCATCTGACCTTTCTGATTTATTTGGAGCTTGGGTAGAGGGAGGCTAAAGCTGTGATCAGAAAGGGCTTTTTTCAGTTGTGCGTCTTCTGTAGCTGTCAAAAAACCAGGCATTCAAACAGTTAAAATAATCTCATCTTCCACATTCTACATGTTCCTCTTCCTTTGCCTCAAAGTTTGGCAACAAATGCTAAATTGTCGCTCACTGGCAACATTTGTTCCCATGCTACATTTGATTCCCTCTCCTGAGTCTCCTCCCAGTGTGTCTGAAATAAAGAGTTGCTTTTGGTGTTATCATCTTCCATATGGGGAAGAGATGCTCATTCACATGCTCCAGGATGCGGTAAGGTGCATGCAGGGGTAAAATGTATAGTGTCCCTAACTCCAGTTCTCCTGGGAGAGGGGGCTTTAAGTGTGCCTGATTGCATCCTAATTCTGAAAGGAAAGAAAGGTAGGTGGCCCATTCTGGACCAATAGCTGGTGGTGAGACAGAAACCTGTCTTCTCCACTGCATCAATGGCTTTTACAAAAAGGTTGCTCACAAATGCCCACTGGCCTGTGTATCAATGGTATTTGTCTCTGTGTTGCTAGAATCTCACTGCTCAAGTAAATAGAATTGTGGAATTATTTGTTTCCCGTAGCATTATCAGTGCTTTGCCAAAAATTGAGGGTTGTGTGTTTCTTTCTGAACCCTTTTATTTTATCCAGTAGTTGCTCAGAGCTCCAAAAGATCTCCTAGCCACATGTTCACACTAATTTATTTACTCCAATGTAGACTCTTACCCTTTTTTCTTGCAGGGATCATATAGGGAACTCCTTCCGTTACACGAAGGTAAACTCTTTCACAAGCTTTGTGCGCATCCCAGCATAAATGGAGATTTGGATCGGCACATGGCCGTCTATGTGCCCTGAGTGTTTGCGTCCCCGAAAGTGGCTTGTCTCTATCCAATGGAGAACATGAATGTGGAGAAGGTCTTGCATCCTCCAACTTTGGAACCCTTGTAAGCCTCTTTTTAGCCACTGTGAGAACAGATTCCTGTACTAAATCCATCAGAATTCTCCTGTTCCCTTTCCATGAACAGCCATCTCTGATAAATTGTGGTCCATGCAGACTGTGGTTCTACATTCATGCAGTATGGAAAATGTATCTTCCCTTATATAGCATGAAGCTGCATTCTACAGGTCACTGTTGAGCAAAACTTTGAGACTGCAGGAAGCTGGCAGGGGGAAATTGCAGTTCTAGTGATTACCCTCGGCATAATTTTTATCAGGAGTCTCAAAACTGCAGCCTCTCAGGTGTTCCTGGACCTGAACTTCTAACGTTGCATTTTCAGCATTCCCATGTCTTCCCTTGTGAGGAGTTCAAAGCCCCAGGCTCCGATTCCAGGACTTGTTTGTCGCACTCTCTCACAGCGTACCTGAACTGCAATGCAATAAAAGATAATGCAGAGGGAAAGAGAGACTGGGGAGGGGGGGACTTGCACGTCAACTCTGGAGAAAGTGTGGCTTGATCCTGGTGTATAAAAGAAGAGGAAAAACAGCACCACTTGCTCGTTTTCTCCTTCTTTTTAATTCTTTAATATCGTAGACTACAAGCAAATGAAGTAAAATTAGAATACATAATTGTTGACTTCGTCTTCTCCGAATCGCTCCTACACCTAATAGCATTTCTGCTCTTCCAATTCATTTCTCCTCTTTTCCTCCTGGTCAACTTTCAACACTTAGTTGCTGAATCATGTTATATGTAACTCTCTTTCCATTCTTTGTCGATGGTCAATATCTCTTAGAACATTTGTCAACCTGTCCCTGAGTGAAACAATTCATGTGCATATACCAGCCTCAGTACGTGTAAGCAGATTTGCATGAGCATTTTCTGGATTTAAGAGCCCAGGAACAGAAGAGTTTGGAGAAATAGTGTGTGAGCTGTGGACATAGAATGGCATGAACAAGCTAGAATGTATTCAGAAAAGAGTGATCAGGACAGTGAAAACTCTGCACACTCAACTAACAAGGAATGGTGGGAAGAACTAGAATATGAGAACATAAATGAGCTCTGCTGGATGAGGCCACAACCCATCTAGTCCAGCGTCCTGTCTCATACAGTGGCCCACAAACTGCTTCTGGGCATCTAAAGGAGAAGACAAAAGCAAAAACTCTCCTCTCAGCATCCTGCCTTCCTCTCCAAAATGGAGGTGGTTGCTAGTTGTTGATGCTAATAGCCATTGGTACACCTGTCCTCCATGAATATGTCTAACCCTTTCTTGAAGCTATCCGGACTAGTTGCTGTTATCACATCTTCTGATAGTAAATCCCATAAACCAGTGATGCGCTGGTGAAAAAATACTTCTTGTGGTCCAAACTCTCCTGCCCGTCAGCTTCATAGAGTGCCTTGTGGTTCTAATGTTGTATCCACCTTTTCCACATGCTGGATGATTTTAGATACTTCATTCAGGCCCCACCCTGAACACCTTCCTTCAGTGCTGAAGAGGGCTAGATCGTATGCTCAGCCACAAGGGAATCAAAGGGAGACAAGTTGATAAAGAAGATATCCTGTTTGCTGAACTTGGGAGCAGCAAATGGGTGGAAACTGTAGGAGAAGAACCATTTTGGCTGAGAACTAATAGAAAAAGGCTGCTGAATTGTGCAGTGAGCTGTCACCAGAGTTTATAGACTGTTGCTGATTAGGGTCATTTAAGGAGAAGATGGGAAGCCAATGTGGACTCCATTAGCTCCAGGCTACCATGGCTAATCGTCAACAAAAAGGTGCTGTCTGAGATGGATTTCCCCACTAATGGTTCTCATGCGACTAGCCAGGTTACTCAAGCGCAGATGCAACTCAACTGAGGTCATAGGGCAAAGCCGCTAAAATCCAGCATCAAGCTAGTGCTTTTTCTGGTGCAGTAGATGACTCCCTGTTCGCCTCCAGATGCAACGGTTATAGTGTGCATTTTACTGGTTAGCCAGTGGGACCAGAGAGTTGAAACTAGGATGGCAGAGATATGGATCTGGGGCCCTGTTTGCACTTGGCTTTAGTTTGGAATATCCTGCTGTCCGCATGCTAGGGCAGGCTACAGCAGGCCCAAGGGAGGCCTGCCAGAGTCTGTAATAGCATCCGGACAACAGACTCCTATCCTGAGGTATATTGCGGAATATGGCCAAGTGCGAACAGGCCCCAGGTTCCAGCTTACCTTTCATTTAACTATGTATACTTCCTCTCTTTCCCTTCAGGGATCCCAAGGCAATCCCATGGAGCTCCTCAGATCTTTTAGCATCCCACAGGAAGGCAGGCCTCAAATCACACCTCCATTTAACCATGAAGATCTCTGGGCTGTCCTTGGCCGGTTTTGAACATAGCCTGCCACACAAGATTGTAGTGAAGACAAAATGGGCGGGAAAGGACTCATGTGCAAAGAGTCTGGAGGCCCTTGGGTGAGGTGGAAGGCCAGGATAATAAAACGAAAATGGAATCTGCAACAAATATTGAAACACTGAATGTTCCCGTTTAGGTTTCTAGCCAGGCCTCCAGCTACTTCCCTCTGCTCCGGAAGCTGCAATCAGAAGAAAGCTGCAGTTGGCCGTTTCTGTACTAGGGGCTTTGCTTGGAACAGGTGTACAAAACGCACCCTTTTTAGTGGTGGCACCACAATGATGAAGCTGTCAGCTACTTCAAACACTTGCTCTTCAAAACCGGCAAACATTCGTTCAGTGTCATAAGTCTGATGATGGCAGCCTCCCTGGCCCTCCCTAGTTTTCTCTTTTCCTCCACCTTCATGTGGGTTGTGTGAAAAGCCTTGTTTGCTGTGGCTACTGAATATCAGAGGCTAAAAGGAATCTCTGCTTAACTCTTTGCAGTTTCCCAATGAAACCCTCTGGGAAGCAGCACTTGAAAAATAACCTGAGAAGATACACAAGGCAAACAAGCGGTGCAATTCCAGCAAAGTAGAGGGTCTGTTCACACTTAACTGCATAGAATGATAATGATATCACTTCATCACGGTTAAGGTCAGGGCCAGAGGGTCTATTTGCACCACAAGTGCTGTTGTGTCCTCCAACTTTCCTGCCAGTCCCAGACTGTCCGGATCACAATGGTAACAGCTATGGCAACCTTCCCTGCGCCCTTGGCCACTGGCATGGCCACCGTGACGTGGTGTGCATTTGCACAGGTGCAGCCGTCCTGTCCCTACGCAGCATTCACACTGGGGAAAAAAGTGCAAACCCTGCATCCAGGAGCTTCTCCAATGCTTGGGAGGGTTGGGGGTGTTCTGGGTCAGAGTCGGTGGTGGCGCATCGTGCTGACACGCCGTCCCAGGAGCATCGCCATCTGCACTGCACAGCTAAGTGCAAACAGGACCAGAGGCTGGCCCTTCAGAGTCGGCTGACTGGATACCCAGGCAAGGCGACTGGTGCAGTAATTTTGGTGGAATCCTGAGAGGCCCCCACCCTAAGGGACCCTTTATGCCCCTTTTGAGCCCCCTTCAGAGGGAGAGAACGGATGGGCGAAGGGACTAGTTGTTTTCTTAATGCATTTTCTAAAGCAAAGAGGGATTTTGCAGAAGCAAAGCTGAAGGTGGGATAAAACAGATTTAGTTGCAGCTTTCAGATTTGGTGTGGCAACTCAAGAGACTGTTCCAAGAGAAGAACAACCTGCATGCAGAAACACAAGCCCAGAGAAAGAGGCAGACAGGCACAAAAATCTTGACTCTATTTATTTCTTTTTTTAATAAAGTCAATATAAATATGTACAAAGTCTCTAGCATAGGAAATTCCTTTTACAAAATTCAGAAAAAGCCACGTCGGATTGCAAAATGAAGTGACACTTTGCGCCTAATTTTGGAAAGAGAGAAAAAGAAAGAAAACAGCTGAGAGATCAACTCGGCTTTTTATTTTCTGTCACAGAAGTCGTTCCCATGTATGAAATGCCACGTGTCGGATTGCCACACAGGGGGAGACTCTCATTTGCACGGCGGCCTCTGAAAGGTACAATCATCGGTAACTCCCGTATGGACTTTTTTTCTAAAAATATTTTAATCTTATTTTTCTAGCACCTATACAGCCCAAGTTACTGTATAATAGCAGTAGGGTTGGAGAGGGTGGGAGGAAAGGTAATGAAAAGCAGGCAGAAATAATTACAGTGTTGACAAGCAGCCTGAAATGTTGTTCCAGGGCGAAGTCTCCGAAGCCTGTTAGGAAATGAATAGCTACATTGTTTGGCCAGCGTTCGTCCTCCTAGCAGAATATTTCTGCTCAGATTGGTAGTGGCCCCACTCTTCCGTAAGGCCTGCTACCTAAATCTGTTCAACGGACCACATCAGAGACTGAACTGATGGGCTTTTTGCACCTACCAGCTGGAGCAGTTCTAGCCGAGCGCCAGTCGGGCACGGCCACATTGCTCTGCCACCACAGCCACTACAAAGTGGGATCAACTCCTGCCCGGAACAATCCAGCTGGGGATTGCTCACAAGCAATTCACAGCCTGCCCCAAAGCGGCCGGATCTTCCAAGTGTAGCTGTGGCTGTGCACTTGGGTGCAGCCGCCAGGTCACGGTGGCAACGCCTAGCCTCTCATCAGAGGTTGCTTTGTTCATTGGCAATCTGGGCAGCCACAGGCTGGCTGTTCACACAAAGCACTGCTGGCCAGGGAGGGGGCTAGATTAGCGCTTGTGTGGACAGCCACCACTGCGCTGGATCCTTACTGGCTTGATATATTGTTTTATGGTACTAGCCTAGCAAGTGTGAACATGCCCATGCTAAAACGTAAGGAAAGATTAATCCCCCCTTCCTTCCTTCCTTCCTTCCTTCCTTCCTTCCTTCCTTCCTTCCTTCCTTCCTTCCTCCCTTCTTCCCTTCCTCCCTTCCTTCCTTCCAAGTTACCCTCTCCAATCTTAGTGCCACAGCTGTCAAAACCATGCCTCTTTACAATGAATGTACTGAACATGCATACAGAAGCGTCACTTAAAACAGTTCTAGCGCATGCAGGCTAAACGGAAAGGTTGATCCAGCCCACCTAAGTGCTGCTGAAGGAATTCTGGAAAGTTGCAATAGCAGCTCGTCACAGGTGGTAGGATTTTCTCCCATCACTTTATTTTTCTGCAATTTCATTAGCATTTGAGGGAGCGGGAAGCAAGTTGAGTCTTTTGCTTTTTAAAAAAAAGTTCTATTTGCACGCTAAATTAACATGCTTGAGATAAATCTCTAAGGAATCGGCACATTTTCTGAAGCAAATTTCAGTTGTGCTCAATTTCTATAGGAAAACATGGTGGTTCAAAGCTTTCCAGGGCAAGCATTTATCCCTAGAGGAGCCAGCAGGTGACCAGATGACTCTGATCCTAGCAGGCGAATCCAAGGTGAGTCAAATTACCTGCCTAGCAGCATCCGTAACTGGAAATTCCTAGAAATGGGGCTTGGAAATGGCAGCTGCGAAAGGAAAGTTTACCAGCTCTTTCTCCTCCCTGCATTGAACTCTCAGACCTTTTTTTAGAGCCTGTGACTCTGAGAAGACAGGGGTCCAAATTCCCATTCAGCTGCAAGGTCAGCTGCAATGGCCTCTTTCTGCTCCCCCCCTCCCATGGGATCATGGTGGGGCAAAAGATAGTAAGTCAACAGGAAGGCTCTGATCAGACAGAGCAAATGAAGCACCTCTGAGGTTCCACTGTGGGATCATTATCAACACAGTCTGACCCTCCCCCCACTCATGTGCCAAAGAAGGCTTGGGAACACGAGGGCCACACGGTGTCTCTCTGTAGCGTATCCGAGACGTCCCTCTTGTTACGTCTGAACACAGCCTGAGGTGCACTGGAAATTGCTTTGAGGTGGGATTGTCCACACGCCAGCCTGCCCATGACCCCTCTGCTGAACACGCTGTAGGAGAAAAGTGATTAGAGAAGGGCTGGAAACATGAGGGACCCACACAGTCTCTTTGAAGCATCTCTGAGGGGTCCCTTTGGTCACGTCTGAGCACAACTGAAGAAGATGGTGTATTGGGGATGTTCATGAATGGGTTTGGGGTGTGTGTGCTGGTTTGTACTGATCTGAATGCAAGAAAATTCATATCCGTTCAAATAGATCCCCTTCGAATGATACACATGTTGGATGCAAATTCAGTTTGAATCCCCACTACAAATCGCATGCAAATCCCCTACATATCCCCTGTGAATCCAATAAGGATCCGCCCTGAATCCACTTTGATTCCACTCTGGATCCACTGCGGAAGTGACTGGCGCAGATGCTTTCCCACCTCTCAGGTTCACAAATTTAACGAAGCTTCGTATGAATGTTCCAAAGCATTTGATTTGAATTCAAATGTCTGAATTTGTACAAATTTGTACAAATTTTGAATGCTACCAATATTCATGCACATCCCTACTGTATATATAATATCTTAAGCACTTTAGGAGGAAAAGCAGTTATGAATAACAATTCTTTAAGCATTTAGACACTGTTGTTTCCTTTGGAAGCATCCACACAGTCTGATGGGAACTTAGGCCCAACATCTTGGCCTCGCTGTCTCTTTCCTCCCCAGAGCCCCGGTGTTAGCACTTCAATTGTTGGCTTTGCTCAATATTTGAATGAAAATGGAAAGAAGGTGGGGAATCTAATTGTCTAATCACTGGTGCCAATTTCTTACTTTGTAAATGGACAAAGAGACATGAGACAGCAGAAAAATTGGGAGATTGGATGTGATGGAAATATTTGTCTACCACGTTGTCATCCGGCAATTCTGCCCTTAAACTACCCCCCAAGGCCCTCCCTCTTGCATTGGCACTGAAGACCCTGCACTGGTGCAAACCCTCCAGAATGTATTCCTTTGGAATTACAATACACGCAGTTCAACGCTTAGTAACTTTCAGAGATATGCCAAATTGGTTCAGTTAGTTCAGAGAACTGGGGTGTCTGAATACACCGAGCCACGCTGCTGTTCACAACAGACTGCTCAAATCGACAATCCCACCTTGAAGCCTCTCTAAGCTGCCCCAGGCTGTGGTCAGACATAACAAAAGGGGCACCTCAGACAGACAGTGTGTGGCCCTCATGTTTCCAAACCTTCTCCAACCCAACTTTTCTAGCACAAAATGTTCAAAATGGGGGCAGGGGCAAACTGCTGCTTGAAAAATTCCACCTTGGAGCTTTCTGTAAGCCACCTGAGAGGTGTGGTGTGGTGTGTGCGTGGTGTGTCTGATCACAGCCACTGTCTCCATATCAACAGTAACTAACCACTTAGAGTGGGTCCTCCGGATTTCTCATAGCTCAAGTAAAACATGACGAATGAACAGAGAAATACAAAGAAAATGCCCCAAGGAGGCAGAACCTTATTTGTCAGCCTACTGTATCGTGAGGTATTTGGTATTGACTTCTGAGGAGGGGAGGGAGAGAAGATCTTTCTGTTCTGTACCATGGAACGCCTGGGGTGCATCGCATGTGCTTCAAACATTCTTTTTAAAAATTCATAAGAGCTTTCCTCCAAGTTGCATTATGCAGTGTGGTGGAGGGACTATGATCTCATAAGCTTTTTCTGTTGACTGCGGCACATGGTGTCTGTTGCCGCCAACAACTTCTGATGAGATCTTGCTTCTGTTGAGTAGGTGCAGTTGCTACGAAATCTGGAGGGAAGCATCCAACTCTCGACTTCTTCACCACCACAGCAGCCAAGAGATGCTTCCCTCCAGATTTCGTAGCAACTGCACCTACTCAACAGAAGCAAGATCTCATCAAACAAAGCAGCAAATAGAGGATGTGTGCTTTCTGATCATACTAGCTGGGAAAAGGTGGCCAAGTTAACAAGAGGACCTCAGAAACACTCAATCATCTTCAAAAAATGTCAAGGCTTCAGCTGCAGGCAAGCTACACAGCGACTGTGACTTCTTTGTGAGACGTTCTGCTGGAATACTTTTCAGACCCACAGAGGGGAAGCCATGAAACTCTGAAATCTCTAGTGTAAAACGGTTTGAAAAGAGCATTTTTAAGTTCTAACTTTGATCTTTTCTTTGCATCTGCTATGGCTATTTGAACTACAGTTTGAAAGGGGTGCAGTGACAGAATACCAAGCTAACATTCAGACATAACAAAAGGGGCGCTTTGGAAAGTGTGTGTTCCCAAGCCATCTCTAATCCACCTTTTCTAGCCCAGAGTGTTCATGAGAGGTGGCAGGCCAGATTGCTGTGTGAACAATCCCACCTCAGAACCTTTTCTAAGTCACCTCAGGTACGTTTTTGTTTTCGCTGTGACTAATTGCAGTCTAAGGGGAGAGGGAACCTTTCCGGGCCTGCTGGGTCTGTTTCTGTCTTTCAGCAGAAGCAACACACTACTTCCACCCTGTGTGGACACGGAAATCGGAGTATTTTTTTTAAAGTATATTTGTCATTTTACTGTGTGGTTTGCCTCTTCAAACTATTTATTCAAAAACAAAAACAACAGAAATTGGCCTGTTGGAAGGCAAGGAATTACACAGGAGAGCAGGCATGCCAATCTTGCACTCTTCACCCACCTTTCAGCAGGTATAAAGGTATATACAGGTAAAGCTGGTAGCACAGAGCTAATAGCTGTTGATAGCCCTGATTTCCATGAATACAGGAACACAAGAAGTGTCCCACTGGATCAGACCCACAGCCCATCTAACTCAGCAGTCTGCTCCCACCAGCAGGACATGACATACAGCTTGCTCTCCTCACAGTCGCCCAGCAGTTGGCCTTCAGATGCAGTCACATCTTCTGCAGCCTATTCTCATGGTGGCCAAACAGCTGCACATGGAAGTCCACCAGGAGCACATGAGCTTGCTCCTTGCTTCCCTCAGGCAAGATGATTCACAGCCTCATGGTGGCATGTGGAGGAGAAGGGAGGGGCTGCTCCTGGGAGCATGTGTGTTCTAAGTTGTGGTGCCACTACGGCATCACTGTGTAGCCTGATTTCTTGAAACACACAGATAAATGCCTGCAAACTAGCCCTGCTTTGATGCAATGATAGGCCAGCTGGGCTTTTGCCCAGGAGAGATGCCCGCATGAATCTAAAATTATAGTTTGGTTCAAACCAAACCAAACCATGTGCAGCTTGGTTTGTGCCTGAACTGGTTCAAACTGGCCCAGTTCCAATCCTTAACCAGTTCAAACCAGTTCATTGCTCAAAAATGAAGATTTTTAAAAGGCTTTAAAAAGCCCTTTAAAAGGGTAAAATATTAACAAACCCAAACCAGGCCAGTATGAACTGGGTGGTGTGACAAATTCAAATCCACTTCCCGGTTTCTGTTTGAGTTTAAATGGCCCACTCACCACCAAACTGGGGATGGTGGTTCAGGTTAGGTGTGAACTGGTCAAGCCACCCAGTGTGAATCAAACCAGTGCGAAAATGAACCAGTTTGACACCTCTCTAATGCCCAGAGGAAGCCCTGGCATCAAATCAATGAGCCTTGGCATCAGAAACTAATTTGGAAGCTGAGGCACAAAACCAGTTTATTTAATGTCGACCAGTTCCACTCCAGCTATTCAGAAGTACATGAACTATGGACTCACATCACCTGCTGCCGCATAACTTGGACAGGACCGTTAGAAAGTGGAAGTTATCTGATGCATTTTTTTAATGAAGGGATGGAAGTATTGCAGCCGGAAGCGGCCAGCACCAGTATGTGTGCATCAGTTTGTTGGATTTCCGTGAAGTCCTCAGGGTGGCTGCGAGTCTCTCTTTGATCTGACACAGATTTTATTTGCTGCTGCACTGAGGACTCCGGGCAACTCTGGTGGACTTACACACCCTGGCTGCAGCCTTTCCAGCTGTAGCCACAGCCACCACTCTGGCCCTCCAGATGTGGTCAGCCCCAAACTCCCATCAATCCCAGACTGTACCGTCAACGGTCAGGGAAGATGGCCCAACAATATGCAGCATTATACTTCAGGGTTCCTCAGTTTCCCTTACACACTCAGGCTGTGGTCACACTTAAGGTTTAATCCAGCTTCAGTCCACTTTTGGAGTGAGAGAACACATCAGCAGTGACAAATGGTTTTCTTCTGGTATTAAACAGCTCAGAAAATTCACCTTTGGGGTAGATAACGTGGAAAGAAAATTACTGGCCACTTTGCTGATGTATTCTCTCGAACTGAAATTGGATTGAAGCTGGATTAAACCTTAGGCGTTACCATAGCCTCAGGTAAATAATTCTAGGGGGACTGAATTATTTTGCACTAGAGAAAGTGGGATCTCTCTCTACTTAAAACACAAAACAAATTTCCATGCTCAAGCTACCTACTCCAATATCCATACACTGTACAGCTATGCTTTCAAAAATAAAAGCAAGCAAAGAAAAGGCCCAATTTTTGTCGCTCTTGTTCTGAGGATGCTGTTGTGCCTCTGTGAAGGCCACGGATTTGCAAACTGGAGGTAAACGGCATGAGTGCAGAGCAACCCCACGTCTGCCCGCTCTCCCGTCGCTTCCAGTTATTTTGAAAGACCAGATCATTTGGAAATTCCTGCTCAGGGTGACAGAGGTGGAAGCCCTTTGCTGGCGAGCCCATTCTGGCTTGAGGACAGCTGCATGGAGAGCCGGCCACAATTTTACATTCAATGGCACCCGCCACTTGGCAGCTCAAAATGGACGAAGGGATGAAGCAGCTGACAGCACGCGATTTTCACCAAGGCCCTTCAGTTTCATGCTTCGGCCAGGTTAAAGCTATGCAACTGGTAGAAAAGACGGAAAAATACGAGAAAGACACCCTGCGCCCAAACGTCTTTTTCAGTAGATACAAATACTCAACCCAAATATACATCTCCTGACTTCACATGTTAAGACGGTTCCCTTGTTTTGCTTTGTTTTTTAAAAAGGATATTATAGCACCATGGAGGCCGCTTTGCTCCAGGCAAACCTTATCTGTAGCACCAGAAAACTAAGGGGACAGAAAATCTCAATGTGCCCCACCACACAGCTAGGCCTTTAGACAGAATTATATACACCCCTCCCACCCTTATGTAGAGATACAGATATAGATACACACCCACAAAGGCTGCCTCTGCAGCGCTGCCAACACCCCAGAGGCGTGACTGGGAGTTGTCCAGCAGCCTCTCATAACTGGCCCCTAAGGGTGCCAAATGCAAGATGGCGGCACCGACTCCAGCTGCGACCACTAGAGGGGGCGGAATTGCTAAGCCCAAGGGGACGCGCACACCACTCGGGACATCTGCTGTACTAGGCATGCATGGGCGACGCGTGTTGGCACACGGAAGGGTTACATTCGTCTTCTGTACAAAAGCGTGTTCACACATAAACACATACAAACACGTGCTGGTTCGCCACTAGACCGCACAGCAGCTTCTTCTGTCCACGCAACTCAGGGTGCTGCCGGTGGTGGCCCCTTCCGAACATTCTCCTTCCTCGTCCACCTTGCTCTTCACGCCTGCTGCTCAAGGCCTGCAATCCTGGGAACAGGGAAACCTCCCAAGCATCCGGATCTTCCTTCAGCCTGTGGAAACATTGGAGAGGGCGGGAGGGAGGGGGGGCGGGGGGCGGGGGGAAGCATTATTTAAAATTGTTGCATAACTGGAATATCAGGTTGAGACATAACCTTTGTTACTTATTAATTATTAGAATAGTTCTTTATTGAACAACATAAAAAAGATACATAAAATTTACACTTATTTCTGCAATTATATATGCATATAACAATAAATACAGAACCACAAACTACACTTCAGACACGGCGGGTTTCAGTCTTGTTTGTAGCATTTGGGGGGCTGTTATGCCATGTTCTGAGAAATTACAGGAACAACTGGTTGGTCTTGAGTGTGTCCCCATTTAACTGAAGGCTAGAGTAAGTAGGTGTGTCTTCACCGGCCTCCTGAACATATACAGTGAGGGAGTCTGACGCACCTCAAGGGGGAGACTATTCCATAGCCTGGGGGTCATCACTGAGAAGGCCCTCTCCCAGGTACCCACCCGTTTTGCTGCTGAGGGCGGTGGGAACACCAGGAGGGCCTCCCCTACAGATCTTAGGGCAAGGCAGGTCGATATGGGAGAAGGCGTTTGGGGCCTAAGTTGAATGAGGTTTCTTGTAAGGGTGATGGGGACAAATAAAGATGGGTTGTGGCCCAATCCAGCAGGGCTCCCCTTATGTTCTTATATAGACAAATTCATGGAGAACAGGTGTATCAATGGCTCCTAGAACTGATGCCTGGGTACCGCCTCGATGTTGGAGAAAAAGGCAGAAGGCCATCTGGAGAGAGTTGGGAGCAGGAAAAGATTTCACCTTTGTCTTCTGCTTAAGATCCCAGAAGCAATTGGTGGCCCATTGTGGGAAGCAGAATGCTGCACTGGATGGGTTGTGGTCAGATTCACAGAACTTCCCCTGTGACTGGACCATTTCATCTTAGAGGAAGTTGAAATAATGTTAATTTCTCATAGTTATCTAGCAAATTATTTCACAGCAAAGTAGAGGGTCCTGCCCTGTGTTTTGGAAACTAATACTATAAACATGGTGTATCAGGGGCCTCCATGAGCCAGCTGCAGGCTTCCCTGGTGCCCACAGAACCTTGAAGTTGGGGAAGGAAGGAAGGAGGGACGGACGGACAGATGGACAGATGGACAGATGGACAACTGGCCATTTAAATGTCTGTTCTCAATGCTCTCAGCCTA
Organism: Aspidoscelis tigris stejnegeri; assembly: GCA_023333525.1. Lineage (NCBI taxonomy): Eukaryota > Metazoa > Chordata > Lepidosauria > Squamata > Teiidae > Aspidoscelis > Aspidoscelis tigris. Next base: position 9,247,751 of record JALMGA010000022.1, read on the forward strand.
AGAACAAAAGAAAGAGCCTGACGGATTGGGCTAGCGGCCCATCTAATTCAGCAGGGTGTTCTCACTTTGGCAAACTAAGGTGCCTTTGGTCGCCAGTGAGCAGGACACATGAACCCATGAATGTTCTACCCACAGCTGGGCTTTAGAGGCATCATTGCCTCCTACACCAGGGGACCGGTGATGACTGATCCAACACCAAAGATGTCAATCATCTTTCAAAGTCTTGCAACTGCTTCAGAGCAGAGCTGAGACAAACAGCCAGCAGTTTTGACTGACTCTCACTGGAATAGCAGATCAGAAGCAGCTCAGGCATTGAAAGGGAAGATGTTAAGGTTCTGGAGAACCAAATAAGAAGGTCCCTCCACAGAGGACTCAAGTTGTGGGTCCACGGCTGTGGTGGGAGGCGCCTGGAGATGGGTGCTCCACAAAGGGACCTTCCATTCTACATCACTGAGTTCTTCATAATGACAGCATCCGGTGAAAGAATGTCATGTCCTTTGTTTGCTTTTATTATTTATTTATATGCCACCCTTAAGCCAGAAGATTCTCAGAATGACATAATATATAATCTTAGACAAGCCCTCAAGCCTACAAGGCTGCCTGACACCTCAGGTGAGTGTTGTCCTCCTCAGCAGAAGCATCAAACTGGCTCAGAAGTTGCAGCATCGACCAAACAACATTTTGGGGTCCATTATGAACAATTATGAATCCAAGGCACAGTGGGGACAACACTGTGGCCTCAAAAAAACTCCCTCAAAAACAACACTAAGACCCTGTCCCCAAGCAATTTAAAGTCTGCTAAAACTCTTCTTTTGCCTCTGAGCGCCCCCATGCCAGGGTTTTTAACGAACTTCCAGAGCTACAAAACGAGGAAAATGCGCAACAAAAAAGTGCCCTTTAAATAAGACTTTCAGGGTGCGTTCCCATGGTACTAATTTGTATCGCTATTGCCCCTCCACTGAAGTGGATTAAAGAAAAGCGGGTTCAATCCGGATTTAAGCGTTCCCAAGGGGGTAAGCAAAACACGCATTTAAAATGAACGGACCGTCCCCAAGGAAGCGTGTTTTGTTTACCCGCATCTTTTTCTCCCCGCCCCTCGCTGTTTCATTGGGTGATCGGGCAGAAGGAATTTCCAGCTGCAGAAACGCCTCCCCCCCAGCCAGCAATCCTGCAATCCTTTCCTTCAAAAAGACCCAAAGAAAAATGTAAAACTTCTCTGTTTGTCTCCCCTGCTTGCGAAGACTGCAGCCGGCGCTCTTTACAAGATCTCCACCCAGCCAGCTCTTTTACACTTTCACTTTCGCGGAAGCAATTCATCACAATGTATCTTTGCTGTTTCTCTTTGGGATTGGAAAGAGAAACAGCAAAGAGAAAATGCCTGCCTAGATTGCTGTTTGCATAGATCGCTGGCTGGATGACAGACAAAAGAGAGACAGAGAGAGAGAGAGAGAGAGATGATCTCTCCGGCTGGCAATTCCCACCTGGGAGAGAATCCCCGCCCCTTTTGCCACGGAGCGATCCCATGGAAAATGTTGCGCTGAAAACCCACGTCTTCCAGAAAGTACTGCTTTAAACAGGTATTTTTTTTAAAGCGGGTTTTCCCCATTAGCGGCGCTGGAAATCCAGATTAAAGCCGTGCATGGGACCGCTCCGTGGCAAAAGAAGATTTTCAGCAGACTTATTATTGCATGGGAACGCAGCCTCAGAGCTCTTTTTGGAAGTTGCGGGTTTTCCTCGCAACATTTACCCTGGGGACGCTCCATGGCAAAAGGGGCGGGGATTGCCGCCTGCACACACAGCAGTAACACAAGCAGCTTCCCTTTCTAAAGCTCAGAACTAAAGAGCCAGAATCATGCAGAATTGCAACATTGTTGCAATCGCTATGAGGTGTGAAATGGGTGGATTATTGCTAGGGGTGGATTTTGACAGCAATAACAGGGAAAATGGTGAGTGAATGAGCGATCGTGCGCTGGACAGGGTGGATTTTGACAGCAATAACAGAAAATGGTGACTGAATGAGCGATCGTGCGCTGGACAGGGTGGATTTTGACAGTGATAACAGGGGAAAGTGGTGAGAGTGAATGTTTGCCAGCACGAGAAGCCATTTCGGGGGGCGGAAGATCTGGGAGACGAACAGAGAACCGATGGCTATTTTTCCTTTGGACTTGTCAGGGATTGTCTTCCGGGTTGTGGCCGCGCTGAGCACAGTCCCTCCCCATTCCCGCTGCCACCCTATCAACAAGAGCAGGGGCGTGGAGAAAAAGATGCGCGCAAAGAAAACACAGCTCCCATGGGGATGGAAGGTGCATTAAAAACACGCATTTTGCTGAGCCTCATTCGGACGCTTATTCCTGATTTGCATGGCATTTTTAAAGTCAACTTCAATAGAGTGACAGTACAGGGACAGTAGAGAGGCAAATAAGTCTTTTGGGGATGCAGCCTATAAGGACATTGGAAGTGCCCTGCTGGATCTAGTCCAGCATCCTGTCTCACACAGTGGCCCACCAGTTGCTCCTGGGCACCTCAAGCAGAAGACCAGGGCAAAACTTTCACCTGCAAATATCTTTTAGAGACATCCTGCCTGTCTCCCCAACCCAGAGGTGATACCTAGGCATCTATTCTAGCTAAGAACATAATAGGAGCCTTGCTGGATCAGGCCACAGCCCATCTAGTCCAGCATCCTGTCTCACCCAGTCCTCCCACCCCAGTTGCTTCTAAGCAGAAGACAAAAGCAAAACTATCACCTGATCTCGATTCCCTGCAAATGGCCTTTATGTTAATCTACACCAGGCAGAGCCCGAACACAGTATATGAATAACCTACAAGGTAGGACAACCCCCCCCCCCCGCCCAACAGCTGCGCAACAAGGCAGAACAGTGATTAGCCAGCAATATACCAATGAGCAACATCCACTTGTCTGACGAGGCTTGTGTTAATTTCAACCCAGCCCCCTCCCTTCACAGAAACCTCACCACTGATAAATGAATTTGAGCATCTTCAGCTGCAGAGGGACAGTGCATTCATTACCAGGATTTGACTTACTAATGGGGTCTTCTGACAGCCAAATGTTGATCTCATTTGAGATCTTGCATGAAGTCAGAACCTCCTTATCTTCAGCCACCTAATTGCACAAAACCTACATCAGATGTCATGGCGCTGAGCAAAGGCTACAGAAGTCTGATTGGAGCCTGAGGTTTAATCTCTAGAGCAGGGTTTCCCAAACTGTGGGTCGGGACCCACCTCTAGGAAATTTAACCGTATTTGAAATAACTTTTTTGATGTAATTATTTAATTAAGTAATAAAAAAATTGTATTAAAACTTTGTTATTTGAAAAGTCCTTTATTCATATTGGTAACGGTTAAATTTCCTAGAGGTGGGTCCCGGGTTGGTAAACTTATATTAGATGGGTCGTAGCCCAGACAACTTTGGGAACCACTGCTCTAGAGAAACAGCACTGGGTTTCTCAAGTGCCATGGCCTTGTCTAGGGCACTTTCTGCACTGGGCCTTAGTCCAGATTATATCCCGGAATAGGGGACTGCTGTCCATATGGCAGAGCTTGGGCAGGGCTTTCTGTATGCATGAAGATGGCAGGTCCCTATGCTGGGATATAATCCAGAATAAGGGCCAGTGCAGAAAGGGCCAAAGGTAGGAGCCCCAGAAGGCAGGCAGTGTCAGGCAGGGCTAGTTGCCTGCCATAATATTTGAATGTAAGATCTCTGCCATCTATGTGATTCTGTATATATGTATATAGTAGCTGCCTGTTGTTTTGGAAGTGACAGTTGACTCCCCCCTCCCTGCTGGGGTCGAGTGATACATTTTGGCTCCAAGTTTAAATTGGGTTCTGAAAAATAATTATTGTTCATTGGTTGAAGGCCAAACCCCGCCCAGCTATGAAACAATATAAATATGCTGGGCTTTCTGTTCCAAGTTGCTCCCAACAAGAAATGCCTTATCACTGAGCTGATACAGACCACTGTTCATCTTTTTAAAGGAAGAGTCTCGTGGTTATTCTTTACCAGCCTGACAGGCAGCCTTCTTCAATCTGTTAGAAGTGGCAATTCAGAATGCATAGACATTGGGAGAAGGGTGCTACGTTTCTTTAAGCTGAGCTCCTCCTACTTTGCTGCCGACAGGTTTCCGTTAGAACAACTGAATGCTTCTATCAGCTTGAGGGCGAATTTGCACTTACCTGCAGGGGAACTCTAGCGACACTCCCAGATGCTGCAGCCACACCACTTGGAGCGGCTTCTTCACCAGACGCAGCTCCACAAGTGCAGTAGCTCCCCCAGCACCTATAGCAGTGGAGCAATTTAAATTGCTGTCTCCATATAGTGGCAGGGTTGGGAAAGCCCTGCACGCTCCCATTCACACCTCTTTCAGGTGGAAGAGGTGCAAGCGGAGCATGTGACCAGATGGTGTACGCACAGATGTGTTCCGCATTACCCAGTTGCCATAGCAATGGCATAATGCAGGGAAGTGTGGTGAGATTTGGGATAGATTCAGCGTCCTGAAGTGCAGACACCAGATCTATCACCCATCTTCACTTCCCTGGGAAATTTTCCCAAGAAAATGAAAATGCAAACAGGGCCTGAATTGGTTCAGTTAGTTTGGCAGTTGAGTCCTGCTACCTCTACAAGCAGATGCACACACGATGGCTCATTAAGCGCCCTTTTCTCTAAAGCTGTTTGGGAATGGGCAAAAAAAAGGTTGCCACCTTCACAATCCCTATGATTTGTGAAGCTCTGAATGTTCGCATTCAAATCAAACTGGTTATATTTGAAAGCAGGCATCTGTAGGTGAAGTTAATGCTTTTGTCCGTTCAAAGCTTTCCCTACATTCACAAAGGTGGATTTGTGGATTTGGATGTGCAGCTGGTGGCAGCAGGATTAAAGAATTTTTGAAGCACTTTCAAAATGAATTCAAAGCCTGGCACATTCAAAGTATTCCCAGTCACACGAATGTGAATTTCCGTCGCATTCGCTTCAATGCAAAGCAAATGGTAAAAAAAAAATCTGCGCAAATCCCTGGAGATTTTTAAAGACTAGGATAGTTACAAGTTTCTTTTTTCTACTTTAACAAAGTAATGTTTTACTTTTTTATTGAGAAAATTATCTTCTCAGTATTGCACTCAGAGCGGTTCAACCAGATCCAACAATGAATTTCTAAGCCCATCTTTCCTTACGGAAACCTGCCTTATACCACGAGCTTTAACCCACCACCTGATCAGACGCACCTGTGACCAGCCCACTTGCTCTACTGAGACTGAAATGCTGAACTTAACGAACACTGAACCTTGCCCTGGCCTTCAGTTAAATGGGGATACACTTTCTGTTCCCACTTGTAGATGCTATTACTTTAACACATACTGTTATGGTTGTAATAATGTTTGATTTTTAATTTTATTACCCGCCCAGACATCTTTGGGTATAACTGGATGAGCACCTTCCATCAAGCTCCCGGCACTGGCCCCTCCCTCCCAACTGTCATCAAACAGGCCATGAAGGAACCATCTTACCTGTGGGGGGAGGAAGAGAGAAGGGGGTCTTTCTGCACTGGCTGCCGAAAAATGGATCTAAGAAGATCCATTTTTTGGCAAACCGTCCTCCCAAGGATCCATCCCAAATAGGGACAGATTCTCGGAGGCCCCGCACATCCTCACATGCATGGGGAAGATGGATTCGGCAGGACGGATCGTCTGGGTGCTGTGCAGACGCCACGGCACCCATTCAAAAAGTCCGTCAGATTCCTGCACTGCCGACGCTGCCCCCAGAGCTGTGGGACTGCAGCAGGCAGCTGCCAGTCACCACTTGTTTCCGGCAGTGCGCAGTGCATGGGGGAGGGTGGAAGGAAGCAAACCGTCCTGCTTCTGCCGTCCCCAAGATGGCGGCTGCCAGGACATCCACCCCATTGCTTGGCCATGTGCGGAAATGTCCTGCTTCCACACGGATCCAGGCGAAGGGACGGACTGAAGACCTCATTTTTGAGGTCTTCAATTTAATCCACTTTTCAGCAGCAAGACCCATTTTAGAAACGGATCCTGCCCGCCGAAATGCGGAAGCAGCCGCCTAGAAGCAGTCTCCAAAAGGGTCTCCAGTGCGGAAGCCTCCAAGGTAAGTGTCTTAAATGGGTGTTAACTGGGTGGTTAAACGAGTTTAACCACCCAGTGCGGAAACACCCAACGAAACTGGGTGAGCACCTTCCATCAAGCTCCCAGCATTGACTCTTCCCTCCCAACTGTCACCACACAGGCTATGAAGGAACCACCCTGCCTGTGGGGAATGGAGGAGAAAAAGAAAATAAAAGTATTTTACCATTGCAAGGACACCGTGGCTGCCAGAAGCCGCATCCCCATTATAAGCTTAATCCAGTTCCCCTAAACCGAAATAATAGAACCGGATGCAAACGCGAATTTGCCTGATCTCATTACTTTCAACTCGATCTGGATTCTGAGGATCGTAGGTGGCCTACATGACTCAAGGGGTGACTCAAGTGGCTACTTTTTAAAAGCCACTTTTTGGAGCTGCCTTGCTCTCTTCCTCCTGGCGTGAATGTGCCACCCATAAGGGACCCCTTCAGGGAGCCTAGCTGGGTGGCTGGGTGGCTGCCGCTTGCCTGGATGGAGGAAAAACAGCAGGGGGCAGCCAGAGTTTCTTTCCCCTCCTCTCCCCATTGCCCAGGGCACGCAGCAGCAGTGGCAACTCAAGCCCCCTTGCTTTAAACATTCACACATCTCCCAGAACCTGCTCCCACTTTCCTTTCCCTTTCTAAAGGTCAGAACTCCAAAGAGCTAGAATTGCGCAAAATTGCAACATTATCAGGTGTGAAGTGGCTGGATTGCTACAGTGTAGCTGCTGCTGTAAAGGGTGGATTTTTACACTGAAATCACTATCTTTGGAAGCAAGCTATTAGGGGAGGGAAACCCTAAACATGGATTCTCATCCCTTAAAATGGTACGGTCCCCACAGTAAAAAATGTAACACATATCAAGTGCACGAGCCGGAGTGAGACCTGTTGAAATGAGGGTTAATATTTACAATGCTCTGGGGTGATTTAACATGTGGAAAGCATGTTAAGCCAAACTGATGTGGGGTCTGCAAGAATTGAAACCGTATCAAAACCAAATTAAGCTTGTAATGGGGATGCGGCCAGAGTTTCCTTCTTCCCTCACACACCATTTTTCTTTTGTATCTTGTCTCTTTGGATTGTAAGGGCAGGGACCTGTCTAATATAATATTGTTACCTGCCCTGATACCTCCGGGTATAGGGCGGGATAGAAATACAAATAAATAAATAATGTAAGTAAGTAAATAAATCCCTTCTCACACAGTGGCCCACCAATTGCTTCTGGACATCTCAGGCAGAAGACAAAGGCAAAGCGTTCACTTGCCCTTGAATCCCTGCTGCAAATTGTCCTTTAAAGGCCTCTTGTCTGTTTCTCCAACCTGGAAGCAGTACCTAGGCATCCATTCTAGTAGTCCATTCCATGGACCAATGACCCTCTGCATGAAAAAATACTTCCCCCTGGCCAGTCCTAACTCTCCCACCCATTCGCTTCCTAAAGTGCCCACTGGTTCTAGTGTTGTGCTAGAGAGATGGTTTTATACACTTCCATCAGGTCACCTCTTAAATGCCATCTTCCAAATCAGAAGAGGCCTAGATGTTGCAGCAATCTCTCATTTTAATTTTTCCAATGTTTTTGAAAAGTTGGTGAGGAAATACAGATAAGATCATTAATGCATCCAGCTCAGCCCCATTTGTGGAGTAGTAACAAACTGAACCAAAAGCAGCAGGACACCAACGAGTTTGTTTCTGTCTGCTTTCCTATATTGCACACAGAATTCTTGCCAAGTCCGATAGCCAAGGCAACACCTCCTCCTTGCCTGGTTGTTTTTTTGGACTTCTGCACTGCCCAGCGTGAAATGCCTCCGGAAATCTTATCAGTCCAACTCTGAATGCAGATAATTAACTCCACAGAAAATTTTGACGGAGCAGCTCTGTGTCAGCCGAGCGGCTGATGGCAAGGGAAACGTCTGGCAGTGCTGCTGGCCAAGAGCCAAGCGGGTGGTGGCCCTGGCAGAGCAAGAGGCAGGGTTTTAATTTAACACACTGTGCCTCATCTAAGCTGATAGAGCAAAATGCAAGGGATGCTTCAAGCCAACCTGGCTGGGCCTTGCAAGGTGATGTCAGATTACATATTTAACAGCTGCAGTCCAGGGAGCGTTCGCCACCGACTTATTTCTTTTAAATCCAAACAAATGACGTGCACAGCCGGCGAAAGAAGTCGCTCAGTCTTTGCAGGAGGAGGAAGCTCCGAAAAATCAAGATCCCAGCAGAGATAGGGTTCGTGTGACAAGCGGGACAGGTGAACGCATCAAGGTTCATTTATGCTCGGCGCTTCGGGGGCGTGAAGCCTCACGCATCAAACATGCCCAAATGCTGTTCACAGCATGCTAACCTCCCACAGAGAGCTGGGTTCATAAGGACAAACAACCTGATGGAAAAGTGAGAGCTGAAGATTACAGGTACCACTTACCTGCCCCTGCCATTATCTTCAATCTCCTGACTTCCTTTCCCAGCTGGCTCTGCAGCCAGGAGGCGAAGAGGTCATGTGGCCATTGCAATGACATTTCCACGCAGCCAGTTGTGATTATGGGGTCCCGGGGCTTTGCCGTGGTCCCTCTGAGTTTCAGGCTTGGGAACAGGACGTAAAAACTTTTTACCTGTTCCAAGCGGACTTGACCCAAGAAGCTCATGACTGCAATGGGCCAAGAGTCATCATTGTGATGTTCACAGGGCCCTGCTTCCTTCCCGGCTGCAAAGCCAGCTGAGTGAGAAAACCAGAGGCGTTTCTGCACTTGATCCTGTAGTTTGCAGTCCCAGCAAACGCCCATTGCCTGCCCAGAGGTTGTCAAATTGCACACTAGCCGTGGGGCACAAAATCATGCACCACAAGCAACACAACCTTCCCCAATCCTGACCAAAAGCTTACCTGGCACATGCAGGAGGTAACCATCTGCACTGTTTCCAGTGCGCGGGGTCATCTGAGGTGCCGCGCAAGTGTGCTGGTACCTCAGATGACCCGACGTGCCTGCGTAGCGCGTCATCACCATAGCAACGGTGGCGACACATGCACCGTTGAACAGGGCACCACAATCAAAATGGCGGCGCCCTGTGGAGGATCGGTCACACAACCAGATACAGGTAAGACTCTGGTCGCCTGTTGCCTACTAGCATCCCCTCGTGTGAATGCTAGTACATGTTAGCCTCTAATAGACTCTTCCTGTCCAGTGGATGGGAAGGAAAGTGCAAAAATGCCCCAGGAAAGCGAGGAACTTCAGCGCCCACCGAGTCCTCACCGCTGAATTCAGGCCTCTTGGGGAGGCTTGTCTGCTATAAAGCATGTCCAATACACAAGCCCTTATGCAGGGCAGCACACAGAGATGACTGGACTTCAAACCAAATTATTTTGAAAGGATGCTCTCAGGACAAACTGACCCATGACACCCCTCCTTCACTTGGATTGTGGCATGTTATAAAACATGACACCCACGGATGAAATCTGGTTTCAGCGTCTTTCTGGGCATCTACAAGAGGAACTAAGCCCACTGAAACAAACAAAAATGACAAATAGAGGGTCTATTTTTTGCTTGTGGCATTGAAGTCATTCTTCCTGTCTTTGACCTCTCCTCAAAGTTCAGATTTGCCCTCTGTAACTGGCTGGCTCCCCTTTGTTCGTTCCTCCTCCCTGGTCTAGGACACAACTCTTCTGCATCCGTAGCTGTTTCCACAACTGTGAGGGGTTAAGTAGTTCAGCTGGAACAGTTCCAACCTGCGTGGTTCCAGGCTGGTGAGGTCCACTGACCCAAATGAAGGCCATTTCTACTTGGGCAGATGGCTTGTTTGGGACGGGCCCTGCACAAGCTTTGGAGCATCCTGTGAGGGCTTGAAGAAGGAAAACTGGCTTTTATCCCCTGCTTTTCTCAACCTTATCAGGACTCAAAGTGACTGACAAACTTTCTGTTCTTCCCCTGTAAGATGGGTGAGGCTGTGAGAGCTCAGAAAAAGAGCTGTGATTCAAGCAAGGTCACCCAGCTGGCTTTGTGTAGGAGCGCAGAATTGAACCAGGAGACTACCAGTTACGGGTCCAACACTCTAACCACAGGACCAAACTGAAGGTTCCTGATCTCAGAGCCCTGGGGGGACCCATTTTGATGGCACAGTTTGGCTACACTAGCCCACAGAGGCATGGGTAAGTCTGCTTCAAGCTGCTGGAAGCCCTGCCTGAAGAGGAGCAGAGCCTTGCCATCCCTCCCGGTGTGTGTGTGTGTGTGTCTGTCTGTCTGTCTGCCCTGTGGATGACTCCCCAGCCTGGCTGGGCACGCACAACTTGGAGGAGGCATTTCTTTGTGGGACTGGGGCCTTTGGTCAGCTGCTATGGCCTCAGCTGCCTCAATTTGTGTGTGTGTGTTTTGGCTTATTTTGTATGGTGTGCAATTTTTATAATATATCTTTATTATGTTTTTGGTTATTACTTTGTGTTGTATAATTTCTGTTTGTTGTAAACGGCTTTGGGCAAATTTTCTTTTGGAAAGGTGATATACAAATAAAATGGAAATGAAAAAAAGGACTGGTATACCAGTAACCTGATCTAGGCAGCCATTTTGGCCACCTAGACTTGGCTATACTGTGTCCAACGTGACTGGAGCTTAATAGCAGGGGGTGAGACCTCTGTAGTCTGCCTCAGAATGTGGAAAAGAGAGGCCCCAAAGTGATTAGGCCTTGCACTGGCCTGGACACTGGTGTGGAAACGGCCCGTGGAATAAACCTGAATCCAGGGTGGCTTCTGAAAAGTGATGGGTTGGGGCTGCAAAGCTTCACTTTGACTTAAAATGGTTAGCCTCAGTCCAATCAGGTACAAACACTAGGGCCTTGGTCACACAAGTTGAAGACAGGACAGCCTAGTCATTCATTCGAACATGAGGTCGTACCAGTGCTGGTCACACATAGGTCGTCCTCACCTTGGGCTGCATTGCTCATACCTTTCTCCGTGATCGACCTAAACCGGTGATGGGCAACCTATGACACACGTGTCACAGGTGACACGCCAAGCCCTTTTGGGTGACACACATGGTCACCCTGGCACCTGGGCATGTAGTGATTGCTTCTTCTTGAAGTGTACGAAATACCAACTTTCAATTGAAGATTTAGCAACAAAAGTCACTAATGTAAAGAATTATTTGTTTTTGCTTTTAATAAAATACATATATCAAAAATACAACTTTTTTTACTAGAGCTACAAATATCACAAAATTATGGATATTTCTAGATGTGACAGCACCCGAGTTAAGCGAGGTTTTCTTGCGAATTTTGACACACCGAGCTCAAAAGGTTCACCATCACTGACCTAAACCTTCTCCAGGGAACTCTTGGCTCTCCGCCCTTTTTCCCGCATCAAATCTACCTCCTTTCTTACTGGATGCTCAAGGGAGGTGAGGGTGTGTGTATGTGGTTCTCCATGTGTAAAAACGCTAGATACAGGAATCTTACACATAAACTGAGGGGAAAAGGGGAGGGGCCTCACAAATGCCACATATGCCATTCTCCCCCGGACACTGGCCGAAAGGAAAGACTGGACCTACCCACCAGAGCACAGTTCTGACTCCTTTAGCCCACCCACCCCCTGCTCACACTAAGGAAGCGAAGACGACCTGGAATGCCAGGACAGGGTGGTTAGAACTATCTGAAGGGGGTAGGCCTGCTTGGAAAACGAATTAAATAAAAATGTGAGTAACACAACCTGAAGATGACCTAAGGTTGACTTAAACCACTTGTGTGACCAGGGGCTAGAAGCAGGAGGAGCTCCATGCAGCTGATGGGCAGGAAAGTTATGAGAAGGGGAAGTCTTTTTCACTCAGAGGGTTATCAGTCTATGGAGCTGGCTGCCAGAAGTGGTGATGACAGAAACCAGCCCAGACGGTTTTAAGAAGGAGTTGGACAGATTCATGGAGGGCAAGTGTATCAATGGGTGCTTCCGTTTTTTGGCTGTCCGTTCTTCCAAGGATCTGTCCCTATTTGGGACAGATCCTTGGAGGCCCCGCATGTCTGCATACGCGTGGGGTGGCAATGGTGAGGCCGGATCAGGTGGCCAGATTGCCTGGGTGCCAAAGGCGGCCAGATTCCCGTGCCGCCGCCACCTCCGGACCTGCGGGACTGGAGCATGCAGCTGCCAGTCACCATGTGTTTCTGATGGCGCGCCGAGGAGGGCAGAAGGAGGCAAACCAGCCTGCTTCCACCCTCCCAAAGATGGCAGCCACTGGGACATCTGGCCTTTGCCTCTCTGTGTGCGGACGTGTTCTGCTTCCAAAATGGATTGAGGCGAAGGGCCAGATGAAGACCTAATTTTTCAGGTCTTCCCAGAGGCTGGATCTTTTGGATTAAGAACGGGTCTTGCCTGCCCATGTGCAGAAGCGCCGCCAAAAAGGGACCCGGATCTGGCCTCCAGTGCAGAAGGTAAGTTTATATGTTGTCTGTATGTGTGTCTAATGTGTGCTTATCTGTGGTTTAAGGGCCTGTGAGGAAACACCCAGTGACTACTAGCATGGGTGTCTAGGTACCACCTCCATTTAGGAGAGGCATGCAGGATCCTCTGAAGGTCATTTGCAAAGCTCTGAGCAGGTAAAGGCTTTGCCCTTGTCTTCTGCTTGAGACACCCAGAAGCACTTGGTGGACCACTGTGTGGGACAGGGTGCTGGACCAGATGAGCTGTGTCCTGATCCAGCAGGGTTCCTCTTAGGTTCTTAATCTACGAGCCACCATCACCCACAGCACATTTTCCCCTTAATTGCTCCTGGAATAATGCTGGAGACAGCATCGTGGGGAAAGATTTCTTCTGGCATTTTCCCATGGAATTCTCCCTTCCCCCTCTTTTTATAAACTGATTACTAAGAATACATGGATGCCAATAGTAGGCAGCCTGGCCATTTCCAAACCACAGTTGTTTTACAGGTGATGATCATCTCTAGCAGATCTGTAGTTCCATTCCAGGAAACCACTGTGTTATGCAAATTACATTAAGGAAAGAGTCTTCTGCCAGCCCCTCCTCCTGGCTTTACCTAGCTGGCAACAGCACTGGAAACTCAAAAGCACCTCAGAATCTGTCCTGTGTGGCACTTTTTTCTCATTCTGCTCTAAGCCACAAGTGCTCATGAGAGGGGGAAGCATCCCACCTGCAAACCATTTCAAGGCCATTTCCCAAGGGCTTGCCCCAAACCAGTTAGCTGCAAACTGTGGGCCCAGGGTTAAGATGGTGTTTGTCTCATTCTGTTCTATTTAAGCCAACGAAACCTGCTTTGGAATAGCAATAAAATACAGGACATTTCTATTTTCAACCATCTCATCTATGGCAGGGCTTATTATAGCATAAATAAATGAGGTTAAGCTACGGCATATTGCAACAGACCAAGAATAGAAAGAAAGGTTTTTAGAAAGAAACCCCCACCCACCCATCCTATGTAGATAGAAAAGTGTTGCTTGGAGGGCTAAATTGTTACCAGCCTAGTACCCTACAAGACCAGTTAGGTCTTGTGGTCAGAGTGTTGGACTCTTTCAGTTTGATTCTGCCCTCCCCCATGAAGCCAGCTGGGTGGCCTTGGGCTAGTCCCAGTGCTCATTCTGAGCTCTCACAGCCCCACCTACCTCACACAGTGTCTGTTGTGGGGAGAACAGCAGAAGGTTTGTCAGCCGCTTTGAGTCCCCTTAAATGGGTGAGAAAAGCGGGGTAGAAAAGGCCACTCTTCTTGTTGTTGATGATGGGAATGTTATAAAAACAAGATCCGAAAAGCAAACATTCCTCTTCCTGACACAGCCGGAAGAAGCCACAAGAAAGGATGTGGATACCATTTCAACTCAGAGGGAAAATATGATGGATGCTTACATAACAACATTCTTCGGCACTCTATCAGATCCAAAGAAACAGAGTGAAAGGACAGCTATTCCCAGCTAACCACCCACAGACCCATCTCTCCAGTCCCCCGCCGGAGTCCCAAAGATTAGGCCAATTATCCGCCACCCAGGATTTCAAATTCCAGGAAACGTGGTCTTGATGCCCATGTTCCTCTAACAGTGTTGTGTCTGATGCTCCTCTATGCCTGGGAGGACTGTGGAGGAGTCCTCCCAACCATAGACATAGAAATGAAGATCAGGGATGGAGGTGGGCATTCGCATTTCAAATGAACATCCACTCCATCTCAGTCTTCCATGGGACTCATCTAAAGTGCGAATGCCAGCATTCCAGGGCATCCTACTTGTTATGCCAATAGCCACGCTTGCCAGCCATTACCACAGCGACTGGGTGATGTGGTGCACAAGTGTGGTGATGGTATCGCATCCCTACACACCCTTCACACAGAAGCAGTTATCCAGGCCAGGAGATGGCCCCGCATGCTCAGAGGTCCTCCAGAATGGAAGCAGCTTCACAAGCTGGCAGATGCTTTGGGCAGAGGCATCCCCAGACCTTGCCTTTCGCCTACATGCAAAAATGCCAGCTAAAAATGCCAACCCAGGTAACCCGCCTCAATAGAGAGCACATTTGTTTGGTCTGGTTTTTGCAGCAGGAGGCACGCGGAGCAGCCTCCAGAGTTGCCCCCCCCCCCAGAAAGAATGGCTTGTTTCAGCGTTCCCAAGCACACCACCAGCCAACAAGAGGAAAACGTGGGGTCGGTTCCGATCGTGCAGTTCCTCCCCCAGTCCCAGGCAGCCGGCGGGGTGAAATCACGGGGCAAGCCCAGGTCTCTCCTTGGCCTGGTACTTGCTCCTGCGGAAGCCCAGCAGGCTATTCTGGGTGCTCTGATGGCACAGAACACCCTGAAACTTGCACGAGGTCCACGTCCTGCCCAGTTTCGCCACCACACGCACACACTGGCCATTTCTTTCTTCTTTCTTTTTAAAATAATAATTATTTTGTTCAAAGGAATTTAAAACACACACATTGTAAAGAACAATTAAAATCACACAATTATTATTCACTTGAATGCACTGCTTACCCCAGCAGAGCAACTGCTATCATAATGGTGGCACTTCGCACTTGGCCAGTGCATAGTAAACTGCCTGCTAAGGCTGTGGTCACACCTAAGGTTTAATATACAGGCCTATTTGCACGAGGGCCTCCAGAACGCGTGTAGGATGCCCTGACAGACAGCATGTGCTCTGCTGAGCCGGCGGTTCCATTCGGAACTGCCCCAGCCCATCCTACACACGTTCCCTGTGTGCTCTACACCCGTTCCCGGCCGTTCCCGACCATCCCAAAGCTGTTTGTGAGAGAGAGCATTTGCGTGCTCCTTCAGGAACAGCTGTGGGCCCCGGCCCCGCCTGCTGCCCTTGGGTCAATCCCTTCCCCGGATTCCTGAAGGCTCTAAGTGATGCAATCAGGTCCCCTAGAGCCCGCAGGACCCCCTCCCCCCGGCACCAATCCCCCTGGGCATGCACGCCACTTATCTCTTCGTCGCCAGGTTAGAAGTGCCAACCCACGGGTAACTGGCCAATCAGAGCCGGTGGTGCCTGCAGACCACTTTAAACCTGCCGACAAAGAGGTAAGTGGCGTGCGCACACGCGCACCTCCCCAATTAAGGCCATGCCCAGGGGGGGGTGACCAGGGGGTTCCTGCGGGCTCTAGAGGACCGGACCGCGTCACCTAGAGCCCGCAGGAACCAGGGAAGGGATGAGACAGGCCTGCCCGCCCCGGGACGAACCTGAGCCAATGGCAGCAGGCTTGGGTGGGGCATCCTGCCCCCCTGCTGGCCTTTTTGGGCTAGGCCAAGCAGGGACCTAGGTAGGTAGGAACTCATCCTCACACGTTCCTTACCTACCTAGGTGTGAATGGGGAATGCGTCCCCGAATGGCTGTAGTGCGAAAAGGCCTTAGCTTCAGTCCACCTTCAGAATCACTGCGGCCACACCTAAGGTATAATCTAGCTTCAGTCCACCTTCAGAGAGAGAGAACACAGCAGCAAAGTGGCCAGTAATTTTCTTTCCACATTAACTATCCCAAAGGTGAACTTTCTGAGAAACCCGCTTGTCACTCTGAAAGTGGAGTGATGCTGGATTAAACCTTCAGTGTGAGCAGAGCCCGTGCTTCAAAAGCTTTGGGCATCCATACATGCAGACACCCAAAGCATTCCAGAACTCCACCTCCCATCCAATGAGTTTCACATAAAAAAAACTGTCATGCAATTTGCTGTTCTAATACACGTTTCACTTTTAAAGAAGTCTGTTTCACATGAAGGACTTAAAACTCTTTTTCTCTTCCTTTAAACTGGACCTTGCAAAAGGAAAAGGTCTGAAAGCGAAAGCTTGTTCAGGCATGTGCAAGTAAATATTCCTTGAATATTCCTTGATGATATCTCTGGCATTCACAGCAAGGTTTTGGTGCTCACATTAAGGATAATGCACCTAATTATGCCAATAAATAAATACTTTAGTAATAACAGGGGCTGTTGGCATACCACCTGTGTTCCTAAATTCCACAGGGATCATCTACCCAAGCAAACATCACCTCTTGGTCATTATGTGTAGTTCTAACTGATCTGAAGAACACACTACTTGTATGTGCAGCAAGCATGCATTTACATAAAGACCTGGGACCAGTGGTTCTCAACCTAGGTGGCCTTGGGCTAGTCACAGCTTTTCTTAACTCTCACAGCCCCACCTACCTCACAGGGTGTCAGTGGCAGGGAGGAGAACAGAAGGTTTGTCAGCCACTTTCAGTCCCCTTACTGTACATAGATGAGAAAAGCAGGGTAAAAAAGCTTTCTTCTTCTTCTTCTTCTTCTTCTTCTTCTTCTTCTTCTTCTTCTTCTTCTTCTTCTTCTTCTTCTCTCTCCCCCCCCCCCCCCCACTACATTAGAGACCTGATACTTTATCAATTGGTGGCTTGCTGTACCCCCTCAATGGGCTCAGGGTAGCTTGCAGAAATGTTCAGAATGATTAAAATACTATAGAAAATGTAAATGCCAGAGTGAAAGGAAGGGTCTTCTGAAAAGGTGCAGGGGAGGGGATGGCTTCCCATGGGATGCAAGTTTATTCAATAAGGCTGGAGCCACCACGGAGAAGGTACAGTCACATTGGAAATACACCGCACTGTAGCATCTTGGACAAGCGGAGCCATCAGTAAATCATCTCTGGACATTCTCATACGGGGTAGGGGGAGAGATGAGCAATCTTCTAGATACACTATCTCCCCTATACCTATACTATTCCTAAGAATGGTTCATGAAATCTAGATAATGTGAACCATTTTTCTGTTAATTTTGAATGGGAAAAATTCTGTTTAGTTCCAAGCCCATTCCAAATTAACCCCTAATCACCCTAAACACTGAATAGCATAAGAAGAAAAATTGTGTAGCCTGACAAAACAGATTAAATAACACTAACTTTGCATCAAAAATAAAGTTTAAAAATTAACTATTTAATGAAGATTGAATTGAAGATTTAAGATCACATTTCTTATTACCCAAAACCAAAATTTTAGTTGCAGTACCATACAAGTTTGGGGTCCTTTTTTCCTGGATTATAGTCCTTTTAACCAACATGGTCTGTACAATGAGGGAGGATAATGACTGGTCACCTGGTTACTGGGTTCCCTGGCCGTGGTCACACCTTCCTTTTCAACCTTCTTCAGCCCCTCTTCTGGTCCAGCCACTCACATCTTTTATTTCTACAGTATCTGTTTTATTTGTGGACTTTCCATCCTCCATTGGGACTTTCCAGGGTACGAGGTCCACAAATAAAGTCGATAGAAATGGAAAGGTGTGCCCAGTCAGACCTGGAGATGGACTGAAGATGATATGACCATGACCCCTTACTCTGAAGGTGGACCAAAGCTGGATTAAAACTTGGGTGTAGATGAACTCTTAACTGCACTTCAAAGATTAATTTAATTTAATTTATTAATTTAATTAATGATTTGCACTTTTTGTCCCACTCTATGCTAGAAGGTCTCAAGGCGGGTTATAGCAATGAAAACCAAATGTAAAATGAACACTAGTCATGTTCCTGAATGCCTCCACAATTGCATTCAACAAGGGAGGCACACTGTATTTTACTAGCCATGTAACAGTGAATAAATGCTGTTAAAACCTGCATTATACAAGGGAAGGTGTATTTTACCAACCATGTAAAAACCAAAGCATGTTACATACAACCGTATTGTACGAGAAACAACTGTACTGAACTACCAGTAAATGCTTCCCTGATGGTACCTAGAAAGAGACCAGAGAGAAAAGAGAGACGCCACCTTCAGATGGTGACTAGATGTATCTCTAGCAAGCAATAAATGCATTTCCCGACAGTCCAGAACATGGACGATGTTCCTTCCACATGCCTCCCGGTTCTGGATCAGGCTCTCTAGTACACCAGTAGACACATTTAATCATGTCCACTAGGGATACCTAACAGGGCCTCCTTAATCTGGGTCATACTCCATTTAATTCAGATGGAGGATTCCATCAGGGGGCCTGACCTCACAGATAAGCGTTAACATGCGGATCTGCAAGAAGCTCAATTGATGGAGCCTTGTTCCTGACTAAAGCTGAGTGCAGAAAGGGTCTCCTGAGTCGAAAGAGGCTGGAAGAGAAGTGGGGAATGGTATGAATCTTCCAATCTCCTTCAGATGGTTTAAATTTCAAGGAAGGTTAACTACCTTCTCCAGAAAAGGGCACGCACAGGATGTGAATTTGCAAGGAAGAGGAAGACAATGCCCTTAACCTTATTTGGGAAGGGTGAATACAGTCAGATCGCCTGTATTCCGTAACCACAGTTTCAGTTAACCATGGTTACCGGAGCCACTCCAACTCACCCTGCGGGTGCCGTGAAAAAAAAGCACCCATAACCAGAAGGACCATTTCGGCCTCTAGAAGGCCCATTTCGGCCTCTGTAGAGCGTTGGAATAGGCGCTTGAGGCCACCAGAGCAGGGTCCAGCGGAGTCAAATGTTCTCCAGAGGCCAAAACAGGCCTTCTGGAGGCACTTCCCCAGAACCAGAAGGCCTGTTTGCAATTATCCACGATTTCAAGTAACCACAGGAGGAGCCGGAATGTATCCCCAGAGGACACGGGGGTCCGACTGTAATTACAAAATTTGTGGACAGTGGCATTGCTTTCTTATCTCAGCCGCTTTCAAGCCCTGCAGCCAAAACCATGTACAGTACTGACCTGATTTCTGCAGGATTGTTTCTTTCAAAGATGTCCAAAACTGTAAAAATGTGCTACATTATTATATTTTTTTAACTGTATCAAAATACATCTATAGGCCATGGTCACACCTTCACTTTAAACCTTTTCCAGCTCTGACTGTTCCTGCCCTTTCATTCCTATCTGTTTGATTTGTGGACTTTCCAACATCTATTTGGACTTCCCTGAATGGAACTTTCTGGAAAAAGAAAGTTTGGAGAAAAAGAGAATAGAAGCCCCATCTGTGCTTAACTCCAGTCAGTGAGCCCAATTTATATGGAGTCAGAGGTTTCTGGGGATCAGAACGCAGCTGAAACAGAGCAAAAGATCCTTGCAGTCATCTGGGCTGTTCCAGCTACTCTTGGGTAACATTGTGCTGTGGCCCATTTCAGGCTGGCTACATGGGCACTGCCACGGGCACCTCTATGCAGTTTTCTTGGCAGGGATACAGAAGTGTTTTGCCAATGCCTACTTCTGGGGAGGGGCTGGGGATCAAACAGGCAACCCTCTGCTTGCCACTGCTTGCCACTGAGCTAGGGCCCCTCCCAGGCTGCCCCAGTCCTTAACTTCAAATCTGCAAACGCTCACCTGCTTCGGATAGACCAGAGTCTGAGCATGTAGGGTTCCATATGGCAACTGAAGCTACGTTGTAAGGAATAAGAAGAGCTTAAGGAAAAGGAAAGGTTGGGATCCAGGATGCAGCTTGTACCTGAGAGGCCTTTTTTCCAGATACTAAAACAATAACCCCCGGCATCCTTTATGGTCAGCTCTGCTGGCTGATCAGAATTGTAGCCTTAGAGCACCTGGGTGGCATCACCAGCCCCTCTCCCAGGCTGGTTTTATCAAGTGCAGCTACTTTCCCCCCTGGCCTGTGCCTGCCCTTTGCCAAGGAATACAGGAGTCCCCTATGGAGAGCGTTTGCTTGTCTTCTCCCAAGAGACCTTTTGTCGCCTTGTTTGATTTCTGCACTGCACTAGGCAAACAGGAGAACGGCACACAGCACAGACTGAGGCAGATCCAAGAGTGACAGAGCTCGGAAACATCCAGGACCATTATCTGAGCAAAATGTGCCGAGAGAAAGAGATACAAAGAAGACACAGTCGGTTCAGAAGGGACTCTGAACCACTGTGGACACTTTATGCTCAGTGCCCTTCAGATGCTGTCAGTTCAACCCGGCCGTTCATTTTATTGATTGATGCAGAAATAAATATCTAAAGGAACATCTCCTTTCATACACACCTGCCTATGGCCTAAGATATGCTGATGAGTGTCAGCCATTTCATCAGTTAAGGGGGAGAATGCGTAGCAGGGCCTTCTTGGTGTTAGCCCCCAGGCACTTCATTGTATATAATGAAATGTTTGGTGAAGACACACCTCTGTGCCCCACAGCTTGCCCCTCGATGCTGGCACTGTAACCATTTTAGCAAACTTTTGTTTGTATAATGATTTTATTGTAATCTGAGACCTTTGGGGTACGGCTGGCTGGCTGGCTGGCTGGCTGGCTGGCTGGCTGGCTGGATGGATGGATGGATGGATGGATGGATGGCTGGATGGATGGATGGATGGAGATATTGACTGACTGACTAACTGATTGATGGCTTTCAGCAGTTGTTTCTAGCATTTTTAGGGGGGAGGGGGAGCAGGTTTATGATGACTCTATATTCCCCCCATCTAGATAGGGCCCAAATGATATAAAACATTATGTAGCAGCTAGAATAATAGTTGCTGTAACGAAACTCCCTCAAGTTTGGTGACCTTATACAAAATTGTGCCTATCTGGCATCCAAGCAATGTCTGGGAGAGGAATACCTCCCTGGCCCTCAAATTCGGGACAGACTCAGTTCTGGCTTTTTCAGCAGCAGCTAAACAGCCAACAACGTCTTTTGCTAAGGAGTCGTTTGTGCCTCCCCAAAGATCTTCCTGGACATTTGCGGAGGCACAGTGCAACTGAGCATCTTAAAGAGTCCTTGTGTAAAAGATATTCAAGAAAAAGGGAACTAAAGATTCTGAAGAACCTGCATCACAAAGCCCATTTGTATCTAAAGGGTTTCTCTTAGGTGCAGAGGCTGAGCCTGAGGTCTCGAGAAGAAGCTCTTAGCCACTTTTCAAAAGCAAAAGGCAACCGGAAAGAAAGAGCTGGTCAAAATAACAGGCTGTGGGCGCTTCTCCCAGGACAGGATACCGGACCAGCCTCCTCTTCCTCAGCACTGGGAAGCTATGGGGGCCGTGGCTTCAGACAATGGTTTTTCAATGTACTGAACCCAACTCCTTCTTTTCAGTTTTCTAGCTCATTGAGCAATATCTCCCAAAGATCACAAATCTTCCTGATGAAACAGTTTACTGAGGCTATATTCTCTGTGCTTCTATGAGAGAGACTCAGGGGCTTTTCCTTCCATTTGGGCACGTCCGTAATTGGTTACCAGAGCCGCTGTGGCCGAAGCGAGTTTCCCTTAGAGACCCCAGCGTGCAGAAGGGAAACTCCTGGGCCTGGTATGCTGTCGGTACAGTCCATTTTTCGGCAGCAAATGCAGAAGCACCCTTAGAGACAGTTCACAGGTGGGATTAATGACATACCTGCCACTTCTCGTCTCTGGAACATTCTAGGCTTGGAAAAGTGGGTTTGAGATGCGATGAGTACTCAAGGGCCAGATGCTACCTTCCTTAAGGTACCAGTTTGGTCTTGTGGTTCAGTTCTGCACTCCTGCACACAGCTAGCTGGGTAACCTTGGACTAGTCACAGCTCTCTTTTGAGCTCTCACAGCCCCACCTACTTCACAGGGTGTCTGTTGTAGGGAGAAGAACAGAAGGTTTGTCAGCCACTTTGAATCCCCTTAAGGGTGAGGAAAGCAAGGTAGAAAAGCCAACTCTTCTTCCTCTGAACTGCTTTTTTTTTACTGTGTGTGAATGCAGCCTTATTCATCTATTCTAGCCCAACAAAGTGTCCCTGGACCTCAGAAAAGTCCCAGCAAAGGACGCTTCTCC
Organism: Aspidoscelis tigris stejnegeri; assembly: GCA_023333525.1. Lineage (NCBI taxonomy): Eukaryota > Metazoa > Chordata > Lepidosauria > Squamata > Teiidae > Aspidoscelis > Aspidoscelis tigris. The sequence continues at coordinate 9,269,956 of JALMGA010000022.1, forward strand.
CTACCTGCAATCCACTTCTTTTTAATCACAGATGGCTGACGATCAGGCCTGGGAGCTTCTGCGAGCAGACCCGCTTACAGCCATGCCACAGCCCTTTCTCTCCTGAGCGACAGTTTCTCGCTCACCAGCATCCCTCAAGGTGCTTTTATCTTTGGCCGCCAAGAGTCACACCTGCCTGCCTGGGAGAGTTGGAGTCCCCTGACTGCCCTGCGCCCCAAACTGCCTCCCTCTCCGCCAATGGGGAATTTGCACTTTGAACGGGGCAGCACTGGCAGGCAGGGTTGCTGGCACGCTCCTCTGGCTCAGGGCAACGAGCCCCTGGCTATGCCAGCTTCCGACCACAAATCCTCACTTGGCTGTACTGGAAGGGCTCCCTCCCACCCCCACCCTGAAGTCCCTGGGTGCAGCTCCTCAACAACCGCCGCACACAATGCCCAGACAAGGTCACACAAAATCGGACATTAGTGGGTCAACTCCGAAAGCTCCCTCATTCAGGAGCAGAGCCCCGGTCCATCTTGTGCCATTCCCAGGCCCCGGCGGAAAGGCCAAGGACCGAACCGGCGACTTCTGCAACACAAAGCAGCTGTCCGCCCACCCACTTTTAGCCGGTTTGACCTTCTGGCCTGAAGAGGCCACCCAAGTCGGATGTGATCTTGCCCCTAGGCCACCTTTATCTCCCCCACCCCACTCCGGGGATGGTACCAGGAGATGGTTTTGAAAGCAGACAATATATATCATTGTTTTAATATATATTATTATGTTTGATATGTTGGATTTTAAAGGTTGTTACCTGCCCTGAGACGTCAGGTATAGGGCAGAATATAAACGTAAATATAAATACAAATAAATAAATAAAGGGCTACCATTGCGCCACCAATAAGCGCTGCATTCACACCTAACTTGGAATCCAGCCCAGTCCACCTTCAGAGGGAGAGAACCCACTGGCCACGGGACGGGTCCTTTTCTTTCCATTTTCAAACCCCAAGGTTGTCTTGTTGCTTTGCCCACAGAGTCTCTTACTCCGAAAGTGGACCGAAGCTGGGTTCAAATTCGGGTGTGAACACATCCAAGAAGCAGGCTGGGCTCCGGACTGCACCTGGCTGGCAGATCTAGTGCCCGACTTTCTCTACCTCCAGCATGGCAAGGAAGTAGGACATGAGCCTTAGGAAGGAAGGTAGAACCCCACCCCCACCCCCCGGGCCATTTTCGTTTCAAGCCCTTTCTCCAGAGAGTCCTGGGCAGGGGGCGGGTTGCACATTTTGTGACCACGAATTTCCACCCTAAATGCGCGCTCCGGGGTGGCCACGTCTCCAGCGAGCGCATTCAGCAACGCCTCATGCGCAACATGTACGCCCCGAGGAGGTGAGAAAACCAGCGCAGGGCAGCGTCACCCCTTTTCTCTCAGTGCCCACAAGGGAAGTCGTAGGGGTCCCACCTGCACCCACCTTTCCTCCAGGGAGGCCAAGCGGGAGCCTGCGGTTTTTCCACCCCTCCACGTTGTCGCCACAACAACCCAGCGAGGTGGGCCCGGCTAAGGGGCGGGGGATTTAAAGCCGGGACCTCCCGGTTCCAGCCCGGTCTTTTAGCGCCTGCCCTTTAGCGGGCGCCCTCCCTGGGCTGACCTTAGCCCCATCCCGACCGGGATCCCCCCGGCAACTCCAGAGCGCCCCGCAGGGCGGCCAGACGCGCATCGCGGGTTCCTCCTCCGCCCCTTTCCAAAGCTCCGTACAACAACCCTGAGAGGGAGGCCAGGGCGCTTCGCCGCCGAGCGGCAACGACGACTCCAGCCCGCGGCCACGGCGCGCCCTGGAGACACCGGCGCGGCTTCCCACGGGGACCCGCCCGCTCGGCAGCACCTGGCCCGACCCGACCCGGACGAGGCACTGGCGCAGCGCTCCCGCGTGGAACGGCACGCACGCGTCTCTCGGCCGCCGCGGAGCGCGCCAACGGCGCCAGGGCAGAACCGCGCGAGGGGGCCCCGCCTCTCACCTGCCGCCGGTGCGCTGACTCGCTCGCCGCCCGTCGGGCCCGTCCTGCGCCGCCCTAGGGGCGCCCCCTGCGACTCAGCCAGGCCAGGGCGGCCAGCAGCGCCAGCGACGTGGCCAGGCCGGTGCCCGCCGACGCCCGACGGCCCCGCCGCGCCGCCGTCCGCGCCTGCAGCTCATCGCCGATCGCCTTCAGGCGCGACGCCGTCAGGGACGCCCCGGACAGCCCCCCGCCGCCGCCGCCGCCGCCGCCGCCGCCGCGCGTCCTGCCTGGGCTGTCCTCGACCTCGCCGCCGCCGCCGCCGGGGCTGCTGCTGCTGCTGCTGCCGCCGTTGCAGAGACACGCGGCCGGGGGGCGGCCGGGGAAGGCGCAGGGGCACATGGCGAGGAGGCCGCCCGTCGCCCGTCCGGCCGGAGACCCGCCGCCGCCGCCGCCGCTGCTGCCGCCGCCGCCTCGGCTGTCAGTCTGGCGCGAGCGAGCGAGCGAGCGAGGGAAGAACTAAGCGCGCCGCGCTCGGGCGTCACCTGCTGCTGCTGGCTGAGATCATCCTCCTCCCCGACGGGGCGGCCGCAAGACGGAGGAGGAGGAGGAGGACGGCGCAGGCAGGCAGGCAGGCAGGCAGGCAGGCAGGCAGGGGGCTCGCTCTTCGGGGGAGGAGGGGGCCGTGCTGCAGCCCCCTACCCTCCCTCCTCCTGCTCCTCCTCCTCCTCGCCTCCCCCTCCTGGACATTCTCCGTCCCCTCTCCCCTCTCCAGGTTGCCTTCGCCCTTTCACCTCTGCTGCCTTCAGATGAGCCAGTTTGGCCTCGTGCTTACGGAGCCGGACTCTTATCTGGCAATACCGGGTTTGATTCCGCCCTCCTCCATGAAGCCAGCTGGGTGACCTTGGGCTAGTCACAGCTCTCCTCTGAGCTCTCACAGCCCCACCTGCCTCACAGGGTGTCTGCTGTGGGGAGAAGAAGAGAAGGTTTGTCAGCCACTTTGAGTCCCCTTAAGTGGGTGAGAAAAGCGGGGTAGAACAGCCAACTCTTCTTCTCCCTCCACAAAGCCAGCTGGGTGACCTTGGGCTAGTCACAGCTCTCCTCTGAGCTCTCACAGCCCCACCTGCCTCACAGGATGTCTGTTGTGGGGAGAAGAATAGAAGCTTTGCCACCCGCTTTGAGTCCCCTGAAATGGATGAGAAAAGTGGGGTAGAAAAGGCAGCTCTTCTTCTTCTAAGGTTGAATCCAGTTTCGGTCCACCTTCAGAGCGAGAGGAGACACCAGCTAAGTTACCGACATTTCCTTTCCACATCTATCCCAAGGGGGGATTTATTTTCGGAGTTAGATGATGCTTAAAGAAACAGCTTGTGTCACTTGACTGATTTGTTCTCTCGCTCTGAAAGTGGACTGAAGCTGGATTAAAATTTAGGTGTGATTGCAGCCTGAGCCTTAGGGTTGCCTCCTTTCCCCTCCGTGTGTGTCCCCTGTCTCTTCCCTACCCCCGTTTTTGATTCAGCTTTGCTTCTTTCTCACTCATCCACTCACATCAGGCGTGGCAAGGCTGGCAAAGAAGAGAAAGCGTGGGGGCTCCCTGCTGCCCAGACTGGCATTAAAGCACGCACAGAGCACAAGGAGAAATAACACCAACATCAGCAGCCAGCCAATCAGTACGGAGATTGCTGGGAGCCTGGCAAAAGGCAGTCCTACCCAGTGGTAGTTAGGGCCCTGATTCAAGTTCTCCTCTTCTTCCTCCTTATTTGTGCTTCTTAGGGGTGTGCCCAAATGCAATTTTCGACATTTGATTCGTAATGTAAATGCGTGCAAATAAGGAAAAACGAATGTCTGGCCATTCAGATCTATACGAACACATCTGTATGTATTCGTTTGGATAATTTGGACATTCGTATCTATGGGTACATATGCTTCTCATATGAGATGCGTACAGGTATGTACAAGATACACATGTACCCGTACAGATATGAATGTCCAAAGTTTTTGTACGGATAATTCAAAATATTTGTATTTGTTTAAATTAGGAAATTTAAAAGTCCAGACGTTCAGTTTGTATAGAAATGTCCAAATTCATATGAATAACAAATATTTTAAATATTCATGCACATCACTAGTACTTCTTTTATATTAGTAGTACATTCTACCTTCTGCAGTCTATGGTCACCGTTACAGCTGAAACCAAGGAACTGTGATCCCAGCAATATATACACTGACTGTTTCAAGAAAGCTGCTTTTTGTTTTGCAAAATCAGCAGTGTAAAATTTCCAGATATTTCTTCCAGGACCTCCAATCACAGTTATTATTGGTGGCTACTAGAAAGGATGCCTGGGTACCAACTCCAGGTTGCAGAGGCAGGCAGGATGCTGCTAATGACCGTTTGCAGGGATTCGAGGGCAGGTGAAGGTTTTGCATTTGTCTTCTGCTTGAGATGCCCAGAAGCAACTGGTGGGCCACCTTGTGAGATGGGATGCTGGACTAGATGGGCTGTGGCCCGATCCAGCAGGAAACCTTTTGATTCACAGAGGACTGATATATCAATGGCTGCTTGGGGACCACTTCCAAATTAGAGACTGGCCATCTGCAGGAAGTCAAGAACAGGTAAAGAATTTGACTCCAACTTCTCCCTGATATTTGCATTGTTACAACTGAGAAATTCTGATTTTTTTTTCTGATAGTAGTAAACTTTATTTGACTAGCCAAGTGACCATTTCAAAATACATATACAGACATACAAAACAGAAGAAAAAGGCAAGGGTGAGCAAGCATCCTTCTGCTTACTGTCAAAATCTCATTTACCCATTTTATCTTTCAAATGGTGTGCTCTTTTATTAATAGCCCTTAGAATGAAAAGACCCACTCTGATCACGATAACTCTCTCCTGGCCTTGCAGCAGAAAGTTTAGAAGGTCCTGAATCACTGCAGTTCTGATTCATAATATCTAAAGTACTAGACAGCTGAATTTGTGAAGGCATGAGACAAATCACAAATGGCTGTTCAGACATCATTTGCAAAGCCTCAAGACTCATTCCATGTACAAAATGCTTTATTGGATCCTTTGATGCGTGCAAACTTAATATCTAATCTTATAGGAAAAAGACAAAATGATGGATGTCAGGATTGTGCAACAAGTGAAAAAGAAGACCACTGAGAAAAAGCTTTTACCACACCCCCTTGTTTGGAAAACCAAATCCTATCCCACTTGAAAAAAACTGATTGCTAGTGTCAGGGTGCCTCCTCTGTTTCCTCACTGCAACCCTGCAGAATGCAGCTTTAACCCTCTCTCTTCCCAGCAGCAAATGAGTGCAAGGTGCGTAGCAGAACAGGTGGGAAGGGAGGTGCGTCTGCCTTTGATATTCGCAGGGCAGAGCACATCGTGCTTTGATCCACAGTCTGAGGTGGCAGGACCCTCAGGTACATGTTGTGAAGGCATTCAGAGGTTTTCTGCACGGGGTGGGCTGTCTGTTTCCTTTATTTTTGACATAAAATTGGCAAAATGTCTGTCTTGTTTGTGCTTCCAAGCTCTGGCTTGTTACTTGCTGAAGTAACAAGACTTACGCCTTTTCCTTGCTCAAACATCAGATCGCAAGGTTAAACTTCCATGGGCCTTTTCATACTTGGTCTTCTGGGACAACTGCGCACACTCCGACACACTGCATTCACACACCGTGGAGACGGTTTCATCCTGGAGTGACTCCAAGTGTGCACGGCCTTCCCCATCTTTGGTAGCTTTGGTGCTTCCGGTACACCAGAGCACCACAGCTACAGCAATGGCTTGGTGCCCCTGGCCGTTGGCATGGTGAGGTGGACACTCCCATGCAGGAGCGTTCACACTTCATCCAGAGCCAGATATATCTGAGTGAAGTTTGGGACAATATGAACGCCAGGCTCGTTGGACACTGTCCCACAGATGTTAAGTGCAAAAAGCGACATCTTGCACCCACGGGTGCACTAAATTCAAATGGACATTACATCAACTACTGTGGGCAAGAAACCCTCAGAAGGAATGGAGTAGTCCCGATAGTTAATAAAAGGGCATGAAAAGTAGTATTGGGGTACAATCTCAAAAATGACAGGATGTTCTCCGTTTGAGTTCAGCAATCCAAGGCTCTTCCCCAGTCACTGTCACTGCAAAGGCCAAAGTTGGCCGGTTCTGTGAACACCTTCTAGAACCAACACCAAAACTAACACCTACAACACCTTTCAGAATTAACAATAAGGAGTTGGAATGCTAAGACAGGAAATCAAAAGATAGCAGGAATAACAGGCACGTTTGGCCTTGGAGCAGAAAATGAACCAGGGGAGAAACGAATAGAGCTTTGTCAAGATAACTCACTGGTCACAGCACACACTCTTTCCCAACAGCTCAAAAAGTGACTCTACATGTGGACATCACCAGATGGTCAGTAATGAAACCAGACTGATTATATACTTTGCGGCCAAAGATAGAAAAGCTGCCTAGAGTCAGTAAAACAAGACCTGGAGCTGACTGTGGCTCCAATTGTGAGCTTCTTATTGCAAAACTCAGGCTTCAATTGAAGAAGGTTGGAGAGACCACTGTCCAGGTCTGTCCTAAATGATATTCCTCATGAATATGCTGCAGGGGCAATGAATAGATTTAAGGGATTAGATCTAGTAGACAGCATCCCCAAACTATGGACAGAGGTTTATAGCACCATATAAGAGGCAGCCACAAAAAACTTTCCAAAGCTAAAGAAGAACAAGAAAGCAAAATGCCTTTCAGATGAGGCTTTGCAAATAGCTGAGGGAAGAAAAAAAGCAAAAGGCAGGGGAGAAAGAGAAACAGAGAACAGCAATGAGAGATAAGGGCTTCTTAAATGGGTAATGCAGAAAAACAGAAGGAAACAATAGAAGGGAAAAGACAAGAGATCTCTTGAACATGCCATGCAAAAATGGGCATGATAAAAAACTAAATTGTAGGGACCTAACTGAAGTAGAAGAGATAAAGAGGTGGAAAGAAGATACTGAAGATAAAGAGGTGGAAAGAAGATACAAGGAAGATCTTAGTATCACAGATAATCACAATGGTGTAGACATTGATCAAGGCCAGGCATCCTGGAAAGTGAAGTCAAATGGGTTCTTAGGAAGCACTGCTAACACCAAAGCTAGTGGAGGTGATAGGATTCCAGATGAAATATTTAAAATCCTTAAAGCCTTTGCTCAAGGTGCCAGAACATTTAGAAAATGCAGATTTGGTTAGTTTATGTTCCAATCCCAAAGAAGGATAATGCCGCCAAAGAATGTTCAAACTGCTAAACGATTGTGCTCACTTCACACACTACCAAGGGCGTGCTCAATCTAGCGTTCTACAATATGTGAGCCAAGAATTATTAAGTGCAAGCTGGTTTTCAGCAAGGCAGAGGAACTGGGGATCAAATCATCAATGTTTGCTGGAATATGAAAAAGCAAGGAGGTTCTGGAAGAACATCGCCTTCGCTGTTTGCAATAAAGCCTTTGACTATGTGGATTATAAGAGACGGGAAAGGCTGAAGGATCTAGGAATGTTTAGCCTATCGAAGAGAAGACTGAGAGGAGACAGGATAGCGGTCTTTAAGTATCTGAAGGGCTGTCACAGTGCAGAGGGATCATCCCTGTTCTCACACAAGATGGGAGGACTAGAAACAACGGGATGAAACTTCAAGGGAGTCAATACAGATTAGATATTAGAAGAAGAGTTGGCTTTTCTACACCGCTTTTCTCACCCATTTAAGGGGACTCAGAGCGGCTGACAAAGCTTTTCTATTCTTCTCCCCACAACAGAGCACCCTGTAAGGTAGGCGGGGCTGTGAGAGCTCAGAAGAGAGCCATGACTAGCCCAAGGTCACCCAGCTGGCTTCATGGGGGAGGGCGGAATCAAACCCGGTATTCCCAGATAAGAGTCCGGCTCTCTAACCACTAGACCAAACTGGCTCACAGTGAGGGCAGTCAGTCAGTGGAATAGGTTGCAACAGGAGGTGGTGAGCTCTCCTTCATTGGACGTCTTCAAGCAGAGGCTGGACCTACATCTTTCTGGGGTCGTTTAGGAAATCCTGCATTGAGCAGGGGGTTGGACTTGATGGCCCTGGAGGTCCCTTCCAACTCTATGATTATATGATTCTATGCCAGACCACCTTACCTGTCTCCCTAGCAACCTGTATGTAGTCAAGAAGCAACAGTTAGAACTGAACATGAAGCAAATGATTGGTTCAAGATTGGGAATGAAAGTGGACTCAAGCTGGATTAAATCTTAGGTGTGACCACAGCCTATAGACATAACAGCAGTTTTTAATTAGGGAAAAGCTGCACTTCATCTTCCCTTTCTACTCACGTTCTTTTCCCCTGAACTTTTTCCTTTGTGACTGTCAGTTTCAATTAACAATAGGCACAAGGTTTCAAGCCTGCAATAATAATACCTCTAAACCTTTAATTTGTTTTATTTGCAAATAAACTTGAACCGTTAGTAAAACTTACCTGGAGTGCTACATAGCTTGTTTTCACAGTAGAATTACTGATTTTAAATGCTGAAACTGGATTAAAACAGGTGTGAACGCAGCCCAGGAGTCATAATAGGTATATCTAGTGGAAGGTGCGACATTGATGGGAGACAAGCCTATGTGAAAATGGACCCCAGTGATCATGACTGATCATGCCTTGGCCAAAATTGAACTAAAACATACACAAAGGCCAGAGGTACAGTGACTGTGTAAAGGGCTGTCAACTTTGGCCACACCAGCCGCCCACTCTACAGTACAGGTTTTGCATGGTGAAGCAGTATTTACCTAGGAGGATTTGAGTTGAACTTGTTCCTACTTCTTTCAGTAAGCATTCATTAAGACAACAACAGTTGCATGGAGTAAAACTACACATAAAACTAGAATTCAAGTCATATTTTTGTATTATAATTTCCCTGATACCAAAAGCGTTCAGAAAGGACATGGAAAGGAGTGGCATAAAATCTGGACTCTATTATCAGAATTGGCCATTCCTAACAAAACTGCTTTTGTTACAGTATAATACAGATGCTACAAACAATATGCAGAATCTCACAAAATCATCTATTATTACGGTGGGGAAGGGAATGGGGATACTCAGGTTTAATTTTACTACCATGCACAGTTTTGAAAATGTTTTCTGGTTATTTTTGGTATATATATTTTTAGGTTCTATGGATAAGCATATCTGTATCACCTTACTGCCTTGACGTATCATTTAATAAGGAATACTAAAATGTGTGGGGGGGGGACACACACATTTTTCCCCCTGAATCCCATTTACAAGGTCCAGGCTATTTTTGTAAATGCATATCTCTCCAAGTTCGTAAAAGAGGGCCATAGGCATTTAGGTGTTGCACTGGCTGCCAATTTGCTACTGAGCTGGATTCAGGGTCCTAACTTTAACCTGTAAGGTCCTAAATGACTTGGGCCCCAAATATCTCAAGGAATGCCTGCTTCCATATTGGGCTGCCTGTTTCATACGATCTGGAGGGGAGGCCCTCCTGGTTGTACCATCATGCTCCGTGGCCACCCTGGGTCCCATTGTGGGAGAAGGGCAGGATATAAATTAAATAAATAAATAAAAATAAATGGGTGGGCACCCAGGATATGGTTTTAATATGTTGATTTTATATGTTGCAACCTACCCTAAGACCCTTGGATATTGGGCGGGGTAAATAAATACATAAATACATAAACAAACAAACAAAACGGCTGTCAGAACGGCCCCGCCCCGTTGACGGCGCTGCCTTCACTGATTGGTCGATCCTCAGCGCGCGCATGCGTGCCTTGCCTTGCCTTCTGACTGCCTCGGCGGAACTGTAGTGCCTTCGCTGCCGTTTCCGCCGGGGAGGCCGCCATTGACTGCCATACCCATCGTCCCCTTCAGCCAGACCGGAAGCGGCGGCGGGCTTTGGCGTCCCCGATGGTCGAGGCGGCGGCGGCCGAGCTGGAATGTTTTCGCCTCCGGTGGCGGTCCGAGTTGGCTCGAGGCGGAGGCGGCCAGAAGCAGACGCGGGGCGCGGCCGGAGGAGGCCGGAAGAGGCCTAGGGGGAGGGAGGCCGCGGAGGACGGGGAGCCGCCGGCGGAGCCGTTGCTGGGCTGGGGCCGTTGCGGAGGCATCCCTGGGCGGCGGCGGCCTGAGCGGCCCGAGGAGCCGCGTCCCAGCGCCCTCCAGGGGCCTCCCCGCAGCCCGGGCGCCGAAGGTGGCCTCTCGCCGTCCGAGGCTGCCAGGAGGGCGAAGGAGGACCTCCTGGGGCAGCTCATCCGCGACTTGGTACGGGAAGCACCGCCGGCTGGACCCGAACCCCCCGCTGGCTCCCTCCGCGTTGTCATCGCGTTATTCTGGGAGGGCCCCTCCCCCGCAGTTTGGTCTGGCGGCTAGAGTGCCGGACCCTTGGCTCGTAGTCGCCCGGCTCACCTCCTGGTTCCACGAAGCCAGCTGGGTGACCCCGGGCTAGTCACAGCTCTCTTCTGAGCTCTCACAGCCCCACCTGCCTCACAGGGTGTCTATTGTGGGGAGAAGAACATGATGTTTGTCAGCCGCTTTGAGTCCCCCTGAATGGGTGAGAAGAGCAGGGTAGAAAAACCAACTCTTCTTCTTCCTCCACGAAGCCAGCTGGGTGACCTTGGGCCAGTCACAGCTCTCTTTCTGAGCTCTCACAGCCCCACCTACCTCAGAGGTGTCTGTTGTAGGGAGAAGAACGGAAAGCTTTGCCAGCCGCTTTGAGTCCCTTAAATGGGTGAGAAGAGCAGGGTAGACAAGCCAACTCTTCTCCCCCCACCCCAGAGTGAAATGCCTTAAGATAGCTGGCAGGCTATGAAGCTGATAGGCAGGAGAGTTAGGAATGATAAGGGGAGGTATTTCTTCACTCAGAGAGTCATTGTTGTATGGAAATTGTTACCAGAAGAGGTGGTAAGAGCAACCATCCTATATAGCTTTAAGGAAGGGGTAAATTCAGTGTCCCAAGTATCAGTCACTACCAGAATGGATGCCTCCAGGTTGGAGAGACAGGCCGTTTGAAGATTTTGCCTTCGCCTTCTGCTTGAGAATGCCCCAAAGCAGCTGGTGGGCCACTGTCTGTGTACTAGAAGAGCAGTGACCTGCTCTAGCAGGGCTTCTTTTAACTCACAGAGGACAGATGTATCAATGGCGAGTAGAACTGATGCCTCCAGGTTGGAGGGGCAGGGGGGGTACTTCAAAAGGCTGTTTGCAGAGGTTTTGTCTTTGCCTTTTGCTTGAGATGTCCAGAAGCAATTGGTGGGTAACTGTGTGGGACAGCATGCTAGACTAGATGGGCTGTGGCCTGATCCAGCAGAGCTCCTCTTATGTTCTTTTGATAAGAGTAGAAGTTTTTTAGAAAACCATCTCCAGGACAGGTTTTTGGAGCATGGGACATAACATTACATTGAAAGTTGACTTTTATGGTGCCTGAAATGTAATGCATTTGTCTGAGCAGTGCATTTAAATCAGCAGTGAAGGTCTTCTGTTTGTTTTTTTTGTACAAATCTGAAGCTGATTGTGTAGTTCAAATGCCAGGTTCAATGGGATACTTTCTTTAAATACAGTAGAAATGAACAGAGCAAAAAGAAAATCACAAAAACCAGTTTTATAGTTTCTTAATAATGTTCATTTACATCTCTGACAAAAAGTTCAGTAAGAACTGACGAGGTTAGGGATAAATCTGGCATCCTGAAGTGCACGCACAGAATCTATCCCCTATCTTTACTTCTCTCTAAGGCAGCGGTTCCCAAAGTTCTCTGGGCTACGACCCATCTAATATAAGTTTACTAACTCGGGTCCCACCTCTAGGAAATTTAACCGTTACCAATATGAATAAAGGACTTTTCAAATGACAAACAAAGTTTTAATACAGTTTTTTAATTACTTAATTCTACAGTCAGGGCCCACTCAATATTTGCTTGCGACCCACCAGTGGGTCCCGACCCATAGTTTGGGAAACCCTGCTCTAAGGTTTTCTCAGGGAAATGCCATAAGCTGCATTTGAACCTCTAAGCATCCAGGATCATAGGATGAATTTTTATTGCCCAAAAAGGAATTACTCAGCTAAGCAGTCCTGAGGAATGCACTCTCTGTTTGATCAGGACATGCTAGTTGCAAGTACTTTGTGCAACGTTCTAAGTATTTTGCTGTTTTTCAGAAATAAAGTAGTTTCCTGTTCCTCTTATAAGTGCATTTTTCTATTTTTAACTTTCTCTTCGGGAAGCTCAAGCCAGCTAGTTTGGTGCTCCCTGTCACCTGGGTTTTCTAATAATCTCTGTGATAGATTAGGCTGAGAGACAATGCCTGGCTTATAGTCACCTTGTAAACTTTATGGGTTAAGTGAGGGAATGAATTTTTGTGTCTTGGTTTCTTGCCCAGTACTCATAGCCACTTTGTTACAGCATGTACCATATGTATGTAACATTATGTGAAGAACTGCTTTGTTGTTTCTCAACAGTCAGTGGCTTTTGTTGTCTGTTTTTGCTTTCTAAACTCACTACTTTTCCCTTTGCATCCCATATCCACTCCACTTAACAAGAACACATTAAATGATCACTGCATAAAAATGTAGTATATTAAGCTTGTAGACGCTGTAAACTTTTTCTTGTTACTGCTAAAATATATAGATAAGTTGTGTGGAATGTTTTCTGAGACTGTGCCCATTTCGCATGATATGTTCTTCCATGCCAACAATGTCCCCTCTATCAGTCAGGTCTTAAACGTGGAAAGGAGTGAATGTTTCCATGTATACACATCTCCTTGCATGAACCAGCCATGATGAGAAATGCCTTTGGGGTTTCTTGTTTTTGTCCTAATTGGAAAATTTTGTGAAAGGGCTTCAGAATAGACCAGGGTTTGGGAGCCTGGCTTGAAATTTGACCACCTGATGACCTAGGGCCCTTTCTGCACTTACCTCCAGTCAGGGTCAAAGACCTCTGGGATTGTCTTCTGAGCCTCATATATTCACATGATAATATGGATCTTTTAGGCCATGCCCTCCTGCTGGAATGTTCTGTCTCCTTTAGATGGTGCATAATCTTGTTGGTAGTGCTGGTAGTCATGATTAAATGTAACTACTCCTGGATCAGAGGGTCCTATTCTGAATGAGGAGGCACACCATATCAGGAGATATGGTGTGCCTCCTCTTCTAGTACACATATCAAACGTGCATCCAAAATGCAACCCTTAGTACTGTTGCAGGCTTTGTGGTCTGGTCTGAGGCTTGCATGAACTTTTGGCCATGGCGCGGACTGGTCTGGATCGGCACTGTTATGCAGAAGGTGCTGATCCAGTCTGTGCCTTTCTGTGGTCAGAAGCAGTGGGCTTGCCTGGTCCAGACCCAAGCCCACTGATTCTGACCATGGATCTTTTCACAATGAAAGGTTTCTTGACCTTGGTTTGGCTGAGTGAGTTGTTAGCTTCTTATGTGATATTTGATATAGGTTTTTGGTTGTTTGCTTGGTTGGTGTCACAATATTGATTACATTTTAGTTTGTTTTTGTGCATTACAATGGGAAGGTACAGTCATTTGAACTGTCTTGATGTGAGGAATCCAGCCACGGACATAGGCTAGTGGAGACTATTCCTAATTGCAAATCCTATCAGCCCTGATCATGTGAACTGAAGTTGGCAAGGTTCATGGTTGACCCGTTTGGATGCTTGCTTTTGCCAGTTAGGTTGGCTGGAAGAGAGTACTTTTTTTAATGTTCAAGTCCTTTGTACCATTTTTGAAGGAACCTGCCTCAGTGTAGACATTTTTCTCTCTCCTTCCTTTAATTCTCTCCTCTCCGATCACAAAAAATTCATTCATTTTATGTATGTAAGTAATTTTATTAATTATTAGTCAAATGACCTTGTCATAAAAAGTTTAAAAAGAGTGGTACAGTTATTAAAAGTTCAAATATTAGTACTAATAAGATAGTAATATAGTGTCTAGTTAAAATCAAATTGTCCTCCTTTAGATCTTTTAATTGATCCTGTAACAGCTCTGGAAGCTTTCACAATAACAGAACGACACCTGTTGTGATAAAAGTATCAAAACCTTTTAACAGCCAATATAATTTGCCTTTATTATTTACTTACAATGATCCTGAATTGAGTAATATATTTATTTTAGAAAATTTATACACCACCCTTCACTGAATGGTCCCAGGGTGGGTTACAATGAGATTAAAACATATCAAATGGTAAAAAAAATTAAAAATATAATCCTCTTCCTCTCACTCCCACCCATATAAAGAGCATTCTAGTAGAAAATTTGTAGTTTTGGTTCCTTATATGAGAATGCTGGGAGTGAGCATTTCCAATTCTGAACAGCAATCACATCTGACAATTTTGTAGCAAATTGTGGGGTGGGGTGGGAAAGGTGGTAATTTTGTTTTTTTATTCCATTTTTGAAAAAACAGTATTTTCTGGGATGCTGTCATTCTGGGCCTTTTTCCAGTGTAGTGGTATTATTTTTGGCTGTATTTTGTGCAGTGAGGAGTAAGATATGCTCTCATGTTTAGTGAGATAATCTATACCTGTCTTTGTGTTAGTTTAACTATTTTTCTACTAAGAGTGCAATTTTGTTAGCTTTAATTCTTTTTATTTACAGATAAAAATTCAAGAGTCCATTCCGGGGGGCACCTGGGATCTGTCGTTACTCTATGCAGTTTTTCTTCCTCATAATTGGCAGAATACATGTTTCTCTAGGGCTATGGTCACACCTAAGTTTTAATCCAGCTTCAGTCCACCTTCAGAGTTGTGCAAAGCATCAACAAAGCAACTAGCTATTTTTCTTCCAATTGTTGATATTTTTTTCCTGTTAGATGATGCCAAAAGAAAACTTTGCTAATGTGATCTCTCACGCCGTTTGAGTAGTATGGCTGCTTCTGATTATTAAGGCTGACCCTAAGGTCCTTTCTGCGCTTGGTCTTATTCTGGATCATATCCCGGAATAGGGACCTGCTATCTGCATGTTGGTGCATATACATCAGGTCCCACCCAGGATGGCAGGTCCCTTATTCTGAAATATAAAGTGGTAAAGTCTAGTGCAGAAAGGGCCTAAAAGTGGAATGGTGTTTTTCTCTGCCTCCTATTGTCCCTCAGCTGGTCTTGGATGAGAAAACGATGGTTCTATAAGCTTAATAGTTTGGTTATTTTTTAAACATTTACCTGCTGTGCTTTGGCATCAATTTAGTTACTAATAACTGCCTGATACAGGAAGAAACATTTTGTGGTGTTTCTTTTCTTGGACACATCTGAAACATTTTGAATTCATCCAAATGTTTTTGAAAATCTTATTCCCTTCCCTTCTAGTTAGTTACAATGCTTTTTTTTTCTTTTTTAAAAGGCACAGATTAAATTTCTAATGGCAGTAAATTAATCCATTTAGTGAACCAGAGTTCCATTAGCGCACTGGTGTGTAAATGTGGCTCTCCAAGGAGTAGATGGCAGTGTTCTATATTCTTGCTACCAGACATTTTCCCCCTGAAAAAATACAGAGCTAAGCGTTCTATATGCTTTTCAGTAGCCTGCTTTTTGCAAATATGTGAAAAAGTAAAGAATTTGTTATGTTATCCCATGCATTTTTCATTCATGCTTTTATCTGAGCCTGGTTATATGTACAATGGAGCCAGACTAAGATTAGTCACCTGTTCTCTTCCTTCTGGTTCCTTTTGCACCACATAGGGATCCAGGTAAACAAAAGATAGAGTGTGTTTGTGTGTGTGTATGATTATATGAAAGCCAGTAAGAAGTTAAAATATATTAATATAGTATAATTAGAAATACATTCTGAGAAACAAAACCAACTGTAATACTCAAGAAATTAGCTCTCTGTAGACACTACATAAATTAAATAAACTATAAAAAACAACTTCTTGAAGGAGCTCTCGTTTCAGGCTACTTTCTTTGGTGCCATCTTGGCTCTTCAAGAAAACAACAAATAATCCTGTCTTGGTCATAAGGAAATGAATGAAAAACAAAGGTCAGGTCTCAAGGCCATGCTGATAAACAATATCTCTTAAGGTAGTTCATTACTTTCCTCAATGTGGAATGGTGTTTTTCCATATTGTACAGCTGTGTTGGTCAATTCTGGAAGAAGAAGAAGAAAACTTGGCTTTCCTATCCTGCTTTTCTACCCGATTTAAGGCTACTCAGAGCAGCTGACAAAGCTTTGTATTCTTCCCCCTGCAACAGAACACCCTGTGAGGTAGGTGGGGCTGTGAGAGCTCAAAAGAGAGCTGTGACTAGCCCAGGGTCACCCAGCTGACTTCCTGGAAGAGTGTGGAATCAAATCTGGTATTGCCAGATAAGAGTCAGACTCCCTAACCACTAGACCAAACTGCCTCACAAACTAGAAGGCAAAAATGCGCATAAACTCAGGTCTTGTCCATTCAACAGACAGGGTAGGCTTGAATATTATTTACATTTGATTTTGTCTCTCAGAATGTATTTTAAATTATCTTATATCAATAGATTTTATATATACATATTCAATTCGATCTACCTGGATCCTAAGAGCCTAAGAGGCCACAGTCCATCTAGTTCCGCATCTTGTGATCCATCAGATGCTTCTGGGCATCTCAGGCCCAGGGAAGAAGGCAAAACCTTCACCTGATCCTAGCAGCCATTGATATACCTATCCTTCATGAATTTATCTAGTCATTTTTAAAGCTATCCAGGATGGTTGCTTTCACTACTTTTTCTAGTAGTAAATTCTATAAACCGATGTATAAGACTTTGACCATAAACAGAAGACCACTTGCTCACCTTTGCCTTTTTTGTTCTATTTTATTCATAGTGTTTTGAAATGGTCATATGACTAGTCAAATAAAATTATCTACTATAAACCGATGACCCTTTGGGTGAAAAACATATTTCCCCTTGTCAGTCCTTGCTCTCCTACCCATTGGCTTCATAGAGTGTGCCCTGGTTCTCATGTTGTGTGATAGTGAAAAGAATCTTTTGTTTAAAGTGTTATTCAAGGTAGATTTAGATTAAGGGTGTTTTTCCACCACGCTCCTTTAGTCTGGATCTAAGAAGATCCGGATCTAAGGAATGGGTACATTCCTTAATCCGGATCTAGTAGATCCAGATTAAGGGAAGTACCCAATGTGTTTCCATGGGTGGTCTAGCACCCAATAGCAATGGGTGCTAGCCTCCCTGCCGTGGAAACACCGGAGCACCCATTTGGAAATCCGAATCTACCCATGAGGGGTCTGCTAGTCACCCCAAGTGTTTGGGGGGACAGGAGGTGCAATCTCCAAAGTGGCTTCGAAGTAATTTCAAAATCATTTCAAAGTCACTTCGAAGTCTGTGCAAAACAGCTCCATTGAAGTCTGTGCTGATCTTCGGAGTGAACTTCGGAGTTACTTTTGGAGTCACTTCGAAGTTCACTCTGAAGATCAGCACAGATTTCAAAGACGCTTCAGAGCTATTTTGCACAGACTTTGAAGTGACTTTGAAATGACTTTGAAGCTTAGGTTTGGGGGCTCCCCCCCCATGGGTGCCCCCTCCCCCTAGCCTCCTCTAGACCCCATTGCCACACAAGCATGGAAACAGGCTCCCTTTAATCTGGATTTTCTGCCTGAAGACCCCATTGTAGACCCCATTAATGGGGTATACAGAAAATCCGGATTAAAGGCCAGAAAGTACCCATTTGATCCGGATTTCCCCAGCGACAGTCGAAACAATTGGGTCCCAAATGGGTGCCGTGGTGTAAATGGGCTCATCCGGCTCACATCCAAATGGGTCCTTAATGGGGGCAAAAATGGGTACTTTCTGACAGTGGAAAAACACCCTTAGTGTCTCTTTTGCATCAGATACTGACTGTGACCGAAATAGATATGATGCTGGTATCAGTATATCAATGCTGTCTTTCTTGTTATGGCAGGGACGGTGTCAGAGTGTCTGATTTCAACCCAGTGTGGTTTACTGGAGAGAATGACCTCATTCAACTCATCATTTTATTAAACTGAGAAATGAATGATTTTTCTCATACACCTGGCTCTTTTCTTTTTTAGCATTTAACGTTAAGCCTGGGAATCTTCAGTTAATAACTTTTCTTTTTCTGAGCCAAAAAAAAGTGTGAGTGTCAAGTTTAGGAACTACGAAGCTTTGAACTTTCACGTTCAAACTGAATATTGACTAAGTTCGAAGGCAGACATTTGCATGTGAAGTGAGAGCTTTGTGCCTTTGTTCAAAGCTTTGTTACATTTGCAACGGTGAATTTGTGGATTTTTAGTGGATTTGGAGGTGGAACTGGTGGCAGCAGGGATCAGTGAACATTCAAAGAACGTTTGAAACAAATTTGAAGCCTTGCACACTCGAAGCAGCTCCCTTTGCACAAATGGAAATTTTTTTTGCAATCACTTTGATGCAGAATGAACAGGAAAAAAACTGTGCAAATCCCTAGTTCTTCCAGGGAGGTGCTGGGAGCCAAGCCTGCAGCTCTTTGAAGTCCAGGTGGTTGCTCTCTGACTTAGTTACAGCCATCCCATCGTAGAACAGAAAGGAAGAAACAAGCTGTTTTAACATAACTTGGCTTCTACTGTCTTCTCCCCTTTTGTTTCTGTAGGTTCCTTAGCAAGATCTTGAATGTGTTCTATGTGCCAAAAACAAAACAATAAATCCAGGACTTGTACCTCCTTTTATTTGGTTCTAATTATTTTCCTGGGATGTGATATAAATGCTGATAACGTTTGTCTTCCTGTGAAATACTCCTAACACTTCTCTTCTCCTGACTGTTTTTTAGAATGAAATAAATGAAGTTCCATTCTTTGATGTTCAGCTGCCTTATGAACTTGCATTGAAAGTATTTCAGTATCTTGGAAGGACAGAGCTGGGAAGGTGTGCTCAAGTAAGTCTGTATCATGTTTGCTATTTTTTCTTGATAAAACTGCAGTCACGGAAGGTCCAGCTACATCATATTTTTAATTCACCTTCAATCCCCTTCCTGAATGGGAGAAGGGATACGCGTTTCCTTTTGCATTATCTAACCCAGAAAATTTCCTTTTTGCTTTGGATAATGGAAAAAGAAAATGGCTAGTCGTTGTCCTGAGGTGTTCTCTCACTCTGAATGGGGATTGAAGCTGAATTAAAACTTTGGAGTCACTGGGCCCTGGTCTTGCTTTTCGCTCCTGGGAACTGTGATGGTATTCTTCTGCTCATCAGAATGACATGGGTTTAAGCAGAGCAGTGGAAAATATAGTCTCCTCTGTGTGTGTACGGTTGAGATATTATTGGCTATGAAACAAATAACTTTTTCTTCTCAGTTCCATAATATTGTAATCTGAGGTCTTCCAATAGGTTTCACTGGGGAAAGATTGAAGAGAGATAAAATGAAGTCTTATCTTTTTAATCTTGAAGGTTGAATGTTGGTGTAGTTTTGCTCTCAGAAAATAAAACCGTTTAATTGTCTTAACGTTGTCAATCTGTCCGCTTGTGTCTGGAATTAAGAACCATGGAACAAAGTCGGCAATATTTCTGAGTAATTTTATGTAGCATCATTCAGTAAACTTAGTACATAGTAAAATAGCAAAGTTTGCAGATGATACTAAATTATTCAAGATGGTAAAAAGTGAAAGAGATTGCAAAGAGCTCCCTTTTCACAGTGGGTGAGTGGGCAACCAAGTGGTAAATGTGCTTTAATCTCAGTAAGTGCAAAGTAATGCACATTGGGGCCACAAACCCAAATTATGTCTCTAAACTGATGGGAGCTGAGTTTTCTGCAACACACCAGGAAAGGGATCTTGGGGTTCTGGTGGGCGGTTCAGTGAAGGTGTCAGCCCAGTGTGCAGCAGCTGGGAATAGTTAGGAAGGGAATAGAAAACAAGTCAGCAAGTGTAATTTTGTCTCTTTATAAACCTATGGTGAGGCCACATTTGGAATATTGTGTAAAATTCTGGTCTCCGCACCTCAAAAAGGATGTTGTAAAACTGGAAAAGTCGCATAAAAAGGCAACTAGGGGTGTTTTTCCACTGCAGCCCTTAGATCTGGATCTAAGAAGATCCGGATCTAAGGAATGGGTACATTTCTTAATCCGGATCTAGTAGATCCAGATTAAGGGAAGCACCCAATGTGTTTCCACGGGAGGTGTAGCACCCATTAGCAATGGGTGCTAACATCCCTGCTGTGGAAACAGCTTTGCACCCATGTGGGGAATCCGGATCGACCCACAAGGCGTCGGTCCATTACCCCAGGTGTTTTGGGGGGCGGGGGGGGTGAAGTCTTCGAAGCAATTTCGAAGTGATTTCAAAGTGACTTCGAAGTGACTTTGAAGCCAATGTTGGGGGGGGGGGTCCCAAAGGTGCATCCCCTCCCCCTAGCCTCCTTTGGACCCCATTGCCTGTTTCCAGTGGAAACAGGCTCCCTTTAATCCGGATTTTCTGGGAGAAGACCCCATTGTAGACCCCTTTAATGGGGTCTACAGAGAATCCGGATTAAAGGCCAAAATATACCCATTAAATCCGGATTCCCCCAATGGCAGTGGAAACAATCGGGTCCCAAATGGGTGCCGTAGTGGAAATGGGGTTATCCAGCTCACACCCAAATGGGTCCTAAATGGGTGCAAAACTGGGTACTTTTGACAGTGGAAAAACACCCTAGAATGATTAAGGGAACACCTCTCTTATGAAATCAGCCTGCAACGTCTAAGCCACTTCAGCCTGTAAAAATGGTGTTTAAGAGGGGACCTGACTGAATTATTTAAAATCATGCATGGTGTAGAAAGGGTAGACGACACTAGAACCGGGGGCATCTATGAAGCTGATGGCTAGGAGAGTCAGATCAGACAAGGGGAAGTATTTCTTCACTCGGAGGGTCATCGGTCTATGGAATTGGCTGCCAGAAAAGGTGGTAACGTCTACCAGCCTGGATGGCTTTAAGAAAAGGTTAGACTAATTTATAGATCAGAGATGTATTCTTAATAGCTACTAGAATGAGTACATCTCTGTTCCCTCCCACACCATTTTCCTTTTGTATCTTGTCACTTTAGATTGTAAGCCTGAGGGCAGGGACCTGTCTAAGATTAATATAATATTGTAACCTGCTCTGAGAGTTGGGGTATAGGACGAGATAGAAATATAAATATTAATTAATTAATTAAGAGTGTCCTTGTTCCCTCCCACACCATTTTCCTTTTGCTTCTTGTCTCTTTAGATTGTAAGCCTGAGGGCAGGGACCTGTCTAAGATTAATATAATATTGTAACCCACCCTGAGACCTTCGGGTATAGGGCAGCATAGAAATACAAGTAAATAAATAAATAATCTTTTAGGCTGAGGGGAGAAGCAGGATACCTCTAAGGCCATTTGCTGGGATTTGAGAGCAGGAAAAGGATTGCCTTTGTCTCTGCTTGAGATGCCCATGGGCAATTGGTGGGCCACTGTGTGTGACAGGATGCTGGACTAGATGGGCTGTGGCCTGATCCAGCAGGGCTCCTGTTATGTTCTAAATTTCTTAAATGTGTCAAATTGTATAATTTTATACTTAGTAAGCTATAAAGTATGCAGTAAATTTTTATTCCAATACTTCAAGATTTTTCACACAAATAAGGACAAAAGACAAAGAAATGAGAGAAAATTTGACAGATAAGTAAGTCATAGAACTTCTATAATCAATATATATAGTCTTAGCTATAAAATATTTTAAAGAAAACAATGCATTTCTGCTCATATCGTATATATAGATTTAGATCAGACAATATGAGCTATCCCACTGTTTCCAATGTAGTAGTCAGAGGATTAGAAAAAGTTAATTAGTTGGTAATTTCATGCACTGCAAGACCTGTTTGAATTAACAAGCATAACAAATTCTTGGAGCTGTGAACATATATCATAAACTTAATTACAAATCTAACAGGAAGGGCAGAGAATTAAGTAAAGTTACAATGTTTCAAAAGAACTGTCACTTAAGATGTAACAAGAAAAATAAATCATTCAGCTGCTACCTCCTAGAGGATTGATAAATTAGAATGATAATTTCTTTAACACTTAAACTGTCTTTTAATAGAGAATATATTTTTACTCACTTTGAAATGTTGAGCATCTTTGAATGGCTTAATTAGTGCTTTCCTTTGGCCCAGAAGGATTGTCAGGCAAAGTAAGACTGTCTCTTCTTAGATGACTTATACTGATATAATTATACAGTCTTACAGTTTGCCAGATGTTTAATGGCTGAAATGTTTACGTTTGGACAGTATGCAAATTGTGCTTCTTGCAACAGTGGTTATATTGTTCTGACTGTCTTTGGAATGGAGAAGCCAACATTTATCTTTTGAGATCGGAGTCAATACCCTGGAGCAGTGGTTCCCAAAGTTGTCTGGGCTACGACCCATCTAATATAAGTTTCCCAACTCGGGACCCACCTCTAGGAAGTTTAACCGTTACCAATACCATTACCGTTACTTTGCCTTTGACAAAGTAAATTGGTCCTTTATATTTAAAGTGTTAGAGAAGATGAATTTTGGTGAAAAATTTCAAAGAGGTATCAAGGCAATATATACAAGGCAACAAGCGCAGATATTGATTAATGGAGAACTCTCAGAAAACTTTGGTATTCAAAAGGGAACAAGACAAGGGTGCCCTTTGTCGCCACTGTTGTTTATATTGACATTAGAGGTTCGGGACCCACCTCTAGGAAATTTAACCGTTACCAATATGAATAAAGGACTTTTCAAATAACAAACAAAGTTTTAATGCAATTTTTTAATTACTTAATTAAATAATTACATCAAAAAAGTTATTTCAAATACGGTTAAATTTCCTAGAGGTGGGTCCTGACCCACAGTTTGGGAAACCCTGCCCTGGAGAATATTTATCTCACATTGTGAAAGCTTTTGAAATGGACTGTTCAAATTATTTAAATTAATTTAAAATCATATTTTGAAACCCTTTCAGGCTGTTAATAAAAATGGTGAATCTCCTCAGGAAATGAGTTCTTAATATTTATACATAATGTATTTTGCAAAAACAATACATGGAATTGTGGAAATTACAATGTTTTTTACTTGGGGGGATCACTCCCTCTTGACTCTTTTTAATGTAGTGCATATTCATTGGGAGTCAAACATGATAGAAGTTGATTTAAAGGGTTTGATGGGCCATCTCTTAGGCCATATTATTTCATCAACAGAACTATCTACAGTACTGTGCAGATGTTTTAAGCAGGTATGAAAAAAATAAGTAACAATGCTTTCAGAAGTTGAAGTGTTGTGAATTTATTTTGATCAATTTACAAATGCAAAGTGAATTATCAAAGAGAAATCAAAATCAAATCAGTACTTGGTGCAACCACCCTTTGCCTTCAAAACAATATCAGTTCTTCTAGCTACACTTGCACACAGTTTTTGAAGGAACTCAGCCGTGAGGTTGTTCTAAACATCTAAGAAGTCACCACATATTTTGTGTGGATGTGGGCTTGCTTGAATCCCTCTTTCTCCTCATGGAATCCCAGACAGATTCAATGATGTTGAGATCAGGATACCTTGGAGGTCATATCACCACTTCCCAGACTTTCTTTGTAGCGTTTTTTGCACTCCTGCCTAAAACTTTTTCACAACACTGTGTTATGCTTTCAAACCTTCTCTAAGTTCAATAAAGCCCCAGTTTTTGCAGAACCTATATATTTATGGATCTGAGAAGCCAGACCTCTCTTAAGAACATTAAAGGAGCCCTGCTGGATTGGGCCACAGCCCATGTAGTCCAGCATCACACAATGGCCCGCCAATTGCTTCACCTGCTCTCTAATCCTTGCAAATGGCCTTTAGAGGTATCTTGCCTATCTCACCAGCCTGGAGGAAGTAGCTAGGCATTCATTCCAGTAGCCGCTGATAGGCCTGTCCTCTATGAATTTACCCAGTCCTTTCTTTAAAGCTATCCAGACTGGTTACTGTCACATTGCTCTTAATGTTGTCATCATGCTGTAGAACTGATTTCTGTGTAGGCATTAATGATCTGTCCTCTCTGATTGAACCATGGAATAAGAAGTACAGTGCATCATATGAGGGATCTCAAAGAAATTGTAAAGAACTCCCCTTTTAAACTACTTAATTGCTCCCTTAGTTTTGGGTGACCTTTACTACAGAGATCCTTTGATCTGTCATGGCCTGATCTTTCTCAGGGTGTTTTTCCACTAGCACTAAGTACCCAATGAAGCACCCGTTAAGGACCCATTTGGCAGAGAGCCGGATCACCCCATTTCCACTACAGACCCCATTAGAGACACATCTGTTTCCAGCACAACTAGGGAAATCCGGATCATGAGGGTCCTTCAGGACCTATAATCTGGATTTCCTGTAGTCCTCATTAAAGGGGTCTACAATGGGGTCTTCAGCCATCAAATCCGGATTGTAGGGAGCCTGTTTCCACCACAATTAGGCAATGGGGTCTAGAGGAGGCTTGAGGGGGAGGCACCCATGGTGGGGGGCCTAAACTCAAGACTTTGAAGTCCCTCCGAAGCCGGCTCCGGAATCCCTCCGAAGTTACCTTTGGAAATTAGGCTCTGAAGAAGACCCCCTTGCGAGAGTGATGCAGCTGCCAAAGGCTCTGGAGGATCTTTGACGTTAGTGGCAGATCACTCCGGAGATTCTACAGAGTGATCTGCTGCTAACTTGGAAGATCCTCCAGAGCGCTTGACAGCGACATTTGCTCTCTGAAGGGTTTTTTCTTCGGAGCCTGCACTAATCTCCGAAGGCAACTTCAGAGATTGCGCCTCCTGTTCCCCAAAACACCTGGGATGACAGGCGGACCCCTTGTGGGTAGATCCGCATTTGCAAATGGGTGCTCTGGGGTGTTTTTCCACGGTAAGTTACTACTCATTTTAGCACCCATTAAGGACCCATTTGGGTGAGAGCCGGATGACCCCATTTCCACCACGGCACACATTAGGGACACGTTTGTTTCCACCGCGCCCCGGGAAATCCGGATCATATGGGTACTTCTTGGCTTTTAATCCGGATTTTCTGTAGACCCCATTAATGGGGTCTTCAGCCAGAAAATCCAGATTAAAGGGAGCCTGTTTCCACGAGAAACAGGCAATGGGGTCTAGAGGGGGCTAGGGGCAAGGGGCACCCTTGGGGCAGGGGAGTCCCGAAACCCAAGTGATTTCAGAGTCATTTTGGAGTGATTTCGAAGTGACTCTGAAGTCACTTCGAAGAGATCGGCACAACCGTAGGAGAGGCTCCAGAGCTGCTCTGCCCCGTTCATTTACTATTAGCAGAGACAGTGCAGATTTCCCTCCAAAAGCCCTCCGAAGTGATTGGCAAAGGCTCCGGAGTCTCGCCACCAGTCTCTCCAAAGATTAGGGCAGGTGCTCTGGGGCTGTTTTGCGCTGACTTCGGAGGCATTACAAAAAGTTTCCGGAGCGGCTTCGAAGTCTGTGCCAATCTCTCTGAAGTGACTTTGGAGAGTGCACCCCCTGTGCCCCAAAACACCGGGGGTGATGGGCGGACCCTTGGGGGACGATACAGATTTCCCGCATGGGTGCAAAGGTGTTTCCACGGCAGGGAGGTTAGCACCCATTGCTATTGGGTGCTACACCTCCCGTGGAAACACATTGGGTGCTTCCCTTAGTCCGGATCTACCAGATCCAGATTAAGGAATGTACCCATTCCTTAGATCCGGATAAAAGGAGCACGGTGGAAAAACACCCCTGGTGTTTTCCATTGCTGTTGGGTGCTAGACCACCCATGGAAACACATTGAGTACTTCCCTTAATCCTGATCTACTAGATCCGGATTAAGGGAAGTACCCATTCCTTAGATCCGGATAAAAGGAGCACGGTGGAAAAACACCCTCAGTCTTTCAATGAAATACCTTTAAATTCGATAGCTTTTACTTCATATACTTGGTGTTTTCCAAAGGGAAATAATTTGGGTACCGTTGGCTTCATCTTCTAATTTAGTGTGGAATAGTTTTCTCAAGAAATAAGATTTTAACTTTACTTACTATCTAATTATTAAGTATCAAAGAGTGATAGTCTTACAAAATCTTAGTTTCCTTGATTTCCATAGTGAATAATTGCAAATAATGTTTTACTGTTAAGTATTCATTGGAAAGTTTCGAAGTAGCTGTATATTCCGGCGTATAAGACGACCCCCAACTTTTCCAGTTAAAATATAGAGTTTGGGATATACTCGCCGTATAAGAAGACGACCCCCGGCGTATAAGACGACCCCCGACTTTTGAGAAGATTTTCCTGGGTTAAAAAGTAGTCTTATATGCCAGAATATGCTGTATGTTGTTAAATCGGGCACACTTAGATGCCCTTCAGCCACATGCTTATGGATAAAACTCATCATGAGCTGTGGCTTTTTAACACTCCTATACAAAATGATTTGCCGTTTTTTGCTAAGTTTGTCCCTGGATTTCCTAAATACTGTAACAATGGGCAATGTTTAAAATAGATGTGTCCGCTCAAGGAGATTATTTGTTTTAATTTTAGCTATTCACCCTTAACGTGGCAATTTCCACCTAGACTGATTATTAGGACCCTTATGGATTTGCTTTAACTAGTGGGAAGTAGTTAATCCTAAAGGTCATATGAGTAACAACAGGTCATTTCATCTCCAAATGTAAGAGAAAGTCTGGATGAAAAGATGGGTCGTCTATATGCGTTAAAAAAGTTACAAAAATAGGACCATCCTTATTCAGTATGTACCGTTATTGGTACAGGATCTTTTGCTGGGCAACAGCCTTCCTTCCCTTCTTTCAGGCACTATTACTATTTTTAATGTGTCCGTTTTATATTTTGCTCTTATTGCTGTTACTTGCGTAGAAACCTTTGGGTATGAGGCTGAATAGAAATACAAATGATAAATATATGAACAACGAAGAATTCAGATTTTCTTTGACTTGGGCACTATTGACTTTGTTTTTTTCTTTTGGCCTGGGATGTGTTATTACACCTTCTAAAGTTGGTGATAAGATTTACCTTTCATTCCCTGCATTTCTGGCAGCTGTGGCTTTCTGTATTATCCTCTATTAATACAGGATCCAAGTTAGCCCTTCAAGTCACCAGGGATGAAATAGTATATTCTCCAAAGACTCTAATTGGCCTGATGTAATGAGATTGTACAAATGCTTTCATTTTTAACATGATATGTAGTATGATTGGTTATCTGAAAGTTAATTGTATTTTCTTAAAAGCTGGTAAACTTGACAATTGGCTGCACTGAAATCAAATCAATATGCTGAGATTTATGTTGTAATAGACCAGATTGTGTGAAAATTATTCAGACTTATCTAGAAAGCAACCTGACTTAATTGCAGGCATTGAGTGGTTTAATTTTCTCTTTGTTTGTAGTTCAGTCATCATTCTTTAATGAGCTTGCAGTAATAAATGGGGTTTAACTAAATATTTCTGGATGAAGATGATAAAAAATATTTGGTGTACATACATAATTTTATTTACAGTCCACATCCAGTATAATTATGGATATATGAGAAGTAAGGATATATACAGTATAAAATCAACCCAACTAAACACCTCTGAAATCAGTATGCAGCTAATGTTATATATAGCCTTATTAGAAAAATGTATCCGGGTCTGTGGCTCAAATTAGCTTGGACCTTATCTTAACATCATTGGCAGAAATTTCAGCTGTCAAGCCCTTGTTAGATTTGAATCAGAGTCTGCCAGTAGCAGAAATCATCCAAGCAGCAAGGTCTTAGTTTTACAATATTCTATATTCATTTTATCACCAATCACTTTAAAGAGTTCAAAAGCTGAGGTCATGATATGGGCTGTGAATTGAGTAATTCCTGATGTCAGTACCTAATGTTTATTTATTAAACTGGCAACATATTCTGAATGTTCAGAATGTATATAATTAGATTACGGGAAATTGTTGAAAGACCAAATTGACATACGTGAACTGTGATTTGCTAGGAGTCAGTGATGTATTCAAGCTACTGTACTGAGTAGGGAAAAATTGTAATATCTTCAGAAAAAAATGAACCATATATTCTTTGTTTATCCTTGCAAACAAACTGATGTAGGTTAGGATGAGAAGTGACAAGTTTGCAGATTTCAGGTAGTTGAGCAGTGAGTTGTAAATACCGTCTTGATTTTACGTGAGGGTTAGGGGTGTGCACAAATATTCGAAGGGATTCGAAATTCGATCAAATCTGTCTGAATTTTGACATTCAAATTCAAATTGAATGTCCATAAATTCACATTTAAAGATTTGGGGGGACAAGGGAAATAGTTTATTTTTGGACTTCTCAAGGAGAACCAAACGTAACCTTTAGAACTTCTGGATTTATTTATTTGGTGCCAGCACCCTTTGTGGACACTGAATCAGGTTGTCTTGATCATTTCTGGAACGTGGAACCAACGTGCTGACGTGTTTTGTGGTGTTTTCCAAAGGGATTATACTTGCATATGTAATACAAACAAGTGCTGCATCTCCATCACGGTGACCACGTCTGACCAAGGTGCAGGTTTGAATTGACACACTGTCAGTGAGAGATGATTTTTCATCGTGCAAATGCTTCAGTTGTCTCTTTGGTCATCTCAAGCTCAAACCTGTGCTCCTGTAATAATGCAGGACCTTCTCTTTGCTAGTCTGTCTTAGAAACATGGTTCTGATTTTTAATTCTAGAAAATTGTAGTATTGCCAAGAGGCCCTTTCAGTCTGCACACCCAGCATCTTAGCTGCCTGAGGCAACAACAGCAGGAAGAAGGGCCCTTGAAGAAAGGAGAATCTCAGCACCCAGGCAACTTCCCATGGGACCAGTGGGTCCTTAATTTTGTGTTTTGCTTGCAGGCAGGAGAGGGCAGGTTTCCAAGCTTCTGCCCTTAACCCTGTTGTGATCTAGCTTAGTGAGCATTGACTGTGGGGTTTATTCCACCGTGCTCCTTTGATCCGGATCTAAGGAATGGGTACATTCCTTAATCTGGATCAAGTAGATCTGGATTAAGGGAAGCACCCAATGTGTTTCCAGAGGAGGTGTAGCACCCAGTTGCAATGGGTGCTAACCTCCGTGCCATGGAAACACCTTTGCACCCATGTGGGGAATCCGGATCGTCCCCCACGGGGACTGCCCATCACCCCAGGTTTTTCGGGGGACAGGGGGTGCGATCGCCGAAGTCCCTTCGAAGAGATCGGCAGAGAGTTCGAAGCCGCTCTGGAGTCCCTTCGGAACATCTCCAAAGTCAACGCAAGACAGCCCTGGAGCGCCCGTGATGTCAGCGGGAAACCGCTCTGGAGCGCCTCCGAAGTCTGCGCTGATCTTCGGAGAGACTGGCAAAGGGACTCTGGAGCCTTTGCCGATCTCTTCGGAGGGAAGGCTGTGCTGTCTTCGCTAATAGCAAACGATGGCGCAGTGCAGCTCCGGAGCGACTCCAATGTCTCTGGCAATCTCTTCAGTGTAGTGCTGAACTGTTTACTGTAGCGCCACTTGCACTTGGTAGCAGGGACACTTATAAACTCTGCTAAATGCTTACACAGAGCCTGAGAAAAAAAATGAAAGTGCACAAATTGACTGTGTATGCTGTTCGGCAGGTATAAATTTGCCAGTGTCCCTGATCAATCTGAACATGTTTAGTATAAGTTGGATCTTCTGCCTTTGGTAGTTCAGTCTAACTTTCTAGTGCTAGTGCTGGGCAGCATTGGTTTCCAGGAGGAGTCAAGTCCAGAAGGTAGGAATCCCCTGCCCAAAAAAGGGTTCCTCGCTGTGGGAACTGGTCATAAAGCTGTACTGCAAACATATCTATGCCAGGATAAGGGGAAGTTGAGGAGAAATGATGGAATGCTACCAAAAATGGTGCATAAAGTTTATGGAAGGAACTTAATTTCTAATTTGACCCAGCAGTGTTAGAAGGGTCACTATAACACTTATTAACATATTAAATGGCATGACCTAATACATTAGACACGTGTGGTAGAGTTCTGCTGAAATGACACAAATGTAACCATGATTATAGATTTTATCAAACATAGGAAAATGGGGCAGATTTGAGGAATGTCTCCTGGTACCCCTTATTGCCAGCAACAAAAAATTGCAACTCATTGGGTGTCTTTTTTGGTGAGCACATACCCAGATATTGGTCTAGGGCAGTGATGGCCAACCTATGACACGCATGTCACAGGTGACACGCCAAGCCCTTTTGGGTGACGCACATGGTCACCCTGGCACCGGGGCGTGTAGTGCTTGCTTGTTCTTGAAGTGTATGAAATACCAACTTTCAATTGAAGATTTAGCAAACGAAATTCAGCAACAAAACTCTCTATTGTAAAGAATTATTTGTTTTTGCTTTTAATAAAATTCATATATCCAAAATATTATTTTTTTACTAGAGCTACAAACATCATAAAATTATGGATATTTCTAGATGTAACACAGCACCCGAGTTAAGCTAGGTTTTCTTGCGAATTTTGACACATCGAGCTCAAAAGGTTCTCCATCACTGCGCTAGGGCATAACGCAGGGAGGCCACCTGTTGAGCTGTGGTCAGCAACCTGCTGATGCATACTTGTGGCACTGCTGCAGATCTTCCTATCAGGGGGTTTCTTCAGTCCAAAGCCCTTCCTGCTCAGATATGGAACGGCTAGATCTAAATGCCCAAGCCGGCATTAATTTTGCCTCTTAGAACTGCCACTTGATAATACAGATGGTTAAGGCTGGCTTTTAAAGATGGAGCAAACGAAGGCTGTCTTTATTGCAGAAAACCCACTTCCATCAAGATGAACATCTAAAAATTACTATGTCTGTTCAAAGTTTTACCTCTGGATAAAAAGAAATGACACTAAGTAGATTGCAGAAAATAATTTTGCAAATGTTGGTTACTCTAGTTTGTTATAGTGTGGGTAGTCTGTAGACCGCAGGCCATCACAGTACTGTATAAAATCAACACAGCATTGAATGGGAGAATTATAAAATCACATCTCAAAAACAGTTCTGTCAACACTTAAGTTGTGTTAAATGAGAAAAGAAGCTGGAGTGTGTTGTGTTCTTTTTATTCTTGCTTGGCCTTTTTTCAGTTGAGATCGTGTTGATGCTGATTTCACATAATGGAAAAATGACAGTGTGGAATGAACTTATTCCCACTTGGGCTTAAAGTAATGGGAAAGTAATAATCCATTTTTAGGTTGTTTAATCTTCACATGGAAAAAATGGCATTCAGAACTAGACTGCCATTCATTGACTGTCTATAAATGTAAATAAATACTACTTAAAAGCCCTAAGTCTTGGACAACCCATGGTTTGCAATGTAATTCGGCTTCTTCTGCAAGTAATATTTCAATAACTGTATTACTGGGGAAAGCTAAGGTTGCCTGCATTATGGCTGTGTTTTAGATGGATCTGTGTTTGAGGACAGAAACAAACTTATTAAAAGAACCCCCCCCCCCATTCAATATTAGCTTGTTACTGTTCAGCTGTCTGTGGCTGAAGACTGGAGAGCTGCTCTCAGTTGACTGTTGCACTGTATTAGAAGAGGCTGTGGTTCATTGGAGGTTATGGATTTAATCACTCACAGATATGTCCTTTCAAGTCCAATTGTGGTCATAGCAGCTACTGCTACAGAATGTCAAAAGGGAAGAAAAAACTCATCCAGCGTTGCTTCTGCCTGTTCTTAGCAGGTGTAAGTTTTCCAGCAGTGCCAATGGCCCAGATGAATCTGAATGGATTTAAATTACAGTGCATTAGTTATCCCAGACAGTCGGTGCTTTTGTTGCTCCTGTTAACTGTGGAAGCTAGGGTCTCACAGGGCTGCTTGGGCCAATGCTGCCAGTAAATGTGGATCTGCATCGGTGCTGCTGGCAGCCGTGAAACGGTGATCTTGACATTTTCAGTGTTATTTTAACTGTAGATCTCTCCTTAGCATTGTAGTGTGAGTAGCTTAATGTGACAGACTTACAGGTGAGATAGTAAAGTGTTTATATACACAGAGAGACATAGGTGCATACAAAGTCAATAAAATGCTGTAGACAAATGCTGTTCCACAGAAATTATCATCAAAATATATAAAATCACTGTTATCTCTCATATAATGTGATATTTTGATTCCAGAAAACAGGTGTATGGTACAAAATCATGTTAGATAGGTGATGGATACCTACGGAAGCCTGGAAGTTCGGGAACTGCAACAACCAGTGACTTGCACGCAGGTCTGTGGTTAGAAGTCCTTTATGCCAACCAGGATAACACTGCCCTCAGATGACCTGCAGGGCCAGGCCATAAATGCAAGCCAGTGAATAGAGGCTGTTTGCTGATCTACAAGGAAACCATGACAGTTATTTTGGCTGGAATGTCCATGCAGAAGATCAGATAGATGGGCTAGATTCAGATGGTTGAAAGACTGGGGCAAGGGGTACGGTGGTCAGTGCAAATCAGTGGTACCCTTCCAGACCAAGGCTTGCATTTCTTTGCCAGACATCAGGTGTGCTCCAGCACAGATAACACCTGCCACCGATAATCCATCATTGATTAGAAGAGTGCTTGGATTTCCTTACTGTACAACAGAGTCCTACCCTACTCCCAAGTGTGGATTTTGTTGACCGACGTCAGGTGTACTCCGTACTCCACTGCCATAGATGAACTGCCACATTATCAGAACAAAAGATGAATTATATGCTTTATGGGAATCAGTGGAGTTTTGAATTGAAAACATCTAGGAAGCATCAAGTTAGGGAAATCTGATTTCCAGATTAGAAAAACAAATCTGGAGGGCTTAATATTTTGTAGTGAATTAGTGGCCTATTAGTAGCTTTGTCCTTTTCTGAATTCCATCTTGGGGGGAACAGCTATTGTTTGAAAAGGTAAATATTTCCAAAACTGTTTTCTAAAAGCAATTTCTTGGATATTCTTAAGGTTAAGCAGAGACCTTTGGGAGAGGATGGAGGTATAAAATAGTCTGTTTTAATTTTCCACTTGGAACCCTTGTTTTTTCTTTTAAGATATGAATGATGGAACAACCCTTCAGTTAAGTGGAATGATCTACTGTTTTCACTACTACTAGCTTTTTCCCCCTTATTACTGGCAGTAGAGCACTCTGGAGATTAGTTGGAGAAACTGGCATGAGTAATGCGGGCATCTTAAAAGGCTATTTATTTGCATCTTCCTGCCAGAAGGACTACTGTACTGGGTGACAATAAAATAGCATGTCTGAGATTGTTACATTGCACTGAGAAAGCAGAACTTCCCAGTAATTCCACTCAGTATCTCTTCTCCCTTTTTTCCCTCCCAGCTACGTGGATTTGTTTTCTGGTATCCCCTATTGAAAGCTCAGAGCAATCTCAGTCCATTGAACAATGTGATTGTGTACTTTGTAAACAGTAGCAAGGATCCCTTTCTTAAGTAAGGCAACCTTTTCCCTTGGGATTGGCTAAGATTGCCGGCTTTGTGCCACCTTTGCAATTTTGAGGCCAGATCAGGACAGAGCATCATGCCTCCTGATGGGCCATGGTCACACCTTCATTTTAAATTTTCTTCAGTCCATTTTCAGGTCTGGATGCTCACACCTTTTTGTTTCTATCCGTTTCATTTGTAAATTTTCCGTTCAGGAAAGTCCAGATGGACGGTGGAAAGTCTGCAAGTAGAACAGACTGAAGAAGGTTTGAAGCGAAAGTGTGACCATAGCCTCTTTTCCCCTAGGCGGGGTGGGGGGGGAGAGATACTTTGGGGAGGCAGGAAAGTCCTTGAGGTAGCAGGCTGGCACCTCTGAGAAATTTAAAGATTCACATGGGTTTTGTACACTATGACTTGCAAAAAAATACTTTTATTGTAATAGCAGGTTCTTGTTTGGTAGCTTCTAGCCCTAGTGGGGTGATAATTTGTTCACTGAAATTTTGGTACCTAGCTATAGTTTAGCAAAAGGTAAAGTGGGAAGAGCTAAAGCTGATGGTAAGAGAGAAGAAAGAAAGGTTTGCTTTCACTAGTGTGATATTGCCAAATTGCTATTCCTGTCAGCCCCAGCAAGGTTGCTTGGATATCAGTGTCTGAAAAGCATGAAGTCGCTGCTGATATTTAGGGTAAGCAGTATTACACAGACAAGTAGAAACTCAGGAAACAAATTTTTTTATAAAAATATAGCCCTGGTTTATCTGAGGACAAGCATTATAGTTGGGCATTTTCTTAGGCTGCATCCAGATGTCAGTTACTTACTTTGCTATATTTGCATGTTTTAGAATATCCAAATATAGCAGAGAAAGTAACTGGATTATTCACTCCTTCCTTTGTGTACTTCTTGAGTACTTTGCTTCTGGAATGTATCTGAACATCAGGCTTAAGATCACACCTTTTCTTTCTCCAGCATTCTCTCTGTTGGAACTTGCCTTCAGAAGTTAACTTTATAAACTCATTGGATACTGCATGCAAAACTTTTTTTCATAATTTGTTTTTATTTTATTTTTAAATATTACAACAGGGAAACTGTGTCTTTTTATCCATTAATATGACAGGAGAATAATCAAAGATCTCTAGTATTAGCAATGTTTAATCTTTGGGATGATAAGTGTATTTTCAGAGTAAAATGCTCTTTGAATTGGTTTAGAGGTGAATAAAATCCAGTATAAACCAATGTTAGTCTGTTACTTCTTTGAATTCGGTGTCATACTGTGTAATATTTTATGATAGCAAGATTCTTAGACTACCAAGTAAAGGTTATCACAGATACTGATGACTAGAAGGAGCTGGTGAAATTTTCCTCATCTCTTCTATAGCCA
Organism: Aspidoscelis tigris stejnegeri; assembly: GCA_023333525.1. Classification (NCBI taxonomy): domain Eukaryota; kingdom Metazoa; phylum Chordata; class Lepidosauria; order Squamata; family Teiidae; genus Aspidoscelis; species Aspidoscelis tigris. Next base: position 9,304,579 of record JALMGA010000022.1, read on the forward strand.
AAGAGTAAATTGATCTTCCTTAAGATTAGACGTCGTCTTAAACGGATAACTGGCTCACAAACACAACATCTGCATTTTTTTTAAAATCAAATTTAATTTGATCTTCAAAAGTTAGTCATGGACTTCTGGTTGGTTATGGAGACCCTTGAAAAATAACTTTCCTTATTGATTCACCCTACCTAGGGGGGTGCTTTGGAGTAGATCAGCTCTTCTTTTGTTAGCCTTCAACAATGGAACAACACTGCAAATACAGCCGTGAGCAAAAACTCTTTGTTCGTAATGGGAGTGTGAACGGAAGGGGGTCTTTTAATTTTTTGGCATTCAGTTTCTCACCTGTGCCCTTAACTCAAGCAGAGCTTGAGCTGGCGCCAAGTGCAGCTTGTGTCAGTGTTAAATGAAGCCGCTCACAATGCCATTGTGAAACAGAATGCTTGAGACGCTTTTTATTGGTGGCCTCTTGCAGCTGTGCCTCTCTTATTAGGCTGGGCTTTGCCAGTTCTTGGTTGCGTTAACCAGGGTGTCTTGGCTTTGAGCCCCTCCTTGGAGAGTCCAGATTTATAAAATGGTGGTGGGAGAAGTAATCTGTTTAAAAATACCACATGATCATTTTATTTTTCTCCATTATTTTGAATGATCCTCTGTTTATATGAGCCCTTATGTAATTTTAGAAGACCCAAAGCATAAATTTGGTAAGAGCTCTGAAAAGCTCTATCTCCCCTTCATTCCTTTTTCCTCCTTCCCTTTCCAGTCTTCTTACTTCATAGCTTGGCTAAACTGGCAAATTTATTTTCTTTTTTAGTTAACTTTTTTTAGTTGCTTCTCTCTCAACTTCAGAAACCCCATGAATGTTGGGGAAGGCATATTCTGAGTGAAAGCAAAAACTGAAGAGTTTCTTTCTAGGGATGTGCATGACAACCCACCCCCCCAGTTTGCTTTGGATCTAAGTGAATGGGATCGGACTTTGCATTCATTGAATGGAACCACTTCACATGTGCTAGGCTTTCGATTGGATTCGAATGTTCATTGAATATTTAATCGATCCCTGACACCACCAGTTGTGCCTCCAAATCCGCTCTGAATCCAAAGAAATGCAGAAAAGCTTTTGCTTCGCATGCAGATATCTGCCTTTGAATATAGACAATATTCCATTTGAATGTGAACGTCTGAAGCTTTGCACTTTGTACAGATTGTGAAACTGATTATCATTTTTCGCCATCGCTGTTTCTTCCTGTACCCAGCATATTAATATCTGAAATATAGCTATCATTTCAAATATGTCAATGTCATATTTTGAGATACCCCTTCCAATTTAAGTATTATAAAAAGGTGTGTGTGTGTGGGGGGGGATTTTGAAGTTTCTTTCCAAAATCTGTTTTTGTTTTAAATTGTCTAGAAGATTGCTGATTGTTCTGAACAATCCAGCTGTCTGATCATGGGTGTGTTTTGTATTTCAGATTTAAACATTCAGGCTCATTCAGATAATAAAAATTCAGGCACATTCATCCTGCAGAATGTGGATATAGACTGGGTTATGCCAGTGTAGGTGAGGAGACTATTTGATATTATAAGCAGTGCAAAAATAATTCAGGGCCTTTATTTCAGGTTACAGTGGGGGATCCTTGCAAGATGGTTTCTTTTCCTGGAGCCCAAATCGTTTATGACAATGAGCTGCATAATGCAGTGGTTGCTTCCTAGGGGCTCCCTGACAAGGTCCTAAAAAGATACGACTGTAGGATTAAAGCCTAATGAGTAATAAGCCATTGTTTAATTAGAGTTGCCCGTTTTCTTGGGGGGAAAAGTGACTTGCCCTGTTCCCCTCCATGTTGCAGAAATCATCCAGTCATTCAATACCCTGCTGCACTCTTAAGTGATGCAGGTAAGCGAGCCTCTTATTGAGTCACAGTGATGGCTGTTGTCATCTCTGTAGGCCTTGAAACTGCTCCTTGAAAGGAAAGACTCTAATAAGATGCCTGCATAAGTCCTGTGAGTGTCCTATCCAAACTACCTCTACAAAAGGAAGATTGAACATGTCTTAACGTCACCTGCAACGAGTAAAAATTACGTCCTTAGAACACCGTTTGAGATTATGGGGGCTAATCTAAGTGAACAGGGATACCAGGATCCACAGGGAGTCATCGTACCAATCCAGCAGGAGCTCTCACGCCAGCAACAGCAGCAGCGCATAGACGAAGTACAGCGCCAGGTCCGGCAAAATTCCATGCTTCGGACGGAACGGCAGCTGGTGCGGCAGGATGCCAGTCACAGGCAGCAGCTGCAGCGCCAACAGAGGGAATTGGACCGCGTGCAGCAGGCTGCTCGACGCCGGGAGGAACGGCGGCAGATGCTTCGCGAGTGGCAGTGGGTGCAGGAGGCGTCCGCCCGCCAGCAGCACCTTCAGCAGGAGATGCAGGAGGCCTTACGCCGAAATGAACGCCTGCGGGCGTATGAGGTTCAGCAGAGGGTGCAGGAGGAGCTGCGCCGCAGGGAGCAGGAGGCGACACATAGGGATATCCATATCATCTATCAACATTTGTAACTTAGTTAGTAGCAACGGCGGGAGAGGCTAAACCATCGCAGGGATTTTGTCTCCTCTGATGGGAGAATAAACCCATGAGCCGGCCCAGAAGAATGAAATGGGCCACAAAGATAATAGAAATGGGAGAATGATAGTATACATGAGGAGATGCAGATATGAAAGCAGTTCTCTAGTAGTTTCTTCTGGAGTCTGTTTTAGAACATCGTGAGAGGGGAGCATGTAGATATGACCGCCCTGGGAATCCAAGCAGTGCATTGTGTTTACACACTGGGTGTTTTTCCACTGTAACTAAAAGTACCCATTAAGTACCCATTAATGGGTACGTAATGGCATTTTTGTACCCGTTAATGGGTACAAATAGAGTATATAAATAGAGTTGCCTACTGATAAATAGTAAAGTTCAATATTTGTTATTTTCATTGATGGCATTAGTATCCTAGGTTTCCTCTACAAACCTTGATGTGGATTGCCCTATTTTCTTCTGTTCCTTTTTATTCCCACAAAACTGAAAGATTTTTACATACTGCAAGAAAATTTCATTTTTACACTGATGAAGTTGATGGCAGTTAAAATGTATATGGCTCAGCCCAATATTTTATTTTATTGCTTGAAGGTTAGCAAAGCTTGGAAGATTCTGGCAGAAGACCGAGTCCTTTGGTTTCAGCTGTGCCAACAAGAAGGCTACCTGCCTGATAGTCACATTTCTGATTTTACTTGCTGGAAAAGGACCCTCCGAAAGTGTCGAGAGAAGGAGCAAGCTCTGAGAACCAACTGGAAGGTAATGGCCTGGAATTCCTTGGCACTTTTTGCTGTTCTAAGTACCTTTGGAAAGGGCTCTGCTCATGCGAACTTGAACTACAGTCGGCAAGGTAGTAGTAGCACTTGGAGACGAACAAGAGAAGGGTTGGTGGCATGAGATTTCATAGGCATGTCTGCTTCTTCAGATGCTAAGGGGCCCAATGGGCACGTCTCCTTCTTCAGTTGCTGGGGGGCCCAGTGGGCACGTCTACTTCTTCAGATGCTAAGGGGCCCAATGGGCGTGTCAACTTCTTCACACGCTAGGGGGCCCAACAGGCATGTCTGCTTCTTCAGATGCTAGCGAGCCCAATGGGCATGTCTCCTCCTTCAGATGCTAGCGGGCCTAACGGGCACAGCTACTTCTTCAGATGCTAGGGGGCCCATTGCCTATGAAAGCTCATGCCACCAGCCCTTCTCTTGTTAGTCTCCAAGTGCTACTACTGCCTTGCTGGACTTTTCGAATTGGACTAACACAGCTATTTCTCTGATATTGAACTACAGTGTTGCACAGAGCAAGAATTGAGGTTTATATGTACCTCTGTAAAATCAGAGATTTGGGTGCAGAACCAGGATATTTCATGACTATTTTTCAGCCTTATCAGGCTGTGGGAACATTCTGACATGTGTTTCTTAAGAAAACAGGAGAAGCAATAGGGAAACATTTTGAAAATAGACTGGCAGTCAGTCAGTTATATTAAAGTAATCCTGAACTACTAATAAAAGCTATTTTAAGTCAGTAGGAAAAGACATAATAAATCAAGTGATGGATAATAGATTGGACATTTTACTGTTTGATTTTCAAGAAGGCATCAGAGAGATCCACTTGAGGAGGTGGAGGAGAGGCCAGATATACACGCTTGAAAAGGGGTCATTGGTGATTCATTAAAAGAAGGGTCAGATAGACAGGCAAAGAGAGGAAGGAGTAAACGAGGGAGAGAGAGATCCCAAGGAGGGGAGGGTTGGCTTGTTTACCTGTTCAGATGATTTGAGGAGTTTCTGGAATAGAAGAAAATGGAAGGGTTCTGAAGACTCCACACAGCTAGGAATTTTCTTAATGATCTTTCAGCTTTGCCCTTGCCCTTTAATGCGACGGTCTACGTGACAACAAAAGCCACCTCAGATCATTTCCAGCACTTCAGAGGAGCCAATAAAGCAATAGTCTAAGGTTTGGAAAGCTGTAGCGGTTTGAGGTGTTTGACCAGTAGGTAGACTTCGTCACCAACCTAAATAGCTTCTGTCATAATACTCACTCCCACCCCTTCCTGGATTATGTTCACATAAGTCAGAATTTCACAAAACTTTGGGTGTTTTTCCACCGCGCTCCTTTAATCCAGATCTAAGAAGATCCGGATCTGGGGAATAGGTACTTCCCTTAATCCGGATCCGGATTAAGGAAAGTACCCAAAGTGTTTCCATGGGTGGTCTAGTACCCAACAGCATCTGAAGAAGCAGACGCACCCATTTGGAAATCCGGATCTACCCACGAGGGGTCTGCCTGTCACCCCACGTGTTTGGGGGGGACGGGGGGTGCAGTCTCCAAAGCGGCTACGAATACACTTCGAAGTCATTTCAAAGTCACTTTGAAGTCTGTGCAAAATACCTCTGGAGCGTCTATGAAGTCTGTGCTATTTTGCACAGACTTCGAAATGACTTTGAAATTACTTCGAAGCTTAGGTTTTGGGGCTCCCCCCCAAAGGTGCCCCCTCCCCCTAGCCTCCTCTAGACCCCGTTGCCAAACTAACATGGGAACAGGATTTTCTGGCTGAAGACCCCATTGTAGACCCCATTAACGGGGTCTACAGAAAATCCGGATTAAAGGCTGAGATGTACCCATATGATCCGGATTTCCCCAGACGGCGGTGAAACAAATGTGTCCCAAATGGGTGCCATGGTGGAAAAAGGGTCATCCGGCTCACACCCAAATATGTCCTTTATGGGTGCAAAAATGAGTACTTTCTGACAGTGGAAAAACAACCAATGATTATCCTGTTGGTACGGCAGCCTACTGGTATGGAATGCTGGGACTTGTAGTTCAGGAACATCTGGAGGGTTGCACTTTGAGATCCTTGACTGTATGGGGGAAAGTAATTAAACAAGTCCTGCTGATGGGTCCCAATCCTGTGCAGGACGGTGGATGGTTTGAGTCCCAGAGTTAGCCCTGTCGCTCTTTCATACTGTTTGCTGGGTGCATCCACTATAACATGAGCTATGAGCCAGTAGTGTGCATGAAATTGGAGAAACTTCCTATTTTGAAACTTGTTGACAAGAAATGGATGCATTATGTATAGGAGACTTTTGGAAGGCAAAGAAGCCATGGCCCTTCCAGTGGGAGGAAAGCAGAACCATAGGGATTCATAGGACATTGAATGCAAATCTCACTGTGTTTTCCTGTCTTTTTGAACAGAATCGCATTGGTGCTGTGAGCCAGCTGCAATATGATCTTGGAAAGGTTCTGTGTGATGTACATTCTTGTGATGGTGTAGTCATTGCTGGGTGAGTTAGTTATAACGGGAAGCAGTTTGAAGTCTCCACTCCTTTCCTGCTCCCACCAGAAGCCTAACTGGACATTGTGATAAGTTTGGTCTCAGTGGTTCTGTAGTGGGGGTGGGGGGTGCTCCCAAACAGAATGTAATGAGCTTTGAGATCATTTTGAGCGTTCATGGTTCCCACAGTTTTAGAATCCACAGTTTCTGCGAATTAAAGGTCCCAAAAGGCAGATTATCTGTATTTGAATCAAAAGAGGTCTCGCTGCTGGACTTAGGGATATTCGCTTTATTTAGCAAAATGGGAACTGCAAGGGGAGGGACCCTTGCTTTTAGGGGCATTCTATTCTCCTGATCCAATGATAAGCTGTGATTTCCTCTGCATAGTTCCCTCGTCCCCAGGTTCTTCATTATGCGCTAAGAAAATCTATCAGCCAGCAGCCGTCCTGGGGTTGCAAAGCAGCTCTTTGGGTAAAAGTCTCTGCTCGCCCCACCCACACCCAGGCTTCCTTCCTTCCTTCCTTCCTTCCTTCCTTCCTTCCTTCCTTCCTTCCTTCCTTCCTTCCTTCCTTCCTTCCTTCCTTCCTTCCTTCCTTCCTTCCTTCCTTCCTTCCTTCCACAATTCCCTCTGCCATCTCCCCTTTTGCCTCACAGGCCACGTTCCCAGCAAAGTTGCTCTTTTGGTAGGAAATGTACTTTTTGGGTCATGCACTCAATCTCCCCCTCCAGTAACAGAGGCTTTGGGCTGGGCAGGAATAAGGCTGAGGGGGCTGAGTAAAATGTGAAGCAGGAGGAAGGAAAGAGGGGAGAGAGCAAATCCAGTCAGCTTTAGTTTCATCTGTCCCCCATGCTGCATTCTGAGCAAATGGTTCCTAAAGGGGGATGAGAGAGAGAGAGAGAGGTCATTCTCCTCTTAGTGCCAGGTGATCAAACAGCTCTGAAGCTGATTCCTTGCCCCCATCCCTTCTAAAGCTTGCTAAAAGGAGGGGAGAGGTAGATCATAGAGAAGTGTAAAAACTGATCTTTCAGCAGGATCTCTTGGCAGGGGGAAGAGGGAACTCTGCTCTCCCCTTTCAAAAAGTGAATGTAGCAGTCAAAGCAGGAAGCAGCAGCTCATAGGACTGGGTGATACAAGAGGGAGGAGGAGAAGAAATAAATGCAGCAGCAAGAAATAGGGAGCGTGGGTGGCATTTAAGCTTCCCACCCCAGTGATGTCAGGATTTGAAAGATGGGCCAGGGTCCAGTTGCTGATTGCATGGGGATGGGAGGAGATCATGGGAGAGCAGGAATAAGCAAATTTAAAATTGATTAAAATTGATGTTTGGGAACTTGCCCCGGGAGGTGAATTTTCCACCCGTAGTTTTATCCTAGGCTAAATCTCTCTCTAAATCCCTATCTCTGCATGTTGTCATGGATCCCAAACAGTATTCCTAGAAGTTGTAGCCAAGCTAAATCCCTTTCTCCCTTCATCTTGGTGTATGTTGCTATGGATCCATGTTGTTCTAGTATTCCTAGAAGCTGTAATTCTTCTAATCTTGAAATCTGAATGGTCCTGAAGCTTTATAGTTTGCAGTGGGAAGTTATGAAACCATTTTTTTGAATTTCCACCACTATTTCTAACAAGCAAGTTTACATATTTTAAAAATTGCCCTTTAATAATTTTATCACTTGACTTGTGGAGATATGCTCTATATCCTGGTAATGTTCTATCTGATAACAGTTGTGGAGAAAAGCAAATTAAATGTTGCATGTAGGTCCTGGTGTCTGCAACATAGCATTTAAGTGCCGAGATTAAGAGACATCTGCTTTATACATAGTGATTCAGTTGGAATAATGAAAAAAATGAATTGAAAGGGATGTCAATTAGTGCAGGCTATTTCAAGTGATGCAGTTAAATTAGATATGTTATTGTCCACACTTGTTATAGTCTGACATGTAACAGTGTATTAAGGTGCTTAAATACTGGATATACTTTAAAAAGGCAAATGATATTGGGAAATTTTGAGCCGTTATCTGGTGTCATTTGGTTTCTGATATCGACTCAGTATGTGACCTTGTCAGTACCTAAAGTCATCTGTATAAGCTGCCTCATGTGCTACTGAAGAAAAAGTAAGTTGTAAAGAAAATAGAGCGATAAGAATAAAATGTACAGTGCTCTGCAAACATTCTGGGCAGGTGTGGAAAAATACTGCAAAGGAAGTCTGGGAAGTGATGCAGTGGTCCCCAGAGTGCCCTGATCATTGAATGGGATGACATGAGGAGAGAAGATCTGTGGCAATTTCTCCAAGATGTTTGGAACAACCTCCCTACCGTGTTCCTTCAAAAACTGTGTGCAACAGCTCCTAGAAGAACCAATGCTGTTTTGAAGGCAAAGGCCGGTCACACCAAATATTTCTCTGGTCATTCACTTTGCATATTGTAAACTAAGAAAAATAAACGATTAATATTTCTATTTTTGAAAGCATTCGTACTTTGCAGCATTTTCCCCACACCTAGAATCATAGAATCATATAATTATAGTGATGTAAGGGACCTCTAGGGTCATTGAGTCCAACCCCCTGCTCAATGCAGGATTTCCTAAAACCATCCCAGACTGTTATCTGTCCAGCCTCTGCTTGAGGGGGAGAGCTCACTACTTCCCTTGGCAACAGATTCTACTTACTGATCGCCCTAACGTTCAGGAAGTTTTTTCTAATATCTAATCTGTATTGACTCCCTTGAAGGTTCATACCATTGTTTCCAGTCCTCCCATCTTGTGTAAGTGAGAATAGAGACAATCCCTCTGCATTTTGACAGCCCTTCATATACTTGAAAGCTGCGATCATGTCTCCTCTCAGTCCTCTCTTCTGCAGGCTAAACATTTTTAGATCCTTCAGTCATTCTCTGTAGGACATGTTTCCCAGACCACTAATTATTTGGTAGCCCTCCTTTGAAGTTGCTCTAGTTTATCAATGTCATTTTTATATTGGGGTGCCCAGAACTGGACACAGTACTCTAGATGAGGCCTGACCAAGGTAGAGTAAAAAGGAATAATTATTTCTTGTGTTCTGGAGTCTGTGCTCTTCTTGATAAATCCTAGGATGGTATTTGCCTTTTTTGCAGCTTCATCACATTGTTGATTCACGTTTAACCTGTGATCAACTAGTACGCCCCAGATCCTTTTCACTTTTGCTGCTATTCTGCCAGATTCCTCCCATCCTGTATTTGTTTTTATAATTTTTCTTACCTGCCTGAAACTTTTGCACATTACTGTATGATGTCTTCCTAAAAACAGTGAAGGATTGGTAACCCTCTGCTCTCCATGGTCTCCCGGGTTTAGACTGTCCCTTGGTCCGTTCAGCAAAAGCAAAACCCACCAAAGATGAAATCTTCGGCTGAATAACAGCTGGAGGGAAGTAGATTCTCCATCTGTAGTTTTGGCGAACAGGAAAGCCTTGGGCCTTTTGTGCTTACCTTTATTCTAGTTTAGCAAGGTGGTCGGAAGCCTCCCTTCCACACGCTTAGACGGTTTAACGGAGTCTTCCTGCCTCCTGCTACTATACTTTTTCAGCACAAGATGGGGCATAATCCAAATCAGGAAGTCAAAATGGCTTCCTGAGCCTGATTTAAACAGGTTCACTTGGTGGTCAGCTGCATCAAGAGGCACACAGAAGCATGTCTCTGTGGCCCAGTTTAGCACATCAGGCCCATTTGAGTGGTGCAACAAGGGACCCATTCCTGGCTGCCAGAGCTTTTGCGAGCCACCTCTGTAGCTTGTGTGAGCTTCAGCCCTGGCGTGGGGACTGAGCTGGGACATCTGTCACAGTGCAGATAGCCTTGTTCCAGTCCAGAGCAGTCTCTCACTACTTTGGGATGGATTGCTTGATCCCGATCAGCACAAGGTAAGTGCAGAAATGCCTTTGGTCGCATTTCCACCTCTGGCTCTGATATACCCAGACTTGGAAGACTTTTGTAAATAAAGTCCCTTAGGGTTTTTTTGTCTGAGCCCACTAGTTTATCAGTAGTTCTGAACCTCTTCAAGGGCCACAAATTGGGAGATCTTGGTTTGTTGGAATGAGACTGGAAATGTTTGGGCCCATTGTAGCAAGGGAAGTGCCAACCCTGTCTGAAGTGGATATATCCTGTGCCTCCAATATTTCTGTCTCGTATCTTGGAGCAGTAATTCGGTGACTGTGTTGCAGCATTCAAGTGAGTTCTCAGGAATATGTGCATGACAGACCTTGATAGGGAACAGCAAGGAAAATTTCTTCAAGAGGAAAGCTGTTTGCATCACTAATTCAGGAAGAAGCTGGTTTTGCCGTATTGTGTTTGAAATGGTCTTGGATCTATGCAAGTATCTTACTATATTTGATCCTGGCTGCACTGTTATGTGACTGTTTTGGAAGCTGAAGCTTTAGCAGATAAAGAAGACAATTTAGCGGTACAATAATTATTACAGAAGGAAAAGAAGAGCTTCAGTCTGCCCTTGAAAATGGACTATGAATTATCCAAGTGCGCTGGAGCTAAAAGCATTGATCGATCCGTTTCTTGCGAATTTAAGCAAGTATGATTTTTACTGGACATGACCTCCATAAGAGAATGTCTGCTTGGTGCATCTGATGGTTTTGATGCAATCCTAAATTTATAGTTTACGATGGTGTAACTCACAGCTAAAATAATGAGGGGTAGATAAAGCAAGGGGTTACCTCAAGGTGCACTGCTGGTGCTGAATCTTTTTCAAAGATTGGCTGAAGTGGTGGAGCGAAGCTTTAGTCTGATTACAACATGGAGCAGAGGGTTGATTTTGCCAGTGAAAATGGCCCCTTCCAGCTCTATGATTCTAATATCTTTATCTTAGGAGAATTTGAAGTTTCCCTTTTCATGGCTTGGATCTATGTGCATTTTTAGATTACAGCAGCATAATTCTGGTTAGTTTAATACCAAACCATAAAATAAACTTGTAATATGTAACTTGCTGTGCTTTTAAGGACAAATGATTGGATAGGTGTTAATAGATGAAGGCTTGTCAGTATTTTTCATGGTCTAAATAAGGTTTGTACTATAGAGCCAGACTTCTCCCCTGTGGTACAGTTTCTTAGTTTCCCAAGAGATGTTTCTTCCCTCCCACAATTACACAGCCTTTCTATTTATCACCACAATTGCTTTATCTAAAATGCAGGATTCACAAGGCTTGTTCCACCAGCGACTCTGTGCTGAGCCTTATCAACTTTGTTTCTAGCTGGTGTTTAAGAAGGTTAAATGTTTATCTTCGTATCCAGCCCAGCCCAGCGTGTGTATCATGTTAGAACTTTAGCAGGGATTGTTTCACAAGCAGGTTGCCATTTCTTTGCTTCTGGGTCTTTTGGGAAGCTACCAAAAACAGTAGTGGTGATGTCATAGTAACTATGAAATTGGCTCAGTCGAGCCATAAATCAGAGCATGGCATTTCATCACAACACTGTATTTTAATGATATCTTTTTGTGCAGAAAGACTGGAGTCAATTGTCTGTATAAAAATATAAGTTCCCTTCCCCATTAATGTCAGTTTATTTGAATGACAACAGACAAAAGCTGTTTGAAAGAAATCCATGGAGGAGTTCTTCCCCCCCCCCCCAGGTGAAATGTCAAAAATTGATTATCTGTGGCTAAAAGCTAGTTTGGCACTGGCAGTGTTCCTTCAAAGACTTAATTTTTTCCCCTTAAACATAACACACAATTGCAACTTTTGTGGGCTTTTTTCAGGTGTCTGGCAGTGAGGGGCTTATGTTGTTTTCACAATCTAAGGGAGATGTTTTTACAGATTGGGTCTCACTGGAGAACAGTTGATTTATAGGGCGGGTGTGTGTGTGTGGAATTCCCTGTAACTGGCAGGCCACACATAGTCTGGCAACTGCTGTGCCCCATATATTTTATTGGTTTTGGAAAGCGCATTCTAAAGCCATACCAAATAGCATCCCTTGTGGTACCCTACAGCATTCAGTCTGATCCATTCAATTAGAATTGGATGCAGTTGTGACAGGATCCTCTGTGCACAGGAGTAAGGTATTCCAGAAGGCAATAAACAGCAATGAATGACGTAACAGAATCCTCCCACTTTCTGCTTTCATTCTGTTTTCATCTCTACTCATTATCTAAGAAATTCCCAGATGGTATCCAAATGTCACAGTCTGATGAGACCCCTAAATAGATTAGATCACTTGAAAAGAATGCCAAGAACTTTTTGCTTTTAAGATTTGAATATAAAAGGTGTGCTTGGGTCTGTGTGCTTTTAAAAATGCTTCTGTCCACGTTAGCCTGTCCAAAACAGCTATTAAAAGATAACTGTAATCCCCACCTTCCTCCTGTCCATCTGACCTAGACTGTAAGCAGAACTTGCTGGCCAAATTTAGGATTTTATGTATATCCTGCTTTCCTTTCTTAAGGCCTTAAGGCAGCAACTTTTTTTCCTCCTGCATCTATCCTCGCAGCAATGCTTTGATGCAGGTTGGACTAAGGAACCCAGAAGCTGTGTGGAATCAGAACCCTGGCTCCCCAGGTCCTAGCCCAGTGCACTAGTTGCTACTGTTGGTCCCCTATATCTGTGGAGGTAGGTACCAGGTCCTGCCACAGTTACAGAAAACATGGATATTTGAAACACTAGGAAATTGTGCTCAGTTTCCTATGATTTTGCTCTATTTCTGACTGTCCCAAGCCTTCAGGAAGCCTCTAGGAGACCTAATGGCACATGGGAGGGGGAGGCTGGTCCAGCTGACCACGGATAAGTGAAACCGCAGTTACCGGACCAGCAGATACAGGGGTCCAACTGTATATCACACTGTCTAGGCTTAAAACATCTGATACAGTCATTCTGCCCAATCTTTCTGGTCCTCCTAGGAAATGGTTTTCATAACATCTCATGTGACCTTTATTCTGGCCCTTTATATTCTGTGTTTTGGCATACAAATCTTTTTTGGGGACAGTATGCGTGAGGCAGTAAATCAAAAGCCTGCCATATCATGGTGCTGACCCCTAGGTTCTGTAGCACAGTTGATGGACAGGAGGCTCTGTAACTGGATGTTGCTCTCTCTCAAATTATATCCTGGTGTGATCTGAAAAACTTGGATTGTGTAGCATTTAGGGGGGAAAGTGTATGCACAGGTATTGATGTGCTCAAAGCATCAAGAGCACACATTTTTAGAACTTCATAATGAGTGAGTTGGCCCCTAGGTGAATTATGACTGTTAGTTGCCTTGTTCTCTTTGCCATACTCTGAAAATGCACTATAATGGGAAGTCTGAATTTCTTGATGGAAAAATAGGTCTGATGAGGACCCAGCTCATTATTTGACAGTGCATTCTGTAGGGCTTTTCCTGCCTGTCAAAAGTCCTAAATGGATCAGAAGCTGGTGGGAGGATCAAGCTCAAAGGCTGTTTGTGTTCCTACTAAAGAGGTTCCTACCTGGAGCAGTCCAGCTGGCCCAGAACAAGACTGTCTGCACTTGGATGGCACGCTCCAAGCCAAGCCCCATGCTGCTCTGAAGCTTGGTGGGCTTTGGAGCCTGCTGCAAGGGTTCTAACAGCCAGGAGCGGAGCCAGTGGCCATACGTGCAGATGAGCTCGGCCGGAAGAGCCCCTCCAATGAAAACTGGGTTGGGAGCTTCCTTTGAGGTTCACAAGGCTGCGCTCACCTGCACCAGCTGCCGCTGCTAAAAGCAGGCGGTGCGGCCGTTATCCAAAGTATCTGGAAGGGGCAAGTGTCAGATCAGTTTAGATTCCTCCCTCCATACATTGTAAAAAGTGGCCCAGAAGTACTTTAGCATGTTAAAGACAAAGTTCCCATTCCTCCTCTTATCCACTTTAAATGCCAGTAGATGAGTTTGGATTGTGAATTGTGAACTACCAAAGCATTTAAAGTAACGATGTGAAATGTGGTATTATTGCATCCTAGGATAACTGTTAACAGTGTCCCAAAATGACTTAATATGTAAGAATATATATTGCTTAAAATGTTTTTTTTTCCTGGTTGCAGAGGTTTCCTAGGATAGTTGACATCGATGTACGCAGAAAACAGGGCTGGGAAACAGGTTGCCCCTGCGTTAGTGACCAAAGATTAGATGAGCCAAGTGGAAGGGAAACGGGTGGGTGTTGTCAGTGCACGTATTCCGTGCGGTAATCCAAAGCAACACTCCTGGAGAGAGAAGCAGAATGGACGCAAAAGGAGGGCATACCGCTTTTAAAACATCAGCTTTATATAGTATTCCTGAAGCCTCCATTGTCGAGGGCTGCCTTGGCATTTTCAGAATGCAAAGGGGATGAGAGAGGCAGGTGGAAGGCTGTGATTTCCTTTGTTCTGAAGCAGGGTGTATGTGGCAAAGGTTCCTGTCACTTTAAGTGGCTCGGCTCAGATGTGTAACGGTAGAAAGACGGGTCGCATACAGCATTGATCGGGAGTGAGGTAACCGCAAACATCCCAGCCTCAAATGAAAAGGAATCCAGAGTCTGACCCAGAAAACAAGCTTCGTAACCGCTGTGCAAAGTGTTATTGATAAACACATGCCTGCCAGATTGAGTTCTCTGATGTCAGGCCGTAACTATGAGACTCTTTAGAAAGAAGATACGAGAGTGTGTGCACAGCCCTCCACTCAAGTTGCTATCAATCAATCAGCCTTCAGGCCTGTTTTCTCATGGATGAGGTGAAATGATCTCTCATAGGCTGGAATTCTTTCTCTCTCTCTCTCTCTCTCTCTCTTACTCCCTCCCTCCCCCTTCCCTCCCCCCCCCAAAGTTCATTCATCTCTTGCCCATCTATCACGCTCCATTTGGCTGTTTCTGTGCGGGCCATGAAGACCCTATTAAGACCCTCATAAGAATCCGTTTGGAACAGATCTTCCACACGGACAACCCCATAAGGAGCCCATGAGGATCTCATGAGGACTAAGTCCTGATTTAATGGGGTCTGCAGGCCCTTAAATCTGGATTTGTGGCAGACCCCTTTAATCACATCTTCAATCCAGTCTTCTGACATGAAGAGCGAATCGCAGAAGGTGCTTCTGCATGCATTTTGAACCAATGAGGTCCTGGGGCAGACCTAGTGGACGTGACCCCTGATTGATGTATACATGGCCCAGGCACGCTACGGTAGCAGTGGCCCTTCTGAATCGGGCCTAATGGGAGCCTCGGGATGAGTGCTGCCTTGTCCACATGGCTGCCCCACTTAGCACCCATTGCCATTGGGTGCTAAATGTCCCATGCGGATGTAGGGGTTCTCGCTATGATGTAGAACTAGTGGGACCGGATTTTTTGGGACCCGGTCCTCCTTAATCTGGATTAAATGAAGAAAAAGAAGAAGAGCTGGCTTTTCTATCCTCCTTTTGTCACCCATTTAAGGGGACTCAAAGCGACTGACAAAACTTTCTATTCTTCTCCCCACAAGAGACACCCTGTGAGGTAGGTGGGGCTGTGAGAGCTCAGAAGAGAGCTGTGACTAGCCCAAGGTCACCCAGCTGGCTTCATGGGGGAGTGCGGAATCAAACCCGGTATTCCCAGATAAGAGTCCTGCTCCTTAGCCATTAGACCGAAATGGCTCACAAGTGCAGAAACAGCCTTGGTTGTTGTTGAATGTATGACGACACCTTAGTCGATTTATACTTCCGCTGTAGATTCCTAATTAACCCCAATACTTCTTTCCTTCAATATGCCTAACCTGCCCTGTATCCAAAGGCCTCAATAAAATCACTATAAATATAGGTAAAAAGAGAGAGAGGGTTGGCCCCCAAGCAAAAACAAACAAGACAGAAATTCCACTCCTTTATACCAGGTACCTAAGTAATTTGTATTACACTGCAGAGTAGTTTTTATCTTAACATTTTGCCAGAAATCACTCCCGCATAGTACTTCAAGTTCTGATCTAATTTATTGTAATAATGTTGATCTCATTGCCCCCCCCTTTTTTGGTGCCTCCGAAATTGGAACAGAATGCTACAGATAGGAATATATTTCTGCGTCTGCTCAAGATGCAATTGAAATGCTTGCCCAGGGGGAAGGGGCAGGTTTCTCTTATTTTTTTTTTTCAAATACTTGTGAACTGTTGTGCACCTATCCATTTTTCTATGTGACCAGTGAAACAGCTGGAAACACCAAGAAACAGCTGGCCTCTTGGTTCAACCCTACCAGAATATTTCCCAGCATAAGAAATTTTTAGCAAAAGCTGAGTATTTGCCAACACTGGTGTTAAGAATTTGAGGACGGAATGCTTGAAGACAGCTTACTCTCTGTGTTTTTGTCAGCTTCTGTGTGTGAGTTGCAGTTATACTTTGCGCAAACATTAATTAGGTGGCCTTCAGCATTGAAGGCCAAAGGCTTACGAACAATGTAACAGTGATGGCTGAGCTTTAATTGTCATTAGGCAACGATAAGGACATCTGGGGCTCTGGAGACAGAGTGATTTTGGCTTGGCTACTCGAGCTTTCTACAGCTTTCCAATTTTTGTTTTTTTCAATCCAGGAAGTTGACAGCCTCTTCAGCACCACTTTGTGTGGATAGCACTCAGTTCCATTGTGACTCTCAGGGAGTTGCTGGAGAGAAGCACTTGCTTTGTCCTTTTGTCCCCATTTCCCCCCTTCATCTGGAGAATGGAGGGAAGGACATGTCCTCAAGAAGTTGGCAGCCCAAAACAGTTATAGCATGTCCAAAAATATAGCATTGTCCGGATTACACAATAGATTTGTGGTCAGAACCAAGAGTTTTGATCTAGTTAACAGCACCCATGTCTTCAGATGGCTTTGGGGGCTGAGGGTATCTGTGTCCAGGAACAGTGGTAAAAAAGGTGACTCTGAGTTTGGCATTTTGCTAGAAAGTTTTTTCAAAATTCTACTTGCTAGAAAGGCAGATGTGAATTTGACCTAGGAGGCTCTTGAGCTTGGCTTTAGGCAAAAGCTTTATACAGTTTAAGAGAAGCCAGAGCTTAAAAACCAAGCCAACATTTGCTTATATTGCTTGCCTGTTCTTGCACTGGGCTGTAGAAGATCTTTGGGTTCCTGTCTACTCTAGTTTCCTTCCAGTGGTTTTTCCAGGGAGATGTGTGATGTCTCATGAGTCACTACCATTAATTTTAGTGTAGCACAGTACAGATCACTTAAGTCCTTATCGTTTTGGACACTGGCTGTGGAATTTGGATTTAAAAACGTCTGAAGTACACCTATAGAATTTGTTGTCCGTTTTGCCACCGGTCTGATCTGCTACTAATTTTTGGTGTGTTTCTACTTGATATACAAAACAATGTTAAAAGAAGATTAAGCAAATAAAAGTTAAGCAAATTAACTCTACTAGTTAAAACAGCAGTGCCTCAAGACCGAGAAGGGTAAAGCTTCTGAATAACAGTTATGCCCAAGATAGCTAGTGCTCTTGCAACCTGCAGGTGGACTTTGAGAAGTCATCCGACCGGCCACAGTCATTTTAGGAATGGCACACTAGAATGACGTTTGGAGTAGCAGGGCTTTCCTTAGGTTTGATGGCATTTCTCATGGAACTATCCTCTTGCCTGTGAACTTCTCTCAACCAAGGGTCTCTCTAGGCAGGACGTTTTTCCCCACTAGTGTGCAGCTTTTGGAACACAACTGTCCTCAGTCCCCTCCAGCACACTTAAGACTGAGAAGATACTAGTCAAGAAATCCAAAGAGTCAGGTTAGTAAGAACAAATCTGTGATTAATATGACTTCATGGAAAATCATTTGCATAGAATGTGAAATTCTCTAGAAAGTTAGCACATTTACACGGAAATGATTCCTTTTTTGTACAGATGTGATGAATGCCAGTCTCACATTCCATGTCTGTTTAAAACAAGCAGTGATATTTGAAGATACATTAATTACAGATTTTAATTACAAGTTGATGGCTTCTTAGTCTCTTTGTATTTGGAATTCTTAGGTTTTGGTCAAGCCTTGAATTCCTTTGCACCTATAGTTCAAAGCATCTGGAGTGCAAGCTTGCAAGGATTTCAGAACAACCTTATTACCCTTACATCAGAGGTCTTCATCTGTCCTATTCTGGACTCTTGAGTGAGTCCAACAGAAGACTTATATTCTCTCCCGTCTTAAGTAGCCTTGCCGTCTTGTTCATTTCTTGGCTCCGGTCTTTGAGGAACCACTCTTGCTTGCTCTTCCTTTTTCCATCCTATTTGTGGATCTCTGCACAGAAACTGGACTAGAAACAATGGTATGAAACTTCAAGGGAGTCAATACAGATCAGATATTAGGAAAAACTTCCTGACAGTGAGGGTCATCAGTCAGTGGAGTAGGCTGCCACAGGGGGCAGTGGCTTCTCCGTCGCTGGGTCCATCATTGCCACACGAGGTAGTGGGTTCTCTCCGTCTTCATGCAGAGGCTGGACCTACATCTGACTAGGATGGTTTAGGAAATCCTGCATTGAGCAGGGGGTTGGACCCAATGACCTTGGAGGTCCCTTCCAACTCTATGATTCTGTGTTCCACATTGTAACAGTGGAACTTTCAGGGGGTTCACAGCTGCTCATAAATCTTCTTAAATGTGTTTCTAGAACACCATGAACTATAAAATATGTGTTACAGAAATAGTTACTTTGGTGGAAAAAAAAACCCTAGAAGTTAGGGAAAGGCTGCTCGCTGTTCCTAGACTGTAACTCCTAGCTGGGAGTAGAATTCTGGGAGTTGTAGTTCAGGAACACCTGGAGGGTTGCAGTTTGAGCAGCCCTACCTTAGATGGACCCTGCAAGTTACATCCTCGCTATCTTGTATCTAATTGGATTTCTGTCCTTCAGACACCTACCTTAAAGGTCCCTTCATCAGTTGTTCCCCTTTATCATAAGAACATAAGAGGATCATTGCTGGATCAGGCCACAGCTCAATTTGTCCAGCTTCCTGTCCCACACAATGGCCCACCAATTGCTCATGGACATACCACGCAGTAAACAAGGGCAAACTTTCACTTGCTGTCAAATCCCAGCAGATGGCCTTAAAGGCATCCTGCCTGTCCCAGCCTAAAGGATGTACCTAGGCATCCATTCTAGTAGACTCTGGTTCTCTTGGTAAAATTCTTCCTTCTCTCATTCATACAAACTCAGTCCACTCATCTCTTTCTAATCTGTCTCTCTTGCTCAAACACCCATCTGACTGGGCAATCCCAGATGGAGGTGCAAATGCTGCAGTGGGCCACTGAGCCTTCAGTCAACCAGACTCCCCCCTCTTCTGATGAACCTGCCCACCCTGTGTTAAGGAAGATTGCAGGGTTTGTCAATAAGAATTTTGACACAATTTGTTTGCCAGGCTTCTTTTAGTGCCAAGTTGTGGTACCACAAGGAGGAGGAGGAGGAGGAGGCTTTTCTACCCCACTTTTCTCACCCGGGATCCCCAGATAAGAGTCCAGCTCCCTAACTATTAAACCAAACATTTGCCTCGTTGTGTATAAGTAAAACCATGTTGTGCAAAGCCATGTTATGTAAGGAATGCTGCTTTTCACTGTCCATGCCTTCTTAATTCTGAATTTGCTCTATAGTTGTAAAATGGTTAGAAGCCTCTAGTCTAAGTTAAATATACACAGTTCTCACCTAGCATATGTTGCTTAGGTAAAAGTAATAACCGTTTTGTAAAGTCTAATATATTGTTCATTGCATAAGCTTTTGTATTTCTTTAAAATATTCTAGACTATTTTTATATTGAATTTTGAATCAGTTTATAGTTACATTCTAAACAAAGTTAAAAGCAATTAAAACACTATATAAAAGCAATATGCTTCACCTAGAACTGCTGAATTCAATTTCTTTCTCCCCAATTCCCTGTTCTCTACCTTCCAGACAGTTTATCTGCATTTGAATACAGGTCCTTCTAAGGTTGTTAAAGGAATTCTTTTCCTCCGTTGGGTTTTCCCCCTTTCTTTACTTTGGACTGAACCTGCCAATGTTTTCCTTTTGTCCAAGGGAGGGAAATCAGTACTGTTGACCACAAGCTGACTGTTGGTGTACAAGTGAGGCAGCCGACAAGCGTAGAGTAAAATGTTGCTTGCTAATGATATGTAAGGTTTACAGTGTACTGACCATTCAGGAACTGCAAATAAAAAGAGGAGGCTCATGGAATTCCCCTTCAAAAGTTGTATTTTAAATATTTCTAGAATAGGCTGTGCTCTGTGCTTTTCCAGGGTTCACTGTAGAGAGAATGTCCAAGGAGACAGATTTTTTTTAAAGGCCACTATAAGTTATCTGTGGCCAGTTTAGAAAGAAGGGCAAGTGTTCCTGGATTCCATTAACAAGGCCCTTAATCTGCCCTTTGTTCTCGTGGGCGTGGCTGCTGGTGTCTTCATAGGTAGCATGTTCTTTGGTTAGTTTGCAAAGTGGGTTTCCTCCTAACGGGGCAACGTTGGGCTCGTCTTTTCTTGTACTCTGTCTTGGCATCCCTTGGCTTCTGAGGGTTTTGGGAACCAACGTTCTGTTTTCTCCTCCAGATACACATCCGGAGATGTGAAACTGTGGGACACTCGCACCTGGGACTACACGGCCCCTGTCCTGGAACAGGAGCGCGGCTCACTTGAGCCTGGAGGCCGGCCACACGCCTCCTTTGTGAGGATAAACAATTCACTGGCTGTGGCAGCATTCGAGGATGGTAAGTTAACGTCGGCGCTTTCCTAATATTGTTTTTTAAAAGCTTTCTGAAAATGAAACAGCTGTGCCCAGCTTTTTGTGACTCTAAGCCTTTCTGTACACACACACGGATGTGCTTACACTTGTTTTTATATGGAAAACTTGGCCAGTAAACTGCACCCCCTCCCCCCCCCCCCAGTACATTAGAAGGCCTTGGATTGTGATGCCCATTAAAACTGCTATTTTTAATTCCTCCTGGAGCTGCTTGCTTGGGGAAATGGTGCCAGGCAGTGGCTTAGCCAAGCTTCTCTTGAGCAAACAACTTGCTTTGGCCTATTTCCTTCCAGTAAAGGAGTTAGACTCTCAAGACAAAGAATTTTAGTCTAAGCACAGTAAAAACAAAATAAAGCAAAACACCAATAGCAAAATACTTAAAGGACTTTAAAACCCCATACAGATCTGTCTGGTAGAGGGTAAAGTTGAGTCTAGAAGGGCTCTGACTTCTTCTAGGGATATCTTCTGGTTTTCCTTGCTCCTTCCTTTAGCTTCTCTGCTCTCTCTGCTGCCCTGTTATCTTTGTCTCCTAATTCCATTTTCCTGTTAAAAGCAACAGAGAAGAGGGGATGTAGCAGGTGTCAGAATCACCAGCCCAGGACCTATTCAGAAGAATCCAGGCAGAGAGACAGCACCAGTTCTGTGCTGCTGCATTTCTTGGTAACAGAAAACCAAGGGCCAAGAAGGGGCCAAGGCATATTTTGAACTACCATTTTCCCCAGTTCCAGTGATCTCAGTTGGTTCCAGCATCCCAGTTGCAGTTCATGAAACAACCTACAGTTTCCCAGGCATCTTTTCAGCATACCAAAATTAGCCACTATAAAGAGAGAAAGGAGAATCTGTGTTGAAGGCCAGCAGGCGCTGCTGAGACTGGCTCAAAGGGTTTGGGTGGGTTTTTTTTTGTTTGCTTTTGCAGAGGAATCAGTGGAGCATCGCTGTCAGTGAGAGTTCCATAAGTTAGAATCCCATTAGTTGCTCCTAATTGTTCCTCTGGCTCTGTGATGTCATGATGTGGCCTCAGGAGACCATGCATGTGCAATGATGGAGACCATAGGTGGGCAATACTTAACCCTGCAGGTGGTGTTGAACTTCCATCAGTCCTATGCACCATGGCCTATGGTTAAAAAAAACAAAGAATTGTAATTAGCAGCAAGTACAGAGACACACGCTTTAGCCGTTCTTGCTGTGGGCAGCATGTGTGATGGCAGGGGTTTCCAGTGGATTCACTTTTTCCCATTCATTTCAATGGCAGAATCATATTCTGTTTTTCCGTGTTCTTTGTGGAAGCAGTGACACAGAAGCCTTGGTCCTGACCACTTAAGACTTTCTACTTATATTTGCTGCTTCCAAAAGATATTTTGAGCAAACCAACGCTTTTAACGGTACTGCTTCCAAGCCTGCTCCTGCCTGTTGGCTGAGCCTCCCCGCAAATACCTTGAGAACCAATTCGGTGCAGGCACAAAACGTGCAACTGAGATGCTAGAATTGGGAAGCTGTGCAGTTTGCCCAAGTGCACTAAATAAAAAGGAAGGTTCCCTTTCTTTTTTTCCCTTCTCCTCATTTTTTAAATTAAAGATATACAACCAGAATTTCATTTAAAAAAAAACCTAAGCAACCTAGACTCTTTTTTTAAGTGCATTTTCTTGGTTTCCTTCCTGTCTTCCTCTACTTTTGAATGTGCGTGACCAATACAGAGAAGCCATCTGCTAGATTTAGGAGGTAACAGTGTCGTTCTTTGTTGCATTGTTGCTCATCAAATTCATTGACGCAGCACTGTTCTCTTGGTCTTGCACTGGGCTCAAGCAGCGACGCCCTTGGCAACTGATCTCAACAGAGAAAGCCAACAGGCTACTCTGACTCTTTCAGTTTTGGCCTTGCAGTCTGCCAGATGGACAGTTGGTTTGTGGATCACCCCGGCCGTTGCATTCTTTGCTTCTGCTTTTAGAAGCTAATGCTAAAAATAACATAGTTCTTGGATACAAGAGCAGTGGAGGTGAACATTTCAGAGGTTCTGCAAACTTCTGTCTTTATATCTTTTTTAGGAAGCAAAACAGGGAAATCTGGGGAAAATTGAAGCAGAAATGGTCGTTGTTTTTATTAATTGTCTTGCATTTGTATTTCCCCGTCCTTCTCCCAATGAAGGTTATTAGTCAGGATAATCTTGTCAGTTTCAGTGGCATAATCAGGTCTGAAGAGAGAGCATTGGTCATCATCCAGTAGTTCTTCAGGGCTTCCGGGTCAAGGTGATGTATAACCAGCTGGATGTCTCCTTTCCTCGGTAAGGCATTCACCACACTCTGAACCAACCGGATCACACCACTTTGGTCAACTGTTTTCAGCCAAAATGGTCCTAGGTCAAGAGAGCGTGTTCGAGTTCCTGGTAGCAGCTTCTCTGCTCAGACTGCAATAAGTGAAACTGGTCCAAAATAACAGAATCATGGCATTCTCTGAATATTTCCTAATTATGGCATCAAATTAGAGCAATTTTAGTCCTTGCAGATGTGAAAGATCTGGCCTCCAAGAATATCAACACTTCTAGAGATCACCCAGTGAATCTAAATCCT
The DNA here is from genome assembly GCA_023333525.1 of Aspidoscelis tigris stejnegeri. Lineage (NCBI taxonomy): Eukaryota > Metazoa > Chordata > Lepidosauria > Squamata > Teiidae > Aspidoscelis > Aspidoscelis tigris. The sequence continues at coordinate 9,327,575 of JALMGA010000022.1, forward strand.
GGATAAGAGATTTTTATTTCATTTTTTTGCACAACACATCATTAAAGTCTGGAGTTTGCTACCTTGAGACTTAGTGTGGGTTACCAGGAGGTATTTCCTTTCAAGGGCCAGCTGCTAGGAGACTGCAAGCAAGGCAGGGTGCTCATGTCCAGCTGTTGGGGTCCCTGTTGGCCATTGCAAGAGCAGACTGCTGAACTGGGTGACCCACGGGTCCAACTCACTTCTCTCGCATAATATGGTTAGAACATTTGCCTTGTGAAAAGATGCAGTGGTGACAGCAAGCTTCTCTCTTTTTGCTGACCCTGCCATTCTAATGTGAGCCAGTTTGGTCTAGTGGCCAGGGAGCCGGACTCTTATCTGGGAATACTAGGTTCAATTCCACCCTCCCCCACGAAGCCAGCTGGGTGACCGTGGGCAAGTCACAGCTCTCTTCTGAGCTCTCACAGCCCCACCTACCTCACAGGGTGTTCTGTTGTGGGTAGAAGAACAGAAAGTTTGCCCCTTCAATGGGTGAGAAAAACGGGGCAGAAAAGCCAACTCTAATAATAATAATAATAATCTGGTTACCTGTGTACAGACTCTTAGAATCATAGCAGAATTTATGCTGCCTACACTAGCTTATTTCCTTCCTGCTTCATCATCCATAGCTTATTGGAGTAATGTAGCTCTCTGAGAGTGTTCTGTTTCAAGGGCTTCCCACACCACTGTGGAAAGGTATTGCTGCTTTGAGTCCAAATTTCATCAGTTAGTGATCCATCAATGACAAAAGGTTCAGTGTGGATCCACTGTTCACTGCCCCCCTTTGTGACAAAGACTGTCTGTGACACATTGAGAAAGCCCAGTGATCGCTGTTTAGGCACAAAGACCTGAGCTGGTCTACTGGAAAATAGTCTCAGCATGGTTGTTGTGGAGTGTGGTCATGGAGGAAGTCTCTAGCATGACATCTAAGATGGTTTCTTCCAGCTCAGACAAGGAATATGCTGGTTGATGGGGTGGGCAGTTTGTCAACAGAATCCGACCCAGTGTTATGAGCAGCATTTGAAGCTATCTGTGAATTGGGAATGGCCCCGAAAAGAATGATCATCTCCAAAGTTTTCTCAGTGTAATTCATCTGTATCTTTGTTTGCAAATTAGCAGATTTATTAAGTTTTGCAGTATAATGTGTTGCCTGAAGCCTCGATGATAATAAGTTTTAGTTACAAATCTGAGAAATGGAAAGGAATCCACTTAACATCCTCAGGAACCAAGAGTGGCTTTGGTTGGTTCCCAGGTGGTCTTTTCCCCAAGTTATTTATAAGGCCAGAACCCCATGGGTGCAACATCTGCTCTGCATCTTGGCTCTTTGTCAGGAGGCCCCCCCATGAAGTCTTTCAGAAGGGAGATAAGGCTCAGACTTTTGATATTGGCATACAAAGGTGACCACCATTGAAAACAGGAGCTCTAATTTTTTTTCTCGTGTGGGATGCCTTCTAAATAAAACAACACTGTAAGATGTCAATCCAGCATTTTTTGTGATGCTTACAGAAATTAGAAGTTCTGTCAAGTCAGATTATTTTTGCAAAGTGATTTGATTGGAAAATGCACAATATCAAAAGAACCAACTTACAATGGCCCTTTCTGCACTTGGCCTTATTCCGAAATGTATCTCACAGTATTGTGGTGGTAACAGCCAACCAGCCTGGGTAGCTTTAAGAAAGGCTTAGACAAATTTATGGAGGACAGGTATATCAGTGGCTACTAGAATGGATGCCTAGGTACTTTCTCCAGGCTGGAGAGACAGATAGGATGCCTCTAAAGGCCATTTGCAGGGATCCAAGAGAAGGTGAAGGTTTTGCCTTTGGTGAGCCACTATGTGAGACAGGATGCTGGATTAGATGGGGTGTGGTCTAATCCAGCAGGCCTTCACTGATGCTCTAGAACGGTGATGGCCAACCTATGACACGCGTGTCACAGGTGACACGCCAAGCCCTTTTGGGTGACACACATGGTCACCCTGGCACCGGGGCGTGTAGTGCTTGCTTGTTCTTGAAGTGTACGAAATACCAACTTTCAATTGAAGATTTAGCCACAAAAGTCACTAATGTAAAAAATTATTTGTTTTTGCTTTTAATAAAATCCATATATCAAAAATATAACTTTTTTACCAGAGCTACAAATATCACAAAATTATGGATATTTCTAGATGTGACACAGCACCCGAGTTAAGCTAGGTTTTCTTGCGAATTTTGACACACCGAGCTCAAAAGGTTCACCATCACTGCTCTAGAATCTTCCTGTTGTTGGGAGGATTTGACTCAGTGGTTAACAGAGATTTATGTCGTTGATTAATGTTACCACAAATTATATTATAGTGGGTTTCTGTAGTGTCAAGGAAATATATGGCAACCAACAACCCAGTGGATGGGAAACCGGTATATCTATGTTTGCTTGTGTCAAAATCTGTCTAGAAAGGTTTTTCTAACAAACACTGAGAGAGTGTTCTTTTCAGCAACAGCTGCATATCATATAACAGGAGAGGGGACAAAGGCTTTGGTATCCTCTTTTGTGCTTTTTATGGCTGAATATATTTTTTTACAATAGATTGTAGCAGCATATACAATCAAAATATTAATAAAAAAGGGATGCAATAATTTCACACAATCCAACATAATCAGCTTTGAGACAGCTGCCAGGGTTCTAGGAGCCCATTTCAGCCTGAATTCCAACATCTTTTGAGTGTGCAAGAGAATTTTCTCATTATTTATTTCCTGTATTGTATTTTGTATTTACACCCATTGCCATGAGATCCTTTGAAGTGTTTCTCCACAAAAACAAATCCAAACATAGCTCCCACTCTAGGGAACTCCTCATGAGTCGGGGGGGGGGGGGGGATGTACTAAAATAATCAGGACTCCTGATCAGGTAAGCCTGAGTGGTAGCGTACATACCTTATATATAGAATGCCCAAAGGGCCCTGTAGGTTCAGCTATTCTTGCTTGTTTGTTTCCAAAATAAGTCATTCTTTGCCCCCATGTTTAAATTTAAAAGAGAAGATAGGGAAGGAAAGTGAGTCAAGGGGAAGGAGGGAATGCAAAGGCCAATCAAAGCTCTTTTTCTTAGTTTCAAAAAGTTTCACACTGTTCATTTCAGCTCTGTGGAGATTGGAGCCCAGTGGGGTTAGGAAATACCTCCTCCCTTGTCTACCATAGCAGTCTAGCTCAATAAAAAGATTGTGCCTGAAACAGCATCCACTGAGAGTTTGGGTCTGCAGATTAGAAGCCATCTTGGCCTGCCTGTGCTACTTCTTCCCATCCTCCTCTGGAGCTGTGAGGAGCTGAGTTATATATGTATAGAGTGAATGGCGATCCTTCGAGGCGGTGCCACCTTGTTTTACCCATCGGGGGAGAAGGTAGGCGTTTGGTAGCCAAATCCACAGTTGTGATGCTTGAATTCCAGCTGACCTGTCTCCTGTTTTCTTCTGCCTCGTTTCTGAATGTCAGCGCTGGCGGGTTTCCAGTTTGATTTTTCACCACTAATTGCCTTTCACGTTGCCTCACCTAAATGAATCAAATCAAAATGCTTTTCCTGGAGCATTAGATAAAGCAAGGGAAGGGTTTCTGGGTAATGAGCAGATGCTGCTAATGCAGGGATTGGGGGTGGAGGGAGTGCGTACCAGGCCTCCATCTGCTCCATGCTTGCCTGGTTCTGGCATGGAGCCGCCGCCTTGGGTGGCAGGAAATGTTTGCTTTAACCCGCTGCCCTCGAGTTCTGATCTTCACTCTTTGCAGTGGGGGAATAGGATGCAGTAACTCCTCTTCAAGGCTGCATTCATGCAACAGAGGCCAGTGAGTTCTTGTTCTCTTGCGAAGATCAGTAATCTGAAGTAGTATTTTGCAGCACCCTTCTTAGCAACCATCGACTCATAAAATGGTGTCTTTTTCAAGTTTCCAGTTTGGTATCTGTATCATCTGTGGAGTGCTACAGTTAGACAGAATTAACAGACAGAGAGGAGAACACACAAAGAGCAGGCTTCAGTAGCATCGCACCCTCTTCTAACTGTGGCCAAGCCAATGCCTCAGCATGAGCACTTTTCTTAATTCGGGATCTCTAGCATCTTGTCTTCAGGGACAAGACCATTTCCAGCATTGGTTCTAGAACAGAGCCAGCTGTTGGGAATAGTTGTGGTGAATTTATCTAATCCCCTTTAAATCTCTTCAGGTTGCTAGCCATTTCTTTGCTTGCAGTAGTGAGTTCTGTAGTTTCAGCTAGGCATTGCATGATTAGAGAGCCAGGGTGTTTTTCCACTGTCAAAAAGTACCCATTTTTGCACCCATTTAGGACCCATTTGGGTTTGAGCCGGATGATCCCATTTCTACCACGGCACCCATTTGGGACCCGATTGTTTCCACTGCACGGGGGAAATCCGAATCTAATGGGTACATTTTGGCCTTTAATCCAGATTTTCTGTAGACCCCATTAATGGGGTCTACAGTTGGGTCTTCTACCAGAAAATCCGGATTAAATGGGGTCCAGAGGAGGCTAGGGGGAGGGGATGCACCCATTGCCCCCCCCAAACCTAGGCTCCGAAGTCACTTCGAAGTCACTTTGAAGCCACTTCAAAATCACTTTGAAGTCATTTCGAAATCTGTGCAAAATAGCTCCAGAGTGCCTCTGAAGTCTGTGCTGATCTTCGGAGTGAACTTCTAAGTGACTTCTAAGTGACTCCGAAGTGACTTCAAAGTGAATTCGAAGACTGCCCCCCCTGCCCCCCAAAACACCTGGGGTAATGGACTGACCCCTTGTGGGTCAATCCGGATTCCCCACATGGGTGCAAAGCTGTTTCCACAGCAGGGATGTTAGCACCCATTGCTAATGGGTGCTACACCTCCCGTGGAAACACATTGGGTGCTTCCCTTAATCTGGATCTACTAGACCCGGATTAAGGAATGTACCCATTCCTTAGATCCGGATCTTCTTAGGTCCAGATCTAAGGGCTGCAGTGGAAAAACACCCTCAGGCTCTTATCTGGGAATACCAGGTTTGATTCTGCACTCCTCCATGAAGTCAGCTGGGTGACCTTGGGCTAGTCCCAGCTCTCTTCTGAGCTCTCACAGCCTCACCTACCTCACAGGGTGTTGTGCTGTGAGGAGAAGAATAGACAAATTTGTCAGCCGCTTTGAGTCTTCTTCTTATTCATCCTGAATTTTCCAACATTACGAATGTAAGGGGATCCCTCTAGATCAGGCCACAGCCAATCTAGTCTGGCATCTTGTCCCACCAGTTGCTTTGGGGCCTCAAAGCAGAAGACAAAGACAAACTTTCACCTGCTCTTAATTCCTGCAAATGACCTTGAGGGGCATCCCACCTCTCTCTCCAACCTAGAGACAGTACCTAGGCATCGACACTTTCCCCACACTTTCAGCATTTATAGGGTACGGTGCTATCTATGCATCTTAAAGGGGGAAAGGGGAAACAGTGCATCGCCGTACCAATTGTTTTAGTTAGAAGGAGTTCAGATTTTATGTTGTAATTTCAGAGCAAGTCCAAAGGAGCGCTACCAGAATGGTTAGCTGTCTGGAACCATGTCCTATGAGGAAAGGTTGAAGGTTCTAGGAATGTTTAACCTACAGAAGAGAAGACTGAGAGAAGACATGATCACGGTCTTCAAGTACCTGAAGGGCTGTCACAGTGCAGAAGGATTGTCCCTATTCTCAGTTACGCAAGATGGGAGGACTAGAAACAACTGTATGAAACTTCAAGAGATTATATATTAGGAAACACTTCCTGACAGTGAGGGCGATCAGTCCATGGAATAGGTTGCCCCAGGAGGTAGTGGGTTCTCCTCCGTTGGAGGTCTTCAAGCAGAGGCTGGACAGACATCTGTCCTGGATGGTTTAGGAAATCCTGCATTGAGCAGGGGGTTGGGTGTGATGACCCTAGAGGTCCTAGCTCTATGATTCTATGGTCTGTATGGTTTTTTTTTTAAATATACTTTTGTTTTTTTAAAAAACTCACTCTGTGGTTCTCTTGGCACAGGAATTCATGTGGTTTGCTTTTTGCAGTGGTCTGGCCTGTAGGGATGTGCATGAATATGTGTAACATTCGGAATTCATATGAATTCGGACATTTGAATTTGAATCAAATGTTGGCACATTTGAAGATTGACATTCGAATTTGTGCCTGATCTAAATGTGGTAGTGGGGCAGAAAACTGTTCTTAGCTGGATAATGCACATTTTCAGATTATGCAAAAGTTTACAAAATTCACATTTTACAGTAACATAAATTGCAAAAATGTGTCTTTAAAAAGGATGTACAAGATGTAGTAGATCTATGGGTGTTTACTTTTCCCTTCTCTCAGGTAGTGGTACCTTGAAATAAGAGTTGTAGATGAAACAAACATTGCATCTCTCTCTTTTCCTGACGTGCATACAGGATTTCTATCCAGTGTTCTCTTTTTTGTATTCTCACATAATATTATCTAGTGGTTCAAAATGTATTTTTGTTTTATTGGATGTGGATTAAAAAATAAATCTGCATTTTCTTGTACAATAAGTAGAGCAGTGTGCACAGTGTCTTTGTTTTTCATAGAAGCTCTGCAAATAGGCCGATCAGAGCAGGGGTGGGGGGATATCATCAAAGGTGTCAACTTTTGAGTTTCAGAAATAAAAAGTTTAAAAATTAGGAATCAAGAGAGAAGTGTTTTCTATACTATAAATTAAACATGTGTCTGATGGTCGCAGTAGTTTTTTCCCCATTTTCTTTTGAGGGTTAACTTGTAGCTAGCTACTATTCTCTGTGTTTTGTTTTTCAGAAACAGTTTAGTTGTTATTTACCTTTCAAACAATCTATGTAATTACCATTATGTCTCAAACTAAATTTGGATAAATCCTTCTCCAAGCGCCTTATGGCTCCCGTGGGACAGTTTTATTTTGGACTTTCACTCCTTGATGGAAGCGTAATTGCAATTTTGGCTCTGGCTGCATAAAACAAGGTGGCTAATTGTTTAGTTAAATAGATTAATTTAAATATGCATCCCTAAAAAGGCTCTTCTGATGGTTTTTGCTTCAAAAGGAGTGCATTAGATACCTCCTGAGATTTATGGCATTATTTCACAGGACAGGAGTGCTTCCAAGATGCTGAAATAATCTTTGCTGACACACATATAAATTACAATTTCTAATTTGTTTGGATTCTATTTCATGATCAAAGTGTCACTTGGCTTCCTTGGAGATGTGGGAGAAGCATTTGCAACCTACCATTGGTAGCCATTCATAGCTTCCTGCTGGGAACTTAATATCAGGAGCTCTCAAACTGGTCCTGCACTTACTCCCAGTGTTCGACTCCCGGCATTCCAAGCCAGCTGGCACAGAATGCTAGGAGTTGTTCAGGAACAGCTGGAGAACCCCAGTTGAAGAACCACTGTTCTAAACAACTTTCTGGATTGGAAGCTTCCTTGTTTGCTGATTTAGACTCAGAAATGACATACAGTTGGACCTCTGTATCCCTGGGTGATACATTCCAGGTCCTACCACGGTTAATAAAAAACTGCAGATTTTTCAAATGCAGAAAATGCACTAAAGTTCACATCAGTCCTGTGAAATCCCGTGAGATTTCACAGGAATCATGGGAAATATTGCCTAATTTCCTGAGTGCCCCAGGCCTCAAGAGAAGCTCCACGTAGACCTAATGGCACCGGCGGGGTGTGGGGGAGAGGCTAGTCCGGTCACCTTAGTCCAGCTGTATTCCGCTCTGGATGCTGCTCACCTAAGCTGAAAGGCTGTGGACATTGTGTGAATGGAATAACAACTGCGCCATTGCCCTGTGTACACAGTGAGGCTGAGATTGCTGAAATTCTGTACCTTGTAAAATTCCTAAGTTGGGAAGTTTCAACACATACAGTGAGAAAATCTGAATCTGAGGAGTGCCAGAAATTGAAGATGTAGCCCACATTTTACTAAATAACGGTTTATACGTCACGTCACGTTCCCCCCCCCCCCGAGAAAAATATCTAATCCCATTCCTGGAAAACAAGAACTACTGGCCTATAAATGCTAAACTTCTCCTTCTGAGGGGTTCCAACCCATCTATAACTAAATGGGGGCCCACCCAAAATACCATACACAGACTGGGACAAAATGCTGGGTGGTGGTAGTGGAAATAGCTGTAATCTTGCTAAGAACTCCAGTTAATTTTAACTTATTTTAATCTGTATGCATTTTTACTATATTTTGTTGACTGATTGTAAAACTCCTAGAGAAGCTTATAAGCAGGACCTGTCCCAAATACCACCGGGTCATCCTTTCTAACATGAGTTCAGGATTCTGAATAGTAAAGAAGAGAAAAATTAGGGTACTTTCACCCTCCCCACCATACTAGGTAATGACTCAGAAAATGGGATGTGCCATTCAGGCACTTTTTAAAAATGGAGAAGCCACTCTTGTTTCCCTCAGACCAGCTGATCATCAGATCCATTTGATTAACCAAGTTCAGTGTTTAGAGCCCCAATATAGTAGGCTTGGGCAGATCAGTGCCCAGTGAGACTTTCTCTGGTGCTTGCATGAGAACCAGACCCTGATAGGGACCCCCTGCCCCAAAATAGGGCCCCCTGGCCAAACGGGCTTGCCTGAATCCATTGTGCCTTGCTATGAGAACAGTTCATAAAGTCCCTAATGCTATACTGCAAACACACTTTTGCCAAGATAAGGGATGTAACAGTACCGAGAATGGTGTCTAAAGTTCATGGAAGGAAACTTAATCTTTCGTTTGATCCAACAGTGTTAGAAGGATCACAGTAATGCTTATTAACATACTAAATGTCCTGCCTCTGGGAGGGCAGCTAACATGCTAAATTAGGAAGTAGGTGGACTATGAGCCATGACAATTGCAATAAACGTGTATTGTAGAATTGTGCTGCATTGACACAAATGTAACCAACCGTATTATTTGTAAGATATTATTTGGCCCTCTATCTGCTGAACCGGTAACCGTGGATTCACTCATCCACAATTGGCCAGACCAGCTGCCACCCCAGAGGCAGCATCACACCCTCCTCAGAGGCTCAACCAACACAACTAAAATGGCTGCTCTCAGGTGGGAATTGCGAGTAATTGTGTTAGGTTTCCCAAGAATCATGGGAAACTTTGTGACATTTCCCAGTGGTCCAAATATCTGCTGTTTTCCCTATCTGCCGTGGCTTTTGGAACCTATCCTCTGCAGATTTGGGGGTAGGCCTGTGTTTCTTTCAATATGGATGAAGGGAGATGAGTCTTCAAGAGCTTTATCCTGGTTTCCCTTATTGCTAACAATAAAGAGTGTTTATTTTTCGGTGTATCATGATGAGCATGAACCCAGAAATTGGGCTGGGGCATCACAAACCTGCTGAAGCACTATCACCTTCTGGAGGATGCATTTCTGCCCTTTTCACTCAAAGCATTTTCAAGTCTTTGCATAGCGTTTAAATTCCTCCTGTACTGGAATTTCTTCCAGGTTGAAGTAACAGCATCCATTTTTAGTATTTTTAAATATTTTTGTCTTGCTTGACCCATTTTTGTGACTGGTGCTCACTTTCTCAAAATTCCTCATGAAACCTGTAAGCCCACCAAAGTTGGTTGATCTCAGTCTCTAGGATGAGATCACTAGGATACAGATGACCTCTGAACATCAAAGGCTGAATGTTTTGATGAAGATTTCTTGGCACATAAAGCAACTTTGCAATAAACAGCATATTTTGATGTTTCTGGATGTACAGGGACTATTAAAGTATGGAGCCTGATGATTGGTCATGAGCCAATCCATCGCTACCGGCACAATCAGAAGGTACAAGCTCTTGCCCTTTCACCAGAAGGAGCATCTATTGCAACGGCGTCTGCATTCCAAGTCAAAGTGGAAGGCGCTAATGACCAGGGATACTGGGGGACCATCGCAGAATTTGAAATCCAAAAATTGGTAAGAAAACATTTTTACATACAACACATTGCTGGGTAGTAGAGTCAGATCAGGCAAGAGGAAGTAGTTCTTCATCCAGAGGGTCATAGGTCTATGGAATTTGCTGCCAGAAGTGGTGGTAACAGCAGCCAGCCTATATGGCTTTAAGAAGGGGTTCAACAAATTCCTGGAAGACAGGTATACCAATGGCTACTAGAATTGATGCCTAGATACTTCCTCCAGACTGGAGAGACAGGCAAGATCCCTCTAGGGCCATTTGAGAGCAGTGAAGGTTTTGCCTTGTTTTCTGCTTGAGATTCCCATAAGCAATTGGTGGGCCACTGTGTGAGACAGGATATTGGACTAGATAGGCTTCGACCTGATCCAGAAGGGCTCTTCTTATGTTCTTAGGACGAATAGGTAGCCTTCAAGAAGTTGCTGAACTCCATCTAGCTGTGATGGTCAGAATTAGCTATCTCAGTATCACACCCATCCAAATGTGGTAAAGATTAACTTCAGTTTTACCACTAGACTATACTAAACATAGGCTTTTTGAACATATGCATTCCCTTTCACATCCTCCTGTGAAAACCTAAGTCTTCCTTTCCCCTCATAACTTGTTTGAAGGCTTAAGCGTGGGATGAAGTTGACAAGTAACGGAAATATTTTAGTGGGGGAAAGCCCAAATAAAGTTTTTTAAGATGGTCTTAATGCAGGCCACATTCAGGTCTCAAATAAAAATCCTGTCCTTTCCCATCCTTTCTTGTTTTTTTCTCTCAGCTGGCATGCTGCTGCATAGCCACTGCATCCCAGAAGAACCTACCTATAATGCAGGTGCCTGGCAAGCCTCCAAAGGGAGGTTGTTCCAAGGACTGGGGGCAAGCACAGGGAAGGCCCTCTTGTGTGTCCCTGCACCTTGCACCTCTGAGAGAGGCGGAACTACAAGAAGGCCTTCTCCTTGAGATCTCAATTCTTAAGCAAGTCTACATGGGAGAAGGTGCTCCTTCAAAGAACAAGGACATCTTTGCATTTCATTTGTTCATTCATTCATTCATTCATTCTTTTTTTCTTCCTTTTCCATGCCCCAGCCCCTTGACAGCTGTTCCTAAGAGAGGATTAGTTGGATTTCCCATCCGTTCTGACCTTAGAAATACACATACCACACCTTCAATTTATCACCCTGATAAATTTATCACTCCAGACTTTTGCATGGACTTAATTTGATTAATTGATTTTTTAAATCACTTTTTTCCAGCCTCCGCCCCCCCCCCATTCTGTTCTCTGCCTCCAGACTTTGCCTTTGAGTAACCATTGTTTATTCCTTTGTTTTTCCTGAAGCAAGAATTCAACCTAGCCCCTCCATTTCTCACATTGTTTTTCTTTTGAAAGCAGATATTCGAAGCAAACTCTTATCGAGTTGATTTTGAAACCTGCTAATTGCTTTGATATATTTATTTATTATTTACTTAAGAAAATTTTATGACACTTTTCATTTTTAAAAAATTCAAAGAGGTTTATAGAACATTAAAAACAAGGGTAAAAACAGTAGTTAAGACTAATTAAAAACTGAATAGGCCAGAGAAGAAACACAGTAGCACAATGAGAATACTAAGAATTAGTGATTTCCTCTTTCCTTTGGTGTACTGAGAAATTGGTCACAATCAAGGAGACTGGTTCCTTTTAAGTTTTTGTGCCTGATGTATTTCACTGCCCGGCTGGCTTTCCCTGTTTGACAGGATCTTTTCCCAGTCCACATATCTGATGGCTTAAATTAGGGGAAGGAGACATTGGCTAGGAAGGGTGTGTGAAAAGAACTTTTCATGGTCCTGTGACAGCTGCTCATGAGCAGCCAGCCCAGTCCTTTGCTGCTCTTAATCCAGTTCCAAAGTTCGGAGACTGTTACTCTGCTTGCAAACTGGCATTGATGAATTAAACCTCGCAAATTAAGTTAAATGTTTGATTGGAAAGGATTAACTACCACCGTGCTTGGTCGCTCCATTGTGATCAGTGGTGTTTGTGCAGTTCATTAGTGGATTGCATGCCATATTAATGGGAAGATGGATGTGATTCAGATTTCCAGGTTTATGCCCCAAAATGTCATAGAGGCTAGGTTCTTTACAGATTCAGACAAACCTGACAAAGACATGCCTGATATTTCTGGGCACTTCCAAGTGTGGCAGCCGCTCCTGGACCTAAGAAATCCCTTGGTTCCACGTGAGTCCTTATGAGCAAGCAGTCCTGCTCTGGCAGCTCCTCTGTAGAGCCACGTGCCACCACAGACCAAACTGGGGACTTTTTGCATGCAAAGCAGATGCTCTTCCACTGAGCTGTGGCCCTTGGGAAAGCTGAAGTGAGCAAAGGGAATGGAATAAAAAGTGAGAACTGAGGTGGGGAGGGGAAAGCTAGCAGATAAAGTATGCTGAGACGGAAACCCTGTCACACAGTCAAAGTCCCTCAGATCATATGAATCCTTGCAGGTTGATGCCCTCTGCCTGGTCCCTCAGGTTACAGGCCACCCTGTGGCCATTGCAAGTGCTGACGAAGAGGTTTACCTCCTGAAGACAGGGGCGCTGACCAGGGTCCTGCATTCCATCTATGGCCAGCCTGTTACCTGCCTGGACGTATCAGCCAGTGAGGCAGCGTTTGGAGTGAAAGGCTTCAGCCCAATGGTTAATGAAACTAATAAGGTAATTTAAGCCTTTTGGTCTCTAAAATACTCTCTCTCTCTTAGAGGGAAAGCTCTGATCTCTCTAACGCAATGCATTTGTTGACAGTTGAAGTGATAGAAATGATTTCTGGCGTGGTGTGGCTGCCATAGCTTGGTGCCAAAAAATCACCCCCATAGCTAGGAACTGCCATTCCTAGCTCTCAAGGGTGGGACGGCTGCAAAGCTTTCACCATTGGGGGGGGGGGGGTGTTTAGATCTAGATCAGTGCTGTCTGTGTAGATTCAGCCCTCATCTCCCCAGGGGTCCAGGCCTGTAGATCTGGCTGAATCTGGACATACGGATCCAGATTTTTTGCCCTGCAGACCTGAAGTGTTCCTTTAAAACAAAGGCTGAGGCAGTTTTGAATAGTTATCTCAGATTCACTAAGTGAGGTATATTTCATTTTCCTACTGAGACCCAGCCAAGGGAGCAAAGGGTTTTTGTGCAGCAGAAGACCTCTAGGGGGAACTGTCTGTCTTCCTAATGCTGTATCTGTGCTTTATTTTCAAGACTCTTTGGAAGATTTGGTGTCTGTAGGCATTTAGAACTTTATGGTGGAGATCAGTAATCCCAAAGGTGTCATTCTCCTGCAGATATTTACAGGTGTCACAGTACACCTGTTGTAAACATCCCAAAGGAAATTACATCAGCAGCTTTGTGGAATGTGGTTGGTATGAGTGCTTTTTTCCACATAGTTTATTTATTCCCTTACAGAACCTAATTCTGATGCAGCCTTTCCCAGCCCGGTACCCTCTAGCTGTTTGAAAGCCAAATCCTCTGATGATGGATATTGCAGCAGTATCCAAAAGCTCAGATTATCTGGCTGTTTTTGCACTAGCAATGAAGACCTCATTAGGAACCTGATAGGTACTTGATTGGTACAGAACTGTTACATACCGTCCGTACACAAGACCCCTCAAGGACCCCATTCTCAATGTGCTGTACCTGCGAAATCCAGATTTAATGGGGTCTTTGGGCTCTTAAATCCATGTTAATGGTCGACCCCTTTAATGGTGTCTTCAATCCAGTCTTCCGCTGTGAAGACCAGTTCAGAGGGTGCATGTCCGCACATCTACCAGAGCAATGGGGCCCAAGGGTGGGCTTAGAGGTCCCATTTGCAGCAGGGCGGCTCACAGCTACATACGCCTGCACGTCCTGTGTAGCTGTCTACAAAGCTGAGCAGAGGCTTCATAGCGGCTACGTAGGCCGCTAAGAAGCCGTGTCTCTTCACCACACCTGCTGTAACAGGACGTGACCCCTGATTGATGGCTACACTGGCCAATCATGATGTGCCACAGGCAGACCTTCCTACCTGGGCCTAATTGGAGCCTTGGGATGGGTGCTACTGTGTCCGCATGGTGGCCCTATTTAGCACCCATTGTCTTCGGGTGCTAGACGCACAGGGCCCTCACCTTGGTTCAGAATGTCAAGGACCGAGTTCATTGAGGACCACTTCTCAAAGATCCAGATCTTCTAAATCCAGATTAATGGAGGTACGTACAAAAACAGCCTCAGAAAAAGCCTGGAACACGACATAACAGTCCCAAAAATGCTACTAACAAGATTCTCCTTGTGATGCTTGTAGTGCTCACCTGCTTGTTCACCTAGCCTAGCCAGGCTTGTGAGGTGAAGTTTCATGCACTCCTGTGGCTTTTGCTGCTGTTAGTCTAGCCAAACAGCGATTTGCATGTGCCTGTTCCCATGTTGAAGACATAGAAGAGTTGGCTTTTCTAGCCCTCTTTTCTCACCCTTTAAGAGGACACAAAGCAGCTGACACATCTTCTGGTCTTCTCCCCGCAACAATCACCCTTGAGGTAGGTGGGGCTGTGAGAGCTCGGAAGGAGAGCTGTGACTAGCCTAAGGCCACACAGCTGGCTTGGTGGAGAGTCCAACATTCTACTAAAAGATCAAACTGAAGGATATGTTAAGGCTGTACACTTGTGTGGTACGGCATTTGTGAATTGTATTCCCAGGGATACTCCCAGGATTATAATAAATCTCAGAGAGTGAAAGGATACCTGCTTTCCCTCGCTTTCCCTAACTTGCAGCCATTTGTCTGTCTAAAAGTTTCAGGGTTCATGTCAGATAGATATGGATTGTTGTTTCAAAGGAGCGAGGGTCATGTTAGGTCTCAGAGAACGCGGCTGGTTTAATCCCATTTGTGCCATTGCCCTTGTCAAATCGATTTCCCTCTCAGCTTCAATTTTCTCATCAAATAATTAGGACTGTATGTGTGTTTTACTTTTACAAGAGCACTAAAAAAAGCACATGAAGTATTTCATGGGCATATTAGGTGCTCAGCCACCAAATAACAACCTTGTTTCAAGCATTAGAAAGCTACCCAAGCAATCAGTTTCTGCACTGGCTGGGGATTATTACCTGGACTTTCAAACGAGTATCTTTTCTAGCTCTAGCTGCTGTACATTAGGTTGAACATGTTTTTTGCTTCATTTGTAAGATGGACCCTGCTACTGTGGCAGCCCCCATGCCGTGGAGTAAGCCTTCCCCCAGGGTTATGCCAGGCTCTACCTGGGACACACTTGCCTCTTCCTTCTAGCCTTTGGAACTGATGTGGGTCTGCAGTAGATGGGCAGAGGGTTGGGGGCATTGAATCAGGGAGGAATGTTATTTTATTGTACTCCATTTTAATATTTTTATTAATTTTAACCAAATGATGAAGGACAAGATAGAGTTGACTTGAAATGACCCCTGACCCGTCTTCTGTTAGTAGCCAAGGTTGCAGTCCTATTCACAGGTATTGGCTGAATGGTAAGCACAATTTAGATTTCTGAGCCTCAGCTTTTCTAACTCTTTAACGGTTTGGGACTCAAGAAAACCATCAAAATTAAGTAGTCTTTCACCATCATAACCGCCCTTGGGCTGGTATGTTCTTAGCCTCAGTACTTGCCACCTCTAAAGTATGGCGTCACCTTCGGCTGAGTGTTTGTATGACTTTGTAGGCCAATGTTAGCTTGGGCAATTGCCTGAAGACCACCTAGTGAATTTAATGATGGAATGGGATTTTGTTCCCAGCACTGATTGGTAGATCTTAAAAATTAACTGGGGAAAAAAAACAAGTAAGTCTCCCCACCTCACCCCAAGGCCTGGAGCACCCACATCTTATGTTTTTAGAAAGCCAACATGTTTGCATCCTGAGCAAAACTGGGACATAGATTATTTGGGGGGCTCCCAAATACTGCTTGGTGAATTTAGAGTCTCCCAGTTGTGTTTTGAAATCTTCTGGCATGCAGTAGCCCATGGTTGGTGAGCGGCACATCAGCATGGAATCTAATCAGAGATGGGGCTGAAGGAACTCAGATGGCAGGGTTGGTTTCGACAAGAACGCTGCCTTACTTGGCATCCATGTCCAAGCTGACATCACTCTGGAAGTTAATCACTAATGACTCTCACAGCAACTGTTCCCTAGACATGAAGAAGCTTTGCACTAGTTGGTAGTCTAGCTCTAGATTGATAACTACACATATTGGCCCATTTTTAGCTTTATTTTGATGGGATAGAACCCTCCCACCACCCGCTTGGCAGTGGTATTTCATTTTGTGCTTTCTGGGCAGGGATCCTGCTCACTGTTGGCATAAGCGGTGGATGAGAGGGAACACAATTATCTCGTCTAGGAGACACTGTGTTTCTGCCATGTGATTAAATCATGTAGCCCTTTATTTTACATTTATTACCAATAAGAATTTTGGTCTGCCTTTTAACTAATTAGTAGAATTAATTTTGAGCATCTGTGGAATCAATCAGTTTTAAGAGCTAAAATATTTAAGAATCAAAAGTTAACATTCATTATTAAAACAATTTAAGGCTTCCTCTTTTGTTCTATTTCAAAGTAACATACTACGGTAGAACAAAAGAAGCAAAACAGAAATGAGCAAACGGGTCCATAATTTCCAGCCCTGTTGCCTGAAAAATTGCCTTTTGTAATTTTTTGTTGATACACATCAGTTACTCAAGCTGGGTGGTGGTGTATTATCTATTATTTTTTCCCCAAAATGTTCTTGAGGACTAGAAACATAGTTCCAGCTTAAAATAGGATTTAAACTCTTCAGAATTGGGGGTTTTCACTGGGCAGAGTGATGTTAACTGATGCTCTGGTATCTTTTAACCAGCCCCTATTTTCCCCATTAATATTTGCACATCAAATTTGTCAGGAAGAAGAGTAGAAGAAGGAGAGTTGTTTTTTATACCCTGCTTTTCTCGCCCTTAAGGAGACTCAAGGTATCTGACAAACCTTCTATTCTTCTCCCCACAACAGACACCCTATGAGTTAGGTGGGGCTGTGAGAGCTCAGAAAGAGAGCTGTGACTAGCCCAAGGTCACCCAGTGACTTCATGGAGGAGAGCGGAATTGAACAGAAAGACTATCGGAGAAGAGTCCAACACTCTAATCATGAGACCAAACTGGCTCACAGGAGCGTTTAAGACCCTTGGTGTGGTCATCTTAGGGCGATTCCACACTGGCTGGTGTGCCAGACCTGCAAGCATACCTGCAGCCTCGCTTCTGCTCGCTGGTGCGATCACAAGGGGGTCCCTGCTACACCAGTGTGATCACAAGGGGGTCCCTGCTACACTACTGTGCTTGCTGGTCTGACATGCCAGCCGGTGTGGAATCGCCCTAAGATGACCACACCAAGGGTCTCGAGTGCCACTTTGGCCTTGTGGTTAGAGTGTTGGACTCTTATCTGGTGGTCAGTTCCCCTTACTCTAACCCCATAGCCTGAAGGTATGCTGAATGATCCAAGTCACTAAATGGCATTTTTTCCTCGGCTGTCTTTGTGAAAGAACAACTGCCGTCCTTTCCTCATTTGCCTTTGTTCACAGGTTAAATGACTTTAGTGACTCCTTGCCATTTGTTCATTTGGCAGGCTGTGTTCAGGAAAGGTCCATCACCGAAGCAGCAGGAACTGCAGGTGCTTGGCAGGGTTTATTTCCAGCGCCCAGGCTCACGTCTGGCTCTGCCTGGCGAGGATGGCTCTCAGCCTTTAAACATGGACTTGCAACATAAATTATAGGAGGCACATCTCACTGGCCCGGAACCAGAGTGTCGTTGTTTTGTTCTGCTTAAATGCTCCTCCCATTAATTTGTGTAGCAGTGCAGATACGCTCCTCAGGACCAGGACTGTTGCCTCATAGAGCATTCTGGGAATCTTGGAGTTGGAGAATGGACTGTTCTCTCTTATAAGGTTGCATTTCACAGGTATGTGCTTGGTCCCCAAGTGAGAACAGTGCGTCTGTATTTGCCAGTGGAAAATCACCAGTCGGATGTCATGAAAGCCACTTTCTCCCCAACATTTTAAGAAACGGAGCTTTCCCTGTATTTTAAGGCTTCTTTTTTCCTGCCTTGGAGCTACAGGACAGTGGAAAACCTGGATGGTTGTCAAAAAATTACATCATGTTGGAATAGACGGCATCTAAACTGTATTAACTGTTTCATATGACCCACCCATTTTCTTTTCCACTTGTGGCCTGTTCAAGGCACATTTATTTGTTTGTTTCTTTTTCAGGTTTCCATCCGAATTCCCATCTTACCTTTCTTGTCAGTCTTCCAAATCTTAGCTCATCCACTCGTTTATTATCAAACTCACATGTTTTTCTATTGGTCTATGTATTGGTCTATCTATGAATGTTTTCCAACTAAACACCTCTTTACTGTTGTTCATTAAAAATTCCAGGATAATAATAAAATTACAATGCTGCAATAATAAAACTGGAATAAAATGAGTTCCTTAAAATAATAGAAATCAAACTAAAATAATGGGTGGCTTTCAAGCTCCCAGTCCCAAGAAGAAGGCTTTTGATTCCTTATTAAGGAACCCATATGTGACGGTTTCAGGGTACAGGCTGCAAACTGCTTTGCTTGCTGTCTTTGCAGGCTTCTAGCAAGCTGCATTAGACCGCCCCTTTTGCAAACAGCTTGTTGCAAGCCCTGGGTTTTGGGCTGCAAAAAGGGCGGGAAATCCTGTGCGGGCCTGAGTGCAAGGAGGGAAAAGCTGTCCGGGGATCTTAGAGCTGGAGAGGGCTAGAGGAGGAGTTCCCACCAATCAGGCATGTGGAACAGGCACCTCTATCAGGAGTTTCCAGCAACATTTTATTGCAGCAATTTTCCCTAGAAGGTGTCAGCCAATCAGGGCCACAGAAAAAACATACAAAGGAACTCAGATTACAGCAGACTATGTCTTCATGCTGGGACAAGAGCCGAAAGGAGAAGAAGAGCTGAATCCTGAAGGAGCCGGACCAGTAGTTGACCAGGGGTCTTTTGACTGGGAGATCTTGGAGGAAGACTTTGCAGGCAACTGACCAGTGGGTGATCGGTCAAGCAAGGATGGACTGGGCCTTGTGATCATCCAGAGCTACATTCTAGTTCACTGTCTAGGCTCGGGCTGAAGCAGAGCTGGTCAGGAGGGTGGAACCTGGAGAGGTTTGACTTTAAAGGTGAACAATTTCCCTTTAGAGGAAGGGGAGCTGACAGGCTAGGAAGCTGGTAACCTTAAGAGACTCATAGACTTAAACCAGTGATGGCAAACCTATTGAGCTCGGTGTGTCAAAATTTGCAAGAAAACCTAGCTAAACTCAGGTGCTGTGTCACTTCTAGAAATATCCATAATTATGTGATATTTGTAGCTCTAGTAAAAAAGTTATATTTTTGATATATGTATTTTATTAAAAGCAAAAACAAATAATTCTTTACATTAGTGACTTCTGTTGCTAAATCTTCAATTGAAAGTTGGTATTTCATACACTTCAAGAACAAGCAAGCAATACATGTCCAGGTGCCAGGGTGACCAGGTGTGTCACCCAAAAGGGCTTGGCGTGTCACCTGTGACACGCGTGTCATAGGTTGGCCATCACCGACTTAAACCAACAAATACCTGAACCTTATTTTCCTTTCTAGTATTGCTTGTGTATAATAATAAGCCTGTTTTAGTTTACTGTTCAGACCGCTTGCTACCCGTGTCTGTATCTTACACTGTAGTACTCACTCGGCCGTTGCACGAACTCAGCATCCTAACAGGGCCAAGCTACTCCTAGAGAGGGCAGGCACTTGCAGGATCGCTGGGGATCGTGACACCATAAAATACAGCAACCATTGGAAATACTTTTCCTAGGGAAACCCAAACACTCAAACCCTAGGATTGTGCAAAATGCTGTTCCAAATGTTCATTCCGTTTGGAATTTTATTTGTAACATTTTGGGGGGCTCTTATGCTTGCCAGAGTATGTAGGGAATATGCTATGTATCAATTATGCCTAGATACTACCTCAAGGGTGAAGAAAAAGACAAGATATCTCTAAAGGCCATTTGCAGGGAATCAAGACCCGAGTCCTTTTCGCACCAAGGCGGAGACGCCTCGGAACGCTTCCCCCCAAATGGGTTGAGAACACTTTCCCGTTCGCATGAGGGCAAGTAAGGAACGCTTTGAGAGCAGTTCCCTTACCTGCCAGTGCGAATGGGAAAGTGTTTGGGGAACCTTCCTCCTATGGACCCAGTGTGGGCAGCCCGGGTGCCTTCTTTCCCTGCGTTCCTGCTCGCTCCCGAACCCCAGATCGGGCTCCGGGGGTGGGCAGGAACGCCAGCCAAAAGCCCCCAACCCATCCCCAGGGTTGCACGCGCGTCTGAACAGGGCTTACCTTCTCCTGCAGGCCCGATTCTGTGTAGACTAGGCCGGGCTGTTCTGAGCATGCTTGAGGGGCAGGCCCATTGGCTGGGCACCGGCACATGCTGAGATGGCTGCTGTGACCAGTTCGGGAGCGAGCAGGAACCCAGGGAAAGAAGGCACCCGGGCTGCCCACACTGGGTCCATAGGAGCCAATGGGAGCAGCCCGGGGCAGGGGCCGAGCTGTCACAGGGAGAGAGCGTGGAGACAGTTTCAGAGCACTTTTTAGTGCTCTGAAACTCGAACACATGGAGGGCACGTTGGGATGCTTGCGGGTGGCCTGGAATGGATCCCGCCACCCGCAAGTGCAAATGCTGCGTCCCAGCGTGCCCTCCATGCATTCAAAAAACCCTTGTGCAAAAAGGCCTCAGGTGAAAGTTTTTGCCTATGTCTTCTGCTTGAGATAGCCCAGAAGCAACTGGAGGGCCACTGTGTGAGACCAGGATGTGGCCTGGTCCAGCAAGGCTCCTCTTATGTTCTATGATCTAGAGTGTTGTAGATAATCGAAGGTATTGTTTCCTCTTGCATTCCCAATAAACTAGGAATTTTCAAGACTCTTAGAATCATTTGGTAGTAGAAACGTTCTGAAAAAAAATGTCAAAGCCCGGTTTGATTGTAGCAGTAATGGGATTCCCAGACTATCATCACTGATCATTGGATGTCCTGGTTGAGGCTGCTGAGAAATCGGACCCGGAACGCAACTGCATTTGCAGAGATGCAAGGTCCCTGTTGCTGGATTACAGCAAGCCGGTTCCTTTGCTGATCACCACCTAAATGTGTGCCCTTTTGTTTCTTCTGTGTGCACACACCCACTCCATCTGCCAAAGGCCAGAGATTGTAGTTTGCCCAAGTTCTGTCATGAAGAGGTAGCATTAGACTAATGCATTGTCTGAACAAAAGAGAAAGCCAAGACATGAATAATTGATTTTGCTCTCCTGTAGCAATCAGGGAAAATGAAGTCCCATTTGCTCAGCCTTATTAAAAGCATGAGTGAGGGGGTGAGACGGTAAAGGTCGTTATGGGACTTGCAACATGGAAAGAATCGCCTGGCAAAATGGATGCCGTGTTTTCCTATTCTCTGAGGTCTTTAACTCAACAGCACGGCGAAGGCCATCTTAAGGCGTTTTGGGCATGTTGAATTATTTAGCATTTGGAGAGACAGATCTCAGCTTGGCTCTAGAAACTTTTTGATTTTTGGAGGCTGAAAGCTGTAAATTAGGAAGCTTGGCTTTGTTTGGTATATGCATTCAGTAGAAATTGTTCTTGGCAAAATGAGAGGTGTGGAGCGGAAAGCTCCCAATAATCCATTGGCTGCCCTCTTTTAACCTTTAGAGAAGGCATTCCTGCAGACTCCTTTCAACTTCACCCACAGATCATGTCTGCGAGGTGGTAAAGGCTGAGCCTGAGCTGTCTGTGATTATTGGTAGCCAACCTGTTTGGCTCTTGCCACATCTGTTTGGTAGAACATTGGCTCCCACAGCTGGTTATAATCTCAGTTGTTGCAGTTTTTTGGGCAGTTATGCCATGTTCTTCTGTGACCCTGGGCTTTCGGATATAGCTACAATATCCCTCTTCAGGGGATCTGACTTCTGGAATAGTCTAATACAGTCCTACCTTGGTAGCACCTGTTGACTTTGTAACTGAATGGAGGAGGAAGAGAAGACATCACTGGAGGCACTGGACGTACCCTGTCCAACCTCTTGGCTTGGCCTGGGTGTTCTGTTCCTCATCCTTTCCCCAGGGCCATGCCTGGCTTTCCAAAAAATCTCACTCTTGAGACCAGTAAGATTTGAAGACTGAAAGCAGCCTGGAGGACCCCTTTGGAAGAAGAAAGGTTGAATGTTTTCCCTCCCCCAGTTCTGCATTTGTTTTCTGAAGAATGTCCTGTTAAGCGTCAGAATGTTTTATCTTAACTTGTTTAGAGGGCGTGAAGATGTGACTAGGTGTATACATAATATTTAAGGCAGATAGTGGTGGCCCTTTGTGCTTTGTCTAGGGCCCTTTCTGCAGTGGCTCTTCTTCCTAATTATACCTCGTAATAGGGACCTGCCATCTACATGCCAGCACAGGCCACAGCAGGCCCCATCCTGGTTCTGCTGAGGCCACAGCATCAGCATGTGGACAGCAGAATCCTATTCCAAGATATAATTTGGAATAAGACCCGGTGCAGAAAGAGCCTAAATCTAGTCCCTGCATTCTCCCCTGAATGTATTACCGCCAGGCAGTACCAAAGCTGCTCACCTCTGTTTTATAGGTTTATGGCAGATACAAGATCACATCTTTCTTTCTGCTTCTTATGTGATAAATGCTATGGTATAGTAGATGGCTGTTTTGACAGAGGATGTGGCTGGTATAACTGTAAGGACAAAACCAGGAAGATTAACTGTTAGAGAAGAAGAAGTGTTAGGAGGGAAAGAAGCATGGAACCTCAACTGCTACTATATGCAGCAAGAAAAGAAATGAAAGGTGGCTGTGGCGTGATGGGATTGGGGATATTGTGGTTCAGTTCCCAGGGCCCTTTCTGCATCGAGCCTTATCCTGGATAATATACCAGAATAGGGCCCTGCTGTCTGCTGCGGGTGCATTCTATAGGAGATGCCACCCGGGACTTTCCGTAGTCTGCACCAGCCTGTGGATGGCAAGTCCCTATTCCAGGATATAACCCAAAATAAGGTTCAGTGCAGAAAGGGCCAAGGAGGCATTTGCTGCACAGTTTAATAACAGTAGAACGTTAATAGGGGAGAGAAGATAACTTCCCAGTTTCTGTTTTTTAGAATCTACAATATGATCGTTTTTTACGTGCAGGGATTTCTTTGCTGTGAGGCACTGGCCAGCCTATGACTTCGTTCTCTTCCTTCTACGGACCGAAGTAGTTAAGCCCTGAAACAGATTCCCCTGAGCTAAACAGGCTGCTGGGCTGACGCAACATGAAGCAGCTTGGTTGTCGTGCTTATAACCTGCTTTGATGTTGCTCGTGCAGCATATGAAAGTCTACGTGAAAAATGACAGTAGAAGTGTAATCATAACAATGCAGCCATCCGTCCCATCACATACAGATTTTTACTTAAAATGTGACCCCCTGTGCTTAGTGCAAAACTGTGGCTGGCCTGGTAAATCAGTTGGGGAAGCAGTGTGAATGTTTCCCCTGTATAATTTGCATAATGTAAGGTTTTCCATAATTGAACCACCATGTAATGCAAGGGAACAACTTTATACCCAGCCATGTTTTACGTTACACTAAAAACAGGATTGGGTGAAATGATTTAAAAATATGTGGTTGTAATGTGACACTTCTAGCCTTTGAATGCCACATTGAAAATATACAGTTTTGTTTCTGAAGGGGAGAGTGCGTGATAGTCATTTGCACTCTGTTCTGGATTTCTGGGTCACACAATAGCCTTGTAGTTTGGGGCCCAGTTTTGCTCTGGTTCTGGGCCCCAGCTGTCTACTCTACTGGCTTATCATTTCTCCGGAGAGGCTGGAGATGAGAACAAAGTGGGCAAAGCCCCAACATCCCAGTAGCTTATTGCTTGAGTCCATTCTCCTCCCCCGCTTCCTTTATATTTTAGTTAACTGATGAGTGAATAACCTATTATGTGCAGCAAGGTAGTTACTAGCACTTGGAGACTAACAGAAGGGTTGGTGGCATGAGCTTTCATAAACAGGTCTACTTCTTCAGGTGCTAGGGGGCCCAATGCTCTTTTTGAAGAAGTAGACATGTCTCCAAAAGCTCATGCCACCAACCCGTCTCTTGTGTGCTACTAACTGCCTTGCTGGACTTATCAATTTCTCTGATATTGACTATTATGTGCAGTGGGACTAGCATTCATGTGCATTTGCACAAAACTGCAGCGGTAGCATATCTCATAGCTGTATCACTGCCCATGCGTTCCCAGTCTGGCCATCTCCTTTTTTGCTACTTTGCCTTGCACCGCACTGGCCACAGTGGGCCTAGGCCACCTTAACCATGTATTGTTCAGATTGATGTGAACACTTATACCAACCATTTATCCTCCACTTTTCACGCTTCCATCTCATCCTGTGACTCATCACGACAGTTCGTTGGTTTCTGCTTCCAGAATGACAGGCCTGTTCGCACTTACCTCAAAGAGTGTTCAGCTGCTTCTGGGGAGTCCCATCCACAAAGCCGCTGCTGCCACCACCACCACCCGACAACTCCCTAAAGCTTGACTGGGAGCAGCTAGTGAGGTTTTGGTCAGTCAGTGGCGTTCACACCTTCTTTCAGGTGTGCACAGTTGCACGGTCAAGGGCCACGTTGCAGTTGCCGCGCTAACATCCAGGTGCGCAGTAGATATTGCCATGGCCGCTGCCATGCCAATCTGGCTTTGCTCAGCATGGCTGTCTCTGGCTGTCCGTTTCAGAACTGCACCAGTGTTTGAAGTGCGGGTGGTTCTCTCCGCACTCCGTCTTTACCTCATTGGAATGGTGTGACAGAATCATACCTCTTTGGTCTAGTGGTTAGGGAGCTGGGAATACTGGGTTCAATTCTGCCCTCCCCCATGAAGCCAGCTGGGTGACCTTGGGCTAGTCACAGCTCTCTTCTGAGCCTATGTAGCCCCACCTACCTCACAGGGTGTCTGCTGTGGGGAGAAGAATAGAAGGTTTGTCAGCCGCTTTGATTCCCCTTAAATGGGTGAGAAAAGTGGAGTAGAAAAGGCAACTCTTCTTCATTCCAGTGAGCCAAGTGCAAACAGGCCCTTTGTCTCTTACATGTGTTTGTGGACTAAGCCACTGAGTTAAGGGATTGAAGAGATGTGGCAATGGCAAATACACTCATCTAATGTTAAATAAATAAAAAAATACATTTAATTGTTTCTTGAAAGCAGACTTTATAGCAAAAACTCCAGATCAAGGAAGCAGCTATTCCATAATGTTCATGGGTAAAATTTTCATTTGTTCAAAGCTTAGTTCATCTCCAAAATCACCTAAGTGCCGAGTGTTGTAAGAAATGGTTGTGGGACGCAGTGAAATTAAACGAATGACAATTAGTAACAACATTATGATTAAAATACAACTTAAAAAATATGAAAGATCAACTGGATTGGACTGGCTGCATTCCACATTTTATTATCCAAACCAAACTTTACAGTTACTGTAGCGTATATGATCTGTGATTTGGGAAGAGGAGGGTTCCCTTTGCCTGGATTCTAGTCCTCATAACAGAAATTTTTGGTTCAGATAACAAAATGAGGTGGTATAATAAACACAGTTTGCCTAAGTGACAATCTTGAGATCAGTGTCAGGATGTACGGTGTGTAAATTGTGATGTCCGTTCATCATCTGTAGTCGGCTCTTCCTCTTGAAAATGGAGTTGTGGCTTACAAAGTATTTTCAAAAAGCATAAAAACAGCAGCAACAGGCGAATGAGCTGTAACCGTCAATCAGCAAATTAAGTCGCAGAAAGACTCAGGTTCTTCAGTGGAAGGAAACTTAAGCTAAACAGAGATTTACATCTACAGAGCTCGGTGGTTTTTTATTTGCTTCCCTCTCATCCCTGATCTTAAGTGATGTCATGTACTTTTGTGCTGTTTCCTTCCAGATCTTTCTGTACAACTTGGAAACTGGAAAGTGTTCAATACAACTGGGCAGTTCCTTAGGTGACTTTACCTGCATCAACCTGCGGGACAGTCCTCCATGCATGTTGGTGGCTGGAAACAAAGACCGGAGGTATGTCTGAAAGCAGGAGGGGAGCACCTCTATTATAGTTCATGCTGCTTTGGTTTGAAAAACTCCGTGAAAACATTTCATCCTCCTAATTCTCCTCCCCCCCCTTTCCTAAAGCCATTTGGTGGACGCAGTTGGTATATGGCCCTTCCTTCCCTCCCTCCCTCAGTCACTTGCAAGATGAGCTCAGCATTTTAAACTTCAACAGCAGCTGAAGGTGAAAAATAACCTAAGGGAAAAACGGCTTAAAACAATGAGCACTTACTCTGCCAAAAAAGCAACAAGCGCGTATGTTGAGCCGCAACGATCTCCTTCTGGAAACAAAACATGGACATTTTTCCTGTGAACGGCGTCCAGGTTCTATTTAGCTGATTGGCAGCTACCGTTTTATCTTCGCAGCCTGGCCCGTTCTTATATTGCTTTCCTTGTGCTTGGTGTCCGTTGCCAGCCACGGAAGCACTCGGAGGCTTCAGCCTGAAGGGATGAGGATTTTTTTTAAAAAAAATTAAATCTTTTGACATCTTATTTTTAGATTTGCACACATATAACCTATCATTTTGGAGGGATGTGCCATTCACTATTGAAATGGCCTGGGTGCATTGCCCTGCAGGGATGTTGCACGGTGCGGCTAAAGGCCATTCGCTAATCGCCCTCGCTGTACTTCGCCTTCTTGCACCCGTTTCCACACAAATACTGGGCTGTCAGACTGCAGATAGCAGCCTGGTTGGGTGTCAGATTGGAGGCATATCATCTGTACTTCCAATTTCAGGTTTCAGGGCTGCCAGGGTAACAGCTTGCCAAAAAAGCAAATGTACCAAAACCCAAAAAATACCAAAACACCGTGAAAGAAAAAATAAAGTTCTCCACTGAACTAACTCGTAGCCCAAGGAAAATGAAAGTGAGTTAGCAAAGAAAATAGGCAAGACTGAGCTCATGGAATCGTAGAACTATGGAGCTGAAAGCTGACCACAGGGATCACCTGGTCCAGAGGTTCATAACCCTTTTTGTTCTGCGGACCCCTTTGCCAGCCAGGTGAAAACCACTGGCCCCTTCTCAGAATGCAGCGGCAGATACGGTAGGTTTATGACACTCAACATCAGCATGTCTTTAAAAATAAAGATAAGCAGTTGATGTTTTTAAATTCAAAATTGGGAACCCCCTGAAATATCCCTGTGGGAGTCTGTGGACCCCAAGTTAAGAACCCCTCATCTGGTCCTAACCTTTGCAACATTCAGGAAGGCACATTAAACCATTGTTGAGAAGTGATTGGGCAGCATCCCCTTGAAACTCTAGAGCAGCAGTTCCCAACCTTCCTAATGTCGCAACCCCTTAATGCAGTTCCTCGTGTTCTGGAGACCCCCAACCATGGGGGTGGGGCAGCTTGGAGGGGGGAGGAAGGGGTGGCGGGAGACTTGTCACGACCCCTCTGAAAGGGTAGTTCGACCCCCAAAGGGGTTGCCGACCCACAGGCTGAGAACTGCTGCTCCAGAGGGTCTCTCTGTCTTTCCCTCATGATTCCATGATGCTGCTGAATGTGCTTACTGTCACAAGTACATTACACTGCCACAAGTACAGCAGCAGATCAGAGGGAAATTAAACTAATCTTTTTTTCCCCTCAAAAAGAGCCTTTGCAACCACCAGAGTGGGACTGATTCATACAGTGAACCTTTATCCGTGCAACTTTTTAAGGCAAGGAGGTTGAGGCCATATTAAACTGATCCACAACAGTGGTAAATATTGTGAAGGCTCTTTTCATCCACTCCAGTCCCTAGAGCATGTAAGACTACCGACAGAGCTTTCCCTGATGATCTTACACAGGCCTGTATGAGAGAATATTTTGGGTCCAAGTTGATTTTGGCCTCATGTATCAATAGCACCTTGAATTAGTCTCAGTACTGAACTGGCAGCCAATGTAGATTTTTCAAGAGCAGCTTAATGTACATTCTTCCTGAAACACCCACCAGCTGTCTTAGTGCTTCAGTTTGCAGTAGTTTCAGCTTCCAAATTGCCTCTGGTAATTCCAGTAATTTGGTCCGGAAGTCACTAGGAGTCACTGTGGCCAGGGTGTCTCTGTCCATAAAGGGCAGTAGCTGGAGAATCATCCAAGGCCATCAGTTGTTAGAACCACCTTGGAAGTTATACTCCTGTCTAGAGGAGAATGTTCCCCCACTTCTCCATATCTGAGAAAAAACTGTGACGGGACAGGAGTGAAACCACAGTGCCTGCAACTTTAGACTTCTGAAACTGTTCCAGTAGGACACTAACATGCATATGAAAAAAACAAAAAATAGAAAGATTAGAGAAGAACCAACAAGAACATACTCCTCCTCTTCCAACAAGCCATCAGCTAGCATGATCAAGGCAGTTTCAGTTCTATTGCCAGCCCTGAAGTAGGTCTAAACACTATTTTTTTCCAAATGTGCCTCCAGTTGGGCTGCCATCACCCCCTTAAGCACCTTGCTTGAGAAAAGTGGATCAATATTTCTGAAAATTTCTTCAGAAAAGAGACCATAAACGAATGACACTTATTTCTCCCAAAAAGTAGCATGCGTCATTTCCTGGATGCTCTACCAGGCATATCATTTTACTTATTTTGTTTAATTTTTATACCCTATCTTATACCCCACTTTTCCATCCCCATCAAGCTGAAAAGCAGAGTAGTAGTAGCAGTAGTAGCATCATCATCATCATCATCATCAGCAGCAGCAGTAGTAGTAAATAATACCAAACAAAGGCATGGCATATTTTGTTTTGTCTTTTCTTGTGTGGTGTCTTTTTTGTAAAAAGGCACCATCTTCATAATCATCATTATCAATATTATTATTAATGATAATAGTAATACAAAACCAAATAAAGATTACTGTGGCTGTGAGGAGTCTTCTGGTCCAGTCTGTTGCCCTGCCCCCAGTCCTTTGCACATCCCTCACTGAGAATCAGCAGCAGCATCCTAGGTGGGCAGGAGGCTTCCAACAGCACCTTCTTCTCATGCTCCAGATTCAGTATCGCTAGCAAATATGCCCCCAAGAAATGTTCTGCTGGGTACCAGGGCAGTGTGCCATTATGGGACAGGTTCGTATATGGGATAAGAGGATTATCCAGTGCACCAATCATGGTATTGTAATGAATGTCATAAGCTCAGGGTTAGAATTCTGCATTGTAAGAGTTTTCGGGCTAGCCTTTCTGCTGATGGTCATCTTGTCTCCAGGCTAGGTGGCATCATAAGTCTTAAATTAATAAAGATTTCCGTGGTGTAAGCCTGTCCCATGAAGTATACATTCCATGTTTACTTATTGGGTTTGGGCAACATGGTTTCCTTTGTCTTGCAAAATAAGTCTTATTCCTTTTTCCATACGTTGTTGGGTTTCTATGCTTGGGGTCTTGGGGAAAGTCCCAGGCTGGATGTAAAACAACTCTCTTCTTCTTCTTCTTCTTCTTCTTCTTCTTCCTCTTCTTCTTCGTAAAAAAATAATTCCTTTTTTCCGTGCCCATTCTTCCAACAGTTGGCTTCTTTGGATGATCCCTAATAATGTCTCTTTCTGCATTTTCTGTACAATGTGCAAATATTCTCCTTTCATCCCTGGAACTCAGAAAGGGTCTGCGCACTTCCTTCCCTCTCAACTATCCTTACCTCCATTCTTTTAGACAGATGAGATGATATGTCTATGGTTGGACGGTCACCTCTTGGATCCCAAGGCTAAGTATGGGTTGGAATCCCAGGCCTCTCCCTTTTCATTCTTAACCGCTATGGCAGAGTACTTCTAAAATATTTTATGTAGAGGTTGGAAAGAGCAGCGAAGCCTAGATTCTCAGAACCTAAATCATACCCCTGTTCTTAAATGCCATACTGCAAGATGTGATGATGGCAGGTTGGAACAACAGGCGCAGTGCTGGTAGCCAGAACCCAAGTGATGGGGCTTGTAAGACTCTTTCTAAACAACTCAAAAGTCTCTTTGTTTTCCCTGTGCATAGATGCCTGGAAGCTGGGTTCTTGCTAATGAAACCACAAAGACACAGCCAGGGCTCAGTAAATTGAAGGCAGCCTGATTATCATGCATGGTGCTGGCAGGCAGAGCGCCAGGCTGTGTGCTGTTAGGGACGCCAGTTGGAAGCACTCTGTTTTTGCCCGGCACCGAGGTCTGCAGAACCCCCACTTAGTCATCGGAAGAAGGATCTGGGCTTTGTTTACTCCATCTGTGGATGTTCTGACAAGCAGTGAGGAGGTGTTGGGAGAGGCTCAGCCCGAGCTTGCTCCTTTCCCTCTTCCCAGCCTGTCAGATGGATTTTGCCCAGTTGGGAGTCTTTGTCATTTTTTTTTTTTGTTGTTGTTGTTGTTGTTGTTGTTTTAATTGTTAGAATGGAGTTATTCACTGACTCCTGTGGAGCAGCTTCATTAGAAAAGGGTACGGAAGAAGAAAGGGAAAACTTGGATTCTTTTCTTCTCCTTTTTTAATTTTTTGATTTTTGAACAGCCTCCAGAGCAAGCAGGAATCCCAAACAATAGACATTTTGGCACCATTGGCATCCCTCTTCGTGGGCTTGAAGCCACGCGGGTATTCAAGATTCTGCAGTTGGGCCTTTCCCAAAGATTAACTAAAATTTTGTCTCCAGCAGCCTCTGCAGAGATTCCCATCTGACTCACAGGGTTTTTGGTTCCTCCACGTGGTGACTGACTTCTGTGACACACTGCGTTTCGAGTGATGAAACTTGCAAGACTTGCTGTTATGGTTTGATGGCAGTTGTCATCCAGAATGTCTGGGATCGGAGGGATTGGAATCAGGGCATAGGAACCAGGATGCTACCCAGGAAAGTAACTGTTTCACACATTGATCCCTGGACAGACTAGTGTCCTGACTTGGAATGAAGTAGGTACCTGGGTTGCCTCTTTGATCCCTCTGCACCAAATTGGGGATCTTACAGCAACCAGATGATATTGGTCCCTGCTTCCTGTGGATCTCATCCAGCACAGCCAATGGGAGAGAGAGTCCAATTTTCATGTTGCTGATGGAGCAGATGAAACATCAGTGTGGATGACATACACAAAAAGTTGAAACTGCTCCTCGTCTTTCTAGCTTTGGCCGTATCTACACAGTTATGGTCGAAGGACCTGGGGATGGGAGTGGAAAAGTAGATTTCTGCCAGGTCCAAATAACGGACGGCAGACACTGCAGGCATTTCTGCTTAACACACCGGGAAAGCCGGTAATGTCCATTTTCCCTTAGTGTATGGCAACCCTCCCATGCTGTGTTTGTCCTATGGGAGCCAGGATCGCCTGACAGTCCCTTTGTGTGCTGCTGCACCAGCGACAGTTCAAAAAGGCCTTCGGTGATTGTTCCTTTTTCTACTGGCCATGGTTTGCAGAAGCTGCGACTCTTCTAAAATATGGAAATGTTAGGGCCTGTGGATTTATTTGCTTTTGGTTTGCATCCAGTGTGAGGAGTCACCTTACCCCCCAACTTTGGAGACACACACTTCGTTGTAGAAAAAACAGAACTTGATTTTGCAGGATAGACAGAAACCATGTGGTCTAAATCCAACTAGCAGACATGAAGTGTATAGTTAGAAATCATAATGCAGAGGGATGTATGTTCACCAGCTAGTCCACTATATAGCTGAGGCTATTGATTGGTACTTGCAGGGTGTAAAACACTCTTCCAGATTACCCCAAACAGCTATTCAGGCACCACATGGGGGCTGTTATTTAGGCATGCTACCATATCTTTCCTGATCCCATGGGACCACGATGCTCAGCACATCTACTCCTTAATGCCCTTCTAGCTGCCTTAAGCTGACAGGACCAGATTTTGTGCATTACGTCATACTGTGAAGATCATAATGAAGCACCGCTAATTTTGGGGTCCATATCAGCTCCCCAAAGGCCTGTGGTGTAGCCCTTGGACAGACTGGGGAAGGGCACGTGACATCTCTCCCCAAGTAATTCTTGGGAAGCAAATCAGGAATTGGAGATAAGAGCTAGTTCTCAACCAAAGAGAAGCCGAGATGCCCAGGAGAGGAAGTACATTTAGGGGGAACAGAACCCTGGTTTTGCAGGGCTGCCAGAGAACAGTCGGGTCAGGCCAGCTTCCACCTGTCTGGCACTGCACCTGTATGTTATCACTGCCACATGACCACCGCTGTGTTTCCTCTTCTGTTTAACAGTCCTTTATGTCCTTGTCTGCAACAGATGAGGCATAGGCAAGAACGAGCTAAATTCTGAAGTAGTTAAGTAAAAAAACAAATCTAATTAAAACAGTAAGATTAGTTAAACAAGCAGTATTCACCTGGCACAAATCACAGATAATTGTAGGCCAAAAATATACCAGCTAATTTATGGGTTCCTGACCAGTAGCTGTAACCCGGGAGACTGGAACTGCTCTGGATTACGCACTGGTGAGGATTGGGATAGATTTGGCGTCCTGAAGTGCAGATGCTGGATCTGTCCCTCATTTTCACTTCCCTGGGAGGTTTTCTCAGAGAAGTGAAGGTGGAAAAATGCCCCTGGCGACAGGCGTGATGAGTAGTTCCTGACAGTGTACATCTATTGGCACACAGCAAGAGAAAACTGCGGTCTTCATATTGCACTTATGGGCTTCCTCTGATTTGGCCATTTGGAAAATAGGGCCCGTGTAGAATTGTTATAGGCTGTATAGGCTTTTGGCACCAGGCCTCTGAGGTTTACTCTGAGAAATTAATAGCTGCCTGGTTGATTTAGCTTGTGCCCATTTCCTTGTTGGCTTTTAGAATTTGTGGTTTTGTAAGATCTCAGCCTAGAAATAATATCGTACTGAACCACTTGGTCCAGCATGTTCCCTCCTGTGTGCAAGTATTTGGCACTTCCAAAAGTTAATGTGTCCGCTGAGGATGAACATTTAACACGTGCACGCATGCACACAGGCACACATCTTGCCTAGGAAAGGAAGCTGTCTGCAGTCATACATGGCCATCACCAGAACCAGCAGCAGATGCACCGCCAAGGCAGACTGCACTGTACGCATCCCTTCTGGAAAAGAGGGTTGCATCAGAGAGAATTCTAAGAACAAAACTGAGAAAGCAAGATGTCTGCCATGAGAATCTTCTTGTCTCTTGCTGTCCAGGGTGAGGGTGTATGATCTCCGCAGAAATGAACCCGCCCTTTCACTCTATGGCCACCAGCTTGGAGTCTCTGCGGTTCAAATGGACGACTGGAAGATTGTCAGCGGAGAGGAAGGGGGCTTGGTCTGTGTGTGGGACCAGCGAATGGGCAACAAACTCTGGGAAATGCATGCCAGGTAAGGGGGATGATAATGCATACCAGGTGGTTAAATCTGCTTCCTGCCGCCCTGTATTGGGATACGTTTGGTGGTGCTTGTTCAGGTGAATTGTTTGCGTGCCGCGGCTGAAATGCATGCTTTCCCTTCTCCTGTTTGATCTTGTATGAAATCCTAAGCCAGTCCTCTTTAGGTAGCAGGAATGCCACTGTTGGGTTTTTTATTGTTGTCATGTTTATTTATTTTAACCCACTCTGAGACCTCTGGGTATTGGGCAGGATAGAAATGTGGATGGATGGATGGATAGATGGATGGATGGATGGATGGATGGATGGATGGAAGGAAGGAAGGAAGGAAGGAAGGAAGGAAGGAAGGAAGGAAGGAAGGAAGGAGAGTTCATTAGTAAAAACGGCTGGAAACTTTTCCCTGTCCTTGACTGGGAAATTCTTTCACCCAGGAAGCCATCAGCAGTGCCGTCAGACATTGCTCCCTCTTTTGGATATTTTATTTATTTTATTTAAGAAATTTCTACCCCACGCTTCGCCAGAAGGTCCCAGGGTGGGTTACAATAAGAAAGAGTAAAACATATGAAGTATTCAAGCATAATTAAAAATGCCACCAATGTCACGAGTGCCCTTCCCTGCTGGTGCCAGCAGAACACACCCATGTGCAGTGGCAGAGTCCTTCACAGGGATGCTTGAGCAGCGGAATTGTATGTATATAGGTGCTTTATACCATGTTTGTGCTGTTAATGTGATCTAGAGGATGTGGGCCTTACACTGGGAGGTGTGTCCAAAGCAAGGGCACTAATAACTAGTGCAGAAGCAATTTGGATTAGAACGGTTCTTCAGCCACCTACCTGTGTGTGTTGTGCAGGGCACCACTTGAGGTCTCCGAGGTATTATTTGCAAGGGCAAAAATGCATCTCCGCTCAGGAGTAGGTGAGTCAGCAAGGTCGGTCGGCAAGCGTATATACAAGGTGCCCACTGCGATTCCCTATTTAGTATGTTCAGGATCTTGAGACCAGTAATGTGATTTTAAAAATGCTATAGGCACCATCTCTGTTATACAAAATGAAGATACTAAATGTCTCTTTGGGAGGGTCTCTAATTGAGACAAGGGAAGGGAGGAGGGTAAGCAATATATCTGCTGAATCTGTTGAATCCAGTGCTGTAAACAAGGCTTGATTATTGTTCAGTTTGTGTGTTATGAAAGCCAGTAAAATATACTGGGGGGAATGTTCAGTCGGGCTGCAGTGGTCACAGTGAGGCTCTTCCTCTGTCTCCACGGGGCCCCTAAAACAGTGCGCTCTTAGAGCTGGGTCACCACTGAGGTTGCGGGGGGGTTGTCCCTTGGTGACGGTGGACCTTTTCATCTAGACCTTTGGAGGTTCCTCAGGACTGGGACGCTTTTTATGGAGCTTTTTCTTTCTTCCTTTTGCATTCTGCTGGTTATATCAGAAGGATGTTTTACAGAGTTTTAATTATTTACGTGCAGTTATTATTGTTGTCTGCTGTCATGGAAACAATTGGCATAGAAACAGACCAGGAAGCTGTGTAGTAGACCCAAATGGAGGAGACGGCTTTGCAAGCTGAAGGTGGCCTTGAGCGCTCAACTCTGCATTTCCTAAGTCTACTGACAATCCTGCTCCCTGACAAGGGTCGTGTGAGGGCTTAGGGGTGGGGAGGGGGTGGTGGTAGAGCGCCTTGGCTTTGCTTTCTTCCATCACTGCACCTTTTTTTGCTTGAAAGAGCTGTGAGTTTTCCATTTTTCCCAATTTGTTTATGAGGATGCCTCTAAGGCCATTGCTGGGATTGAAGAGCAGGTGAAGGATTCACCCTTGTCTTCCTCTTGAGATGCCCAGAAGCAATTGATGGCCCCCTGAGTGAGATGGGCTGTGGCCTGGTCCAGCAGGGCTCCTCTTATGTTCTTATGAGACTGTCTCTCATCGAGACAAGGGAGGAAGAGGTGTGGTTGGTGTGATTGGCTGTTTGTGTGTGTTTGCATATGCAGACACTTTTAAATAATTCTGGTTTATTCCTTTCTCAATGAGTCAAGCAGGAAGCAGTAGATTCTAAGAGACAGAAGTGTGGACTCAGAAGTAGCGCTTGGATCACCTCTGTCTTCAGTGTTCTGAAGAAGCATTGCTGGCAAATAGTTGGCCGTGGGACCATTAGGGGCAGGCCCTGCTTGTGTGGGGAAAAGGATGCATCTTTGGTCTCATCCAGTGCCTCTCTTCTAATAATTTTGAGTGCTGACTAGTTGAACTTGAAACGAACCCACTATCTCTCTGCTTCAGCCATTCCATCTGCAGTAGGAAGATAAGTATGCTGGCCTATTTTAGGACAGAGCTGTAAGGATTAGCGTATGGGAAACGCTTTGAGCCCTCTAGTGGCACAGCAAATGCTAATACAACTAACTCAAAAGTAGTTGTTTGAAAGTGGAAAGGTAACAAATATTCTAATGTTCTTATACTGATCGTTCTGTCTGCCCCGAATCACTTCCACAGGTAATCCAGACATGGGTTTATGTAGAGTTCATGAGTTAATTTTTGTGGGGACCAAGTGTTCTTTAAAAAGCCTCAGCAACTACTGGCTGGCAATGCTTCCTAATCATCTCATCATCTGCGCACTGAGACACTTCCTATGGGGTTGTATATCTGGGTAGACCCGCTTGACTCCCTTTGCCTTTGAACAATTGGGTCATTCTTGCTTGAAGAATAACTTTGTAAAAGTAAAGAGCTTGCATCCTTGAAGTGTTTTAAGGAAGCTCCTGTGAACGTCTTGCTTCATTTTTGCAGACATCCAGTCCGCTACGTTCGGTTCAACACTCACAGCCTGATCACTGGGAACATTCCCAACGACAGGACGCCCCATGGTGCCAGCATCATGAATGACGACTTGACAGCTCACCGGAGGTGAGAAGCAGCCAGGCTTCCTGAAATACTAAGGAAGGCGAAGGGTCCATGAAGCAGGGCAGGGAGGATGGGTGGAATCACAGTGGGAGAAAAAAGGAAATCGGAGGTTTGTGGGCACGTTGGGCGGATCGTAGCTAGGTGGCCAAAGAGTCCATTCTTGTTATTTCCAGGTGAAGCTGGGAAAAATTCGCCTCCTGGAAGCCAGGAGACCAGCAGCTGGGTCCAGTGGTCAGGGGTCCTTGGGGTGGCTCTCTAGAGAGCAGCTTCCTGAGTTATGTGTCTCAAGGGTAACAGTAGGGAAGCCTATCAAAAGTCTTTGGGAGGCAAACCAGCAGTGACATCTTTACAGGAGCAGGTTGGTTTCCCTCCTAAATTTGACCAGCCAAAGCTTTCCACCATCTTTGTGTCTCTCTCAAAGGTTTTGGACAAAGGTATATCCCCACGCTGTCTAAAGAAGCTTGGGATTAAACCAGCAAGCCAGGTGCTGTGGTCCTTCTCCATCTTGTCCCCATTGAAAATACCAAGGCTGGTCTAAGCTGAGGGCTTGATCTTCACTGAGCAGTCATGTGCAGTGGTGGACTCGAGTAGCTCCTTCCTAAGGGCTTTTGAGTCAGCCACACCCTGCAAGATGGAACCCCTCGCATACCCCTTGCTAGAGACTTCGCTGCCTCTCACCTTTGGCCTTTTTCTCAGAGCTGGAAGGGCAGGACTGCATGCTGCCATCATTGCCCAGCCCTGTGTGATTTTCCGCCTGTTTCATCTTCCCAGCTCTTCTCAGTGTTCTTGTTTACAGGCCATGTAGGAGTTGGGGAAAGTGCTTGCTTGGTTCATGCCATCTAGTCAGGGCCAGTTCTCGGTGACCATACGGACTGGCTTTCTCCAGACTGACTTACCTTCTGCAGTCTTCCTTGGCTCTGCCAGTGAGATTTTGTTGCTGTATACCCATTGGCTACTCATCCCCTTGTTTTTCTTTTCACTTTCCCAAGCATCAGCATGCTTTCCAGGGAGTTGGTCTTCTCATTATGTGTCCAGTTTAAGCCTCACCATTTGTGGATCTAATGAATATTTAGGTTTTATTTCGTCTAGAAACCATAGGCTGGGTTTTCTTTTAAGCTTTGTGTGGTACCCTGGCCTTGCTTTGTCTTGGTCTGGTTGTCACATCCACGCAACACAGCCTCTCTCTGGATTTTTTGTTGGGTTACAAGATGTCTGATGGCTTGACAGGCTTACTTGCAACTCTTCTTTTTCCCAGTTATGGGGCGAAAAGGCTGGAAGGGGCATCCAGGTGTGAGAGAGCAACCAGAATCTCAACTGCATGTTAGAGGCCTGTGGTCCAAGTGGGATGCCACAATTGTTATTAATGCTCCCCACAAGTTTTCCTTTCTACTGTATTGCTTTGCAAATTAGAAGTCCTTTGGGGCTTCTGGGTCTCTGAGGGTGAATGTTAAGAGTAACCACTCAGGTGAATTTTAAAAATGTAGGCTGTGGAAATCATCCATATCTGCTCCTGGCGGGAATATCTGACTAGGGATGTGCACTGATCCCACCCCCACCCCCCACCCCCGTTCACTTTGCATCAAAGCAAATGGGATGGAAATGCACATTAGTGTGAATGGAGCCCCCTCCAATGCACTAGGGTTCAAATTCTGTTTGAATCCCTGCCACTATGAGTTGCGTGGCTTACTGGAATACAGAGCATAAAGTGACTTACCTCTTGCAGGGAGCGAATGCTCAGGTAACATACAAGGTAGCTTTGTATTTTTGGTTAAGGCAGCCCGACTTAGGAAATCATTCATTGAGCTTAATGGAGTGCCTTGTAAGGGTGGTGAGGATAAGTAATGACAATATATACACAGACTTGATTTTATTCTTGTATGGTTTTATTTTTGTATGCTTGAAATTTGATATGGTCAAGTGACTAATAAAGTTTTATTCACTATGAGTTGCGCCTCTGAATCCAGTTTGATCTGATCCGAATCCAGTCTGGAGGCAACGGGGCAGCTACATGAATGTGACAAAGCTATGTATGAAGGCACAAAAGCTTTTACTTCGCAAGTGTTTTACAAAGAAGTCAGGAGTTGGGCTAGAATAACTATTTGAGCTCAGGGATATGAGAGCTGAGTTTTTATCATTTATTTTGTTATATAAGTTTTGTTATCAATTATTTCCTTTCTTCCCTTTGCTCAGACACAGAGGAGTCATCTATGCCTACGAGTTCTCAGTGGACCAACTGGCTCAAGAGAGCGTCCTTCCTATTTGCCGCTCTTCTTACAACGAAGTGACTGGCTATAATTATAGCATCAGCCTGGCAGTTCCCTATGACAACATCTAGCTGGCAAGCTGTGGACAGAAAAAGATGGGCTAAGTGACACGGAGACATTGGGCCACCCTGAGCCACAAGACCTAGAGGAGAAGGTACAGGTGATCAGAAGACGCCCCAGAAATGCATTCTGATGCTGCAGCTCCCTGGAAGGGGGATTGTGAAGTTCAAGCGTGGGGCAGACCTGGTGTGGCACTCAAGATTAGGAGGAAGTAGGTCTGGCCTAAAGTCGTAAGGGAGGGAGGCGTTCCAAGAGCTAAGACAGTAACCCAGGGTGGTAAATACTGTAGCCTGTAACCTTTTCCCAGTCCTTTTTTATAGGTCACGGAGAAACAGGGCCTCGTTCCACAGCCAGAATGGATGAGGATAGAGCTCAAGCATGATATCTCATGAAGGGAAATAGGCACCACGTAATTTTTTTTTTCTTTTTGATGAACAACTCAGGCAACTCAGCCACCTGCTCAAGCAACACCTTAAGTCTACTTGTCAAAAATAGATGTGTGAATCAAACCAAAACCACATAAGAATAGACATTATTTTTTGCTAAATCTACACAAAAGACTTCCCAATTCTCTCTCTCCTCCCCCCCTCCCCTTTCCTTTTCTTATAACAAAAAAAAGATTTATTAAATTGCTGCCAGCACTCTGCAAAACTTCAGGAGAGAGGTTTGCTGTCCTAAAATTTGAAAACTTCGCATTTTCATCATTAGTCTTGAGTTCTGTGTTCCTCTTTATTAACGGAAAGCCAAAATTAGGGGGAGACTCCACTGCCTAGAAGCAAGAATAAAGTTTGGTATGTAAAGGAGAGGTCCACAGGATTGAATCGGGGGGGGGGGGTATTTATTTGAAATATTTATATACTCCTTCGTGTACAAAATCTTAGAAGAAGCAGTAGGTAAGAGGGGAGAAAATCCCACCTGGGGGGCTTGGGAGAAAATAATCCCTAAAAGATAGGCACTTCACGAATGTCAGAGGGAGGGCATACGCTGTAGACAGCGTAACAGTTTTTAAGGAAGCGTCTCCAGATCACTTCCTGGGAGGTGGGAACAGTCCATGATCTATTGACCATGTATCATTCTGCAGGAACTAAAGCTGAGTTGTTTCCTGTCAGCAGGAACATTTCTGCCCTGACGGTAGGCTTGACTAAAGAGTGTTTTTGGAAGCTGCAGAGCTTTTGCTTCTCAGACCAGAAGCAATTTAGGGTAAGTTGGGCAAAGTGGAATTGCTGATGTTAATCAGTCACATCTGTGACAGTCCGGATCACTGATCATGGGGAAAATGTGCCAATTCAGCTTTCATCTTCAGTGTCAACAGTGGTTTCCTGTGATGCCTTGGCCCTTCTTATTCCCGTCAGTTATGAAAACTAAAAAAGAGCAACAGAAGAGAGGAATCTTCTCATTCGTAAACACATGCAACATTGAGAAAAAGGCAAACTTCTAATATGACATGACGTGTGATGTAGGCTCTTGACATGTGACTTGACATTGCTAAGCTACAGTAGATACCAGGTTTCTAAACATTTGATCACTGGGAACTCTGCATATTGGATCTCCTGAAGGTTGGTGTTTAAGCTTGCTGCTTTTGAAGACGGGAATCTCTGTTTTGCCTTTGAAGACTTCAGTTGATGACTTAAACCATGTGGCCAATTATCCGTGTCTGGGGTCCAGAGCAAATCAAGTGCCATTCGCTGCAATTAAAAAGTATCTAGATTGGGGCAATCCCCTCTTGATTTAGCAGAATTGAAATTCTTTGGCAGCGTAGATGAAGTTGATGGGAATTGCTGCCAGCAGCATTTAGAGAACCACATTCTGCACTTCTTTTCTGAATGGTACCATGCAGAAAGGAAGACATATTGCGAAATAGATAAGGAAGTTGATATCATAGACTCTCTCTGCACAGCCGGTTTTATAAGACTGATGATGTGGCATGTTCTGTCTGTATTTTTACCAGCATAGCTTTTTTACTAGCTGTAGATGTAGATTTTCTAATCAGTACAAACCAAATGCAGTGTTAACAGGCCGTCATCCAAGAAAAGACAGGGTGGTTTCTAATAATAGGATCTTGACATTCAAGCAACCTTGAAAAGCATGAACACATATGCAGATGAAGAATATAAATTGATATATTTACTACCAACCACTCAAGTGTGTTTTAATGTGAACTCATCATTTTACTACAGACCTCCCTAGTTTTCCTCACTTGTTTGTGTGTTTCCAGTGGACCTGTTTTTGTAATGTTTTACCAAACTTGTAAAGTCTGGCTGATTTTTATTTGTTTGTGTTTCAAGGTTTGATTAATACTAAAGGTGAGTAAAATAGTATAAAAGTGTTGGGTTATGAGTGGGTAGAAAAGAGGTTATTAAATGAACCCTTGTATAGTAGCATGGTCCAGTTGAGGCACAAAATACATTGTTCAGTAATTTCTATGAATGATTAAGTAGCAATGGGGAATCTCACTTGGGCAAGCACAGCATTCTTGTCGGGAACTTACAAAGGGGAGAGGAAGCCGTATTCAAGATTCCGAGCTAGTGGGAAAAGAACAAGGCTCCAGACAGAAGTCTGATCTCCCTAAGTTATCACTTCATTCCCTTCCTAAGTGGCCCTTCCACAAAGTCTTGCCCTCGGAGGACAAGCCAAGCCAACTTTTTAACATCTGGGCTCAGCAAGCTCTGATGAAGCTACATCCAAAGGGGGACAGGTTAAACCAGTGGAAACACAACACCCATGCTGGAAACCAGGTTTTCTCACCCCTCACATCTAGAAATTTGTTCAGAAAGAATTCAGGCTCTCAGTGGGAAAACAGCCTCTTCACCAATACTGAGACTTCTGAGCTTCAGCTCCCTGGCTTTGTGTCAGCTTGGCCACAGTGGTGCCATCTTGGAAGAGCTGTTATACCAGGCTGTGCCTGTTTCAATATTTTGCTTACTCTGCTTTTCTTTGGTTGTAACTGCTGGGAAATAACTGGAACCAGGGTTGTCTCAATGCTTCTTGGGGTCTAAGAGAAAACAAGGAACTAACTTAGTTTGTTGTGAAGGCTGTGTAGGCCAACAATTCCTTGTCCTTGAACCTGGGCCAGTGAATGGTGGTCCTGACAGTTTGCTAGCAGCAGGGTGGTGGGACACAGAAAATATATTCAGGTTTGGCTCCCCCCCCCCCCGGTTGTCAGAAAACGTAAAGAATATCAGCCATAAAATAAATGTTTTTCATGAATGTTAATGACATTGAAGAGGCAGTTGATTATTTCAGTCTTTTTGTGGCTTACATTCTTACAAGAAAAGACAAACTGACAATGGAAAGATCAAAGGTGTGGGATGGCACAAACTGTGTTTCCACTGGCCTTAGATGGTTATTGTTTCATCTGATCCACAAGCGAGTGTTGTTATTGAAACATGGTGTGCAGCTCTTTTTCCTCAGCCTTAACTGACCACAGTGAAATCTAGTTCTGTCCATAGGGAATGGACGTGTGCGCGTGTCGCATCTACTAGTTGCTGGGGCAGGTGCTGTGTCTAGGCAGGCACACCTGAGACTGTGGGGAGAGGGTGTCCAGACAGCTTTTGAGCCCCAGAGAGCCAGGCCAGACCACCAACAGGGGGAACTCATGCCTGTTACAGCCAGTGGTCAACAGCCAGGAACCTCTGAGGAACATCTACCAATTGCTGGAACTGCTGCTGGACCTAGGCAGCCACACCTGGGCCTGCAGGGAGTGAAGCCAGGTAGCTCTTGAGCCAAGCCAGACCACCCACCGTGGAAGCCATCAACTGCCAGCCCCACTGAGGAACATTGCCGGATGCTGGAACGGCTGCTGCCCTCAGGCAACCACACCTGGAACCGTGGGAAGAGGGTGTCCAGACAGCTCATGAGCAGCAGAGAACCAAGCCAGACTACTCGCCATGGGAACTTCTGTCTCCTCTGGGCAACTGTTCACCACTAGGTGCTTTATATCTGGAACTGTAGGGGTGTCAGGCTAGACCAGCTGGCTTAGGGAAGCTGGCTGCTGCAGGCAACTCTCTGATGCTTTAGTGGATATTGTGAACCACCCTGAGACATAGATAGCTTTAAGAAAGGGCTGGACAGACTCGTGGATGACAAGTGGCTACCGGAATGAAGGTCTAGGTACTTCCTCCAGGCTGGGGAGACTGGCAGGATGCCACTAAAGGCCATTTGAGAGCAAAGAAAGGTCTGTCTTCACCTTCTGCTTGAGACGCTCAAAAACAATTTGTGGGCCACTGTGAGATAGAATGGTGGATTAGATGGGCTATAGCCTGATCCAGCAGGCCTCTTATCTTTTTATGTTTAGGTGAAGGACAGCATCCAATAAATATATTTTATAAATTAGGAGATTGTGCTTTAACAAGCTTTGAGCACTCACCTGGGATGAGTTCTGGCAGAGAGTCTGGGTCTCCCAGTGGGGCCGGCCAGAGTCTTTTGCCTGGTGGAGGCAATCTGTTCACGAGCAACTTGACTGTGGGAAGATTAACTTAATTGGAGTTAATTGGATACCTCAGGCTGGTCCTCTTGGAAAGTGAATGTTGCGTGAAGGCCTCACTCACCTATCATGTTGGTACCATAGGCAGCTGACTCTTGCTTGGTAAGGATGCTTATGATTTGGTGGAGCTTCAGGTGTCTGTGCCTTTTCTGCACAGTTATTTTTGGAAGAGAAAATGTAACTTCTGGGAGTGATCGTGCCATGTGTGATACAACCGCTGCTGTTCTCCTTCTGGCTTCCTATCTTGGATCTGATGGCAGCAGACGGCAGTCTCTATATAGTGAGCTTGGACTCACGAGTGGAAAGAGATGGGGCCAGATTCATATAGAAGGGATCAAAGTCAAATGGAGGGCAGGACCTTTGCTAATCTTCAGAAGAGGCTTTAGTAAAACAATGAAGGTACTTAAGTTCCTATTCTAAAGTATCAGCTTCTTAAAAAGCCAAAGGGAAAAGCTAGCGGCCTTGTCTACTTCCCTTTTGAACAAAAAACGGAGAAATTATCTCTGGTTCTTTAATTTAAAGATGCCACACAAACTTTTTTAAAAAATTATTAAATACATAAGCGGTACATATTCCATTATACATACATAACACAATATCCTTGATATTCTGAAAGTAGAATGTAACAACCATTTGGTATTGCTGGGTGAAAGAGAACCTGGTTTGGACAGAAATGTCTTGGGTTACATAATCTCAATTTTCCTTAAAGTCAAATGGCTCAATGCCTGAAATTCCTTATTTTGTAGGGAAAATACTAGCTTTAG
This sequence comes from Aspidoscelis tigris stejnegeri, assembly GCA_023333525.1. Classification (NCBI taxonomy): domain Eukaryota; kingdom Metazoa; phylum Chordata; class Lepidosauria; order Squamata; family Teiidae; genus Aspidoscelis; species Aspidoscelis tigris. Next base: position 9,371,272 of record JALMGA010000022.1, read on the forward strand.
AGGTAAAAGAGGGTTTAGCTTCAGTTAGTGGCCCTGTGTAGTCTTAAAAGGTTCTAAACCAGAGGTGTCAAACTCAATTTTGCAGAGGGCCATATATTAAATTTAGAATGTGTAGGCGGGCCGGATTCAAATAAAAAAAATGTACTGATTATAACATTTTATTTATTTAATTATATAGTATAGTATATTATATACTCAAAGCAGCTGTCAAAGCTTGTGTTCTCTTCTGAGCTCTCACTGGTCCAACTACCACCCTGTGGGGAGAACAGAAGCTTTGTCAGCTGCCTTGAGTCACCTTTAATTGGTGAGAAAAGCAGGTATTAAAGCCAACACTTCTCTCTCTCTCTCTCTCCCTCTCCTGCCTGCCTGCCTGCCTGTTTCCTTCCTTCACGAAGGAAGCAGGGAGAGAGGGAAGGGAGGCAGGCAGGCTTCATTTCTTCTCCGATCGCGTGGAGATCGGAGAACTTAACTCGCAGCTGCTGCCTCCGCCCCTTACAAGCAACGCCAGGCCGAGGGGGGCAGCGGCAGCAGCAGCAGCTTCAGCTCTCCGATCTGCACGGAAGGGATCTGCCCCCGCGCTCGGAGAAGAACTGAAGCTGCCGGAGAGAGAGCGAATTTCTACAGGCACCGGCGCTCGGCTCTGCTGCTGCTGCCAAGAGAACCAACATTAATTCGCTCTCCAGCGGCAGCATGCGCACAGCGCCTCCTCCTCCTGTGCAATCGCGGGGCCGTATCAAATCGGCCCGTGGGCCGGATGCGGCCTGCGGGCCGTATGTTTGACATGACTGTTCTAAACTGTTTCTAGCATCTGGTGTTTCGTGCTGAACATTAGTGGGACTACCCCAAGGAAATTAGGATCAAGGACATAAACCAGCGTTTGCATTGGGAGCTCCTCCCTCTTCTCCCAGACCTTTGGTCTGAAGGAGGCCCCAGCCTAGGGGGTCTAAGGGGATAAGGCCCTCTTTAGACCATGCCAGCATGTGGCAAGGAGGCTTCTAATGCACTTGCTAGGCCTCCTGATGATCTAGGAGTTGGGATGATCACAGTTTTCCCCCTGTGAACATGAAGGGAATTTGCAGTCACACGACTGGAGCCACTTTGAATGTGCTTCAAATTCACTTTGAATGCTTTTTGAATTTGCTTTGAATCCCTGTTGACAGTCGTATCTCTGAATCTGCACCAAGTCTGTTATGAAACTGCTCTGAATCCACTCCAGAGGTGATTTGGCAGCCGCTTTGCTGCCTCTTTGCCTTTGGGAATATAATAAAACTTCAAATGAAGACACAAAAGTGTTTGCTTCACATCCAGATGTCAGCTCCCAAATGTAGCCAGTATTCAATTTGAATGTGAATGTCCAAAGCATCAAATGTGTACCGGCTGTGAAGGTGACAGATGTTTTTTGCCCATCCTACCTAGGAATGTACAGCTGCACGAATCAATGTGCTACCAACAACAAACTGGAAACATCCTTCTTTATTGAGGATTGGATAAGCTTTCTACAGTATAGAATTTAAGAGAGAGAGAGAGGGAAAATCTCCAAGGCAGGCCAGATGACTCAATGCAGAAAACTCACCCTGGAACAAAACTTTTCACTCAGCTCTGGAAGACGCAACGTCCTTTTCACCCCCAAGTCCATCACCCAATGTCTTGTTGCAAGTCCGTCAGAGCCACAGCGTGTCATTCCCAGGATCTCTCCGTTCAGTTGCAGATCGCGATGGGTTCCATCGTCAGGAAGCGGACGTGCATCTTTGTTTCAATGTCTATTCCTTCCCATATCTGCCAGTAGTGGGAGGGGGGAAATTGAGAAAACTTGAGTTGTGCAAATTGTACATGTTGCGTGTTGCTGCACTTGCCTTTCCTAAGCCATGTCTAAAAGGGGAATGCACCTTTGTGTAGACCATAAGGGGACTATTTAGCTTCCCCTCTTAATTCCTCTTGTAATCCCAGAGGTTCTGAGCCAGTGGCTCCATGATTTCACTGCAGGGCCTCCTAACTGTACCCAACGAATCCTGGAGGACCACATGCTAGCCGTACACCAGTCAAGGCTTGGAAAAGCTGGCCTTGCCTTTCCCCGCAGTTTACTGGTTGTCGCCATCTGCTGGATATGAAGTGGGTGAAATGTGCAGTGGTTTTGTCTCCAAAACATTAGGGCATGTTGGGGGAGGATTCCCAAGGGATGGCAAATGCTGTAGTTTGGTAACATCTGGAGTTTTAGCCAGAATGAGCGACCTTTCTATTGCAGTTATTAGTGTGGTACCCTGCAGTAACAGCCCAATTCATATTGCAATCATTATCCATTCTAACCTTAAGGAAGTCTTCAAATGTGATTCCCTCATAGACTTGGTCTGGCTCCTGAAATTAGAAAAGAAGCATTTACTTTCAGAAGATGGAGATGACACTGGGACAGGATGCCTTTACAGGCCCTTTGCAGGGAGCTGAGAACATGTGAGATGTCTCTTGCTTGAGATGCCCATAAACAATTGTGGGCCACTGTGTGAGACAAGATGCTCCCCTGACATTCAGAAGATGCAGCTGAGATCCTAGCTGGCCATCCCTATATTTGCTGCCTCAAGATGTAGGCAATGGTCCTTGGCTTAAAAAGAGAACATAAATAAATGCCAGCAAACTGCTTCTGTTTCTAGCAGTGGTGATGGCCAGCTGTTCTGCTGGGGAACATGAGTGCAGAAAATGCTTTGGTGCTCATGGATTCACGGAGACATTTTGAAGGGCAACTGTAAGAACAGGTTGTAGGGCTAGATGGGCTGTCAGCTCAGAGAGCTTCTTGCATGTTCTCATTCTTAATTTATTCACTAGCATATATACAAAAGGCTTCTTAAGGGAGATAAAGCTAGAGGATCAAGCTTGATTCCAGCTGACTGCACAGATGTGTCCATGCAGTCACATGTGAATGATTTGCCATTCTCTTCTGTGAAAATGTTGGGAATTTAGCTGGGGACCCTCAATATACCAAGCACCTACTCTGTCACTAGGCTATCCTGGATCCTTAAGGAGCTTCTATGAAAATTACACAGTATCAATACAAGTATAAAACCTATACCTTAGGCACATGCTCTATAGGCAAATGAAACTGTTATAGCTTGTAAATCTTATGGCTTAAGACTATATAACTGTAAGTAGTGGTAAACGAGGAACAAAGGAATAGGAGGGAACAGGAAAATGAAGAGCATCATCCATTCTTTAAGGGAGGGTCCCCATGATGAGTGCCAGATCAGCGTTCCCCACAGGGCTGTGCATGAGGGATTTGTCAGCCCCATCGCTGTCCTCAAGGCTGCCCTTCTGATGACTTTGTGCCCAAGTGCACAAGGCCTGCCTGGGTCAATGTGCATGAAGCAATTTTTGTGCTGCTGCTTCCTCCCAGATGTAAGTCCCTCCGTGCACCCTCAAGCATCTTCTGCATGGGCTGCTGAGGAGACAGCAGACCTCAGTACCCCTCAAAGGTGCTTTGAGGTCCACATGGAGATGCGGCCTGAGCCAGTTTGGTCTTCTGGTTACAGTGTCGTACTCTTATCTAGTCTGATTCAAGTCTGCACACCCCCACGAAGCCAGCTGGGTGACCTTGGACTAGTCACAGCTCCTCTTCTGAGCTCTCACAGCCCCACCTGCCTCAGGGTGTCTGCTGCAGGGAGAAGAACAGAAGGCTTGTCTGCTGCTTTGGCTGAGCAGGGTAGAAAAGCTAACTCTGCTTCTTAGTGGAATGGCTCATAAGATTGCTACTCTGTCAGTGGTGGAGTCAAATGTCAGCTAATCTCCCAGCCAAGTCAGCAGAGAGGGGTTCATGTTTTATTTCATTTCTGTCCTCTTTTCCTGCTCTGTAATAAAATAAATTTTGATGGGTGCAAATCTATCCTGCCCTTTTCCCGTCATGTAACATAAAGTGCCCCCCAGTAGAAGCGGAATGTAGACCACCGTCTCCTTCAAATCCACCTAATTGAATATTATTGGCACAGACCAGTAGCAGATGCCCAGAGCCCCAGGCAATTACCTACCTCCTGGTCCTTCTTTCCAGGAAGGTGTTAAGAGACTGAAAAGGAAACCTGTGTGCAAAGTGAAGGTCCACATCACCCCTACTTCCCAATATGGACTGGAGTGATTCCCCTGCAGGTCAGAAATGTCTCCTACCATTTGTCCCACGCAGATACTAGCAGCTTCCATCATGGCCCCATCTGCAATGGACCTTGCTGAGTCTTTGTCCAGGTGGGGGTTCCCCGAGAGCATCTCTTGCACCACCTGGCAGAGAGAAGAGGAAGCCGTTGGTGGAGAGAGGACGACCAAGGACGAGAGGTGCAATGTGAAGAGGAAAGTGATACATTACATTCCTGTATTCCTGCAGCGTGATTTTCCCATCGCTGTCAGCATCGTACATGTGAAAGAGAACTAGGAGACAAAACGCAGAATGAATCTCTCGGAACTCATGGGATCTGCTCTGCTAGAGAGCAGAATTAGCCCTGTCACCCCGCTCTATTGACCCACTTAATAGGAGGACTTTCCCCATCCGTTTGTTCGTTCACTTCCTGCCCTTCACAAAACCAGGTGGCACAATTGGGTGTTAAGTTTAGGGGAGGTGATTCTTTTTCACAGGGGTGAAAGTGTAGATGATATCAGTCTTAGATTTTTAACCCCTTCATTAAACTAAGTGACCTCTTGAAAGTGGTATTTGGTGTTTGCTCAGGTCATCTTTGGATGTTTTTCCACTGAGCTCCTTTGATGTGGATCTAACGAATGGGTACTTCCTTTAATCTGGATCCACTGAGCTCCTTTGATCCAGATCTAAGGAATGGGTACTTCCCTTAATCTGGATCTTAGATCCGGATCAAAGGAGCTCAGTGGATCCAGATTAAAGGAAGTACCCATTCGTTAGATCCACATCAAAGGAGCTCCGTGGAAAAACACCCTTTGTCTTATATTAAATTTTGTTTGGTGATGCAAAAGTAGAACAAATAAAGAGTTAAATGCTTTTTCACAGCACCGGGTGTGTATCCTAAGATGTTTGGCTTATGTCTGTCTGAGACCTTGGGCTTATATTTTGCTTGTGCGCATCCTAGAGACATCTCACAGGCCACTTGGAGAACAGGATGGTGAACCAAATCGATCTTTTATCTGATGCAGCAACATTTTCATGTTCATACTTCTCTTTATATCTACATGCTGTCTTTAGGACCGATTTGAATCCAGCCTGATCTAACCTTAAGCAGAAGGCAGGAGCAAGAACAAGAATCCTCCACTTACATTTTAATTTCTGTTTCCGGGCTCGTTCTAGCTGATCTTCATCCATGTCCATCTCAATAGGTCTGAAGTTGGACATGATAGTTAAGAAGTCCTCAAAGTTGATTTCTTCAGCCAGCCCCTCAGATGCATGTTGGAGGTTCCTAGAGATCCAAATAAATGTTATACCTATTTTTCTGCCTATACAAATCCTCAGGCCACCCTTTCTGGGAATTGGGGTTATTTGGGGAAGATCCTGCAGCATACATCACATCTTAGGGTGGGTTACAGGTGGCCCTTCTTTGTGGTGACACCTACCCTCCAGAATGATATCCCAGCAGATCCTTATGACTTGCCTACTATTGTATTTTTAGTTGCCTACTATTTAGTGGACTCAATGTCCGTGAATTGTAGCATATTTGTATTACAGCAACCATTAGCTCTACCTAATCTTTCCTGTGATTTCATTTAATGATTTATAGTGGATCTCCACTCCACTAGGCACAGTGGTTATCAGACAACACCAGTATCCCATGCACTTTTATGAATGTGGAAATGGCTATTCTGAAACTTGAAACAGCGACTCACATTCAGAGTAGCATACCTTCACCTGCACTCCTATGGTGGGAAAGGAGGTTTTCCCCGTGATCATTTGATCTGGTGAGTTCTGCACCAAAAAGATGTACTATGATTTTCAGCACAATTGGGTAGCATTTGGCTCCTTTGGACATTGCTGAAATGCCTGCTGTTTGGTGGGAAGTGGAAGGTGTCAAGCTTGCCATGCATACAATTCTAGGTGCATTTTTGAGGTAATAACATTCTTGGTTCTTTTATATAAGAGGAGTCCTGCTGGACCAGGCCATAGCCCATTTAGTCCAACATCCTGTCCCACACAGTGGCCCACCAATTGCCTGTGGGCATCTCAAGCAGAAGACAAAGGGAAGCCTCCGCCTGCTCTTGAGTCCCTGCTCTCATGACTGATTGCAAACGATTTCACCAAAGAAGCAGACTGTTACCTCTTGTCAAAAAAAGCCTGTACAATTTTCGACCTGATTGGATTGAACTCCAAATCTGGGATGCGGTCAAAGTTTTCTTTGCTGCAGAGATTGGGAGAAGAGAGAGGGAGAAAGAGAGAGAGGCTGGCAAGGATAATATAATAGTCTGCATTGGTCGCTTAATCACTACCAAGCCCAATTCAGAGTGCTGACTCTTATCAACCTCTAAATGGCTTGGGTCCCAAATATCTTAAGGAGTGCCTTCTCCCACACAGATCTGCTTAATGGTTGAGGGCCTTGCTGTTTGCCCACTCATGGAGGCTCAAGGGGAGGTAACATGTGACAGGGCCTTTTCTGTGTTGGCCCTCAGGTTCCAGAAGGCATTTCCAACAGATATACGCCAGATGCCAACATGGTATGGGTTTCAGCGCCAGGTTAACACTACATCTCTTCACCTTTGATATTTAGCTCTTTCCTAACGTGACCCTGCTGAGATGTGAGCTTGATGTTTTAATCAGTTTTTTAAAAAAATTAAGAATCTTTTATTGATTTTATTGATGTTTTATGTTTTTAATAATGTTGTGACCCACCTCTTTGACCATTTGATGAAGAGTGGACAAGACAACTTTTTGTTTCAGTCTATTTTCTCACACAGCCTTGAAACTAGCAAGAGGGAGATTGGGGGGTGTCCTTGCTACCAGGCTTAGCAATTAGCAAGTCAACATCCACATGGAACTGGGAACTGGGCAGGTCTCCTTTTGGGAAAGGGGCATAAATGGCCTTTTCCTTCTGAAAAAATAATTCCTCTTATTGGCCTTTGGCAGGGAGAATATTCTCTTTCTTGTCTACAGCAAGGAGCATCAAAAGGAAGCTTTGTAGAAGGGGAAAGGAGGCGGGGGGGGGAGGAGCAGCTTGAAGGTCCACCAAGGGCAACAGGCAAGTGGTCTTTGCCTCGGTGCAAACTGACAAGTAACTTTCCTGGATTAACACCAGAGAAATAGCCATGTTAGTCTGATATGAAAAGTCCAGGAAGGTAGATGGTAGCACTTGGAGAAGGGTTGGTGGAATGAGCTGAAGAAGTAGATGTGCCCATTGGGCTTCCTAGCATTTGAAGAAGTAGATGTGGCCATTGGCTCCCCTAACATCTGAAAGAGACATGCCAGTTGGGGCCCTTAGCATCTGAAGAAGCAGACATGCCTATTGGGGCCCTTAGCATCTGAAGAAGTAGACGTGCCCACTGGGCCCCCAACATCTGAAGAAGCAGATGTGCCCACTGGCCCCCCTAGCATCTGAAGAAGTAGCCGTGCCCATTGGGCCCCCTAGCATCTGAAGAGGTAGACATGTCCATTGGGCCCCCTAGCATCTGAAGAAATAGCCGTGTCCATTGGGCCCCCTAGCATCTGAAGAAGCAGACATGCCTGTTGGGGCCCTTAGCATTGGAAGAAGTAGACGTGCCCATTGGGCCCCCTGGCATCTGAAGAAGTAGACATGTCCATTCGTCCCCCTAGCAGGTGAAGAAGTAGACATGCCCATTGGCCCCCCTAGCATCTGAAGAAGTAGACATGCCCATTGGGTCCCGTAGCATCTGAAGAAGCAGACATGCCCACTGGGCCCCCAACATCTGAAGAAGTAGCCGTGTCCATTGGGCCCCCTAGCATCTGAAGAAGCAGACGTGCCCATTGGGACCCCTAGCATCTGAAGAAGTAGACGTGACCATTAGGTCCCCTAGCATCTGAAGAAGCAGATGTGCCCACTGGGCCCCCAACATCTGAAGAAGTAGCCATGCCCATTGGGCCCCCTAGCATCTGAAGAAGTAGCCATAAGAACATAAGAACATAAGAGAAGCCTTGCTGGATCAGGCCACAGCCCATCTAGTCCAGCATCCTGTCGCACACAGTGGCCCACCAAATGCTCATGGGCATCTCAAGCAGAGACAAGGACAAACCTTCTCCTGCTCTCGAGTCCCAGCAGATGGCCCTAGAAGCACCCCAGTTCCTCCCCCCCCCCAGCCTGGAAGATGCATCTAGGCATTCATTCTAGTAGCCATTGATACATCTGTCATCCATAAATTTGTCTAACCCTACCTTAAAGCCATCCAGACTGGTAGCTGTCACCACCTCTTCTGGCAGCACATTCCATAAGCCAATGACCCTCTGGGTGAAGAAACACTTCCCCCTGTCAGACCTTATTCTCCTACCCATCAGCTTCATAGAGTGCCCCCTGGTTCTAGTGTTGTGCGATAGAGAAAAGAAATTTTCTCTATCCACCCCTTCTATACCGTGCATAATTTTATATACTTCAATCAGATCCCCTCTCAAACGCCGTCTCTCCAGACTGAAGAGGCCTAGACGTTGCAGCCTGGTTTCGTAAGGGAGGTGTTCCAGACCCTTAATCATTCTGGTTGCCCTTCTCTGCAGCTTCTCTAGTTCCACAATATCCTTTTTGAGGTGTGGTGACCAGAATTGTACACAATACTCCAAATGTGGCCTCACAATAGATTTATAAAGGGGCAAAATGACACTTGCTGTCTTATTTTCTATTCCCTTCCTAATTATTCCCAGCATTGAATTTGCTTTTTTCGCTGCTGCCGCACACTGGGTTGACGCCTTCATTGAACTGTCCACCAAAACCCCGAGATCCCTTTCCTGATGTGTTGCAGAAAGCTCAGACCCCATCAGTTTATAGACGTAATTTGGATTCTTGGCCCCAATGTGCATTACTTTGCACTTGTTAAGATTAAAGCACATTTGCCACTTGGTTGCCCACTCACCCAATGCCGTGTCCATTGGGCCCCCTAGCATCTGAAGAAGGAGATGTGCCCATTGGGCCCCCTAGCATCTGAAGAAGTAGACATGTCCATTCGTCCCCCTAGCATCTGAAGAAGTAGACGTGCCCATTGGGCCCCCTAGCATCTGAAGAAGTAGATGTGCCCACTGGGCCCCCAACATCTGAAGAAGTAGCCATGCCCATTGGGCCCCCTAGCATCTGAAGAAGCAGACGTGCCCATTAGGTCCCCTAGCATCTGAAGAAGCAGATGTGCCCACTGGGGCCCCTAGCATCTGAAGAAGTAGCCGTGCCCATTGGGCCCCCTAGCATCTGAAGAAATAGCCCTGTCTACAAAAGCTCATGCCACCAACCCTTCTCCTGTTAGTCTCCAAGTGCTACTAACTACCTTGCTGGATTAACATGTAGGTCTAGATGGGCGCTCAAACCCCTGAACTGGCTTTCCTACGTCACACAGACTGTGGAGGACATCACGGTGCTGGCCCAGGTTTTATACTTGTGCTGCCAATGTACACAGTTACGTTTATGGCGTACTTCCAAATTGTGCAAGCCCATCAAACTAATCACATATACCACAACTGTATTCAGGCTCTGATAGATGCACATTTTCATTATGGCAGTTACTGGCCTCACATCTGTATTCAGTCTAATGTTTAAGTTTTAAAGCAAAGAAAATGGTTTTTGCTGTCCATGTTTCTCACTTGATTTGCAGTTTAGAACCCCCCCTCCCCTTCTCTTTTTTAGCAGAACCCAAGTATCTGTGTAAGTGTTGCAAAATGCCAGATATTACTGATAGCTGGGAAGAAAATACGAAGCAGCTTACCAGATGGTTGGCTGGTCTCCACTTAGCTGTTTGAATCTCCGGTGCAGGTTCTCAATTTGATCTGAAGTAACTAGGAATGAGCATAAAGAGACATGTTGTTGCCATTAAGGTTCAAGTCAGCTCACCAGTTCATTTTTCTGGTCAGGGATAGATTTCAGTCATATGCAATGTGATAACTTTCAGCCTCAGGCATTATATGTGCACTAAAACAGTTTCAAGCCACAACTTTAAAAACTGTTTGGAACAGAATCATAACCACAGCCAGAAAGTGGGTATCTAGCACAGGCCACACTTGTGCCCCATCAAGTGCCCTGACCACCAGTCTGCTTTTGGGCTGAACTCAGCAAGGGTCATTTTTGAGATAGCAGTTTTGGGGTCATCATGCCATCTTCTCTTGTTCTGCTTTGAACATAAGCTCTTGGATAGCCATTCTCAAAGGTAGGCCTGCTAGAAGAGAGGGCACCTGGAGGAGAAGGTACCATTGGAGAAGGTACTTGAAGGATATGGTGTCCATTGCCTAAAGTGTGTTGCCTTCCAGGAAGTATCTAAGGTTTAGACAGGATCACCAACCATACGAACTAGAAAATCCTCCAGATCTATCAGAAGCCTTTATGCGCAGACACACGAATATCACTGCTATTCTGAACCTCAGCATGAAGTGATCTGATCATGGGAAGGGTGAGATTTTTAAATCCTCTACTTTTCAGCTCCCCACTTATATATTGGTCCAGCAAGATGCTGAGAGAGACCCATTATTTCCTGAGCCACCTCAAGATGCAGAAGTCTCAGCATGGGTAACTGGAGTCTCCCAGAACATGGAACCTGGGAGCCTTAAACATCAAGTCCAGGATTGTTTCACACCTGCTCAGGTAGGAGGATGAGTGTTGGAAAAGGGATGAGGTTCATTCCACAGGCACAATCAACCACGTACCTTTCTAAAGTTAATGTATAAGCTTTCTTCCACCCTCTTAATCAACTGAGCAATGCTGTGTAACCAAGTCCTGGAGGTGTGTTTGTGTTTTTGCCTTTGGGATGTGCAATCAAACATTTCCCAGAAAACAAACCTAACCCTTCTCTCCCTTTGCCACACTTGTTAATACTCATGAGTGTTAGCCAAGCTCACACCTAACTGATATGCTTTAAAATCCATTTGATAACACTGTGACTACCTGGTGATATCAGCATTAGGTACCTAAAGATATAGGTAGCCTCTTGGCTTTGGACACCTTCAGGCAGTGGCCGGATATCCTGCTAGGAGGCGATAATGCGAGAAACCCCCCCTTCCACAATTACCACCCCGAGCTAAAGAGCTCCATACCCAGTGCTGTCTTTGGACATTTTACTGATGTGCACATTTGAGCATTTGGGTGCCTGGAATGCCTGGATGTGCTTGTTCCGTTTGCTCATGCATGGTGGCTCTGTTCAGAAGGTAAGTAAAAAGCCTATTTCACCTGCAGCCAGCACTGGGCTCCAGCAATCGTTTCTGGCACTTTTTAGGGAACTATGCTGGCATTGCCTCATGTGCGCATGGCAGCACCACCATAGCAGCACTATAATGGTATTATATTCCTCCTGTCTGGACAGGCCCTTCATGGTGCCTACAGATTTGGGGCTCCCATTCTAGACTAAAGGATTTCCTTTCCATACACTTCCAGTTAATAATACTGTAGTTCCCTTGTGAACATCAGCAGAAGGTTAGCTATGTGCTCTGAAGACCAGCTGCTGAACAAAAAGATCAGGAGAGACCCCTGGACATCCTCAGAAATGAAAAGCCTTGATCCTTCTGTGCCTGACTTCCCTTGCCCAAGTAAACAAAGAGTGAATTTTTCAGTTGCATGACTCGGGCCTGCAGGCTGTCAATGCTGAGAAATACGTAAAGTCCTGTGGTGGAAATGCAAAGAGGAAACAGGCTTGAGACCTAACCTAGCCTGGCACGTCCTCCGTGCAGGGTTTTAGAAACTTTCTAGGCTCTGATAATGCTGAGAACACAATGGCTGCTGTTGGATTTGAAAAGCAAGATTATGTCATTTAATTAACTCTTCTGCGCAAGCTGAAAATGTATACAAGAAATAACTGATACATTTTTGTTGCTAAAATTGATATATTTTTCAACACTGTGATCAGCACACACAAAAATTAAGAACATAAGAGAAGCCCCGCTAGTTCAGGCCACACAGCCTCTTATCTCCCACGGTGGGCCACCAATTGCTTCTGGGCACTTCAAGCAGATGAAAACAAAACCTTCACCTGCTAATGGCCTTTAGAGGGATCCTGCCTGTCTCTCCAGCCTGGAGATGTACCTAGAGAGCCATTCTAGTAGCCATTGATAATGCTGTCATCCATGAATTTGTCTAATCCTTTCTTAAAGCCTTCCAGAATCTGGCTCTTCTGGCAAAAACTAAGAGCAAAAATTGCAGTAGACTACGAACATGTTGAAAATCCCATATGCAACCATTAAAAGTGTTGATCAAATGTTTAGTCATTGAACATAGTTAAAAGCTTTAAATATTGGGATGGGGGATGGAGACCTACTAGATTAAAAATAGCCAAGATGGCCAAGCCTGCATTGCTGCGGACAGTTCTCATATAAATTGTCCATGTTCAAGCCCAGTCTTTCTCTGTCGATGTACCCTGATGGCTGCCAGGCAGAAGTTGTAACACAGGGATTCTTGTCTGCAGAGAAAGTGCCAGATCCCCTTGCGAATTTAAGCAGCAAAAGGGAGATAAGCTTCTGGTTGCTTTCTTGGGGAAAAGAACACTATACCAGCACAAGACAGATTCTGCCCCCATCCAGAGAGGATGAATATAGTGCCATTGCAGCACTGCTATGGTGGGGTTGCCTCACGTAACATAGGCAACTCCACTGTAGCCCCACTTCTGCAAAATGCCATTGCTGGAAAGCCCATTGCTGTTTGCAGTTGTTCCAGCAGCAGCACTTTTTAGGCAGGACACCTACCGTCTGGTTGGAGCTGCCAGTGTAGCTCTGTCTACGCATGCTTGGTGGTGGTGGTGCCGACATCCAGGAATTTTAATAAAAACGCATTGAAACAGTACAGGCCAGAATGCCATATCAGTGGGGGAGGGCCTCCCCCCATGCTTGCTTCCTGCCACTATATTGAGCCGAGGCAAGTTCTCGTGGTCATGGGAATTCCTGCAAATCTCCCACCAAGCACCACAAAGGGTAGGATGCCACAGGTAGGTTTTTTTAAAACTCCATGTTGAATGGTAGAATTCACATCAGGTCATACTCCTCCTGATACATTTTCCCAAAGGAGACCTGAGTCATACTGTACTAGCTTCTTTGTTGCAACAAATGTCTCAATATCTTTGGAAATTTACCGCCACTTTTTAGCACCACCTTTGCAATAACTGCATACTGCTTTTCAGGAAATTCCTGCTCAGTGCTGTAGAAATGTCACACAACAGAAACTGGAGAAACATGCCACAGAGTTGCTGTCATCTTTGAATGGCGAGACCTTGGGCTCTTAACCAGTCTCCATGGCTCATGTGGGGCTTCATGTAGAGTTTTAGACAGAGAGATCTTCAGTAGAAAGATCTACTTCCTGTGAGAAAGAGCTTTTGGCGGGGGGCACCTGAGTTGTTCAGGTTGGTTTGTTTATGGCATATATTCCACACCTTTTATCTGAAGAGCTCAAGCCAGTGTGCATCATCCCCCTCCCCACCATTTTATCTCCACAACTTGTGAGGTAGAATGGGCTCAGAGGGTATGACTGGTGAAAAACAGAAGGGAGTTTCAGAGGCACCTCAGAGAAACAGCGTGTGGCCCTTGTGGTCTTGAATCTTCTCTAGTCCACCTTTCTTTTTTTGACAGGATGTTCAGGGGAAGGGGGGGCAGACTGGTGTATGAACCTCGAAGCCATTTCTGAGGTGCCTCAGACTGCATTCAGGCAACAAAAGGGGCGCCTCAGAGAGACAGTATGTGGCCCTCATGTTCCCAAGCATTCTCCAACTGACCTTTTCTAGCACAGGATATAGGGGAGGGGCAGACTGGTGTGTGAGCCATCCCACCTCACAGAGTTCTTTAAATTGCCTCACGCTATATTCAGACATAACAAAAGGGGTGCCTCAGATGCACCTCAAAGGTGCCTCAGACAGTGATACTCCCCCCCCCCCCGCCTGATCACAGCCTCAGTGAGATTTCAGGGCTGAAGCCTGGGCATCTATGCACTGCGCTACTCTCATCACTCAGCCTGCCAGATTACCTTCACTCACAAAAATTATACCTACAAAGTACAGAAGTGTGTCTAGCTACGTGTTGACAGCCTGGGAAAACGTAAAATGCACCCCACGGAGTCGTTGCTATTTAGGGCTTGCTCCTTTGCTCCTAGCTTTCTGGTGCATTCCACAGTTACCTCCTCAACAACCAAGATCCATTCCCACAGGACGGAGTTTAAAAACAGACAGCAAAGCTGTAACTTGCTTTCTCAGAGAAAGGCTTCACGATTCCACCAAATCCAGGCCTCAAAAAGAGGCTTAAAAGGGCAGAGGCCCCAGCCAGAAGGGCAAAATACATCCCCATTATATCTGCACTACAGTGGGATTCACATGTATCTGTAGCAAATCCAGTATAGCCCTGCTATATCCCAACTAAATCTCGCTATAACCTATTATTCCAGAAAAAAACAACTTTGATGGTGGGTTTTCCTGGAATAGAAGAAGAAAAAGAGCTGCTTTTTATACCCTGATTTTCTCACCTTTAAAGGGACTCAAAACTTCTGACAAACCTTCTGTTCTCCCCACAACAAACACCTGGTGGGGCTGTGAGAACTGTGACTAGACCAAGGACACCCAGCTGGCTTCATGCAGGACTGAGGAATCGAACCAGGAGACTACTACATACAAGTCTAGCCATAAGACCAAACTGACTCACAGGACTTGCCCCATCACTCCTAAATTCAGTTTTAGGCTACTTTCATGTGCCATCACATGAAGCCTTACCCATGGCATATGGCCTTCATTCGGACAGCCTGGGATCCATGACTGAGAAGGCCCTCTTGCAGGTGCCCACCCAGGTGGTGAGACAATCAGGAGGGCCTCTCCTCCAGTTCTTAAGGCACTGGCAGGTCGATATGGACGAAGGTGGTCCTTCAGATATTTGGGGCCCAAGTCTTTCAGGGCCCTAAAGGTTAAAGTTAACATTTTGAAGCAGCCTCAGTAGCAAATTGGCAGCCAGTGCAACTCTTTTAAGACTGGCATGATGAGTACCAGCAATCTAACAGCTGCATTCTGCACCAGCTGCCCCGTGAAGAGTGCTTTTGGTCATATGGTTAGTCAGGTCTGGAGGTTACTAGAGGATGAGCAAATGTGGCCAAGTCATCTCTGTCCCAAAAAGGTACATGCAGCAAAGAAATGCTGAACTCAGTTTTAATTTAAAACTCTTGTGATCCTTTCTGAATCGCCCAAAACAACAAAACGGTATCACGTGCCAGAGCATTTTATGTAGATTCTGTGCTCAGTTGCTTTCATGCAGCAGGCTGAAGGATCGAGACATAGACAAGTCTGTGGAAATCACACCAAAGCTGATCCAGTCAAGAAACAGTATTTTGGTTTTGGTTTTTATGCTAATAAACCCCACAACCTTTTTTACTGGTAAAATAGATAACCCTACTTTGGAGATTTTTTTAAAAAAAATCTAGATGTGTCTCACCGGAAATAAAACAAAAAGAAACAATTCATTTATTGCATTTTTATACCACTCGACACCATAGTTTGAGGGCAGTATGCAATAAAAAGCAGCCACAAAGAACAAAGAAGTGGAAACAAAAAAGGATAACAAGGTGATAAAAATGAAAGTGTCAAAAGTAAGAGTACATATAAGACAAGAAGAAAAGGGTCTAAGGGCCTTTCTGCACTTTGCTTCCTATCCACGAAATGAGAAAAATGCATCACCATTAGTGTGCACTAGCATTTGCACTTGTGAACTCTAGTGCACGCCAAAACAACCCGCCACATGCCCACTCACCTGCGTCCATTCATGTTTGTGGGCACCGCTATTTTCTTTGCACTAGCTGGCGCAACTGTGCTGGTGCATCACCGGGAAGACTTGTTTGGGGTCACCTAATGTGCCAGTGCACTTGGGTGTATGCCAGCTGATGCCCAGCACCCAGAAGAGGTGCAGATGGTCCCACAGCTGGCTAGCAAAGGTAAACTTTGGGTCAGTTTTGGGATGTGTATACTCTGGGATAGCTTCTGGGAAGGCAGAAGTTGTTTCTGGGCTGAAAATGCCTCCTGCAAGTACAGATGCTCCTTACCAGAAGCTACCCCAGAGGCCAAGTACAAACTGGCCTATGAACAGAAAAGATCAAAGGTTGTGGTTCCTGTTGGGAAAGCAGGTATAACTCTTAACTGCAACTCCTAATTGTCTAAGCAAGCTAGCTGCCTCTTCCATAGCTGTGAGGACAGGGGGTGTTCAGTGGTGGCACTCTAGAGGGGAAGCACAGAGCAATGTTGGGGCTTGGGGTTGAGGAACATCTGGAGTTGTGTTCCTCTGCTACTAGAAGCTCTGCTCTTTCTTTGGACTGGTGCCAAAGTAAAACTGAAAGTCTCTCCTGTAACTTCCTAATGGTTTTGGCCTCTGCCCAAAGAGGTCTGTTGCTTTGCATCATGTATCTTAACCCAGTGTGTTCCTCCAAACATTCTTGGAAGCTCGCCACTATCACCATTACTGGGAAACAAGAAAGAGAAAGGCAGTGAAATGGGGAAGGCCTGGCACTGTGGCTGTCAAACCACCAATAGAGGAGGAGAAATCTGCTGGGAGAAATTGAAACAGGAATCAAAGCAAAGCTTGGGCTCAGATGTTCTCACTCACAGACCCCCATCCATCTCCTTCCACCATCTGGCTCAGCCAAAACCATAGGAGAATATCATTCCAACATGGTCTGCTTCATTGGAGGGTTGCAGCCTGCCCTCCAGGCTAGTTCATTGCACTCTTTTCTGTTAACCAGCCCAGGGTTCCTTTTCTTCATCATCTGCCAACTATGGATTGTTGACTGGCAAACTTCCCTACGAATTTTCCCTCTGCTGCTGCTGCTGCAAAAATAATAATAATAAAATCCCCAAACCTGTTTGACTTGTGCAATCCTTGGGAGCCCGAGGGATCCACTGTGAAGAAATCTTCCCCGACACCCCTGGAAAGCCCATCTGCAGCCCATCAGATTGTGTAACTGGAGGTGCGTTTCGTTCCACCCTATTAAGCAAAGTCTTGCACACCTGAACGCTGCCTCCCCTTTTTCCAACCCTCCACATACTGCTGAGAGATAAAGGCACACGCAGGGGAGGTGACACATCAGATAAACCAGAGTCATGAAAGCTTTGGAAATGCAGCCCTGAAGGACAGAGAGGGAGAGATGCTGCAAGGCATCGCAAAAGACAACCAAGATAACGGAGAAATGGACAGCGCTCTACTCACAGCCTGTTTTGTCTGCAAGTTCTTGGATTTCCTCCGACATGGAGTGAGAAGACCCCATCCCTTGGGAGACCTGGGGACCACACTTGAGAAGGTCCCAGGAGCTGCAAAGGGGGTCACAGCCAGACCAAGGGAGAGAGAGGCAGCCGGCAGAAGATGACCCAACTGGAGGGCACCAAGAGTTTACATCTGGTGGTCCTGATAAGCAGCCTATTGCAGCCGCCGGCTCAGCAGGATCTTCAAGACTTCTCTGTGCAGCAGTTGAGTTGAAGTGTTGGGGAAGGAGGAACCACCGAAGTGCTAGAGGGGAAGAAAGGTGTCCTCAGGGTCCCAAAGCCCTCGCCGCACTCTGCTCCACTCCACAGGCGCACTAGGTTTCTGACATGGCATCTCAGCTTGGGAATAGGATGTTTGCCTTGTTTTCCATTCTGTGGCTCCTGGGGGAAGCAGCTGCCGCAGTAATCAGGGCAACGCAGGTGGCACAAAGTGGCACAGCAGTGGAAGGAACAAGTGGGACAGGATCCTTGCCGAAGGTCTTGTTTTGCTCTTGCCTGCTGCTTTGGGTATTTGAAAAATGCACTCAGAGAAATGTTGGGTCAGAGAGCAGTTCAACAAGTGAGAATGAAAAGTTATTTCTAGAGTGGTTTAATAACTCACCTTTCATTGCTGCTTTTCTTAGTTCGCCTGGTATAATGAGAACAGATAAAAGCAGGAAATGACGCGTCTCTTGATCTAAAGATCTTGTGTCTTTTGTTTTGTTTTTCTGCAACCCGTCTAACTCCACGGGTACACACGGGTGCAAGGGGAATGATCCCCTAGGGACTTGGCACAGAATGCTGGGCTGGTGGGGGATTAAAAGGGAACCTGAGTGCTGAAGGAATCTAGGAAAAACCAATGTCACGTCCCCTCACAGCCCCTTCTAGTCTCACCTACTCCTCAGAGGGGCGCAGAATAAAAGCAAGCTGTGAGGTCGCCAGACCCTGCCAACTTCTTATTTATATAGCACCAATAAAGTTGGCAACCCACTTTGCTAGTCTGTCCTTGGACAGGTTTACCATAAAGCAGCAGACACTTGAGTAAAATAAACTCTTAACTTTATTAATACAGTAACGAATAAAATAAATAAGCTTAGGTTCAGCTTTGAGTTGTTTAGTCCATGAGAAAGGAAATAAAATGGTAAGAAAACCGAGTAAAGTCCTGTACACCCAGCAAAAGTTCTCATTTAATACAGTGGTTTACTGACTGAAAAGGGCTGTTCCACTCTTAGTCTGAGGTAAACTTCAAATGCTCATTCACAGCCTCTTAATAACTTCTAGCCCTTTTAAACCCTTTCCCTCTGTTTTGTTAAAGCTTTGTTTTTCTCTTCTTTTTTCTCTTAGTGTTCTTTCTCAAACCCTTGTCAGTTATTTCTCTCCCTCTAATACGGTGATGGCCAACCTATGACACGCGTGTCACAGGTGACACGTCAAGCCCTTTTGGGTGACACACATGGCCACCCTGGCACCTGGGCGTGTAGTGCTTGCTTGTTCTTGAAGTGTATAAAATACCAACTTTCAATTGAAGATTTAGCAACAAAAGTCACTAATGCAAAGAATTATTTGTTTTTGCTTCTAATAAAATACATGTATCAAAAATATAACTTTTTTACTAGAGCCACAAATATCACAAAATTATGGATATTTCTAGATGTGACACAGCACCTGTGCTAAGCTAGGTTTTCTTGCGAATTTCGACACACCAAGCTCAAAAGGTTCACCATCACTGCTCTAATAACTTCTGTGTCTCTCCCTCTTAAAATCCTCCAGTTTCTCTCCCTGTCTCAGTCAGCCTCCCATTGGCTGGAGAGGGTCATGTGATCCCTACTACTGCTGAAAGCAGCCTCTCCCTCCCTCCCCCCCAGCCTGTGATCGTCACAACCAATAATCCTCCATCTCTCTATAGCTTGGACTACTTGTGATCTTTGTAGCAGAACATATTCTAGTAGCCGACCATATTTCAGGGAATTGCTAATAACAGGCACACACAATAAATAAGGGGAATTTCAGGCTTGCAAAACATACTAGGTGAAAACGTATTTTATAAACGCACCTGCTACAGCCTGCTAGCTGTTCCAAGCGAGTGTTTGTGGTCAGCTGTTTCCTGAGTTGTAAACAAGTATCACCTGACAGGCTATGTTGAAAACATATAAACATATATGTTTATAAACATTTAAAAACATATTAAAAGTGTTGGGAGTAATATGGAGGCTAAGACACGTATTTTATTGATATGCTGCATCTTCCTTTGTTAACAACGTTAACTAAATTTTCTGAGCAATGCTGTTATAGGTGTTCCTTCCACAGATGGTGCATTGGCTGGGAATTCACGATGGCTGTGCAGAAACCTTCCCCACTGAAAAGTAAGGAAGAAAATCCCTCTGCATGATCAGGACCAAGTCAGCAATACCGCCAGGCTGTGGTCACACCTTCACTTTAAACCTTCTTTGGTCCGTCTTCTGATTGCAGTGCTACCCATCTCTACCCAAATGGTGGAAAGAGGAGTTTGGCAAATGCCATTTGAGCTGTGTGCGATTGTAAAAGAAAAAGGTCACGGAAGAGGCTGCGTCCAGATGTGGGTTACTTTCTCTACTTTATTTGGATAGTCTGGAATAGATCATAGACAGTGAAATAAGTAACCCACCTCTGGATGCAGCCAGAGACTCAGGCCCTTTATGCCCTTACCGGTTAATCCAGATCAAGCTGCCGCTAAGGACACATTCCCTGCGCAGTAGTCTGGATTGAGGAGTGTTAAGAATACTTTGTCTGCATGGAAGCAGAGTAGATCCATATCAGAAATGTGCTAAGGGCTCACTAATGTGGGTTAGTAGTAGACCAGGTAGAAGTGGTCTACATCTGTGCCAGCTACCACCCTTTAGCACACATTTGCTGTTCTAAAGCCCTCTCCGTGCACATACCATTGGCCTGTGGTTGATCTGGATCTGGCTAATATGGATACAGATTAATCAATGTAAGTGCCAAAAGGCCTCAGAAATAAATCAACTGGATGTATCTTTCCCTTTGAATACTTTCTGTCTTCATTGGGAAAGATTTCCTCTGCGGCACTCTGAGCTTCTGCTGGTGTCTGCTAGCATTTCATGAGAGGAAGGCAGTGAGGATCCTTTTGACAGCGCCAGGAACATGGCCCACAGTAATTTCCTGGCCTCATGCCTGATCATCACATCATTGCAGGCAAAAACTTTCTCTGATCCATTAGGAAGAAGAAACCAATGCACTTTATTACTATTTCTTTTAATTGTTGGATATGCAGGAATTAATATAATGCAATACAGTTTACATAAATTACAAATTTCCCCATAAGCCAACATTTTATATTCCCCTCCTGGTCTGTCCCTGGATTATTCTGTTTTCTTTTGGAAAATCTCTCATTACCCCTTCCCTTTCACCTTGGTCTTTTGTGATCTTGATATTATTTACCAATGGACTTTAATGAATGCTCGGATGGATGGACAGAGGGACAGACAAATGGATGGCGGACGGATGGATGGATGATATTTTTAAAAAATCCCACTTTCTACCCTAAGTTCTTATGCATAATCACAGAACAATTTGCCCCTTTGGCGCTTGCCCATCCCATGTGTCTCTAAGGTAGATGGTCTTCTCCTGGACAGGGTGTGGCTTTTTCGGAGGATCTCACAGATCCAGGGAGGGCTCCTGTTGGGGAGCACAGGGTGGCTGTGGCAGGTGCTTGCTTTGCTTTTGGAACCTGTGTGCTGCTGCGAGGGAGGGAGGGAGGGAGCATTCCTGGAAACCAGATGCCATTTGCTTCCCAGGCCTCTTTTTCTCGTCCACTTTCCTCAAGAAAGATGGTTCTGAAGCCTTTCTGCAGGCAGATGGTGCAGATTAGCATGGAGTGATTCTTGGGTATGTTGATGGAATGCATGCACTACCTTTTGCAACACAAAACGGTCCCAGGAGAAGCGCATTGTCAATGCTGCCAATGTGCAGGTGAGGGCCAAAAGCATGTAGGTCACCCCGGGAAGGAGACCCACCCAGCAACTGAGAAAGAAGCACCAGGCACTGCTAAATGCAACGCTAAATGCAAAGCCTTCCGTTGCCTCGATGTACTATTTCTTCTGTTTGTTCATCAGTGCAGCCACAATCGTGAAAAGGAGTTGTAGCTGTGGTTTGTTTCTCTTTTCCTTGAAAATCCAGAAAGTGGCCCTTTGACTCTGAAGATGGTATGTTGTACATACAGTATAAGAAATGCTCAAATTCCTGATGTGCCTTGAAAGTTCACTGGGTTTCCCAAGCTAAGGGTAAAACTGCCCCACCATAGGGATGGCCGAAAAATATTCATCAGCTTCAAATTAACATTCATATTCAAAGTCTCAATGATTTGTGTGTAAATCAAAGGGGGCCACATTCATAAGCCTGCTTCATATGTAGAGCTGAAGTATCTGGCCTTTTGTGGAAGCTTCAATGTGGCCCGATCTGCCCACCCCCACCTTGGGTTCCCCATGGCCACGCCCCCTTACTTTTAAATCCGGCAGTGGCCACCCCTCCACCACCATCACGCCCTGCTGGATTTGATACAAATGTTGGCTAGGATTCAGTTAGATACAAATCTCCTACATATCCTTTCTGAAAGTGTCAAGTCCACCCTGAATCCACTTTGATCCTCTCTCAGTCCACTCTGAATCCACTCTGGATCTGTTGCAGATGTGACTAGCACAGCTGCTTTCCCACCTCCCGATTTCATGAATGTATGAAGCTTCGTGCAAATGTTCCCAAGTATTAGATTCAAATTCGAATGTCAATCTTTGAATGTCCCAGCATTCAACTGCAGTACAAATGTCCGAATTCAAATGAATTCCAAATGTTACGAATATTCTTGCACATCCTACTCAACTAAGGCCTCCCAGAACCATGTACACAGCTGCAGAGGCTGCCTTCATCCAGGAATTGCAAAGATCGTGCAAGATTTCCCACGATTCCTGGGAAATATTGCAAGATTTTCTGTGATTTCTGGGGAATCTCACGATTTTGTAAATGGGGGTGGTGGTGGTCTCCAGTTGTGTGCACATCTCCAGAAGGTCAAACTGAGCCTCTCAAGAGGGCGTGATGGCAGTGGTGATAAAGGATGAGTGGAGTGGGTAAGGTGGGATGCAATAATAATAATAAAAAAGGATGGGGGGTTTTCCTTTGTGCGTGAACATTCAACAAATGTTCACATGCAAAGATAAAGCTCCCTACATTTTTTTTTGGGGGGGGGCTTCACATAAAGCCAAACATTGCTCCCCTTCAAATTGAATTGGAGGGAGCAATGTGCTTCATGTGCTTCCCATATGTTGCTGCCTGATTTCATAAGAGAAGTGTTCCAGCCCCTTGATCGTTCTGGTTGCGCTTTCCTCTCCTGCACAGATCACACCAGCCTGACAATTCAGAGACTCTGTAGCTTCAAGCCCAGGTCTGTGCTTAGGGCTGAATTTCCTAAAGGTTCTGCCCGACAAACTCAGTCCCATCAGGACCATCTGAGATGGGTTTTCACAATATTTACCTTTTTATTTGGGTGATGTTCTGGATTGTGCAACACTGCTGTACTCTGGAGGTCTTGGAGAATGAATGAGCACAAGGTATATGAACATCCACAAATTAGGACAAAATCTGAGTGCGGCTTTGGAATGGCAAACAAACTGCTCTATTGGCAATTCCATCATCCACGTAATAAGGGAGATCATTTCACAGCGATGCAACATTTTCTTACATTTTGAAACGTCATGTTTGTGTATCCAATGATCGCATGACTCAAAAGGTGCCTGTTTTTTAAGAGAGTTGCATTAAAGAGTTAATTAAGGTTACAGGCAGTGTTTGCCTTTAGTGTTGTTTTGACAAGGGGAGGAAATCTGCCCTGCTGAGATCTGGCATTTGCAGTCAAGGGCTGGTAATGTTCCATCCAGCAGCACCATTATCTGCCCACACATTTTATGACCAACAAATGCTCTAGTGTTTTCTTATCAGTGAAGGATGCCTGCACCAGCAAAAAGCATGCAAAAATCTTTATGTATAACTGAGCAAAAATATTCCACTTGCTAGGTTATTTATAGAAGGAAATAAACTAGCCTAAGACTTGCATCCGTATTTCCTGAAAAGATGTTCAGCAAAAATGCATGGAAGCTTCTACAGAGTTCAGCTCTTGTCCAGTGTATAGTGCCTGCTGAAATGTTTGGGTCTGTCTGGTAGTACAGACATGTTTGAGACTTCCTTTATCTCACAAAATGGAAGCATTGCAAGTAATTGGAAAAAAGAAGAAAAAGAAGAGTTGGCTTTTCTACCCTTCTTTTCTCAACCATTTAGGGGACACAAAGCGACTGACAAACTTTCTGTTCTTCTCCCTGCAACAGACACCCTGTGAGGCAGGTAGGGCTGTGAGAGCTCAGAAGAGAGCTGTGACTAGCTCAAGGTCACCCAGCTGGCTTCGTGGGGGAGTGCGGAATCGATCCCAGGATTCCCAGATAAGAGTCCGGCTCCCTAACCACTAGGCCAGTGATGGTGAACCTTTTGAGCTCGGTGTGTCAAAATTTGCAAGAAAACCTAGCTTAACTCAGTGCTGTGTCACATTTAGAAATATCCATAATTTTGTGATATTTGTAGCTCTAGTAAAAAAGTTATATTTTTGATATATGTATTTTATTAAAAGCAAAAACAAATAATTCTTTACATTAATGACTTTTGCTGCTAAATCTTCAATTGAAAGTTGGCATTTCATACACTTCAAGAACAAGCAAGCACTACACGTCCAGGTGCAAGGGTGACCATGTGTGTCACCCAAAAGGGCTTGGCGTGTCACCTGTGACATGTGTGTCATAGGTTGGCCATCACCGCACTAGGCCAAACTGGCTCACCAAAGGCAAGTCATTGTTACAGTTAAGAATAGGGTTATATTAAAGCTTGGGGGTGGGGGGTGGGCGATTGTAATTGTGTTCCCAGTGCTTCATGAAATCTGAACATGCTTCATCTCAGCGTGCAAACTGACCCTATCAGAACTATCAATGGTTAGACATGGCTGCTGTTGGGTGCCATAGAACTGAGCTCAGCTTCTTGCCAGAGACAGAGAGTGGTTTTCCATTGCCTACTTCTAGGTAGAGGCTGAGGACTGAACCAGCGACCCTATTTTCCAGACAGTTTGCTCTTCCACTGAGCTACAGCCATTCCCAGACTCCATGGGCCCCTCTGTGCAGTTTTCTTGGCAGAGATACAGAAGTGGTTTACCCATTGCCTATTTCTGAGGAGAAGTAGGGGGCTGAGCCAGTGACTCAGACTCCCAGGCTCCACATGGCCCCAACATAATGGCACTAAATTCCTCCTGTTTGAATCCAGCCGTAGCCCTGGGAGGGAATGAGGGCTTTATCCCTCGTTTGGGGACACCCTCGCTTGCCCCGCCTCTCTTTTCCTTCCCACAGGTGGCTTTTCCAGGCAACAAGGCATCTCAGGGAACAGGGAGAATCTCTACGATGCCGCCTCTTCTGTGCGATGTAATTCCCCTAAGTACAGAACGTTTTGGTTTAACCGCACCTTCTGCTGCGAAACTCTTCTGCCAACCATCTTCTCTCTCACCCAAAGGCAGAGTGAAATAAGTGTAAAAATGCTGTGAAGTTGAAAAGAGGAGTTAATGCAAGATGTTTTTCATCTAGTTGCCTAATAAAGCTGCCTAACAGCTTAACATCTTTCAAAAATTGTGATAATTTTTACTTACAAGGAATAAACTAACCAATTCACATTCTCATTTAACCCCCCCCCCCCCCCCCCGGGGATTCAGATTTCAAATGATGGATCCACTTGAGTTCCAACACTTGTAATTGCTTTATATTAGGGCCGCATTCCCATTACAAGCTTAATACAGTTTCCCTAAACTGAAATAATAGAACCGGATGCAAATGCGAATTTGCCTGATCCCATTACTTTCAACTTAATCGCGTTCGATCCAGATTCTGAGGATCGTATGTGGTGTACGTGACTCAAGGGGGGACTCAAGTTTCCCTTTCCCAAAATATATTATTTAGCTAAACATGCCGCTCCATGGATCTCTGTTGGTTTAGCACTTTGGGGGATGCATTGCCGACTGCTCCTTAGCCTTGTTTGCAGTCTTAAAAGTTGCTCTTTTAAATTTAAAAGTACGACCGACAGAGCTGAGGCAGATGACACACTAACCCAGCAGACAGAGTGACTGTCTGAGAAGGCAGCGCAGGGGCACGGGTGCTCTCGCTTCGCCTTGCTCCGGTGGGACTCCTTTGGTCGTCCCTCTCGGGAGCGCCGAGGCCCGAGAGGAGCAGGAGACGGACAGGAGAAGATCAGCCGAGTGGGCGGGCAGCTGCCCTGCTGTCTGCACGTCTCCTTAGCGCCTCGCTCCGCACACCGCCTTCTCTCTCTTCCTCCTGACGGCTCAGAGTCTGTCGCCCCGCTCCATTTCCCATCCTACTTCGAGTTGCTGCGGATGCCCTTGGGGTCCCTCTTTCCCGGCCAGCAGGGTGCCTCACCCCCAACCCCCCAGTTCACCTTGATACAGAGGTAAATGGTCCTCAGGAGACATAGAGGGACCACTGCTTGGCAGGGTGCTCCCTCCGTTTCCCAAACAGAAAAGGGGACAGTTTCCCTTTCCCCTTCACCCACTCACCTCCACAGCCACAGCCTTAAAAACATTCACACATCTCCCTGAACCTGCACCTTGGGGTTTTTGCCTTGGGAATTTGTGTTGGTTTGTTTTAAGGGGGAAACCAGGGGGAAATATTCCCTCTCCTTATCATAGGCCAGGCTTACAGAGACAAAAAATGGGGAGACTGAATTTGACATCGTATGTCGCATCCGAATATTGGGTCTATTTGTGCATATAATACGGCATACAAATGGAATGCAAACGTGAAAAAACGGGATGCGAACAGTTTCGAAAATCAGGTACGAATGTTCCCGTTACCCGTATCATTCAATTTGAATTGGATGTTTGAAAACACGGATCCAGATAAACCAGGTCCGAATCAGATTTTCAAAAATCCAGATTTTCAAATTTTGATTCGAATCAAATCTTTGAATATTCTATTTGAACTGAATTTGAATGCAAAAAATGCTTATCCCTAGTCCAGAGTGGATTTGAAGTGGATTGAGAGTGGGTTCAAAGTGGATTCAGGGATAGATGGGGTTTCGCATTAAACATTTATATCAAATTTGAATCCTACCACATTCGAAGGGATCTATTTGCAAGCACTTAGATGGGAATGCAGTAATTAATAAGAGCCAACATGGATTTGTAACAAACAGGTCATGCTTGTCTAATCTAATATCCTTTTATGAGAAAATCACAGGATGGATTGATCAGGGAAATGCTGTAGACATAGTGTATCTTGGCTTCAGCAAAACATTTGACAAAGTGTCTCATACCATACTTATTGAAAAATTGATCAAATATGGGATAGACAAGACAACTGTTAGCTGGATTTGTAACTGGCTTAGTGATCACACTCAAAGAGTGGCAATAAAGGGCTTTACATCCAGTTGCAGGAATGTTTCAAGTGGAGTTCCACAGGGGTCTGTTCTGGGTCCAATGCTGTTCAACATCTTTATAAATGATCTGGATGAGGGAGTCAAAGGGATGCTGATGAAATCTGCAGACAACCCAAAGCTAGGAGGGGTTGCTAACACTAGGGAGGAGAAGGAGAGGATTCAAAAAGATCTAGATACATTAGAACAGTGGGCTGAAAACTCACAGGATGATATTTAATGGGGAGAAATGCAAAGTCCTACATCTTGGTAAAAAAACGGTAAAAATAAATACAGAATGGGAGGAATTAGGCTGAGTAGTAGCACAAGTGAAAATGATCTGGGAGTACTGGTTGATCACAGGATGAACATGAGTCAGCAATGTGACGCAGCAGCAAAAAAGGCAAACCTTATCCTAGGATGCATCAAGAGGAGTATTGAGATCACAAGAAGTAATTATTCTCTTTACTCTACCTTGGTCAGACCTCATCTAGAGTCCTGTGTCCAGTTGTGGGGCCCATTGACAAACTAGAGCAAGTCCAAAGTTGGGCTACCAAAACGGTGAGCGGTCTGAAAAGCATGTCCTCCGAGGAATTGTTGAAGGGTCTAGGACTGTTTAGCCTACAGAAGAGAAGACTGAGACATGATCACAGTCTTCAAGTACCTGAAGGGCCGTCACAGTGCAGAGGGATCGTCCCTATTCTCACTTGCACAAGATGGGAGGACTAAAAACAATGGGAGGAAACTTCAAGGGAGTCAATACAGTTTAGATCAGTGATGGTGAACCTTTTGAACTTGGTGTGTCAAAATTCACAAGAAAACCTAGCTTAACTCAGGTGCTGTGTCACATCTAGAAATACCCCATAATTTTGTGATAACTGTAGCTCTAGTAAAAATATATATTTTTGATATATGTATTAAAAGCAAAACAAATAATTCTTTACATTAGTGACTTTTGTTGCTGAATTTCATTTGCTAAATCTTCAATTGAAAGTTGGTATTTCGTACACTTCAAGAACACGCAAGCACTACACGCCCAGGTGCCAGGGTGACCAGGTGTGTCACCCAAAAGGGCTTGGCGTGTCACCTGTGACACGTGTGTCATAGGTTGGCCATCACCGGTTTAGATACTAGGAAAAACTTCCTGACAGTGAGGGCGATCAGTCAGTGGAAGAGGTTGCCATGGGAGGCAGTGGGTTCTCCTTCCCTGGAGGTCCTCGAACAGAGATTGGACCTACATCTGTCTGGGATGGTTTAAGAAATCCTGCCTTGAGCAGGGTGTTGGACTTGACCCTAGAGGTCCCTTCCAGCTCTATGATTTTACGGATTTTCCTGCATTCAATTTGATACGAATCAAATTAAAAAAAAACACCCGTGCACATCTCTACCAGAATCATTTTTGTGCTTCCCTTTGCATCTGTCGGATGGGAAGAATGCAGAAGAGATTAATGTGTACTAGAATTTGCACTAGAGTACGCAAGTACACAGCCTAAGCCCTGCACGACTGGATACTTACCTGGATCCTGTTGCATGTCTGATCCTTTGCTGGGCTCCACCATTTTGGTTGTGGTGCCCTGTACTGTCATCATAGATTCTCTGATGTGCCAGCGCGCTTGTGCGGCACCTCGGATAGCCTCCTCGCACCAGTAATGGACAGTACAGGACACCACATGGACAATAGAGGTAAGGATTTGGTCAGGACTAAGGAAGGTTGGGTTGCCTGAGTTTGCAATTGGTGAAAATCTGGGCAGGCAGGGAAAGTTTCTCAGCTATAAGTGCGAACTGGCCTCAGGCCTGGTATGATACGGCAAATGCTGTGGAAACGACTAGCCTGCCCTCTCCTCTGCTCCTCCAACAGCAGGAAGAATTTAAACAAGAATCTGTGCCTGGTCAGCCCAGGAGCGACTGCCTGGTTCAACAGCTTTAATTAAGCTGCTGCAACGAAGGTGCAAGCAAGAAGGAGAAGCAGAGAAGAGAAAACAGCCCCCTCCCGTTCCCCCAACTTTTGAGTTATTTATTATCCTCCTGGCTATTGCACAGCTTCCAAATGTTCACTTTGATGTGGATGCCTGCCAATTTGAAATATCTGATTGAATTTGCAAATACAAATTCCATTTTGCAGATCTCTAGTTTGTGTTTGTTCCCATGTTTCTAAAGCCCAATACAAGTTTTTGGGATGTCTATCTGAGAATTCCCAGTAACAGCTGAATTCTTTTGCAGGTTCTCTTGAAGGAGGCACAGTAAAAAGTCAACACAAGGAACAAATGGGATTCCAACC
Organism: Aspidoscelis tigris stejnegeri; assembly: GCA_023333525.1. Taxonomy (NCBI): domain Eukaryota; kingdom Metazoa; phylum Chordata; class Lepidosauria; order Squamata; family Teiidae; genus Aspidoscelis; species Aspidoscelis tigris. Next base: position 9,400,328 of record JALMGA010000022.1, read on the forward strand.
AGTGTCATTAGGGTCCTGTCACATCTAATCTCTCTCCCTCCTCAAGCACTGTTCACCTTTCTCCACTCAGGTAAGATCAATTCCGCTTGCATATGAGACACGACAGATCCAAGGAAGGGTGAGGCAAGGAGAAGTGTGATGGTGCCAGATGTCCTCTATGGGCGTTTCCCACCTTGGGTTAAAATGATCAGGAGTGGCTCTAGAATTCACTGAGGCAGATAATTCCCATGGAGAGCCCCTGGTGGTATGTTTCGGTTTAGAAGCCTTACATAGGCACGTGGAGAGAAGCTGAGAAGGTTAAGTTTTTATTCTTGAGGTCCCATTAAGAGCCAAAGGGAAAAGGAAACGAAATCCACGCTTGAAACTTCCTTAAAAATAGCTAACACTGCATACTGAATATTAGCTGTACAAATCTTGATTTTTAAAATACCATTATAATTAATTTTTAAAATATATGTCTACATACATACATACATATATATATAGCACCTTTAGTATGATTCATAATTTCTAACTGGTTTACAAACAAAAATACAAAAATAACCGTGGGATGAAAGGGAAAGGCTTACTAAATGCTGGACTATCTGCCCCCAGATCACACAAGGGTTTGCACAGGACAAATACGAATTTGCACAAGTCCTAACATGCTTTTAAGAAACAAGTTGCACACTAAGAAACGTCACCTGATGACTGAACAGCAGCACCTTCTCCCAAGAACATGGGAAAGGCCAGGTTGTGTATTGCTAAGAAAAATGGCTTTGCATTTGCAGAGAGACTGTAGACAATCCGGAACTGGTTAATCGTTTTCTCCATCCCTCTTTACTTCTTAAACCCACCGCCTCTTCCACATCCCTCTTAGCTGCCCCTCCCAGGGCCAATTTACGCCATGGGACATCTGATCTGCTAGTACCAAGTCCATGAGCCTAGGGGAGAAGAAGGTTATAGAGGCTGGCAAGTAAATGTTTTCTTTTTTGCATATAGTTCTCCTGAGGAAAGAGGCAATAAGAGGAGCGGAAAAGGTAACAAAATGGTGTTTGGATCTGCAGCAGAAGAGGCCAGAGGCTAAACGGTCAGCAAGGGCTGGGGAGTAATGGTGGGAGGACTCTGGCTCTAAGAATGCAGACTATCAGCTCACAAATACGTCTCTGGCAAAACCACCTCCCTTTTCTACCTTATGAATCTGCAATCATGCAATTATTAATACTGCAACTAACAGGGACAAGTGTGCATTGATGTTTTTCCAAGCGGAAGCATCAGAGTGAATTCATATGGGATTTAGATGTCAGTTGCAAAAGCAAGGAAGCTGCTCAGGTAATTCACAAGGGGTTCTGGGCACGGCCTTGCTGATCCGAGCTAAACACAATGGCTGCCTGTGCAAATATGTGGACATCAGGATGACAGCATGATCTGTAGACGTCGGGTATTGGAAGCCTTAACTGGGATGTCTGAAGTTGCCCAAACAGATCTATTAGAATTCAGAAAGATATATGCTTATTAAAACAGCATGAAATTACATGCAGATCAGCAGCTGTCTTGAAAATGATTTCACTGCTATGAACAACAAAACTTAGTGCATAATGTGTATCATTTTGTCCTCCACACCGTAGTAACCACAACTTACCTAAAGCTCCGTTAGGCAAGCAGTTCAGTAAATAGTAATTGCACTCTTTAGAAATGGCAATTTGGAAATTACACGTCTCATGCCTTTGCAATAGATATTTATTATTTCTAAGGAGGCAGAATCAGCAGCCTTCTCCCAGCATGCCAAGACATTGTTCTAGCAGTTGGCCTGAAAACCAAAGTAATCCAGATTGTCTGAATGTCCTCCGGACAGGGATCTCCAAACCCAACATTTCCTGCTCTTTCCTGACAGGAGTTTAAGTTTTTACAAATAAACTGTTTATCATCACAGCATGGGTCCTTTTGCACACACAGGAGTATCAGAGCTACTTGAGCAGCCTCTTAAGACAGACATGGGCTGCTACAGGCAGGGAAGAATGACAACACTTCCAACCTGATCGCTGTTGGTCACTGGGGTATGCAGCTGCAGAACAAGAAGTCTTGGCTGAAAGAGACAGGTTCATGTGACTCTGATTTGGGTAAAGACAAAACTGTATGTACGAAGCCATAAGAAGGTATCTACCTATGGCACCCTCAAGACCCATGAAGTAACAATATGACTCTCAAGATTTTGGCACGGGCTTGGTGGCGAAAGGCATGGAGGAAGAGAAAACATACTGGGGAAGAAACCAGGTTCTTCTGAGGGGGTCTGATGATCATCTCCAGATACAACCAAGTCAGTGTCCAGACCACCCCAAATATCTGATGGGTCAGGAAAAGGGGGATTAAGCATTTCAAGCAATGAAGTCATTTCATGCAAGTCACTATCTTGCCTTGTCAGCTTAACAAGTCCTGCATTATTTCACTAGCATTAGCAATGGCATAACCGCGTAGTCACAGAACGGTCTGCTTCCTCACTCATTATTCAAATGTGATGCTAGAGATCCGTCCAGAGTTCTGCTTTTATAGATCTTGCTGCTGCTGCTGCTGCTGCTGCGCTAAATCCTTCGTAATTGCAAAGAGATAAAAGCTCATTCTTTGTCCACATAGGTCTTTTGGACAGTTGCACGTGTCAGCTCCAAATCCTCAGGGTATCGCAGCTCTAGTTCTGTGTTTGCTACATAGTGGGTGCCTGCAAACTCTGTAAAATAGCGGCCAATGTCTGGGTGAGGGATTTCATGAGGTTCTGGATTATATTCCAAGTTCTCTGCAACAGGAAGAAAGAATGAGTCACTACATTTCCATTTTTCATTTATTTTTATTTATATACTGCCTTTCCAAACGTAAAATTTACTCAAGGCGGTTTACAACAAATGGAAAAACAAAAGACAAGAGTTATCACTCAAACATGTTGGGTGATTGGTGAAGATGCAACTTTTTGTCAGGGTGTTTCCAATGACAAGATATTTCTCCTCCAGGTATGAGTGATGGTGGCACCTGAATGACTTGTCTACACTTGGCCCTGTAGTTGCCTTCCAATGCGCTCCCAGACGGAGAATCTGCATTTGAAAGAGCCACTTGAGACTCAGAAATGGCTCCTTCCATGCAAGAGCACACTGGACCACAATTTAGTGCTCCATGCTTGCACTTACCTTTACCAGAGACAGCCTTCCCTGACCCTATGAGCCCATCTGCTCCTCTGTGGTGCTATGTGAGTCAACTGACATGCTGTGCAAGCATGCTGGCATGTCAGGTGACCTGGAGTCCGAGTGAGCGCAAGTTGTATGGCACGTCATCATTATCCCAGTGACAGGGCTGACGCATGCGCCATTGGAGTTAAGATGGCAGTCCCAGGCAGGCGTCTGCACTCCAGTTAAGTCTGTGGACGTGTGGATGGAAGGAATGCTAGTATATGTGTGCTCACCTTTCCAGTCTCCTGGCCAGGTTTGTTACAAACCAAACCATGCCTATCTAGTTTGTGCAAATACCTGTTAAGGATACAATAGAAGTTTTATTTGGTCTAAAGGAGACCCATCTATGTGCAGAACACCAACTGTTCCAAAACATGCAAGTCCTTAAAAACAAAGAGGCAGCTCCGGCTCCACAGTGTCAGAGAGCACTTAGGAAGAATTGTGGCAAAAGCTTTTTGTGTCTCATGCCTTATGGAAGATGCAGAAAATGATGAAAGCTCTGGAACACCCGCATTAAATCAGGCTGCAACATCTGGACCCCTTCAGCTTTGAAAAGTAGCATTTAAGAGGTTACCTGACTGAAGTGTATAAAATCACGCAAGGTGTGGAAAAAGCAAACAGAGAAAAAAAAATATCTTCCCAACCACACGACACTAGAACCAGGGGGAATTTATGAAGCAGATGGGCAACAGAGTTAGGACACACATTGGGAAGTGTTTTTTTCACCCAGAGGGTCACTGGTCTATGGAGTTTACTATCAGAAGAGGTAGTAACAGCAACCAGCCTGGATACCTTTATGAAAGGGTTAGACAAATTCATGAATGACAGGCGCAGAATGGATGCCCAGGTACCATCTCCAGGCTGGACAAATAGTCAAGATGCCTCTAAAGGCCATTTGCAGGGATGTTTTTGTTTTTTTCTTCTGCTTGAGATGCCCAGGAGCAATTAAGATGCTTCACTAGATGGGCTGTGGCCTGATCCAGCAGGGCTCTCCTTATGTTCTTAATCTCAAAGTAGCTTAAAAGGATTGCTGGGTCTAGTTTCTGGAAATTTCCCAAAACATTCAAGAATTTATTGGATTCCTTAGATTTTTTAAAAACCACCTTAATAAGTCCTTGAGAAGTATCAAACTTCGAGGATTCTGAATGAAGCTTTCTAGGAGGGAAGAACTGCACTGTTTTAGGTATATGCTGGCAATCAGTCAGCCAAAGTTTGTGATCTACATGCAATACAAAGAAAGCATTCTGATGTAAATCCAATCAGTCCCCTGTGACACAAACTCTACATGCAAAATATGAGATTACAATCAATCTCATGAGAGTGAAAAATGGCCGATTTATACTGTGGTACACAGTGACCTCTAGTGGAACTACCTGGAATTACTGCTCAATTTGAAGCAAAATTTTATTGCTTTCACTGTATTCTTCCATGCTACCTACTTCTTTAAGTACTGAGCAACAGGAAAAATACTGTGGTATGATGCTTATTTATTGAAAAATATCTGGAAAAGTGGTTAGAGGAAAATTCTCTGCTTTGCAACACCAGAACCAGGAGGCCTTCAATGAAGCTGATGAGCAGGAGATGTAGGACCAACAAAGTGAGGCATTCCCTCACCCAGAGGATCATCAACCTGTGGAATGAACTACCAGAAGAGATGGTGATGGAAACCAGGCTGGATAGCTTTAAGAAAGGGCTGGACAAATTAAAGGAGGACAGGTGTCTCAATAGCTGCTAAAATGGATGCGGAGGTAGTGCCTTCAGGTGGGAGGGATAGTCTGGAGGTCCATCTGCAGGACGTCAAGAACATGTAGAGATTTAGATACGCAGAAGCAATTGGTGGCCACTGTATGAGAAAGGATGCTGGACTAGATGAATTGTGGCCTGATCCAGCAGGGGTCCTCTTACATTCTTATAATATTAGCCTGCCTCCTAGGATCTCTGGTGTTGAAACCAGAGTCTCAAGCAGCTATTCTTCTGGAAATGCCACCACCGAGGACATCATGAGGATATGCATCAGGTTCCTAACCTTCTATTCCTCTCCTCTCCCTCTTCTTTTTCTTTTCCATTGTGGCCTGTGCTAGGGAGCTGAAGAGAGGCTGCGAAAAAGAGATTTCCTCAAGATCCTTCAGTGAATGAACAATTGGTATTTACGTGAATGTTCGTTCTTGACATTCCTAAGGAAACTGGTCACAAAAGGGTTAACGCCTGCTGATCCTACTGCTGCCGAAGTTTGTCACGTGCCACCTCCAAAACGAAAGCGACAGACGCCTCTATTCCCCAGTATTCTCACTGAGCGAACTGCTACTGAGTCGAGCCACCAGGAGCCTAGAAAAAATAGAATCACAGGAAGCACCCAGATTAGAGACACTGCAGGTGGGCACCAGTTTCCTTAGGAATGTCAAGAATGAACATTCATGTAAGTACCTATTGTTCATTCTCTGCACTCCCTCGGAAACTGGTCACGAAAGGGACGTACCAAAGCTCCCCAGACAAGGGAGGGAAGCAGTGTCCCCAGCATGAACCAGAGCCGGAGGAGATTCCTCCTCCGGTCCGAGGGAATCCAAGAAGGAGGAGGAGACCCTTACTTCTTCCCACCCACAACCCCATCCCTTCTCCCCAGGGAAGGGAAGCATGCATAACAAGGTAGACATAGCGGCAAGCCAATCTCCTACCGTTCCCGGGACCAACTGTTACAGGACTCTGTGACCAAAGGAAGCCTGAGCTGAACTGAATTGGTCCACGCGACAGTGTCGGGTAAAAGTCAATGGGCATCTCCAGGCAGCCGCCCGGCAAATCTCTTCCACCAAAGCGTTCCTCCACATGGCCGCCGCTGCTGCTGCTGACCTAGTGGAGTGGGCCTGGACCCTCCCTGGGAGCTCCCTGTTCTTACTCTTGTACGCCGTTTCTACGCAGGCCCTAATCCATGAGGCTATGACTCTGGGGGATGCCTTCTGACCCAGGGTAGGGGGATGAAAGCTAACAAATAAGGCTGAGGTCTGCCTGGTTGAGGCAGTTCTTGTAAGGTAAGCCTTGAGGGCTTGTGCCATGACTTCTCCGAGGGGTGCTTGGGGTTAGTACAGAATGTAGGGAGGTGGATCTCTAGGGATCTGTGGAACAGGGAGTCTACCTTAGGCTTAAAGGAAGGATCTAGCCTTAGGATAACTGAGTGCGGTGTGAAGGTGCAAAGGTAATCTTCCGCATAAAGAGCCGCCAGCTCAGACATACAACGTGCCGTGGTGATGGCCACCAGGAAGGCCACCTTATAAGCGAGTAACTTCATGGAGATCTCTACTATAGGTTCAAATGGAGGTCCTTCCAAGGCCAAAAGGACTACGTGCAGGTCCCAGTGCGGAAGACAGTGTACCACCTGGGGCAACTTTGCCTTGGCCCCAGTGAGAAACCTCTGAACCAGAGGGTGAGGGTTGAACTTGGGCACCAGGTAGAACTCGAGCATAGCTGAGATAGCGAACACCTATCTCTTCAGGGTATTGAACGACAGGCCCTTCACCAGCCCTTCCTGGAGAAAAGTGACTACCTCCTCTGCTGAAGGGGTCCGCCTTCCAGGTGGTCTTGTAAATGCATGTTGTGGAGGCCCTGTGTGATGCTAGCATTGCGTCAATCACTCCGCTGTCAAGTCCCATGCCCTGTAAATGTCTCCACTGAGCCTCCAGGCTGCTAGGAAGAGCCACCCCAGGTCTGGTAGAGTGTACGCCTTCTGAGATAGGAGCCGCTCCTGAACTGGAAGACAACCTGGGGGCTCTATCAGCATGGAAGAGAGAGCTGGGAACCAAGGCCTCCTGGGCCAGAAGGGGGCTACCAGGATGACCTGTGCCTTCTCCCTGTGGACCCTCCGGAGGGAACACCCCAGGAGAGGAAGTGGGGGAAAAGCGTATAGCAGCTGGGGGGGCCAAGACGGCATCCATTTCCAGGGCCCCCTGAGAGAGGTGTCTGGAGAAAAAGAGGGGAACCTGGTGATTCTCTGAGGAGGGAAATAGGTCCACCTGAGGGACCCCCCAGCGCTGCACTAGGTCCTGGAAGACCTCTGGATCCAACTTCCATTCCGTGAAGGGGAGCCAGACTCTGCTGAGACCATCCGCTAGGGTGTTGTTCGATCCCTGAATATGAATAGCAGACACAGACAGGATATGAAGCTCCGCCCACTCAAACAGGTCCCAAGACAAATCCATAAGGTGTCTGGATCTGGATCCCCCCTTGATGATTGATGTGAGCCTTGGCAGTTACATTGTCTATAACCACTAAGACATGCTGTTTCGACACCAAGGGGAGGAAAGCCTGAAGGGAGAGGAAGATCACCTTGAGCTCCAGCCAGTTAATACAGTGTTGTCTGTCTGAAGCCGACCAGGAGCCTTGGGCCATTCGCCCCTGGCAATGGCCACCCCAGCCCTGGTTACTAGCATCCGTGGTGACCCTCACCCGGGGAGGATCGCTGATGGGACACCCCTTGACCAGATTATCCAGGCTAGGGATTGTCAAACCACCTCTGGGATGGCAACCCTGAGGGGAATGGAGAGTGTGATCTGGGAAGTGAAGCGAAGCAGTAACCACTGAAGGTGCCTAGAGTGAAACCTGGACCATGGGCAAAGATCTATCACTGAAGTCATTTTCCCAAGAAGGGAAGATAACTTCAGCAAATCCAAGGTCTGCTTTCTGATAACCTCAGAAGTCAGGGAGCTAATCGAGTTCACCCACTCATCCAAGGGTCTCACCAGATCTCTGGAGGTATCCAATGAGGCCCCCAAATGCACAATAGACTGAGTCGGTACTAGCGAACTCTTGGGCTCATTGATGAGGAAACCATGGGAGGTGAAGACCTCTACCGTCTTGGCAACCACCCTGCATCCCTCTTCCAGGGAGAGGCTTCTCACTAAGATGTCATCTAAATACGCAAAGGTCGCCACCCCCTGGAGTCTAAGAGACTACCAAAATCGAAACAATTTTGGTAAATGTATGGGGGGTGCTAGCGAGCCCAAAAGGCAGGGCCCTGAACTGAAAATGTTGCCCCCCAGGGCAAAATGGAAGACTTTTCGGCTCTCAGGGTGGATTCCAATATGAAAATAAGCCTCCTTAAGATCCAGACTTGCCAGAAAATCCCCTGGGGAGATCCCCTCCCCTGATGGAGGCAAGAGACTCCATCTTGAATGAATGAACCAGCAAATATTTATTCACAAACTTTAAATCCAGGATAGCCCGCCAAGCATCACCCTTTTTGGGAACCACAAACAAAATAGAATACACCCCTGCCCCTGTTCCTCCACAGGGACAGGTTCTATGGCCTTAATGACAAGGAGGTGCGCTACTTCCTTGAGGACCGCGTGCCTTTTACCAGGATTATTAGAAAGGGGAGAACCAACAAAACAACCCCTGGGGGTGGATGAAAACTCCAACTCCAGGCCCTCTGAGATCACCTGTGTAGCCTGTGAGTCCTGAGTGTGAGCTAGCCAGATAGGGGCAAACTCTAGAAGCCTAGCCCCCACCGGGATCTGTGGCTTAGGCCGATGCCTCTGGCTTAGCCTGGGGCTTAAAAGGTGGCTTGGGGGTGGTGGCTTTGAGGAGGGTTGGCGGGACCAGCCTCTGCCTCTGTTGCCATGAAAGGAGCCCTGGTACTGCTGCTGTCTCCGAAAGGACCTTCTGGGGGAGAACTTCTATGATCCTTGCCTTTAGCGGTCGATTGCTGCTGTTGCGTGGAAGGCATCACTTTCTTTTTGTCTTTGTTCTCGATAAGAACCAGCCGAAGTGCCTCTTCCCCAAAGAGAAGGTGGCCTTTAAACCAGTGGTTCTCAATCTTCCTAATGCTGCGACTCCTTAATGGAGTTCCTCATGTTGTGGAGACCCCCAACCACAGAGGTGGAGCAGCTGGGAGGTGGGAGGGAAGGGTGGCGGGAGACTTGTCACAACCCCTCTGAAAGGGTAGTTCGACCCCCAAAGGGGTCCCGACCCCCAGGTTGAGAACCACTGCTTTAAACAGACAGGCAATGAGCTGGGACTTGGAAGAGACATCTGCGTTCCAATGACGAAGCCACAGTGTTCTGCGTGCAGCAACACTGAGGCCCATGGCCCTCCCGGAAAGTTGAAGAATATCCAGAGTGGTGTCTGCACAAAAGGCCAGGGCTCTTCTGATGTTCAACAGGAACTCCCTAGATGAATCTGGGAGATCTGGTTCGAGACTCAGCTTGTCGAGCCAGCGGAGGCCCGCTTCAGCGAATAGTGAAGCCGAAGAAGCCACTCTAGAGGTAAGTGCCTGAGTTGTGAACCCCTTCTTCAGAAAGCTCTCAAGCTTGCGTTCCAGGGGCTCCTTGAGCTGAGCCTCCTGCTGGATCAGGACACTCAAGGAGATCAGGGCTATGATTGGTTCATCTACCTTAGGTACCGCCCAGATGGAAGAGCTATCATCTGCGGTAGTGCACGATTGGCATGGAAGAAGGGATAACTTCTTAGGAGCTGTGGGAGTCTGCCACTCCTGGTCCAAGAGCTTCTGGAATGACGCAGGAACTGGCAAGATCTTAACGGGTGGAGGTTGTGCCAACATGAGGCCCTGTGCTTCCTCTGACAGGGTGGATAGGCCTGAGGGATTGGAGTGAGGTGAAGAAGGTCAACCATTCTATCCACCATCAGGGCCAGCTCCTCCTGAAGAAACAGTCTTGTCATGGACGATGAAGCAGTGGCTGGTGGGCCCAGTCCCTCTAGGTCTGGTTCGACATCTGAGATGTAAGTAACTTCCTCTTGTTCTGATTCCTCTGTGCCCATGCCCAAGGGCAGGGGAGAAGGGGCTGGCTGAGAGCTTGAAGGTACAGTGGGCAGAGCAGGGTCCGCCTGGCCCGCCTGGTTCGTTGACGCTACAGCCATGCCATGCCTATCATGGCTTCGCCCCCTGGCATGCTTGGAACGGCTAGACTTGTGGCGCTTCCTCTTAGAGTAGGAACGTGATGAAGAAGAAGATGAAGAGGAGCATCTTCTTTTCCTCTTCCTGAGGCTCCTTTCTTCTCTAATTATGGCCCCAATGGCTTCAGAGAAGCCTGGTTGCAACACCCCTTGAACGGGGCGAAAGGGGAAAGGAGGTGCCATTAGTAAAGGCTGAGCTGGCACTGGCTGGGTCATGGGAGCCGGAAGATGGGGGGAGAGGGCTCCATCTCCCCCCTGTCTGAACTGCAAAGGGCCAGGAGCGAAGGGTCCAGGGATACCAAGGATGGGAGGACTTCTGGGAACCCCAGCTGAGCTGATTGGAAGAGGGTAGGAGAGTCCAGGTAGCAAGGGCGGGTGGGTTGGGATTCCAGGGAGAGTTGAGGTGAAGCTACAGACCTGACTCGGCCAACTGAACGTGTCCACACGCCAGTGTTAGTTGGCTGCACACCTTGGCGCTGGGTTCCCTGGCCTTCCCAGGACGCTGGAGGCTGCTGCATGCTCGGCGTGGAGGCAGAGGGCGTCCCTGCTTTCGGCGCCGCTTCCCGGGTGCCTGCAGTCTTGCTCTTTTCCTCCGTGGTGACCAGCACCTGTTCAAGAAAGGCGGGGGAGGCCAGAGGGAGCGGCCCTGTCATGCGTCCCTCTTGTCGCTCTGGCGCTTCTGCCGGGGAGGGCATGGAGGCAGGCCCAGACGCAGGAGGAATCCCCTGGGTCCACGGCTGCTGCTGCGGTGATGCCAGTGGCTTGGACCCCTCCGAAAGGAGTCACGTTGGCGGCTGCCCTCATGTGCACCGTGAGCGCTTGCAGTGCTCAAATCTGGAGGGGAGAGGGGCTGGCTGAGAGCCAGCGCCCAAGCCTTCTTGGGATCCCCTCCAAGCTAGAGATCTTCAGCTCAGGGAGGCTGGAGGCACCCCCCTGAGGGCTTCTTTCCGTGGGGTGTGAAACCCCTTTCCTTCCTATTGCCTTGAGGCAAAATAAGCTAAAAAATGCGGCCAAAAGGCCGCAGCAACTACTGGTGTGCGGCAGCCAGCAGGAGCGAAAAGCGAATACTGGGGAATAGAGGCGTCTATTGTTTTTGTTTTGGATATGGCATGCGCCAAACTTCGGCAGCAGTAGGAGCAGCAGGCATTAACCCTTTCGTGACCAGGTTCCGAGGGAATGCAGAGAACAGAAAGTTTGCTAAGAACAGTGAGAAAGTTCAGCACCAATTCTGAGATCAATTCCACTGGTAGTAGAACAGCTATGGGTCAATACTGTTCTCCATCTACAGCTCTCTGTCAATACCAGGGACACAAGTTTTATATCAGAAATATTAAAAATAGTCTCTTATTAAATGATCAAGTTAACCTTTATAGACTATTAGAGATGTGCACTATTTTTTCCCCTGTTCACTCTGCAATGAAGTAAATGTGAAGGGCATTTGCATTCATGCAAATGGAACGATTTTAAATGCGCTAGGCTTCAAATTCACGCTGCGTGCCCTTTGAACGTGCTTCAAATCCTTGTCGCCAGTCTCACCTCCGAATCTACTCTGAATCTGCTGGGAGTCTACTCCAGAGGTAACTGGGGAGTCACTCTGCTGCCTCCTCACCTTTGCGAATGTAACAAAGCCTTGAAGGAACATACAAAAGGGTTCGCTTTGCACGCGAATGTCAGTCTTCCAATATAGCCAATATTTGATTTAAATGTGAATGTCTGAAGCTCCAAGATTCGTATGAATTGCAAAGGTGCAAATATTTTCTGCCCATCACACCAGCCACTTCTTTCAACATCTGGATGACTTCTAGCATCCAGACAAGAAGACTGGAAGGTGGAACTGGTGGGCCACACCACTTTCTCAAGGTTTTTTGCGTCCCTGTGCACAAACTACTCACCTTGGGCAGCGTATCGACATGATCCATCCTCTACCAGCACATTGTAGAAAGGCTGGTGGGGACCATGGGGCAGGCTGTGGACATTCATGTTTCGGATCCACTCGTGTCCCATCATGCATGTTGGGTCCCATCCGTAGATCACACAGTTATAGCCATATCTAAGAGAAAATAAGAAATTGCTCATTCACAGGCAACACAGCAGGTATGGGAATCAAAGTGTTCTATACCAAGAAAGAAAGAAAGGAGGATCTAGGAATAGCAATGTGAAATGCAGCCCTAGTGCACTGGCAGATGCCTAAAACATTTGTAATTTTAGCCAGCATTTTACTAAGCACCGCCATTATAGTTGCCACCGTGGAACTGCAGTGACAGCAGCAGTGTGCCTCCATGGCACCACTGCTGGGGTAACCTGACAATGCAGTGCACGTTTGTTCCTGCACGGCTAGCCACATGACACACATACACACACCCCAGAAGGAGCATGCAGGGCTTTACTAGCTCTGGCACTAGTATGGGCGCGGAGCAGTTTTAACTGTTCCACACCTATATGTAACACGCACAGGCCCCTTGCACACAATTGCAACCTAAGTGTAAAAAGGCTCAGAGATGCTGCAACATGACAAGCCTAACTGAAAATGACAACAGAAACAGAACAATGTTCTCAGGGAGCTCATTTTAACCTCGGCCTCAGAGTCCACAGGTGGATTTCCCTGTAGTTATCAGCGTATATCACATTCAAGATACAGGGCCCCGATCTGTTTGTGGTAAGAAAAGGAAAGACGTTTCCTTCCCTTCCTCCCTCCCTCGAAGGAACACAAATGGCTGTTTCTGAAAATGAATGTTGGAAGAGCACTTTGACCTAGCCCTCCATCTATGGGATAACGGGATAAATGTGCCTTTCAAAACAAAGCTTTCCTTGTCCAGTTGCGGCTCACAACATACATGGTCCAAACTGCCCTGGAGCCAGTTGTGTGCTGTAGGTAGTGTGACTGACCTGACTGTGCAGCAGGGAATGGCAGGCAGGGAGACCTGGTGCTGAGGCGGAGATGGAATCCAGACCAATGCATTTTCCAGAGGTCCCACTGGCGTAATTACACTGGCCTGGCTTCAGCAGGAAGACCCAGGACACAGCCAGCATAAAGAACACAGCCTGGCTCCGCTCTCAGCATGGCCACCCCGGGGGGTGGGGCTGCTCACCAGTGGGAGCCATCATGGGTAAGCATAACTGGAAGCCCCTGTCCCTACCGGAGGCTGGGATGCAAGCTGCCTTTGAAGTCCGCGTGGTTCAAAGGAAGCTCACAAGCTGCTTTCAGCAGGGCAGAGGTCTTAGGGCTATGCTCCCTCATGCTAGCTGCAACCTGATATGTGTGTCTGAAGACAGTGCTGCCATCTTGCACAGGTGTACCAAACCAGAAAACCATGTTTTTGAGCCCATCCCAATGGCACAAACGTGACAAGCCAATATTTCTGTCTGTAAATTGAAACCACACCCACACTACGCAGAGGGACGGCACAGGAAGTATTACCGCTTGTGCTTCATAATGAGGCCAACCGAGTAGCAGATGTCCTGGTGCTTCACTTCCGAGTGGAGCTTCACTTCTGGCCCCGCCTCCTCTTTCCGGCGTTCAATGTGCTCTAGGGTGTGCTGAACTAAATATCCCACTGCACCATGCTGGCAAGGGTCCAAGGCCTGAATGTGCTGCAGGATGTCCAGAACCTTGCAATGAAGAGGCAGAAACAGATGATCTCCCAGGGAAAAGAGTCTGGTGCTGCCAGAAGAGGTGGTGACAGCAACCAGTCTGGTTAGCTTTAAGAAAGAACTGGATAAAAGCCTACTAGAATGGATGCCTGGGTCCAGGTTATCCGAAGGGTCATATCTCCATCTATAACCAGTGTTGTGGGGGTGCAATTTGCCCATCTCAGCTAAAGCAGTTGCTAAGCTGAAATTGCTATACTAAAGTGACTAGGACAAAGGATACATCCTGGGTCACTGTAACTTTCCTAATATCTCTCTGAAACAAGGTCTCAGAAAAGGCATAACATCGATATCACTTCCACAGTACATGTAAACAATATGCAGCATCCAAGGATGCTGACCCGAGATAGGTTTCTCTTGGTTCTACACCATATCCTTGCATATACTGGTTCTGTCCAGTCCTCTTGTTGTAACCAAATATGGGTTTCCTGAGGGTACTTTTCCATTGTTCAGAGAAACTGTATAAAAGCCTTGGCCTGTGTTAATAAAGAAAGGCTAAGGGCTTACTTCTTTCACTTGAAAACCATCCTGCGTGTGAGTCCCAATTCGTTACTACACAGTGTGGTCTTTAAGATCTGCTGGGGAGGGTCTTCTATCAGTACCACCACTTTCTCAGGTTTGCTTGGTGAGAACTCAGGAGAGGGCCTTCTCTATGGCTGCTCCCAAATTGTGGAACCCCCTTCCAGCGGTGGTCCATTCGGGCCCCTCTCTGCTCTCCTTTTCTCAGCAGGTTAAGACCGTGCTTTTTAGGCAGGCTTTTAATTAACTTCTATTTAATTCTAATGATTTTTTTACCTCTATTTTTTGGATGTTTATAACTGTAATGGCTGTTTAATTTTATTTTGATGTTTGTATTATGGGTTTTTGTTTTTCATGGAATTTTAATGTTGTGAGCCATTTTATTTAATATTTTATATTAAATATAACAACAAAAGAACAACAACAACAAATAAATAAATAAATAAATAAATAAATAAATAAATAAATGCTGCAAACAGGAAACATCAGTGAATGGCTAATAACTGGCAAAACATACTTAAGAAAGATGCAGCAAAAAGAGCCATACCGGGAAACTACAGGCCGATAACCTGTCTACCTACTATGCTCAAACTGCTGACGAGCATCAAGTACAGAACGAAAGCGACTGCCAACCCTAAAAACTATAGGGAGAAAACTACTCGTCCCACTGATGAATGACCTCAACTCTGCCCTTGTAACTGTTCAGGTAGTATCGATCGAAGAACTGAACCAGCTCCCTTACAGTACAGCTGTGATAGTAACAGAAGAACTAGGGTTACTGCAGCCAAAACCAACTAGAAAATCAACTAGAAAACCAAAGTGGAAAGTTCCCCTGGAGCTCAAAATAAAAAGCCTGAGATCAGATGCCAGCAACCTAAAAAATATGAAGGAGCAGAAACTGAACAATGAGAAGACTAAAGAACATCTGATCAAAAAATACTGGCTGAATACAAGGAAAATTGACGAAGCTTTGGAAATCATGAAACAGCAGATAACAGCTACAGCCAGGAAAATCGAAAGATATGAAGCAAGAATCATCCAGTACAGGCAGAACCAAATGTTCCAGTCTAATCAGAGACAGTTCTACCAGAGCCTGCATGAGCAAGTAGGCAAGAAAATGGAAAAGCCAGAGAAAGAAACAACAACCAACTTCTGGAAAGATCTCTGGACGGCTGAAAAAGAATACAACAAAACTGCTGGGTGGATAAAGGATTTCGCGAAGAAATTCTCCATGAACAAAATGCAGCAGCTGGAAATAACACCTGAAATGGTCACAAAAAGAGTGAAGAAAATGAAGAACTGGACCTCCCCTGGCACTGATCAGTTGCATGGCTTCTGTCTCAAATACCTGCCCAGCCTGCATGCAAAAATGGCCGAACTGTTTAATGAAATGCTGCAAACAGGAAACATCAGTGAATGGCTAATAACTGGCAAAACATACTTAATACAGAAAGATGCAGCCAAAGGAGTCATTCCAGGAAACTACAGGCCGATAACTTGTGTACCTACTATGCTCAAGCTTCTGACGGGCATAATAGCAGACAGGATTCAAGACTACCTCGAAGACAACAACATCATGCCAGTAGAGCAAAAAGGAAACAAACGGAGTAGCAGGGGCACAAAAGACCAGCTACTGATTGACAAAATGATTCTGGAGAACTGCAAAAGCCGAAAAACAAACCTGCATATGAATTGGATCGACTATAAAAAAGCTTTTGATTCACTGCCACATGGTTGGATCAAAAAGTGCCTGGAAACCATCGGGATCAGTCAGAACATCACAAAATTTATAGAAAGTGCGATGAAATTCTGGAAGACTGAGCCTTTTGTTGGAAATGAAAGCTACGGACTGATCAACATCAAAAGGGGCATCTTCCAGGGTGACTCATTGTCCCCACTGCTTTTCATCATCGCTATGATCCCGCTGTCACTCATTCTACAGAAAACAAACCTGGGCTTTCAAACTGCCAGGAATTCACAGAAAATTTCACATCTACTGTACATGGATGACTTGAAGCTTTATGGAAAATCTGAAATCGAGATCCAGTCATTGACCAACACAGTGTGAATATTCAGCAGCGACATCAGTATGGAGTTTGGCCTGGACAAATGTGCCACAGTGGCACTGAAGAAGGGGAAGATTACTGAAAGTGAAGGCACTGAAATGCCAAATGGTCAAGCCATCAGGTCTCACCAGTCAGAAGCCTACAAATACCTGGGCATCCTGCAACTGGATAACATTAAGCATGGCCATGTGAAATCTGTGGTCAGTAAAGAGTACATCCAAAGGACTAGAAAAATCTTGAAAAGTAAACTGAATGGCGGTAACACCATTAAGGCCATAAACACCTGGGCCATAACAGTCATTAGATACACTGCAGGAATTGTGAACTGGACTCAGCAGGAGTTGGAAACTTAGACAGAAAAACCAGAAAACTGATGACGATCCACCATGCACTACATCCTCGTAGTGATGTGGACCGGTTGTACTTGCCCAGGAAAGCAGGCGGTAGAGGACTTTTGCAAGTGAAGCAAACAGTGGAAGAAGAGAAACATGCATTAGCAGATTACATGGCAGAAAGCAAATAATCAGCTTTGATTGAAGTCAACAACCAGAAGCTTCTCAAGGTGCAGCAAACCAAGAATCAGTACCGGAAAACTGCAATTCAATGCCAAACGGACAGCTGGCACAATAAAACACTGCATGAACAGTTCTTGGAGAACATCGAAGGCAAAGTGGACATGGAAAAGACCTGGTCTTGGCTTACGAATGGAACATTGAAAAAGGAAACAGAAGGACTGATTCTTGCTGCACAAGAACAAGCAATAAGAACAAATGCCATCAAAGCCAGAATTGAAAAATCAGGAGAAGATCCAAAGTGCCGACTCTGCAAAGAAGTGGATGAAACAATCGAGCATATACTCAGCTGCTGCAAGAAGATCGCACAAACTGATTACAAGCAGAGACACAATGCTGTAGCACAAATGATCCACTGGAACTTGTGCCAAAAGTATCATCTGCCAGTGGCCAAGAACTGGTGGGATCACAAGCCAGAAAAAGTTGTTGAAAACGAACAGGCAAAACTACTTTGGGGCTTCAGACTGACAGAAAACTGGAGCATAACACCCCTGACATTACAATTGTTGAGAAAGAGAAGGTGTGGATCATCGACGTTGCTATACCAGGTGACAGCAGAATTGAGGAGAAACAGTTGGAGAAACTCTCCAGATACGAAGATCTGAGAATTGAACTACAGCAACTCTGGCAAAAACCAGTGAAAGCGGTCCCAGTCATCCTCGGCACACTGGGCGCGGTGCCAAAAGATCTCAGTGGGCACCTAAAAACCATTGGCATTGACAAAACATCCATCTGCCAACTACAAAAAGCCACTTTACTGGAGTCTGCTCGCAGAATTCGCCGCTACATCACGCAGTCCTAGATGCTTGGGAAGTGCCCGACTAGTGATATAATATGAAATCCAGCATAGTGATCTCGTTTGCTGTGTGTAACTGTTGTTTTACATAATAATAATAATAATAATAATGCCTAAGTACTTCCATGCTGGGGAGATAGGCAGGCTTCTAAAGGCCATTTGCAGGGAGTCAAGGGCAGGTGAAGGTTCTGCCTTTGTCTTCTGGCTGAGATGCCCAGAAGCAATTGGTGGGCCACAGTGTGAGACAGATGCTGGACTAGATGGGCTTCATTTATGTTCTTAAGCTACATGATAATGACAGATATAAAAATGGCTTACTGGCATAATTATACAAGAACAGCTATACATTGTTTAAAGATATCTATATTAAGATGTACACTAAAAGGTCACTGTATACGTTTACTGGTTTTTAATGTTGTAACTCGCCCTGAGGCCTTTGGTATAGGGTGGGATAAAATTCAAATAAATAAATAAATTTATTGGAAGATGTACTGTACTAAATCAGAGGCATCTGAGTAAATATTAGAGATAGATAGATAGATAGATAGATAGATAGATAGATAGATAGATAGATAGATAGATAGATAGATAGATAGATAGATAGACAGACAGATAGACAGACAGAGATAGACAGACAGACAGATAGATTAATGAGTCTCATTAGATACAAATGCCCTTTGAGATATTTGTTGTCTTTCACCTGTTCTCATGCCAAGGACTAATTGAACCCCAAAGATTGCATATTTAAGACCCCCCCCCCAAAAAAAGTTCACTCTATGAATTCAAGCTTAAAATACCTTTTCTGGCCAGATCCCCAGGTGGAAGTACAGCCTGGCTTGAAGCATTAGATGCTGCACGTTGTCTGGATACATGGCCAGATACAGATCCAGTGAGTCTCTGAGGAGCTGGTAGGACTGATCGGTGCTTTCCCTGGTGAACAGAAATATTCAAACTGAGGTTGTCCTTTCACGTATTCTTCATGCTGCTGAGACAAGATGGTGCTGACTGTATATCACTCAGGGTTGAAAAGCTGACGGGACAGCCACCAAAGTGGCTCTCAATATTGATTTTATTAGTGCTGTTCCAACATAAGTAGGGATGTACATGAACATTTTCATGTTTGCTTTACACTGAAGCAAATGTGGAGGAAATTTGCATTTGTGCAAACAGAACAACTTTGAATATGGTAGGATGTGAATCTGCTGCAAAAGCTCTTCAAATCCGCTTTGAATCCCTGGCACTAGCTGTGCCTCTGAATCCCCTCCAAATCTGTCCTGAATCCGCTTTGAATCTATTGCAGATGTGACTGGGCAGCCACTTTGCTGCCTCCCCACCTTTATGAATATAATGAAGCACTGAACAAATGTACAAAAGCCTAGAATTCGAATATTCATTTTTTGAATATAGCCAATATTCAATTAGAATGTGTATGTCTGGATTTGTACAAATTCATACGAACTGCAAACCTGACGAGTATTTGTGCACATCGGTACCCATAAGGCCAATATTTTTCACTCAGCCTTGCAAAGGCCCTCCCTCCCTCCCTCCCTCTGATGCGATTCTTGTCTGCACGTCTGTTCCCTTTTCCAGTCAACCTTTTCCAAATCAGACTGTCTGATCATTATTCACCCCTTTGCTCATCTCATTTGCAGACCTTGTCCATTCTGCAATTGTCAGATAGGCGCTGAAGCAAACTCTGGTCCTCTCTAGTGTTCTTCTGTGGCTTGCAGTGTCATTTGGGGCTGGCATACTTCCCATGAACAATAAACCAGCAAAAGCTGAATGCAAAACTGGGCAAAAGAAGATCACGTACCAAAGGGTTCTTGAACCCGAAACTGTCGTGATATAGGACCCCAGCAGTGACCAGGAGAGCAATCAAGACCATTTCTGCTCTGGGCATTGGGCTGGATTATAACTCAGAACAGGAACTGCTGCTAAGCATGCTATTGCTGAATCTCCTGCTTCTACTCTGGGATATAATATGGAATAAGACCCAATGCGAAAAGGGCCAGAGGCTAGGGGGCAATTAGAGAAGGGGTCAAGCTGCAGATCAGGAACTCACTAAATAGAAGCAGTCAGGGAGAAAGCTACAGAATAATCTATAGTGAAAATTTTGTGTTCCCTGAACTACCTTCAAAAGTCCAACATCAAGAAAGTGCGTGAGACGGCCAATATGTAAGGAAGTGCCTTTTTTTGCATAAGATCATTGGCCCCTTAAGGACAGGGAGGCTTGAGGGCATGAACTTCATGTTCCAGCTGCTGGATGTCCCCAGGAAAATGCTGTTTTCCCAGCAGTCACTGAGAAGTAAAGCATTTGCACAGCTATGGCTGCAAAGCTTGATTCCAAATCAAGTCCTCCGTAAGTCATCTCCCCTTGGCTTTATGGGTTGGAAAACCTAAAGGAAGTATGATCAGCCACACTGATTACTATCAGGGAGGTGTCTACACTCCAACAGAATTCAATGTGCTTCATTTTTATAATGCATTTTTAATAAGCACCCAGCAACAAACAGATAGGGGCAGGTTAGTATTATCTCTGTACTGCAGGAAGAAGAAATGGCTTACGAGAGTGATTTGTTTAAGGTTAACAAAATCCACTTGTGCCAGAAACCACATGGAACTAACCATATGTGTCTTCACACTTTACTCACTGGAATGATATAATTGTACCATTCCAGTGAAGCAAAGATCTGGGGCCTTTCTGCACTTTGCTCCCCGTCCATGCGACAGGAACAGCACATCCCCACTGGCATGCACTAACATTCATATCTGCAAACGCCAGTGCACCAAACCAGTCCCCCATGTGCCCAGACACTCACCTGAGTTGGGGGGCATGTCCTCAAGAGGCTGGAGCAACTAAGCATGCGTCGGTGCAGCCACCAGAGCAACGGTGACGCACTGCACACGCACAATTGCATTTCAGGTCACCTGATGTGACCCCTGGCACTGGAAGAGGTGAGAATGCTCTCTCTGTGGCTGAGAAAGGTAAGTTTGCAGGCGCATGTGGTGCATGATTTCGTGGACCACTGCCAGTAGCCACTGGGGTACAGCAGGAGTCATTTTTGATGTGGAACCGCCTCCTGCAAGCTACCCCAGCGAGCATTAGCAGGCCAAGTGCAAATTGGTCCCAGGTGCAGAGGGATGGCGCAGACAAGTCCAGACCAGATGGCACAGCTCAGTCCAGCCAGATTGCCATGGCACCGTCTCTAGCAACATCCAGCTTGCCATGATGATCAGCCCACAGCCCATGACTGCATCTGCGGCCGTCTTGCCCATGCGCACCATTCACACCCAGAAGAAAGTGCAAATGCTGTGTCCAGGAGTGACCGGAAGCTTATCCGCTGCTCCTAGTGAAACTGTGGACAGGTTTTTACCTACAGTATCTGCAGCTTCAGAAAACTGGGGCAGCTGGAGGGAACACCCAGATGCTCCAGATCAGTAGAGGCAGCGTGGCATATAAACAGTTCTCCCCTGGAATGGCTGCAGCTGCTCCACATAGGTCCATGTGAACAGACCCCCTGTGTCAGATGCAGGGGGCCTGTTTAAAAATATTTATGCTATTGGAACACGGCAGTAAACATGCTGTGACACTTAACTGCCATAGGAAAGTATCCCACAGCAGATAAGATTAGGGCCAGCGGCTGGCATTCACATTTTGAGGGCCACCCCGTCCTGAACTTCACCCAGACTGGGTCTGGGTAAGGTGCAAATGCTACTGTCCAGGGCCACGTGCTTCGCTGTAGCAACGCCTATACACACGAGGCTGTTGCTACAGTGATGGGTGATGTGGTGTACAAATGCGGTGTCCCTGCCTCAATGCAGCCTTTAGATGGAAGTAATGTGAAGGCTGCATGGGGGAATTTCCTAAGAACGCCACAGTGGAAGCAGCTCTGCGGGGTCCGTATGCTCTGTGCTGGAGCATACGGACCCTGTATGGGTCCCAACCTCTAAGCGCAGGAAGGCCCTGGTTCTCTAAGGGCTTCGACTGCTGTGCCATTCATGCCTGCAGCCTGATTCTTAGTATCATTTTTAGGAAACAAATCCAGGCCTGCCAGAATTTGGTTTTCTGCTCCTCCTCCTTCGAAACGTGTACCGTATTCAAACATTCTTGAAAAGACACAGGCACAAACGCTGAACACTCACCGCTTCCCAATGTTTAACAAGTTGCCCACCATGCGCTGAAGAACCTCCTTTGCTGTCGCCACACCATAAAACTCCTCTGTCACATGGTGTCCAATTAGGTACTCACATTCCTTCACGCTCAGCTGCTTTCCTTTCCCAAAAGCATCGATGTACACGTAGTCAAAGATGTTTGTGCTTCTGAATAAAACACAAAAAGAATTGCAAGTGAGTACTGCTGTCCTCAAAGCAGATAATACTTTGACCCAGCTCTATCGCGCGCCTATACGCACATGCTGGTGTCTAAATAGAGAAATAGGCTTGTTTTCAAGGCTCATGGGAAGAATGGATGTTTTACAAGGAGAAACAGGAAACTGCTGACATGAATGGCAGGCCTATTTCTATACACAAGAACATAAGAGGAGTCCTGCTGGATCAAGCCACAGCCCATCTGCTCCCTTCTGACGGCTTGCCTTCTGATACTTTTCAAAGTACAGCTTGCTAGGCACTCCCCTTTCATGCATGGATGAGAACTTGGCTGTAGAATGACCAGGACTCAGAAAACTGAGGTCAGAAAAAGTTCCTGAAGCTTCATAAGCAGATATTTGCCTTTTTCCTCTCCTTCCCAGAACCTGCCTATTCTCTATTCCAGACAGCTGCACCGTCAAGCACTCTGTTGACAGGCAAAGAGCCCCCAGCGTAAATCTTTGCCCTTTTGTCGATCTGCCCGGCAGTTCCGACAGTTAACAAGACCATAGTGAAATATTACTGACGGCTGGCTTCAATATGGCAGGCAGGCAGGCTTCTCTAATCAAATGCAACCCATTTTTCTTCCAAAGCAGGGGGGAAATGCCCACATGCATCTTGTATGACTTCACGGCTTAGCAGCAGCTGATGAGAACGGGATACAGTGGACATCTAAATATCTGACTCCTCGGAACAGGTGCCACCCTCGCTCTCCCGCCAGCTCAGGAAACAGTTTGCAGGCAGAGGATGCAGGTGCCCAACAGAATGTGAAAAGCTTACCCCCCTTCTGTCCTCTGGCACCACCTGAGCAGAAAATGACTCGGAAAGTTGACTGGTTCAAGCTGGACACCCAACTGCCTGGCAATGGTTAAATAAAGCACTGACAAGCTGATTGGAATTCCAGTCCTGTGGATTAAAACCTGGGTAGGGTGGGATGGGAGGGAAGAGAGAAAAACTGTGTGTTTTTTAAGTGACACGGTGATTGATTAACAGGATAAAAGATAATAATATAATAAACATTTATATTGCCCTTT
Organism: Aspidoscelis tigris stejnegeri; assembly: GCA_023333525.1. NCBI lineage: Eukaryota > Metazoa > Chordata > Lepidosauria > Squamata > Teiidae > Aspidoscelis > Aspidoscelis tigris. The sequence continues at coordinate 9,423,419 of JALMGA010000022.1, forward strand.
CCACCAAAGTTTAAAATTACAGACTACAAAATCCAGTCTAACAGTACAAAATACAGGTTACAAAATAAATAATAGTCTACCAATACAATTTCTTCTCTTCCTAGGACATATCTAATGGGTAAGACTGAACAGTGGCTGTAAGTTTCCAGTCCTCCTTTACTAATTAAAGGCCAAATACTAATTGCTCCAAGATCCTTCCAAAGGAGAGCAAAAACATAACCAGTGGCTGCAAGCTAATGATGGAAACAGTACCATTGGCAGCAACCTGGGACAGTGGGCCCATTGGCAGCAACCTGGGACAGTGGGCCCATTGGCAGCAACCTGGGACAGTGGGCCCATTGGCAGCAACCTGGGACAGTGGGCCCATTGGCAGCAACCTGGGACAGTGGGCCCATTGGCAGCAACCTGGGACAGTGGGCCCATTGGCAGCAACCTGGGACAGTGGGCCCATTGGCAGCAACCTGGGACAGTGGGCCCATTGGCAGCAACCTGGGACAGTGGGCCCATTGGCCCAAGTTCCAGGTTCATAGCCCCAAATGATTTATTGGTCTGATCAGTTTACTGGTCAGGTTTTGTTTACAAAGAGATGTTTTACCTGGCGAATGTAAGAATTCAGTGAATTGTAGTAATCCACTTCATTCCCTCTGTATTTCAACTGCTCGTAGAGGACATAATTCATGGCATCAAGCACCTGCCTCTGAAGTTCCACCTGAGTGACAATCAATGTTTCACCTGAAAGATGACAACAAAAAAATAATAATTGAATATTAATAATACTGAAAAAAACAACTTTTCAAAGGCTATTCTATATTTCCATATGGTGGACAGCAGGACCATGTGCATTCTACTCCCTACATTCACTCATCGAAAGAAGCCTAAGCCCAGGCAAATGGGGCATAATGCACACTGAGAACAGGATCTGAAGCCAGAACCAAGCAAAATCCTGCACTCCCTTCTAGATGGGTTTAGGCGAACGTCTAGAAACTACTAGGCATGTGGCAACATCCATGTTCGTGAGCTTCATAGGACCTCTTGAGCCAGCAACATCCCTCTCCTGAGCTCACTTTAACTCCTCTCTCATTCGTTGGATATCCCCCTTGACCTTCCCCGGAGCAGCTGGCATGGCAGTATTGCACTGGATTCCACAGTGAAGTCACTGTAACGACATGCGACCCTGTCCCCAACTGGGTCCAAGGAAGGCCGTGAGAATCCCTCAAGCGCATGCAGAAAATTAATCTGGACTTTCTACATAAAATGCTACTGCCTTACTACTGAGCTACACAACTTTCATTAATTTAGCCTCATGGTCTAAAAGTATATGGACCTGTTACTTTGCTGAAATTAAGCAGGCCCAAATTTGGTTAGTGCTTGCAGAGGAGACTTCCTGGGAAATGCAGATTCACCAGTCACTGCACTGCATGGGCCCTAATGGCAACAGGGTTATCACACTGCAGTGTGATACAGCTCAGGAACAGAATACACGCACTGCACTCAATTCCTGCACCTCCAGGTCAAGTGTTTAGATCTGGATGGGGCTGGGGTGAAGATGCTCTCCCTAGCTCTGCAGTGGAGTTTAGGGGGATATTTGTACTTAACTGCTGTGGGATACTAATCCATGGCAGTTAATATCAGCAGTAGTGGCAGCCCCATCCCAAACTCCAACCAGACACTGCTATGTTTGGGAGAAGTGTGAAGACATCCGTCTGGCAATCAGGTGACGTGGCACACAACTGTGCAGCTGCACCACCCCGCCCCCATGCAGCCTTCATACGGAAGAAATGCGAAGGCTGTGTACAGGACTGACTAGGAGAACCACACGCACCCCTAGTACAGAGGGGGAACAATTTTTTCTGCTCGACAGCTACTGAAAATCGGGAAGGTCCATGTGCCCGGAGCTCCTCCAGGTCAGAAGCAGAGCCGCGGTGTGCAAATGCACCATGCCAGAGCGTGTGCAGCCATCTTGGTCTTCCAAGTGCAAAAAGACCCTTGTGTTTCACTGTTGCTAGAGTAAAGGCTAAGAAAGACAGAAGTCGAGTAACAGAGTACCTGCTTGCTGGGATACACTTGGATGCCTGGAGTTTTTGGATTTCAGATATTTACGAACTTTAGCAGCAATATCATCAACCTGAGCCTGAACCCCTTCCAGGCAGATGTCTGACAAAGGATTGCAGTACTGGTCAATCAATACAGCTCCTGGGAGGAGAGAGGAGAAAAGCAAAAGAAGCCCAGAAATATTTAAGGGTTATACTCTTTCCATCAAACTATCATTTTAACAACAGAAGACGAGTGAGATCTGCCTGGCGCCACCCTGATATTATTCACCAGGGCAACTTAAAGATCTGGCTGGTTGTATTCATTTTACTTTAGTCAAACACCGATTCCTGCTGTGAATGACAACTTTCTCCAGACTTACAAAGATCTTAGGACTTAGAATCAATTCTGACCAATCGGAGCAGCTACTTCTAAATCCCCCCCAACTTCCAATTCTGACCATCAACTGCTCCTTAAACGGACATCTTCTGCCATCCCTCAAATGGGCTGACCAGGAATGCTAACATCCATACACTGAGTGTTTTATGATCTCTTCAACTCTCACACACTAGAAAGCAAACCCTCGTGGACTCAAACAGGCTCAAATTTAGCAACAAAGGAAGACAGCTCTCTCCCCTCTCTTCTGTTCTTACATCTCTTCCGAACAATCTTTCTATCCTAATGACTTCTCAAAAACAATCTCTAGCCTCTAAAAGCTACTTTCAGTTGCAGGAATTTTTAAAGGCTAACTGAGATATTAATATGAAAGACCAAATTAAAGATGTCCTGGTTAGTGGCTCCAAAAATTGGCTTTCTTCACACCAAGTTTTCTCCAAGCTCAGAAATGAAAGAGTGGTTTTCTTGTTGTTTCTGGACAATAATCTAGGATCTAAGCATCACTAGGACACAGACTAAGGCTGCACACCATGCCATAGCAGCCTTCGCTGATCTGAGAACCTTCCACCCCTATTATGCCAGCAGACTAGGCTATCCAGGTAATTAGCCAGACTAATTATTCCTACATACAACCTTGTCTACAAAAGCCAGGTGTGTCTTATAGACTGGCTTATTTTAGCAAAATCTGGCAAGCCAACAGGAGAGTTCAAAGTAGAGGTCTACTAGTAGCCCAGACCAGATGCCAATTTGGGTGTCCTAGCTTGGTCAATGTTCCATCTTGTGTGAATGGAATTTTGTGTGTGTGTGTGTGTGTGTGTGTGTCTGAAATTTGTTCTCGAGGCAGGAAGGTGAAGTGGTCATTGGAGCTAACAGATGTAGCCACCTATGCAAGGCGTTTAGCCAAAATTCCTACTAACAATTCAACGTCTTGCCCCTGAAGACAGATTGGGCCCTTCTGATCTGGCTTAGGGGAACCTCTATAGAAAGGCCTCTTTCTTTGAGCAGGAAACTGCACCCCAAGACATATGGTAGCTGAAAAGTTTATTGAGGAGAGGATAAGTGTTCTGTAGAAACTGGGTGGGAAGCCATCTAACTCTGGAGCTTTCTTATAATCCAAATTGACAATTTCAGGAGACTTCCTTCTCTGTAAAAAAAAAGCTCTCAAGAGCTTCACAAAGAAAACTGGACAGTTTGGGAAGCTCAGGGGAGTTCAGAAAGTTCTCGATTTTTTGTGGGTTGGATGGGGATCCTGGAGAGCTTCCCTAAAAAAAGGCTTGCATGTGACATCGGATTTCTACTGGATCAGATAACCCTGGAGTCTTTAAAGGCATTCATATGACTTTTATATTCCTTTTTCTTTAGATAACTAGCCAGTAGTTTTAACAGTTTATTACCTTCCCGTTTTTTGATAACATAGCTGTTGAAATTTAATTTGCTCACATTTTTATGCATAAAGAAATCTTCCAGAAATGAATGTCCTTTTTTTTTTTTAAAAAAAAAATCATCTTTACGACCCTACTAACCTTCCAAAAAAGACTGTTCGTCGGCTGGCTGCTGGAGATATGCCTTCAGTTTCTTTAAAATGTTTTGCTGCCGCAGGAAGTAAAGAATTTTCTTGGCATAATACTTCCATGTCAAGGCTTTCCTGCAAGATGAAGGGAACTGTTATCCTGAGTAGCGGCTTGGATGACTTCCAGAAGAATGAAAACCAGTAGACCAGAAACACAGGCTGTTTCTGCATGGGGTAGTATATCTGGATGAGAAAGCCTATGATCCAGATCTGAGACCCCACATCCACACGTTATTCTGGATTGCAGAGCTCTCCTCTCCCCGGGATAGATCCATGCACACAAGATACAGGTCAATGTGAAGAGGCCATAAGTCTCTAGATTCCATCTCACCTTCCTTCCATGTTAAGGATGGACATCAGCTCATCTTCAAAGAAATGACTTGGACATTCAAGAGTTTCGATATCAGTGAAGCCATCACAGGGCACCTAGCCAAAACAGAGCAAAACAAAAGACTTATTTCATCCCTGGCTCTCTGGTAGCACAGTAGAAGAGAAACCCAAATGCCATAAAGTCAATTCAGAGTTTGAAGAAGCCACTCCAAAACTTGCCAGGGGTGGAATGTTATTTATTTATTTGTTATTTGCATTTCTATCCCACCCTATACGTGAAGGTCTCAGGGCAGGTAACAACATTTAAAATCAGACATATATTAAAACAGTATATATTAAAACAATAACACTGTCTGTAAAGGGGGAAAAGGCAGTATATTCCCATTTAGCCAAATGCCAGGACAAAGGTGTGTTTAATGTTGCCGAAACTGACTGCAAAATGTTCCTTTTATTTCTCACTGGAGAATTACTACAGAATGATAAGAAAACACTTAAGTGGATAACAAAATCCTTTCAGCACACGTTTATCAATCGTCAGATACCAGGTAAAGTTATCCTCAATAGCAGAGACTGAACTGCGTTATCCACATAGTAGTTTGCATGCAACAGGTTGCACCTCAAATACCTGGAATAAGGGGAATGAGAATTTTCTCTAGTCCAGTTCAGGCTGCTACAGAAAGAAGGAAAGACAGGTTGCCCATTCTACGAGTACGATTTAGTTTTGAAGTCAGTAATACAGGACAGATCTAAGGTCTGAAGCTGCTTAAGCAGCAGCTGGGGCAATGCATCTGCACCCCGACCACCATCCCAGAGCAACTAGTGCACTCCTGGTGGGTGGCATACACACCTGCTTCTGGGTGCAAAGTTGTGAGGAGGTGCAGGGGAAGATGCCGCAGCTGTCCAGGATGGTCCATCCACACTGCGAACGCTGGGAGTCTAGTTGGGACTGCACCAGTGGTCGTGATGCAAACGCAGCTGAGCGGCCTGAACTTATTGCCGTAGGACCATTATATAAAGTTAAGTGCAAACAGGTCCTTAGATTTTTTATTCAAAGAACAGTTATATAAAGAAGGCAGCTTTGTACTCATGAAGGTTAGATGCCAGAACTCCCTTAAGAATACTGGAACTTGCAAATGCTAAGGGAGCCAGAAACAACATATTTCAACTCCCCTCGGTGAGAAAAACACTGGGAAAGCAGATTTATTCATGCTTTCTCTTGCTCACACACACAGAAATGTCCAAAGGGCATCTTCTGCTGTTCTCCATTGCAAACAAGAGCAAAATGGGAAATAATTATGAATTTTTAATGAACTGTTCCTTGCAACTAACTGAAGTTTGAAGGAAACAATGTACATACATACTTTTCAATTGGATGACATTTCATATTATATTTAAAATTATATTAACCCTCAATTTGCACTCAAGGCAGAGATAGGAAGAACTAGAATAGCTTCTGCCGTAATCTGTCTGCAAAAGAGACAATCCAGAGTAAGTAAACATAAAGCCACAGAACAAGAAATCTTACATGCTTTGAAAAAAATCTTTTGGAGAAGGAGGCCACGATTCTTTGAGCTTCCAAGCCAGCTTTCTGTCGTTCCTTGTATTCCTCTAGCCAATTCACACCATCTGCCTGATTATAGTACTTCATTAGTGACGGCCACCTAAAAAGGACACAGAAATAAAAACACCACAGTTAAAAACACAGCAATTGGCCCTTCAGGCTTTCATGCAGCTAAAAGTATGGTCAAGTCAAAGGCCAGGACAAAGCTAATTGAGGGCCTTTTCTCACTTGGCTCCCACACAGATCATATGCACAGAGCCACTTCCATTCTATCCCCTGGGCGGGTAGCTGTTGAGCACTAAAAGGTGCTCCGCAGCCATACTAGTCATGTCTGGGATGAAGCTAGTGCAGCCAAGTACACAGGTACAAGGGGCAGGGTGGTGCTGCCATAGTTGCAGACCGGGTAATGGCTGGCACACATGGCCATTGCCATGGCTTACTTGGCATTTGGTGAAGTACTGAGTAAGTTTTTGCCACGATACCCAGCGGTCCAGTAAGTGCCTGCCCTCCTAAGAGTAGCTGGGCCCTTTTAGGATACTGAGTTCGTGCAACGGCCGAGTGAGTACTACAGTTTAAGGACAAAACACTGGTAGCAAGTGTTTTAAACATTAAACTAAAACAAGTTTATTAAGAATACTATTTACAGAAGAAAAAGAGAAAATAGTAAAGTTTAGAAGGTAGCAGTTTAAGGTTTCACAAGTCTCTCAGCACAGTAAGCTTCAAGCATTAATAGCTTCCCTGACTTACTGACCCTCCAGTTGCTTCCAGGTAGGCAAGCTTCACCACTTCCTCCCTCCCTTTGGTTTGCTAGGTTTTACCCAAGCCTCCCCAAAGCTCAGCAACAAGGTTCCTGCTCAGTTCTTCCTCCTAAGAAAAGACCAATGGTCAACTACTGGCAACCGCCCCCTCGGGTTCAGATCTTTTCCTTCCATCCCCTTCAGCATCAGTCCCAGCACGAAGACCCAGTCTGTTGTATTCAGAGGTTATTTATGCCTTTTTCCCTGTGGCCCTGATTGGTTGCCACCTCCTGGGGTAAACTGCTGAAATAAACTCCTGATGGAAACTCCTGTCCCTTTCGCCTGATTGGTGGAAACTGCAAACTCCTAGGGTAAACTGCTGAAACAAAGTCATGAGGGAAACTCCTCCTCAAGCTCCCAGATCCAGGGACAGCTTTTACCTCCAAAATGCACCTGCAGCCAATCAGGATTTCCCGCGCTTTTCTCTCTTTGCAGCCTAGGCTTGCAAAGAGGCTTGCAAGGGCTTTGCATGGGCAGAAAGCTATGTTTTTTGCAAAGAGGCTTGCAAAGGACAAAGAAACATTACTGCCCATTGCAGCCTGACCCCGGAAAGCGTCACAGTTTTGGATGCATTGGGGCATCCGAAAACGCAGACATCCTACGCATCTCAGTTGTGTTCTACTTTTTATGCCTATCCTAGGTGCAAAAATGACCTTACCTGCACTCTGCTACCAAAACAGGGAGAGATGTTAGTTTGCTTCAAATCTAATTCATTTTCTAATTCATTGCTGCAGAGACACCATCATGGAAGTTCAGACATCAAAAAAGGCTAGAGAAGAGATGATAAAATCTGGCTGATTTTGAAGCTAACTCCTAGGGATTTCAAACAAATGACGACTCAGGCCAACACTCACGTCTCCCTGACTCTGTAAAGTTATTATTTTCAGAAACCAGGCAAACAACTAAAATTACAATATATACTTTCAGGCAGAAGTTTTTTTTTAAAGCTTAAAGATAATTACTTCAGGGCAATCAGGTTTTGAAATATTCACCAAGCATTTCCCCATCTCTTTTACAAATGGAAAAAACCAACAGCCAGTTTATCCAAAAAGCAGACATACACAAAAATAAGGGAGGGCAGGAGGGAAAACTTGCTGTGACTCAGGCTCCCAAGATTTTATACGAAGAGTTTTCTCTCTCTCCAGAGACTGAAACCAAAGGCTTTTTCAAAAAAGGGTCCAAACCCAACAATGTCACTGGAGGCAGGAAGGACTGGGTCAAAAAACACAGTACAGACCCTGACATAAATCATCATATGACTCTTCCCAACTATGGCTGGTTTGACAACTAAGGCCCCTTGTGGACAGAGATAATTTGGCCACAGTTATCCATGCTCTGGTAATTTCCAGATTGGATTATTGTAATGCACTCTACATGGGGCTGCCTCTGAAGACAGCTTGAAAGCTGCAAGTGGTGCACAGCACAGCAGCAAGGCTGCTGACTGGAACAATTGGTCTGATGCACATTACACCGATATTAAAAGAGATGCACTGGCTGCCAATTTGTTACTGAGCCCAATTCAAGGGGCTAACCTTAACCTATAAGGCCCTTAATGACTTTGCCCCAAATATCTAAAGGAATGCCTTCTTCCATATTGCTGGTGCCCTAAGATCCGCAGGGGAGGCCCTCTTGGTTGTACCGCCACTCACTGCAGCAAAAGTGGCAGGCACTTGGGATAGGGCCTTTTCAGTGGTAGCTCCCAGACTATAGAATAGTCTCCCTCCTCAGATGCACCAAGCATCTCCATTTTACAGTCGGACGTCCATATCCTTTGGGGATACATTCCAGGTCCTACCGCGGTTACTGAAAAAAATGCAGATATATCAAATACAGGGAAATTCACTCAATTTCCCATAATTCTTGTGGAATCCCACAAGATTTCACAGGAATCATGGGAAATCTCACAACATTTTGTGTGATTTTTTGAGCGCTCTAGGCCTCCAAAAAACTCCAGCTAGGCCTAACAGCACGGGTGGGGGAGGCTGGTCCAGCCACCATGGAAAAGTGAAACACGGTGAACAGATGCAGCTCTATATGAAGAGCTGTGAAGACGAACCTCTTTGCCCTGGCCTTTGGCTAAATAAGCAAACAGCCTTTCCTCCCCACATTCAGGCACTATTACGGTTTTAGTATGTTCATTTTATACTTGGCTTTAACGTTGTACCTTCCCTAAGGGTGTTTCTGCACTTACCGCTTGAAATCTGAATTAAAGAAATCCGGATTTCTGAAATCCTGGGAAAATCCGTCTGAAATAGGGATGGATCCAAATGAGGCGTACCGCTTCCGCACATGCATTGGGAGAATGGTTACTGAGGAACACATTGCGTGGCTGCTATGCGGACGCTGCAGCACCAATAAGCGGAAGGATCAGACGTAACTTGGTGCATGTCCAATGTGAAGCAACTGCAGGATGGACTATGTAGCCAAAATGTGGTGCTGCCGCCTCGCTCAACATGGTGACTTCAGGTCCCGCCCACATCCGTTCCCTGTCCTGTACCTGTGTTGAAGCGTCCTCCTTTGATCTGGAATTTGCAAGCTGGAATGGTTTGAAGACCTAATTTTTCAGGTTTTCCCAAAAATCGGATTTGGCGGACTCTAGACCCCATTAGAGACCGATCTCATGCTAGGCTGTGCGGAAGCAGCGTCCTTGAAGGGGCTCTATTCTGTCCCGCTATGCGGAAGGTACCTTGCGGATGTGTGCAATATGAATCCTTATTAGTTGCTTAATGGGGTCTTGAGGGCCAGTGCAGAAACACCCTAAGGGTAGGATAAAAATTAAAAAAAACCCAACAACAAATGAACAAAGAAATGACTCTTCCCTACATCTCAAGGTAATTGGAGAGTGAAATAATGAACCAATACCCCCTTGCCCTTTCCTGCTATGAGCTTTTTTTCTTTTGGGGTGGGGAGGAATAGAGAACACCTGTGGCAAGGACCATTCCAGTGAGGTGAAGAAGAAGCACTGAAGCAGCTGTACGCATTTCAAAGGCTAGTGAAATCCTGAACCCAGACTGTCATGGCAACGGCCAAGGCAACATTGGGTGTGCGTCCAGATGTTGCAGTGGTGATTGGGATGCGGCATGCAACTGCGCTGCCACATCCACATCGCCACGCCCACTTGCAGTGTCACACCTGAAGCGGGTGCAAATGCTGCAGACTGGGAGCTACTTGGCTGCTCCTGGTCAAACTGTGGACAACATTTTAGTTGTGCACAACTGTTTTGGACAGGGACCGTCTTGGTGAGATCTGGGACAGCAGCAGCGTGCAAACAGGCCTCACCAAGGAGCAGATGGAACCAGTCCTGCTGGTACAAATAAACAGGCCCTAAGTATATGACCCAGTATCTGCAAGACACGTTCATGAAACTTTGCTTTGGAGCAGAGCCCTATCAAGAGCAAACAAAGAGCTTTTGTTGCTACAAAGATGCCATATTTATGCTATGCCTTTGCTCTACATTTATAAAACAAATGCTCTCTGGGGAAGCAAAGCAATTCCTTACTAATGGGTCCTTAATGGGTACTCTAGTGCTAAGTGGAAAAACACCCTTTCAGTTATATATTTTTTGAGGCTTGGAGTCTTGATTCAGGCCCACTCTTAGCACTTTTCAAGGAAAAGGTGTCTTATTTCCTTAGGGAAAGGTGAGGGGTGACACAGCCTCCAGCATTTTTCTTGGATAAAGCACTGGAAGGGAAGGAAGAATCTCCGCTCTGCAAAGACTGTGGATAATGAATATTGGCACAACAATAGGGGATATTGGACGGGATGCAGAAATAGGCCAACTTATTACCATATGTGCTGGGATTGCCCCCCTCCCCCACCCCAATTAAACATTTCTGGGGGAAAAAATCATAGAATTTTGAGGAGAATGTTCCAAATACACAAGCCAGGAACTCCAAAAATATTCTTATTACACGATTTTTCAGGGTTTAATATTGGAACAGAAGAACAAAATCAATTACATCTTTTAGTATTGGTAACCCAACAACGTCCAGTGTGTAACTGGAAATATGCCTTGAATCTGACTAAAGCTGAATGGTACAGAAGAGTAAGGAAACTCAGGATGAATGAATATCTTTCAGTGAAACATTTGAGAACGGAGGGAATTGATAACATTCAACAATTCGGCCTGATCTGGAACCTGTGCATTGAAGAACTGAACAGGAGACCTTTCCTAGAATCGGTGAAAAGAAACTTCTAAACAGATGGCTAACATAAGGACGGTGTGTAAGGCCTAAATTAAGATTTCTTTTTTAAAAAAGGGTGTTTTTTCTTTTCTTTTGATTGTATGGTCTTTGTGATATGTAGAGTTTGTATATATGATGGTTGTTTGTTATTTGCCCTATTACTTATAGAAAATAAAATATAGTAGAAAAAAAAATGAATATCAGCAATGTGAACTGATGCTAGTGGACCCTGATGTCGGGAACCAGCCAGGACTCGGACAGAAATCCTTGGCTGCCACAGGGCCCAAGCAAGACATGAGACTTTCTGATTTGTTTTTCATACCCAGGTGTGCCTCGCGTAACACTAGAATGGATGCCTAGGTACTGCCTCCAGGCTGGAGAGGCAGGCAGGATGCCTCCTAAGGTCATTTGCTGGGACTTGAGAGTAGGTAACAGTTTTGCCTTTATCTTCAACTTGAGATGACCAGAAGCAACTGGGGGGGGGGGCACTGTGTGAGAGGTGGTGCTCGACTAGATGGGTGGTGGTCTGATCCAGCAGAGCTCCTCTAATGTTATGTTCTTAACACAGTCACGCCCTTGAACAATCAGCAAATCCCTGGAAATGTGCAGTAACAGGATCAGGTAGCTCTAGGGCCACTTGCATAAGTATCCTGGATTCTCCCTGCATGACACCACTGGCTTACTTTGGAATTCAGGCTCTCTATTTTTTTTCTATGCCTAATTTTCCATAGATGGCAAATATTTGGAGAACTTGGTTTTGCATCGTATCTTGGTTTACAAATACTATACTGCTACACAAGAGATGAAAGCAATGCATTTTTTAAAATAGTGCTGAGCTGGATCAGAAGAAGACGACGTGGCTTTTCTATTCCACTTTTCTCACCCATTAAAGGGGACTCAAAGCGGCTGACAAAGCTGTCTATTCTTTTTCCCACAACAGAACACCCTGAGAGGTAGGTGGGGCTGTGAGAGCTCAGAGGAGAGCTCTGACTAGCCCCTGGTCACCCACCTGGCTTGTGCAGGAGAGTGGAATCAAATCCCAGATACGAGTTTGGCTCCCTAACAACTAAACCAAACTGGCTCACCTGGTTCAGGACAAATAAATGCATCTGAATACAAGTGAGTCAGTTTGGTCTTGTGGTTACAGAATTGGACTCTTAGTTGATATTTTCCCCAATTCTGCAGTCCTTCACCAAGCCAGCTGTGTGACCTTGGGCTGGTCACAGCACTCCTTCTGAGCTCTCACAGTCCCATCGACATCACAGGGCATCCGTTGCGGGGAGAACAGAAGGTTTGTCAGCTGTCTTGAGTCCCTTTAAGGGTAAGAAAAGAGTGGTATGAAAGCCAACTCATCTTCAACTCTTCATCTCTTCTCCCAAAGCACAGTCCAAGAGGACTGAGGTTACAGTGGTTTCCTGAAAATCAAAGGTTTTCAGAGGAGGCCCAGTAGTTGACCAAGGTAGGTCAGTGGCCTCCTGGGAAGGCGGTCCATTCTGTCAGAGCAAGACAGTGGTTCAAAAAAGGTCAAACAGCATTACTGCAGGTTTCTAAAATCACATTACACAAAGAAAGTCACATATAAGAATGGCAAAACAGATAAAATGGGCAATTTGTGTCTAAATGAAAAGAAAGAACTTGACAAAGAACAGGAAAGGATTAAGTACACAACAGCACAAATTTCTGAGTAATTAAAATGATTTTAAAATCAAATGGATATTCTTATTTAGGTGCTTGAGTGCGTCCATGAGGCTATGTTTATCTGTGCTTTGTTCCCAATCCAAAAAGACATTTGAATAAGAATTGAATAAATGGAATAAATATGAAATAGTAAAGGAACACAGGCAAGACTGTTTTAATAAACACTGATTCTGCCAATTTCTCTTGCAGACAAATCTGAATAATTTAAACAGGAGATGCTAGTAGACACAGAGAGATACAACATTAATTTGAGATTAACTGAATGCTTTCAAGGTTATCAGTAATCAAAAGGATTTTAGTAGCTTAGTACTTAGTGAAGATGAAAATGTATTTACTGGGCAACCTATTCAGCAGCTTTGAGGTTTAACTTGAATCTTTCATTGCAAACTATAACAGAAGAAGAAGAATTGGCTTTTCTACCCTGCTTTTCTCACCCATTTAAAGGGACTCAAAGTGACTAGACCAAACTGGCCAGTGTGAAGGAGAAGAGTTAACATCCACAGGTGCAACAGCTTCAAGGAATATCAGTGTAAACAATCAGATTTTGGCAACAAAAATTATCAGAATTTAGGTAGTAAAATGGTAAAAGACTCTTGAGCACTTAAATAAGGGTCTATCAAAATCTACAAAGAATAACTATTATTTGGCAGTTACAGCAGAAGTATAAAAACTAAAATAAAATCATGAGGAAGAAGTGATACAAAATGAAGATACAGTACTAGCAACCTAGTGCTACAGAAACTGGACTTAGAAAAGATGAAGCCAGAGAAACTAGGGGTAGAACCAAGAAAACCTCTAAGCAACCTGAAGGGTGGTGGTGGAAGCAGGACGCTTCTAATGCCATTTGCTGGGATTCAAGAGCAGGAAAATGTTTGTCCTTGTCTCTGTTTGAGATGCCCATGAGCATTTGGTGGGCTACTGTGTGCGACAGGATGCTGGACTAGATGGGCTGTGGCCTGAACCAGCAGGGCCTCTCTTATGTTCTCATGCAAGAAACAGATAACTGTGTTGTTTGGGTGAGCAGCAATCTCCTGATTTACCACAGACAAACCTGTGGGCATGCCTGGCACCTCCCCACAAGACATGAATATATGTATTTCCAATTCTGGTCTGCTTTTGAAAACAGGTGACATTCATATGCTGTCTGGCCACAGCCATAACTTGGCAGAGAAAGATGCGTTTCATTATTGCCTTTCCTCCCTGCCACTTGGCTTGGAGATCTGAGACCAGGCTGTCCAAAGGCAGAGGATATTTTCTTCGCACCTGCACAAGAGACTCGTGAATAATGGACAGTTTGACAGTTCAACAAGCCATTTCTCTAGGTAGTTTGCCAGACTGGGTACACAGCTCAGAATTCAACTCTATTGTGCAGATAGCCAAGCCAGGTCTTTAACAGTCCTGGTCCAGCTGCAAGAGCCACTGTTGACTCGTGGTAACATTGTGACTGGATTTTTGGCAAAAGTAGAGATACTGACCCTGTTGTTCTGGGCCAGGTGCCATCTCAAGTAATTGTAACTGAGTACTTTAATTCCCTGCTGCAAATTCATTGGAGGGGCCATCTTTGCTAAGTATCCTAAAATAATCAGTTGCAGCAATAAAGTGACAAAGCAAGGCAGTATTCCAGTGAAAGAATAGCTGGGACTCTGCTGCCATTCATACTACTAAATTCGTTAACTGTGTTGAAAGCAGCATGAAACAATCAGGCAGAAAGCTCTTGCCATCATGTGTCTGCTGGTGAATGGGAAGGAAAAGAACACAAGGGAGTGCAGGATAAATGCAAAGTATGGTGACGATTTCCATAATGTGGCATGTAAGTCACTAGACTGTTGGATATGAAGGTAGGGAAACTCTTAACCTGCCCATGCACCAATTTTCCCTCTTGATCTCACCAATGGGATGCAAAGATGTGTAAACATGACATTTGTTGCTGGTCTGGCTGAAGGAGCTGCTGGAGAGATGGCCTGTGTCCATTCAACCACCTCAAGGGCTCCACTCTAAGGTCAGGATTTATCCCCTTAACCCTTGCTAAGGTACTCAAAAGGCAGTAAAGCTTTGTCAGTTGCTGGAAAACACTTCTGCACTATTTTTTGCACCCATGAACAAGACCCACGTGTCTGTGGAAGGAATCCCTATAGACATCATACTGAATCATGGAGATATACACCTTGTGTTTGGGACATTGATGTCACAAAAGAAACCTGCAAGATAACTCTTAATGCAGGTGCTTTTGCCACTGCCAATTGGATTTGTGAATTCTACAGATGGGATTTGGTTAAAAACATAAGAGGAGCTCTGCTGGATCAGGCCACAGTCCATCTAGTCCAGCATCCTGTCTCTCTTATAGGAACCTCAAGCAGAAGACAAGGCAAAACCTTGACTTGCTCTCAGTTCCAGGCAAATGGCCTTGAGGGGCATCCTGCCTGTCTCTCCAACCTGGAGGAAGACCCTAGCATCCATTCTAGTAGTCCTTGGATTTTTGCATTATGGGGCCTTTGTGAAGGAACTTAGCGGCTCCTTTGTGACTAGAACTAAACATGTGTTTTTCTGATGGCTTTGAGAAGGACATGCATAAAAACTGTATCAATCTTGCTTTTGCACTGTGCCGCCACCACGCACTGCAGCTAATCCACTCTATGACGGCAAGCAAAGTATGAGGTTTTGTGGTGGTTTTGGGAAGGTCACACATACAAATAAGAAGGACCCAAGAGAAGCCAAGCCAGGCCCACTATGGTGCGAGATGTGCCTGCCAGACAGCGGATCAGTGTCTTCCTCACGTCACTCTGGGGAGACGGTGGAGGCCTCTGAACTGAGGCGCCGCTGAGGAAGGAACACCTTGAAGAACCATTTTAAAGCAGGAAGGTGCGCCCAGCTGTCACCACACTCTGCTCACGCCTGCTGCTCCCTCTAAGCACCACCGCTCTGGAGGTGTCAACGCCTGAAGGCACTCCTGTGCCCCGAAACGCCGCTTCCTTCCACTCCTACTGTGCTCTGGAGATCCGGAAGCCCCAAGATGAACGGCTCTTACGAGTTCCCCAAGTTTCTCGCTGACGTCTCACCCTCTGTACATGCTCAGAGGCACCATCTCCCCACCAGCTCTCCTCCTGGAGCACCAAATGCCACTTCCTTCCACTCTCACCACCACCACCACCACCACTGTGCTCTGGAGGTCCGGAAGCCCCAAGGCGAACTACTCTTAAGAGTCACCCAAGCTTCTCGCTGAGTTCTCGCCCTCTGCCCATGGTCAGAGGCACCATCTCCGACAGCATCTCTCCTCCCGGAGCACCGAATGTCCTCGCCTCCCTCCCCGCTGCACTCTGCGCATGCCCAGAAGCCTCCCGCCCCTCCTCCTCCCCCTTGACCCACCTTCGTCGGAACTGCTCCCGCCAGACCTTCCCGCCGGGCTGACAGGCCTCCCTGAGGCGGCGGCAGGTGCCCGCGAGGCGGCTCACGTCTTCGGCGCGGAGCGAGCCGCAGCACAGGATGAGCTCCAGCAACTCGTCGGGCAGCTCCGTCAGGGTCAGCGCCACTTTCGCCGCCCGCTCCGGCTCCGGCTCCCGCTCGGCCGCCGTCGCCATCTTGCTCGCTCCCCTCAGCGGCGGTGTCTCTCGGCCAGCCGGACCGTGCAGGGGGCGGGGCGCGCGCGTGTACGGGAGGCAGCCATAGGCCGCTGGTGACGCCCGCAAGGGGGAGCCGTCCAATGGCCTTCCACGCAGGCGGCCGCTGGACGCGACGACGTGCGCCTGCTGGCTCCGCCCCTTCGCCCAGGTGCATCATCGGCTGCTGGGATTAGGCGGCAGAAGGAAGGGACGGACGGAGGATGGTCGGGCCGCGTCCTGGTCCTGGTCCTGGTCCTGAGCGGCATCAGGGGAAGGCGGAGGCAGGCGCGATGCTTCTTTCCCAGCGTGAACGAAGTGGCAGGGCGAACGGGTTCTGCATCTCTGCCAAGAAAGCTGCACGGAGGGGCCCATCGGACCTGGGCGGAGGACCCATTAAGTACCTATTAGGGACCCATTAAGGACCTATTAGGGACCTATTAGGGACCCATTAAGGACCCATTAAGACCCCATTTCCACTGCCCACCCCATTAGAGCCACATTTCTTTCCATCAGTTCTAAGCAAATCCGGATCATACGGGTCTTTCACGACCTATCATCCAGATTTCCTGTAGACCCCATTAAAGGGGTCTACAATGGGGTCTTCAGCCATCAAATGCGGATTATACGGAGCGTGTTTCCAGGAGGATCCGGCAATGGGCTCTGGGTAGGTGCACCCATGGGGGGGGGGGTGCACTGAAACGCAAAGCTCTGAAGCCTGCAGACAGTCTCCCAAGCTGGCTGCCAAGCTGCCTTTGAAGGCAGCTGCCGAGAATAGCACAGGCTCTGAAGAGGACGCTGCCGTGCGGGAGCAATGCCAGTCCTATGGACATTTGTCAAAGGCTCTGGAGAATCTTCGAAGTGTGTGGCAGAGCGCTCCAGAGACTTTCCAGAGCTTATGACAAAGCTCCAGAGATTCTCTGGAGCCACTTTGGAGAATGTTTGAAGAATCTCCAGAGCGTCTATGGAAATTGCACCCCCTGTCCCCCCAAAAACCTGGGGTGACAGGAGGGCCCCACGTGGATTGATCTGGATTCGCCACATGGGTGCTGCGGTGTTTCCGCTGCGGGCAGGCTAGCACCCATTGATTTTGAGTGCTACACCGCCTGTGGGGACTCATCGGGTACCTCCCTAAGGATCCTCTTAGATCCGGATTAAGGGAGGTCAGTGGAAAAAAACCCTGGAAGTGACTGTGGCTCAGAGGGAGGGCAGAGTGTGGCCAGACTGAGGCACAGCCTTTTCGTGTAAGTAGGCAGTGGCAACCCACTTCTGTATCTCTGCCAAGAAAACTGCATAGCATAGAGCGCCCCAGTTAGGTAGGGTTAGACAAATTTATGGATGACAGATGTATCAATGGGTAGTAGAATGAATGCCTAGGTGCATCTTTCAGGCTGGGGGGGAAGTGGGTCACTTCTAAGGCCATTGCTGGGATTCGAGAGCAGGGAAAGGTTTGTCTTTGTCTCTGCTTGAGATGCCCAAGAATATTTGGTGGGCCACTGTGTGCGACAGGATGCTGGACTAGATGGGCTGTGGCCTGATCCAGCAAGGCTTCTCTTATGTTCTTATGGTCTGAAGCGGGATTAAACTTCAGGTGTGACTGCAGCCAATGAGAAAGATAAGTACTGGTCACACTTGGCTGCTGTCTTCTTCTCTGGCTGTGAAAGTGGACTGAAGCTGGATTAAACTTGATGTCTGGCTCTTTAACCACTAGACAAAACTGGCGCAGGCAGGCAGGGAGAAGAGTTGGCTTTTCTACCTGCTTTTCTCACCCATTAAAGGGGACTCAAAGCAGCTGACAAAGCTTCTGTTCTCCCCAGGGAGGTAGTTGGAGCAGTGAGAGCTCAGAAGAGAGCTGTGTGGGGAGCACTATTTCCCTCAGCTGGCTTTGTGGAAGGAAGGAAGGAAGGAAGGAGAGGAGAATAAAGCAAGGGGCTTGGCAAGGCAGAGAATGGAAATGAAAGGAAAGGATAAGAAAGCAAGGAGAAAGGAAAGGCTACTGCCCACCCACCGGGGGGGGGGGCAGGGAGAGAGAAACCACGGCAGCCAGCGGCAAGTGCTCTTGCTCAGGTCTTCGCCCAGGGAGGCAAGAGACCTGAGTGGCTGTGAGGGAGAGGAAGCCGAAACGGAGCTTCTGTTCTCCGCTCGCGGGGGCCAGAAGGCGATGCCATCACGGAGTGAGTGGACGAACTGAAGGCACAGGCCCCCGTCCCTCCCCCCAGCCTCACCTCGCCTCGCCGAACCTCCCGAGGCCGGGGGGTGGGGGCTGCGGCTTCAGTTCGCTCGCGCTCACTCCGCGATGATCGGCATCGCCCTCCTGTCCTTGTGAGCAAGCGAAGTGAAGCCGCAGCGCCTCCCCGTCACCTCGGAGGGCCTCCCCTGTGAATGGCCCTTGCAAGTGAGGCAAGGCCGGGTGGTGGCGACGACAGGCCTTACTGGGGGCAGCGGGTCTTACTTGTGGCGGTGGCGGCGAGGGACCTTACCGGGGGCGGCGAGGGCGGGTCTTACTTGCGGCGGGGCTGACTGACCTTACCGGGGGCAGGGGTGGCAGCGGGTCTTACTGGGGCGGGGGCAGGTCTTACTGGCGGTGGCGGTGGCGACGGGTCTTAGTGGGGGCAGGGAGGCGTCTTTTACCTTGTCTCCTCCAAACCTCCGCAACACGTAATGGCGCCGAAGCTGCGCCTGTGCGTGTTGTGTAGGGGAGGAGGGGGCATGCCTCATTTAAGAATTTTAGCCGTCCCTATTGGTCAGTTTGCCGAACCCAGGGACGGCTAAAATTCTATGCCTTCTCCAATGGAGATACAGAATTTCTCCAGCGATTTTTCTGATTTGCTGGAGGAATCTGTATCTCCTGTATCTTCCCCCCTCCCTCCCGACAGAGTTAAGTGAGCGCCGAACCCTGTGCTCCTAATGGCGGCCGCGGCTGGGGTTAGCGCTAGGGCTAGGGCTAGTGGTAGTGTTAGGGTGAGGGCTAGGGTTAGGGTTATGGTTTAGCCTTAGGGTTAGGGTTGTTAGGGTTAGGGTTGTTAGGGTTAGGGTTAGTGTAGTTTGTAAGTATTCTAGTAGACTCCAATTTTTCTAATTTTTTTTTGCACCGTAAAGATGCAAACTGCAGATTCTCAGGTATTGTAGGAGCTGCCTCAGAATGTACTGAGTAAACTGTCACCTTGTACCTTAGGAGATCAAGGTGATGGATGTTCAATTGCCTTGTGCCTTACCATGATGGTGAGGTCTAAGGGTGATCCTTGAGAAGAGAAGTCTGGAGATTCCTTTTATTGATTGCTGGACTAGGACTCAAATGAAATCTGCAGGAAAAAGAAGGAGACACAACATTGTTTCCTTTCTGCCTTGTTTGCCAGACATCCTGGCACCATTTTTACCAGGGGAAAAAGCTGAAATATTGGGAACATCCCTCTTGCTGCCTTGAAATCTATGAAGACTCAAGTTTAAAACCTTCAAGCTTACAGAGGCAGTTTCGTCTAGTAGTTTAGGAGCTGGACTATTATCTGGGAATAACGTGTTAGATTCTACAATCCTCCATGAAACCAACTGAGTGATCTTGGGGGAGTCACAGCTGTCTTCTGAGCTCTCACAGCCCCATCTACCTCACAGGATGTTTAGTGTGGGGAGAAGAAGAGACGGTTTGTCAGCAGCTTTGAGTCCCCTTAAATGGGTGAGGAAAGCTAATTCTTTTTAAGAAGAAGAGTTGGCTTTTCTACCCCGCTTTTCTCACCCATTTAAGGGGCCTCAAGGTGGCTGACAAAGCTTTTCTATTCTTCTCCCCACAACAGAACACCCTGTGAGGTAGGTGGGGCTGTGAGAACTGCGAAGAGATCTTTGACCAGCCTAAGGTCACCCAGCTGGCTTCATGGAGGAGGGTGGAATTAAACCCAGTATTCCCAGATAAGAGTCCGGCTCGCTAACCACTAGACCAAACTGGCTTTCCTTAACCAGGAAAAGAAATTACACCATCCTCAAACTCAACTGCTCAGGAAGGACCCCAAATGTGTTGGCACCTTTCATAACCCACCTACCCAAAAGACCCATGCTACCCTCCTCTCCAAACTGGCCCTGGCAAGGAGACATCAAATTCATTTCCTAATTGCCGAGAGCAAAGAGTGAGAACAGGAATGCAGGTACTCACACATGATGCCGAAGTCTTGGATGAAGAATGAACATCCGAAGAGGCCTCTTCCACATCCTTGCTTGGGAGTGACAAATTCATGCATGTCTTCATTTTCTTCCAGGCAGGGAGACGATCTTCCTCACCCATTCCGTAGACCGTACCGATATCTATCTGCCATTATGCACCCTGAAGATGCAAAGGGCAGTACTAAGTGTTCTAGGGGATGTATATTTTAGTAATTTTCTGCACCATGAAGATGCCAGCTGCAGTTTCTAAGTGTCAATAATAAAGTTGGCCCCTTCCACATCCTTGCTGTTTCCATTGCATGACAATTCATTTCCTAATTGCCGAGAGCAAAGAGTGAGAACAGGAACGCAGGTACTCACACATGATGCCGAAGTCCTGGATGAAGAACGAACATCTGAAGAGGCCCCTTCCACATCCTTGCTGTTTCCACTGCATGACAAATTCGTGCAAGGTTGCTCTTCCTTCCAGGTCCTTTTTTTGGGGTGGGGGAAAAGGAGTTATTTCATTTAGCTGCAGCCTTCTTCGAATAGGCCAAACGCCACAAGTGCATGAATGAAAATCAATGAAATTCAAAGCATGCCATGAATTTAGTGTGGCTGCAGCATGGACCCAGTGAACTCTATGGCCCAGGGAAAAAAAAAAGGCACAGGGTAAATATTGAGCCAGCCAGTGAGCTTAATTTAATGAACGGCCAGATCATCTGTGCCGTGTTTCTTTGCCACCAGACCTTGGCAACACCTTTCAGTTGCCAGTCTGGAGGATACAGAGGGGACACAGCGCCCCCTCGCCAAATGCCCAAGTCCAGCTGGGCTGCCATGGAATGAGAGACCAGGGGAGACAGAAATATATGGGCACCAGAAGGGGACGGGCCCTGGCCCAAGCACTGGAAACAGGTCACAGAAAGTTTTCCATGCAAAAAAACTCTGCTAGGCAGTTGTGGGTGCCAAGTCAGCTCAAGTGCCAATTACCTTGCCCGCTGCTTCTTCCAGTGCCCCCTTCCTAGTGTCCATATACTTTTGGTCTCCCCTGGGCCGGCATTGTGATGAGAGGCCAGCCGGTTCTGGGGATTTGGGAAGGGGGTGCTAACCCCAGCCTGAATGCCTCAAGGAGACCATTGCCTTAGCTGTCCCTATCTACCACTTTCAAAACCTGAGCTAAGAGAGAAAAAAGACCCCAGGTCTTACCTTTGATGTCTTCAACCCAGGTGGCGGGGCGTTGTTACAGCTGGCCCGCGCCGCCTTAGCCTCAATCGCCCACGAAAATCTAGCCGGCCCAAGGGCGAGAGGCACCAGGCGCTGGCTAGGTCAGCTGTTGATGGCCCACCTGGGTCCGGACGCCAAATAGGTAGCTGAAAGGGAATGCCCACAGCCTCCCTCCAATATACATGTAACAGTAAGGCCGTGGTCCCTTGAGGTTCATGAGGCTTTAACCAGGAAATTAGAAACATTGCTCCTATAACCAGCAGAAAATGGGGAGTTTACCACTTAAAACAACTGGAGAGGAAATTGGGTAGGGGGTGCTGATCTCTCTTGCTCTGAAATCTTCTGGTGAGATAGGAACCGCTCCAAACCACGCCAACAACCAGTTATAGCCATTGCTGCAAGCATAATACCAAAGCAGAAGATAGAGGCCATCTTTGTCCCTGCTGTCACTGCAAATTCCAGCAAATCAACTGCAGCCAAACCTTGCTGACAACTAATGCCACACCCCTGCCAACAACCAACAACGCAGGGGCTGGCAGAAGGTCTGGACCCCTTTCCCTGAACACCACAGTCCTACAAAGCCTGGAAACCTAAGTGCCACTTTCCTTCTAGAGCCAAAGACAAACGACATCATAGCCGATTGGTTCTTTGTTTCCCAGTTTTTTCACTTAGGAGGATGGTGGTGTGGTGGTGAGACACTCCCTAAATGACCCCTGCCCCCGGTCAGTTGGGCATCCATTTCAAGGCAGAGCAGAGAAAGCTGGAGGAGGAATGCTGGACCCAGACACCTCTTCTCAGCACTGGAACGGGCTAGAAGAGGTCTCAGAATGGTTGCCACCTGTCTCCACCCATGCCCTCTCATGCCACCGTGATGGAACATCACGCTTCCATTGATGATGGAGGCAGGTACCAGGATTAGTACCTGCTTCCATGCAAGATGGAAGCAGTTACTAGGATGGGTGCCATCTGTCTCTGCCCAAGCTATCTCACGCTTTTCCTTTTCCCTGTGTTGCCACCATGATGGAAGATGGAAGCAAGTACCAGGGTAGGTGCCACTTGGGATTCCCCAAGCCCTCCTTTTCACTCTCTCTGGGCTGCCATCATGATGGAGGACCAGCTGATACCAGGTTACCCAGGCAGGGGGTGCAAACTCAGCCCGACCTCCTACCCAGAAGTGTTTAAAGGGGACCACTGCCACATTTATCAGCTCCCAAAACACAGTAAAAGCCATTCGAAAACCCCATGACGTACCTTTGATGTCTTCGACCCAGATGGTTGCAGGTAGATTCAGTTCTTCAGGCGATGAACGGTCCAGGTGTCCCGTGCGCACCTACCCTTATGCCCACAAATACTGTGGGCACAAAGGGATGCCCGATTCTGGCCTTGGCAAACGCTGCTTGCCAACTGCCCAAATCCGGGCCTACAAATGACCAGACCACACCAAGATATTAAGGCATCTTTATTAGTATGCACCGCACCGAAATAACGAAACCTGACAAACATACATTCTTATACATTCCCAATAACTACACCACACCACAGTTCTCTAATATCTTTATTTGCATATGGCCTATCAAAAATGCATTAACAATACAGTTGCCATCTGGGTCAATGCTGAAAAGGAATCCCACCCTCCCTTATTTCATTGCATCCCAAAAAAACTATTCTAGCATTTCAAAATAACTAACATTACAAACAATGTATTCTAGCATTACAAATGATCTATTCTAGCATTGCACAATATCTATTCTGGCATTGCAAATTTTCTATTCTGGCATTGCAAATTTTCTATTCTGGCATTGCAAAATGTTTCATTAACTGTAGCATCATAAAATAACATTTCAAATGTCAATTCTAGCATTTAAAAGAACAGTAACAATGTTTCAAAAATCATTAACAAGGCAGTGGTCCCCTGGGCATCCGAAGCCTTAGCTTTTGCCCATAACAGACAAACTTTGGCATGGCCTCTATGGGAAATGGGCGCTTTGAGGAATTTGCAGGAGGAGAAATGGGGGAAAGCCCCTTTTTTGCTATTAAAACTTTGGAAAGACCCCTTACCTTTCTGGGGAAGCATGCAAGTCCATCTCAAAGCACCCAGGTGCAACCACCATCCTCACCTGCTTGTTCCATTGCATAATATGCATTCAAGGCAGTTTGTAATGAAGATACAAAACCCAGGTAGGAAGACAGGTATCAGTATGCAGCATAGAATCCAAAACATCACATTTATGCAGTATAAAGTGCAATAATTTACATTTGTTCAGTATAAAGTGGAAAAAGCAACCCTTTGAAGTAAAATTCCAACCCACAGAAATATCCTCACCACAGGGTCATCCAAAGAACGCCATCTTTGCCCCATGGTTTAAATTCCAAACAGGAAAGCAACCACAATCACGTCTTCCAAATGCCAAAACTTAGCAGCGAATAGAGTGCCATGTGCCTTAGCACCAGACCTAATGAGGGCTGAAAATCCAGAAGGCACCTAACGCCACACCCCTCCCAACAGCCAGGGGTGGGCAGAGGGTCCAGACCCCTTCCCTGAAAGCCAACGATCTGCAAGGACTCACAAGAGAAGCCGAAAACCAAGCGCTTAAACAGAAAAGGAATTCTCAAGCATTTCTTTGCGGGGTGCTAGATAGGGCTAGAAGCAGGTATCAGGTTGGTCATCTCCCAAAGGGATTCTGCAACCCAAAGCAGTCTGGGAGCCCCTAACCCAAAGTGGTTTGGGCCGCAGAATCGGATTGGTAGACAACCAGCCTGATGCCCGCTTCCGGCGCGATCCAGTTCCCCTAAGAAATGCTTCTTGCTTCCACTTCTTCCACCCTCCCCCAAATTCTGTTCAAGCATGATGCAGTGAGATCATGCAGCCCACCCCAGTGAAGGCTCTAGAGTTCAGAGGAGGCTGTTCCACTTTTAGCAAGAGCCAAATCTCCGCACAACAATCGGGTCCCACATTACTTGAGTTCCGAACACAGGAAGAAACCCCTGTACGTGACCCCCTCCCCTGGATGCCCAGGATCAGCTGGGCAGCCATTTTGAGGCAGCCCAGAAGACCCCCCAAATGGCAGAAGGAGCTACAGGAGGAAGACACGACCCCAGGACCTCTTACCTGCGCTGCAAATCTCTGGAAGCTGATTCCATGCAAGCCGATTCCAGTTTGGTTGCTGTCCAAACTGGCTATGCAACTTGGTTTGGGGTGACCATGGCTGCTTTTTCCTGTGCCACTGAGCATGGCCAAGGAATGCTTGCTGGTTTAACTGTGTCTCCTTCCAAGCCCCTTCCAAGCCCTCTCAGCATTCCTTGGGCTCCCATCAGGATGGGAGTCCAGCTAATGCCAAGTATTTGGAAGGTGGGTGCAAACACCCACCCTCACCGCCCACGGACAACTCTGCAAAGAGACCACTGCATCATTTATCAAAACACAGATTAAAAAACCCACGTGACTCACCATTCCGTAGTCCTGGAGTCTTCAAACCCAGATGGCCCAGCCCTTCACGTCCCACAATGACCGTGGGACAGAAGGGGGTGAAGGACGCGACCCGAACGCAAACCGAAACCACGCCACACCGAGAAACAGATAAGACATAGCAGGAAATACATTTAAATTACATTTCTACCTAAACACCTTCCTACCTGCCTATGATAACCTTAGAAGAGCTATTGGGGATTCTAGGTGGTCTAAAGAAACATGATTATCCCTATCAAAGCGAACAACATATTTTTATTTGAGGAAGCCCCCAAGTGACAAGACAACACAGTGATTGCAATATGCTTTATTTAGGAAAACTGGAAGAGGCAGATAAGCAATAGAAAGTAAAATACAATTTAGTGGACACAGGTTGATGTGGGAGCCATCTGGGTTCAGAACCTGAAAAGGAATCCCCACCCTCTTTCTAACCTCTCCCCACCATATGCATTTCAACATTAACACTGGAACAGTAATGCAGCGGTCTCTTTGAGGGTCCCAAGGCTCATGCTTCCAGAAAGCAGAAGCAGTCTGGTCTTTGGCACTGTAGCCGTGTGAACTTTGAGGGATGTACATCTCGAGACTGCAGGAAAAAAGGTGAGGGGAAAAACCTCCCTTTTGCTACTAAAACCCTGGAAGACCCTAGACTCCTTGGGTGAAATGCAAATACACCTCAAAGCACACATAAGACCAGAGGTAACCCCCACCCTCACCCGCCTACCTTTGCACGAGGCGCAAGGAAAATGCAAAATCCAGGTATCAATGCATGGAATGATAATGCAATCAATTGCACATTAATATCAATTGCAAACAAACACAGAAATTATTTCCACCGTAAAGCTTCAGAGCTGATTCCAGGAAGGCCTGTTTTTGCCCCTTTTAAGTGCCAAATTTCAAGGAAAGGAACCTCAAAGCACCCTTTGAAAAGCAACAGAACCGAATGAGAGGAAGGGGGCCAACCTGTCTTAAATGCCAGACCTACCTGTGCCCCAACCTAGATGAGGCAAGGAATCCCACCCACCCAGCCTCCAGCCCCAGGGGTGGGCACAGTCTGGACCCCTACCCAGAATGCCACAGACCTTAGCAACCGAGCGGAGCCTAGAACCAGTCGCCTAATGGGGAAAAGCCGTCCCCCAAAGCATTTCTTGGGGGACAAGATGTGGCTGCTGGCAGCCATGAGGCTGGTCACCACCCAAAGGGATTCTGCTGACCCCAAAGCGGTCCGGGAGCCCCTCATCCCAGAGCGGTTTGGGCCTCAGGATCCGTCTGGAGGACATCCAGCCTGAAGACAGCTCTTAGAGGCACCTAGTACCTTTAAGAAATTCCTGGCTGCCTTTTCCCCTCTCCATGAACCTGCAAACCTGTCTTCACAACAGAGCCAAAACCCTACAAAGGGACGGAGGTTACAAACCAAAAGCACCACAGAGAACCACGCCGCCTGTTTCAAGCACTAGGCACCATAATCCGGACCGCCTGACCAAGCCCAGAGGGCAGTAGTCCACAACAAGACCAAAGCTCCACCCATCAAGGACCAGAGCTAGAGGTGAGGTAGAAGGTCCAGACCCCGTCCCCAAATGCTGGAGGCTCTCCCAGTGTCAAGCGTGGAGTGCTAGCATGGCTGGAAGCCACCCAACACTACCTCTCCCACGCTTAGGTGCAGAAGATGCCCATCAAGAAAGTTCTGGTGCTTTTCTCAGGTGCAGAAGCTTAGGGTGGAGATGCAGCTACCTCATAGCAGGAGGTGGACCACCTGCTAGCAGGAGATGAAGCCCCCTGAGAACAGGGAGCCTCACGGAATGATAAAAGAGAAAAGTCTCCTACTTTTGATGTCTTCGGGAGAATGAACTCCCAGGCAGGGCTGCAAGGAAAAGAACATTAGAATGTAAGAGTCCAGCTGAGTCAGGCCATAACCATCCCACTGTCCCACCAGCTGCTTGTGGGCATCTCAACCAGAAGACGAAGGCAGAACCTTCACCTGCTCTTGGTGTCCCGCAAACTGCCTTCAGAGGCCTCTTACCTGTCTCTCCAACCTGGGAACAGGATCTTGGAATCCATTCCAGTAGCCACTGGTGCACCTGTCTTCCATGAATTAGCAGGACCCCTGCTGAGTCAGGCCACCACCCATCTAGTCCAGCAACCCACCACATGCAGTGTGCCACCGGTTGCATCTGGGCATCTCAAGCAGGAGATGAAGGCAAAAGCTTCACCTGCTCTTGACTCCCTGCCAAGGGCCCTGAGAGGCCTCCTGCCTGTCTCTGCCACCTGGTCTAATGGTTAGGGAGCCGGACTCTTCTCTGGGAATACTAGATTTGAATCTGCCCTCCTCCATAAAGCCAGCTGGGTGACTTTGGGCTAGTCACAGCTCTCCTCTGAGCTCTCACAATCCCATCTACCTCACAGGAGATTTGTGGTGGGGAGAAGAACAGATGGTTTGTCAGCAGCTTTGAGTCCCCTTAAGGGTGAGAACAGGTTTGTCAGCTGCTTTGGGTCCCCTTAAATGGGTGAGGAAAGTGAGGAAGAAAAGCTAATTCTTCTTTTCAAAAGGACTCAAGCAGCTGACAAAGCTTCTGTTCTTCTCTCCATGACAGAACACCTTGCGAGGCAGGTGGGGCTGTGAGAGCTCTGAAGAGAGCTGTGACTAGCCCAAGGTCACCCAACCGGCTTCATGGGGGAGGGCGGAATCGGATCCAGTATTCCCAGATAAGAGTCTGACTCCCTAACCGCTAGACCAAACTGGCTTTCCTTAACCAGGCAAGGAAATTAACCATCCTCCAGCCAAAGGAGATCACTTTGGAGCTCTTTACCATTGCTTTGCCTTTTAACCACCCATAACAGCATCCCTGAAACGTGTGTAAAAAGATTACAAACCTCGAATTGTGACCGTCACACGGTGGGACTTCAGCCTCCCTGTGATGACATCTCAAGCTGCTGCAAGGAAAGAAAACCTGAGATTAGAAGGTTCACCTGTGAACCAGCGGGGAGACCTATCTTATGCTCAGAACCAAACGCTCTGGAAGCGCTTGAATCCGCCTTCAGAATACCCACAGGGAACCCACGAGTGGGACACTGTATGAGACCCTCACCCAACAGCCAGCTGAGCCCCTTCACTTCCTTACCTGAACTCTGCAAGAAAAAGTAGCCACCTCATTTCCTAACTGCCGGGGGGAAAAAACACTCAGAGCAAAAACCAATCCAGGTACTCACAGGTAAGGATGCTGAAGTCTCAGAAGGAAGACGGGCTTCTTCAATGTGCCCTGCTGTCTTGTTTCCATCACTCAGGACGATGAATTGGGGCATGTATTCATCTTCTGCCAACCTGGACCCCAGTAAGCCCTATGGCCTATTTGGAAAGCAAAGTTCCTGGCATCATAACGATGCCAACTGCAGTTCAGTCCTAGCCCTCTTTGACAACCATGGTTCCTGGCACCATAACGATGCCAACTGCAGTTCAGTCCTAGCCCTCTTTGTCAACCATGGTTCCTGGCACCATAACGATGCCAACTGCAGTTCAGTCCTAGCCCTCTTTGACAACCATGGTTCCTGGCACCATAACGATGCCAACTGCAGTTCAGTCCTAGCCCTCTTTGTCAACCATGGTTCCTGGCACCATAACGATGCCAACTGCAGTTCAGTCCTAGCCCTCTTTGTCAACCATGGTTCCTGGCACCATAACGATGCCAACTGCAGTTCAGTCCTAGCCCTCTTTGTCAACCATGGTTCCTGGCACCATAACGATGCCAACTGCAGTTCAGTCCTAGCCCTCTTTGTCAACCAT
Source organism: Aspidoscelis tigris stejnegeri (assembly GCA_023333525.1). Taxonomy (NCBI): domain Eukaryota; kingdom Metazoa; phylum Chordata; class Lepidosauria; order Squamata; family Teiidae; genus Aspidoscelis; species Aspidoscelis tigris. The sequence goes on from JALMGA010000022.1 coordinate 9,452,172, forward strand.
GGTTCCTGGCACCATAACGATGCCAACTGCAGTTCCTCAAGTCCTGGCCCTATTTAGCAAGCTAGGGTCTTAGCCACATGTATTTCCAGGCATCCCCACATGGCATGCACGCGACCTCTTACCCACCATGCTTTCTATCTGCTGATCCTCGCGCCATGCTCACAGCAGCTTAGGTGCGTCTTGATAAGAGGCCCATTCACTCCACACGCGACCTCTTACCCACCATGCTTTCTATCTGCTGATCTTCGCGCCATGCTCACAGCAGCTTAGGTGCGTCTTGATAAGAGGCCCATTCACTCCACAAGGACAGACAAGGATGACGTGGACAGGTCACAGTCACACCCTAGGGAATCTAGGTGCCTCCTCACTTTAGAAAAAAACCCAATATTCTAACCCAAAAACTCTCCTTCCTCCCTGGGGTCCAGTTCTGCCAAGGCAGATAGGCGAAAGTGTGGCTTTCTGTCTAAGTCTCTGTAGGAAAAACACAGAAAAAGTGATTGGCAAACAAGTCTATGCCATTATGAATTATTTATAATTATTCATTAATTATAATTGTTTCCTTTCTCTTCCTTGCCAAACATGGTAAGATTTATTTTACCAAGGCAAAAGACTTGCAAAATTTCCCAATGGCCCAGGGAGAAGACCTAAAGCCCAGGTACTCACGCAAATGCCCAAGTCCTGAACAGAGAATGAACTTCAGAATTGGCCCCTTCCACGTTCTTGCTGTTTCCATTCTTGAAAGCGACGAATTCAAGCTTGTCTTCTTCACTTTCTTCCAGGCAGGGAGACAATCTTCCTCACCCATTCCGTAGACCCCACTGATATCTATCTGCCATTATGCACCATGAATATGCAAACTGCAGATTCTAAGTGTTCTAATAGACTCCAGTTTTTCTATTTCTTTGCACCAGAAAGATGCAAACTACAGTTTTAACTGTTCTTGGAGATTCATAGATGAGTAATCTTTCAGCACCATGAAGATGCAACCTGCATTTTCTCAAGTATTATAGGAAGTTCGTATTTTAATTATTTTCTGCACCATGACCATGCATACTGCAGTTTTAAGTGTTTTAATAGACTCCAGTTTTAATATTTTTCTGCACCGTGAAGATGCAAACAAGAGCTGGGAGATACGTATTTTAATAATCTTTCAGCACCATGAAAGAGGCAAACTGCACACTCTCAGGTGTTGTAGGAAGTTCTAGGTGTTGTAGGAGTTGCCTCAGAAGGTACTGAGTAAACTCTGTCACCTCGTACCTTAAGGGAATAAAGGTGATGTATTTTCAACTGCCTTGTGTCTGTGAGGGTGAGGTCTAAGGGTGATCCTTGCGAAGAGATGTCCGGAGATTCCTTTGCTTGATTGCCGGACTTGCACTCCAGTGAAAGCTGCAGGAAGAGGAAGCAGAAGACACATTGTTTCTTCTGTCTCGTTTGCCAGACATGCTTAAATTGTTTACCAGGGGAAAAAGCTGAAATATTGGGAACATCCCCCCGTGGGGCCTCGAAATCGATGAAGATTCAGATTTAAACCCTTCAAGCCCACAGGGCCAGTTTGGTCTAGTGGCTAAGGACCAAGAGTCTGATCTGGGAATACCGGGTTCAATTCCACCCTCCCCCATGAAGCCAACTGGGTGACCTTGGGCTAGACACAGCTCTCTTCTGAGCTCTCACAGTCCTACCTACTGCACAGGGTGTTCTTGAGGGGAGAAGAAGAGACGGTTTGTCAGCAGCTTTGAGTCCCCTTAAGGGTGAGAACAGAAGGTTTGTCAGCTGCTTTGAGTCCCCTTAAATGGGTGTGAAAGGCGGGCAAGGAAGAAGAGTTGGCTTTTCTACCCCGCTTTTCCCACCCATTTAAGGGGACTAAATGCGGCTGACAAAGCTTTTCTATTCTTCTCCCCACAACAGACATCCTGTGGGGCAGGAGGGGCTGTGAGAGCTCAGAAGAGAGCTGTGACTAGCCCAAGGTCACGCAGCTGGCTTCATGGGGGAGGGTGGACTCAAACCCAGTAATCCCAGATAAGAGTCTGGCTCCCTAACCACTAGACCAAAGTGGCTTTCCTTAACCAGGCAAAGAAATTACACCATCCTCAAACTCACCTGCTCTGGAAGAACCCCAGAACCCACCTACCCAAAGAGCCATGCTACCCTCCTCTCCAAACTGGCACTTGTCAAGGAGACAACAAATTCATTTCCTAATAGCCCAGACAAAAGAGTGAGGACAGGAACGCAGGTACTCACACATGATGCCGAAGTCCTGGATGAAGAACGAACATCCGAAGAGGCCTCCTTCCACATCCTTGCTGTTTCCACTGCATGACAAATTCGTGCAAGGCTTCTCTTCCTTCCAGGTTCTTTTTTTTGGGGGGGGGGGGAGAATAAGTTATTTTGTTTAGCTGCAGCCTTCTTCGAATAGGCCAAACGCCAAAAGTGCATGAATGAAAATCAACGAAATTCAAAGCATGCCATGAATTTAGTGTGGCTGCAGCATGGACCCAGTGAACTCTATGGCCCAGGAAAATAAAAAATAAGGCACAGGGAAAATATTGAGCCAGCCAGTGAGCTTAATTTAATGAACGGCCAGATCATCTGTGCCGTCTTTCTTTGCCACTAGACCTTGGCAACACCTTTCAGTTGCCAGTCTGGAGGAGACAGAGGGGACACAGCGCCCCTTTGCCAAATGCCCAGGTCCAGCTGGGCTGCCATGGAATGAGAGACCAGGGGAGACAGAAATGTATGGGCACCGGAAAGGGACGGGCCCTGGCCCAAGCACTGGGATCGGGTCACAGAAAGTTTTCCATGCAAAAAAACTCTGCTAGGCAGTTGTGGGTGCCAAGTCAGCTCAAGTGCCAATTACCTTGCCCGCTGCTTCTTCCAGTGCCCCCTTCCTAGTGTCCATATACTTTTGGTCTCCCCTGGGCCGGCATTGTGATGAGAGGCCAGCCGGTTCTGGGGATTTGGGAAGGGGGTGCTAACCCCAGCCTGAATGCCTCAAGGAGACCATTGCCTTAGCTGTCCCTATCTATCACTTGCAAAACCTGAGCTAAGAGAGAAAAAAGACCCCAGGTCCTACCTTTGATGTCTTCAACCCAGGTGGCGGGGCGTTGTTACAGCTGGCCCGCGCCGCCTTAGCCTCGATCGCCCACGAAAATCTAGCCGGCCCAAGGGCGAGAGGCACCAGGCGCTGGCTAGGTCAGCTGTTGATGGCCCACCTGGGTCCGGACGCCAGATAGGTAGCTGAAAGGGAATGCCCACAGCCTCCCTCCAATATACATATAACAGTAGGGCCGTGGTCCCTTGAGGTTCACGAGGCTTTAACCAGGAAATTAGAAACATTGCTCCTATAACCAGCAGAAAATGGGGAGTTTATCACTTAAAACAACAGGAGAAGAAATTGGGTAGGGGGTGCTGATCTCTCTTGCTCCTGAAATCTTCTGGTGCTCCAAACCATGCCAACAACAAGTTATATCCATTGCTGCAACCATAATACAAAAGCAGAAGATAAGATAAATGCCATCACTGCAAATTCCAGCAAACCAACTGCAGCCAAACCTTGCTGACAACTAATGCCACACCCCTGCCAACAACCAACAACGCAGGGGCTGGCAGAGGGTCTGGACCCCTTTCCCTGAAGACCACAGTCCTACAAAACCTGAAAACCTAAGTGCCACTTGCCTCCTTGAGCCAAAGTCAAAAGACATCATACTTGATTGGTTCTTTGTTTCCCAGTTTTTTCACTTAGGAGGATGGTGGTGTGGTGGTGAGACACTCCCTAAATGACCCCTGCCCCCGGTCAGTTGGGCATCCATTTCAAGGCAGAGCAGAGAAAGCTGGAGGAGGAAGGCTGGACCCAGACACCTCTTCTCAGCACTGGAACGGGCTAGAAGAGGTCTCAGAATGGTTGCCACCTGTCTCCACCCATGCCCTCTCATGCCATCGCTATGGAACATCACGCTTCCATGGACGATGGAAGCAGGTACCAGCAGGATTAGTACCTGCTTCCATGCAAGATGGAAGCAGTTACTAGGATGGGTGCCATCTGTCTCTGCCCAAGCTATCTCACGCTTTTAGCTTTCCCTGTGCTGCCACCATGATGGAAGATGGAAGCAGATACCAGGGGAGGTGCCACTTGGGATTCCCCAAGCCCTCCTTTTCACTCTCTCTGGGCTGCCACCATGATGGAGGACCAGCTGATACCAGGTTACCCAGGCAGGGGGTGCAAACTCAGACCGACCTCCCACCCAGAAGTGTTTAAAGGGGACCACTGCCACATTTATCAGCTGCCAAAACACAGTAAAAACAATTCAAAAAACCCCATGACGTACCTTTGATGTCTTCGACCCAGATGGTTGCAGGTAGATTCAGTTCTTCAGACGATGAACAGTCCAGGTGTCCGGCGCGCACCTACCCTTATCGCCACAAATACTGCGGGCAGAAAGGGATGCCCGATTCTGGCGTTGGCAAACGCTGCTTGCCAACTGCCCAAATCTGGGCCTACAAATGACCAGACCACACCAAGGTTCTCTAATATCTTTATTTGCATATGGCCTATCAAAAATGCATTAACAATACAGTTGCCATCTGGGTCAATGCTGAAAAGGAATCTCACCCTCCCTTATTTCATTGCATCCCCAAGAAACTATTCTAGCATTTCAAAATAACTAACATTACAAACAATGTATTCTAGCATTACAAATGATCTATTCTAGCATTGCACAATATCTATTCTGGCATTGAAAATTTTCTATTCTAGCATTGCACAATATCTATTCTAGCATTGCAAATTTTCTATTCTAGCATTGCAAATTTTCTATTCTAGCATTGCAAAATGTTTCATTTACTGTAGCATTATAAAATACTGAACATTTCAAATTTCAATTGTAGCATTTCACATAACAGTCACAATGTTTCAAAAATCATTAAAAAGGCAGTGGTCCCCTGGGCATCAGAAGCCTTAGCTTTTGCCCATCACAGACAAACCTGGCCATGGCCACTATGGGAAATGGGCGCTTTGACAGACTTACAGCTTAGAACAGCAGGAAAGAAATGGGGAAAACCCCTTTTTTGCCTTTAAAACTTTAGGAAGACCCCTTACCTTTCTGGGGAAGCATGCAAGTCCATCTCAAAGCACCCAGGTGCAACCACCATCCTCACCTGCTTGTTCCATTGCATAATATGCATTCAAGGCAGTTTGTAATGACGATACAAAACCCAGGTAGGAAGACAGGTATCAATATGCAGTATAGAATCCAAAACATCACATTTATGCGGTATAAAGTGCAATAATTTACATTTGTTCAGTATAAAGTGGAAAAAGCAACCCTTTGAAGTAAAATTCCAACCCACAGAAATATCCTCACCACAGAATCATCCAAAGAACGCCATCTTTGCCCCATGGTTTAAAAGCCAAACAACAGGAAAGAAACCACAATCGCGTCTTCCAAATGCCAAAACTTAGCAGCGAATAGAGTGCCATGTGCCTTAGCACCAGACCTAATGAGGGCTGAAAATCCAGAAGGCACCTAACGCCACACCCCTCCCAACAGCCAGGGGTGGGCAGAGGGTCCAGACCCCTTCCCTGAAAGCCAACGATCTGCAAGGACTCAAAAGAGAAGCCGAAAACCAAGCGCTTAAACAGAAAAGGAATTCTCAAGCATTTCTTTGGGGGGTGCTAGATAGGGCTGGAAGCAGGCAGCAGGTTGGTCATCTCCCAAAGGGATTCTGCAACCCAAAGCAGTCTGGGAGCCCCTAACCCAAAGTGGTTTGGGCCGCAGAATCGGATTGGTAGACAACCAGCCTGATGCCCGCTTCCGGCGCGATCCAGTTCCCCTAAGAAATGCTTCTTGCTTCCACTTCTTCCACCCTCCCCCAAATTCTGTTCAAGCATGATGCAGTGAGATCATGCAGCCCACCCCAGTGAAGGCTCTAGAGTTCAGAGGAGGCTGTTCCACTTTTAGCAAGAGCCAAATCTCCGCACAACAATCGGGTCCCACATTACTTGAGTTCTGAACACAGGAAGAAACCCCTGTACGTGACCCCCTCCCCTGGATGCCCAGGATCAGCTGGGCAGCCATTTTGCGGCAGCCCAGAAGACCCCCCAAATGGCAGAAGGAGCTACAGGAGGAAGACACGACCCCAGGACCTCTTACCTGCGCTGCGAATCTCTGGAAGCTGATTCCATGCAAGCCGATTCCAGTTTGGTTGCTGTCCAAACTGGCTATGCAACTTGGTTTGGGGTGACCATGGCTGCTTTTTCCTGTGCCACTGAGCATGGCCAAGGAATGCTTGCTGGTTTAACTGTGTCTCCTTCCAAGCCCCTTCCTTCACCCACCCTCACCGCCCACGGACAACTCTGCAAAGAGACCACTGCATCATTTATCAAAACACAGATTAAAAAACCCACGTGACTCACCATTCCGTAGTCCTGGAGTCTTCAAACCCAGATGGCCCAGCCCTTCACGTCCCACAATGACCATGGGACAGAAGGGGGTGAAGGACGCGACCCGAACGGAAACCGAAACCACGCCACACCAAGAAACAGATAAGACATAGCAGGAAATACATTTAAATTACATTTCTGCCTAAACACCTTCCTACCTGCCTATGATAACCTTAGAAGAGCTATTGGGGATTCTAGGTGGTCTAAAGAAACATGATTATCCCTATCAAAGCGAACAACATATTTTTATTTGAGGAAGCCCCCAAATGACAAGACAACACAGTGATTGCAATATGCTTTATTTAGGAAAACTGGAAGAGGCAGATAAGCAATAGAAAGTAAAATACAATTCAGTGGACGCAGGTTGATGTGGGAGCCATCTGGGTTCAGAACCTGAAAAGGAATCCCCACCCTCTTTCTAACCTCTCCCCACCATATGCATTTCAACATTAACACTGGAACAGTAATGCAGCGGTCTCCTTGAGGGTCCCAAGGCTCATGCTTCCAGAAAGCAGAAGCAGTCTGGTCTGTGGCACTGTAGCCATGTGAACTTTGAGGGATGTACATCTCAGACTGCAGGAAAAAAGGTGAGGGAAAAAACCTCCCCTTTTGCTACTAAAACCCTTGGAAGACCCTAGACTCCTTGGGTGAAATGCAAATACACCTCAAAGCACACATAGGACCAGAGGTAACCCCCACCCTCACCTGCCTACCTTTCCACGTGGCGCAAGGAAAATGCAAAATCCAGGTATCAATGCATGGAATGATAATGCAATCAATTGCACATTAATATCAATTGCAAACAAACACAGAAATTATCTCCACCGTAAAGCTTCAGAGCTGATTCCTGGGAGGCCTGTTTTTGCCCCTTTTAAGTGCCAAATTTCAAGGAAAGGAACCTCAAAGCACCCTTTGAAAAGCAACAGAACCGAATGAGAGGAAGGGGGCCCACCTGTCTTAAATGCCAGACCTACCTGTGCCCCAACCTAGATGAGGCAAGGAATCCCACCCACCCACCCAGCCTCCAGCCCCAGGGGTGGGCACAGTCTGGACCCCTACCCCAGAATGCCACAGACCTTAGCAACCGAGCGGAGCCTAGAATCAGTCGCCTAATGGGGAAAAGCCGTCCCCCAAAGCATTTCTTGGGGGACAAGATGTGGCTGCTGGCAGCCATGAGGCTGGTCACCACCCAAAGGGATTCTGCTGACCCCAAAGCAGTCCGGGAGCCCCTCATCCCAGAGCGGTTTGGGCCTCAGGATCCGTCTGGAGGACATCCAGCCTGAAGACAGCTCTTAGAGGCACCTAGTACCTTTAAGAAATTCCTGGCTGCCTTTTCCCCTCTCCATGAACCTGCAAACCTGTCTTCACAACAGAGCCAAAACCCTACAAAGGGACGGAGGTTACAAACCAAAAGCACCACAGAGAACCACGCCGCCTGTTTCAAGCACTAGGCACCATAATCCGGACCGCCTGACCAAGCCCAGAGGGCAGTAGTCCACAACAAGACCAAAGCTCCACCCATCAAGGACCAGAGCTAGAGGTGAGGTAGAAGGTCCAGACCCCGTCCCCAAATGCTGGAGGCTCTCCCAGTGTCAAGCGTGGAGTGCTAGCATGGCTGGAAGCCACCCAACACCACCTCTCCCACGCTTAGGTGCAGAAGATGCCCATCAAGAAAGTTCTGGTGCTTTTCTCAGGTGCAGAAGCTTAGGGTGGAGATGCAGCTACCTGATAGCAGGAGGTGGACCACCTGCTAGCAGGAGATGAAGCCCCCTGAGAACAGGGAGCCTCACGGAATGATAAAAGAGAAAAGTCTCCTACTTTTGATGTCTTCGGGAGAATGAACTCCCAGGCAGGGCTGCAAGGAAAAGAACATTAGAATGTAAGAGTCCAGCTGAGTCAGGCCATAACCATCCCACTGTCCCTCCAGCTGCTTGTGGGCATCTCAAGCAGAAGACGAAGGCAGAACCTTCACCTGCTCTTGGCTTCCTGCAAACGGCCTTCAGAGGCTTCTTACCTGTCTCTCCAACCTGGGAACAGGATCTGGGAATCCATTCCAGTAGCCACTGGTGCACCTGTCTTCCATGAATTAGCAGGACCCCTGCTGGGTCAGGCCACCACCCATCTAGTCCAGCAACCCACCACATGCAGTGGGCCACCGGTTGCATCTGGGCATCTCAAGCAGGAGATGAAGGCAAAAGCTTCACCTGCTCTTGAGTCCCTGCCAAGGGCCCTGAGAGGCCTCCTGCCTGTCTCTGCCACCTGGTCTAATGGTTAGGGAGCCGGACTCTTCTCTGGGAATACTAGATTTGAATCTGCCCTCCTCCATAAAGCCAGCTGGGTGACTTTGGGCTAGTCACAGCTCTCCTCTGAGCTCTCACAATCCCATCTACCTCACAGGAGGTTTGTGGTGGGGAGAAGAACAGATGGTTTGTCAGCAGCTTTGAGTCCCCTTAAGGGTGAGAACAGGTTTGTCAGCTGCTTTGAGTCCCCTTAAATGGGTGAGGAAAGTGAGGAAGAAAAGCTAATTCTTCTTTTCAAAAGGACTCAAGCAGCTGACAAAGCTTCTGTTCTTCTCTCCGTGACAGAACACCTTGCGAGGCAGGTGGGGCTGTGAGAGCTCAGAAGACAGCTGTGACTAGCCCAAGGTCACCCAACCGGCTTCATGGGGGAGGGCGGAATCGGATCCAGTATTCCCAGATAAGAGTCTGACTCCCTAACCACTAGACCAAACTGGCTTTCCTTAACCAGGCAAGGAAATTAACCATCCTCCAGCCAAAGGAGATCCCTTTGGAGCAATTTACCATTGCTTTGCCTTTTAACCACCCATAACAGCATCCCTGAAACCTCTGTAAAAAGATTACAAACCTCGAATTGGGACCGTCACACAGTGGGACTTCAGCCTCCCTGTGATGACATATGAAGCTGCTGCAAGGAAAGAAAACCTGAGATTAGAAGATTCACCTGTGAAACTGCAGGGAGACCTATCTTATGCTCAGAACCAAACACTCTGGAAGCGCTTCAATTTGCTTTCAGGATACCCACCGGTGGGTCACTGTATGAGACCCTCACCCAACAGCCAGCTGAGCCCCTCACTTCCTTACCTGAACTCTGTAAGAAAAAGTAGCCACCTCATTTCCTAACTGCTGGGGGGGGGGACACAGAGTGAAAACCAATCCAGGTACTCACAGGTAAGGATGCTGAAGACTCAGAAGGAAGACGGGCTTCTTCAATGTGCCCTGCTGTCTTGTTTCCATCACTCAGGACGATGAATTGGGGCATGGATTCATCTTCTGCCTACCTGGACCCCAGTAAGCCCTATGGCCTATTTAGCATGCAAAGTTCCTGGCACCATGAAGATGCCAGCTGCAGTTCAGTCCTAGCCCTCTTTGACAACCATGGTTCCTGGCACCATAACGATGCCAACTGCAGTTCAGTCCTAGCCCTCTTTGTCAACCATGGTTCCTGGCACCATAACGATGCCAACTGCAGTTCAGTCCTAGCCCTCTTTGACAACCTTGGTTCCTGGCACCATAACGATGCCAACTGCAGCTCAGTCCTAGCCCTCTTTGACAACCAAGGTTCCTGGCACCATGAAGATGCCAGCTGCAGTTCAGTCCTAGCCCTCTTTGACAACCATGGTTCCTGGCACCATAACGATGCCAACTGCAGTTCAGTCCTAGCCCTCTTTGTCAACCATGGTTCTTGGCACCATAACGATGCCAACTGCCGTTCAGTCCTAGCCCTCTTTGTCAACCATGGTTCCTGGCACCATAACGATGCCAACTGCAGTTCAGTCCTAGCCCTCTTTGTCAACCATGGTTCCTGGCACCATAACGATGCCAACTGCAGTTCAGTCCTAGCCCTCTTTGACAACCATGGTTCCTGGCACCATAACGATGCCAACTGCAGTTCAGTCCTAGCCCTCTTTGTCAACCATGGTTCCTGGCACCATAACGATGCCAACTGCAGTTCCTCAAGTCCTGGCCCTATTTAGCAAGCTAGGGTCTTAGCCACATGTATTTCCAGGCATCCCCACATGGCATGCACACGACCTCTTACCCACCATGCTTTCTATCTGCTGATCCTCGCGCCATGCTCACAGCAGCTTAGGTGCGTCTTGATAAGAGGCCCATTCACTCCACACGCGACCTCTTACCCACCATGCTTTCTATCTGCTGATCCTCGCGCCATGCTCACAGCAGCTTAGGTGCGTCTTGATAAGAGGCCCATTCACTCCACAAGGACAGACAAGGATGACGTGGACAGGTCACAGTCACACCCTAGGGAACCTAGGTGCCTCCTCACTTTAGAAAAAAACCCAATATTCTAACCCAAAAACTCTCCTTCCTCCCTGGGGTCCAGTTCTGCCAAGGCAGATAGGCGAAAGTGTGGCTTTCTGTCTAAGTCTCTGTAGGAAAAACACAGAAAAAGTGATTGGCAAACAAGTCTATGCCATTATGAATCATTTATAATTAATTATTCATTAATTATAATTGTTTCCTTTCTCTTCCTTGCCAAACATGGTAAGATTTATTTTACCAAGGCAAAAGACTTGCAAAATTTCCCAGTGGCCCAGGGAGAAGACCTAAAGCCCAGGTACTCACGCAAATGCCCAAGTCCTGAACAGAGAATGAACTTCAGAATTGGCCCCTTCCACGTTCTTGCTGTTTCCATTCTTGAAAGCGACGAATTCAAGCTTGTCTTCTTCACTTTCTTCCAGGCAGGGAGACAATCTTCCTCACCCATTCCGTAGACCCCACTGATATCTATCTGCCATTATGCACCATGAATATGCAAACTGCAGATTCTAAGTGTTCTAGTAGACTCCAGTTTTTCTATTTCTTTGCACCAGAAAGATGCAAACTACAGTTTTAACTGTTCTTGGAGATTCATAGATGAGTAATCTTTCAGCACCATGAAGATGCAACCTGCATTTTCTCAAGTATTATAGGAAGTTCGTATTTTAATTATTTTCTGCACCATGACCATGCATACTGCAGTTTTAAGTGTTTTAATAGACTCCAGTTTTAATATTTTTCTGCACCGTGAAGATGCAAACAAGAGCTGGGAGATACGTATTTTAATAATCTTTCAGCACCATGAAAGAGGCAAACTGCACACTCTCAGGTGTTGTAGGAAGTTCTAGGTGTTGTAGGAGTTGCCTCAGAAGGTACTGAGTAAACTCTGTCACCTCGTACCTTAAGGGAATAAAGGTGATGTATTTTCAACTGCCTTGTGTCTAACTGTGAGGGTGAGGTCTAAGGGTGATCCTTGCGAAGAGATGTCCGGAGATTCCTTTGCTTGATTGCCGGACTTGCACTCCAGTGAAAGCTGCAGGAAGAGGAAGCAGAAGACACATTGTTTCTTCTGTCTCGTTTGCCAGACATGCTTAAATTGTTTACCAGGGGAAAAAGCTGAAATATTGGGAACATCCCCCCGTGGGGCCTCGAAATCGATGAAGATTCAGATTTAAACCCTTCAAGCCCACAGGGCCAGTTTGGTCTAGTGGCTAAGGACCAAGAGTCTGATCTGGGAATACCGGGTTCAATTCCACCCTCCCCCATGAAGCCAACTGGGTGACCTTGGGCTAGACACAGCTCTCTTCTGAGCTCTCACAGTCCTACCTACTGCACAGGGTGTTCTTGAGGGGAGAAGAAGAGACGGTTTGTCAGCAGCTTTGAGTCCCCTTAAGGGTGAGAACAGAAGGTTTGTCAGCTGCTTTGAGTCCCCTTAAATGGGTGTGAAAGGCGGGCAAGGAAGAAGAGTTGGCTTTTCTACCCAGCTTTTCTCACCCATTTAAGGGGACTAAATGCGGCTGACAAAGCTTTTCTATTCTTCTCCCCACAACAGACATCCTCTGGGGCAGGTGGGGCTGTGAGAGCTCAGAAGAGAGCTGTGACTAGCCCAAGGTCACGCAGCTGGCTTCATGGGGGAGGGTGGACTCAAACCCAGTAATCCCAGATAAGAGTCTGGCTCCCTAACCGCTAGACCAAAGTGGCTTTCCTTAACCAGGCAAAGAAATTACACCATCCTCAAACTCACCTGCTCTGGAAGAACCCCAGAACCCACCTACCCAAAGAGCCATGCTACCCTCCTCTCCAAACTGGCACTTGTCAAGGAGACAACAAATTCATTTCCTAATAGCCCAGACAAAAGAGTGAGGACAGGAACGCAGGTACTCACACATGATGCCGAAGTCCTGGATGAAGAACGAACATCCGAAGAGGCCTCCTTCCACATCCTTGCTGTTTCCATTGCATGACAAATTCGTGCAAGGCTTCTCTTCCTTCCAGGTTCTTTTTTTTTGGGGGGGGGGAGAATAAGTTATTTTGTTTAGCTGCAGCCTTCTTCGAATAGGCCAAACGCCAAAAGTGCATGAATGAAAATCAACGAAATTCAAAGCATGCCATGAATTTAGTGTGGCTGCAGCATGGACCCAGTGAACTCTATGGCCCAGGAAAATAAAAAATAAGGCACAGGGAAAATATTGAGCCAGCCAGTGAGCTTAATTTAATGAACGGCCAGATCATCTGTGCCGTCTTTCTTTGCCACTAGACCTTGGCAACACCTTTCAGTTGCCAGTCTGGAGGAGACAGAGGGGACACAGCGCCCCTTTGCCAAATGCCCAGGTCCAGCTGGGCTGCCATGGAATGAGAGACCAGGGGAGACAGAAATATATGGGCACCAGAAAGGGACGGGCCCTGGCCCAAGCACTGGGATCGGGTCACAGAAAGTTTTCCATGCAAAAAAACTCTGCTAGGCAGTTGTGGGTGCCAAGTCAGCTCAAGTGCCAATTACCTTGCCCGCTGCTTCTTCCAGTGCCCCCTTCCAAGTGTCCATATACTCCTGGTCTCCCTGGGCCGGCATTGTGATGAGAGGCCAGCCGGTTCTGGGGATTTGGGAAGGGGGTGCTAACCCCAGCCTGAATGCCTCAAGGAGACCATTGCCTTAGCTGTCCCTATCTATCACTTGCAAAACCTGAGCTAAGAGAGAAAAAAGACCCCAGGTCCTACCTTTGATGTCTTCAACCCAGGGGGCGGGGCGTTGTTACAGCTGGCCCGCGCCGCCTTAGCCTCGATCGCCCACGAAAATCTAGCCGGCCCAAGGGCGAGAGGCACCATGCGCTGGCTAGGTCAGCTGTCGATGGCCCACCTGGGTCCGGACGCCAGATAGGTAGCTGAAAGGGAATGCCCACAGCCTCCCTCCAATATACATATAACAGTAGGGCCGTGGTCCCTTGAGGTTCACAAGGCTTTAAGCAGGAAATTAGAAACATTGCTCCTATAACCAGCAGAAAATGGGGAGTTTATCACTTAAAACAACAGGAGAAGAAATTGGGTAGGGGGTGCTGATCTCTCTTGCTCCTGAAATCTTCTGGTGCTCCAAACCATGCCAACAAGTAGTTATATCCATTGCTGCAACCATAATACAAAAGCAGAAGATAAGATAAATGCCATCACTGCAAATTCCAGCAAACCAACTGCAGCCAAACCTTGCTGACAACTAATGCCACACCCCTGCCAACAACCAACAATGCAGGGGCTGGCAGAGGGTCTGGACCCCTTTCCCTGAAGACCACAGTCCTACAAAGCCTGAAAACCTAAGTGCCACTTGCCTCCTTGAGCCAAAGTCAAAAGACATCATACTTGATTGGTTCTTTGTTTCCCAGTTTTTTCACTTAGGAGGATGGTGGTGTGGTGGTGAGACACTCCCTAAATGACCCCTGCCCCCGGTCAGTTGGGCATCCATTTCAAGGCAGAGCAGAGAAAGCTGGAGGAGGAAGGCTGGACCCAGACACCTCTTCTCAGCACTGGAACGGGCTAGAAGAGGTCTCAGAATGGTTGCCACCTGTCTCCACCCATGCCCTCTCATGCCATCGCTATGGAACATCACGCTTCCATGGACGATGGAAGCAGGTACCAGCAGGATTAGTACCTGCTTCCATGCAAGATGGAAGCAGTTACTAGGATGGGTGCCATCTGTCTCTGCCCAAGCTATCTCACGCTTTTAGCTTTCCCTGTGCTGCCACCATGATGGAAGATGGAAGCAGATACCAGGGGAGGTGCCACTTGGGATTCCCCAAGCCCTCCTTTTCACTCTCTCTGGGCTGCCACCATGATGGAGGACCAGCTGATACCAGGTTACCCAGGCAGGGGGTGCAAACTCAGACCGACCTCCCACCCAGAAGTGTTTAAAGGGGACCACTGCCACGTTTATCAGCTCCCAAAACACAGTAAATGCCATTCAAAAAACCCCATGACGTACCTTTGATGTCTTCGACCCAGATGGTTGCAGGTAGATTCAGTTCTTCAGGCGATGAACGGTCCAGGTGTCCGGCGCGCACCTACCCTTATGCCCACAAATACTGCGGGCAGAAAGGGATGCCCGATTCTGGCCTTGGCAAACGCTGCTTGCCAACTGCCCAAATCCGGGCCTACAAATGACCAGACCACACCAAGATATTAAGGCATCTTTATTAGTATGCACCGCACCGAAATAACGAAACCTGACAAACATACATTCTTATACATTCCCAATAACTAGACCACACCACAGTTCTCTAATATCTTTATTTGCATATGGCCTATCAAAAATGCATTAACAATACAGTTGCCATCTGGGTCAATGCTGAAAAGGAATCCCACCCTCCCTTATTTCATTGCATCCCCAAGAAACTATTCTAGCATTTCAAAATAACTAACATTACAAACAATGTATTCTAGCATTACAAATGATCTATTCTAGCATTGCACAATATCTATTCTGGCATTGAAAATTTTCTATTCTAGCATTGCACAATATCTATTCTAGCATTGCAAATTTTCTATTCTAGCATTGCAAATTTTCTATTCTAGCATTGCAAAATGTTTCATTTACTGTAGCATTATACAATACTGAACATTTCAAATTTCAATTGTAGCATTTCACATAACAGTCACAATGTTTCAAAAATCATTAACAAGGCAGTGGTCCCCTGGGCATCAAAAGCCTTAGCTTTTGCCCATCACAGACAAACCTGGCCATGGCCCCTATGGGAAATGGGCGCTTTGACGGACTTACAGCTTAGAACAGCAGGAAAAAATGGGGAAAACCCCTTTTTTGCCTTTAAAACTTTAGGAAGACCCCTTACCTTTCTGGGGAAGCATGCAAGTCCATCTCAAAGCACCCAGGTACAACCACCATCCTCACCTGCTTGTTCCATTGCATAATATGCATTCAAGGCAGTTTGTAATGAAGATACAAAACCCAGGTAGGAAGACAGGTATCAGTATGCAGCATAGAATCCAAAACATCACATTTATGCGGTATAAAGTGCAATAATTTACATTTGTTCAGTATAAAGTGGAAAAAGCAACCCTTTGAAGTAAAATTCCAACCCACAGAAATATCCTCACCACAGAATCATCCAAAGAACGCCATCTTTGCCCCATGGTTTAAAAGCCAAACAACAGGAAAGAAACCACAATCGCGTCTTCCAAATGCCAAAACTTAGCAGCGAATAGAGTGCCATGTGCCTTAGCACCAGACCTAATGAGGGCTGAAAATCCAGAAGGCACCTAACGCCACACCCCTCCCAACAGCCAGGGGTGGGCAGAGGGTCCAGACCCCTTCCCTGAAAGCCAACGATCCGCAAGGACTCACAAGAGAAGCCGAAAACCAAGCGCTTAAACAGAAAAGGAATTCTCAAGCATTTCTTTGGGGGGTGCTAGATAGGGCTGGAAGCAGGCAGCAGGTTGGTCATCTCCCAAAGGGATTCTGCAACCCAAAGCAGTCTGGGAGCCCCTAACCCAAAGTGGTTTGGGCCGCAGAATCGGATTGGTAGACAACCAGCCTGATGCCTGCTTCCGGCGCGATCCAGTTCCCCTAAGAAATGCTTCTTGCTTCCACTTCTTCCACCCTCCCCCAAATTCTGTTCAAGCATGATGCAGTGAGATCATGCAGCCCACCCCAGTGAAGGCTGTTCCACTTTTGCCAAGAGCCAAATATCCGCACAACAATCAGGTCCCACATTACTTGAGTTCCGAACACAGGAAGAAACCCCTGTACGTGACCCCCTCCCCTGGATGCCCAGGATCAGCTGGGGAGCCATTTTGCGGCAGCCCAGAAGACACACACACCCCAAATGGCAGAAGGAGCTACAGGTGGAAGACACGACCCCAGGACCTCATAACTGCACTGCAAATCTCTGGAAGCTGATTCCATGCAAGCTGATTCCAGTTTGGTTGCTGTCCAAACTGGCTATGCAACTTGGTTTGGGGTGACCATGGCTGCTTTTTCCTGTGCCACTAAGCATGGCCAAGGAATGCTTGCTGGTTTAACTGTGTCTCCTTCCAAGCCCCTTCCTTCACCCTCTCAGCATTCCTTGGGCTCCCATCAGGATGGGAGTCCAACTAATGCCAAATATTTGGAAGGTGGGTGCAAACACCCACCCTCACCGCCCACGGACAACTCTGCAAAGAGACCACTGCATCATTTATCAAAACACAGATTAAAAAACCCACGTGACTCACCATTCCGTAGTCCTGGAGTCTTCAAACCCAGATGGCCCAGCCCTTCACGTCCCACAATGACCGTGGGACAGAAGGGGGTGAAGGACGCGACCCGAACGCAAACCGAAACCACGCCACACCAAGAAACAGATAAGACATAGCAGGAAATACATTTAAATTACATTTCTACCTAAACACCTTCCTACCTGCCTATGATAACCTTAGAAGAGCTATTGGGGATTCTAGGTGGTCTAAAGAAACATGATTATCCCTATCAAAGCGAACAACATATTTTTATTTGAGGAAGCCCCCAAATGACAAGACAACACAGTGATTGCAATATGCTTTATTTAGGAAAACTGGAAGAGGCAGATAAGCAATAGAAAGTAAAATACAATTTAGTGGACGCAGGTTGATGTGGGAGCCATCTGGGTTCAGAACCTGAAAAGGAATCGCCACCCTCTTTCTAACCTCTCCCCACCATATGCATTTCAACATTAACACTGGAACAGTAATGCAGCGGTCTCTTTGAGGGTCCCAAGGCTCATGCTTCCAGAAAGCAGAAGCAACCTGGTCTTTGGCACTGTAGCCATGTGAACTTTGAGGGATGTACATCTCGAGACTGCAGGAAAAAAGGTGAGGGGAAAAACCTCCCCTTTTGCTACTAAAACCCTTGGAAGACCCTAGACTCCTTGGGTGAAATGCAAATACACCTCAAAGCACACATAGGACCAGAGGTAACCCCCACCCTCACCTGCCTACCTTTGCACGAGGCGCAAGGAATATGCAAAATCCAGGTATCAATGCATGGAATGATAATGCAATCAATTGCACATTAATATCAATTGCAAACAAACACAGAAATTATCTCCACCGTAAAGCTTCAGAGCTGATTCCTGGGAGGCCTGTTTTTGCCCCTTTTAAGTGCCAAATTTCAAGGAAAAGAACCTCAAAGCACCCGTTAAAAAGCAGCAGAACTGAGTGAGAGGAAGGGGGGCCACCTGTCTTAAATGCCAGACCTACCTGTGCCCCATCCTAGATGAGGCAAGGAATGCCACTCACCCACCCAGCCTCCAGCCCAAGGGGTGGGCACAGTCTGGACCCCTACCCAGAATGCCACAGACCTTAGCAACCGAGCGGAGCCTAGAACCAGTCGCCTAATGGGGAAAAGCCGTCCCCCAAAGCATTTCTTGGGGGACAAGATGTGGCTGTTGGCAGCCATGAGGCTGGTCACCACCCAAAGGGATTCTGCTGACCCCAAAGCGGTCCGGGAGCCCCTCATCCCAGAGCGGTTTGGGCCTCAGGATCTGTCTGGAGGACATCCAGCCTGAAGACGGCTCCTAGAGGCATCTAGTTCCCTTAAAAAATTCCTGGCTGCCTTTTCCCCTCTCCATAAACCTGCAAACCTGTCTTCACAACAGAGCCAAAACCCTGCAAAGGGACGGAGGTTACCACCAAAAGCACCACAGAGAACCACACCGCCTGTTTCAAGCACTAGGCACCATAATCCGGACCGCCTGACCAAGCCCAGAGGGCAGTAGTCCACAACAAGACCAAAGCTCCACCCATCAAGGACCAGAGCTAGAGGTGGGGTAGAAGGCCCAGACCCCGTCCCCAAATGCTGGAGGCTCTCCAAGTACCAAACGTGGAGTGCTAGCGTGGTAGGATGCCACCCAACGCCAGCTCTCCCACGCTTAGGTGCAGAAGATGCCCCATCAAGAAAGTTCTGGTGCTTTTCTCAGGTGCAGAAGCTTAGGGTGGAGATGCATTCACCTGCTAGCAGGAGGTGGACCACCCGCTAGCAGGAGATGAAGCCCCCTGAGAACAGGGAGCCTCATGGAATGATAAAAGAGAAAAGTCTCCTACTGTTGATGTCTTCAGGAGAATGAACTCCCAGGCAGGGCTGTAAGGAAAGGAAAATTAGAACGTAAGAGTCCAGCAGAGTCAGTGATGGGAGCCCATCCCACACTGTCCACCAGCTGCTTGTGGGCATCTCAAGCAGAAGACAAAGGCAGAACCTTCACCTGCTCTTGGCTTCCCGCAAACGGCCTTCAGAGGCCTCTTACCTGTCTCTTCGACCTGGGAACAGGTTCTGGGCATCCATTCCAGTAGCCACTGCTGCACCTGTCTTCCATGAATTAAGACGACCCCTGCTGGGTCAGGCCACCCCCCACCCACCCAACTGGGCACCTCAAGCAGGAGATGAAGGCAAAACCTTCACCTGCTCTTGACTCCCTGCCAAGGGCCCTGAGAGGCCTCCTGCCTGTCTCTGCCACCTGCTCTAATGGTTAGGGAGCCAGACTCTTATCTGGGAATACTAGATTTGATTCTGCCCTCCTCCACAAAGCCAGCTGGGTGACCTCAGGCTAGTCACAGCTCTCCTCTGAGCTCTCACAATCCCATCTAACTCACAGGAAGTTTGTCGGGGGGAGAAGAACAGATGGTTTGTCAGCAGCTTTGAGTTCCCTTAAGGGTGAGAACAGGTTTGTCAGCTGCTTTGAGTCCCCTTAAATGGGTGAGGAAAGTGAGGAAGAAAAGCTAATTCTTCTTTTCAAAGTGACTCAAAGCAGCTGACAAAGCTTCTGTTCTTCTCTCCATGACAGAACAGATTGCGAGGCACGTGGGGCTGTGAGAGCTCAGAAGAGAGCTGTGATTAGCCCAAGGTCACCCAACCGGCTTCATGGGGGAGGGCGGAATCGGATCCTGTATTCCCAGATAAGAGTCCGACGCCCTAACCGCTAGACCAAAGTGGCTTTCCTTAACCAGGCAAGGAAATTAACCATCCTCCAGCCAAAGGAGATCCCTTTGGAGCTCTTTACCATTGCTTTGCCTTTTAACCACCCATAACAGCATCCCTGAAACCTCTGTAAAAAGATTACAAACCTCAAATTGGGACCATCACACAGTGGGACTTCAGCCTCCCTGTGATGACATATGAAGCTGCTGCAAGGAAAGAAAACCTGAGATTAGAAGATTCACCTGTGAAACTGCAGGGAGACCTATCTTATGCTCAGAACCAAATGCTCTGGAAGCGCTGCAATCCGCCTTCAGAATACCCACAGGGAACCCACGAGTGGGACACTGTATGAGACCCTCACCCAACAGCCAGCTGAGCCCCTTCACTTCCTTACCTGAACTCTGCAAGAAAAAGTAGCCACCTCATTTCCTAACTGCCGGGGGGGGGGAAAACACTCAGAGCAAAAACTAATCCAGGTACTCACAGGTAAGGATGCTGAAGTCTCAGAAGGAAGACGGGCTTCTTCAATGTGCCCTGCTGTCTTGTTTCCATCACTCAGGACGATGAATTGGGGCATGGATTCATCTTCTGCCAACCTGGACCCCAGTAAGCCCTATGGCCTATTTAGCATGCAAAGTTCCTGGCACCATGAAGATGCCAGCTGCAGTTCAGTCCTAGCCCTCTTTGACAACCATGGTTCCTGGCACCATAACGATGCCAACTGCAGTTCAGTCCTAGCCCTCTTTGTCAACCATGGTTCCTGGCACCATAACGATGCCAACTGCAGTTCAGTCCTAGCCCTCTTTGACAACCATGGTTCCTGGCACCATAACGATGCCAACTGCAGTTCAGTCCTAGCCCTCTTTGACAACCATGGTTCCTGGCACCATAATGATGCCAACTGCAGTTCAGTCCTAGCCCTCTTTGACAACCATGGTTCCTGGCACCATAACGATGCCAACTGCAGTTCAGTCCTAGCCCTCTTTGTCAACCATGGTTCCTGGCACCATGAAGATGCCAACTGCAGTTCCTCAAGTCCTGGCCCTATTTAGCAAGCTAGGGTCTTAGCCACATGTATTTCCAGGCATCCCCACATGGCATGCACGCGACCTCTTACCCACCATGCGTTCTATCTGCTGATCCTCGCGCCATGCTCACAGCAGCTTAGGTGCGTCTTGATAAGAGGCCCATTCACTCCACACGCGACCTCTTACCCACCATGCTTTCTATCTGCTGATCCTCGCGCCATGCTCACAGCAGCTTAGGTGCGTCTTGATAAGAGGCCCATTCACTCCACACGCGACCTCTTACCCACCATGCTTTCTATCTGCTGATCCTCGCGCCATGCTCACAGCAGCTTAGGTGCGTCTTGATAAGAGGCCCATTCACTCCACAAGGACAGACAAGGATGACGTGGACAGGTCACAGTCACACCCTAGGGAATCTAGGTGCCTCCTCACTTTAGAAAAAAACCCAATATTCTAACCCAAAAACTCTCCTTCCTCCCTGGGGTCCAGTTCTGCCAAGGCAGATAGGCGAAAGTGTGGCTTTCTGTCTAAGTCTCTGTAGGAAAAACACAGAAAAAGTGATTGGCAAACAAGTCTATGCCATTATGAATTATTCATTAATTATAATTGTTTCCTTTCTCTTCCTTGCCAAACATGGTAAGATTTATTTTACCAAGGCAAAAGACTTGCAAAATTTCCCAATGGCCCAGGGAGAAGACCTAAAGCCCAGGTACTCACGCAAATGCCCAAGTCCTGAACAGAGAATGAACTTCAGAATTGGCCCCTTCCACGTTCTTGCTGTTTCCATTCTTGAATGCGATGAATTCAAGCTTGTCTTCTTCACTTTCTTCCAGGCAGGGAGACAATCTTCCTCACCCATTCCGTAGACCCCACTGATATCTATCTGCCATTATGCACCATGAATATGCAAACTGCAGATTCTAAGTGTTCTAGTAGACTCCAGTTTTTCTATTTCTTTGCACCAGAAAGATGCAAACTACAGTTTTAACTGTTCTTGGAGATTCATAGATGAGTAATCTTTCAGCACCATGAAGATGCAACCTGCATTTTCTCAAGTATTATAGGAAGTTCGTATTTTAATTATTTTCTGCACCATGACCATGCATACTGCAGTTTTAAGTGTTTTAATAGACTCCAGTTTTAATATTTTTCTGCACCGTGAAGATGCAAACAAGAGCTGGGAGATACGTATTTTAATAATCTTTCAGCACCATGAAAGAGGCAAACTGCACACTCTCGGGTGTTGTAGGAAGTTCTAGGTGTTGTAGGAGTTGCCTCAGAAGGTACTGAGTAAACTCTGTCACCTCGTACCTTAAGGGAATAAAGGTGATGTATTTTCAACTGCCTTGTGTCTAACTGTGAGGGTGAGGTCTAAGGGTGATCCTTGCGAAGAGATGTCCGGAGATTCCTTTGCTTGATTGCCGGACTTGCACTCCAGTGAAAGCTGCAGGAAGAGGAAGCAGAAGACACATTGTTTCTTCTGTCTCGTTTGCCAGACATGCTTAAATTGTTTACCAGGGGAAAAAGCTGAAATATTGGGAACATCCCCCCGTGGGGCCTCGAAATCGATGAAGATTCAGATTTAAACCCTTCAAGCCCACAGGGCCAGTTTGGTCTAGTGGCTAAGGACCAAGAGTCTGATCTGGGAATACCGGGTTCAATTCCACCCTCCCCCATGAAGCCAACTGGGTGACCTTGGGCTAGACACAGCTCTCTTCTGAGCTCTCACAGTCCTACCTACTGCACAGGGTGTTCTTGAGGGGAGAAGAAGAGACGGTTTGTCAGCAGCTTTGAGTCCCCTTAAGGGTGAGAACAGAAGGTTTGTCAGCTGCTTTGAGTCCCCTTAAATGGGTGTGAAAGGCGGGCAAGGAAGAAGAGTTGGCTTTTCTACCCCGCTTTTCCCACCCATTTAAGGGGACTAAATGCGGCTGACAAAGCTTTTCTATTCTTCTCCCCACAACAGACATCCTGTGGGGCAGGAGGGGCTGTGAGAGCTCAGAAGAGAGCTGTGACTAGCCCAAGGTCACGCAGCTGGCTTCATGGGGGAGGGTGGACTCAAACCCAGTAATCCCAGATAAGAGTCTGGCTCCCTAACCACTAGACCAAAGTGGCTTTCCTTAACCAGGCAAAGAAATTACACCATCCTCAAACTCACCTGCTCTGGAAGAACCCCAGAACCCACCTACCCAAAGAGCCATGCTACCCTCCTCTCCAAACTGGCACTTGTCAAGGAGACAACAAATTCATTTCCTAATAGCCCAGACAAAAGAGTGAGGACAGGAACGCAGGTACTCACACATGATGCCGAAGTCCTGGATGAAGAACGAACATCCGAAGAGGCCTCCTTCCACATCCTTGCTGTTTCCATTGCATGACAAATTCGTGCAAGGCTTCTCTTCCTTCCAGGTTCTTTTTTTTTTGGGGGGGGGGGGAGAATAAGTTATTTTGTTTAGCTGCAGCCTTCTTCGAATAGGCCAAACGCCAAAAGTGCATGAATGAAAATCAACGAAATTCAAAGCATGCCATGAATTTAGTGTGGCTGCAGCATGGACCCAGTGAACTCTATGGCCCAGGAAAATAAAAAATAAGGCACAGGGAAAATATTGAGCCAGCCAGTGAGCTTAATTTAATGAACGGCCAGATCATCTGTGCCGTCTTTCTTTGCCACTAGACCTTGGCAACACCTTTCAGTTGCCAGTCTGGAGGAGACAGAGGGGACACAGCGCCCCTTTGCCAAATGCCCAGGTCCAGCTGGGCTGCCATGGAATGAGAGACCAGGGGAGACAGAAATATATGGGCACCAGAAAGGGACGGGCCCTGGCCCAAGCACTGGGATCGGGTCACAGAAAGTTTTCCATGCAAAAAAACTCTGCTAGGCAGTTGTGGGTGCCAAGTCAGCTCAAGTGCCAATTACCTTGCCCGCTGCTTCTTCCAGTGCCCCCTTCCAAGTGTCCATATACTCCTGGTCTCCCTGGGCCGGCATTGTGACGAGAGGCCAGCCGGTTCTGGGGATTTGGGAAGGGGGTGCTAACCCCAGCCTGAATGCCTCAAGGAGACCATTGCCTTAGCTGTCCCTATCTATCACTTGCAAAACCTGAGCTAAGAGAGAAAAAAGACCCCAGGTCCTACCTTTGATGTCTTCAACCCAGGTGGTGGGGCGTTGTTACAGCTGGCCCGCGCCGCCTTAGCCTCGATCGCCCACGAAAATCTAGCCGGCCCAAGGGCGAGAGGCACCAGGCGCTGGCTAGGTCAGCTGTCGATGGCCCACCTGGGTCCGGACGCCAGATAGGTAGCTGAAAGGGAATGCCCACAGCCTCCCTCCAATATACATATAACAGTAGGGCCGTGGTCCCTTGAGGTTCACGAGGCTTTAACCAGGAAATTAGAAACATTGCTCCTATAACCAGCAGAAAATGGGGAGTTTATCACTTAAAACAACAGGAGAAGAAATTGGGTAGGGGGTGCTGATCTCTCTTGCTCCTGAAATCTTCTGGTGCTCCAAACCATGCCAACAACAAGTTATATCCATTGCTGCAACCATAATACAAAAGCAGAAGATAAGATAAATGCCATCACTGCAAATTCCAGCAAACCAACTGCAGCCACACCTTGGCGAAAACTAATGCCACACCCCTACCAACAACCAACAACGCAGGGGCTGGCAGAGGGTCTGGACCCCTTTCCCTGAACACCACAGTCCTACAAAGCCTGGAAACCTAAGTGCCACTTGCCTCCTTGAGCCAAAGTCAAAAGACATCATACTTGATTGGTTCTTTGTTTCCCAGTTTTTTCACTTAGGAGGATGGTGGTGTGGTGGAGAGACACTCCCTAAATGACCCCTGCCCCCGGTCAGTTGGGCATCCATTTCAAGGCAGAGCAGAGAAAGCTGGAGGAGGAAGGCTGGACCCAGACACCTCTTCTCAGCACTGGAACGGGCTAGAAGAGGTCTCAGAATGGTTGCCACCTGTCTCCACCCATGCCCTCTCATGCCACCGTGATAGAACGTCACGCTTCCATTGATGATGGAGGCAGGTACCAGGATTAGTACCTGCTTCCATGCAAGATGGAAGCGGTTACCAGGATGGGTGCCATCTGTCTCTGCCCAAGCTATCTCACGCTTTTCCTTTTCCCTGTGTTGCCACCATGGTGGAAGATGGAAGCAAGTACCAGGGTAGGTGCCACTTGGGATTCCCCAAGCCCTCCTTTTCACTCTCTCTGGGCTGCCACCATGATGGAGGACCAGCTGATACCAGGTTACCCAGGCAGGGGGTGCAAACTCAGCCCGACCTCCCACCCAGAAGTGTTGAAAGGGGACCACTGCCACGTTTATCAGCTCCCAAAACACAGTAAAAGCCATTCAAAAAACCCCATGACGTACCTTTGATGTCTTCGACCCAGATGGTTGCAGGTAGATTCAGTTCTTCAGGCGATGAACGGTCCAGGTGTCCCGCGCGCACCTACCCTTATGCCCACAAATACTGTGGGCACAAAGGGATGCCCGATTCTGGCCTTGGCAAACGCTGCTTGCCAACTGCCCAAATCCGGGCCTACAAATGACCAGACCACACCAAGATATTAAGGCATCTTTATTAGTATGCACCGCACCGAAATAACGAAACCTGACAAACATACATTCTTATACATTCCCAATAACTAGACCACACCACAGTTCTCTAATATCTTTATTTGCATATGGCCTATCAAAAATGCATTAACAATACAGTTGCCATCTGGGTCAATGCTGAAAAGGAATCCCACCCTCCCTTATTTCATTGCATCCCCAAAAAACTATTCTAGCATTTCAAAATAACTAACATTACAAACAATGTATTCTAGCATTACAAATGATCTATTCTAGCATTGCACAATATCTATTCTGGCATTGAAAATTTTCTATTCTAGCATTGCACAATATCTATTCTAGCATTGCAAATTTTCTATTCTAGCATTGCAAATTTTCTATTCTAGCATTGCAAAATGTTTCATTTACTGTAGCATTATAAAATACTGAACATTTCAAATTTCAATTGTAGCATTTCACATAACAGTCACAATGTTTCAAAAATCATTAACAAGGCAGTGGTCCCCTGGGCATCAAAAGCCTTAGCTTTTGCCCATCACAGACAAACCTGGCCATGGCCACTATGGGAAATGGGCGCTTTGACAGACTTACAGCTTAGAACAGCAGGAAAAAAATGGGGAAAACCCCTTTTTTGCCTTTAAAACTTTAGGAAGACCCCTTACCTTTCTGGGAAAGCATGCAAGTCCATCTCAAAGCACCCAGGTACAACCACCATCCTCACCTGCTTGTTCCATTGCATAATATGCATTCAAGGCAGTTTGTAATGACGATACAAAACCCAGGTAGGAAGACAGGTATCAATATGCAGTATAGAATCCAAAACATCACATTTATGCGGTATAAAGTGCAATAATTTACATTTGTTCAGTATAAAGTGGAAAAAGCAACCCTTTGAAGTAAAATTCCAACCCACAGAAATATCCTCACCACAGAATCATCCAAAGAACGCCATCTTTGCCCCATGGTTTAAAAGCCAAACAACAGGAAAGAAACCACAATCGCGTCTTCCAAATGCCAAAACTTAGCAGCGAATAAAGTGCCATGTGCCTTAGCACCAGACCTAATGAGGGCTGAAAATCCAGAAGGCACCTAACGCCACACCCCTCCCAACAGCCAGGGGTGGGCAGAGGGTCCAGACCCCTTCCCTGAAAGCCAACGATCTGCAAGGACTCACAAGAGAAGCCGAAAACCAAGCGCTTAAACAGAAAAGGAATTCTCAAGCATTTCTTTGGGGGGTGCTAGATAGGGCTGGAAGCAGGCAGCAGGTTGGTCATCTCCCAAAGGGATTCTGCAACCCAAAGCAGTCTGGGAGCCCCTAACCCAAAGTGGTTTGGGCCGCAGAATCGGATTGGTAGACAACCAGCCTGATGCCCGCTTCCGGCGCGATCCAGTTCCCCTAAGAAATGCTTCTTGCTTCCACTTCTTCCACCCTCCCCCAAATTCTGTTCAAGCATGATGCAGTGAGATCATGCAGCCCACCCCAGTGAAGGCTCTAGAGTTCAGAGGAGGCTGTTCCACTTTTAGCAAGAGCCAAATCTCCGCACAACAATCGGGTCCCACATTACTTGAGTTCCGAACACAGGAAGAAACCCCTGTACGTGACCCCCTCCCCTGGATGCCCAGGATCAGCTGGGCAGCCGATTTGCGGCAGCCCAGAAGACCCCCCAAATGGCAGAAGGAGCTACAGGAGGAAGACACGACCCCAGGACCTCTTACCTGCGCTGCAAATCTCTGGAAGCTGATTCCATGCAAGCCGATTCCAGTTTGGTTGCTGTCCAAACTGGCTATGCAACTTGGTTTGGGGTGACCATGGCTGCTTTTTCCTGTGCCACTGAGCATGGCCAAGGAATGCTTGCTGGTTTAACTGTGTCTCCTTCCAAGCCCCTTCCTTCACCCTCTCAGCATTCCTTGGGCTCCCATCAGGATGGGAGTCCAGCTAATGCCAAGTATTTGGAAGGTGGGTGCAAACACCCACCCTCACCGCCCACGGACAACTCTGCAAAGAGACCACTGCATCATTTATCAAAACACAGATTAAAAAACCCACGTGACTCACCATTCCGTAGTCCTGGAGTCTTCAAACCCAGATGGCCCAGCCCTTCACGTCCCACAATGACCGTGGGACAGAAGGGGGTGAAGGACGCGACCCGAACGCAAACCAAAACCACGCCACACCAAGAAACAGATAAGACATAGCAGGAAATACATTTAAATTACATTTCTGCCTAAACACCTTCCTACCTGCCTATGATAACCTTAGAAGAGCTATTGGGGATTCTAGGTGGTCTAAAGAAACATGATTATCCCTATCAAAGCGAACAACATATTTTTATTTGAGGAAGCCCCCAAATGACAAGACAACACAGTGATTGCAATATGCTTTATTTAGGAAAACTGGAAGAGGCAGATAAGCAATAGAAAGTAAAATACAATTCAGTGGACGCAGGTTGATGTGGGAGCCATCCGGGTTCAGAACCTGAAAAGGAATCCCCACCCTCTTTCTAACCTCTCCCCACCATATGCATTTCAACATTAACACTGGAACAGTAATGCAGCGGTCTCCTTGAGGGTCCCAAGGCTCATGCTTCCAGAAAGCAGAAGCAGTCTGGTCTTTGGCACTGTAGCCATGTGAACTTTGAGGGATGTACATCTCAGACTGCAGGAGAAAAGGTGAGGGGAAAAACCTCCCCTTTTGCTACTAAAACCCTTGGAAGACCCTAGACTCCTTGGGTGAAATGCAAATACACCTCAAAGCACACATAGGACCAGAGGTAACCCCCACCCTCACCTGCCTACCTTTGCACGTGGCGCAAGGAAAATGCAAAATCCAGGTATCAATGCATGGAATGATAATGCAATCAATTGCACATTAATATCAATTGCAAACAAACACAGAAATTATCTCCACCGTAAAGCTTCAGAGCTGATTCCTGGGAGGCCTGTTTTTGCCCCTTTTAAGTGCCAAATTTCAAGGAAAGGAACCTCAAAGCACCCTTTGAAAAGCAACAGAACCGAATGAGAGGAAGGGGGCCCACCTGTCTTAAATGCCAGACCTACCTGTGCCCCAACCTAGATGAGGCAAGGAATCCCACCCACCCACCCAGCCTCCAGCCCCAGGGGTGGGCACAGTCTGGACCCCTACCCCAGAATGCCACAGACCTTAGCAACCGAGCGGAGCCTAGAATCAGTCGCCTAATGGGGAAAAGCCGTCCCCCAAAGCATTTCTTGGGGGACAAGATGTGGCTGCTGGCAGCCATGAGGCTGGTCACCACCCAAAGGGATTCTGCTGACCCCAAAGCAGTCCGGGAGCCCCTCATCCCAGAGCGGTTTGGGCCTCAGGATCCGTCTGGAGGACATCCAGCCTGAAGACAGCTCTTAGAGGCACCTAGTACCTTTAAGAAATTCCTGGCTGCCTTTTCCCCTCTCCATGAACCTGCAAACCTGTCTTCACAACAGAGCCAAAACCCTACAAAGGGACGGAGGTTACAAACCAAAAGCACCACAGAGAACCACGCCGCCTGTTTCAAGCACTAGGCACCATAATCCGGACCGCCTGACCAAGCCCAGAGGGCAGTAGTCCACAACAAGACCAAAGCTCCACCCATCAAGGACCAGAGCTAGAGGTGAGGTAGAAGGTCCAGACCCCGTCCCCAAATGCTGGAGGCTCTCCCAGTGTCAAGCGTGGAGTGCTAGCATGGCTGGAAGCCACCCAACACCACCTCTCCCACGCTTAGGTGCAGAAAATGCCCATCAAGAAAGTTCTGGTGCTTTTCTCAGGTGCAGAAGCTTAGGGTGGAGATGCAGCTACCTGATAGCAGGAGGTGGACCACCTGCTAGCAGGAGATGAAGCCCCCTGAGAACAGGGAGCCTCATGGAATGATAAAAGAGAAAGGTCTCCTACTTTTGATGTCTTCGGGAGAATGAACTCCCAGGCAGGGCTGCAAGGAAAAGAACATTAGAATGTAAGAGTCCAGCTGAGTCAGGCCATAACCATCCCACTGTCCCTCCAGCTGCTTGTGGGCATCTCAAGCAGAAGACGAAGGCAGAACCTTCACCTGCTCTTGGCTTCCTGCAAACGGCCTTCAGAGGCTTCTTACCTGTCTCTCCAACCTGGGAACAGGATCTGGGAATCCATTCCAGTAGCCACTGGTGCACCTGTCTTCCATGAATTAGCAGGACCCCTGCTGGGTCAGGCCACCACCCATCTAGTCCAGCAACCCACCACATGCAGTGGGCCACCGGTTGCATCTGGGCGTCTCAAGCAGGAGATGAAGGCAAAAGCTTCACCTGCTCTTGACTCCCTGCCAAGGGCCCTGAGAGGCCTCCTGCCTGTCTCTGCCACCTGGTCTAATGGTTAGGGAGCCGGACTCTTATCTGGGAATACTAGATTTGAATCTGCCCTCCTCCATAAAGCCAGCTGGGTGACTTTGGGCTAGTCACAGCTCTCCTCTGAGCTCTCACAATCCCATCTACCTCACAGGAGGTTTGTGGTGGGGAGAAGAATAGATGGTTTGTCAGCAGCTTTGAGTCCCCTTAAGGGTGAGAACAGGTTTGTCAGCTGCTTTGAGTCCCCTTAAATGGGTGAGGAAAGTGAGGAAGAAAAGCTAATTCTTCTTTTCAAAAGGACTCAAGCAGCTGACAAAGCTTCTGTTCTTCTCTCCGTGACAGAACACCTTGCGAGGCAGGTGGGGCTGTGAGAGCTCAGAAGAGAGCTGTGACTAGCCCAAGGTCACCCAACCGGCTTCATGGGGGAGGGCGGAATCGGATCTAGTATTCCCAGATAAGAGTCTGACTCCCTAACCACTAGACCAAACTGGCTTTCCTTAACCAGGCAAGGAAATTAACCATCCTCCAGCCAAAGGAGATCCCTTTGGAGCTCTTTACCATTGCTTTGCCTTTTAACCACCCATAACAGCATCCCTGAAACCTCTGTAAAAAGATTACAAACCTCGAATTGGGACCGTCACACAGTGGGACTTCAGCCTCCCTGTGATGACATATGAAGCTGCTGCAAGGAAAGAAAACCTGAGATTAGAAGATTCACCTGTGAAACTGCAGGGAGACCTATCTTATGCTCAGAACCAAACACTCTGGAAGCGCTTCAATTCGCTTTCAGGATACCCACCGGTGGGTCACTGTATGAGACCCTCACCCAACAGCCAGCTGAGCCCCTCACTTCCTTACCTGAACTCTGTAAGAAAAAGTAGCCACCTCATTTCCTAACTGCTGGGGGGGGGGGACACAGAGTGAAAACCAATCCAGGTACTCACAGGTAAGGATGCTGAAGTCTCAGAAGGAAGACGGGCTTCTTCAATGTGCCCTGCTGTCTTGTTTCCATCACTCAGGACGATGAATTGGGGCATGGATTCATCTTCTGCCAACCTGGACCCCAGTAAGCCCTATGGCCTATTTAGCATGCAAAGTTCCTGGCACCATGAAGATGCCAGCTGCAGTTCAGTCCTAGCCCTCTTTGACAACCATGGTTCCTGGCACCATAACGATGCCAACTGCAGTTCAGTCCTAGCCCTCTTTGACAACCATGGTTCCTGGCACCATAACGATGCCAACTGCAGTTCAGTCCTAGCCCTCTTTGACAACCATGGTTCCTAGCACCATAACGATGCCAACTGCAGTTCAGTCCTAGCCCTCTTTGTCAACCTTGGTTCCTAGCACCATAACGATGCCAACTGCAGTTCAGTCCTAGCCCTCTTTGACAACCATGGTTCCTGGCACCATAACGATGCCAACTGCAGTTCAGTCCTAGCCCTCTTTGTCAACCATGGTTCCTGGCACCATAACGATGCCAACTGCAGTTCAGTCCTAGCCCTCTTTGACAACCATGGTTCCTGGCACCATAACGATGCCAACTGCAGTTCAGTCCTAGCCCTCTTTGACAACCATGGTTCCTGGCACCATAACGATGCCAACTGCAGTTCAGTCCTAGCCCTCTTTGACAACCATGGTTCCTGGCACCATAACGATGCCAACTGCAGTTCAGTCCTAGCCCTCTTTGACAACCATGGTTCCTGGCACCATAACGATGCCAACTGCAGTTCAGTCCTAGCCCTCTTTGTCAACCATGGTTCCTGGCACCATGAAGATGCCAACTGCAGTTCCTCAAGTCCTGGCCCTATTTAGCAAGCTAGGGTCTTAGCCACATGTATTTCCAGGCATCCCCACATGGCATGCACACGACCTCTTACCCACCATGCTTTCTATCTGCTGCTCATCGCGCCATGCTCACAGCAGCTTAGGTGCGTCTTGATAAGAGGCCCATTCACTCCACACGCGACCTCTTACCCACCATGCTTTCTATCTGCTGATCTTCGCGCCATGCTCACAGCAGCTTAGGTGCGTCTTGATAAGAGGCCCACTCACTCCACAAGAACAGACAAGGATGACGTGGACAGGTCACAGTCACACTCTAGGGAACATAGGTGCCTCCCCACTTTAAAAAAAAGCCCAATATTCTAACCCAAAAACTCTCCTTCCTCCCTGGGGTCCAGTTCTGCCAAGGCAGATAGGCGAAAGTGTGGCTTTCTGTCTAAGTCTCTGTAGGAAAAACACAGAAAAAGTGATTGGCAAACAAATCTATGCCATTATTAATTATTTATAATTAATTATTTATTAATATCTATTAATAATTAACTATTAAAGTAGTTACTAATAATATTTATTAAAATAATTATTATTCATTAAAAACTATTGTTAATATTTATTAAAATAATAATCATTTATTAAAATAATAATTATTCATTTTCATTAAAGTAAGAATTATTATTTTCATTAAAATAATTATTAATAATATTTATTAATAACAATCAGCCATAGTCATCATCCTTCTTGAACCAAATATGGTGTTTTTCTGGTTAGAGAATTTTAAAATATGGAGACACAGCAATGCCAAATTCCATGTTGAGAAACTAGAAATCCTTTTTATAAACAAAGATTAGGGAATTTTCATCTCTGAGAACACCTTAAGCTAAGAGCATTTATTTATTCATTTATTATGTGATAGTAAGCTATATTAAGGAGAGGATTTTAGGAAAATCACCTCCTTTAGACATTATCCTATTGCTTTATTTATTTGTTTACATTTCTATCCCGCCCCATACCTGAAGGTCTCTGGGCAGGTAACAGATAAATAAATAAATAAATCCTATTGCTTAAAGAGTTTATTTAACAATCAAAATGCACCACGAAATGCTTCATGTCTTACAGAAGTTATTGTTTCTATTAAATTACGACAAGATACTTTTATACATTTAAAATAAGCCTTATATAAATTAAAAAATATACTCTAAGACCAATAGGGATATTCAAAGGCTTTTCAAACAAAGCATTTACTTTCTGCTATGATGGAAAGCAATTTTTAAAACTGGCTAGAGGGAAAAATTCTGCTCTGTAATTGCTGTAGCAGTTTTTTATTTAGGGTCTATTTAATATTCAGATTTTCTCCAAAGAGACTGACTCCATTTTGTTCCACAACAACCCTGCAAGGTGGGCCAGGCTGAGAATTTGTGACCACCTCAAGGTCACCCAGTAGGTTTTCCCAGAAGAGTGGGATTTCCAGTCTCAGGAACTCCTTAGTTCTAAGCCTAGTGCTTTAACCATTGCCCCAAACTGCCTCTCAAATATCAAGCTGCCATCAGAAGAGAATCCTTACTACTTCCAGCAATATAAGGAATTATCACCCAAACTTTCCATGAAAAGAAATCTCAGCCCTCAATACTAAATATTCTGGGTTTGGGGGGATATCATATCCACAACCCAAACCTCCTCAGTGCAGAGACCCAACAGGTATAGAGAATTAGAACTGTGGCTGAGCAGGCATGAAATAACCACCTGAAAGCTACAACAGTGGATTCAGGAGTAAAGAATAAGCATTAAAAGCATTGTAAAGGGTTTCAGCTTTTGTGAAAGGGGCCATCTATACCTAAGTTCAAATTCAGCTTCAAGCCACTTTCAAAGTGAGAAAAGAAAATGAGCCATTTCCCCCCCTTCTGTTCTTCTCCCCTGTGAGGTAGGTGGGGCTGTGAGAGCTCAGGAGAGAGCTGCGACTAGCCCAAAGTCACCCAGCTGGCTTCGTGGGGGAGGGTGGAATCAAACACAGTATTCCCAGATTAGAGTCCAGCTCCCTAACCACTAGACTAAACTGGCTCATAGAAAACATTGACAGAAAAGCCCCTGAAAGGGGAATTCTTCCCCTTTTGACCCTATAACTTCTACACTTTGTATCCTGCCTAAAATATTGGTTGGAAATGACCCCTGAAAGGGGGGTAAAAAAAGAAAAGGACACATTGCTAGGAACTCTAGGAGAAACCCTTACACAGGTTTTACTTTACAGTCTCTTTATTTCCTTCACTGTCTAAGGCTGTTGCCTCAGAAAATGGCTTTTCAAGTTTCCCGCTCAAATTAAAATAAGCTCCACCTCTTGGTCTGGCCAATTGACTAGTCAATAGAAGCAGCCCAAGATGGAGGCCTCCTGGTTGGCAGAAGAAACAGGTTTTTCCCCCCTTTAAAATGCTTGCCCAAAAGTCACCCTGGGATTGGGGGGGGGGCTTTTCCAACAGGAAAAAAAAGATTTCCCTCCCCCAAAAGCTCACTGCCTGGTTTTGCCTTCAAAAAGTTTGACTGGGACAGAGATTTGCCTTTAGAATAGAGCCTGGTGCCACAGAGGTGTGTCGCCCCCCCCCCAAAAAAAGCCACTGCCATGGCAAAGAAGTTTTCCTTTCAAAAAGCCACTGCTTGGCAACACAGAGTGGCACAAAAAGAGGTTTTTCCTCCAAAAACAGAGAAGTTGGCACCCAAGAGGAGTTTCCTGATAAATAGAAGGTATGGCATAGAGAATTTTGCCCCAAAATCCCACTGGTTGGCACCCAAGAGGGGTTTCTTGCTAAATAGGGGGCCTGGCATGGAGAATTTCCCTCCAAAACACTGCCTGGCACCCCAAAACAGAGAGACTAGTAGAAAAAAGAAGATTTTTTCCTTCAAAAACAGACAGATACTGGCACACAAAGGGTTTTTGCTGCTAAATAAAGGACCTGACATGGCAAATTTTGCCTCAAAACCCCACTTCTTGGCACCCCAAAATAGAGACTGGTACAAAAAAAAGGTTTTTTTCCTTCAAAAACAGAGAGATACTGGCACCCAAGAGGGTTTTGCTGCTAAATAGAGGGCCTGGCATGGAGAATTTTGCCTCAAAATCCCTCTGGTTGAGGCCCAAGAGGGTTTTCTTGCTAAATAGAGGGCCTTGCATGGAGAGTTTCCCTCCAAAACACGCTGCTTGGCACCCCAAAACAGAGAGACTGGTACAAAAAGAGGTTTTACTGCAAAATAGAGGGCCTGGCATGGAGAACTTTGCCTCAAAACCCCACTGCTTGGCACTCCAAAAGAGAGAGTGGGACAAAAAGAGGTTTTTTCCTTCAAAAACAGAGAGATGCTGGCACCGCAGAGGGTTTTCCTGCTAAATAAGGGGCCTGTCAAGGAGAATTTCCCCTCAGAAACCCACTGCTTGGCAGGCCAGAGCCTTTCCCTTCAAAATACAACACCTGGGCCCACAGGGGTTTCTTCTCACTCACCCCCCAGGAAAGAAAACCCCATTGCTAGGAAGGCAGAGAGAAGTTTCTCCTTCCAAAGATAGAAGGCAACCCAAAAAATCCCCTTTGCGGCCCCTTACTTGTCTTTCCCAAGGGGAAGCGTCTCCTTAGCCTACAAGCCTCTCTAATGCCACACAGAACTGAGGCGAAATTAACTTTCCCTCCTCAGCTTCGAGCAGGCTCCGCCCCTCATTTGAGCCCATGTAATTGGCTGGCAGAGCAGCTGGGGAAGACATGTGATTAGAGCACCTGCTGCAGAAACCTGACATTTTCTCCCCTACTTCAAAATGGCCGTCCTGTTACCTCCCCCCACCAAGGGTTCCCAAAAATGAAGTTTAATTTCAATTTAAACGCAGGGAAATTAAAAATACAGGCAGAGTCAGGGATTCAAGTTTTCAATGCAAGGAGCCTTTGCAGGGCTTGGGGGGCTAAGCAAGACTGAACTGAGAAGAAAGGCTGGTCAGAGAAACAGCTTTTCAAGGATAAAAATCAAAATAAAAAAGGTTTCTGAGCCAAAAAAAAAATTGGCTGCCAGACCTTTGCCTTTTGGTGCTTTTCAGAAGCTGGCCCTGTTTGCAACTGAATTCTGATACTTTTTTTACCAGTATCCATGAAGTGAGAAAAAGTTGAGCCTCAGAAAATGTTGCAAAGTTTTTTAAGAATATGGATATTTTGTTTTATTATCAGGAAGCAAAAAGTGGCTGATTTATATTGGTAGTGGGGGGGGGAGACAGCAAATAAAAAGCAAATTTGTCACACAGTAAATATAAATCTATATATTTATAGATGCTGTAAGGCAGGAAAAAATGAAATAGCAGGATCCATGAAGATCTTGGTGAGAAAATAGAAATTAAGGGGCCAAAAAGCAAAACTGAAATTAGTTTAGCAAAAGATATTTTTCCCCTGAATCCTGATGTAAAAAACACAGACAGAAGCTAATGAAAAATCAGATTTCCATTTTAGAAGCTGAAATCTACAGCATAAAAATGAACAATCAGGATTCAGTAGAAAAAACCTGTTGCTGTTGTTAAAAGTTTGTTTTGCTTTTTATTGAGAAGGAAAAGTAAACCATGCTAGTCATTAATTCACTAAGGAAGGAATGGTAGTAGTATTAAACAAACCTTGCCAGTTACACAAATAAAAAAATTAAACTTGAGCTTTCAAACAACCTATGATAATATTTATAAGGCCTCAGAAGGGGGAAATTTAACTATATAATTCCAAAAGGAAAAGAAAAAATGGTAAAAAATTCACTGCAAAATGCATTTAAAAAGTGATGCAGCCGTGAAGGTGAATTTTGAGATTGGGGGATCTATCTATCTTTTTCTGTGATATCCATCTATCTATCTCATCCTATTAATCCCTAGCTATCTAATTTATCTTAAAACCAGAGCCAATTTATTGCAAACTAGAGGTTTAAAAGTCTAGTTGGGAAAACCTGGCAAGTTGCAACCAGAATTTCTTTGTTTATTATTTGTATTTCTATCCCACCCTATACCCAAGGGTTTCAGGGCAGCTAACAATGTTTAAAATCCAGCATATCAAACAAAACTATATTACAACAATAAGAACCATGACCACATTTAAAATCCAGCAGATTAAAAACAAAGCAACATCAGTTAAAACAGCAGTATTTTCAGTGGGAGAAGAAATGGCAAAGCTTAGAGCATTTACCCACTGGGCACATTTGCAGGGGGGGGGGGAATCAAGGCTAGGAAGCTCAGCAAAGCAAGAGCTCACTTTCCAAAAAAAGCTGGATGTTTCAGATGAAGGAAATAGAATTAAAATGTGAAATAGAAATGAAAAGGAAGGACAAGAAGTTCACCCACCAAGAAATGCAGAATCCTCCATCCATGCCCCCGAAGTGAGTCACAAAAGGATGCGGCAGGTGGGAACATCAGGGAGCCTTTTATCATTTCACCTTACTATCCAGTGCACCTGTGGGTTTGCATTTGCAAGGGGAAGGTATGGCCAGAGCCTGGGGAACACACAGGTGCAATGAGTTGCTGCCCTTTCCAAGGGCTGCCAATAGAAGATACTCCAAGACCACAGTTGATGCAGCCTGCAAAATCACCTGTGATTTGCAAGGTGTGTGTCACACAAGGCTGAACATGTGAGTTGGTACTGAGCTGTATTGCTATTCCAACCACAGGTGCAGGGACTTAGACTACATCGTACGGTTGTTGTAAAGGCAAAATGGAGGCGAAAAAACTGCCTCCTAGCCCATACTACCCGGCAGGGTTGTTGTGGGGCCAAGCACCGTTTTCCAAACCTCCTGATAGGATCTTCTGGCCCCATCACATCTGGTATGCGAGGTGTGTGTCAAGGGTGCCCAAGTGTTATTGAGCTGTACTGCTATTCCAACCACAGCCAACAGATGGCGCGCTGAGACGTTCCGTAAAGGGAATAAAAATTTTTGTAATGCAAGTGCATCCACTTTTGTTCACATCTGGTGCACACAGCGGCTAATAATCATGAATATAATGGGGGGGGGGGGCGAATGGCCTCCTGACCTCAAATACTTTAGTGTTTGAAAGAGGGGGGAGAGAGAATTGCCTCCCAGGCTAAACTCCCTTGCAGGGTTGTTGTAAGGGCAAAACAGAGTGGGACCTGCCCATAGACAGCGCTGCAAGAAGACCACAAGAGACTGCAATGCTGCATCCACACCTAAGTTTTAATCTGGCTTCAGTCTGCTTTTCAGAGTGAGAGAACACATCAGCAAAGTGTCAAGTTGTTTTGTTTCAGCAGAAAATCCACCTCTGGGTTAGATAAAGAAAAGTACTAGTCATTTTTCTGATGTGTTTCCTTCACTCTGAAAGAGAACTGAAACCGCCTTAAACCTGGATGTGGGACTGGGGTCTTTGATCAGTTATGGACTCAACCTGGTCTCAGCTCACTGCCTAAATATGTGTGTGTGTGTGGTTCTGGCTTATTTTGCAATGTTTTGTATGATGTGGAGTTTTTAATAATAAAAACATAATAATAAAAATACATTTTGCACTGTATATTTTTTGTTTGTTGTAAACTGCCTTGGACAAATTTTCTTTGGAAAGGCAGTATGTAAACAAAATTGAAATTTAAAAAAATGAAATAAAATCCACCTATTAAAAACCTCTTTTGCTGCACAGGGCTGAAAGCAATGAAGATTAATTCTGAATTTTGATAACCTGTCACAGACAGAGAAGTGGAAAGAGAACTGTATGGCTCTATGCTTATAAACTCATTAATACATATATTTTGCTTTTTGATGGAAGACCATTGTCATTATTACACAGTCGAACTATCTGTGTGGAAAGAAGATGGGAGATTTGCAACTCTGTGTAAGTTTGGTTTGCTTCACCTCTTGCACTAATCTTTCCACTTTTTCTCACACAGGTCCCTGTGGAATTCATGGATGTTTTTCCACTAGCACTAAAATACCCATTAGGTACCCATTAGGTACCCCCTTAATAGGTACTTAATGGGTAGTTCTAGTGCTAGTGGAAAAACAGCCCAGGAGTGACCCCAGCTAGTCAATTATCTCCCGTGTGAACAGCCCTATCTAGGAAAGAGATGCACTGACCCTTCTGGAGTTGGAAGGTGAGGCTCCATATTTGCTCTACCCTTAAGCTTTGTTCCCCAACAGGGTGTTTGCAACACCAGCGTAGCAGAGAAGGTTTGGTCTCATGGTTAGGGAGCCAGACTCTTATCTAGGAATACCAGGTTTGACTCCACACTCCTCCATGAAGCCAGCTGAGTGACCTTGGGTTAGTCACAGCTCTAAGCTCTCACAGTCCCACCTAGTTCACAGGATGTCTGATACGGGGAGAAGAATAGAAGGTTTGTCAGCAGCTTTGAGTTCCCTTAAATGGCTGAGAAATGCAGGATAAAAAAGCCTCTTCTTCTTCTTCATATCAACCCCTGTTAAGCAAATGTTCGCTCCTTTCAGTTGTTTCTTGAAGAGGCAGAAGCAGAAAGATACATGGAATGTTAATTTCCAGTGCAAGGCAATTGAAAAGTCTTATTTCTCCGTCTGATCCATCCATCCATCCATCCAACCACCCACCTGCTTGCATTTTTATCCCACCGCAGGCCACTTTACAGCCATAGAAAACACAACAAAAATGAACTTACTGAAAAATAACGATACACTAAATAAATAAATGAACAATAGCAGAGAAGGGAAGAAGTTTCTTTATTTCAGCCATGCTTTTACCAATCTTCTGAGTGTCATTGACTGAAGAGCGTGGCTAGAGACCTTGCGGGTGGGAGAGAGACTATCCCCACCGACATGCGAGTCACCACCAAGAAGTCTCTACGCTGGGTCCTTACTGAAGATGATGGTCCTTCAGATCTTAAGACTTTTAATCCTAGCTTTCCTCCCATCGGAATCCCAGGGTCTGTTCACACGTAAGTTTTAATCCGCTTTCAGTCCACTTTCAGAGTGAGAACACACATCAACAAAGTTGTGCAGCTGTTTTCGTTCAACGTTATCTAACATAGAAAATCCACCTTTGAGTTAGATAAAATGGAAGGGGAAGTGCTAAGTCACTTTGCTGATTTATTCTCTCTCAATCTGAAAGAGAGCTGAAAGTGGATTAAAACTTGGGTGTGAATGCAGCTCTGGTAAAGTATATATTAAGCTCCAACTGGGTTAGAGAGCTTAATAGCTCTGTGTTCAGGCATTTAGTTTGCATGTATAAACTCCCAGGCATTCTAAGCAACTTGTATACAACTTTACTTTCCGTCTCCAGAATCTGTTCCCTGCATCATAAAAGTAGAAGGGAGCCTCCAACATCATCAAATCCACAGTTTTACGTTTGGAGTCTCATCTCTTTCAATTTCAGGAGACAAAGTAGGATGTGCATGATTATTTCAAACATTCAAAATTTCATCAAATTTGTTTGAAATTGGAGATTTGAATTAAATGTTGATACATAGAATGTAAACATCCAAATGAATTTTGAATCTTTCAGATCATTAGTAGGAATTATTTGGACATTCGTATGTTTACATGCATCTTATTTGTATCTGTATGCATTTGTAATGATAAGTATGTGATAAAAACAGGACGCATATGGGATAAAAATGGGATGCGTACAGGTCCGTATGGACATAGTAGAATGTTGTCAGCATTTCTATGTTCAAAAATGAATTGAAAATTTCTACGCATAGATTGAAATGCATTCGAATTGAATCAAACGGGATGCATACGAGATAAAAACGGGGTGCGTATGGGTGCATACAGTCACATTTGAATGTTGTCGGTATTTGTATCTTCAAATACAAATTGAAAATTTGTACTAAAAATTTGAATGTATTCAAATTGAATGAAATGTGAATACTTTTGAATTTTAAACATTTGAGTTGGTTTGAATTTTCGGATATTCTATTCAAATTGGATTGAATGCCAAAAATTACATTTGTACACACGACTAGTATTCGTGGGCCTTTATTCAGGGGAGATAATATTCACTTTATTTGAAAAGTTGGGGTGGAAAAAAAGGCTTGTGCACTTGGTATTTCAATCACAGAGAAACCCAGTAACAGTGTATTTTTCCTTCTTGCAAAACAGTGAAATCCGGGCCCTTTCACAAAAGCTCCAGTTCGTTGTCTTCAACAGTAGAAGTAGAGAAAGAGAATATTTTAAAGTGTGGTTTAATTCAAATCTCATCCTTTCTGGGAAGGGAAAAATGAAAAGTCAGTGAATCTTTTAGTCCAGGTTGCTGTCTGATTCAGTGGAGGCATTTCTGAAATTATTCTGTCCTCCTTTCAGCAATTTCCCCGTTTACTGAACAAATATAACTGTCTGATAACGTAAATTCCCTGTGGCTTACGAAAAGAGTCATAAAAGCAGATTAACCTTTTTTAAAAATATACAGGATACATCAAACAAGCTTTTAGTTTGCCTACACAAGCTTGCTTACATGGAGTAACTTCTGTTCTTGTGACTGGCAAAAACCTCAGCATTATAGCATTTTTTTCTGAATCCACTGTTCACTATGAGCTTCTAGTCCTCAGTGAGGTTCAACCCAGCTCAACAGCTGTGCTTCCCAAACTTCTGTGCTGATTTCCTCTCCATTTTTTTAAATTTGACATTCATGGATGCATCACACCCTCCAATTTATTGAGTGGAGAATGAATTTATGACATTCACTGCTCATATGTGCTTTAGTTTATTGTTTTAATTTTGCAATACATAAAAATCCATATTATTGTGCATTATTGCTACACTGGTCGAGTTCATGTACAGCAGAATTCAAGAAGAGAAACACTGACTTATGGAAAATAAAAGACGTCAGCGATTTTTGGTGACTTTTAATGAATAAATAATAAATAATAAAAAAAAAAATAATTTTACATACATACATACATACATGCATATTCTTTTAACATGCTATGTAAATTTATGACTTATTATTTTTTAAAAGAAGGGGTAAAGCCTATTTTTTCCAGGACCCGCCAGACCCCCTCCAGCCCTTCTGCCATCCAGGGCGAGTGGAAGAGGATTCCCCCCCGCAAGCTCACATACCCAAGTCCTGGGGGGCGTAGAAGCCCCCCCCCCTTTCCTAGACTTCCCCTTCCCGGACAGGGAGCCTTCCCCCCCCCCCGACACACACAAACATTTTCAATTAATACTGTTTTTAGTATATATTTGCCTTGCTTTAACATTCTGCATTTTAAAAGTTGTGCTAGATATTCCTATTTTAATATGTATTGTTTTTTTAAAGTATGGAATTTTTAAGCACTGTTCCCTTCCCTGAGATCTACGCAAATAGGGCGGGAGGGAAATACAAATAATGAATGCATAAATAATAAATAAGTATAAATAACATACTTTTACATGCATACACGTTTATTCTTTTAACCTGCTACGTAAATATACGACTTCTTAGTTTTTAAAATACGGGCGAAAGCCTATTTTGCGCAGGACCTGCCCGACACTTTCCAGGCTCACTGCCAGGGGACCCTCCCCCCCCCTCCAGGTTGAGATACCCAAGTCCTGGGTTGCGCCCAAGCCCCCCCCCTTTCCTAGACTGCACCCCAGAACCTGACTCCCCACGTGCCTGATGGGACCTGCAGTCCAAGAAGGGTCCTCTCCTTCCCCTTCCCGGACAGGGAGCCTTTTCAGCCTCCCTCTGCCCCTGCTGTTTACTAATCTCCTTCAATGCAAAACGAGCATCTTTCGGCCGAGAGGCAGATGCAACTCTCGCTTTGGCCACAGGGTGGCAGCACGGTGCCCACAGAGCATGCCCAATGGATGCCACCATAGAGAAAAAACGGTGGTGCCTAGAGGACCCCAATGCTTCAATAGAGGCTGGCGCCTACTGATGATGTCACAGCGGCCTAGCACCCCACAGGGACGCCTACCCGGAATTTTGAAGAAAGCGGGAGCCAGCACCGCAGCCAAGAGGCGCCTGGGGTCCCCTCTTGCTGCGAGGCAACCCAGAACACAGAGCCACTGCCTGGGACGGGCCTCGCCTGCTTCTTTGCGCCACTCGGCCCTCTGGGAATTGTAGTCGGCCCTCTGGGAATTGTAGTCCGGCCCACCCACAAGGCGGGCTGTGGGACTCCACGCCACGCTCCCGCCTTGTGTCCACAAGCAGTACTGCACAAACAACTCTTCAAGAAGCAGCACTTCCCAACTGGCCATTCATAAAGGCCAGAATTGCTGCTGTCAGAGATCTTTGTGCAGTTCTGTTTGTGGCCACCAGGCGGCAGTACGACCAGGAGTCCCGCGGCCTGCCTTCTGGATGTGTCATACTACAGTTCCCAGAGGGCAGTGCGGCGGTAGGCCTCTGTGACATCATTAGTAGGCGACGGCCTCTGTGGAGGAATTGGGGTTCTCTAGGCGTCTACTTCCTTCTACTCTTTTGCTTCCCTTTTCTGTTCCCTCTAGGCAGCACCGTTTTTTCTCTATGGTGACATCCATTGGGCATGCTCTGTGGGCACGGTGCTGCCGCCCTGTGGCCAAAGCGAGAGTTGCATCTGCCTCTCTTTCAAGTGATGCTGGATTTGCATTGATGGGCATTATTAAAGCCCAGAGGCAGAGGGAGCCGAGCAGGGCTCCCTGTCGAGCCTTCGTGGAGTGCAGCTGC
Organism: Aspidoscelis tigris stejnegeri; assembly: GCA_023333525.1. NCBI lineage: Eukaryota > Metazoa > Chordata > Lepidosauria > Squamata > Teiidae > Aspidoscelis > Aspidoscelis tigris. The sequence goes on from JALMGA010000022.1 coordinate 9,495,122, forward strand.
CAGCAGGGAGGGCACAAGCCTGCGTGTGAGTCGGGTTCTGGGGGGCAGTCTGGGCAAGGGGGGCATTCGGCGTCCCCCAGGGCTTGGGTATCTCAACCTGTGGGGGGTGGGGGTGGGGGCGGGTCCCCTGGCAGTGAGCCTGGAAAGTGTCGGGCAGGTCCTGGGAAAAATAGGCTTTGCCCCTCATTTTAAAAATCAAGAAGTCGTATATTTACGTAGCAGGTTAAAAGAATAAATATGTATGCGTGTAAAAGTATTTTATTTATATGTATTAGTTATGCGTTCATTATTTGTATTTCTATGCCGCCCTGTCCCCATAGATCTCAGGGAAGGTAACAGTGGTTAGAAATGCCATACGTTAAAACAGAACAATATATATTCCAAGGGCCATATCTGCAAGACCATTTAAAATGGAGACTGCTGAAAGCAGCCAAATACATATTAATACCAGCATTGCTCCAAAGTGGTGGTGGTGGGGGGGGGGGAATTTAACCACGCGTAGCTGAAGTCCAGGGCAAAGAGGTGGGTCTGTCCTACCTTCCTGAACCCGTACTGAGAGTGAGTTTGACGCACCTCAAGGGGCAGAGTATTCCATAGCCTGGGGGCCATCACGGACAAGGCCCTTTTGTGTCCCAGCAATTCCCAGTAAGACCCCGGTAGCACATTTGTAACAGGAGAAAAACTTTACTCTTTAGCGTTGAGCAGAGTTGAATATATTCAGCAACAGGAACATAGATGACTTACTCCAGTGGAAGGATAAGAAGTGAAATAAGATTTTACGGCGTAGCCCCTGCTTGAAGACCATCCAGCACTCAGGCACCAGCGTATCAGCGGGTCGGAAACTCTGCACACTGGGAAGCCTGACTGCATCCATTTAGGTGCAGTTGGGAGCGATGCACAGTTGCTGGCGTTAATTGGCAACTGCTCCATTGCTACTGTAATTTTCTACCGAACACATCTGGTGTGTCAAGGGTAGCGATCCTGTGCAATCAGTTTATTCTGTAATCCGCTAGAAATGTTCAATAGGACGTTGTTGTGTTTTTGAAGGGTAGAATAATGGTATGAACCCCCCCCCCCATGGTGGGAGGAGGGCTGAATGAATGAACGCGTTTATTTTGCAGTCAATGATCTGGAAGCGTTTAGAAAGAAGAAAGTGGCCCTGGTAGTTTTTTTCGTAGGTAACACTTGAAGCACCGAATGCTTGATTTAATGTATTTCCTGCAGGATCGAATGTTAAGCATTTCCTTGTGCTTTTTTTGCCAGGGGGTCCACGAAGTCTCCAGAAGATTGTCGTAACCTCCTCCATGTAGCCACAAAGACCAACGCAGGAAACCTGATAGGTCAAGCTCAGTGTAGGAATATCTTTGTGTTTTTCCTGAGCAATTTATTAAAGATTTGCACACACTGTATATTGTTTGGCTTACGAGCGGAAACGGGTTGCAGCACGCGAGGAAAGTCATAGAATCATAGAATGGTAGAGTTGGAGGGGACCTCCTGGGTCATCGAGTCCAACCCCCTGCTCAAGGCAGGATCTCCTAAACCATCTCAGACAGATGGCCGTCCAGTCTCTGCTTGAAGACCTCCATCGAAGGGGAACCAACCACCTCCCGTGGCAGCCTGTTCCACTCGTTGATCACTCTTACTGTTAGAAATTTTTTCCTAACATCTAAACTAAATCTTTTCCCCTGCAGTTTCACCCCATTGTTTCTAGTCCTTCCTTGAGAGAGTGAGAACAGGGCTGATCCCTCTGCCTTGTGACAACCCTTGAGGTATTTGTAGACAGCTATCATGTCTCCTCTCAGTCTTCTTTTTGGTAGACTAAACATTCCTAGTTCCTTAAGCCGTTCCTCATAGGACATGGTTTGCAGACCGTTCACCATCTTGGTAGCTCTCCTTAGAACCTGCTCCAGCTTGTCAGCGTCTTTTTTAAACTGGGGTGACCAGAACTGGACACAGTACTCCAGATGAGGTCTGACCAAGGTAGAGTAGAGGGGGATAATAACTTCACGTGATCTGGACTCTATGCTTCTCCTAATACACCCCAGGATTGCGTTTGCCTTTTTTGCAGCTGCCTCACACTGTTGACTCATGTTCAGTTGATGATCTACCAGGACACCCAAGTCTTTTTCACATGTGCTGCTGCTCAGCCGAATTCCTCCCATTGTATATGTGCTTTTTTCATTTTTCTTGCCCAGGTGCAGAACCTTGCATTTTTCTTTGTTAAATACCATTTTATTAGTTGCAGCCCATTGTTCGAGTTTCTGTAAATCTTTTTGAATCCTCTCTCTCTCTTCTCTGGTGTTCGCAATCCCCCCTAGCTTTGTGTCATCAGCAAATTTGATCAGTTTCCCTTCAACTCCCTCGTCCAGATCGTTTATAAAAACATTAAACATAACTGGGCCCAGGACAGAACCTTGTGGTACTCCACTTGACACTTCCTTCCATTTGGATGTGCAGCCATTTAAAGCCACTCTTTGAGTACGATTACTAAGCCAGTTTTGAACCCACCTTATAGTTGCCTTGTCAAACCCATATTTGATCAAAGTGCACTGGCAGGGAAGAGATAGGGCAGAAAGGATATTTTGATGTTCTTAATTGTCCTGGGGAAACAGTGCCTGTGCTTCTGCCTGCGAGGACGCGTGATGTTCCTCGAGAAGAGTCACTGGATCTCTCACATGAAATTCTGTTTGAAATAAATTCAGCTTCCCTTGGGCAAGGTCTGAAGTGCTTCCGACGGGATTTGGGGCTTCAGACTCCTGTGGTGTCAGTGAGTCTCTGAGCTGAGGCGGGAGCTGTGAGTAGCCCAGGGTCAGCCAGCTGGCTTCTTATTCCCAGATAAGAGTCCGGCTGCTTAAGCGCTAGGCCACTGATGGGCAACCTATTTCTACGTGTGACACAGCCCCTGAGTGAAGCTCGGTTTTCTCGTGAATTTGGACACGCTGAGCTCAAGAGGTTTCCCGTGACTGCGCTAGACGAAGCGGAGGCCCAGGGCGACTGAAACGCCTGCATGGAGTTCTAGAGATTGTGCACGTGGCAGCGACAAAGTGGTGAGCTTCGCCGAGAAGGCAGCCCGGGTATGAAGTACAAGTAGGTATTTCCATTCGTGGGACTATAATGACAGCATCCGAGTCGTCAGAGGGAGACGTTCGCTCTTAGCTTGGCCTTTGATGCTGCGTTGCATCATCCTGTTGGGGCTTTGGGGTCTCGGCTGGGAAGGACGCGGCCGCCGGAGCAGAATGAAGGCTTCCGATCGTGCCTGAAGACGGAGGGAAGGGTGGCTGCCTGGACGTATCTGCCTGTTGGAGGCCGGCAAATCAAGAAAATGTGGTTTGGGACTGCTGCGAACAGCACCGACGGGTCCCAGGGAGCTGAGGCGTTCCCTGGGTGTTGTTTTTAAAATGTCCTGCCCCCCCCCCACTTTGGTGCCCCTGCCTGCGGCCCTCTTCGGTGCCTTGGGAGACTTAAAAAGAACGTTTAAAAGCTGGTAAGGGAGAAATCATTGAAGGACTGTCCCCGTTCATGTGTAGGATCTGCTTGCTAGATTTTAGGATCTGTGCTCTTAAAGTGGAGCAGAGGACTTTGAAACCCCCAGGCAGAGGCTTAGGAACTCGGGAGGGAGGCAGCCGGGCGCCCGCGAGAAGCCCCTCGCTGAGCGTCGGGGGCCTCGGCTAATCCTGGAGTGAGATAGGCATTTTTTTTTGTCTCTTCTTTTAGTCTAGAGGTCTGTGGAGCCTGTTAATTTTTTTTAGGGAGGGAAGGTTCCTGAGAGATGCATTGAAAGGTGAAAAAGCAGCTGGGGAAGTTTGTCACTCTTTCTATCCCTTTATGAATGCCAAGTTAGCCAGAACTGCTGCTGGCAGAGGTGTTTGTGCAATTCTGTTTGTGGCCACAAGGCGGCAGCACGACCAGGAGTCGCACGGCCTGCCTTGTTGCTGGGTCGTACTACAATTCCCAGAGGGCAGAGCGGCGGAGGCTCTCCCAGTTAATTTTTGCGTGGCTCCAAAGCGAGGCGGCCGAAGAAGCTGCCCCGGCCGGGGCCGTCTGGTGGCTCTGTGTTCCGGGTTGCCTCGCAGCAAGAGGGGACCCCAGGCGCCTCTTGGCTGCAGTGCTGGCTCCCGCTTTCTTCAAAATTCCGGGTAGGCGTCCCTGTGGGGTGGTAGGCCTCTGTGACGTCATTAGTAGGCGACGGCCTCTGTGGAGGAATTGGGGTTCTCTAGGCGTCTACTTCCTTGTACTCTTTTGCTTCCCTTTTCTGTTCCTTCTAGGCAGCACCGTTTTTTCTCTATGGTGACATCCATTGGGCATGCTCTGTGGGCACGGTGCTGCCGCCCTGTGGCCAAAGCGAGAGTTGCATCTGCCTCTCTTTCAAGTGATGGTGGATTTGCATTGATGGGCATTATTGAAGGCCAGAGGCAGAGGGAGCCGAGCAGGGCTCCCTGTCACGGCAGGGCAAGGAGAGGAGCCTTCGTGGAGTGCAGCTGGCAGCAGGGAGGGCACAAGCCTGCGTTTGAGTCGGGTTCTGGGGGGTAGTCTGGGCAAGGGGGGCATTCGGCGCCCCCCAGAACTTGGGTATCTCAACCTGGAGGGGGGGGGGGCGGGTCCCCTGGCAGTGGGGCTGGGAAGTGTCAGGCAGGTCCTGGGAAAAATAGGCTTTGCCCCTTATTTTAAAAATCAAGAAGTCGTATATTTACGTAGCAGGTTAAAAGAATAAATATGTATGCGTGTAAAAGTATTTTATTTATATTTATTATTTAAGCGTTCCTTACTTGGATTTGTATGCCGCCCTGTCCCCGTAGATCTCAGGGGAGGTAACAGTGGTTAGAAATGCCACACGTTAAAACAAAACCATATATATTCCAAAGGCGATATCTGCCAGACCATTTAAAATGGAGACTGCTAAAAGCAGCCAAATATATATTAATAACAGTATTGCTCCAAAGTGGTGTTGGTGGTGGTGGTGGGGAATGCAACCATGTGTAGCTGAAGTCCAGGGCAAAGAGGTGGTTCTGTCCAGCCTTCCTGAACCCCTACTGAGAGTGAGTGTGACACACTTCAAGGGGCAGAGTATTCCATAGGGTGGGGGCCATCACGGATGAGGCCCTTTTCTGTCCCAGCAATTCCAAGTAAGACCCCGGTAGCACATTTCTAACAGGAAAAAAACTTTGCTCTTTAGTGTTGAGCAGAGTTGAAAATATTCAGCAACAGGAACATAGATGACTTACTCCAGTGCAAGGATAAGAAGTGAAATAAGATTTTACGGCGTAGCCCCTGCTTGAAGACCATCCAGCACTCAGGCACCAGCGTATGAGCAGGTCGGAAACTCTGCACACTGGGAAGCCTGACTGCATCCATTTAGGTGCAGTTGGGAGCGATGCACAGTTGCTGGCGTTAATTGGCAACCGCTCCATTGCTACTGTAATTTTCTACCGAACACATCTGGTGCGTCAAGGGTAGCAATCCTGTGCCATCAGTTTATTCTATAATTCCCTAGATATATTCAATAGGACGTTGTTGTGTTTTTCAAGGGTAGAATAAACGTATGAAATCCCCTCCCCCCCCATGATGGGAGGAGGGCTGAATGAATGAACGCGTTTATTTTGCAGTCAATGATCTGGAAGCATTTAGAACAGTGATGGCTAACCTTTTGAGCTTGGTGTGTCAAAATTCACAAGAAAACCTAGCTTAAGTTGGGTGCTGTGTCACTTTTAGAAATATCCATAATTTTGTGATATTTGTAGCTCTAGTAAGAAAGTTATATTTTTTATATATGTATTTTATTAGAAGCAAAAATGAATAATTCTTTACATTTGCTAAATCTTCAATTGACAGTTGGCATTTCGTACACTTCAAGAACAAGCAAGCACTACATGCCCAGGTGCTAGGGTGACCAGGTGTGTCACCTAAAAGGGCTTGGCGTGTCACTTGTGACACGCGTGTCATAGGTTGGCCATCACCGGTTTAGAAAGAAGAAAGTGGCCCTGGTAGTTTTTTTTCGTAGCTAACACTTCAAACACCAAATGCTTGATGTAATGTATTTGCTGCAGGATCGAATGTTAAGCATTTCGTTGTGCTTTTTTTGCCAGGGGGTCCACGAAGTCTCCAGAAGATTGTCGTAACCTCTTCCATGTAGCCACAAAGACCAACGCACGAAAACCTGGCTGTTGGAGGCTGGGAAATCAAGAAAAGGTGATTTGGGGCTGCTGGGAACAGCACCGAGGGGTCCCAGGGATTTGAGGCGTTCCGTGGATGTGGTTGGAATGTGTTTTTAAATCTCTTGTCCGCCCCTGCCTTTGGTGTCCCTGCCTCTGGCCGTGTTTGGTGCCTTGGGAGACTTTTTCTTAAAAAGAACGTTTAAAAGCTGGTAAGGGAGAAATAATTTAAGGACTGTCCCCGTTCATGTGTAGGATCTGCTTACTAGATTTTAGGATCTCTGGTGTTAAAGTGGAGCCCAGGAGTTTGAAAAACGCAGGGAGAGCCTTAGGAATATGGGAGGGAGGCAGTTGGGCTCCCGCAAGAACTGCCTTGCTGAGAGGTGGGGGCTTTGTCTAATTGTGGAGTGAGATAGGCATTTTATTTTTTGTGTGTGTTCTTTGGCAGGGTGGAGGACTGCTGGTCGTGCTGCCGCCTTGTGGCGACAAAGAGAACTACAGTAACAGCTCTGGCAGCAGGAGCTGTGGCCAACTTGGCATTCATAAAGGCATTGAAAGAGTGAGAAACTTTCGTACCTGCTTTTTTTTGTCTTTGTTCTTGTCTGTCTCTTTCTTGTCTGTCTCTTTCTTGTCTGTCTCTGTCTGTTTCTTGTCTGTCTGTTTCCTGTCTGTGTCTGTCTCTTTCTTGTATGTGTCGTTCTAATGTGTCTTTCTTGTCTGTCTCTTTGTCTTTCTTGTCTGTCTCTTTGTCTTGTCTGTCTCTTTCTTGTGTCTCTTTCTTGTCTGTCTCTGAGTCTTTCTTGTCTGCGTCTTTGTTGTGTGTGTCTGTCTCTTTCTTGTGTGTCTTGTTCTAGTGTCTCTTTCTTGTCTGTCTCTTTCTTGTCTGTCTATGTCTCTTTCTTGTGTGTCTTGTTCTAGTGTGTCTTCCTTGTCTGTCTCTTTCTTGTGTCTGTGTCTTTCTTGTCTGTGTCTGTGTCTTTCTTGTCTGTCTCTTTACTGTTTGTGTTTGCCTCTTTCTTGTCTGTCTCTTTCTTGTCTGTCTCTTTGTAGTGTCTCTTTCTTGTGTGTCTGTGAGTCTTTCTTGTCTGTCTCTTTCTTGTCTGTCTCTGAGTCTTTCTTGTCTGTCTCTTTCTTCTGTCTCTTTGTTGTCTGTCTCTGAGTCTTGTCTGTGTTTTTCTTGTGTCTTTCTTGTGTGTCTCTTCTCTTTCTTGTCTGTCTCTTTCTTGTCTGTCTCTTTCTTGTGTCTCTTTTTTGAAAGATAGGCAAGAAAGAGGCAGAAAAGAAAGAGACAGACAGAGGAGAAAGAGACAGAGGAGAAAGAGAAAGAGAGACAAGTTGTTGGGTTTTAGGGTTAGGGTTTTAGGGTTTTAGGGTTTTAGGGTTTTAGGGTTTTAGGGTTTTAGGGTTAGGGTTAGGGTTAGGGTTAGGGTTAGGGTTAGGGTTAGGGTTAGGGTTAGGGTTAGGGTTAGGGTTAGGGTTAGGGTTAGGGTTAGGGTTAGGGTTAGGGTTAGGGTTAGGGTTAGGGTTAGGGTTAGGGTTAGGGTTAGGGTTAGGGTTAGGGTTAGGGTTAGGGTTAGGGTTAGGGTTAGGGTTAGGGTTAGGGTTAGGGTTAGGGTTAGGGTTAGGGTTAGGGTTAGGGTTAGGGTTAGGGTTAGGGTTAGGGTTAGGGTTAGGGTTAGGGTTAGGGTTAGGGTTAGGGTTAGGGTTAGGGTTAGGGTTAGGGTTAGGGTTAGGGTTAGGGTTAGGGTTAGGGTTAGGGTTAGGGTTAGGGTTAGGGTTAGGGTTAGGGTTAGGGTTAGGGTTAGGGTTAGGGTTAGGGTTAGGGTTAGGGTTAGGGTTAGGGTTAGGGTTAGGGTTAGGGTTAGGGTTAGGGTTAGGGTTAGGGTTAGGGTTAGGGTTAGGGTTAGGGTTAGGGTTAGGGTTAGGGTTAGGGTTAGGGTTAGGGTTAGGGTTAGGGTTAGGGTTAGGGTTAGGGTTAGGGTTAGGGTTAGGGTTAGGGTTAGGGTTAGGGTTAGGGTTAGGGTTAGGGTTAGGGTTAGGGTTAGGGTTAGGGTTAGGGTTAGGGTTAGGGTTAGGGTTAGGGTTAGGGTTAGGGTTAGGGTTAGGGTTAGGGTTAGGGTTAGGGTTAGGGTTAGGGTTAGGGTTAGGGTTAGGGTTAGGGTTAGGGTTAGGGTTAGGGTTAGGGTTAGGGTTAGGGTTAGGGTTAGGGTTAGGGTTAGGGTTAGGGTTAGGGTTAGGGTTAGGGGGTTAGGGTTAGGGTTAGGGTTAGGGTTAGGGTTAGGGTTAGGGTTAGGGTTAGGGTTAGGGTTAGGGTTAGGGTTAGGGTTAGGGTTAGGGTTAGGGTTAGGGTTAGGGTTAGGGTTAGGGTTAGGGTTAGGGTTAGGGTTAGGGTTAGGGTTAGGGTTAGGGTTAGGGTTAGGGTTAGGGTTAGGGTTAGGGTTAGGGTTAGGGTTAGGGTTAGGGTTAGGGTTAGGGTTAGGGTTAGGGTTAGGGTTAGGGTTAGGGTTAGGGTTAGGGTTAGGGTTAGGGTTAGGGTTAGGGTTAGGGTTAGGGTTAGGGTTAGGGTTAGGGTTAGGGTTAGGGTTAGGGTTAGGGTTAGGGTTAGGGTTAGGGTTAGGGTTAGGGTTAGGGTTAGGGTTAGGGTTAGGGTTAGGGTTAGGGTTAGGGTTAGGGTTAGGGTTAGGGTTAGGGTTAGGGTTAGGGTTAGGGTTAGGGTTAGGGTTAGGGTTAGGGTTAGGGTTAGGGTTAGGGTTAGGGTTAGGGTTAGGGTTAGGGTTAGGGTTAGGGTTAGGGTTAGGGTTAGGGTTAGGGTTAGGGTTAGGGTTAGGGTTAGGGTTAGGGTTAGGGTTAGGGTTAGGGTTAGGGTTAGGGTTAGGGTTAGGGTTAGGGTTAGGGTTAGGGTTAGGGTTAGGGTTAGGGTTAGGGTTAGGGTTAGGGTTAGGGTTAGGGTTAGGGTTAGGGTTAGGGTTAGGGTTAGGGTTAGGGTTAGGGTTAGGGTTAGGGTTAGGGTTAGGGTTAGGGTTAGGGTTAGGGTTAGGGTTAGGGTTAGGGTTAGGGTTAGGGTTAGGGTTAGGGTTAGGGTTAGGGTTAGGGTTAGGGTTAGGGTTAGGGTTAGGGTTAGGGTTAGGGTTAGGGTTAGGGTTAGGGTTAGGGTTAGGGTTAGGGTTAGGGTTAGGGTTAGGGTTAGGGTTAGGGTTAGGGTTAGGGTTAGGGTTAGGGTTAGGGTTAGGGTTAGGGTTAGGGTTAGGGTTAGGGTTAGGGTTAGGGTTAGGGTTAGGGTTAGGGTTAGGGTTAGGGTTAGGGTTAGGGTTAGGGTTAGGGTTAGGGTTAGGGTTAGGGTTAGGGTTAGGGTTAGGGTTAGGGTTAGGGTTAGGGTTAGGGTTAGGGTTAGGGTTAGGGTTAGGGTTAGGGTTAGGGTTAGGGTTAGGGTTAGGGTTAGGGTTAGGGTTAGGGTTAGGGTTAGGGTTAGGGTTAGGGTTAGGGTTAGGGTTAGGGTTAGGGTTAGGGTTAGGGTTAGGGTTAGGGTTAGGGTTAGGGTTAGGGTTAGGGTTAGGGTTAGGGTTAGGGTTAGGGTTAGGGTTAGGGTTAGGGTTAGGGTTAGGGTTAGGGTTAGGGTTAGGGTTAGGGTTAGGGTTAGGGTTAGGGTTAGGGTTAGGGTTAGGGTTAGGGTTAGGGTTAGGGTTAGGGTTAGGGTTAGGGTTAGGGTTAGGGTTAGGGTTAGGGTTAGGGTTAGGGTTAGGGTTAGGGTTAGGGTTAGGGTTAGGGTTAGGGTTAGGGTTAGGGTTAGGGTTAGGGTTAGGGTTAGGGTTAGGGTTAGGGTTAGGGTTAGGGTTAGGGTTAGGGTTAGGGTTAGGGTTAGGGTTAGGGTTAGGGTTAGGGTTAGGGTTAGGGTTAGGGTTAGGGTTAGGGTTAGGGTTAGGGTTAGGGTTAGGGTTAGGGTTAGGGTTAGGGTTAGGGTTAGGGTTAGGGTTAGGGTTAGGGTTAGGGTTAGGGTTAGGGTTAGGGTTAGGGTTAGGGTTAGGGTTAGGGTTAGGGTTAGGGTTAGGGTTAGGGTTAGGGTTAGGGTTAGGGTTAGGGTTAGGGTTAGGGTTAGGGTTAGGGTTAGGGTTAGGGTTAGGGTTAGGGTTAGGGTTAGGGTTAGGGTTAGGGTTAGGGTTAGGGTTAGGGTTAGGGTTAGGGTTAGGGTTAGGGTTAGGGTTAGGGTTAGGGTTAGGGTTAGGGTTAGGGTTAGGGTTAGGGTTAGGGTTAGGGTTAGGGTTAGGGTTAGGGTTAGGGTTAGGGTTAGGGTTAGGGTTAGGGTTAGGGTTAGGGTTAGGGTTAGGGTTAGGGTTAGGGTTAGGGTTAGGGTTAGGGTTAGGGTTAGGGTTAGGGTTAGGGTTAGGGTTAGGGTTAGGGTTAGGGTTAGGGTTAGGGTTAGGGTTAGGGTTAGGGTTAGGGTTAGGGTTAGGGTTAGGGTTAGGGTTAGGGTTAGGGTTAGGGTTAGGGTTAGGGTTAGGGTTAGGGTTAGGGTTAGGGTTAGGGTTAGGGTTAGGGTTAGGGTTAGGGTTAGGGTTAGGGTTAGGGTTAGGGTTAGGGTTAGGGTTAGGGTTAGGGTTAGGGTTAGGGTTAGGGTTAGGGTTAGGGTTAGGGTTAGGGTTAGGGTTAGGGTTAGGGTTAGGGTTAGGGTTAGGGTTAGGGTTAGGGTTAGGGTTAGGGTTAGGGTTAGGGTTAGGGTTAGGGTTAGGGTTAGGGTTAGGGTTAGGGTTAGGGTTAGGGTTAGGGTTAGGGTTAGGGTTAGGGTTAGGGTTAGGGTTAGGGTTAGGGTTAGGGTTAGGGTTAGGGTTAGGGTTAGGGTTAGGGTTAGGGTTAGGGTTAGGGTTAGGGTTAGGGTTAGGGTTAGGGTTAGGGTTAGGGTTAGGGTTAGGGTTAGGGTTAGGGTTAGGGTTAGGGTTAGGGTTAGGGTTAGGGTTAGGGTTAGGGTTAGGGTTAGGGTTAGGGTTAGGGTTAGGGTTAGGGTTAGGGTTAGGGTTAGGGTTAGGGTTAGGGTTAGGGTTAGGGTTAGGGTTAGGGTTAGGGTTAGGGTTAGGGTTAGGGTTAGGGTTAGGGTTAGGGTTAGGGTTAGGGTTAGGGTTAGGGTTAGGGTTAGGGTTAGGGTTAGGGTTAGGGTTAGGGTTAGGGTTAGGGTTAGGGTTAGGGTTAGGGTTAGGGTTAGGGTTAGGGTTAGGGTTAGGGTTAGGGTTAGGGTTAGGGTTAGGGTTAGGGTTAGGGTTAGGGTTAGGGTTAGGGTTAGGGTTAGGGTTAGGGTTAGGGTTAGGGTTAGGGTTAGGGTTAGGGTTAGGGTTAGGGTTAGGGTTAGGGTTAGGGTTAGGGTTAGGGTTAGGGTTAGGGTTAGGGTTAGGGTTAGGGTTAGGGTTAGGGTTAGGGTTAGGGTTAGGGTTAGGGTTAGGGTTAGGGTTAGGGTTAGGGTTAGGGTTAGGGTTAGGGTTAGGGTTAGGGTTAGGGTTAGGGTTAGGGTTAGGGTTAGGGTTAGGGTTAGGGTTAGGGTTAGGGTTAGGGTTAGGGTTAGGGTTAGGGTTAGGGTTAGGGTTAGGGTTAGGGTTAGGGTTAGGGTTAGGGTTAGGGTTAGGGTTAGGGTTAGGGTTAGGGTTAGGGTTAGGGTTAGGGTTAGGGTTAGGGTTAGGGTTAGGGTTAGGGTTAGGGTTAGGGTTAGGGTTAGGGTTAGGGTTAGGGTTAGGGTTAGGGTTAGGGTTAGGGTTAGGGTTAGGGTTAGGGTTAGGGTTAGGGTTAGGGTTAGGGTTAGGGTTAGGTTAGGGTTAGGGTTAGGGTTAGGGTTAGGGTTAGGGTTAGGGTTAGGGTTAGGGTTAGGGTTAGGGTTAGGGTTAGGGTTAGGGTTAGGGTTAGGGTTAGGGTTAGGGTTAGGGTTAGGGTTAGGGTTAGGGTTAGGGTTAGGGTTAGGGTTAGGGTTAGGGTTAGGGTTAGGGTTAGGGTTAGGGTTAGGGTTAGGGTTAGGGTTAGGGTTAGGGTTAGGGTTAGGGTTAGGGTTAGGGTTAGGGTTAGGGTTAGGGTTAGGGTTAGGGTTAGGGTTAGGGTTAGGGTTAGGGTTAGGGTTAGGGTTAGGGTTAGGGTTAGGGTTAGGGTTAGGGTTAGGGTTAGGGTTAGGGTTAGGGTTAGGGTTAGGGTTAGGGTTAGGGTTAGGGTTAGGGTTAGGGTTAGGGTTAGGGTTAGGGTTAGGGTTAGGGTTAGGGTTAGGGTTAGGGTTAGGGTTAGGGTTAGGGTTAGGGTTAGGGTTAGGGTTAGGGTTAGGGTTAGGGTTAGGGTTAGGGTTAGGGTTAGGTGGTTAGGGTTAGGGTTAGGGTTAGGGTTAGGGTTAGGGTTAGGGTTAGGGTTAGGGTTAGGGTTAGGGTTAGGGTTAGGGTTAGGGTTAGGGTTAGGGTTAGGGTTAGGGTTAGGGTTAGGGTTAGGGTTAGGGTTAGGGTTAGGGTTAGGGTTAGGGTTAGGGTTAGGGTTAGGGTTAGGGTTAGGGTTAGGGTTAGGGTTAGGGTTAGGGTTAGGGTTAGGGTTAGGGTTAGGGTTAGGGTTAGGGTTAGGGTTAGGGTTAGGGTTAGGGTTAGGGTTAGGGTTAGGGTTAGGGTTAGGGTTAGGGTTAGGGTTAGGGTTAGGGTTAGGGTTAGGGTTAGGGTTAGGGTTAGGGTTAGGGTTAGGGTTAGGGTTAGGGTTAGGGTTAGGGTTAGGGTTAGGGTTAGGGTTAGGGTTAGGGTTAGGGTTAGGGTTAGGGTTAGGGTTAGGGTTAGGGTTAGGGTTAGGGTTAGGGTTAGGGTTAGGGTTAGGGTTAGGGTTAGGGTTAGGGTTAGGGTTAGGGTTAGGGTTAGGGTTAGGGTTAGGGTTAGGGTTAGGGTTAGGGTTAGGGTTAGGGTTAGGGTTAGGGTTAGGGTTAGGGTTAGGGTTAGGGTTAGGGTTAGGGTTAGGGTTAGGGTTAGGGTTAGGGTTAGGGTTAGGGTTAGGGTTAGGGTTAGGGTTAGGGTTAGGGTTAGGGTTAGGGTTAGGGTTAGGGTTAGGGTTAGGGTTAGGGTTAGGGTTAGGGTTAGGGTTAGGGTTAGGGTTAGGGTTAGGGTTAGGGTTAGGGTTAGGGTTAGGGTTAGGGTTAGGGTTAGGGTTAGGGTTAGGGTTAGGGTTAGGGTTAGGGTTAGGGTTAGGGTTAGGGTTAGGGTTAGGGTTAGGGTTAGGGTTAGGGTTAGGGTTAGGGTTAGGGTTAGGGTTAGGGTTAGGGTTAGGGTTAGGGTTAGGGTTAGGGTTAGGGTTAGGGTTAGGGTTAGGGTTAGGGTTAGGGTTAGGGTTAGGGTTAGGGTTAGGGTTAGGGTTAGGGTTAGGGTTAGGGTTAGGGTTAGGGTTAGGGTTAGGGTTAGGGTTAGGGTTAGGGTTAGGGTTAGGGTTAGGGTTAGGGTTAGGGTTAGGGTTAGGGTTAGGGTTAGGGTTAGGGTTAGGGTTAGGGTTAGGGTTAGGGTTAGGGTTAGGGTTAGGGTTAGGGTTAGGGTTAGGGTTAGGGTTAGGGTTAGGGTTAGGGTTAGGGTTAGGGTTAGGGTTAGGGTTAGGGTTAGGGTTAGGGTTAGGGTTAGGGTTAGGGTTAGGGTTAGGGTTAGGGTTAGGGTTAGGGTTAGGGTTAGGGTTAGGGTTAGGGTTAGGGTTAGGGTTAGGGTTAGGGTTAGGGTTAGGGTTAGGGTTAGGGTTAGGGTTAGGGTTAGGGTTAGGGTTAGGGTTAGGGTTAGGGTTAGGGTTAGGGTTAGGGTTAGGGTTAGGGTTAGGGTTAGGGTTAGGGTTAGGGTTAGGGTTAGGGTTAGGGTTGGGTTAGGGTTAGGGTTAGGGTTAGGGTTAGGGTTAGGGTTAGGGTTAGGGTTAGGGTTAGGGTTAGGGTTAGGGTTAGGGTTAGGGTTAGGGTTAGGGTTAGGGTTAGGGTTAGGGTTAGGGTTAGGGTTAGGGTTAGGGTTAGGGTTAGGGTTAGGGTTAGGGTTAGGGTTAGGGTTAGGGTTAGGGTTAGGGTTAGGGTTAGGGTTAGGGTTAGGGTTAGGGTTAGGGTTAGGGTTAGGGTTAGGGTTAGGGTTAGGGTTAGGGTTAGGGTTAGGGTTAGGGTTAGGGTTAGGGTTAGGGTTAGGGTTAGGGTTAGGGTTAGGGTTAGGGTTAGGGTTAGGGTTAGGGTTAGGGTTAGGGTTAGGGTTAGGGTTAGGGTTAGGGTTAGGGTTAGGGTTAGGGTTAGGGTTAGGGTTAGGGTTAGGGTTAGGGTTAGGGTTAGGGTTAGGGTTAGGGTTAGGGTTAGGGTTAGGGTTAGGGTTAGGGTTAGGGTTAGGGTTAGGGTTAGGGTTAGGGTTAGGGTTAGGGTTAGGGTTAGGGTTAGGGTTAGGGTTAGGGTTAGGGTTAGGGTTAGGGTTAGGGTTAGGGTTAGGGTTAGGGTTAGGGTTAGGGTTAGGGTTAGGGTTAGGGTTAGGGTTAGGGTTAGGGTTAGGGTTAGGGTTAGGGTTAGGGTTAGGGTTAGGGTTAGGGTTAGGGTTAGGGTTAGGGTTAGGGTTAGGGTTAGGGTTAGGGTTAGGGTTAGGGTTAGGGTTAGGGTTAGGGTTAGGGTTAGGGTTAGGGTTAGGGTTAGGGTTAGGGTTAGGGTTAGGGTTAGGGTTAGGGTTAGGGTTAGGGTTAGGGTTAGGGTTAGGGTTAGGGTTAGGGTTAGGGTTAGGGTTAGGGTTAGGGTTAGGGTTAGGGTTAGGGTTA